>JBAIAA010000278.1:0-1426961 GCA_037893245.1 Crossaster papposus | reverse complement strand
GGATCCCTACAATTCTACAACAAAATAATGGATTTTAGTGGGGCAATAATGGTGCAAGTGGAACACTTAATCACAAAGTTATGAAAAGTGTTTTCTAAAATCTATATACTCAGAAAAAAATGAAAATTTGGCTTTCAGATGATTTTTATTTCATCTGATTTGGTTTTGTCAGTCCAGAGATATATCCAATTAAATAAATCGATGTTGTGCCACTTTCCAGTTTGATTATTTAAGGTAGGATACATCATTGGTAATTGCTGGAGTTATCAGGAATTCATGAGTGGATTAAGGGGGTTGTATTTCATAGTAAATATCGTTTTATAACTGACCTGACAGAAGTTTTAAAATCATGATGGATGCTGAGAAACGCAAGAAAAGCGGCATTTTTTTTTAACCGGCGTTGAGCAGTTATTCTTATGTTACATGTATCTTTGGCAATCGCGACTTTTTCGTTATGAAATTCTGATTTTCGGAATATAATTACAGGATATCTAGCTCAATCATTTTGCTGAATGCCTAGAATCAATATTTACTTTCATATGAGTAAGATATTTTTTAATAATTCGGTAGCAAATAATTTGATATCTGCAAATGGTATTTCCTACCTTTAAAAGAACAGTACGTGCAAAAGGAAAGAAGTACACAGGCAAGAAAGTACATTGCTAGTAGTAGTACATTGCTTCAGAATACTGCATCATATGCATTGTGCCCAATACAAATTATTATTGTACATAAACACAAGATTTATGCAGTTAATTGTTTCAGGAAACTGGCCTATAAATCCCTAATATAGTTCGTTACATCAATTTAAACTTAAGGAAAGTCTTGTTTCAATCAAATACTTCGTTTTGACTTTACAAAATACCAGAAAAAAGAGGGAAAAAAAGTGATTTTTATTACTGATTACAACAACATTTTCATTGATTTAAAATCAATGATTTAAATCGAGTGAATGGAATCAAACAAGCCTGCATTCCAGAGTCGCGCCGAACCAATTTGAAATCAGGTCACTCCCGAGTCGCTCTAATGACTCCAGCAGTCGATCTTTCATCACTAATGCCACTAGTCATTCCTAATTGTTTCAGACGTCAGATATTTGGATAGACCTAATTCGCTTATTTAGTTCGGCGCGACTTTGGAACGCCTGTCTGAACTAGGGGTTAGAGGATTAAACTTTACTAGTTACGGGACACATCTAAAGGCAGATCCAGAACCCTTTTTTTTTTGGGGGGGGGGGGGAGAAGGAAGGAAGGGGGGGGGGGAGGGGAGGATTGGGGATTGTTCTGTCGGTGGGTGTACACAGAGGCTGCCTTTTTGCACCATCAGTTATAACAAATTGTTTTGTGTTGGGGGAATTAAACCTGAACATAGTTAAATGTAACTGTAACCCAGTTTTTGCCAAGAAAGAATTTTTTATGCTAAGCCAATTTTGTTGTGAAACAAATTTCCTCATCACATCCGTCTTTCACCTTCTTTGTTTGTTTTCAAGAAACTGCTCAAGACCCATCTGTTCCTTAACCAGTTCGCGCCGGATGACGTATATAAACGCAAAAATTTCCCCAAATTCAAAACGGATGACGGATAAACACGCCAAGTTCAAGTTCGGAAATGTCTGTCAGCAGCGCGCAAGGCCGAAAATGCGTGGGTGTGCTTGCCGGTACTATCGGCCTGAATCCGCTTCGGATCGAGTTTCGTTAAAAATAATCCCGCTCGTCGGCTCGGCGATGTTAAAATAATCCCGGCGCAAACTGGTTAAATCATCTTAGCTCCTCATATACCGTTCACTGTCACTTGATTTCCGCATTTATTGTCTGTACTTATAATTTGTATTATTTCTATGCTAGTTGTACAGCGCTTTGATCATTGTTAAAGGCACTATATAAATGCTCCATTATTATTATTATTTGTGCTTAGCAGCTCCATGAATTTCAGTGACTCATGTTTGTTTTTTTAGATGTATTTTTTTGTTACTGCATGGTCACTGTTTTTGTACCCGATGATTTCCCTCAAAAAGTTAAACCCTGCACTCTTTCCGCAAATTTAATCCTGCAGATAATTCAACATGTTCTCTTTATTATCAACTAATATCCAAAATATTGAAATAGTATGTTTGTTCGTATAGGAACAAGGTCCTATCTCTGCAATCGCCAATAAATCCGCTGTTTTTCAATTCCAACAAGTACAAAATTGTGTTCTTTTTGCTTGCTAAATACTATTTGTGTACATGCTTTTAAGTGAAGATCCCTATTTGAAACCAATCTTCTTAGAACATATCTTCTATCTTTATTGCATTTTTTTCTTTAAAGGAAGGATACACCATTTGCAGATAAAAAAAAAAATTGCCGAATTATTAAGTAATCTCTTACTTATTTTAAAGAAAATAATGATTCTAGGCCAGACGGCATAAGAACAACATAAGAACCACTGCCCGACGCCGGTTGAAAAAGATGCTGTTTTTCTTGCTTTTCTCAGCATCCATGATTGTAACACTTCGGACAGGTCAGTTAAACGATATTTAACATAAAATACAACCCTCCAAATCCACCCATTTATGATAATTTAAGCAATTATTAATGGTGTATCCATTCCTACCTTAAATATGTGCCAAAAAAGTACTCAGAACAATATAACCAGGGTGCACAGTGTAAATATACTAACAAATGCTTCAGTGTTTTATCAATGATCAGCCAGTGTTGTATTGTATTTTTGCATAATCGTTTTTGCATTATGCCAGGGGATTTCGAAAGATTTGAGGTTGCTTGGCAAAAATTTGGCCGATTTATTAAGGAAGCATCTTTCAAGGTCTCGGGCTGAACCTTGTGTTGCTTATGATTTGTCATGCATACATTTAGGACTGGATAATACTTGAAATCTTCCACACTGCTTCAGAGTATCACTGACACTGATAACAGTAACAGCTGCCAAATTCTGATGGATTGAGGCATGGGCACCGTACTCTACTGAACAAATTCAAGAAATAACATAGGATTTTGAGGGATTGAATATGAGGCTGTATCTATTTTGTAATATTGATCATATTGATAAAGGCAGTTGGAGGATTCTGCAAAATTCTGGAGGATTCTGATTTCTGCAAGATCCGGAGATTTCTGCAAGATTCTTGAGGATTCTGCAAGATTCTGGAGGATTCTGCAAGATTCTGGAGGATTCTGCAGGAATTCCCTTAGTATTCTGCAAGATTCGGCAGGATTGAGGTTGCTTCCTATAGTATGGTGGCATGGGTGGATTGCGCGTAAAGCGCTCGCCTGCCACCAATGTGGCCTGGGTTTGATTCCCGGCGCGGACCATAGTTGTGGGTTGGTTCTCTCCTGTGCCACAAGGTTTTTCTCTGGGCCCTCTGATTTTCCTCCCTCTGCAAAAATCAGACACGTTCGATCTCTGGCTGTGCGATGTATTCATATGCGAGTCAATGTGGCCGGCTGCCAGAGGCATTTTTACGTGCTGAACCTTGTGTTGCTTATGATTTGTCATGCATACATTTAGGCCTATAGATAATACTTGAAATCTTCCACACTGCTTCGGAGTATCACTGACACTGATAACAGTAACAGCTGCCAAATTCTGATGGATTGAGGCAGTGGGCACCACTCACTGAACAAATTCAAGAAATAACGGAGGATTTTGAGGGACTGAATAGTGAGGCTGTATCTATTTTGTAATATTGATCATATTGATAAAGGCAGTTGGAGGATTCTGCAAAATTCTGGAGGATTCTGATTTCTGCAAGATCCGGGGATTTCTGCAAGATTCTTGAGGATTCTGCAAGATTCTGGAGGATTCTGCAAGATTCTGGAGGATTCTGCAGGATTCCCTTAGTATTCTGCAAGATTCGGCAGGATTGAGGTTGCTTCCTATAGTATGGTGGCATGGGTGGATTGCGCGTAAAGCGCTCGCCTGCCACCAATGTGGCCTGGGTTCGATTCCCGGCGCGGACCATAGTTGTGGGTTGGTTCTCTCCTGTTCCACAAGGTTTTTCTCTGGGCCCTCTGATTTTCCTCCCTCTGGAAAAATCAAACACTTTCGATCTCCGGCTGTGCTCTAGTCATATGTGAGTCGATGTGGCCGGCTGCCAGAGGCATTTTTACGTGCCAGTGGCTCGACCACAATTTCCAAAGTGCATCTCTGAGACGCATTTTGTCCCAATTTTTTTTTCAAAAATGACAGCATGCCAGAGGGAATTAATTAAATTTTATAGGGAGTTTAGAATTATTGATATCTTTACAACAATAAGTTTTTCAAAAGTATTTTGGTTGGTTACTTTTTGGATCTGCAAAAAGGATATATTCTACCTTTGAAGATGCAGCTGTTTTTTGCTCAATAACAAATACTTCAGCAAATAAAAATAAACCCTTGATATAAATGCCAGGCATTCGACTAAGATTATAAGCTGTCCAATCTACGTTTTGCTAATTGCACAGGTGTTTTCCCTTCCGATTGCTTATACTTATAAAATATGGTTAGTAACTTGTTGAATGATTGAAAGGGTATCTCCCTTTAAGACAAATTTTGTGGGATTCAGTGACATGCGGTAATGTGGCTCAGCTGCCACAACATGATCCCATCCTCCAAGCGTGCAGCTCTTAACAAACATTTCTTTAAAATGAATGCCTCTAAGGAGTAAACTTAACTTTAAGCTGCACGCGAGCTTAAGCTGCACTTAAGCTGCCCCTAACGTTGACAACAATGTTTTTTATGTTTGCATCTAGAGATGATTCTTTAAGGGGACACGAAACATCTATCACATGGGAGATGGCTGGTGGACAACATAATTCCCCAAAACATCCGCTGATGCTATTAAAGCAGCTTATTGCAATAGTTAGATGCCGATGTTTCATTCAAGTAGGATCCTTCCCAAAGGCAAAATAACAAATAAACAGGAAACATGCAAGCCGGCACTTTATAAGAACAAAGAAATGAAGTATTAACAACACAGTATTCAATCTATAGCCATGCTAGGCTTCTTAAATTGTTAACTGATATCTACTGAAAGCATTACAGTTAAATATTGCTTCTTATTTGTTTTATATGGGCTCCATGCACAAGTATATGTACATGTAACCCTCTCAGCGCCCAGATATGAAGAGACTTTCAAACACTTCTCTAAAATGACGTTCACGCAAAAACGCTATGGCTTTGTGCACATTTAAAATAAAACAATTCGTGCATGCTATGTGCATGCTATGTGCATGCTATGCGCGCGCGTACCTCGCGCTATGCGCGCGCGTACCCCGTGCTATGCGCGCCAAACCTCTCGCTATATGCGCACCTCGAGCTATATGCGCACCTCAAGTCGAGTCGTTGACTCGAGTCATTACAACTCTGAGTACAAGGTCAAAGGAATATTTGGTTTGAGTTACAGCCTAGAAAATTTATCCTTGTTGAAATAGGAGCACTTTGAAAATAGAACAAAGCAAAGTCTCCACAAGGATACAAATTTGAGAATGGCTGCATGGGACTGTTGTGCTTGAAGCCAATGTCTGCAAGATGCAATGTCATTCTAAAATCAAATTGCAGAATTTGACTATAATGGTTTATGAAAATATAACTCCCCAACCTGTTATGCCAATTATACGAGTCGAACCTACACAAAATTCCTACCGTCTGACACACTCTGGTCAAATATGCGAAACTCTGTTCCGCTCATTAAGATACTTACCACATGAGGAAGATGTATCCAGCATACATAGAGAGCATGAGCAGTGATTCATACCTGATAACATGAAAATCAATCATTCAATCAACATTCATAAAATGTCGTACATAGACAGACGCCAAATGAGGAAAAGATGTCCAACTTTGGTGTGTCGTAAATTTGTCCCATTAACACTTTGAACAAGTAACAATGGATTTAGTTTCTATAGTAAACAATAGATTTTCATTGTTTGTGAACCATTTTTCTATTGTTAAATGTTCATAGTGTAAATACATAGCATATAACCCAGGGGCCGATTTTACTAAACGTTAAGATGTGTCTTAGGAAGAGTAACTCTCCCTAGAATTGATTTCACCAAAGTTTAGACCGGTTCAACTTGTCCTAATAAACTTCCCTAGCATTGTGGCTGAACTCGTCTTAACTTAAGATCGGTCCAAGGGTCATTCCATTTTATTAATACGTGCATTAATTTGAATATCGTCTGAAAATCATTGCTATATCATCTGGTTATTAAAAGACGAATGTCAGCCTAGAGTTACAGTTTCAAAGAAGAAACTGATTTGAAAAGTTTTTTGATACCTGTGTATAGTTTTAAAAATATAAATTATTTATACGCCAACAAATAGTCGACTCTGTCGTATATATAGAATGTGCAGAACTACCGTTTGTGATTGTATTACGCAGACTAGATTTCTGGTGTTTTATGCACGCTCGGGAAGTTGGTTTGTGCGTTTTCTTTTCAACGACCATTTCCTCTAGCGGTAAAAGCAAACTTCAAATTGGTAGTTGCGATGCATCTTTAATAGCCAAAATCGATCTTTGAGAAGGAATTCGTCCCAAGTCCCAAGATGAGTTGTAAGATAAGGAGTTTCGTGAAATCGGCCCCTAAAAAGGAACGCGTTTCTTATATTACATTCAAAAACAAATAAGGCGAGTTGGTAAATTTGGAAGTTCGAAGAAAAATAGGGTACGTGTTGAAATTTGTGTTGCATGCATTTTTTGTAGGTCAACCGTTGTGTTATTTGTGGGATTTGTGGCAGTGTGACAGTATCGCACTGCCAACCAACTGTTCTTGAACATTTCCCAAAAAAACTTCAGTGGAATCATGCCTTTAAAAGGTAGTATACACCATTTTCTTTTGCTGTAATTTTCAAAAATGGATGGATTAGGCGGGTTTATGTTTGTAGTAAGCATTGCGACGTTGACCTGTTTTTAAAGTTTTGTGTTCATAGTTTTGTGTTTTTGTAGTCTGGTTCCTTGCCTCCCCTTAGACAAAACAGAGCAATTTAGGAAACAAACTTCCTGGCACCCATTTACTGATGTGTGACATTACACTCGGATACACGCAATAAAGGACAAAGGAGAACGAATTTAGTTTTGCTATTTTGCTGCAGCTTGCAAATTTATTAATGTTCGCTAAATGGTACCGTGCCCTGACGGGGGTCAATCGGCCACCGACCGCAAATAAGAAAAGTTAGCAGAGGTCAGGCTTGACCACTGCACCTGGTAATTATCAATCTATTAAATCCATTATAAACCACTTTCATACAAGCACGTGATGACAGCTTGCAAGATAGGCCACAGCTTGTGGCCTAGACCATGAATGAATGGGCAGCTTGCCCCAGTTGCAATTGACTTATGGGCTGATTAGACCCCCATGGCAGCTTGCCAAAAGTCGATTGCAATGAACGATTTTTATCAAACCGTATTGGTAATAATGAATCTACAATCGATTACACAAAAAGATAATAAGCATTCTACAATAAACTTGCATTAGACACGTATGGGCTAATCACACCCCCATGGCAGCTTGCCAACAAGTCCAGTAACCACAATGCATTACTATGTAGAATATCAATAAAGACTGCCCTAACACAGCCCAGTAAATGCAAATACGATACGAGCCTTTAAAACGATTACAAGTTTTAGGGTAATATAAAATGCCACTACTATGGTTATACGTTTTCCTCCTATTAAGAACCCCAATCGTCTTCTTAATGATTAGGAGTTTCTAAAAACCCTAATGGTGATTTATTAAAAGTTAACCGTATAATTTTACTGCATAGTGCTTTCCACCGCCTGAACTGGCAGTTGGAAATGAATTGCCCCCGCTGAACTTGACGTGGGTGCAGACTATGCTTACAATTGTTTATATCTACTTCTTAATTTACAGGTTAACTAAAGCAAAATGAGTCTGTGTCAGTCCTTCCCCCAGCAAAAATGCCCCATAAATCCGCACGTGACCCAAAAGGTCCCGTGCACCCCCAAGAGGAGGCTATGGGAGGAGGCGGGTATTTAATTTCCTTCTTCAATGCAAGCTGCAGCAAAAGTGATTAAGTTTACATTCTGAGATTTTCGCAGCAGGTGCCGTGATTTCACAGGATGCTTGAGACTGTTATTCACTTACAGTCAAGTAAGGTAATTCCTAATAACTTAGTGTTTTGTTTAAATGTTTGCAAATGGTGTATACTAACTTTAACTTGAAACAAAGGGAGGAAATATATTGGAAGGATTAAGTGTCTGTTTGACCTACCATGTGACTCTTCCATCATAGATAACACACATCAGTGTTAGTACTGAAATGGAATAGACAACAGTATCTCGAGCCATCGGCCACCATGTTAGTGAAACAACCTGATGGAAATAGACAAAGAAAATATAGGGGTAATTCATCAATCAACTGGTTCATTAGGCAGGGGGTACATGTAGGTGTATGAAAGTAGAGATATGAGATATGAGGGATAGGGGATAGGGGATAGGGGATAGGGGATAGGGGGTAAGGGGGGGGGTAAGGGGGGGGGGGGGGTAAGGGGGGGGGGGTAAGGGGGGGGTAAGGGGGGGGGGTAAGGGGGGGTAAGGGGGGGGTAAGGGGGGGGGTAAGGGGGGGTAAGGGGGGGTAAGGGGGGGGGTAAGGGGGGGGGTAAGGGGGGGTAAGGGGGGGGTAAGGGGGGTAAGGGGGGGTAAGGGGGGGTAAGGGGGGGGGGGTAAGGGGGGGTAAGGGGGGGTAAGGGGGGGGGGGTAAGGGGGATAAGGAGGGGGGGGGGGTAAGGGGGGGGGTAAGGGGGGTAAGGAGGGGGGGGGGGGTAAGGGGGGGGTAAGGGGGGGGTAAGGGGGGGGTAAGGGGGGTAAGGGGGGTAAGGGGGGTAAGGGGGGTAAGGGGGGTAAGGGGGGTAAGGGGGGGTAAGGGGGGTAAGGGGGGTAAGGGGGGTAAGGGGGGGTAAGGGGGGTAAGGGGGGTAAGGGGGGTAAGGGGGGTAAGGGGGGTAAGGGGGGTAAGGGGGGTAAGGGGGGTAAGGGGGGTAAGGGGGGTAAGGGGGGTAAGGGGGGTAAGGGGGGTAAGGGGGGTAAGGGGGGTAAGGGGGGTAAGGGGGGTAAGGGGGGTAAGGGGGGTAAGGGGGGTAAGGGGGGTAAGGGGGGTAAGGGGGGTAAGGGGGGTAAGGGGGGTAAGGGGGGTAAGGGGGGTAAGGGGGGTAAGGGGGGTAAGGGGGGTAAGGGGGGTAAGGGGGGTAAGGGGGGTAAGGGGGGTAAGGGGGTAAGGGGGTAAGGGGGTAAGGGGGTAAGGGGGGTAAGGGGGGTAAGGGGGTTAAGGGGGTAAGGGGGGTAAGGGGGGTAAGGGGGTAAGGGGTAGTGAGTAGCGAGTAGGAGGTAGAGAGGGGGTAGGGGGTAGACGAGGGGGTAGGGGGTAGACGAGGGGGTAGGGGGTAGACGAGGGGGTAGGGGGTAGACGAGGGGGTAGACAATGTAGATGGTGGGGGCAATAGTCTATCAGCAAGTTTGTTGTAACACCCCCTCCAATTCAAATTAGTCTGGGGTGACCTTATTTGTCATTGGATATCTACAAAGAATTACCATTCATTCCCAGCATATGTGACCCAGCACGAGTAAATGAGACACTTTGCGGCAAAAATAAAAATTGAGATTTTGATTTCATCATTTAAAGCTTGTTTAGCTTTAAATGATAACATCAAAATCTCAATTTTAATTTTTGCCGCAAAGTGCCTCATTTACTCGTGCTGGGTCACATATGGTGCAGTTCATAATGTCTTTCTATAAGCATAAGTAATTCCTGTGATAGCAAAAGGGTTGTTCCGTTATATGTATGTTGTTAGTTTAGTACCCCCTCCAAATGTATTTGTTATACATGTACCTCTGTCTTGGATACTGTATTTTGATTAGTCTAGAACATGCTATCAATGTGAGTGGGTGATACCACTCAGCTGCTATCTCTTACTGACCTGTGAACACAAGACCGAGGTACAAGCAAAATATGTTGACTGCTGTGACGTGGGTTATGACATTTTTAACACCTTCAGGGACATATAGCACCCTCGGCGCTATGCGTCCCACGGGTTTTCAAAACGTCATATCCAACATTACAGGATTCAATAATCGTTAACAAATTTCTTTTTAGAAATTTCTTTTGTCAGACTTGAACCCATGACATCTTGATTGTAGTCCACGTGCCTCAACGACTCCAAAGGTTAACTAGATGGGACTCTAACCCACAACCACCCGATAACAAGTATTGATAACAGATTAAAAAAACAAAAAACAGCCAGGTTTCCACAGAGTTAACATATCTTAAAGATACACAAATGATCAGTATTTGAGTGTGAACAAACAATCAACTGTGTACATTCAGCATCAACAAACCAAAATTGATAATGACAAAGTCCTATTTAGATATGGTTTACTAGACAACCACAGACCGAGTCGCTGCCGCACATTTCCAGGCCTAAAAATGGAATATATAGCTTTCTAGTTGTAATTATAATGCCCCATGAAGCACTAGCTGTGAAACCATTAATTTTTAAACAACCACTATCAGTGCCTAAACACTCGGAGCAAAGATACAAACACTGGGCATTAATCAGTGCGAAGCCACCGGGCACTTGAGATCTAATTTGGCTAATAATGATGAGCAATGAGCTACTTTGAAAGTAATGGTACAAAGTCTGTGTTTACTGGAAAAAATAAATATAAAATATTATGCTCTTGTATCGTATTACGATCGAGGATCGAAACACAAAAGGGAACAAAGAATCCTCGAAGGATGTTTCCTTGTCCGAATTCGGTCCTCGATCGTTTGGGTAAGCGCTAGGTAATGGGGTTAGGTATAGTACAGGAATAAAAGAAAACACAATAGGAGATCCTTGGTCGTTATGTGGTTCATGACTTGATGAGTTAGTCTTGCATACGCACTGTGGACCTCCGAACAATATAGGCCGGTCCACACGATGCGGGAAGAGGTTACGGTGCGTGTGTGTGTGCGTTTGTATTGACCGGCAATCGTGGTCGTCGGACAAAAGAATATGGATTCAAACAATGGGTCCACGATTGACACAACGTCCACGATCTTTTCCCATGTACAAATCCTATGGCGATCATAAAAAAACGTTAGAGTATAAACAAAAGAGGGAAGACGGTCGGACAATACCCCGTCCACGATTGCCGGTCAAAACAGAGCTGCGTGTGTGTGTGTGTGTGGGGTTGTTGTTGTTGTTGTTGTTGTTGTTGTTGTTGTTGTTGTTGTTGTTGTTGTTGTTGTTGTTGTTGTTGTTGTTGTTGTTGTTGTTGTTGTTGTTGTTGTTGTTGTTGTTGTTGTTGTTTTTTGAGAGGGGGGGGGTATTTTGCGGTTATAATTTATTTTAAAAATGTTTAAATGTCTTAAAGGTAGTATACACCATTTGCAGATATCGAAAAAATGTACTACCGAATTATTAGGAAATATCTTATTTGAAAGTAGATCATTATTGTAGGCATCCAGCAAAAGGATTGCGCTAGATATCCTGTAATTGTTCCGAAAAATTAAATTTTTTAAAAACAAATTTCACGATCGTCAGACGGCGACCGCGAAAAAACAAAGATAACATAAGAATAACTGCTCAACGCCGGTTGAAAACAATCGCTGTTTTTCATGCTTTTCTCGGCATCCATGGTTGTAAAACTTCGGACAGGTCAGTTATACGATATTTACTATAAGAAACAACCCCCAAATCTACCCATTCATGATAATTCAAGTAATTACAAATGTTGTATCCTACCTTTAAAGGTGGAAAACAATTTTTTTTTTGAAAAGCTTACTCGAGAAGATATTAATGATTCTAAACTCTCTATGAAATTATCCCTTCTGGCATGCTATCATTTTTTCCAAATTCGGGCCCTGCTCCCACGAAAACGGCGTAAAGTCGCGCTATGCTATATTGAGTGATGATTAAAAATAGCCGATTCGATAGCCGGTTTTTTTTGCATGATACAATTCCCACATATGTTTTCTTTCGAACTACCAAGTATTTGTTGCAAAAGATTAGCAGAAAAAAATCTAAATTAGATTTTACTGAGCATATCAAAGAAGTATTAAAAACTATTCTTAATTTGATGTGTGCAATGACCGCGGGTTTTGCTCAATATTAGATATTTTCTAAATACCCTACCCAATAAATTATATATCATTTTAAAGCTAAGAATTCAAGGAATCTGAAAATACCAATATCTCAAAATAAAAATGTCAACTTTACTCATGGGAGCAGGTCACATACATGTATTCGTCTCAGAGACGCACTTTTTGAAATTTCCGCAAATAGTGCACGCAAGTGTTCGAAAGTCACAAAACACGCGTGTTAGCGCTACTATTGGTCTGTTCAGTGCCTGACACGCGAGTAGCTACAATCTGCTGGCTGAGAATGTGCCCTGAAGTGAACGCAGATTGTGGTCGCAATTCAAATTGTGACTCGGAATAGGCAGCATTCACAGAGGTGAAGACTTCATCAGGTTGTTTGTCAAACACCTTTCTTCGGACCCATTGAGGCGAACATCGACCCTAGGGCGGCAGTTCGTGGGCAGCACACCCACACATGCCAGCTGCAAGCCGGTCACTGACAGACAATTCCGGCCTTTGCTCCGAGTTGCTCGGGGCGTGTTTTTTAGTCATCCCTTTTGATTTTCAAAAAAGTGTTGCATATTTGTGACTATGTGTCATCAAAAAATGAGAGTAAAGTCGCGCAATGTGATTTGGAGATAATGCCATTCAAAGTCAAAATATGAAGGGGTGGTCAATTTTGAGATTTTGCGTAATTTGGAAAGCCTAAGTCCTCCTCTACATATTCCTATTTTTGGGGTGCAATCAAATGATCGAAAACCTCTTAAATTACGTGATTTTGAGTAGTGTTTGAGTAGTTAGTGTTTGGATTATTCCATCAGTGGTCTAATTAACACAGCAATAAATATGCAAATTAGGTCTTCGTAACTGTCCCACGTTTTCAAAATTTTGAGATTTCGTTGATTTTTCAATAGTTTGTATGTGTGGGAAGTTTCAAGAAGACATAATGACTAGAACATAGCCGTTATGCTCAACCGAACCCTACTTGTTCTGTTTGGCAATCTTTGGCGTGTTTTGCAATAGGATGTTTATAAGTAAGTTTTCTCACAAACACGTTTTGTGAAACCCGTGACTTTCTGGAGCGCTGTAAAATGTATTTATCGCAAAACCCCCAAGTGTTATATACCATTGGAAAGCTCTCTTTCTCAAGAAATTGAAAATACCAATATCTAAATTTTTAATTTGTCCGACTTTACTCTCATATTGTGGCGACAGGTCACATATACCGTCCTCCGGCGCTAACTGGTTAATATACCATCATACAACATTTGCAAACATTAAACAAAAGAAAACTACTGAAATATGAAATACCTTATCCGATTCTAAGTAAATAGTCTCAAGCACCCTGTGAAATCATGGCACCTACTGTAAAGTAGAATTTTGGTATCAGTTCCCAATGATGGTCGTCTGACCATCATTTGATAAAACCTGATTATTTTCAAATCCTACCCCTTTTTTAATCAAATTTAGTTTGTCCACATTTTGCTTGTCCGCATTCTGTTTGCGATAATTTACATCTGAATCAGGGAACCAGACTACAAGAACAGCATTTTTATCTTGGTTTTCCAGCAATTTGTTTATGTAAGCTAAAATGTTAACAGTGTTAACAACATTTGCTATAAAATACTAAATATTAAATCCATCTACATGTATTTTTGAAAATTACAGCAAAAGCAAATGCTCTACAGCGTTGGTAATTGCTTGAATTATTATGAATGGGTGGATTATATTTTATAGTAAATATTGTTTAACTGACATGTCCGAAGTTTTACAATCATAGATGCTGAGAAAAGCCAAAAAAGGCGTTCGTTTTCAACCGGCGTCAGGCAGTGGTTCTTATGTTGTTCTTGTTTTTTTCAAATAAATAAGATATTTCCAAATAATTCGGTAGTAAAATCTTTCGATATCTGCAAATGGTGTATCCCACCTTTAAGAAAAACCATTAACATTTGTTTGTTTTTTAGCTTAGACATGACCCTTGTCCCCTTCACATTGTGGGAAAATATATCCCAACTTCGAACAAAGGTTGATATGAAATGTTTTAATATTGATAAGAGAAATACACAGTGTATTCTAACACGTTGCGGTTGTCTACACAATGTTTGCATTTGTAGAATCAAGCAGCTTCAATATTCTAAATCATGATTAGAATCCAACAGTTTTTGCAAATAACAAAGTGGCACAATTTTACAGCATTATAAAGTTCACATGCCACATTATTTTTACTAGCTTCACGTTAAACCCAACATTCCTGAATCCTCCAATTTAATAATATGATTAGGCACACCCCTTAGGCCACTTGGAATCCATTAGTTGCACAATTAAAGGTAGAATACACCGTTGATAGTTGCTTGAATTATCATGAATAGGTGGATTTGGGGGTTGTATTTTATAGTCAATATCATTTAACTGACTTGTTTTAAGTTTTACAATCATCATGCTTAGAAAAGCAAGAAAAACGGTGTTCGTTTTTAACCGGCGTCGGGCAGTGGTTCTTATGTTGTTGTTCTTCGGACGACGATCGTGATTTTTTCCCACGTGACAGTGTTAAAATTGATTTTATTGCAAAAATGAGTAAGACATTCCTCAATAATTTGGTAATAACTATTTTTGATATCTGCAAATGGTGTATCCTACCTTTAGACATACAGTACTTGTTTAAAGGTAGGATACACCATTTGCAGATATCGGAAAAAAAATACTACCGAATTAATAAGAAATATCTTACTTATTTGAAAGTAAATAATGATAGGCATCCAGCAAAACGATTGCCCTAGATATCCTGTAATTGTTCCGAAAAATTGAATTCTATATTAAACCAAAATTCATTATCGCCCAACGGCGATCGCGAAAAAACAAAAACAACTTAAGAAAAACTGCCCGATTCCAGTTGAAAACGAAAGTCGTTTTTTTTGTTGCTTTTCTCAGCAACCATGGTTGTAAAACTTCGGACAGGTACGATATTTACTACGAAATATCACCCCCTACTAAATCCACCCATTCATGATAATTCAAGCAATTACCAATGGTGTATACTACCTTTAAAACCAGCAAACCTTTTTTTTTAATAAATAAATAATATGTATTATTATTATTGACCTGGCCAGCAAACAGCCCACACAGCCCGACAATGACTAGGATATTGAAGACAGCAGAGCCAACAATAGTGCCCACGCCAACGTCACCTTTAGCGATGAAGACACCTGTGAGGGGAGAACAAAAGTCAGGAAACGTCAAAGCGGAATACGCAAACTCTCTCTTTCGATCAATATTTCATTACGGCTTCATAAAAAAGCAGAGTGCATGTTATTTTGTTGTCATGGAAACAAATATGTCTGGGGAAAACACATTCTTGGAACCTCGCTAAATTCCTACTCACTATAAAATGACTTGTAAAGTTACATGTACAAAAGTTTGCATTGAAAGTTGGTCATTTTTACATGGATGGAACTAATGGAATTATGACTACTAAGAAATGAGAAGACTTTGTACAGAGTTTTTTTAATTTTTAATGGCACCATATATCAAAAACATTTACTATGGCATCATTAAGAAATATCTTAATGTGTGAAAGTAAATAATGATTCTAGGCATCCAGGAAAATTGATTGGCCTAGATATCCTGTTATTGTTCCGATAAATTGAATTGTATTAACCAAAAATCATGATCGTCAGACGGCGATCGCGAAAAAACACAAAAACATAACAAAAACATACAAATGAATGTCGTTTTTCTTGCTTTTATCAGCAACCATGAATGCAAAACTTTGAACAAGTCGGTTAAACGATATTTACTATAAAATACAACCCCCAAAATCCACCCATTCCTTATAATTCAAACAATTACCAATGGTGTATACTACCTTTAAGTGAAAAACTAAAAAATCTGCTGATCTGAGAAAAAATTGCAATTGGTGCAGAACTTCTCATTGTCTTCTCTCTGCAGTTTTTTTTTGTTCAGGCTTTTGAAAGTTTCATCACCAGAAAAACATATAGTTTAAACAAAAAAATCAACCTTTATTCCAATCTTTTTAGAATAATTTCATTTCAGTGCGATTCAGAACAGGTGTTTTGGTTTACCGATTACTGATGTGAAGAGTTCCGGTGCCGAGCTGCCGGCTGCCATAAACGTGGCTCCCGCTACATCATGAGAGAAACCTAGGCGCTGGTGCAGAAAAGAAGAAAAAACACACAAAAACAAACAAGAAACAATAAATACAATGAATCGTGGTAATTACTGGTGGCAGGTCTGTAAACAATCCTTCATTTTCTGACACCAACTTGGTTCTGATGGGTTGGATTGTTTATTTATGGGAGCGAAATTCAGGGTACTTCCGAGACTTAAAAAAACTGAAGATGTTTTTAGTCGGCTTCAATATGAACACACTGGCCTTTTCAAAATAACCTGTATCTGTTACAACTGAAATAATAAACTTATTGAAAAATTAGAAATGACCTTTAAATGGTGCATTGATGACCTACATGTTCAAAGATTTCTTTATCTCTGGCAAATAATCTTCAGTGAAACCTGCCTTTGAGGCGCATCATTGTAATGACGCGAGTCAATGACGCGAGTCAATGACGCGAGTCAATGACGCGAGTCAATGACGCGAGTCAATGACGCGAGTCAATGACGCGAGTCAATGACGCGAGTCAATGACTCGACTCGACTCAACTCAACTCGACTCGAGGAGAATGACTCCCACTCGACTCGACTCGACTGACTCCCACTCGACTCGAGTAGACTGACTCCCACTCGACTCGAGTAGATCCATTGTCCCCTCTGAGACCATCAACAATTGAAATATAAACTATACAGATGTACAATGATATGAATGCTTGTTCAAATTTCTAGATTCTTGTAACAAATAAAAAAGAAAAAAAGAAGAGGGTCAAGATTATTAAGTGCACACAGCAAGTGTGACGGAAGGGCGAATAAAAAGTCATCACCTCCACATGATTTGTACGGTACTTCTGGAGATATTGATACAATTTTGGACCAAATGTACAAATACGTACATTTTAATGCTTATATGCCCTAGTGTGGATAGAGAGAATACAAGGCAGGTGGTTTATTTAATGTTGCCATGACGATGCCGTATCAAATATCACCACCCTCAGTCGATTTGCTCTCCAAGGGATCATGGAGGCACAGTGGCGTGTTGCTGCAATCAATCCCAGTGGAGTTTGTCTCTGAAAATCGATTGATTCTTTAAAAAAAAAAAAAAAAAACCATTTCCGAGGCGACTTTGTTATGATGAGCAATGGAAAGTCTATCTTCGGGCTTTCTCTAAACAGACCAGATTGAGAAAATATTTACACGACCGGAACGCCACGGTATTCGCATCAGCTCGCAAGATTGATAGAGGAGAAACAAAATATTGCAGACAGATGCTATATTCATTTTAGAATTTTAATTACGGTATTTTTGTTTGTTGGAGAGGTACGCAATCGGAGATTGATTTGAAGGGTACATATGGTGTCGGTGTTGGCTAAACCTCGGCAGATTTTGGATGCAATTGAATTGACGTGGAATGCTAGGGGGAATTTCTTCTTGTTGGTATTGAAAGAGGCATGAGTTGAATGACACTGTTGCAATTAAGTCTGTTGAACAAATTCCGTGATGATTTCAGTGTTTGATGGTGAGAGTGCAATAATTATACTCCTCCAGAAATATATTATATTTACTCCTTTTATGCCCCCAAAAATAACGGCTCTTTCTGAAATCAAGAGGAGATTTAACCTAGGTTGGTGGGAGTGTGCGAACTGTATACTAATATCTAAACATTTTAAAGGTAGGATACACCATTTGCAGATATCAAAACCAATTTACTACCGAACTATTAAGAAATATCTTACTTATTTGAAAGTAAATAATGATTGTAGGCATCCAGCAAAATTGTTTTGAGAAATTTAATTTTATAAAGACAATTTTACAATCGCCAGACAGCAATCGCCAAAAATAAATACAATGCCTGACGCCGGTTGAAAACGAACGCTGTTTTTCTTGCTTTTCTCAGCATCCATGATTGTAAAACTTCGGAAAGGTCAGTAAAACGATATTTACTATGAAACACAACCCCCAAAATTCATCCATTCATGATAATTCAAGCAATTTCCAATGGTGTATTCTACCTTTATATAAAAGATACATATTGTGAGCTCAAAGCTACAGTAGAGTAGGGGGTATAGGCCAATCCCGGAAATATACTACTGGTATACACACCCGACACATGTACCGTACTATACTCGTACTATACTGGGAACATACATGAATACTCCTCACTATATACTATCCCATTTCTCCTCTTCTCTTCCTCTCTCCTAAATCTTAAGACGCGTATATTTCTCTGACTGTCTCAATTTTGTCTTTTGAAGAAAAAAAAAGAAAAAAAAAAAAAAGTGACGAAATCCGCGCTACAGAGTTACGTAGAACTATGTAGCATTTTATAAACGAAAATAAGGATCAAGTCTATTCGTTGAGACTTTATCGACACTAATAGAGTTAAAGTGTGTAAATTAAAAAACAAATTGTAGACGATCAAAAGCTAGAATTTTGTTTTAAAGTCGATTTTATCAAACAGTTTAATTTTAGCTATCAAGATATTTAAATCTCCCAATTTTTTTTAAGATGCTGACTTTAGAGAGACGAGAGCCTCCAGAAAAAACTATAGAAACTGGGAGTTGATTCCTAGATCTGAAATCAGCGCATTCTCATTAACATAAGTTCCACAAAACCCAAAAGTAAACAGAAACTTCAAGGCTGTGAGTCCAGGGGCCAATTTCATAGAGCTGCTAAGCACAAAAATTTGCTTACCATGACAATTTGTCCTTGGCAAAAACAAGGTTACAGACCAAAATTTTCCCTGATCTTTATTGTTCTGGATTGATAATCTGCTGTTTTTTTTGCTTAGCATGAAAAAACACGTATAATTTTGGTTGGTAACCTGTTTTTAATGAGCAAGACTTTTTGTGCTAAGCAAATTGTTTTGCTCTATGAAATTGGGCCCTGATGGCTATGCATGCGGGCTATTTAAAATTGTCAAGACGGTATGCGAGCCATGCGCGTATATACAGTGTGGGCTATACGTAGCCAGTGATGACTGCACATTGCATGCAAACAGCCTTGTATTCAAGACTACTTATTGCACCAGTATCTATGATATCTGTGCAGATACGGTAATTAATTACATGTTACAATTACATTTGATACCGGTGGCCCAATCTTTGAACTGAGGCTGATGGCCTATAGTGCCTGGCCGGCCCAGCTCGAAAGACGATCGACTCAGCGCAGCTATAGCTTGTCAGGGCATAACCAGTATTTCGTAGGGCAACAGTATTACGTGTGTAATATGTGACCTGCTCCCACGAAAATGGCGTAAAGTCGTGCTATGCTATATTGAGTTATGATGGAAAATAGCCGATTTAAAAAAAGGGGGAATCTTTTGGGGGGTTTTGGCATGATACAATTCCCACATATGGTTTTTTTTCGAACTACCAAGTATTTTTTAGCAAAAGATTAGCAGAACAAATCTAAATTTGATTCTACTGAGCGTCCCCAAGAAGTAAAATGTAGCGAAATTAATTCTTAACTATTCTTACTTTGATGTGTGTAATGACCGCTGATTTTGCTCAATATTAGATACTATATTAGTATAAATATTAGCATTTTTAAAATACCCTACCCAATAAATTATATATCATTTTAAAGCTAAGAATCTGGAAATACCAATATATCTCAAAATATCAAAATGTCAACTTTACTCTGATTTTGTGGGAGCAGGTCACATATATAGAGATCAGTGGATGAATGTAGAGAAACAGAGTCAGCTGACACCTATCAACCAATCAGCAGCCTAGTCCACAATTCTGGTGCAATTGATTGGCTAGCACAAGGCCCCATCAACAACGTATGATACTCATGACTAATCATCCCGTAGCCCTTACCTCACATATTTTCTCGAGTGATGAGACAAAGTAGTCATCGCACACTAATGCCAGGGCAACAAACATGTAGACGACCTGCAACCGAAAAACAAAAGAAAATTTTAAGTATCCATTTATTGTACAGAACAACAAAACAGAAATGTTAAAAACTGTGAAGAATTTTTAAAAAAAACTTGCGAATACAATTTTATGTTTGTTAATGAGTCTGTTTTTGGAAAATTTTGATCTGGGGGAGGGAGTGGGGACAGATGAAAAATTGAGGGAACATAAATAAACTCAATCCCTTTGTATAGCAGAAAGGTGATAGGATTGTGCCTCAATTGATGATACAAGTGTGTAATTTGGCACACAGAGTATGTCATAAAAAAATATTTGGCTATAGAGGCATCACAGATTTGTCTGGTAGAACACCATGGGTAGAAAAACAAGCAATTTACAAAATTGTCAAAATGGACACCATTGTATTTAATTCTACCTATAATTTTTTTAAAGGTCAAATCTGCGATGACCCTATAGCCAAACATCTTTCCCATGACCTACGGTATTCTGTGTACCAAATTTAACGCATTTATCATCAAAAGGCACAATTAATTCCCCCAAATATCTCCTCTATTTGCCCCACTACCTGATTGATATTTCTTTGGATTTTTAGAATAAAAACAAAATAAAAATAATAAAAACTTGAATTTGCACACCCTGTTCATGTCGTGTTTTGCCAAGTCATGTACGTGTGTACAATTATGCAAACCTTACTATCACTGTGTGGACATCCTTTGTATTCATGTAGTTAAGAACCATCGATCAAATTTCACCAAATACTAATATTTCTCACACATTGAAGTTGTTTTAAATCCACATTTGTGACCCACTCTAAAAAAATGAGTCTGATGTGATAAAAATGTGGGGTTTTTTCTTCAATTTTACAGTTGGTCAGAAAAGGCAGGAAATAATCTTTAATTTGATTATGGCATAACTCTGTAGTGTAATGCATTGGTCTTTTACAATTTTGAGAAATTTGATTTTGTTAAGTAATATTCAAAATATCTTTGAAAAGAAATGAAGATTTACAATTGTAGTGCTTCATCAGATGCTATCGTAAGAGAATGACAAAACCTGTATTAAATTTAATTTAGGGATCAAAACAATCTTTTCAATCAATCAGATCTGAAAATATAGGTGTTGAAGAAACCAAAATGCTTTAAAACAAAAATATTATTTGTTGAAAAAAAATCACCTCCAAGACAATAAACGGCCCTTTTACGTAAAAATGTATTTTCCAACATCAGACTCATTTTTGCAGAGCAGGTCACATTTGTGATAGCCTAGGAGAATCTTCTATCTTCTATCTTATCTTTATCCAAGAGGGAAAATCTTGTGTGGACTTGGCTAAGTCCACAGAAGGTTTCAGGTTTGTGTAAAGTGTGGACATCTTTTGTTACCAAGTCCACACTAAGATAGCAAGGTTCGTACACCCTTGTGTGACTCCACTCAAACATAGTCTAACCAATCAGTCGTGTTTTACATAACGACCGAGAATCCCCTATTGTGTTTCCCTTTGTTCTTGTACTGTAACCTAACTCCATAGACTTATCGAACACTTTAACAACAGAGAACAACAGCCCGAGGACTGAAAGAATATATTGTTCGCCTATTGTGCTCTGTCTTCGGGGGTTATGTAGAACATGAACATCACCACATCTTCGGTTATCAGTTCGAAAGATTTTAAACTTTTAGGCCTATGTGCAGAAAATGCTTGGTAAGGAAATACACAAAATTGTACACGCATACATACAAAAAGTCAAAATGTCATACTTACACAAGCACAGTGCAGGATCACAGCACCGTTCTTGCGATCCTCATTTGAAAAGATGTCTTTTGGAAATTCATGAATGGCTGTTGAAATAGTATAACAAAAAATATTTTGTCAGATTAAGTTTCAGATACGAGTGGGAAATATAATATTTGGGTTTGTGTGCCTGCAAGACCAATCCACAAGGAGTGAATATAGAGACAGAAAATTTGATTATCAATACATGTACAATGTAAATAGTACACAAATAATGGATGTTTGCAAATGCAATGGTAAGAATAATTTCATTAGGTGACATATGGAATGTTCCATTTTATACAACACCTGATTAAATCCCCATCATCTGATTGGTAGATAGTTAATCACATGCGCTTAATTATTCATCCTAATGCACGGAACTAATAGGTAATAAACTTAATAAATGATAACAGAAACCTTGTATTAACCATAACCACCCTGAATCCATCAAAATCCATTTCCTGTTTTGGAGAAGTTCGGCAGATTTAGGATACCTCCATATTGAATACTGGTTGAATTTGATGGAATAACTATTTTAAGCCTTAGCGGTACTGCAGGATTTTGATGGATTCAGGATACCTCCATATTGAGCAGTCACCAACACCAACTTTGTTGTGCATAAACATAATTATATGGTGGACTTTAGCGGTTTCAGGATACTTTCTAGTAAAAGCATTCAAGGGGTTAGGGTTAAGAAACTTTAAATTATCGCGAATAAGAACAAAGTATTAATACCTCTTGTAGTAACAGTGCTTATCCAGATTTGATTGAAGAAGGTAAAACACTGCATTATTCTTAAAAAAATTATTGGCGACACCAAATACTATTACAACCTTTAAAACAAATTCAATCGAAAAGTTCTATTCGATGGTTCTATACAACAGTAACTTAGAACTTTCATAGCACGATCGCGCTCTGACCAGTCAGATGACGAGGATTTATTCAGGCGTTGTATAAAACAAATAATAAATGTTTCTCGTTCGTGCAATGAAAAAAAAAGTTCATAAGGCGACAGATAAAATGTTCCAATCCACTTGGCTTTGCCTCGATAATGGAACATTCCATCTGTCACCTCATGAAATTATTCTTACCATCGCACTGACGAACATTCATTATTTGTATGCCATGAGGCAAAACTGATTGGAATGGAACATATTCCATCTGTCGCTGATTGAAAATATTCATTCCATTTCATAAAAATGAACCATTCATTATTTGTTTTACACAACACTTGAATAAATCCTTGTCATCTGATTGATCAGAGCATACCATATAACAGTGTAAACCGTGCAATGAAAATTCTAGTCATCTTTGAACGGAACTTTTAATGTTGTGGTGCAGCCGCACCGTGCATTAGGATGAGCCACTAATCAGAAAACAGGGATTTATTCAAGTGTTGTTTATTTGTTGACTAGACTTCAATCAGTTGATACCGGTGGCGCAATTTGTTGACCGAGGCCGATGGCCTAAAGGGTCAGTAAACCTTAGCAAGACGTCTTGAGAGATACCATAGAAAAAGATCTTGAGAAAACACTTCGGATAACAGTGTGCAGTGCATGTACTCTTGCAAAGGCTAATTTCCAAAGACTTGATAAAACAGACAATGACCGTTTGGAGAAGATAACAAAAAAAAGACCCAGTCATCCAGGGAAGTGTCCATATGGATGAAAGTAATTCAGGACTTAATGAGATAAGACGACAGGAACAGAATTTGCAAATCGTTTTCCTCGCATAATTTAATAATTCTATCCGACCGTTGTCACTCAGTGATTGAACTTCAAAGGCTTGGACTTGAGCACAGTATATTTGTGAGGCGTTCTGGCAAAATGAGATGGAACTGCATGGGCACAGGTCAGAGTCGAGAAAACGGCAAAATAATGAATAATGGGAGAAATGTGTTTTTTTTATAAGATTTATTCATATTTGCCTACTATATCTTTGATATGCTTACTAACTATATTTTGTTCAGAAATAGTATGGACCCAGTCGGCAAAACTATGTTTCAAACACGGGTTAAAGGTAGTACACCATTTGCAGATATCGAAAATATTTACTACCGAATTATTAGGAAATGTCTTACTCATTTGAAAGTAAATAATGATTCTAGGCATCCAGCAAAATGATTGCGCTAGATATCCTGTAATTATTCCAAAAAATATAAATTTATAAAAAACAAAGATAACATAAGAATAACTGCCTAATGCCGGTTGAAAACAAACGCTGTTTTTCGTGCTTTTCTCGGCATCTATGATTGTAAAACTTCGGACAGGTCAGTTAAATGATATTAACTATGAAATACAACCCCCCAAATCTACCCATTAATGATAATTCAAGCAATTACCAATGGTGTATCCTACCTTTAATAAGTAAGAAAAAACGCGTGTCTTGGCGAGGTAAAAGGAAATATCCAAGTACGCGTTTCAAATGTGTTCTAGACGTACATGTATGATAATGTAATATGCAGGTCTGAAACTACTGTTAAACATTTTATTTTACCTCGCCAAGACACGCGTTTTTTTAAACATAGTTTTGCCGACTAGAGAAGTAGTGTAATAAATATGTTTAAAACAAACAAAAAATGGATTTTTCAATATCGCATTTACAAAACGAGAAACTTCAAAGGCCTTTTTGTCAAAATTTTACTTTTGCGACATGTTCATAGATGCAAACTTTAAAAAGCCATAACTTGTTAATAGAATGTCCGATTGAAGTGCAAGAAATAGCATTGTAAGAAGAATTGTATCCTCTCTCATAATATAAGAACCCTCATTTCAACCTCTGCCCAGTTCCGTCTCATTTTGCCAGAAGCCCTCCCATTTGTTTGCAAGAATGAATTTCAAGCTTCGCGAGTGTGTAATCAAATTCCTTCACTCCTACGGTGTATATTTGGCAGGAATTTTTTACTTGAAGACAAGATAACAAACAAATAATTATGCCTGTGGGAATTCTTAGACACACTCAAATGTATTGGTTCTACGGTATAAATTTATATTTTTACTGATTCTACGGTACTTCAAGTGTTTGTGTTCAAATTGAATTATCTCGTAAATTTCATTTGAATGATTTTGAGGCAACGTACGTACGAGTAACAAAAGAAATTGTCCTTGTCAATTATGATTACAAAAGCTTGCAGATATACATGTAGCTGTCTAAATTTTCTTGGACTTTGATGTGTAGTTTAAAGATCCCTTTTTCTCCAGAGTAAAATACTGCAAAGTCTGGTTTGTCACGTCATATACACATCTTGAGAAAGACTACGTGATGTTGAATCGGAATCTTATATCATACAGGAAATAACCAAAGAAATATGTGACCTGTCACCACAAAATGAGAGTAAAGTCGGAAATATTCAAAATTGAGATGTGGGTCTGTCCACAGTAAACGTTACAACTGTGTGACATTTAGAAGAAAATTTTAACTGTAAAATGTTTCAATTTTTTTGGGCTTGCACTTATCTTCCCCCTATATCCTTGTTAGTTTAGAAAGGTAAAGATAACTTTAGCAATATTTAAGAAGTTATTGATGGTTAATCTTTAAGATGTAACGTTTGTCACATGGACAGACACTTTTCTTTTCTTAACCACTACTCAAGCAAGATGAACAAATTTTGTAATTTTTTGTTTTAGTATGATTAAGTGAACTCAGTGTTATTATTTAGAACATTTTTTAAGAAACTTTATTCTTTCTTAAGAAATTATGGGAAGAAGTATGCCATGAAAATAACGTACGTCACTGGGACAGAAAAGACGGTATCAAATTATAATTATTTGGATTGATAAAGAACTTTTTAACAACTGAGAATAGTAATTGCCCTGAAAACCCCCCAAACAAATTATTTAGACTGTTCAACCATATACATAACTGGAAATGAAGAAATACTGACATCTTATCTGAAATAACGTTTGTTACATGGACAGACATCAATAATCACGTTTGTCACGAGGACAGACATTTTTTTTCTTAAATTAACAAATAAAAGTAAAAACCATGATTGATAACTAGCCTAACTTATTAAATATTCTTTCAAAGTTAACTTGTTATTTTTACTTGCAGAAAGAAGTTTTAATTAAGATTTTAAACTTGTAATTTTATTTCACTGAATAATGTTTGTCACTGGACAGACATCACGTTTGTCACAGGACAGACACGTGCATTGTACAATGTAAGATCACGTATGTCACTTTCCCATGAGTTGGGGACAGACATACTCTTCATTCTTCGTTCAGCAAAATGCACAAACCTTTCTAAGAAAATAATGGCAGTTGCATTGCACATATCTTTGTTATAAATGTATGTGCAATTATAATAATAATCCTTAAGGATTTTTACAGTTGGCAAGAGATTAACTGATGTGACATACGTTACAAAAAAATGGACAGAAATTTGCATTTCCTTCAAATGGAATTGTGTTTTGTTACCCAACGAATCCAAATGCACAAAAATGGTATTCAGAATAAAAGCCAGATGATTTCTCAGCAAGATAAATATATTTTTGTTGAAATTTATTGTTGATAAAATGTCAGTACCAGCCAGTATCACGTTTGTCACCAAATGGACAGAACCGTGACGTACGTGATGGCTGAATTAGCTGTTCCGAAATTCTCGATTATTAACACCTTCAATAAAGAAAGGGCTTGAAAAATTATCAGATTTCTCATATTTGATATCTTTGCCAACCATAATTTAACATGTGAATTGTTTTTCTGTGTAATAACACCTCTTATATAACCTGGAGAAAAACATGAGTTGCCATGGTTTATGCATGTCCCACCAGGACCCCCAAAACTTTGCTGGACATTTTTATAAAATTTCTCATTTTTGTATTAACCAACAACCAAATCCTTTATAATTGTGTACACTATCTCTCAACAATTGTACAACTACTATTACCATCATTAAAGTTTATTTTCTGAGTTTCAACACACTTTAAATGAGAGCTAATTGGGATGTTGTGCAGTTGTAACATTTAGTGTGGACAGACCCATATTGGTATTTTCAAATTCTTGAGAAAGAGAGCTTTCTAATGGTACCGGTATATTACACTTGGGGGTTTTGCAATAAATACTTTTTACAGCGCTCTAGAAATTCATGGGTTTCACAAAACGTGTTTGTGAGAAAAAATACTCAACATCTTAAACAAAACACGCAAAAGATTACAAAAGAGGACAAGTAAGGTTAGGTTGAGCATACTGTAGCAATGATGCTCTAATCATTATTTCTTCTTGAAATTTTCCACACATACAAACTATTGTATAGACAACAACATATCAAAATTTGGAAAATGTGGGATACTTATGAGGACCTGATTTGCATATTTAATTACCGTGTTAATTAGACCACTAATGAACTTTAATCCAAACAATAACTACGCAAAAACGCGTAATTTAAGAGGTTTTCGATCATCTGATCTCACCCAAAAAATGGGCATATGTAGAGGAGGACTCGGGCTTTCCAAATTACGCAAAATCTCAAAATTGACCACCCCTTCATATTTTGACTTGGGATGGCCATATCTCTGAACCACATCGTGCGACTTTATTCTCATTTTGTGATGACAGGTCACATATAAAGACCGGCAACTCAATGGAATAGAAATCGGTTTGTTTAACCCGGTTTGTTTAACCCAATTTGTTTAATCAAAATGAGAAAATATGTTCGAGTAGACGAGTGCCGTATTTGGGGTTTGGAAGATGATATTTTTTTTCTGGAAAATAATGCTTTAATTGTTGTCTTTTAAATATCCATGTTTGGGGAGATCTGGATTTGGTATATTTCCAAGTTTTATAATAAAATTGAAGGTTGCAATTTTTTTATCAGAATACACAGCAAATTTTGAAAAACAAGCAGACATGGTAGCACGAAATGTTGGATTTTTTTCTTGTCGTGTTCGAGATTATTAACCTATGATTGATCTTAACCCGGCTGTGGCCGGTTTTATAGCTCAGTTTGTAGAGCTAAATGTTTTTTGAGAATCACAAGGTCCGCGGTTCAAGTCGGCCTATCTGCTCACCCAACGCATGGGTAGCACTTCAGAGCTGGGAGTTGAAGACAGTTGTGGCGCTCCGTCTCAACAATTGATCTTCCTGGTCTAGCACTAACGAAAAGAGGACAGACTCCCTTATTGTATGGCTGATGCTGACAATAGGCCTCTTTAGCCCTGTTCGCACTGGACTTTAAAAAACAACTTACCGAGACGATGGGTACTTTTCCCATTTTAAGTCCAGTGCGAACAGCCTAGGACGTTTTCCTCTCGGTTACTTTTCCCGAGTCCAGTGGTTACTTTTACCGGCCAACTGCTGCCCGGGAAAACTTTCCAGGTAACTTTTCCCTTGACAATAAGTCCAGTGCGAACAGCGCGAGTCGGTAAAAGCGTCTCAGGAAAACGTACATTCGGCCCCCTACTGCGATTTCATGCTACACAAGACACCGCGCAGGCGCTCTTTGCATTGTTTACGTGCGCGCACTGATGCATGCACATCTCAGCTATACTTCTCCCACAGTCTCGGTAAAATTGCGAACAGTGGTAACATTTGACCATTTTTTTATTTTACCATCGTCTCAGTAAAACCTATTTCCCCCAAAAAGTCCAGTGCGAACACGGCTTTCGACTTCCTACCTACCTACCTACCTACCTACCCATGTTATAGTTTGTGTAACCGTTTGATTTTGTCGGTTTAATTGTTTGTTTTGGGGTGGTTATTTTTGCGTGTTTTTCCTAGAATGCATTCAATATATAAGTAAACACCAAACTAGGTCTGAGCAAGACTAAGTAAACAAAAGCAATAACGGTCAAGCACCAAAGTCAAACAGCAAAAACCTTTTTAGTTTGGCAAAGTCAGTCAAATGCCCAGGGCCAATAGACTGGAATTACATCGTTAAGTGAACCGGACCAGCGGACCAGCCGATGTTTCTGACGACATGATCGATGTTTGCCAGGCCAGGCCAGCAAGAATCGTGACTGCACGGTGGGTGAACATATCCACAATGTCAACATCGAAGACCAACCACCCAAGCTGAACAAATCACTATGCAAACACATTCACGTTTTACGTCCATTATTTCCTTCCTTCGGGCAAGATCAGAATCGTATGTCTTTTGCTTGTATCAAGAGATCGCCTTTTTCTCGCGGTTGATCTCTATATGTTTTGTGTTCTTAAAAAAGTTCTCATTTTGTCCATGCTTAAACGATGACCTTAAATGACTCCAACATGACCTTTGACCTCAATGGTACTCTGATAAAGAACTGTGTCTTCCCACCCTAGGGCTGTATCCAAGTTTCATCAAAATACATGAAAGCTTGTAAAAGTTACATTTAGTTACATGACGGAGCTACAGAATTTAGGACTGGTTATATACTGTAGTACCCCCAAAACTTTGTTCAGGCGACACAAAAATCTTTCAACTTTATTGGCATTAAACAATATTGTGTATTTTTTTAAACATCGCATTGGAAGAGCTTTTGTGACATGTTCCAACGAAACATGGACAAAGTCGCACAATGTGTTTTGTTGCAATGTACTCGTGAAGTCATTTCGAGGTGGATTTTACCATTTTGAGTTTTTCTGAATCACTATCTACAATCTCCCAAATTTGAACATAATCCGTCACCCAGAAGTGTGTTTTTTTGGTCGATTTTGAGAAAACATTTGTGTATAGAAATAATAGGTTTTTCTGAACTTTAAAGCTGTTTATCTCATAATTAGGTTGTCAGGGTTCTATCACTAAATCCTTCCACAAGGAGAGATAGGGTAAGGGTACATGTAAATGATACGTCATTTTAAAGCCTAAAGATAAATATAAAAAAATTAAATTGAGATTAAGGGGTGCAACTGTTATGCATCATGCTTGTGTGTCCCCTTTATATGTTTGTTTCATGTACACAGCCATTTTGCCTTCGAAGATGATCTTGTTAACCAGTTCGCGCCGGGATTATTTTAACATCGCCGAGCCGACGGGCGGGATTATTTTTAACGAAACTTGATCTGAAGCGGGTTCAGGCTGATAGTGCCGGGAAGCACACCCACGCATTTCCGGCCTTGCGCGCTGCTGACACACATTTGCGAACTTGACCTTGGCGTGTTTATGCGTCATCCGTTTTGAATTTGGGGAAATTTTTGCATTTATATACGTCATCCGGCGCGAACTGGTTAAGATCAAAATATTAGGCCCTCTTAACTTATTTGATTTGTATATTTCAGGTCATTCCAGCCAGTAGGCAGTTTGCAGCAGTTTTAATCTTATTAACAGAGGAATTTTCTTATTTCTTTTTCACTTGTTGATCTCGCACATTTCCCCCAGACGGATGATGAGATCTGATGATGTCATGGACGATGTCACGGATTGGATACCCGCGTCTCTAAAGACCCATATGTTGTCTCCAAAGACGTCATCAAAATAGCGTGTTTTTTTACGCAAGAAGATAACACAAACCGCGGAAAGGCTTTAAAATGTTTTTGAATACAATGGCGTCTTTGCCATCCTTAATGTGTTCATCTGGAAATAGCTAAATGGGTTCTGAGGGGTTTTCTGTCAACAGCATCAGATTTAGAATCTTAATTTCAGTTTGATTCCCACAGAAAAGGAAAGGTTGTTTGCAGACCTTTTCCTGAGTGTTCCTTTACTTCTACAGTATAAATTTGGCAAGAAATGTCTACTTGAAGACCAGAAAACAAGTAAATAATTACGCCTAATTTTAATTTACAGAATACTGTCATCAACAAATCTTGGATCCACTCAAAACTATTTGGGGCTATTTGTGACGTGTATCCTCCGACGCGAACTGGTGAAAATCATCTTACACTATGATTAGGCAATTTTTCGAGGTGTGGCCTGCACATTGAAGGAGAAAGTACATTATTACTTGTGCTGTGATGGGAGCATGTACATGTAGGTTGACCTCAAAATCTATCGAGATTTTACGAGGACACGTCCGGGCACCAGGACGAATTTTTTTTTTGCATTTCTTTTGCATCATGACTGGGCCCTTACAGGATATAAATGGGTATTGTGAACAAAACTTATATGGTGAATACAATTTAAAGGTAGGATACACCATTTGCAGATATCAAAAATATTTACTACCAAATTATTAAAAAATATTTTACTCATTTGAAAGTAAATAATGATTCTAGGCATCCTGTAATTATTCTGAAAATCGCGATCGCGAAAAAACAAAGATAACATAAGAATAACTGCTCGACGCCGGTTGAAAACAGACGCTGTTTTTCGTGCTTTTCTCGGCATCCATGATTGTAAAACTCTGGACAGGTCAGTTAAACGATATTTACTATAAAATTCAACCCCCCAAATCTACCTATTCATGATAATTCAAGCATTTACCAATGGTGTATCCTACCTTTAATTGGCCGACCTCGATAATTTTTGTTACACAATCACACAGATTATAGTTGGGTAAATTCAAACACTGGAGTCTGTGACTAGACTATATAGTCAGTGTTTAGTACCAAGACACGGTCTAGTGGGTCATTCCAGTCTGCTTAATGTTCTAGAGAAAATGAGTTTGCAAAGGCGTCTGTCTGGGTCTAGAACTACTTGTTTTCTCTCCTTTTGTAATGTCTGGATTGGGTCAATGGTATTGCCAATTAGGCTGATACATTCCTGAATAAGTTAAGTGATTTGTTTTTAAAGAGACGACAGCCAAGCGAATCATTTAGAACCGCACCACTGGTACATGTACCTTTTACCAGAATTACCGGTGATGAGTGATAAATGTATGGACCTTAATCACGAGAAACCCATTTTGGTAGCGTTCCCTAAATGTATTATATAAATTGTGAACTGTTCAATGAGATTGTGCAAGTCTATTTGTGCATTAGCCTCACTTTCCAATTTTTTTCTTTTAATGTAGCTTAAAACAGTTTAAGGTATGTTTAATCACAAATTTTAAATTGTTAATCAGAGAAGAATTTGTAATTAACTTTAGGTCATGGCTTTCTTTTCTATCCTCAAGTTTCAACAAATTTTAGATTTTACCTCACTTTCAATTTAGTATGGCCGACTAGTGAATAATGCCCATAGCAGCAGCATTTTGCACTTTCTCTAGATCGTTTTTGTCAGAAAATGTTCCAATCCCCATGACGGGAAAATTCTAATCCCATCTGATTAAATACCATGATTAAATTATTTCAATTAAAATCCACAGTGAATTCAATTGACAGCAGAAATTTGATCATGTGCAGTCTTTACTCAATTACAAATGACGGTCTATGTTTAACCAACCAATTTAAATCCACGTTCTCTCCGCTCATCAAGACTGTTGTATTACTTTTGGAATCCAAGAACCACAAGATACATGTATAAAAATACATCATAAGGGATATTACTGTAAAGAAATCTTCTAGATGCTTTGATGGCGCAATTAAGAGACCACAAACGCAGGAGCAACTTGCTGGTCTAACAGTTTTCAGGAAAATACAGTGCTCTCCTTAGTCCCATCCATTTGACAGTTTCAAAGTACCTCAACTTACAGCACGTCGCTCTACTAGACAGTCAAATGCATCCCACCAACATACAGTTGTCCTTCCAAAGTCACAAACTTCACAACATCATTAGAGGTCCTTTACAACAACTTATGCTAGACTTTGGAACTTCTTCTCCAATCTAGCCAATCTTTAAAAAATGTATGAACTATAGCAGTATTTGCTTTTCCTCTTAAAAGTGGAAAAGCTATTTATTTTTTTATTTTTTTTATATATTTTTTTTTTTTTGGGGGGGGGGGGTTTCTTGTTCATTATCCACAAATCCGATAGACTTTGTACACGTTTCATCTTTAGGGTCACTTTTGCAGATTTTAATGAAACTTTGCAGATACTTAGAACTCATAGTGAACTCATGCATATGACTTGGATGTAAATGATGATGTTATCATGTGACCTGTAACGTCATCTTAAAGGTGCAATAGATTTAATCTTCGAAAATCAATATAAAATCAACTTTAGTTTAGGAATTGGTAGAATAATCGAGGATCTTAATTTTATTTTGTGTGCGTAAAATCACGCGACTCTTCCTTCCGGTTCAAACCAGAAGTGCCTTACAATTTGAAAGTGGAAAATGACGTGAACTTACTTTCAACGACGTTAGGCTAGGTTGTACTTTAAAAACAAATTTACTGATGACATCATAAAATGTTATAGTGCCCTCTAGCGGCATGTTGAAAACAATGTTTAATGAATAATATGTTGATTCGTTTGGCAAAGTTTGCTGAAATCACTTTATAAATGATGTAATCAGCTTCATGCTACGAACAAGTTGAGGGGGATAAATATTAATAGTGACGTCACCAAACCGGAAGTTGCAATGAAAAGATCTTTAAACCTTAACAAATTGCTGAAAAGTCGACCGCGAGACATACAATCCAGATTTTGGCTTCCAATAGCAAAGTTAAGACAGCTCTCTAGTTTTCTGTTAATGGCGATTAAATAATCCAGGATCTTAATTTATTTTATATTACCAGCCAAATGACCAGACCCTACCTTCCGATCCAAACCGGAAGTACCTTAAAATTTAAAAGTGTAAAAAAGTATGAACTTGCTTTCAACAATGTCAGTCTCTGATTAGGTTGTACTTAAATAATTACCAGTGACTTTATATAATGTTAGAGCGCTCTCTACCGACAGGTTTATTAATGTTAAAATAAATAATCAGTTGATGCATATCGAGTGCTAAAGTTTGTAAATTTTCAATATAAAAATGTACACTATAAAATGAAAATGAAACAACAATTTAAAAAGAAATATGACAAATGAAAAAAAATGCAGTTTCTCTACTAGCTTCTTGTTTCCTTGAGTTGTGTCTTATAAAAATAAATAATAAAACACAAATTAATACTAGCAGCATTACGTCTTTGAATGTTGTGGTTTTTTTACAACAATTCTATTATCTGAATAAGGCTTCCAGAAAGACTGCATATTTAGTTTTTGTTTTTTTAACTCTGTTAACCAATTCTGTAAGGGGTATCAATACACAACGCTGCCCTGTGTTGCAGTATCATGTAGCTGCATTAACAATGTAATGTTTTTCAGAATTCAATATACACTAAGTTCCGAGACCGAGTGACAAAAAGCCGGTACGTGTATCTAACGCCCACAAAAAATGTTTCCTGTGAATGTTTGTATTGCCTCAATATCCCGTTTCATTAGAGAAAAAAATTTAAAAGGCAACTCAGAACACTACCGCACGTACAAAATTGCAACTACATGTATAACCACAATGTACCGTACTTCATCCATGCTTATAACTCCAGTCACAAAAGAATATCACCGTCACAACTTCAAACCAATTGTGTGGATTGTAAAATGGTGTGACCAGGTTGGGGGATGGCCACTGTTAATGGACCAAGACGAATATCTTTTTAACGAAACAAAGCTCCAAATTTTGTGACTTTTCTTTTGGCGATATTTCCGGACTTTTGTTTTTCTAGACTTTAGCTTATGCATGGTCCCCTGTCTCTTCATATAAATATGGATTATTATTACCAATACTTTGACACCCGAATATATAGCTCATGAAAACTGATCTACCGGTAGGCCTATCTGTGCGTCGACACATGCATATAATTTTGAAAAATGCCACACTCATAGACATATGTATAGAATAACATTGGTAAAAACGTTCTACCGGTAAGTGTATCCACGTGTGAGCAATATCAATATTTGACGTGTGCTTTGTTCACGTACACGCGTATATATACTGCTGTATTGTTACAAGTTACCAAAATTGTCTGTTGAATGTCTTAATTATTTCAAAATTAATTTGGCCAATCGTTGGCTTCGATGATGCATGCTTATAATGCTGGTTCAGAGGCCATTTTTGTTTGCTGGTTCAGAGGCCATTTTTGTTTGCTTATTCTTGAAGCCAGTCTTTATATCACTTTTAATACACCTTCACATGATCAAGTCTTGACCAATCAGAAGCTGTCAACTCTCCAAGGAATTCCAAATCATCCCAAATTCTATTTGCAAAATGCATGATTTTGCAGGATTGAGGTCACTTGGAAGTTGATGCATCGGAGAAATTTGCATGATTGAGGGCATTTGTGGTTTAGTCACTGGAGGATAATGCAGGATAATGGTCATATTACTAGGCCTAAACTAATGCTGAATGATTTTGCAGGATTGAGGTTACTTGGGTTTTATCCAAATGAGGATTTTGGAGGATTAAGGTTATTTGTTCTTGTGTACTTTCACACTGCTTATGTGTCAAGGATAGGAAACGTTTGCATATACCAAGGGTCATGTGTGCAGACACTTGTTGTAATAGGGCACTTAATTAGCAGCTGTTTGTTTCAATTGTTTGGCTACATTATAGCTCAATGGCAAACTTGCTTTGCACGACTCAGGCAGTGGTCACCAATAATACATGCACACTTTAATAGTAAATATTAAAAAGGTAAATAGTTAAAAAGGGCGTTTTAACACTTTGGAATTGAAGGATTTTAGTAATCAGGTTATGAGTAAGAAAAAAAAGGGTAGAAAGTTACGGTTAATGTAATATAAAACTGTGTAGAAAGGTGCAAAAATGTACACCCTGAAAGCATTGTAACAAAGCGAGGGAACTGCATCCTTTATGGTGTGATTATGCGTGCAAATTAAACTCGGTCAGGACTATCGCTTCACTGCCACGCGTTAACGCGCAAGACACCATGAGAAACTTTAATTACACCACGACGACGAATGCAGCGCGAGTGTGGGACAACTCGGATATAACACGGTATCATACGCATGCTATGAACAAGGGTGTGATACGAGACATGTGGCAGCAAGACGAGAGCATATTTAAACGAACAGCAGAAAACGATAATCGTTTACGACTCACCGAACACACGATTCACGCGCGACATTTCGATACAAATATCACACGAGTCATCGGAGAATTTGATATGTGTTGGGATACTGAAGATTAACTGAATAATCACATGTCTATAACAAAAAATCAACGTCATGTCACGCCTTGTGTTTTCAAGATGGTTCGTAATCTGAATTGATATTTGACGTCGATTGCTTTGATAGACGCCAGCCAAATCTTCATAGCTGCTGTGTGTGGTTATGTATGTATTCCTGGAGCCATCTTTCGCAGCTACTGTACTCGCTTTTGTTCAGGGGGAATTACACAGCGCCATACATGTAGAGCTTTTGTGAATTCATTAATCCTGACTTTAAAAAAAAATAATGTCACTGCCTTAAATTTGCTAAGAATCTTCTGAAGAATGAGCGTTGAATGATCTTTATTCCCCGCATCTAGATTGGTTAGCCATGGTAGGAACCTTCGTCATAAGAATATTTCAATGATTCTAGCTAAAACACGTCGGTTTAAAAATAACCCATTTTCATATTATATTGATATTATTAATTCAAGTGGTTAAGTGTGGAAATATATATTTGTTTTTACTCGCGTTCTTTAATATTTACATTTTATCAATGTTTTGGGTATTTATTCCTGTCTTTTGTCTTTATTTTTTTTTTTTTTTCGTGATTGTTTTTCCGAATATATAAAAAAATCAAAGACGGTTGTCGAGTGCAAATGGTTTTTAAGTAAAAGACGGGCCTAAAAATATGAAGGCTATAGTGTAAGCATCATACCAATAACACCTTTACAAAGTGTGCATGGTTATTTGTGATTGTAAGGACTTTACAGGTACATGTACATGTATAATAAATGTCACATTATGTGCCAATAAATGCAAACCATATAAAGGTAACAACAAAAACTATTGAATTATTATGAAATACCTAATACTTGATCTGTAAGTGAATGACAGCCTCAAAGCATCCTGTGAAATCACAACACCTGGTATATGCTGTCATTATCGAGAATTTTTTTTTTTTTAAATCAATTTCTAATGTTTGTGTAATTTCTAATGCCCATCGTTCAAAGATGTACCGGTACATATGTAGTCTAGCTGGTTTCCAACATTTATATAAATTGTGACCTGCTCCAACGAAACCAGGACAAAGTTGATAATTTTAGTTTTTTAGATTTAGCTTCTTTTCAAATTCTCTAGGTTCTCAGTTTTAAAATAATGTATCATTTACATACAAGTATGTACCCCCACCATTTCACCTGGGAAAAGAATTTAGTGATAAAACCCTGACAACCAAAGATAAATAGCTTTGAAGCTCAGAAAAGCGCATTATTTCTATTCACAATTGATTCACAAAATCGACACAAAAAAACACTCCTGGGTGATGGATTATGTTTAAATTTGGGGAGATTGTAGATTAATCATGGTTCGTGATTTAGGAAAACCCAAAACCTCAAAATGGTAAAATCTATCCCGAAATGACTTCACGAGTACATATACATTGTAATAAAACACATTGTGCAACTTTGTTCGGGTTTTGTTGGAACAGCTAGGTCACAATTGCTCTGTTTCATATGAAGCAGGGTCAGAGAACCAGAACCAGAACAGCATTTTTCTGCTAGTTTTCTCAGCATCTGCATGTACATGCCGGTACCAACACAAAACTCTATACAAGTCAGTGAAACAATGAAATACTAATCCCCAAATCCATACATTTCTGAAAATTGCAGCAAAAACAACTTGTACCTTTTAAAAGGTAAAATAAAAACCATATGTTCATTGCATGCTGTTCAAAATTTCATTTCCATTTTCAAATTTGCAATAATGGAATATAACACACAGGAATCCGATCACTAGCTTCCGGGAGGCACGTCACTTCTGCAAACCACTTAAGCCCATACTCGAATTGCTCCTTAAGGAGGACACGAGTGGCAGAGCAGAGGAAAGAAGCACAGAAGGAAGACCAAAAAAATGTACAAGAGGTTCTAGCAGCGGATGCACTGAAATGGCTTTGTCTTGATACTATTCTGTCAGCATACGGATAGAGTGTGTATTCAAAATCCTTCATTAGAGAACAAAAAAAACCACCTAATACATGTAGCTCTTATTTTCGTTAATAACTTTATATGCTTATTTCTCAACATGATGCATCCCCCATATCATTTGTACACCTACATCGTACGTCCACAGATATATTCAGTTGAATAAAAGAGATGGTACGGTATGTCAAAGTGGTCTAATTTGCAGCAAAATGGAAAAAAGGACATTAAAGGTAGGATACACCATTGGTAATTGCTTGAATTATCATGAATGGGTGGATTTGGGGGGTTGTATTTTATAGTAAATATCGTTTAACTGACATGTCCGAATTTTACAATCATGGATGCCGAGAGAAGCACAAAAAACAGTGTTAGTTTTAAACCGGCGTCGAGCAGTTATTCTTATGTATCTTTGTTTTTTTGCAATGATCCGGCGATCGCGAATTTCTCTTTATTAAATTCTACTTTTCGGAATAATTACAGGATATCTAGCGCAATCATTTTGCTGGATGCCTAGAATCATTGTTTACTTTCAAATGACTAAGATATTTCTTATTAATTCGGTAGTAAATATTTTCGATATCTGCAAATGGTGTATCTTACCTTTAACCAGTTTGCATCAGAGGACGTGTATACACATGCAAAGTTTTTTCCTGGATTTAAAACGGATGAAATTTTTATGACCAATGATTTGCATCAAATCATATTCATTGGTTAACGTTTCCAGTTTGGGAGCTTTTGTTAAATATCTATTCAATAAATCACTGTGTCTAATCAGTTGTCACCTCGGTCATCAGCTTTGCTTGAAAAACAACAAATATGGATTTTGTTTTCCCCTCAAGCATAAATAAACAAGATTTTGATGGAAGTTCACATTTTGCTAGCATTGAAAAATTACATTAGTAATTTGTTCAGATTGAGATTAGACTGAGTTTGTATTTATATTAAAAATGGAATATTTCCAGAAGATGGAATTGAAAAAAGCACCCCATTCGATACAAAAAGCAGAAAGAAATATGGGATGTTACGAAATGGTGTGAAGAAGCAATGAAAGAGTCAATTTATAATCAAACAAATTTTAGACATGATATAATTCATTCTGTACAAAATGTTCACCGAGTGTACGGCCCACAGATCTTCAGACTTTATTCTAAATAATGTCTCGTCCGTTAATTCAATCATGCATTTAAAACAATGATCATGCTGAACATCACACCCCTCTAACCAGAATGATGTCATTATAAAACGCGCACCATGCAACGCCGAGACTTCAAACAATGTCATCATTAAGAACAGCGACAGCACGCACGCACTAACAATTAGTTCATTTGGTCGGTCGACGGGCGGTGATCCAAATATAATTGGCGACGTGTGATTCAATTATGAAATAACCTGCAGTGTAAAACTGATGGTATATATATCATGTCATGCGTGAGACAAGTTTAGAATCCCACGCGTGTTTGGACCGAGTTTTAGGCCAAATAAAAAAAGAAACATGTTTAGCGTCATGCCTTTTTTTCTAAAATGGCCGCCTGACACATTTCAATGCGAGTTATACGTACTGAACATGTCACACCTTATCTTTCTATTTGAAATTGAAAAATGGCTCACCCACGATTAAAAATCAAAATTCATGTGGGTCGATCATGTATAGTACCATACACGTCACACCATAGCCTTCCCATTAGAAAAAGTATATTTCCACAGCATGTACACAGTGATGCTCAAGCCTAAAATACGATCTTATTTTCTTTAATCTTTTAGATTTTTTTTTATATATTTATTTTATTTTCCAAAAATTAATACAATTTATAATTAAAAAAAAAAAAAAAAAAAAGCAGGCGGCCTTAAAAAAGGAAGTGGGTGTGACGTTAAACATGTTTGTTTTTTATTGGGCCTTATCTCTTCACATCTAAACCATTAGGGTAGGTTGGACTTCGCATGGACTCATGCCCCCACTTCTTCCAATAAACATCAACTCCAGCAGAGATCTCCAGCGCCTCGGAGATCGCTGTTGCTGAAAATCGAAGGTTGCATCCAAATATTGACGTGGTTGAATTGGCTTGTAAGGTTTATCAGGGCAGAGTGAAAGGACAGAGCAATTGCCACAGAATGTGCACTAACCGTTCCAGAGGTTTTTGTTATATTAAGAATATGGCATACCTGTATATTTAAAGGTGAAGGACAATAGATATTGGAAGGTGGGAACAATTAATTTTGAGGTAGAATATCCTCAGCCAAAATTGTGTCAAGGCAGCTATATACGTGTACGCGCTGCCCTATTTGTGCATTTCTGAATCCTTTGATATTAATAATAATAATAATAATATGAGCATTTATATAGCGCTCAAACACAGAAGAAACTGTTATCAGAGCGCTTAACAAAATACAAGGAACAAAAACTAAACCAATTAAAAAAGAAAAGTCTTAAGATCTTTCTTGAACTTTGTTATTGATGTGGCGTGACGGATGCGCTGAGGCAAGTTATTCCATAGCTTAGGACCAGCAGCGTAAAAACCCTTGTCACCAGACAGAGTGTTGGTTTGAGGTACCGTAACTAGTCTATCATCATCGCCTCAGCGAAGTTCTGATTTCCTTGATTGATAGGGAATGATGAGGTCTGAAAGATACGTTGGTGCCTGTTTGGTAAAACATTTGTATACAACAGTTAACATCTTAAACACAATACGCGAATGGACAGGCAACCAATGGAGTTGTTTGAGAAATGGCGACGCAAGATCATACTTTTTAGCCTGGAAAACAAGTTTGGCTGCACGATTTTGGAGACGCTGAAGACGTTTGATATCAGAAACATTTATACCATGAAGGAGAGAGTTAGCATAATCCAAACGCGATGTAACAAGAGCACGAACGGTGTGATCGCAAGTAGTCTGGTCAATAAACATTCTAATTTGAGATAAATTGCGGATAGGAAGTTTAGTGAACGACAAATCGAATTGTGATAAGAACCATTTTACCGCGAACTATTCTCGGAAACAGCGAATTTAAGCATATCTGGGGCCAGTTTCATAAAACATGTAAGCACACAAACGATAAACATCACCTAAATATTTGATTTGTAACCTTGTTTTTTCCAAGAAAGAATTTTCATGCTAAGCAAATTTGTGTGCTTACATGTTTTATGAAATTGGCCCCTGGTCATTTGTTTTTTGTTTAATTTATAGTTTTTATTAAATTATTTTTTATTAAATGGTTTATTTAATTGTTTGTTAAGACGAGATGTGGCAATCACAGATTGAATTGAATCGAGTTGACATAGATAAAATTTACAATACTTATAATATTCAAGAAAGATCCGAGTAAGTTTTAATTTTCTTTTTGGAATGTTTTTTTTCCTCACTTGAAGTTCGAGTTGACTGCACTACTGTTCGTAAATATTTCAAGGAATGTCATTTCCGGGTTGCAGACTTGAGTGCCAATGCAATTATTATCGCAATCTAAGATTACAGTGAAGATATATATTACACGATGTTTGGTTATACCCAACACCCGATTATTTACAAGTTGGCACCTTAGGGTGTCCCGAGTATGACACCTTCCTTGTAGGTGTCGGCGCACCAGGGCAGGTGAGGGTTTACTTAAAATACCTCTGGTGTTGGCACAGGTTTTACATTACGATCAGACTCATAACATTACTCTACTAGTGCCACGGCCTCGTGGTCTAGAGCATTCTGTGAGTATTCGCATTCTGTGGGTAAAGCTGCAGGTTGTGGGTTTGAGTTTGGCCTGGGACTAAGGTGCGTGTGCCTTTGGGCCGGCAAGGCACTTAGCCACTCATTGCTTCTTTCCACCCAGGAGTAAATGGGTACCTGTGAGGGCAGAGATGGTTGTCATTATAGCTGCTTTAATTGTGCCGAAATGGCAGCATTGAGCTGTATACTCACAGGGAGCTGAGATTCTTATAGTCAAACTTCACGCGAAAGCGAAGCAAATTTCATGACGTCGACAATTGAAGTTTCATTGTGATGTTCTTCGTTACCTTAACGAATTCGCTTCGCAGTGACATTTGCGTGAAGTATGAACCGGCCTTTAATTAGACTGTGGTTGTTTATGCACTGTTGTTGACAGCTAAATCCATCACTGTGCACCAGACTTTTTTCTCTGATGCACTGCGCTGTCAGGATAAACGAAAGTCTTCCAATACTTTAAATGACTAATTAACAAACAAAAAACAAAAAATTATTGAGTACTTTTCGGTCAAATAAACACTAATCGGTAAATTTCTTTGGAATCCAGCCACACTAATTGGAATTCATTAAAAAAAATGGTTGGAGAACAAAATTGAATACTCATTGACGAATAGGTGTGTTGATGTCTTTCGTGTTAAAAACAATAAAACAAGGACAAAATAGAATTTTAAAAGTGCAGTAACTCGATTGTGCTGTATAAATTTGAATATTGGAATGAAATTTCAGAAAAAGCATTGGAAATGTGATCAAAAGACCAGGAAAAACCTTTAGTATACGTACTAGGCGGAGTGCAGTTTCTGTCTTCATCTGCGATGTTCTCCGTATCATTGCCTTCGTACTCCACGCCCTGTGCCTCAGTGTAACGCGTGGATGCTAATCGACGGAGGAATACATGATGGCTGCCGGGGTCGTCTAGCTGTCCGGTGTCGCGCTCTTTGTCATCTTCACCTTTGAAGTAACAACAGAGAATAAGATGATTTAGATAGAAACAAGTTAAATCTAATGAGTTTTAAAGTTGGAATTATAGTGGGAATTGTAATGCCTAAATGTGTTTTTCTCAGACAACTTGTATTCCTACTTTTGACTTGTTGCTACAGCTTAGGTTAGGTTAGGTTGGCGTAGCAGTTATTTCATTGCCTTTCCCCGCTGTGACCCGGGTTCGAATCTCGCCTGGACTAATATGTGGATTGGGTTTTCAGTCCCTGCCTGATTCCGTGTGTTTTCCGCCAGATATTCTTCTGCCGTTTTCTTCCAACCTCTAAAACCCAAACCTTCTTCTCATTGTTTACTTGCTTTTGAGGAATTCTTGGTTTATATTAATACAAATATTAATAACATGTATGTGTACTGTTCAAATCAGAATCAATTCAAAAGATAAATTTTACCTCATTTACTTTTGTTGCACTATTAACCAGTTTGCGCCGGGATTATTTTAACATCGCCGAGCCGACGGGCGGGATTATTTTTAACGAAATTCGATCCGATGCGGGTTCAGGCTAATAGTGCCGGGAAGCACAGCCATGCATTTCCGGCCTTGGGCGCTGCTGACATACATTTCCGAACTTGAACTTGGCGTGTTTATGCGTCATCCGATTTGAATTTTTGAAAATTTTTGCGTTTATATACATGTGTACGTCATACAGCGCGAACTGGTTAAACAAAGTTGATGGTTTAGGAGGCTTGTATTTTTTATAGAAAAATGTGTTACACTAGCCTGTTTAAAGTGTTTTGTGTTCACATTATGCTGGATATAAGGAAAATGCATAGAAAACAATATAAGCATAATTTAAGGCTGCGGAAACCCCCCCCCCCCCCCCCCCCCCCCCACACCCCCCCCCCCCCCCCCCCCCCTCTTATTTGTGTGGGTGTTTCTACCTACGGTAACACATCCCCCCCTAGATATCTAAACAAGAATTCCTGAGATCCCGGAAACACAATGACCAACACAAAAGAAGGGGGGGGTCTCTTTACCTTATATATCTTGCTTTAAATGCCAGAGCAAAAAATAATGCTCTAGTTGTCTAGTTTCCTGACCCCACCTCACTTCAGACAAAACAAACATTGGGGTACTATTGGATTTAGCTGACCAAACTAGCTGGCTTGCACCTGTACCTATTTACAGATTATGTAAAGTATTGCAAACAAAATGTGGACTAAAATTCAAGAAATTTAGGGGCAATACTTGAAAATAGTCAGGTTTTCTCAACAATGGTCAGTGGAAATTGATACATTTCTTTAAAATGACAGCACATCAGGTGCCATGATTTTACAGGACGTTTGAGACTATTATCACTTACAGCAAAGGTAAAGGTACAAAGTACATACAGTATGTATATTTACAAATAATACAGATTGCATCATGTATTGAATCCTTTAATTTTAACATAATTTTTCACTTTCTCTAGGAAGTTATGTGGTTACTGTTTGCACAAACAATTTACATTTGTTAGTGCCAATGTAGATTGAAGATTTGGTAACCACAATGTTTCCTCCCAAGTTCAGACGACGGTAATCGAACGGAGATGACCTGATCACACTATTTATCTTGTCGCCCTGGGCACAGGAAGAATGCGCCAAACCTCAACGGAATTTGAAATGTTAATTTTCTAAATTGGATTTCAAGGAACATCAAGGTAGGATACACCATTTGCAGATCTCATACATTTTTACTACCGAATAATATCTTAACGGCGATCACGAAATAACAACATACTGTAAGAACCAATGCCCGACGCCGGTTCAAAACGAACGCCTTTTTATTGCTTTCCTCGGCATCCACGATTGTAAAACTTCGGACAGGTCAGTTAAACAATATTTACTATAAAATACAACCCCCCAAGTCCACCCATTTATGATAATTCAAGCAATTACCAATGGTGTATTTTACATTTAAACACTTTTTCTGGTGTCACATAAAATGTGGATGCCCGTAAAATCTGGTCGCTGTATCTTTTTATTGGTTGAAACTTCACAAGGCATGCGCAATACCACAATACAAATTCATGCTGTATCAGCAGCTTGTGTTCTGCGTAACATCGCGCAGTACGCGAGACCGTGCTTACGCCATATGGGACTGATCACACGAGCGAGGACATCCGAGGAACATCATTCACGTAGTTAAAAGGTTGTTATTATAGGGCCTATTTAAAAATTGATAGATTAAAGGTAGGATACACCATTGGTAATTGCTTGAATTATCATGAATGGGTGTGTTTGGGGGGGTTGTATTTTAATTAGTAAATATCGTTTAATTGAACGGTCCGAAGTTTTACAATCATGGATGCAAAGAAAAGCACGAAAAACGGCGTTTGTTTTCAACCGGCGTCAAGAAGTTAATCTTGTTATTTGTGGGTTTTTTTGCGATCACCGTCCGGCGATCGCAAATTTTTCTTTTTCAGAATAATTACAGGATATCTAGCGCAATCATTTTGCTGGGTGCCTAGAATCATTATTTACTTTTAGATGAGTAAGATATTTCTTAATAATTCGGTAGTAAATAATTTTTGGTATCTGCAAATCATCTATCCTACCTTTAAGAAACACATAGAATTAAAATGGATACAAACATGTAAAGAGTTTAAACCGGTTGAAGCATTTAAGAATAATTATTGCACTTTTAAACAATACAAATGATGTACAATGTACCATGCAGCAGATAGCCACACAGTGTACAAGTCAAACTCTTTAATGTTAATGACGGTTTTAAAAGTATGTTTATTATGGTAGGATATATCATTGGCAATTGCTTGAATTATCAAGATTGGGACCTTTGACGTCTCATCCTTGTACACTAACATACCACACGAAGAAGGTATTCGTGCTTGTTCCATAACCCTAGCTAGGGCAGGACACACGACCCCTCCCATAAGTGACATTCGCGCCCTCATGAAACTTGTACTAACGAAGAATAATTTTTCCTTCCTAGATAAGCACTATCTACAGGTACATGGCACTGCAATGGGTACTCGTATGGCACCCTCCTTTGCATGCCTCTTTTTGGGTGACCTCGAGGAACGCATGCTTGCCTTAGCACCGTGCCGTCCCTGGATCTGGTGGAGATACATTGATGATGTATTTTTCATATGGACCAGTGATGAGGACAGTCTGTTGACTTTCACTAATCACATGAATTCCTTCCACAGGACCATCAAGTTCACATCAGAGTACTCACATCATCAGGCCCACTTCCTGGATGTCACCATCCGCAAGGAGGACAACTTAATAACCACTGATCTGTATTCTAAACCCACAGACACACACCAGTATCTCCACTCCTCTAGCTGTCACCCTAGGCATTGCAAGACTGGTATAGCATTTAGTCAGGCCCTCAGACTCAAAAGGATTTGTTCTAACGACTATGATTTCTCCCGCCATTCACAGATACTGAAGAACAACTTGGTTGCCAGGGGTCACAGTTCCCGCCAAGTTCAACGTGCCATTGCCAGAGCCAAAGCCGTACCTAGAAATTTGGCTCTAAAGGTAAAGGCCCCCCAGGCTAATGCCAAACCCATGATCCCCCTGGTGACTACCTTTCACCCCAGTCTCCCTTCCCTTCGCAAAATCACTAACGACAGCCATCACATTCTTCACACTTCAGATCGCCTTGTCCGGGCCATCCCCGACAGCCCTGTATTGGCCTATAGACGCCCTCAAAATTTACGAGACCTCATTGTTCGAGCCGAAGTTCCCAGCTTGGATGCATCTCCCCCCATCCAGCACGGAACTTTCAAGTGCAGTTCCAGATGTGTGGTCTGCCAGATCCACATTCAGGAGTCTGACTCCTTTTCTGGCCACTCTTCTGGTACTACTCATAGAATTATTGGTAACATCACTTGCAGTACATCTAATGTCATATATCTCATCTCTTGCAGGTTTTGTGGAGTTCAGTATGTCGGAGAGACCAAAAATGCCCTAAAAAAGCGTTTCTGGGCAGTTTCACGGTAAAGGTTGCAAAAAAGTCTCACGGGGGGTCAAAAATGAAACTTGTTGTATCGCTAAAACATGGTTATTTGTTGAAAGTACATACATAAAGGTACTAGAAAATGTGAATGGCAGAGCTGAAACATTTTTTCGTTAAAATTTTAAGACACTTTACACTTTGCAGACTATAGAATTGGTGAAATGGAGGTAGGTATCATAAACTGCTAATTCCACATCTCAAACATGCTTGGAGTTGCTTTAAAATGATTGAAAGTCATTACAGTAGTTATGTCTTGAATATTAATGCACTCTAGGCTACGAAAAATGACATGTAATTTCATATATTGACGGAAAATTCAGTTTTATAACTTGTTTTCCTTGAAATACAAACTTTCATTTCTGTTTTACAGGAAACCATGCAGCCTGCTGATTATTTGCACTTTTGTCCAAGGGCTGTATGCATGGTAGAACAATTGGTAAAGAAATTGCATTGATAGTGTGCTGCGTTATAGAGTTACCATGGTCTTTATCATGGCTATGAAAAGGGTTCATTGTGTTCAGGAAAGGACAACAATTTTAACAAATACTACATTCGGTCTAAAATTTGATCTTATGAGAATGAACTTCGCAAGAAATATAACCTTGAAACTAATAAAGAGTGGCAATAGAGTAGCAATGTAATAGCATGAACATAGTTTGTTAAGAAAATTAAATAAAACTGATAAAATATGTTTGATATACAGCGTGCATGATGTGTTACTACATACATGTACACCAACATACTACATGTAGGTAAAGCATGTTAGAGTAACTTATTTATTTGTAAAAGTGTTATTTAGGTGTTTTTCTTTTTTTTTTAGAGTTGGGAGGTTATACATTTGTGAGGCAGATCAGTTTGTACCTTGTTAATGCTGCAACTAACTGCTGTGTAGTTTACGTTTAGTAAAGCCAAAGGACACAATATTTAACAAGTTCTACATGTAGCATAGCACCGTGCATTTCCTACATGACAATAAAGTACATGTAAACTAAAGTAATGTCCATCACTTTAAATGATTAATAATCATTGCTGGTGAAAATAACTTTAAATTGAGACATTGATACACGTACAGTGTAGGCCCCAACAAGAAATGCTTAGATAATTAAACTATTATCCAGTGAACTTTATTCAGTCAGCATGGTGCTTTCTACAAAATGGGGTCTAAGGAATAGGCACATCAAGCCCAAAACAGTTTGAAGTATTTGTACACTTGTATTCATGGATGAAGGTTCATGTGTATCTGTACTTGTTCCTTGTTAAATGTTTTAAACATGTTCAGGAAAGGACACAATTTTTAACAATGATCAATATACAAGTTTTTCAGTGACAATTTCAATAAAAGAATACCAATCTTGACAAATTTATTGTTTTACACAAAATTCTGATAAAATTACTTCAGAAGTTTTTGGTTAAATACATATATCATTTTCATTTATGTTCAGGAAAGGACACACATTTTAACAATGTTCAACATGGTCCTACATTTGTGTATACATACACTTTAACAGAAAATAGCAACCCTCGCAAACTAACCGTGTGTGTCACCAAGCTCTGATACATAGGTAAAACTAATGAAATGGCTGGAAACACAGAAAGAACTGTTAAAAGAGTGTCTAACAGATGTTGCTCAACTCGTTAAAAAAAAAGTGTCCTTTCCTGAACACTTGAATACACAGAACTAGACTAAAACAGTAAATTATAATTAAATTGACTCAAACTAATGCATGTATTTTGTGAAAGTGATGATATGAAACTGTAGATCAGCCAATTCCTGACAAATATTGGATTTAAGTGTGACTTGTAAAGATAAATGTATGCATGTGTGTACTCATACTGTGTGTAAACACGAGTGAGTAAATGACCTGTAAGAACAAAACACTAACACTTTCTGGCCATAGTTGGTTTTAATTTTAAAACATAAACTCTACAGACAATATAAGCATATACTTCATCAAATTTAAGCAACACTGGCTTTTGCAAGTACTCTGTTAAACTATATGTTCAGGAAAGGACAATGCAGTTTAACGACAATGTCACAACAGCAAGCAGGGTTCGAGTCTGAATCTTTGTATAGTCTGTTAAATCAAGTAAGTCTACCCCTAGGTACATGTTTATGTCAAACAAGTTTTATCTCTGACTTCATGTAAAAAAGGGGAGGCCATGTTCAGGAAAGGACATTTTTAACGAACATTTGCGTGGCATATGCGACTGCTGCTTTATAAAATTTACCTGTGATTTCCCAATTCCAATATTTTTATATTTTATTACTGGAGTATGTAGCATAATTTTGACAGGCAATAAGTTGTGTTTCCTTTCTTTTCATTCTAGAAAAAAATATCATGTTCAGGAAAGGACATTTTGAAAAAACCTTTAACGAACAAATCAACGTCTCACTCAAAATAGCATAACAAAAAAACGAGTTGGCCCAGCCTAATGAAATCTGGTGTACAGATTTTGGGGACATACTTCTATGTCCTTGCAAGTCTGGGTGGTTCCTGTGGCATTTAATTTTTATTTCTCATCAATTGCAGTTCCAAGAAAATGTGAATGAGACTCAAAATCTTGTGTTTTAGCACTCATGTGAGCTTATAATTTGAGAATCGCAATACGTAAAACTGTGAAATTATTTTTGGAGACTCCTACAACATAGAGGTCCTTGTAGGACAAAAACCAGCAAATTCCCACAAAGTCTTCTTGTGAAATAAAGCATCGATTACCTATTTTTCATTTTGCAACCTTTCCCGTGAAACTGCCCTTCTACGGTCATCGATCGACTGTCAACACCAAGAAACTGGATACCCCTGTAGGACATCACTTTAACCAGCCTAACCATGGCATTTCTGATATGATTATTCAGGGCATAGAATCACTTGGCCATCGGAAAGACTCAGTCCGCCTCAGCCGGGAGAAAGTGTGGATGAATCGTCTTCGGACTATTCAACCACATGGGCTTAACATCCAACTAGGAAATGATTAACTTCTATTTTTTCCTCCATTTGTCATCTCCATTTGTCATCTGTTTCAGATTCATTCCTTGCCAGAATTTTGTTTTTGTTTGTTCTTACTCCTCTGGTTTTCCTCAACCCCCACCTCCTCGTTACTCCTATTCATACTTCTTGTTAGTTCTTCCCTTTGATCTCCACCCTGGACCCCTCTCCTTGTGGCTTTACCCCCCCTGTTTTTGTTCCTACCCCGCCTTTGATCCTACCCACACTTACCTCACCCTTTAATCCCTCAGCCTAATCCTCCTTTTGTTGTTTGTTCCATTGAACTCTGTGCTTTTTTCTTTTGTGTTTTTTCAGAGTCAATGATGTGCATCATGCTGTATTTTGCCCTATATATGTTTGTTTCTTGTACACAGTCATTTAGTCTCTGAAGAAGATCTTGTTAAGATCGAAATATTAGGCCCTCTTAACTTATTTGATTTGTAAATATCATTTAACTGACCTGTCCAAAGTTTTACAATCATGGATGCTGAGAAAAAACGCACAAAAAACGGCGTCAGGTACTCTGTACGGTACGGGTAGTTGTCGGTAGCCGTCTGAATATCGTGAATTTGTTTTATAAAATTTAATTGTTTGGATCAATTACAGGATATCAAGCGCAATCATTTTGCTGGATGCCTGGAATCATCATTTACTTTCAAATAAGTAAGATATTCCTTAATAATTCGGTAGTAAATATTTTCGATATCTGGAAATGGTGTATCCTACCTTTAATACCGGCCAACCACATATTTATTCCCTTATAAATAGATTTATCAAGTATCATGTGAAAACTAACAGGCACAGTGTGTAGAATGTTATCTGCCAAAAGCTGGCCATTAATTCTGCAAGAATGTAGAGCAATTGTGACACACTCTGCAAAAATGAGTCTGATATGTTAAAAATATTTGTTTACAGTTGGTCAGAAAGAGCAGGAAATAAGCTTTCATTTGACATATGAAACAACTCTGTAGTGTAATGCATTGGTTTTTTACAATTGTTTGAAATTTGCTTTTTCTCAGTTATATTAAAATGTCTTTGAACAGAAATGAAGATTTATAATGTTGGTGCAGCATTAGATGCTATGGTTAGAGGATGACAACAAACTTGATTAAATCTACTTTAGGGATCAAAACAACCTTTTCCAACGATCAGTTCTGAAAAAATAGGTGTCAGAGAAACCAAAATTCCTTAAAACTAAAAAATGATTTGTTGAAAGAAAAATCACATCTGAGACAATAAACAGCCCTTTACATGAAAATGTATTATGCGACATCAGACTCATTTTTGCAGAGCGGGTCACAATTTTCCTTTCCTGCGTAATTTTTTCAAACAGGTATACCTGTAGAACCCTAACCATACAGTGTATCATCGGGATATACATGTACTTTCAGATACAGTTGACAATAAAAGCCTAATATTAAAGGTAGACTACCAAGCATGTTGGCTGAGCTTTTGATTATTTTTTTCATGTCTTCCTGGGTGCGGCGTGCTCATGGTGTATTTGCATTGGACAGCTGTGTCCTCCGGATACGGTACGGGTCAAATTAAATCTTGTGATTTTGAGAGCTGTTTGGAGGAATCCAATATCCAAAAATATGAGCAGGACTGTTTATCTAATAAACTGTATTTTTATAAATCTTCAATAATTGAATGTTGTTCTCCGCTGCAATAGCAGCCTAGTCTACTATACTACGCGCTGCCCCAGTACGCCCACTTTCAACCCACCACTTAACCAGTTCTCGCCGGATGACGTATATATATACATGTACACATAAAGTTTTCCCCAGATTCAAAACGGATGACGCATAAACACGTCACTAGCAAGGCCGGAAAGTTCTTTCAGCAGCGAGCAAGGCCGGAAATGCGTGGGTGTGCTTTCCAGTACCATCGGCCTAAACCCGCCTTGGATCGAGTTTCTTTTAAAAAAATCCCGCACCTCGGCTAGGTGATGTTAAAATAATCCTGGCGAACTGGTTAATGCTTGAATTATCATAAATGTATTTTATATCAAATATTGTTTAACTGACCTGTCCGAAATGTTACAATCATGAATTGTTCTTGTTTTTTCGCGATCGCCATCCGTCGATCGGATTTTTTTCTATAAAATTCAATTTTTCAATATTAACAATTACAGAATATCTGGCGCAATCATACCTACAATCATTATTTACTTTCAAATATTAATATAATTCCTAACAATTCGGTAGTAAACATTTTTGATATCTGCAAATGGTATATCTTTAATACTGATACCTTTAAATAAAAAACTAATGGCATAAACAACCTAACTTGTCTAAAAGTCAAACAGTGCCCCTTTAAACACCAAAATAAAGTCAAAGGGTTATTTCATTGTTTATCATAACTGCCAGACAAACTTGTTGAGATAAACTTTGGTGAGCAGTACACAAATCAAATGCGATGAGAGAATGCACCAACGCCATTCTATAAATCCACGCAATAAACTTGAATGACCGCAACATACGCCGTTTCTCAAAATGTCATCTGATCTATATGTACATTGTATAAATGTAGAAGTCCGACAGCATACCTAAAATAGCTCGCTAAGTTAATACTTTGACATTTGAGAGTTGAACCTTTGTGGCCTGCACTTAAATAACACCAAACAACAGTCCTACGCACAACGCCAGCGAAGCCTCTCCATTGAAAAATCTTTCAGTAACAATGGGCCATGAATAGACCGGCCAGCGCACAAGAACTCCTTCTATTCTATTGATGTAACTGTATCAATATGACACATGGTAGAGAGAAATATAGGCCGACTTCCTTTCTGGCCTAGAGTAAAATTATCAACTACAGAAAAGGATTTAGCAGAAAAAAATTGTGGACGCCTTGCCAAAAATAAATTTTTATCTGCTAACTAAACTTACAGTGCAACAGCGCTTGGCAAAGAGGACAAGCAAAAAAAAACAATTTGGCAAAAAAGAAAAGAGATCTAAAAGGTGGGATACACCATTGGTAATTGTTTGAATTATAATGTTTGAATTATAATGAATGGGTGGATTTGGGGGTTGTATTTTATAGTAAATTTCGTTAACTGACCTGTCCAAAGTTTTACAAATATGGATGCCCCCCAAAAGCAAGAAAAATGGCGTTTGTTTTCAATCTCCAACCGGCTTCGTGAATTTAATAATAACCAGTTCGTGCCAAAGGACGTGTATACACCGAAAGAAATTCGGAATTCAAAACGGTTGGCCGTTGGCTGATAAACACATCACAAGTATAAAGGCTAAAACAAATTGTTTATTATCGACGGATGATGTGTTAACCAGTCAGGCATGGCGGTATAGCAGAGGACGTGTGTGCACGCTGCGGAAGTTTCCTTAATTGTTGCGGTTGACATGTCTACACATCAGATGTTACTAGCACACTTTGCGGTGGACATCTACAGTATACATGTACATGCCTGACGTTACTAGCCTACAGTACCCGCGATGGACATGTACCCACACTAACGTTGCCAAGCATGCTTCGTTGATGCGGTGGACATGTATGCTATTTTGTGGTATCACGCTTTAGTGATTAGGCCTATTCAACACCCTACGGTAGCTTCATTGTCTCCATTGTATTATGTATACATGTACCAGTACATACAGCCGAGGATCATTAAGCTGCATCCAGTAATTACTTGACATTCAAATTTCTCCACTATTGTTACATGAATCTGCTTTTCAGCTGGGCTTGCAATAGTTGTTACCGAACACAATTGTTTCCGGCCCTGTGTGTAGTTCCACGGCTGACATCTAAGATACATGCGTCAGATTTTATGGCAGTTAGTGGATGACTTGATATCACGCCCTGACTGCAGAGATAAAAAAATGCCCTAGGCGACAGAGTGTCAGCAAAAACATGTAAATAACGCTGCTAATAAACTAGGGTTGGCATCTTGTACGTAGTTGTATTATAAAAACATAAATGTTTACTGAATAAAATATTTTTTTTTTTAAATAATGAAAAATATTTCCGTGCCTGGGTCTGGTAAATAGAACCAAAAAAAAACCGACGCGAACTGGTTATAAAGCCAATTTAAAGTTCGACAGCACCAGTACTGGTACTGGTACCGGTACACGTACACGCAAGTGCAAACGTGAAGCGAAATTGATGTCACGAAACATTCACTGTGAAATTCTCTGGAATTGAAATGTGTTCAACTTTTACAAACATGCCCTGACGCCACTTTTACAAACATGCCCTGACGCCGCTTTTACACTGAGCAATTAACCTACTGTAAAATCCAGGCATGATGTATTCCTATTGTTCCTGCACGGCAATACTGGCCGGTAATGGCTTGTTAGACTCACAATTACCAGCACAGTAACTCAACACAATAACTCATCCAGGGAAGTCAGGTTGGCGTGGCGGTTCCCTATGACCCGGATTTGGATTCGGCCTGGGCCATGTGGATTAGGCTTTCAGTCCCTGTCTGAATCCAGGGGTTTTCCCCAGGATGTTCTCCCGGGGTTTTCCTCCCACCTCTAAAACTGTACCTTCTTCTCAAGCTTACGAGCTTTTGAGGGATCCGTGGTTTCATTACCAGAAATATATAATAATCGTTACCAATTACACAATAACTCATCATTACCAATATAATAACTCGCCATTACAAACAATGATATTGAACAAAATTGCTGTCCATTATCAAGTAAACAAACACAACAGTACTGTGTTACTGTGTCAACCAAATGGGACAGAATTTGTGACAAAGAATGAATATAACTCTAAAGTTTACACTGCAGCATTCTGCGGTGCTGTCAATAAGCCACACTGACAGTGTACATGTACTTGCATTGTAGCCTCGGTCTTTTTTGCTCATAGTGTGGACCTGGAGTTTTGGAGCACGCCAATACCAGTGATAATCGGGCTCATCGCTGCGCGCAACAACCGATTATCTTGCTGGTATTGGCGTGTTCCTCAGCCATTACCCTTTATATAACAAGGTGACAACAAATTGTTCTTTTCTGATCCTTGGTAAATTAATTGCACTTTTTACCAATGTCACCAAATGGCTACTTTTCATTGAGAAAGGTAGGTACAAAAAAATGACCTACTGTACAAAAGGAACAAAAACTAGTCTGATCATAGCTATTCATAGTTCATGGTTAAAACACCAAACTTATTTTGTCCATTGCACTGTGCTGGTCTTTATTAGCTTGCTTGAAGTTATGATTCGTAAGCAAACATTCCATGGTTCTGAGCTGTGGGTGCTCATGCGGAATAATGGTGGAGAGATTTTTCATTGATTTTAGAGATTTTATGCATCGTGTCTAAATCATTTTAGTTTTTACAGTCATTATATTTCTCTGGAAATTCCCTTCTATTCTAGAAAATCCTCTCTGGCCCTCTCCAACAGTATTCATTTATTTTATAGGTTATCAAACACTTAGAAAAACATATTCCTATACAATAGTCATGTTTTATAAAGCCGGCCCTACGCAGGCTAATTATTTTAAGACTGATCTACTCTATACATGTAGATCTTGTTATTGCAATGGCTTAACTTATAGACCAACTGACAGCCAGAACTTAACCAGTTCGCGCCGGATGACGTATATAAACGCAAAGTTTTCCCCAGATTCAAAACGGATTACGCATAAACACGCCACGAGCAAGGCCCGGGAATGTCTGTCAGCAGCGAGCAACGCCGAAATGCGTGGGTGTGCTTCCCGGTACTATCAGCCTGCCCCATAAAAAAAGTGACTGGGATGAAAGTGGGATCCCACTAGGATCCCGGCGGGATAGGTGTATCCCACTGGGATATCATCATCCCGGTGGGATGCAAAGTGGGATGATAGTGGGATCACAGTGGAATCCCGATTTCAGGTGGGATCACAGTGGAATCCCGATTTCAGGTGGGATCCCAGTTGAGGTGGGATCCCAGTTGAGGTAAGAAGGTAGGATCCCAGTTGAGGTGGGATCCCAGTTGACCATATAGTTGACCAATGGAATTGACCGGCATGATCGACTGTGGGTTCTTTTATCATAACTTGCTGTATTTCTATCACACACAGTATAATTATCATACCTGGTACCTCCAAATACTGAAATAGGCAATTGGGGAGACAATCCCATAGAGATAGATGTACACAAACTTAAAACAGTCCTAACTTGTTTACCCTAACCCTTTTCTCTAAGATCTTCGAGATTTATGCTATTTAGACCAAAATCTGTCATTCTTGGACAAAAATAACTCCCAAATATCTTTTTTTAGGGTAGCAAGACACTTGAAATGGCTCTCCAAGTGCCACTGTCTCCTTATTTACCTAAAAACTTACGCTAATTTGTCTTTCCGAATCCAAGTGCCTATTTGGAAGAATTACAACATGTCTGAACCTAGATAACCCTCATCCTCCAGCTGCTATTGAGAAGAATCACAATTAAGGCACCTTTCTAGCATGTAGAGACTGGCAATGAGGTCACTAGTGCACATCTATGCCCCGAGAGAAATAGGACGTCTTCTGGTCACTCAAAGGCCAGTCTATTATTGGGGTTTTATAACGCACCTTGTCCAAAATATGTCCGTTTTTGTTTTATGATGATCAAGCCTTTTTACCCTGCAGAGGGCACTGTAACCAGTCAAGAATGTTCAAGTACTCCAGTATTTATAACCCCACGTGACCAGGTTTCAGCCAACCAGCGTAATGATTAAAACTATCAATGGGTGCTATTCATGATTTATGTATTAATTATTAATTATTTTATTGTGATAGTATAATGTGTTGTTTTTCATTATTTTATTGTGAATAATATAGATTTACCCTTTTTATGCCCTATAAATTATGCTTCCGGTAATTCAGCGTTTATATAGCTGCGGTGGTCGGCACCGGGCAGGCCCGACCAGCACGGAGGATTTCCGCCCACCACTCCTGATGAAAAACACTGCTTTTAACCTAACTATTTGTAAAGAAAAGTAGTACTTACATTCATATTTCCATCTTTAATGTGTTTTATTTGCAATTGTACAAGAATCATGTTTTTAATTTGACAATAAATGATTATTTTTTAAAGATTTGCCGAGTGTTGTTGTCTAATGTTACAAAAGCTGCCATACGTTATACACAGATATGATGTACAATTATGTAGCAGCTCAGGCTCCTTCGATTACTGTTCTTTTAAATGTTTATTTTAATAGGGTAAATAAACAGTTTTGTAACTTTTCAGAATAAATAAATTAAAATACTATAATATATATTTATTTCATTATTTATATTGTAAAATTTGTCCGATATTGCTACTCTGATTATACTACAAGTTTAGTTGTTCCTGCTCATGTAACTATTCCCGCCTAAATGTACGATGTATACATTTGCCCCAGCAGTGACCAAACTTGTTTGACTTTGTAACATGTAGTTCAATTGTGTTACCGAAAGTGGGACTTGGACTTTATTTTAATCTGTAATTCTTCAAAAACATTCTTTACATTTGTGTCAGTGCTACTTTAGTTTTAAATTGTCTTAGGCCCATGTTTTAATTTCGCATGTTAATTACTCACTGGACACGAACTGTACGTTCTATTTTACAACTACCAGACCATGTGGGTTGCATAGCAGTGCCTGCCCTACTTTCACAGGTAAATGCATCATAATTTTAACACGATTTTCATTGCTTTTATTTTACAAAATAATGGAATTGTTGTTCTCTATAAACCCTCATATTTTATCAGCACATGATTATAGATTGGTATGGTAATAGTTTTGGAGAAGATTTTAAAGTCTAAATGGCGATTTTTAAGAGATGATTTAGGGGGCACTGTCACAAAATACACATGACATGACATCTATGTATGTGTATAGCATTAACATGATCATGTGTATAGCATGATCATGTGTATAGCATGATCATGTGTATAGCATGATCATGTGTATAGCATGATCATGTGTATAGCATGATCATGTGTATAGCATGATCATGTGTATAGCATGATCATGTGTATAGCATGATCATGTGTATAGCATGATCATGTGTATAGCATGATCATGTGTATAGCATGATCATGTGTATAGCATGATCATGTGTATAGCATGATCATGTGTATAGCATGATCATGTGTATAGCATGATCATGTGTATAGCATGATCATGTGTATAGCATGATCATGTGTATAGCATGATCATGTGTATAGCATGATCATGTGTATAGCATGATCATGTGTATAGCATGATCATGTGTATAGCATGATCATGTGTATAGCATGATCATGTGTATAGCATGATCATGTGTATAGCATGATCATGTGTATAGCATGATCATGTGTATAGCATGATCATGTGTATAGCATGATCATGTGTATAGCATGATCATGTGTATAGCATGATCATGTGTATAGCATGATCATGTGTATAGCATGATCATGTGTATAGCATGATCATGTGTATAGCATGATCATGTGTATAGCATGATCATGTGTATAGCATGATCATGTGTATAGCATGATCATGTGTATAGCATGATCATGTGTATAGCATGATCATGTGTATAGCATGATCATGTGTATAGCATGATCATGTGTATAGCATGATCATGTGTATAGCATGATCATGTGTATAGCATGATCATGTGTATAGCATGATCATGTGTATAGCATGATCATGTGTATATAGCATGATCATGTGTATAGCATGATCATGTGTATAGCATGATCATGTGTATAGCATGATCATGTGTATAGCATGATCATGTGTATAGCATGATCATGTGTATAGCATGATCATGTGTATAGCATGATCATGTGTATAGCATGATCATGTGTATAGCATGATCATGTGTATAGCATGATCATGTGTATAGCATGATCATGTGTATAGCATGATCATGTGTATAGCATGATCATGTGTATAGCATGATCATGTGTGGTACGCGTGCGCGCGTGTATGGACGGTAACTTATTACATTAAGATGAGGTCATTATTTTATTGGATTAATATAAGCAGAGATGCCAACTTTTGAATCCTGTTGTCAGGGAGGATTTGACTAATTGTAAAGTACATTTTGTGTTCGTTTTATTTGCTTTCACGGTAGTATCCGTCATGTCATGTTGCACGTTGAACAGAGTTGCTTGCATGCATAATGCACTGCAAAACTAAGCACATTAACACACGACCAAATACATACCGAACAAACAAAAATTAAAACAATTACACACACAAAAACAATTGTTTTTTTCACGAAATAGATTTGACAGATTTGATTCGTAAATATCCGACTCCAAAAATCTGGACTCATTGGTATTTTGTAGTATGCAAAAATGACAATACAAAAAATAAAGGCGCATTAATATTGCAAATCTGGGAGGATATCTTATGTGCCCGTAAGGTCGGGAGTTTAGTTGATTTTCCGGGAGCCTCCCGGCAAAATCGGGAGGGTTGGCATCTCTGTACAAGGTGTATGAGGTGGACTTGCATGTCAAAAACAATAATTCTTATTTTTGAAGTTTGTATAGGTTTTGAGATTGTGTTGTGCATTTAGGGATGAATGAGTTCATAATCATTGTGTGTGCGAGCGTGTGCAAGTGTTGGTCGGCCTGCGGCCGGGGTTGACCTGTGTATTTGTGGTTTCATTCTTATTTGTACAACACAGTCGTCTTGCCTGCGTAGTGTCATATGTTTTATCGTAGATAAATTGTGCATTTGCATTTATATTTTTAGTCATTTTATTGAGAAATGGTGATCATTCTAATCCAATCTTAATTTGTTAATGGAAACTTATGAGTGCCTGCCCAACTTTCACAGGTGCTTCGGACCCAGCAGTTTGCTAGAGTCATCATTAAAATTGAGAAACAGCAAGCTGGACTCCACACGCACATCTATCCTTTGATCCTGTGTGCCCTTATCCCCTGCCCCCCAAACATCAGGATTGACGCCTGCATCTCAGACCTCCCTTCTTCACACCGAACAACCCCTCCGCACTAGGTTAAATATTACCAACATAAAACATTGATGGACATTAACCAGTTTTCTGTTAACGTTTTCACAGTTTTACACCAGAATCCAAGTGGGATTCCCACTGGGATCGGGATATCCCAGGATCCAGAAATTGCAGGATCCCACCCCAAAATCCAGGTGGGATCCCATCCCGATGGGATTTCTACCGGGATCCCGGTTATCCCGCTTTAAAATCCCGACAAAAATTCCCGGTGGGATCCCACCCATATCCCAGTGGGATCCCAGTGGGATCCCAGTGGGATCCCAGTGGGATTCCCACTTGGATCGGGAATCCCACCGGGATCCCACCAAAATCCAAGTGGGATTCCCACTGGGATCGGGATATCCCAGGATCCAGAAATTGCGGGATCCCACCCCAAAATCCAGGTGGGATCCCATCTCATATCCCAATGGGATCCCATCTCATATCCCAATGGGATCCCATCTCATATCCCAATGGGATCCCAATTATCCCGCTTAAAAATCCCGACAAAAATTCCCGGTGGGATCCCACTATATATCCCACAGGGTTCCCAGTGGGATCCCGGTGGGATTTTCAGTGGGATCCCAGTCACTTTTTTTATGGGGTGAACCCGCCTCTGATCGAGTTTCGTTAAAAATAATCCTCTGCATCGGCTTGGTGATGTTAAAATAATCCCGGCGCAAACTGGTTAACTAACATGTACATACTGTAGACCACTACCCTAACTACCCCAAACCCATCAAACTCCAACTGCAGCTTTTGCTAGGTTTTGGCAGGTTTGGTACCAAACCGTAACAACTTGTTGTTAGACTTTGTTTGACTCAGTACCAAAGGCCCAGGGAGACCCTGTTGAATTCTGTGAGGTTCAGGACAGAAAGGCATGAGACTTGTCAAAATGATAGAAATTTTGAGAATGCACAGGCATCGAGTGACACACATTGTCACGGCACAGTTCCTGGTCAACTGTAAGTGTATGGACACAGTTTACACCTTGTATGTGTGTCCCCACTAAAACATATGCCACTGGCCAGTTATCACTGTACCAAGTCAATAAAACTTCAAATGTTGGAGTTTGGCAGGTTTAGTACTGTTAGGTTCAGTACAGTGTACCAAAAATTACTGAACATGTGTGAGCTGTTGAAGTTTGTTAGGTTTGGTATGCTTCCTAGTGCGAGAGCCTAGGGGGGCATTTTTTGCAGTCCACCCTGTAGTCTCCACCGTGTTAGACCCACCACGTGCGTGAGATTCCAATTTAAAATGTCGCATACCAACGGTCAGCGGGGTAGTGACTGCAACACGAACAAAGGTGGCCATGCAACAAACATCGCGGTACATGTACCGTATATTACAGGGGAAGAAAAAAATATATATTAAAACTCCCTTGGATCAATGCGATTTAGTTACGCCTGGCTGGGTGTGTTCTAATTTGGCATGCAGTTAAACAAACCTTGGTAAAACAAATATGGAGTTCATTGATTTCGCGCGCCTTGAGGGTACCAGTTCATTTCCTGCCTGATCAGTTGTGATAAACTACCGCATTTTGCAGGGCTTTGAGCAGTTTATAACTCGTGGTTCGCTATACACTGAACGTACTGCATGCTTGCCAAGAATCATGTGGAACACAATTACAAAAAATAATAATTAACTACAGCGTGTTCCCCAAAAAAACTAGTGCAAGTGGAACGCGTCATTTTGCTCATCAAATATTTAGTATTGATGTTTGTACGAGCTATAATATAACTTATTAGCTTTCAAATGCTGTTTGTTTTTACCCTATCTGTCAATTCAAAGATGTATGTTTGATTATCACCAGACTCACAATCGAGTGTGTGTCACTTTAAGAAAGAATGATATTAGAGAAAGAAAGGGTCCCCAGGGAGAACAGTTTGCTGATAACTGATGCAGCTAACCTAGTAAAATATATGTGATACAAAATAAATAAATGTGAGGCGTTCTGGCAAAATGAGACGGAACTGGTCACAGGGCATAGTGAAGAAAACTGCAAAATAATGAATAGGTGATTTTTGGGATGTTCAGATTGATTGATATATCTTTGGTGTGCCTACTAACTAGATTTTGTTAACAAGTTCGCGCCGGATGACGTATATAAATGCAAAGTTTTCCCAAAATTCAAAACGGATGACGCATAAACACGCCAAGTTCAAGTTCGAAAATGTCTGTCAGCAGCGAGCAAGGCCGGAAATGCATGGGTGTGCTTCCCGGCACTATCGGCCTGAACCCGCTTTGGATCGAGTTTCTTTAAAAATAATCCCGCGCGTCGGCTTGATGATGTTAAAAAAATCCTGCGAGTTTTGAAGAAAGAAAAAAAATTGACATTTTTCCATATACATATAAAACTCGAAACTTCAAAGGCCTTTTTCGCAACATTTTACTTTTGCAACATGTTGGTAAATATGAACTTTAAAAAGCCTTAACTTGTCATTAACCAATTCGAGCCGGGATTATTTTAACATCACCGAGTCGAGGCAAGGGATTATTTTTAACGAAAATCAATCTAAGGCGGGTTCAGGTCGATGGTACCAGTAGGGACACCCACGCATTTCTGGCCTTGCTCATGACGTGTTTACGCGTCATTCGTTTTCAATCTAGCTGGGAAAAACCTTGCATGTATACGTCCTCCGGTGCGAACTGGTTTTAAAGGAATGTCTGATTGAAGTGCAACAAACAGTATTGTAAGGAGAATGATATGAGAACCCTTAATGAGAACCCTTATTTTAACCTCTGCCCAGTTCCGTCTAATTTTGCCAGAACCCCTCACAAATGCCAACTGATACCAGCATTCCACACCTTTTGAAAGCACTTTTCATGTTCTTTTATCAGTTTTAGGGACATGTTGTAGAATTGTAGGGAGCCATTCCTATAGACTTGTGCATTGTGACTAAAAACAAAATCCTCCCACAATTACCTCATTTTTAAATACTCTCCCATCCCCATTGTATGTTTCTACTCAATCCAAGGAATCGTTTAAAGGGGCACTATGTCTTGAAATCCCCCAAAATATCATGATTTGGATTGTAATACTTATCCTACATGTATTTCAAACAAATGGTGGTTTAAAGGAAACAACCTAATGTCTTACCGTTCCTAAGAAATAACGGAGTACGCACACAATTTTCCTGTCGTTTTTATTCAATGTACTATACACGTTTCCGGATGAAATCAGACTACACTCAAACAGCTCGAGTTTCGCGGGTCATTTTTCAGAAACTCATTCTACACGAGAATAAAGTTTTTAAAGGATGGTTTGTGTGGATGTTTATATTCTACTTTTAAATGATACCCAGTACATGTATTCCCGATAAACATCATTTAGTTCAAAACACGTTTTGTAGCCCGGTTGGGTGATTCCAGGACATATAGTACCCCTTTTAAGTAATTGTTGTTCTAAATTGCACGTTGTCTGCTCAAAGATAAGGGTCCGAGTATCATCCATTGTCCAATGGAGCACTCTCCATAAAAACCATAAAAAGTCTGATACAGTACATGTATGTGAGCAATGCAAATTTTATGGGACCCTGCACACCTGCCAATCGGAGTCGACTTTATAAATTATCATTCTGATTTATAGTCAGGTTCCCATACGAAATGTCACATGACCACAACGGGAGGAATGCTGCTGCCTGTTTTTCGAATATTTCATTAGATTTCTAAATACTTTCTTTTGAGAATTGGCCATTTTCGTTAACATTCGCTATGGTCGAGTGTTTCCGGGATTGAAATGGTTGTATCAAACAACATTATAACAAAATAGCCATCAATCCAGATTTGTTTTCTGGTTTGCATAAAATCAAATCTCGCATTGGCCAAAATTAACAGACGAAATGCCTAGTATAAAAGGGAATAAATGTGTGTTCGAGAGGTTTTAATCACTCTGTTTAATACCGCTTGGAGTCTGGTTGCTGATAATTACCCGAGCCGAAGGTGAGGGTAATTATCAGCACCCAGGCTCCAAGCGGTACTAAACAGAGTGATTAATAACGACCGAACACACATTTATTCCCATTCATAAATACTTTTTTGTAAAATTCAGCCAAAAAAGCCCCGAAAATCCCAAGAAAATTGTCGCAAGTAAATTTCGGTGTTTCGCCATTCTGTGTGTGTCAAATGACATATTTCTGCCTCTGTCACTTTACACAATACATGCAATAAAGCGTATGAACCAGACTATTACTGCCAATGGCAACCTCGTTCCCAGGGTGTCGAGCTGTACGCGCCCAACACTACCCGCTCTTACTATTAGAGACGAGGTACGGTTGGAAATAAAGTGAGCCCTGGGGACAGGTATAATGCGACATGGCGTGACAGGGTTTTATTGCCAGCTGGTTTTAAACACTTCCAGCCATGTCTTTATCGTCCGTTTAATACCGGCCACGTGACGGGCTCTCGACCAATAGGAATGCCTAAACTGTCCCAGGTAGTTATGAATTATTGTTAAAAGCCAATACAGGCCCAGTTGTTATTATTTTAATCGTTGCATCATCTAAAAAAAGGCTTTGCTGCCTGCAGTGCGTCATGATCTATTTTTGTCGCAAGTGGCTACCTGACCAACAATTTAGATGTGTGGGCATAACAAAATTGTCAGGTCAGGGAACCAGACTACATAACCACCATATGATGCTGTAAGCAATAAATTTGCGTGCAACCCCGTGCACCAGCCAATTAGAGTCGTCTTTAGAAATCGTGACATTTTATCAGAAATGTAAAGCCGTTGGTTGATCAGTCAATTTGGCCGCCATACTTTTGTAATACTTTTGTAATACAACTACGCTATCGAAGACCTGATGGAAGGCGCCCGATGGTCAGAATCTGCTTGCATATCATTGATGCCTAAGGGGCACAAGGTCCTGAAATCCCGGTTTAATTTTGGATGGTTTACTTACATGTATCCTTTTTCAAACATCTGATTGAATGGAAACCAATCGAATGTCTTTCTAGAGAAACAATAAAAAATCATGGTTGTTTACGGTACATCGGACACGACGAAGTACGGTACGCATACATGTATGTTTTTCCTGTCGTTTAGATTCAATGTACGATACACGTTGTGCATACATGTGTATACAGTATGTCCATGAATTACACACAGCACTCATGTACAAATGTAATTTTTTACAAATCCGCAAAAGGTGACATTTTTTGGTTAATATAATCGCAACTAGACCCAAACAGCTCGAGTTCCGGGGGTCAAAAAAGTAACCTCCGAAACTCGTTCTACACAATAACACAAAAACACCCATTTTTTTAAGGATGGTTGTGTGGAGGTTTATATTCTACTTTTAAATGCTCTTTCCGATTATAAACATTTCATTCAAAATGTGTTTTGTAGCCCAATTGGGCGATTCCAGGGTGTGGTCTCCCTTTAATACTGTGCATGGAACACACATGTAATGTCTTGTGTCTCCATATATGGTCAAACAATGAACTACACAGGTTCTCCCTATGGTACTATTTATCACAGTATGGTTAGGTACCATAGGTGAAATGTAATTGAGCAAGTGAAAATACAAGCTAATAGAGTTACCAAAGTATGCCGTGCATTCTACATGCACATACCAGAATGTAGCTTCTTTTGCAAAGTTCTATCAAAAAAGTAACCAACCAATTTATTTATTCACAAATAAACCACAAGGTAAACTGATTAGGTAGATTCTTAGAAAATTGAAAAAAGTGAAGAAAAGAAATTGGCAAGGCGAAACTCAAACCAAATTATTGTTTAGAAGCTAAAGATAAAGCTAATTAATTAATCTAAACTCCCTGTGAAATTGTTCCTTCTGGCATGCTGTCGTTTTGAAAAAGAAAAAGTATAAAGCAGGCCTTCATTTTAATAAATCTGAGGAGAGCTGTGCATCGCTCTCCTTAAATCAAAAGGTGAATTAAGGAGAGTGATTTTAAAATCGCTCTCCTTAAATCAAAACAATGAATTAAGGAGAGTGATTTGCTCTCGCTAACAAAACGCAAGTTTAAAGGCCCAGGACACTATCTGTAGTTACTCAAATTGACAACCAAAGGTGTCTATGCCTTTAATAAACACATACTCAAGAAAAGGAACACAACATTCACCAGTAGTTCAACTTTTGGTTAAGAGAATGATGGCACTTTCCCATCCAGTGACATTATATTTCTCTCTCTGTGACTTGTATGGATTAATTAAGCGCGAATTAGTCTAGGCCCGTTATGTCCGAAATAAATGGAATGGGCGAACACGAAAGACTGATGACCGTTGTTGGTATAAGATAAATCTGATGTGATTTTATTTGGGGTGCGAGGAGAGAATTGTAATCGCAAATTATCTTGTGTTAGCAATAGCAATGCTTTGGTGTCTTTACTGTTATGACACTCGTCAGTTGCAGGTTTGTTTGTTTTGTTTTGGTGTTTTGGGGTTTTTTTGCTCTTGTTAAAATTGTAAGGAGCGCTTTTTTTTGCTCTCCTTAAAAATTTTAAGGAGCGCGGAGGAGCGCGAGCGCGATCGCGCTCCTTTAAAATGAAGGCCTGATAAAGATGTGTCTCAGAGATGCATTTTTGGAAATTTCCATTAGTACCTGAAGTCCCAAATAGACTGATGTACATGTATTAATAACAAAGGTTCGTTTAGTTTCCAATGTGAAATGCGGCTATTGTAAAATAAGAGAATACAAATGTGGTTTAGGGCCTGGACATTGTTAATGCGCTCGTATTCGGTTCGGGCATTAATGCGTCCAGGCCCACAAGCTGGTTTTAAACATTGTACTTGCCAGCCAACCACGTTTATATTCCCATTAATAAATATCGTTCGGTCACAAATTCAAAACAAGTAAAAAAAAAAATTCCAATGATTTTGTTTAACAATTTTACTTTGTGTGTTTGAGTAACACCTCTGCAGCTATTTTAATGGTATGTGCCTCACGCACATGCCCTTGTATGGAGATACCAGATAGATGTGAACACGTGTATGATAGACGTGTGATATGGCATTGGGACAATAAATATATGAACTCATTAGTTGTATTGCACATGCTGTGGGAGGTTTCAACCAATGAAAATGTCTTTGGCCAGACTTCATTGGAGTCAACATTTAATGTGACATCGAAAAAAGCATTTAAAACCAGCTGGGCCCTGTTTTATTGGTCGTTTAAACATATCAGCGTGTCAGGCTCTCAACCATTTATTTTTATTATTATTATTATTATTTATTCGGCCATGACATTCAAAATACAAACATGTACATTCAAAGTAAGAAAAGGCACACATCAAAAACAATCAAGATGAAAGATAAATGGTATAACAAATACCAATCAAAAATTATAAATGTATAAAGGTATGGTTGGAGAGAGATAGGGGTGGGGATGAGGAATGTATAGAAGGGGAGCAGAATGAAGAAGGGGGAGTGGGAGGGAGTTCATACAGTAGCAGAAAAAAGACAATCCAATCTAAGATGGCCAGGATGAACAAAAGTGAAAACACTGTGACTCGAAAGCCTGTCCATCCAATCTTAGGTTGGTAACATACACAAAATAAATTGTCTCAGGTATTTATGAATGGTATTTATAAATTAAACAAGTTTGAAGTTTATGCTCAGGCCAGTGTCTTAACTTATTCAAATCTCTACCATTCAATTTTTTTTTAAATAATTCCAATCGGGAAAGTTCTATCTGTGAATGAAATTTGGGAAACCGTTTTATTATTTTGTTTTTTATGAATAAAGTGTTACCATTATCAGAGGCCTCACCCCGCCTCGGTGTAACTTACTGCGACATTCCTTTTTGTAATTCTACCCTGCGTTCCCACTTGGACTTTTATACCTTGTTGTAACGTTTCATTCTCTCTGCAAGATTGGCAGAATGTCACACATTGTGGGCGCTGTGCACAGTCACATTTGATCTCGAGACAAAGCAGTTTATGCGTGGTCGCGGTACTTCTACAGGGCGAGACTGTTCCCATTGGACTTTTCAGTGTCCCTTATAACTTACCGCGACCGAGTGGTAACTTTTTGCCTTGTAGTTTTACATCACCGCCGAAGTACGTTGACAGGGACGTTAGTGTCCCGCACGTTCCCATTGGATTAATGTTGTCATTCGACAGAAAGGTCGCGGTACCGATACGTTAAAGTACAATAAAGTCAAATGTAAAATTATACATAATTATTCCTCTGTCTTTTTCAAGTTTTTCTCCCAAATTTCATTAATCAATTTGCATTACCTACTTTTACGTACTGTTTGTCTTTTCTAGTGTGCATTTCAGTATATTTTTGTCTCAGATTGTCTGAGTTTTAATATTGTAACTTTTAATATTGTAAATTTCATGTAATTTAGCCTTAAATTTGGCTGCAATGTGATTTTATCAATAAATCAATTAATAAATATACAAGACTTTATCAACTCCATCACTACGTATTTGGGTGAATGGCTGGCCAGATAATGCTAAAATTTATAATACGGCATAAAAATGTTCCCAAAATTTTTGAAATGTTCTGCTTTTATTTCATTGCCCTTCTTTCGCAGTCCCTTGCAGCAAAAAAAAATTCAAGAATGAACAAAAAGTTTATCGTTCGTAGAACGAGAAAATAACAGAGCACCACTATCAGCAAATAATGTCCCCGTTCATCAAAGACTGGCTTGGGAGAATCCGGATATAAACGTAAAACAGAATGAACACGCATAATTCCAACGGTGTCCTCAACACAGTAGCTATCCAGGCTGAGGGGTCAAGAGATGTATCTGCTTATCAGACTCATCTCATCTCATCTGCCAATGGTCCGCGCTTTTTTTTCTTCGTCGTATTCTCTTGTCAAGCGATAATCTTACAATCCCTTGCCGTCATCGACCAATAGTTTGGATACAGCTTTAGCGATGGTTGACCATGCAGCCCCGGCTTTCTTCCCCCCCCCCCCCCCCCCCCCCCCCCCCCCCCCCCGTCTCATCTCATCTGCCAATAGTCCGCGTTGTGTTTTTTTCCTCGTCGTATTCTCTTGTCAAGCGATAATCTTACAATCCCTTGCCGTCATCGACCGGTAGTTTGGATGCAGCTATAGCGATGGTTGACCATGCAGCCATGGCTCTCGTTATCCTCCCCCCCCCTCCCCCCAGGGGATCGAAACGCGAACGGTCAAATCATGTGCACGATCCACCCTCGCTTCACAGATTGGTACTGGCTGGCAGCTATGGTATATTCATATTACAGATGATGTTGCCATAGGAAATTCCTGCTTGTTTATTTCCAATCTTGTCGATTGCAGATGCATGTGTGAGCGAATCTTTTAATTGCGACCACTTAAAACCTATATACCTCTTTGGTAATAGACCTGGCAGTAAAAAGCAAAAACGGTCCCATTGAGAAAGTACATGGGTATTCTGGTCAATTTCTCTCATTTTCTCCAGAATTTATAGCATTTTTAAAATAATTTTGTAGAAAAACCCTTGAAATTGTCATAGGCATTACTTTCAAATTTACCTCGGGGGTTTTGGTGGTTTTTGTTGGTTTTTTTGGGGGGCGGGGCGGCATTATGACTATGTAATGACGATAATCACAAAAATGTCCCCATTTCCAGAATTCTTTGATACAGTACACACTCATGCACCACATGAACCTATTTTGACTTTCTACTTTACTTTTTTATAAAATCGCTATTTTAAAGACACATCATTGATCAGAAAATTTAGTTTTTAAATGTGGATTCACATCTCTGGAATATTAATTTTACCAAGTTGTGTGCATACCTACCGGTAGCAAAGAAAGCACTTTTCTCCAAGGCCGTGCACTGACTGTATCCCAAATTGTCACAGTGCTGATTTTATCAGTACCATTCATAACTATCTTGTTTGTTCAGTCATCCACGACAATGACTTAAATGAACTGTATACCATTGGACAGAGGATTCTTCTACCCCTGCAATCTGCAGTTTGTGACCGGCTCCACAAAAAAAAGATATTAATTAACCCTATATAACTCCCTATAGGGTTTGTGCAAAATCATATTGATTTTGGAGGATTTAGGAGGCTGGGTTAGTTGCACGACCGGGAAAATTAATAGGGCTGGGAAAAGGTCCCTGAAATGAAAACTACTGGACCAAATCGGGGGATCTTTGTATGATTTTTCATCTAGAGCCGTGTTCCCATAATGTTTTTGGTCAACGTACCGCAGCTGTTCGGTAGAATGACAACATTAAATTCAATGGGAATGCGCGGTAGACTATAACTACCAGTCCAAAAGTGGTCGCAGAAAGTTTTCACTGAGCTGCGTTAATTAAGTTATCATCAGCGCCAGAAATGTTTGACATTCTGCCAGCTTCGCAAGGCCAAAAATAAACATTCCGTGGCAATAAAACGTACAGAATCACAGTGGGAGGTTAAACGCAGGATAGAATTATGCAACGGCATGCCGCAGTAAGTTTGGCGCGGGACCGTGATTCTGCAAAAGAAAAAGTCAAATGGGAACACAGCTTTGCAGTTCGCGCCGGGATTATTTTAACATCCCCGAACCAACGCGCGGGATTATTTTTAACAAAACTCGATCCGATGCAATTTAGGCCGATAGTACCTGGAAGCACCCACGCATTTCTGGCCTTGCTCGATGCTGACAGACATTTCCGGCCTTGCTCGTGACGTGTTTATGTGTCATCCGTTTTGAAACTCGAGAAATGTTTGCATGTATATATACATCCTCCAGCGCGAACTGGTTAAACAGATCAATAGTGATTCCAGGAAGATAGGTTTATGTACCAGTATGTACATGGGGGAAATGAATTATGACCATTTACACTTGTGTTATGTACTGTATCCTCTTCTCCACCAATGACATGAGGCCAGGCTAGAACTACAAGGCCATTTGTTAAGTCATTTAAAAGGGACATCTGTTTACATCATTGGTTTTGATAGGGTATTGGTTTCATGTTTCAGGCAGTGATTGGCAAAGACATGATTTCCGAGTTTAAAGGGATCGTATACATGTACCATTTGTCAGTTGTGCATTTTTATCGTTTGAAGCAGCAAAAGTTATTTAAAGAATCGTATTTGACAACTAACCTGGGGCGTATTTTTCGTGAGCCCCACGACAAGAAACATGTTTCGGCTTTGTTCATTGGTTGATTGTTTTCGCGACTGCGAATGACGTTGTCTGGAGTGACGTCACTGTTCCGCCCAAAACTGAACCAAGTTCAAAGGCCGGTTACGGTGTATTTCAAGATGGTGGGAAGTATACATGTCATTTAGTTTGAAAAACTACATGTAGTTTGTTATAATGCTCACTTTTAAAGTGTATATGTACAGTATATCGTACATTTGTACATTTTTAGTGGCATGTAACAAAATGCATACAACTTACAAGCCCACAGGGTATATCCGGAATTTTGCGGAGACTGGCCGCAACTTTTTGACACCGTTTTCAATTCAGCGTTTTTGCGTGCATGTGTAAGCATGTTTGTGGTATCAATTTGAAGTAACAAACATGTTTCTGGTCACGGTCGCGAAAACACCCCAGATGAAATTTTAGCTGTGAATGCTGTGAAAAGTTGTAAGTGTATAGTGGTATCCTGTGCAGTGTTGATTTCGGATCTTTGCCGGATATGTTACTAACTACCGGTACATGTATCAAGTTCATCTCAGTTGACAGACACATTTTGATTCTCCTATTTCACGTTGACCCAACTTCATTAACGAGGAACAGACTGTAGATTATTCAAAAGAACCTTTGATTATTAACCAGTTCGCGCCGGATGACATATATTACGCAAAGTTTTCCCCAGATTCAAAACGGATGACGCATAAACACGTCATGAGCAAGGCCGGAAATGTATGTCAGCAGCGAGCAAGGCCGGAAATGTGTGGGTGTGCTTCCCGGCACTATCGGCCTGAACCCGAGTTTCGTTAAAAATAATCCTGCCCCTCGACTCGGTGATGTTAAAATAATCCAGGCGCGAACTGGTTAAACTGGCAGTGACTTATTTTATGAGCAGTGTGGGTTTTTTTGACAGAAAAAATGTCAATTTTAAAGGTAGGATACACCATTTGCAGATATCAAAAATTTATAAGAATCATTAAGAAATATCTTACTTATTTGAAAATAAATAATGATTCTAGGCATCAAGCAAAATGATTGTAATTGTTCCGCTAGACGACGATCGCGAAAAAAAAAAAAAAAAATGCCCGACAATTACGTGGTTCTTTTTCACTTCATCCAGTTTTATTTAAAGACATTCAAATTCATTTTACATTTAAATTTGTTTGCAAATTTGAGTGTTGTTTGAGTGCAATGAATTATTGTTAACCCTTTCCTTATGCCAAACGTAGAATGTGTAACATATACATCTAATATAGGTACCGGTATGGTTTGAAAGATGCACCTTTCCACATTAAAAACTAAACCCTGTCAAAAATTGTCAGATTTGGACGTTTGATGTCTTATTTTAAAGTGGAAAAGTGTATCTTTGAAACCATACACGTACCTGTACCTACCGGTACAAAAAGTAAGTTCCCTCTAAATAACTTTGAAAGTAACAGTTTCTTACACTTACAGATTACACCTAACATAGAATATACTGTACCTATGATTATCAAGGAAATGTTGTGTTAAGATTGGAGGCATTGCTTTATGGTTGTCTGAGCACAAATTGAAGACAAAATCACCCAGAGTCAAAGTTCACAAGAATGATTTCATGACTTCATTTGATTGTAAAACAACAAAACAACTGTTCAGTGATGTGTGTATTCACCACGCTTTTCAATGACCTCCAGGCATCGTTTCCTCATGGTATTGATGAGTCTGCTCACCCGCTGCTAAGGAATATCCATCTAGATCTCAACCATACTGAGTATCTTTGGGACCAGCTGAAACGTTCTGTGAATGCTGGAACCAATGAAGACTGCACTCTGGCTGACTTGGCACACATTTTTCAGGAGGAATGGATGTCTACATGTACATTCAAAAACTTCATTGAGTTAGTCTTGCATACGCACTGTGGACCTCCGAACAATATACTTGTAGGTCCACACGATGCGGGAAGAGGTTACGGTTTGTGGACTTGCCCAGGTCCACAATCCGTTTTTCAGTTTCCGAAAAAGAGCGCTAGAGGAAAAACGGGTTAGGGTTATATATAGAAAAGATAGAAGGAACGGCTGAGAGGCCCGGAATCAAAATATGAGGGTAAATTTGTTTTGGGGAAGCGAGAAAAATGAGTATTTATTCAACGTTTTTTAACTACACGAAGACAAAGGAATGTCCACAGTACGTATAATTATTAATATAATTATTTCTTCTGGCATGCTGTCATTTTGATGAAAATAATAAGAGAAATCAAAAAATTACTCTCAGAGACATTTTTGAAAATTTTCATTTAGTTAATTGTTCAAAAATCTAAATCAAAATATTACAATCTTATTTTCTCGGGAATATAAAGCATTAATTCCCAGAGCCTAAATCTTTGTCAGGCCAGTTGCCAAGTATCAATCTTTAGATTTTTAAAACTGTTGCTGCTTCAAACAATAAAAATGCACAACTAATAAAATGGTGCACTATCGGTATCTTTGAAAATATATTATACATTTATTGATTAAAGTGAACAATCTAATGAAAGACAATCGACAACAAAGTTTTAGCTCTGTGAATGCTGTATATTCCAAGAAAATAATATTCGAAGATTTAGATTTTAACCAGTTCGCGCCGGATGACGTATATAAACGCAAAGTTTTCTCCAGATTCAAAACAGATGACGCATTTAAACACGCCACGAGCAAGGTCAGAAATGTCTGTCAGCAGCGAGCAAGCCCGGAAATGCCTGAGTGTGCTCCCAGGCACTATCGGCCTGAACCCGCTTCAGATCAAGTTTTGTTAAAACCAACAGTCAATGGCAATTTTCAAAAACGCGTCTCTGACACACACCTTATCCCCAAAATGACAGCATGTCAGAAGGAATAATTTCACGGGAGTTTAGAGCCATTAATATCTTTACATCAAGTATTAGTTTTGGAACAATAATTTTGTTGTTTAATTTTTGGATAGTTGCAAACGGTATACTATCCCTTTAAAGCTTTGTGTTCATAGATGCTGCCAAAATAAAAAAATTAAAAATGATCTTGTAGTCTGGTTCCATGACCCTACTTCAGACAAAACAGAGCAATTTATAGATCTATAAATTGCTCTGTTTCATCTATGTCAGGGAATTATCAGATCAGGGAACTTCATGTACATGACTACCAGTAGCTGATTTGCCCCAAATGTGAACTTAAACTGCATTGTGAATTGGGTATTGTGCTTGAAAATAGTCATTTTTTTCAAAAACGATGACAGACAATCTTGCAAATGGATACAAAATCCACTTTTAATGAAAATTACAGCACACCAGGTGGCCGAATTTCACAGGTTCCTTGAAACTATTATTCACTCTCAGTAAAGTGAGGTATTTCATAAGAATTCAGTAGTTTTGCATTTTGATCTTTGCAAATGTTGTATCTATACTGGTGTCACATACATGTGAAAACCAGACTCCTCTTTCCTATCATTGGTTAAAACCCTCTCATGTGACCGGTCACTCTCCTAATTATCTCCAATTAAAGGTAGGATACACCATTGGTAATTGCTTGAATTATAATGAATGGGTGGATTTGGGGGGTTGTATTTTATAGTAAATATCGTTTGGCTGACCTGTCCGAAGTTTTACAATCATGGTTACCGAGAAAAGTACGAAAAACAGCGTTTGTTTTAAACCGGCGTTGAGCAGTTATTCTTATGTTATTTGTGTTTTTTCCGAATAATTACAGGATATCTAGCGCAATCATTTTGCTGGATGCCTAGAATCATTATTTACTTTCAGATGAGTAAGATATTTCTTAATAATTCGGTAGTAATTTTTTTTGATATCTGCAAATGGTGTATTCTACCTTTAAAGCACGTGCAATACTACCAAGCAGTATGGATTTCATGGAGTCTGAAATTCATGCTACGCTGGTACCAACAGCTCACTGCGTCTAATCAAAGTGCTCTCACACAGAGAACCATTCCCCTATTACCAGGACATGATGCCAACCTCAAAGCCAACTTGATATAACACCAGTGTACCAAACAGCATTCCTCTGCCTGGCCTGCCCGCAGGCAGTGCTGTTTTTCTTGGCACATTCTTCTTTGACAAGCTGCACGTGGCGTAAGTGTGCCCCAATCAAGTTCCTGGTATGAGGCCGAGGCCTAGGAATGTTAAAAGGTTGGCAAAAGAACCAACTGCCCTCCTACCGGTATCATTTCCCATCCTGTGTAGATCCTCTTTTGTTTGGGTCATGAACAAAACTCTACTGACCTTGTAGTCATCAGCAGATTGGTGCACAATATGATAGAATAGAAAGCAAGAAATTCGGCACACAATTAGAGTATTTGTACAAGATATTTGGCTTTAGGGCCATCGCAGGTTTTTCTAAAAAATAGATAGAATAACGTTCAAAGGCAGTCATTTTGAAAATTTGAAAATCAATTTTTTCAAAGGGCAAATCTGTGATGACCATATCGCCAAATATCTTTCTCACGATGTACATTATGCTCTTACCCGGTACATGGTATTACGATCGATATAGATCGAGGATCGAAACACAAACGAGAACAAAAGAAACAGAGAATCCTCATACGACAGTTTCTTTGTTAAATTTGGTCCTCGGTCGTTAAAATGTATGATAAGTCTACAGGGTTAGGTTATAGTACAGGAAACAAAGGAAAACACAATAGGGTATCCTCGAGTATGGTAAAACACGAGTCGATGTACATGATTGTGTGCCAAATTCCATGTTTTTATCATTTGATTGAACAATTTTTGTTTTGTTAGAAACAAATCTGCCTGACTTTGTTGGAGACATGCAGGAAAAGGAGACAAATATAGGTCATGTCCGAATTGTGTGCTTTCGCATATCGATGGTGATGGTAATGGCATTGAGCTGATTTCTAACTCTAAACTAGGATAACCCAAATGCTTGTCCTATACATGTAGCAGTTTTAAACAAAAATAGACCAAAAACTAAAATAATTTTGCCTTCTCTGCTTTCCTATCTAGCACAAACACAACGAGCTAACAAACAATTTTGTTTGGACAAAGTTATTTATCCAAGATAAAGGTTTTTGTTTTATTGGGTGTGTGCGTTTGGTTGTTGTTTTGACGAGTTTTTTTTGTTTTTTTACTGCTAGCCAAATTTGCTATAAAGCAAGTGTTTTCTATGCTTAGACACTTTAGGTGCTTTGAAATTTGTGGCTGGTAATCCAAATTTGCTAAGCAAGGGTTTTCTATGCTTACCAAGTGAGCTTTGAATTTGGCTGGTATACATAAATTTGCTAAGCAAGTGTTCTCTATGCTTAGCAAATGTAGGTGCTTTATAGCAGCTCTCAATGACATCAGCCTCATGCAGGTCCGATAACCTCGCCTAGAGCATGCTTCACAGCGGCATCTTGGTGACAACTTTCCATCACATCTCTAATCCCTAATGTACCGTAGAGGCGGAGTTTAGCTTCCCTCCTACATGTACTAGCAAATCCCTACAATCTGCAACCGGCCAGGCACAACCATTGCATAATTGGATTTACTTCACTGCGGCCTGTATTATTATACTTTTATTCGATAAGTAAATTTGATATGCAGGGGCGGCAGATTTTAAAATAGTCCCGGGGAACTAATATTGACATAAGACCCTCAGCGTCTTGTCTTCCTGCATTTTGCAAAATACACCAATCCGTGTCCTCCTCCTGTCGAATGAGGTTTAGACGAAATGGCTCGCCATTTAATTATTGTTTCCCTTTGCTGGTGGAAAAACAAACTTTGTTCATACTGCAGCTGCAGCGGCAATGGACAAGACAGATTGGTGGAATTACGGCGGTTGACATACCGTAGGAAAGCCAGAAGGAGTCATTCTAATCGATTTTTGATTGAAAATCAGTGTGCCAATATTTGCTTTTCTAGAGGCTGGTTTTGGGGCATATTGTGCGTGGTAATATTGACGTGGTGTGATTTAATTTGTCATTCCAGTGTCAATAAAGGTTAAGAAAATCAGGGCGACTTGGCGCACCTGAACTACGGGAAACGAGGGGGGGAACGGTGCCAAATTCATACTAAAATGTAGACTACAAACTAGGGCAGAAGGCAATAGCAAAGGCCTGAAATTAAGTACGCCATTTTGTCTTTGCGCTTACCCATCCGTTACCCTTCTATGGGCATTTTACATGTACATGCCCTTTCTATTGCTATAATTTTTGACTGAATAATTTCTAACCTTACTTTTCCCGAGAAACATTCATATTTATCGTGGCATTCCACAAGAAAAAAAAAAAAAAAATGATGAGAGATCAGTTGGAAATTGGTAAAAACTAATTCTATTGACGACCTTTACATCTGGATTTTTGTTCCTACATGCATACTGTACACGTACATGTACGGTACGGTACCGGTAGGTCTTCTTGTTCGATCACGTTTGTTTTAATAACATCACGTACTTGGTAACTAATAAGGCTAGAGACCAGACTTTGTTGATTTTGAGCTGCTGCAGTAAGTGTTTATTGCCTGATGAACGGGATACAAATTGTGGATCCCTTATAGACTTATCGTGTTTTTTTGTAGTCTGGTTCTTTGACTTCCTTCAGACGAAACAGAGCAATTTATAGACATCAGCGAATTATCGGTTTTAATAGAAAACCAGGTAATCGGCTGGCACCCATTCACGGATGTGCAACCATAATGCAAATAAAATGGTAACTAAATTTTTGAAAAATTGGGGGCAGTGTTTGAAAATATCTCTAACGATTGTCGGCAAGCAATCGTTGAAATTGATACAAAATTTCACTTTTCTTGAAAACCACAGCTCACCAGATGCTATCATTTAACAGCCTGCTTGAGAGTTGAGACTGTTGTTCACTTACATACATGTACAGTGAAGTAAGGTATTCGATAGTCAGTAGTTTTTTTGTGTTTTTTTAATCTTTGCAAATATCTCTAATACAATTCGCTATATCAGCGCCACATTGCCAACGCTTCCAATCATATAGTTACATGTAGTTCGTAGAAACTTGGGTTATACATGCGTACCATACATGTAGAAGAAACAAATCTCTAATGTTTATGTACTGTGTAAACTGTTGCTCCAAAGAGTCATGGCACTTTAGATATATGTGTCGTCTTGTTACTGTACAGTATTACGATATTACAGTATTACGATACACAATAGACCACAGAATCCAGCCAAACGCCTACAAAAGTCTCCTAGGTCCATGCTAACAAAATTAATTCTTGGCATACATTTTGACAACACTGGTAACAAAAATAGATACAACTTAAAAAAATTGGGGAAAGAAAACATTATCCTGCCACAACTTCACCGGGTACAGTGTCTATTGAGAGTCAAGTGCAATATCAATTTAAAGTGCTTTGTACATATGTATATTGTATCTTCTAACAAATTTAAAATACACGTGTTTCTCAGTCTGAGATTTCAGTCTTGGAAGGATTGTTGCAACTAGTGGTGGGAGAAATCAGAGATTTCAAAATCCGGTTATCCCCCCAAAAAATTTAACCGAATAACAATTAGTTGATTTCACCGGATGTTCTCATCCAGCTCACAATCATACCAGCAAAAATTAATGAGTCAGGTGCCGCAAGATATGTCCTCTCAATGACTGGTTATAGTGGGGAGGATTCAGTGACCACTGGGTCTTCACAAAAACACCCCAGAGCTGTGATGTGGAAAAAAACGGAACTCACAAATAAGTCAAATGGGCAGGCTAATAATGAAACCACTAGTACAATCAGAGACCATGGAGCAAATTGGAAGATGTTACAATTGTCTTCTTCAGCCCGTCACACAAAAATGGAAAACTAAACTTTTGGGAGTTGGTTTCGAATATATTCGGTTTTCCAAATCGAAACGGAATAGTGGAATTAAAACCGAATATTAAAAAATTTGGTTTTAAATCCCAGCACTAGCAACCCCATGCCACTTTTTAAATCTCAAATAATAACTTGGGTCAATCAGTGCAAAAATGTTGAAAAGATGCATGAATCTGGGACTGAGAAACATTTCAAATTTTGATAGGAAAACAAATCTCAACTCTCAATACACCCTGTTACACAACCACTGGCGTCAGGATACTACATTCTTTCCCAAGTCCTTTCAACATTTTTTCGATTACTGCACCTTCACTGGGATAATAATATGATGAGAAAAGTGGCGTAAAGACTAAGGGTGCAACATTTTTTTGTCCCAAGGAGAAGCCAGTGTTAATTGTACCAGAAGCGCAGTCATGCACCCTACATCCCTACATGTGTAGGTATGTACCGGTACCAGGTGTGTGCAAAATTGTAATTACCGTGTTCTACTACTCCCCCCCCCCCCCCCCCCCCACTATTAATTACTTGAATATTAAAGGTAGGATGCATCATTGGCAATTGCTTGAATTATCTGGAATAGGTAGATTTGGGGGGTTGCATTGTATTAATAAATACCTCTAGGAGAGTTGATGTCTTCTGATTGGTCGAGACTCGATCACATGGAGGGCATTATTTTGTAGTAATTGCCCGGCTTTCAAGAAGAAGCGAATAAATGTCCTGAACCAGCATTAATCAAGCATCATGCAAGCCAATGATTGGCCGAATGCAACAGTCTTACGGTAACTTGTAACAAGGACGCGTCGAATCTTGATACTGCGCGCTATAAATGTACGCGTGTCGTACATGTGTGTGTCGTCTGTTAACACTAGCGCGTTGTAAGTCAGATATTAAGTCAGATATTTCTTAATAAATCGGTAGTAAACATTTTTGATATAGATGCAAATGGTGTATCCTACTTTTAAATCCACAACCTTAAAGAGATTGAAGGGGAAAATACACCACAACAGAGTTGGCATACTGCATAAACTGTACCGTACCGTACCGTACTTTGACAACAAAATGTAGATGTCGACATAAATTAATGTAAAGAGAACAAGAAATGGTAATGCTGAGCAATAACAGCGAACTAAAGCCCCTATTCTCCCTAGAATAAGGGCAACTATAAATAGGGTGGAAACAAATCCACACAGCTGTGCACAGTATACGTACATTTGGATGATTTTCACACCCAAGATGAAGTTTTTACAGCTCGATCTACAAGATGGTGAAAAATATAAGCGAATAAGATAGTCAAACCAGTTTTAGGGGTGTTTTAGTTGTTTTTTTAGGCCATTTTGGCAATTGTTTGCGATTTATGCATTTTACAGCCAAACGGACTGTATGTGGTTATTTTTACCCCCAGTTTGGGGTATGAGGAATTCAATTAAAATATCAACAACAACAATTTATCTTTTTTTATTTTTTTTATTTGATACACTATGTAGCCATCAGCCACCTGACTATTAATACCGGTGCATACTGTACGTATTATGTATACTACATGTCATAAAAGATTTTGTTTAAATTTGCACCTATAAATGCACCATATAAAATTTGCATTATGTGATTATGTAAAATTCAACTATTCACAGTGCCTACCTTAAACCAAAGTCCTTGAACCAAACAAAGTCCAGCCATTGCAAGGCTATACATGTATTTATGACAAGAGATCCATCCCAAGCCCTCTGCAGACATTCTAAGCCATCTACAGCAAGTTTTAATTGCAAGGAAAATAATCACATTGCCTCCGACCACTCGAGGCTTCTGTAAATTAAGCCGCTGCATTTTTCATTATCGTAATTTCTATTCTTTTATTAACACCCTCCTGTGACGTCACACTAATGTGTTTTCGCAACATTGTTTTGCACGAATTGAGCACAGCGCGCAATTTGTCATTTTACAAATGGCGTGCTGCACTTTTCAGACCTAGTGGGAGACAACTTAGGGAAAAGTGCAAATGTATCAACACATTTAATATAGCTTATTTAACCAGTTCGCGCCGGGATTATTTTAACATCACCGAGCAGAGGGGCTAGATTATTTTTAACAAAACTCGATCCGAAGCGGGTTCGGGCCGATAGTGGCGGGAAGCACACCCACGCATTTCCAGCCTTGCTTCCTGCTGACAGACATTTCTAGCCTTGCTCGTGACGTGTTTATGCGTCATCCGTTTTAAATCAGGGGAAAACTTTGCGTGTATACGTCATCCGGCGCGAACTGGTTAATACTATACCTGACCGACAAACCAATGTATTGTCAACATTCCTTTACTTGCTTTCTTGATTTTGCAAAACATGACATTCGTTTATTACAATAATGAAACATTCTTGGAGGGTGTTTTAAAACCAGTTAATGCCAAGTTTTCCCCAGATTCAAAACGGATGACGCACACGTCACGAGCAAGGACAGAAATGTCTGTCAGCAGCGAGCAAGGCCGGAAATGCGTGGGTGTGCTTCCCTGTACCATCGGCCTGAACCCGCCTCGGATCAAGTTTCGTTAAAAATAATCCTGCGCCTTGGCTCGGTGATGTTAAAATAATCCCAGCCCAAACTAGTTAAGTATGGTAATATACGGTGGCGTGCCATTCGTGAGTGATAAATGGCCCGAGTCGACAAACAGCACGCTCCTCGTGTATTATTCTATTCAGAACTTTCAAGATCTTTGTAAAACTTGGTCTTACCGGTCTTACATCATACCGGTGGTTCCACATGTCCCACAATTGATTTTCAAAAATTGAACAAAGAAATTGACTGGAGCGCAAAGTTGCAATGACTTAAGTCATGATTCAACTCTAGTTTCGAGTCACAATTTTTTGGTGACTCAAGTCCAAATGGGTAAATGAATCAACAACTCGAGTCACTGCAGAAAAATGACTCAACTTGAGTCTCTCATTAGAATGACTCATCTCGAGTGAATTAAAGCTAATAAGATTAGAGTCCCAAAAATAAGAGCAAAATCATTGCAATATGACTTGAATTGTTTTGTTGTACATGTACACGTTTTGTTGTGCTGGTTTACAATGTACAAGTATGTTAACATAACGTTTATGTTCGCAAATAATTACGTATACTGTACAGTATACATGTACTTGTACAAGTACTGCAGGTACCAGTCCATATAGTACAACGGCTGTCTGTTTTTCATCTTCCATGATACTGTACATCAAACATCACAGTGCTTCGCGGATTCCCGCCTTGTGTTTCTGTAGCACGTGTAATTTATAGTGTTCTATTTGTGACTCGAAATACTTGACGACTCAACTTGACTATGTACACACTGACTCAAGTCGACCTGTTTCAACTCAAGTCACTTCTTTCAAATGACTTGACTCTTGAAACTGGAGTTACAAAAGTCAGTGACTCGTTCCAACTCTGCTGTTCCAGTGCTCTACCAACTAAGCTATTGAGCCTAGTCAAGGCCCCCCTTCATCCTTTAATATCCTACAGTTGAACTATCTTCCCCCAAACCTCTTGAACTTTAAACCCTTCATTTTCTTTTGAAATTAAGGAATTAGGCTAATGTTTAAAGTTTTACATGTACCGGGCAGTAGGCCTGCAGGAACAAATTTAATTTAATTTTGTTCTGATTTAATTACAGTACAATTCTAAGAACCTGAATTCCTGTGGACCCTAATTTGAGATCACCAGTTTGGGTACAGACGACAAAAAAGAACCAAACTTTTTGCTCCATCGCCCAGAATCATTATTTTTTACTTTCAAATGAGTAAGATATCTCTTAATAATTCGGTAGTAAATATTTTCGATATTTGCAAATGGTGTATCCTACCTTTAATGGTAGTTTTTCTAGCTGGAAACATGACCTCTGGTAATTCCCACAAGGGTCTGTCTTTGGACCTTTATTTTTCAACATGTTGGTAAATGATATTTCCTCCATATGTGACCTGTTCCAACGAAACCCGGACAAAGTCGACTTTTTAGTTTTTCAGATTTAGCTTTTTTCAAATTCTCTAGGTTCTCAGCTTTAAAATGATGTATCATTTACATATATACCCCCACCCTATCTTCCCTGGGGTCTGGATTTAGTGATAAAACCCTGACAACCTAATTATGAGATAAACAGCTTTGAAGTTTAGAAAAGCGTATTATATCGATACACAAATGTTTCAACAAATTGACAAAAAAAACCACTTCTGGTAGACAGATTTTGTTCAAAATTGAGGAGATTGTAGATTAATAGTGAGTGACTTGGGAAAACCTAAAACCTCAAAATGGTAAAATCCATCCGAAATGACTTCAGGAGTACATGTACATTGTGACAAAACACATTGTGTGACTTTGTCCGGGTTTCGTGGGAACAGGTCACATAGAAAAGTCTTTTATTTGCCGATGATCTGAAGCTGTTTCGAACGGTCCAGGTGCCTGATGATGCTCTACTCCTTCAGGAAGTTCTGGATAGGCTCACGGCGACATGGGTCCTCCAAATGTAGGTTGACATTGAATTTGTCTAAAGCCCTGTCCGCACTGGACTTAATTTGGGCAAACTAACCGAGCCAATGGGTAACTTGCCCATTTCAAGTCCAGTGCGGACAGCCTGGGTAACTTTCCTCACAGGTAACTAACCCACGCCGCGTGGGTAGTTTAACCGAGCAAAAGGTGCCCAGGAAGATTGACCAGGAAGATTTAACCGAGCCAGAAAATCCAGTGGGGACGAGACGTCTTGGTTAAATCTTCCATCACCCATTAGGCTACATAAAAAAAATGAATTGTTTCTCATCAGAACCTTTTTGAAAAAATGGTCCGTCAGGGCATTTTATATTTTATATTTTATAGAATAAAAATGTCGCCGAATCTTTGAAACCGGTATCTGACTAAACAACTACAGGCGCGCTGGTTTCGTTCGTGCCTACCGCATATACATACATGTACATGTACATGTTGATGAACCGGGCGTTGGTGGTAAGCGCTGATGTGCATTTAGCTCTGATTGGATAATTTGTGTTGCGACCTGCGAACGTAGGTTACTACTTCCGTGGCTCAGTTGCGCGGCCGGCAGAGCATATACGCTACCCAGAATGCCGTGCGTTTTTCTACACAGAAATCTATGAAGCTCGTCAGGTGTTTTCCAGCGCCTAGTTATAGTATGGGCGCCACCGCGTGCGGGGGTGAAAGCACAAAAACTTCGTTGGGACATTGCATTCTTTATCTAAATTACAAATTGTTTTCGTTGATTTACTTTCCAAAACTGACCAATGCACACATTTCATATAGAATAAAAACTCAAATAATGTTGGTAGAAACACAAAAATATAGTTAAGTCGATTTATTTTCCCATATAATTTTGAGCACCCCAGGTTTTGTTAATGAAAGAGGCACACAGACACCGTTCTCACTACTATTATACTCGGCTTCTCCGATCTCCTGTCCGCCGTCGATTTAGATTTTTCCGGCTTGCTTCTGCTGGAACATGTATGTCCACTAAAAACATTCACTTGGCCTGCGTGAGTTTTAACTGTTATTGCTTTCAACAGCGTGTTTTTACAGCATATACAAAATTAAAAAAATAAAAATCTCGGAATTTTCGGGCGTCCGGTACATTTATATTTTGTTTATAAAATATAAAAAAATATCCACCCGGCACGAAAAATTGGCCCGGCCGCTGATGAGAAACAATCAATTTTTTGTATGTAGCCTTATGTAAGAAAATAATGTTGAGAGCTAGCGTCGGGTACAGACGATCCGGTCGTCAAGTCGCGGTAATGGGTCACGCAGGGCGCCCTCTTTATTGTTTTGGAGCCAGCTCGGTTAGTTTACCCATCGTCTTGGCAATTCTACCCGCGTCAATTAAATCCAAGTGCGGACGGTGGGAAGATCAACCCATCGGAATGTTACCCGGCATCATGGTCAAATTACCCAAAATGTTTATCCAGTGCGAACACGGCTTTTGTGTAAAGTTTTAACTCTTACTTTAAAAAAACACCTGTAGTTATATGATTGATTATGAATTTTCTAACTCAAGTTTGGAAAGAGTTAATACTGACCATAAAGATCTGGGTATTTTTATTGACTCCAAATTAACAATGTTACCCCTCATGTTGAGTACATTGTTGCCAAGACAAATATGTTGGAAATTTGTTAGTGTCACTACAAAAATTTAGATCCTAAAACTAAGCACGTGCTTTATTGTTCTCTTGTAATTAGACCTGATAATCTTGAATTTTCCTTGGTCTGTTTAAATTCAATATCTGTGTCTCAAAAGGAACGGATTGAGCGTGTTCAAGGAAAATTCTTTTGTTTCCTTGGCAAGAATTTAGTTAAAAGTTCTCAACCTAAAAATGTAGATTCACTCCAGCAACGAGGGCAATCTTTGTGAACCTGAATTTTCTTTATAAAAGTGTTGTACAGGGTCAACGCTACAAAAATGGGTTAATTCACTGGTTGACTTCACTGTACAATTCCACTTCTCCTGATAATCCTAGTATCTACATTTTTAACCGTCCCTTTTTAGTTCAAGATCCTCAGTTTGGCAAAATTTACAGACGCCCGGTAATTTTAATTTGTCTCTAAAAATTGAAGAGCCATGTCCAAAGTGAGGTTTTTAACGTCATGTTTTATGATTTTTATGATTTTATGTTTTATTATGCAATTGGGTTTGGGGTTATTTTATCATGCAGGTACCGGTATGCATTTTAAATGTCCGAGTATTTTATAGATTATATAATTGTATCCATTAAATAAATAAAATAAAAATAAAATATATATAAAGCAATTTATTTCTATATTTTAAATATAATAATATTTCACAGGAGATTTTTCAGAGCAACATTTTAATTTATTTAATACAGTATCAATACCAAGTATTTGTATGCCGAGCCATACAACAAATGCAATAGGGCCTATCCTTATTCGGGCAAAACACGACGAATGGGGTCGCTATTTCCCATTGCTTGGTCTATTCACTTGTAGTACACACGGTCAAAATAGTTTTATAAAACTCACCTTTTACATCGCTTCCAACTCCTAGTCTTCTCACCGCCACCAAAAGGAAGAATATAGCGGCCAAAAACAACAGCCTACTGCCCATAAACTTTCCCCGTGTGCGCCTCATATTTTTCCCTATTTAAGTTCCACGTTCCACGATGTAAAGTAGCTTCGAAGACCGCGCCGAGAGACGGCAAATCAAGCGTAGCTGTCTGTGTTCGTTTGTGGGTATTTCCCGAGCGTTATCCCCGTTGCGCCGACTAGCATTGACACGCTGATTCCGCACACCGCAACACACCACTGCCGTACTAAAAAGCCTGTCTAACGTTACATACGTGCTAGAATCACCGACCAAAGGGACTTTCGGAGCCTCAGTTGACACGAGCAGTACAAAGTTCCCATAATCCACGCCAAATGTGCTTTCTGGATCAATTCGTCAGCGAGAAATGTTGCAAACCATTTTGTTGGAGTCAAGTACGTGCACACACGTCGTACACGCACACGGCACTTAAATTGACGTTTGCACCCGGACTTTTATTTTGTTTCTGCACTCACAAAATACAGGCACGTGAATCTCCTTCCTGTGTACAATACAAAGGACTATGGCGTGTCGAACGTTTCATTATTCTTTTTTCTTTTTAAATATAATGCGCTTTGGCGCGGCGTGCACGTAGGCAAACATTGTTTGTTCGCGAGTGCGACGGTAAGATTAATTTCAAAAGGTGACAAACATAATTGCAATGCTCAAAGTGTGATGTAATGCTCTAAAATATGCATTGCGTTTGCTGTGTTTTACACTATAACATAATATATTATGTTTTGTTTTTACAATGTTCAAATACATTGTGTTCAATAGTTTACACATATGCAATACATGTACAATGTACATGTATATTTCTGCATTTCAATGCAATGAATATGCGATGTATTAAATATTTCACACATTCGTACATTGCCTGTGGTCTTGTTACTTGTGACGTACATGTACTACCAATGCATTGGGGAAAACTACAGCCCACACATTACCAAAAAAAAACATCTTTTTAAATTTGGGTGTTATTTTGCTACTACATGTAGTACGTTTAATAACTAGTTGTGTGTCGCTATTATAGTTTTTCAGGAGATACACATGTAATGCAGAAAATAACAATTCGTTAAAAGTCTACTTCACAACATCAAATTTGTAAATAAACGTAGCAAGGTGTACCAAGATATCTCGATTTGGGTCAGTAGTTTTAGCTCTAGATCCTATTTAGTGAAGCACACTAGTGGGATCCGTTTGCACCGAGAAAACCGCACAGTTTAGTTATTGTCCTGTTTTTAAATTGCTCCGTAATATTATTTCTGTTAATATAAATATACAAATATAAGTATTTTTTCACTGTTTAGCTAAATTCATCATAGTTATTTATACATATATTTTTAAATACATTTAATTTTATTCTGTGTGTCACTTTTTCAAGTTAGGATCGGCAGGCTTTCGAGTCAAAGTGTTTTATTATACTTTTGTCGGTCCTGGCCAACTTGGATAAAGTTGTTTTTGTTTTGTTTTAATGTTAGTGTATTAATTTGGAATTGTTGTTGTTCATGTATGTTTGTACCTGTTGTTGAAGGCCGAATAAATAATAATAATAATAATAATTGTTCGGTGCGCAAGGACCACTGACTTCACTTCGCAAAATAGGGTCTGGGCTAAAACTACTAGCCCAAGATCATACCATCCATTGGTATAGGCAGTTTGGGCCTCAGGGTAGTGATAGTATGCTTTGTATGTTGAGATATATATTTTGTTAATTTTTTTTTGCTCACCCCGTATAACCATTGAGGAAGGAAAGCATGATATCTCAATATGTACGTACAAGTATAATGAACACATAATTAGAAAACATCGCACACAATATTAAACTTAATTTTTAATATTAACAATAATATTTGTAAAACTTAACATTGCAACGTTTGGCACGCCATACGGAGCCGGTGCTATGCGCGCAATGCGTCAGCTGATGAATAAAAAAAATGGTTTCCCATGGTGACGTGAACCCTGGGAAGTGACGTCAATGCGAGGCATTATATCAAGGAAAAAGAAATCCAGCTTGTTAGGCTCGGCTGAACTTTCGGGCCGACGATTCGCAGTAAACTTGAATATGATAACTGTTGGGTTACGCATATAACAGATTCATTTCGTAATTTGTTTAATGAAATCGGGGGTCGCAAAATCCGCGTAATATTTACACAAGTACATCTTGTATCTATAGTCAAAAGTGTGTACAAATTCAACATGCACGATATTGGTTTGCTGGGTATATTTGTCATTCCTGTGTATGCATTACGAACACCCAAGTACAAAAGTAGGCCTAAAAAGAATTGAAAAATAGGAAAACAAGTGATCCTCGTCGCCTTATTTTGTGACGTAACATTTGAATACAAATAGGCCTAAAAACAAGACGTGATGCAGACTCATTTGTGGCATTGCGCATGCCTATAATGGAAAAAAAATGAGAAGAGTGACCGGTCACGTGCATAAGAGGGTTTAACCAAAGTAATAGGATAAAAGAAGTTCAATTTTCACATGAGTCTGAGGCCATTTTCCATTTTTCCATCACCGACCCCAAACTGATGACGGAGACAAATTGAAAGCTGTGGTTTGGAAAACGGCCACAGTTCATTCTGAGGGCTCCGGGGTGTCAGTGAAATGGTATATTTAGATTCGATGTAAAGGTCACGTTCACCTTGAATAGTTAAAAATAGCTAATTACACTTTCACCGGCATAACAAGTCCACAGCAATAAGCATCAACATTTGAACTTACACATTTCATAGACAGTCTCGTTGTATAACCCAAGCCATAGAAAAGTTTTGTACTAGCTGTGTCTATACTGTCTATTTTGTCATCAGCAATAGCAACAAGAATTGACAAGAAACGTGTTTAGGCCTATCATCTTTAAAATAATTCAATATCGTCTTAATTTATTAAGAAAACAAATATGTGCTGGCTGGTTTCAGTTTAAACAACTTGAAGTATGCACTGTAAATAAATGCTGTGTAATTTTACCCCCCAAAAAGTGCTGTAATCACATACATATTTTTGTTATTTTTGTTAAAAAATACAAGAAAATGTTATAATCGTTATTAACAGATCAATTTATTTGGGAAAAATACAGAGAAACCGTAAAATGCTAACTATTATAATGGTGTCAATTTTTTTGTATTTACAGAAATGGTGGGACTTTGTTTTTTACTTTTATAGATATCTGCAAAATTAAAGGAAGCAGATTAGGCAAAATTCCTCTCTTTTTTTTCTTTTTTTTTAAACACATTTGTGTACGGGGTGTGGCTTCGCCACCTCACCCGCTTTTGTAGGAGGATCGTCCCAGTTTTCACACGGGAGCGGCTTTTCCACCCACAAGCTATTTGCACTGAGAATAGAAAGCAGTTTACCGCCCTGCCGCCCCATTCTGCTGTGCAGGAGCAGCTTCTCTGTCCCCATGATTTTGTCCTGGTGGAATTAGGTGGAACGGGGTAAGCAGTATACAACGCGCGTTGTACTGTAGTTTTTACAACTTTGTACGTCTATCAGAAATCGTTGTTTTGTTTTCACCAATGCGCATTCGTCTACTTTGCATATGACTTGTGTGTATGAGGCAGTGCTTCCACAATCAAAATGAAAATGTCCTCATTCCGAGAGCCAAATGTCCTTATTTTCCTCCCGATTTACAATTGTTTTTGTTAATCACCAAAAAGCCTAGAATTTATTTATTTATTTATTATTTATTTACCCTGGGGTAACCTCTCAGTGAAACACTGTTTTTCAGAGGGGCCCAGCAGTTATACAATTCGAATTGCGAAGGACGCGGCTACAACGTAGTCGAGCCGCTGGCACGTAAAGGCGCCTCTGGCAGCCGGCCACATCGACTCATATATGACTACGGAGCACAGCCTGAGATAGAAAGTGATTTTATATATATTTTTATTTATTTTTCCCAATTGAGCCAGGAACACCGGGGCGAACCCCTTCTAGTCTTAGCGATAAGTGTTACTGGGTTCTTTTACGTGCATTATAATGATTATTATTATACAATACACGGGACCTACAGCTTTACGTCTCATCCGAAAGACGAAGCAATAGTGGTTTCAGTGCCTTGCTTAAGGACACAGGTGTCGAGACCGAGATTCGAACTCACGCTCTGCGGAACAGAAAACCGGGTTCTTACCGCTCGGCCACGAGCGGTTAAGCAGAGGGTAAGCAGAGGTAGTTCATGCACTGGTACTCACTGCGTGCCTTATCAATTAGATCAAGCGGTAGGACCTTGGTGGGTGCCAGCGAATCTATTTTTGACAAACTTTTTAGTCTTGTTTCAAGTCATTTTTCAATAAAACAACACATTTTTAAGAATATTGTAGATTTTGCGACTAATTTTGAAAGCAATGTAGAATTTGCTCAGAATTTAATAATTTCCTTAGAATTTCTTTAGATTTAGGGGATTTCCTCAAAAAAATTGTTTTTCATTTCCTAAAATGAGGAAATGTTCTTGAAAGTGGAAGCACTGGTATGAGATGGTCCGATTTGCGTGTGTATGTACATAGTACATGCACAACTAGGTACATCGTCAAAGCGCAGCCTTCGGAAAAGTGCTTTCTATTATTTGATACGTAGGCCTATGCATAACTCTTTCGGTAATTGGACAACACATTTCAAACTGACTGTCTTTAAAACAAAAATAGTATTCAAAAGTGAAGTAGAAAATGGTTAAACCTTATTGTTTAGTCTGGATGAAGTTGTGAAAGAACGTTATTTCATGAGTGTGCATTCCTCAAGTCAACCCCCAAACGCTAAGTTCTGATTAGTGAACGAAGGTATACAGCGGGGAAAATATATGTATACCAAAATGAGTACATTTTCATATTCTGCTTCTTTTAATTTTGCAGATATCTGTAATAAGTTTAGAAAAGAAAAAAAATCGGTAGACTTTAATAATTGTTGCTGATTGTAAACAGAAAACAAATGGGCATCCAATATTTAGCATTTTACGGTTTGTATTTTGCTCAAACAAATTGTTGGGGGGAGAGAGAGAGATAATATCCCACCCCCAGATGTACGCTCATGAAAACACGCCAGATCATTAATTGTGTGCTCGAATGCTTTGCACTGAGGTTGTTTATATCGTGTCACTTCGAACTTTACAAGTCAATATGCCTACATCGAGAAGGCCGAAGTCTGTGAGCTACAATGCATGTTAAAATTAGCCTGCATAATACTTTGAAACACAAGTTTATCGCAACTTCAACTATTTTTGCCGTGTGTAGGCCAGGCAATTATTCAAACATACTGTAGGTAAGCAGGCCACCCTTGTTCAATACCTAAAATTAAAAACTTGATCCCATGATAAATTTGACCTCTCTTGGGAAATTACTCATAACCCTGTCCAAAATTATCAGATTTGGACGTTTGATGTCTCATTTTATAAGATCTTGTTAAGATCGAAATATTAGGCCCTCTTAACATATTTCAGGTCATTCCAGCCAGTAAGCAGTTTGCAGCAGTTTTAATCTTATTCATTTAAAAATGGAAAGGTGTATCTTTCACCCTATACATGTACCTGTTGTCTGTGTTGGTTATACATTCTACGTGTGGCATTCCGTTTGCACTCTGTTTGCATTTTTAAGACAAACTGTACACTGCAAAACTGTCTTTAACAAATAAACAAAATTAATGTATCATGTTTACATGCTAAACATGTTTAACATGAGGGTGGGTACTAGTGTTTAGCCATTAAACATTGATGTTTAGGAATTGTTCCTAAACATCAATGTTCAATGGCTATACCCATCCTCATGCTAAACATGTTTAGCATGTAAACATGATACATTAATTTTGTACACGTGTGTTTAGATGCTGATCAGCAACAGCTCAGCCACATTGCAAACACTTGCACATTCAAACAAAATCGAAAAACTTGGTCCCATGGTCAATTTGACCTCTCTTGGAAAATTACTCATAACTCTGTCAAACATTATCTGATTTGGACGTTTGATGTCTTATTTTAAAGTGGAAAGGTGTATCTTTCAAACCATGCCTATTATTATCTATGTTGGTTACACATTCTACGTGTGCATTCCGTTATATTTGATGTGCATTCGTTTAGAGACACTGTATAGTCCTTGATCGAACTTGCCCTCGGTTGTCGGTCTAGTCGGTCCCAATTTCATTCCAATTCAAGTGTTCCAGTTGGGCAGCCAACTTGTTTTGGATAAATCTTCGAGAACAAAACCCGATTATGATTTTTAGATGAAATGCGCACTGTAAAAAATAAAATCGTAGTTTTACGGGAAATTCCTGGCAGTTTGGACGCCAGTACTTTACTGTAAAAAAAACGGTGGAAAATGTTAACAGGGGACGGGCTGTTTTTGACGGCTTTTGAAAGCTGTTGGTTTACATTACTGTCCCCGTTAATGTACCTTGCTATTCCTGTAAAAATACAGGGTATACAAAATATACAGTCCGTTGCTGAAATTTAGCTAGGTTACCATAGTAACTGCAATTTTACAATTTACAACAGTGAGAACCAAACGTTTAAATAACTATATTACACATTACTATACAAATTCTACAATAACCTACTTAACACTGCATGGATACTGTCGTGGTTCACTTTTATATTCAGCTTTTCGTGCCATGGTGAAGTCACGGTTTCACCATAAATATTTAAATATTTAAATACGAAAAGAAATTTCATGCAATTTTTCACTTATGTTTGCAACAAATCTAAATTTAATCATAGATTCGTTAGAATAATAATTATACATTTCGCTCAAGAAATTTTTTTTTACAAAACACCACAATTTAACATGGCATATTTCGTGAGTTCTGATTGGTCAGTTGCTGCGTAATATTAAGATTTATGTTCGATAACAGTAGAATCGTTGTAAATAAACAACACTTTGTTGGTGTTGCTGTATAGGCCTATTTACACAAATATGTTGAATTTTGACAGTGTTCTTGTAAATTTATATAATCTTTGCATAAATTGTCCGCGTTATATTTTCAAGGCACACTACCGTAATGTTACGTCCAAAATGCGTTAAAAAATAAATACGGCGATTTACAGTTGAAAAAAACCCGTTATTTTACGGTTATTTTTTACAGTGCGGTTATGCTTTATATTGAGGCTATAGAGTTTCGGGTGGACGATATCCCTAGAAACAACTTAACTTTGCCCTTTCAAATTAAGATTTATTTTTACACTTTGCAGTTTTTAATAAACCATGATAAATAAATAAATTACATCGGTCCCAGTCAACTCGGCCCTACTCGACCCCAAGCCGAGATAACTCGACTGTCGAAACAACTCAACTTTGCCCTTCAAATTAGTATTCTGTTTGTTACACTTTGCATTTTGATTTGTTTTAATAAACCATGCGAAATAAATAAATTACCAGTCCAGGACGGCGTACCCTGCAACACGGCACACGGTATAATCACGCAACGCCACGGCATGGCACACCGCGCACTGTACGCCACACGCTACTCTCTGCACTATTGATATTATCGGCCGTTTTCCAAACCCCAGCTTCGTCTTCTTCTATAGTTCCAGTTGGCCCTCTGAATAAAACATTACCTCAAGTAAATACACACTACCAAAATATCACGATAAAGACCTTCATCTTATCAATTGAAAATATGACTTTCATTATATTAAAATACGATAAGTCAAACCAGATACCTCTATCAAAAATATTGTAATATATTAGGTGAAAGTTCTCTCAACAAATCTTTTATACAATAGGTCTCGACACCTCGTTGCGTTAAATATACGATCATAAATCTTACTTCACAAGAATTTAACGTTCTCCAAACTAAAGCAATTTCGAATAAATATGTCATTCAGTGGAAACATATTTATTAGGCCTACTTACATAAATAACTGGAATTTAGGGTAAGAGAAAATATTACTGAAATATTACTCACAGTCACAAGAGAACCTTGTCTCTAAAAAAAATATAAGAAATAAAGAAAAAATATCTCCGTGCGCCCCTCACAGCAGCAAATATCGGAGACTCAAGATCTCCCTAAATTGCAAATTACACTTAGATCGGATGGCTTCACAATTGCAAACATGCACATCCAAGAAACGTAAGCTGCAGAGCAAAATGCTAGCGCGACGATCGGCGCTTTGCTGTCCAGGCATCTGACACACCTAACCGAAACAAAGGTTTAACGACCACAAAACCCCCAAAGACCCCAAAACCTATTCAAAGTTTCCCGCGACAACAGTATCTTTAACCTTATGATCTATGACCAAAACCCCTCAACATTAGACGTGACATGTACAAGTCACTTAATTACCAGAAAAACACACACTAGATTTATTAGAAAAAAACAAAAAGACTTTGTGACAGACACATTGCTGGACGTCAATGCCTCCTGTGTCAATGCCACCTGTACCGACCAAGGACACAAATATCTGAAGCTACTTGGCATTCCCTCAGCCATTGACACACAACAAATCCTTATGGCAAAGGCAAAATCGGTGCACTAAGAAACGCCTTGATTGCTGGAAACTCCCAAGATTTGGCCGATGTACTTTGCGAGGAAGGCACGACACTGGCAGATCTGATAGAAGTAGCAGAATCCTTCTTTATCGCTCTCTATGCCGCTATAGAGACATCCATGTAGCCCAAAAGTCATGGCCCGTCCTTCAGCATCTGCCATTATCTGACACCAAGCCTCACTAGATGAGTCAGCCGATATCACTCACTTTGGGCGGGAGAGGCGAGATGAAATTCCCGTTTCTGTCATTGCTAGGGATGACCCAGCTCCACCGCAGTTAATTGATGTTATTCAGTGACCTATAAGTACGTGATAGTGCTCACACAGTTAAGAGTCTTGTTGTTGATAGAGATGACCTTAGTCTTTCCTATGCTGATGGTGAGGGCAAACTCCTTCCAGGCATCAGGAAGTCTACCCATCAGCCGCTGGAGCCCTGTCTCGGTGTGGGATGCTGGCGCAGCAGGAGCACACTGGTCACATTTGTCTTAGATCTTAGATAGGCAAGATTGAAGAGTTCACTGTCTAGTGTGTAGGTAAAAGTTTCCAGGAGATGAGCCAAATGCAAACGACAACAGGAGACAACGGATTAGGATGGCCTCTAAACTTTCTTAACCACAGCAGACTGAGCCATGCATGTTGTAAAACGTTGTTACGATGCCGAGGAGGTTTTGAGAGCAACCAATCTTTGTAAGCAACTTGAAGAGGTCATTTGCCGACAAAGTCAAAGGCCTTTGTGAAGTCAACAAAGGCGAGATAAAGTGGTCTCCTCTGTTCTTTCTATTTCTCCTGCAGTTGTCGAAGTGTACAAATCATGTCAACCGTTGATCTTGCTGCTCTGAAACCGCACTGTGACTCAGGATAGACGCGCTCATCCAGGAGCTGAAGTGTGGCGAGGGTAGTGCGTGCAAAGACTTTCCCCACAACGCCGAGCAGAGAGATGCCACGGTGATGATTACAGTCACTGTATTCACCCTTGTTCTTGTACATGTGACGATTTTGGCAGCACGCATGTCCTGGGAGACGGCTCCGTCATTCCACAGGTTGTGGCTGAGGTTTGTTGAGCCTCGTTAATGCCCCTGATGTTACCTGTGTCGGAGGCAGGTTGTATGCTAGAGGAGAGTTCGAGCCAGTAGTTGTTGGCGCAGCCGTTTGCTCGCGCCGTTTGCTCGCGCCGTTTGCTGGGCTTTGCTCCTGGCTTTATATCCAAGAGCCTCAAGATTCCTCGTTGGTGGATTTTCTTTGTACTTAAGGAAGGCAGTATACGCTTGGCCTCATGACTCCATCTCTGTTGAACTGGCCTCAAACCAGTCTGCCCTTTTCCTTAAGTTTTTGCCATATGCTGCGAGGGGTTGGTCATAGATGCTGTCGCGGAGGCAGTTTCACTTGAACGCTGCACTTTGGTGGTTGGAAGCGGATGCTTGGTTAAGGGAGGCGAGGAGGAGCAGGGTGACAGTTGGATTTGTGGAGTAACTGAAGTTAATGCGGGGACGTGCATGTGGTTGATCTGCCTGGGCTGTAGCTTGACCTTGCCGAGGGTGACATGGACGCTGTTGAGTGCCTCTCATCTTGTAATAATAAGGTCGAGTTGGTGCTAGCGTTTAGATTTCGGTTTCAAGCTCCTCGTAGAACTTGTCTTTTGACTCAGGCGGAGAGCAGATTGCCGGGGCGTAGACGCCCACACAGCATATTGGCTGGTCTGCTGCTGGTGGATATACGGATTACAATGATGCGTTTAATAGGAGCCTCCTGTCGGCGGCAAACTCGCGACAGGAAGAGTGTTTTTTTACTGCAAAGCTACGCCGTATTCTCAGGTCTCGTCTGCGCTCTTACCATGTCATAAGATGTAACTGTTCTTCTTCAGGAAACAGTTGGCGAGCCTTGTCTCTTGGAGAGCAGCAATGTCACCATCGAGTCAGTCGAGCTTTATTTGTAATACCTCCCAAAGTATTACAGAATGGATATATTATAATCTCTTTTTAAATACCGAGTGTGTGATAAAGCGGTGGATAATAATAATAATACAAAATGTATATTTATGTCATACTTTTGTTTTAGTTTTAGATAGCTTCAGATGCATGACAGAATTTATATTTTGTGTTCTCTGTAACAAGAACAATTATGTGTTAAGGTGGTGCACAGTCGCCTCCATATAGTATTACATGACGGGCACGCCATCTTCTCTTTACAACACAAAGTGTGTGTTTATGAGAATTTTTCAAATATACGGTCTCAGAAAGCATGTATAAAACTTGCAATGACATTAATAAGGTATGATTACCCTTTATTTTGTGAATGAATAAACTAGACTACAACATAACGTTTTATTCACTGTCCACCAATAGGTCACCTTTGACCTTGGCCTTACTTACTATTTTAGCACCTGAACTTGACCTTAAATCAACCCAACAAGTGGTTCAAGAGTAACATTTTCTAGACGGCGTCCGGCGGCCATTTTGGATTTATGCAAATTACTAGAGTTGCCCAAATCTGCCATTTAGGCAACCAAGCTCAATTGGTTCTAGGACCCCATGAGAGTATGAATCAACTAAAACAGTTCAAAGGAAAGAATATTTCTAGGTTTGGCCATTGTATGCATAGGAACGCCAACTGGACTAGAACCCGTGTATCTGTACAGCGCTCTCCCGAGTCGGTAAGCCGTTTCACATACGCCAGTTTCATCGCCGTTTTGGCTTTGTTCATGTAGTTTAACAATGGTGTCAGGGCCGCAACAGAACCTAATCCTAAGCTTTGGTTTGCAAAACGCCCAGAGGGAAGGAGGGAAGAAGAGAATTCCGAAGGACAGCGCACGGACGCACAGAGGGACTCTCAGCTGCTTTTATAGTATAGAAGATACCACGGAAGATGTGTTCCATCCTCCGTGTATACACACACAGGACAAAATCTGGATGCAAACAAACGTGACATTAATTTGTAATGGACATAATTCCGGATAGCACTGAACGATAACTGATTTACGACGCCAGTGTACATGTAGTTCGGAACAAATCGCTGAAGTGTTAATGAATTTGCATCACACTGGTGCACCATCTGTCATTACGACACTATACAGGGCGTACACCCATACCTCTCCTCTGCTCAAACAACTACACTGGCTCCCAGTCGCCGAACGCATTCAGTTTCGCACACTGGTTCACACTTACAAGTCACTTAATCACTCTGCACCAGATTATCTCTCCTCTCTTCTCAAAATCCATAAGAGTCCTTACTCCCTTCGTTCTTCTGCTTGCGAGTCTCTTGTTATCCCTAAGTCACATAAATTGGCTGGTGACAGGGCCTTCTCTGTTGCCGCCCCCCGGCTATGGAACAACCTGCCTATCTCCATCAGAAACTCAGGCAGTGTCTTTTCCTTCAAAAAAGCTCTCAAGACCTACCTTTTTCCCCAAACGTAGCTGCATGTCCTTTTTTCTTTGTTGTTTTGTGTCTTCTATTCCTCTTTCTTCTTTTCTAGCGCCTTGTATAACCTTTGGTAATTTGGCGCTATACAAATCCAGTTATTATTATTATTATTATTACACAAAAAGGGGAATCCAAATTCAAGGTGTTGATATGGCAAGGTTATTTAGTTTAGTTAATCCAAATTGTGCATTCATCTATCCCTGGGGGTGGTCTTCCCTGTCAATGCGAACCCAAGTTTTACAATCATGGATGCCGAGGAAAGCAAGAAAAACGGCGCTCGTTTTTAACCGGCGTCGGTCAGTGGTTATCATGGTGTTGTTCTTTTTGTCAAAGGCTAGGAGGACACTCCAAACTCAAGCTCGGCTATCCCTTCCACTGAGCTGTCGCGTCACTGGCGTTCCGCTGGAGTCAGGGGGAGATATCTTAGGGTGCTTCAAAGTGTCGCTGGCGCTCTTACACCCTAAACCTTAGCGAAGGCTGAAGTACCGAAAGTCCTGCGGCGATGAACCAAAAGCGACGCTGGCGGGCTGGAGGAGCTAGCTGGAAGCCATCAACTGGAAGTCTACACGTAGGCGGTCGGAGTGTGACGGGCGTGGTATTTTTTGCAGAGCGGCGGAACGCCAAGGTCCTGCTCAGACGACCAGGCAGCATTGTTCAGGGTGGCATTCCGATAAAAGGAGAAATAAACGAAGCCAATTCATCATATTCCTGGCCAAGTCGCCACGCCCGGCGGTATCTCCATTTTGTGGCCGAAAGATACAAATAAGACACGACTCTACAAACTGGCGTCCTTGAACGTAAGGACGATGATCGACAACTCAAGGCGTCCTCAGTATATAGAAGACAACACCGATTCACCGAGAGCTGAAAAATACGGGGTTCAGATACGAGGCTTGGATTCAGATATACGAGGTTCAGTGGCACTAGAAGTTTACGTGGAAAAAACCTACACGTCCTTTTGGTCTGGTCAAGAAGTTTTCGCTTTTGCCAACCAACTCTGTCTGTATCTCCGGGATACTTTCTATGCGTCTGTAACTCTCAGCTGCTGACAACTGAAACATGACATTATTCGTCTCCAAATACGCCCCAATCATGACGAATGACAACGCAATCACTAAGAGGAGTAATCTACTACTCACCCACTGCGTTGTCACTCACTGCGTTGTCACCTTGAAGCCGAAGTTTGATAAGTGGTACTGGGTGACTTGAATGCGCATGGGAGGGAGCGACCACGCGCTGTGTGGCAACGAGTGGTCGGCAAATTCGGCAGGGGAAAGCCAAATTAGAACGGCGAACTATTACTCAACTTCTGCATAAAACTGCGCCTGGCTGTGACCAACACCTTCTTCAAAACACCGCTGATGTAGTTCTACAATTAATTGACAGCACCCTCGATCGAAGCGATGGCATCTCCTTGGCTACGTCTTGGTTCGCAAGGCTGATCTCACAGATATACTTAGCACCATGGCCATGCGGGGAGCTGATGGTGACACCGATCACGTTTTGATTCGAACAATCTGCCTATCCACGGTCGAGGCCAGACTGCAAAGGCCTCACCAAAGAAACTCGACACCGACAAACTGCTAGTAGGCCCTACCGCACTACCATAGATATATCGCTTGTGCCATGGCTGAACGTCTGGAAGCACTGCCACCTGCGGCAACACTGGCCGCAGAACAGGCTTGGACAAACTTCAGGGACGACGTGTACGAGATAGCGGTTTCCAAGCTGGGCCATCTGAAACGCAAGCATAATCATGCAGACTAGTTCGACGAAAACGAATGGCAAACAAAGGCCCCCCTGGAATGAATTACATGTCCTATCACCATGCCTTGCAGTTGTGTAAAATAAAAGACCTGAAACAACGCCAGTATGACATTTGCCTTAAATTTGCTAAGTCTTTGATGAGTTGCAATGAATTTCGGAATTGGCTTCCAAAAACTAGAGGAGAAAGTAATGGAATCGCACACCAACGCCTCCTAACTGGTCGTCGGAAACAACCATGGAGGTCCTTCTTATTCCTCCATGGAAACAACCAAGCGTTAACAATGATGCAAGAGCCAGAGCGCAGATATAGTTGCGAACAATGAATGATCGACTAACGACTGAGAAAATCTGGCTATGAACTGTCCTAGGTGGCGAGCTGTGACAACAGATGTTGACAAAATTGCAAGTGCGGATACTGAGTGGCGAAATGCCAAAGCCAGACGTAACGAACAGCAACAACGGCGCAATTGATTATACTGTACTCCCGAACTCTTCGATGACGAAGCCACTGCCACACACACATCAACACTTGGCACGCCATTGGTTGTGGGGTACTATTGTTCGACCTCACTTTCCTTCTTTTGTTTTCCCTTGTCTCCTTCGAAATCTCGAAATATAGCGTTACGACTGCGGGGTACTTCCATTTCTAAAGACAGGATTGTGGGGTACCATTGTCCCATTGTTGCCCTTTTGTTTCAGTGCCAATCTGTAAACGCATTATCATTTATCTTCAATACTACTGTGGACATTCCTCTGTCTTCATGTAGTTAAGAAAACATTGGCTAAATACACCTTTTTATCGCTTGTAGAACATTTGTTGAAACCCAAATTTTGATTCTGGGCCTCTCATGTGTTCCCCTTCATTTTTTTCTATATTATAACCCTAAACCATTTTAACCTTAAGCACTTTTTAAGAAAGGGCAAAACTGACCGTGGACATGTGCAAGTCCACAATCAGTAACCTCTTCCCGCATCCTGTGGACGTCAATTGTTCGTACTGTAGGTCCACAGTGCGTATGAAATGTTCGTACACTATAGTTTGACAATCTACATGTGGTTTGCCAATTAAGACGAACTCCTCAGCTTCCCATTGATATTCTTCTTTCATCATTGCTGTCACACATGACCGACTACATTTTTATTAAAAATGACAAGTTCAAATCGCATTATCGCAAATCGCAAGTTTGGGGAATCGGTGCAAATCAGAATACTCGGTGCAAGTCGGTCTGAAATGGGCGCAATTACTTGATTGTGTAAGCTGGGGCCAATTTCATAGAGCTGCTAATCACAAAAATTTGCTTAGCACCAAAAAGTCTTGCTCATTAAAAACAGGTTACCGTCCGAAATCCTACGGGTTTTTCATGCTAAGCCAATAAAACAATAAAGATCACCTGAAAAATTGGTCTGTAACGTTGTTTTTTGCCAAGGACAAATTTTCATGCTAAGCAAATTTGTGTACTTAGCAGCTCTATGAAATTGGCCCCCTGGTCCGTCAATCATCGGTTACGTAATCCTTTTATTTAATATAGGTATTTAAGATGGGCCTGCAGTGTATGGGTTTATAGCAAGTGAAAAGATGGTTCAACTTACGACTAAACAGTGGACCTTCTTGGTTAAGTTATTTCACCAAACTCGAGAAAATACCAAGAAGCACTCAATCGCAACAGACATGGGGAATGGTGGCAGGAGGAGCACAGGGCGATCAGAAGTGAACATTGCAGCAGTAAGGCAGCAGTAAATTGAAATTAAAAATCGAAATCTTAGAATATTATTTTCTCGAAATATGCAGCACTCACAGAGCTAAATAAAATGACTCAGGTTGTTTGTCAAGCACCGTTCTTTATATTTGAGCACTTCTGCTGCTTCAACAAATACAAATTTACCACCGAACATGTTATATTGCCCCTTTAAAGTACATTTTTGAAAAAAATTGTTAAACTAATACATTTAATTATTAATGACTTAATAACAACAATTTTTTTTCAGTTTACAGTGCTTGTAAATATAATATATAATGTAAATCATTTGTAAAATATGATTTATTATTATATCGTCCAAAAAATGAAGAGGTCGAATAAGCATTCCATTCATGTTATGACTATGAGCAATGGGTTATACATTATTTATTCATAGTAAATAATACAATATAAATGTCAAAGTAAACAAAGAAATTGGCAAGGCGTCGGGACTTTCCCTTGTGGTTATTTGTGTACAAAAAAATGCGGATTTGTTTTAAGGCAAACAATTTGACGCTGGTTTCCATATTTGAACTTCTGGAAAGTTGTATTCTTTTCAGTAATCGCCACTATTAAACTTACATAATTATTGTATTATCTGATAATTATTGATAATAAAATAGGTGTCCCATAAAAATGGAATGCGTCTTTTTAATCATAAAGTTTTGAAAATTGCTTTCAAAAAGCTACACACTCGGAAAACCTATAAATTTGGCGTTCAGGATTTTTATTTCATCCAATTTGGTTTTTGTCAGTCCAGAGATATAACCATTTAAACTAAAGCTATCCAAAGCTATGTCTAATCCGAAGACAAAACACATCTATGATTGGACTTTAAATAAGATCAGAAAGGTGTGAAAATGTATTATGTAATAGCTCAACTGATCTTGAGATTGAAAAGGTTCAGGTAATTATGAAGAGGTTTCAAAGAAAATGTTTATTAGGCCTACATTCTGTACACAATCACCCATGTATAAAATGCTGGTATCGTTTGGTGCTATAGAAGCATTCTTTCTCTAAAAGTGGCACACACTCGATTTTAAGTGTTGGCGGTTTAATAATAAAACATAGCCAATAGGGGGAAAACAAATAGCATTTGAAAGCTAATTTTGCTATCTTAAAGCTCATACAAACATATAGCTATTGCTGAATATTTAAGAAGCAAAAATGACTATGTATTTAATCATTGCTAAATCCCAACATGTCACTACTTTCAATGATAGTTCTACTTTTATCCCCTTTTACCAGGGTTGTAGTCGAGTCCCTGCAAGTCCTTTCACAAGTCCTTTCGTGAAGCCAGTCACAAGTCCCTTTATAAAAGCAGTCACAAGTAACTAGATGAACAATGACAAAGGAATGCCTTTGTCAAAGCTGATTTGAATAGCTTGTGAATTGAATTGGAACTGAAGGACTTGTGATGGACTTGCAGGGACTAATACAGGGACTTGCAGGGACTTGTGATTGTCTCGACTACATCCCTGCCTTTTACTGATTTACTGGTTGATTAATTTATTATTTTATTTTCAAAATTGATTTCTCGCAGAGTTGTGACAAGTCATTTTAAAGTGACTCGAGTCGAGGTGATTCAATGTAAAGTGACTCGCATTGAGTCATTAGGTCAAGAAGGTAGAGTCGAGTCACAGTGTGGAGTCGAGTCGAGTCGAGTCAAGTATTTGGTTCGAGTCAATTTGAGTCGCAAATATTTAAACACTATACAATAAATAAACAAACACAAAAGAGAAAGTCATTTTTACACCTGATGTTCTACAAATAGTCACCTTTGATGCTCATGCGTTTACCCTCCTACCGTACCCCTGTGGGAAAACCTTCTCGCGGCCGAATTATATGAAATCATCGTGTTTCACGGTTCATCGTACAAAAAGATACCCAGTGTCCTATCTTCCCCTCTGTATAGTATCCTTGTTGGAAACCAACAAAATCTCGAAAATGACGTATATAAACGCAAAGTTTGTCCCAAATTCAAAACGGATGACGCATAAACACGCCAAGTTCAAGTTTGGAAATGTCTGTCAGCAGCAAGCAAGGCCGGAAATGTGTTGGTGTGCTTCCCGGCACTATCGGCCTGAACCCGCTTCGGATCGAGTTTCGTTAAAAATAATCCCACTTCTCGGCTCGGTGATGTTAAAATAATCCCGGTGCGAACTGGTTAAGGCAGGGTCAATCCACACAGCAGTGATTCATGGGCCTACATGAGCTAACTTGTCATACCTGACCTGGACCTGTCTTTCACAGTGTTGGACTTCATTCATGCGAGACATGATTAATGACACTGATTAATAATTAACAGTCATAAATCACGTTAATGATTAACTTTTTTACTCAATTAACCAACTAATGGCAGGTTTCAAGTCTCCTATCACCTCTTGGTGGATACACTCTGAAAGCTCCCCACAGTCTGGGTCCTATGAGGCCTGGCACTTTTCCAGGTCAAAATGAGGCAGGTATCGCTGACTGGCATTTTGATTTGAAAAAAGTGTCAGGTCAGGCCCATAAACATCTACTATTTATTCCTATTCTTGAACTTTTCCGTCATAAACAAGTCAAACATACAAATTTCCAACGGTTTTTTGAAACACCCTTTTGGTTATATTGATATGAGCCATGCATGCCTGGTGTAGGATACACCATTTGCAGATATCGAAAATATTTACTACCAAATTATTAAGAAATAATGATATCTTACTTTTTTTAAAGTAAATAATGATTGTAGACATCCAGCCAAAAGATTGCGCTGGATATCCTGTAATTATTCCCAAAAATATAATTTTAGAAAACAAAATTTGCGTTCGCCGTCCGTTTTACATTATATTTACAGATTTCAATATTTTGACAATGGCACCCATTGATGGATGTGCAACAGTATTGCAAATAAAATGTGGACTAACTAAATTAAATAAATTAGGGACAGTGTTTGAAAATTGTTTTTTAAACGATTGCCGGCTGGCAACCGTTGAAAATTGATACAAAATTTCACTTTTCTTAAAAACCACAACACACCATTAAACATAGAGCACAACAAAATTGCTCAGAACAAAACAGTTGAGCTCAGTTAAAACAGGTTACCAGCCAAAACTCCATGTGCTTTTCATGCTATAAGTACCAGCTGAATACCAGTCACAAACAATAAACATCACCTGAAAATCTGGTTGGTAACCCTGTTTTTTGCAAAGAAAGAATTTTCATGCTATAGTATAAGCAAATTTGTGTGCTTACATGTTTTATGAAATTCGGCCCAGAAGCTGTGATTTCACAGGATGCTTGAGACTGTTATTCACTTACAGTCAAGTAAGGTATTTCATAATAATTCAGTAGTTTTGTGTATACTACCTAGTACAAAAAATTTAAAAAAATTAAACAATGTTTGCAATAGAAACATTATTAATTATTACCGTGCACAAACCAAGCTATCCCAAGTTATCATTTATTCTTAAAGGAAATATACATCATTTGCTTTTGTTGTAATTTTCATTTTTTTTGGGGGGGGGGGGGGGGTTAGTATTGTACAGCAAATATTAATATTCCACTGAAAATGTTGGGGAAAAAAGGAAAAACAATCATGTACAATCATGTACAAAACAGTTCGCGCCAGGATTATTTTAACATCACCGAGCCGAGGCGCGGGATTATTTTTTACGAAACTCGATCCGAGGCGGGTTGCCGACAGACATTTCCGGCCTTGCTTGTGACGTGTTAATATGCGTCATTCGTTTTGAATCTGGGGAAAACTTTGCGTGTATATACGTCCTCCGGCGCGAAATGGTTAAGATGAAACATTTAGAAACATCTGGAAATTGTACGGTCAGTTCAACCAATCTAGCTGGCTTGTACTCATTCATAACGATTGCCAAAAAAATCGGACTAACAAAATATGGTAAATTGGGGCACGGAGGTAGGAAACAGTATTTCAAAGAAACCAGTTTTTTTCCAATGCTGGTCAGCTGACCAGTGTTGAATATACCACTTTTCTTGAAAATGAAGGCACACCAGATCCTATAGTTTTAACCCTTTAAACCCTGATTTTTTTCTCTATATGTTTACCTTTCAATTAGTACAATTAAAGGCATTTAGGGTTGTAAGGGTTAAAGTGTCCTTCACCAAGAGTCCAGTAAGGTATTTCATAATAATTGGATAGTTTAGTTGTTTTTTTGTCTGCAAATGTTGTATATTCCCTTAAACCTTATAACTCTCTACTGCCTTTTACAATTTAAGTAGAGGACTAAATCCCATCAAAATCTATCAGTCACTCTGCTTCCTATGGAACCACCAACGAAGTGCTGGTTAATTTAAATGGACTTTGTAGTACACATGGCTCATATGAAAATAGCAGTACTGTATGATGAACAAAATCAATCAAATTCCTCTGGTGGTGCTTCAGGCCTCCCAGCCCAAGTCAATCATATAGCAACAATTTAGTCAAGCCAGGCCAGCAGGACCTGGGGCCAGTTTCATGAAACGCTAAGACGTCTTATAGGAAGAGTAAGGCCGTGTCCGAAACGAGTGTCTAGAGCTACGGTCTACGTCTACAGCTACAGCTACGTCTACGTAGGCGCTAAGGTAAATGGAATTCGGACGCGGCTACGGTAGAGCCTACGGCTAGTTATTGTGCCCCCAAGCGATGCTTGAATTAGTGTTTGCAAAATTACGATGTAAGAACTTATAACAATTATCGTGTGCTAGATGTTACGCAATGTTTGTTTACATCCGGTCAAAATACCTGATAATATTGAAGTATTTATCGATCTGTTAGTTTCAATTCAATGCACTATCATTGAAAAATAACGAAAATTTGCTCCAAAATTAACGTTAGTGCTGCCGCCATTTTGTTTTACGGCTAGATTTTGGTGACGCTGTAGCCGTAGCTCTAGCTCTAGACGACATTTCGGACAGCGCTTCAAAATGGCCGACGCAGACAATAGTCGTAGCTGTAGCTCTAAACACCCGTTTCGGACACGGCCTAACTCGTCACTTGTCCTAGGATCGATATCACTAAAGTTAAGACACGTTCAACAGGTCCTATAAACTTCCTTAGCAACACGGCTGAACTCAGATTAACTTAAGATCAGTCCGAGGGTCGTCTTATCCCATTAATACGTGCATTAATCTGTATATCGTCTGGAAACCATTGCATTATATTCTTGTTAAAGACCAAATGTCGGCAAGAGTTAAAGTTTTGAAGAATAAACAGATTTAAAAGGATTTTGTATCCATGTGTATAGTTAAAAAAACATAAATTACTTATACGGCAACAACTAAATCGTGCTGAACTGTCGTACGTGATTGTATTGCGCAGACTAGATTTCTGGTCAAAGTTTGTGTTCTATGCACGCGTGCGCGGGAAGTTGGTTTGCAAACAAACAAACATGAAACAGCCATCAAATTGGTAGTTGCGATGCGACTTTCATAAGATGGGTTCAGTAAAATCGATCTTAGGACACGTCTTATAGTCAAGATCGTTCTTTAAGCGGGGATTCGTCCCAAGTCCTAAGATGAGACCTTTCTTGAAATCGGCCCCTTGTCCGCCCGACTCCTATACAATTGGGAGGGGGGGAGGGGGTGACTTTAATGAATTTAGGAAGTTTAGGATTATAATATGTGACCGCGGCTCTATAAAAAGATGTCTTATGTTGCGAAACAATGAAATTGAGTTATATACATGGTTAGAAAGCCCACAATGTAAGCTTTCATATAATAGTGATCCATACCCCCTTTAATTTTGGAGACATGACGTGTTTACATATTGATTACTTTCTTAAAGTTCAAATTACACAACTGAGAAAACAGGCTTTGAAATAGTCGGCTCTGTTGTACTACAACAGAACGATGCACATAAAATGGTCGTTTTTTTCCATTTCTTTTAATGAAACCTTAAACTGTAGATGTCATTCATGACAACAAATACAAATCACATTTTTTGAATTGTTTAGCCTCTCAAACGTTGAGTGGGCCATTACATGATAGTGCATAGCGCGACTTAAGACCCCTTTTTGTAGAGCCGGTCACATATATCAGTACTTGCAACTCCTTCTGTGGGCTAATTGTTTAATTATGATCTTAATATGACATCATGTAGACAGTTTTTCTAGTTGGGTTATGACTTCGTCCAGTAGTGGTGTGTCCCTCCTTCCTGGATCGCCTTGTTCTGATAAGCTACTGCTCTCACCCTGAAGATAAAAAGATTGCGACAGTAATGGAAAATTATTTCAAGCATGGATGTACATTCGCATCACTGATCAGGGAAAGGGGGGGGGGGGCAATGACTGAAAACAAAATCCTATTATTTCCAGACACTTCTTCTTCTTCTTCTTCTTCTTCTTCTTCCTCCGTATGATGAGCAGCTTAACGTATAGCCGCATACTGTTTACTTAAAGGGCCATTACCTCCTGGAAGCACCCAATTGGGCTACAAAACACGTTTTGAAAAAATGATGATAATTGGGAAGAGCATTTAAAAGTAGGATATAAACATCCACACAACCATCTTTTAAAAACTGGCTGTTTTTGTGTTTTCCTTTTGTAGAACGAGTTTCGTGGTTCACATTTGAGACCCCAAAAACTTGAGCTGTTTGGGTATTATCATGATAATAGTAATTCAAGCTGTAAAACGGATAACGCATAAACACATCACGAGCAAGGCCGGAAATGTCTGCCAGCAGCGAGCAAGGCTGGAAATGTCTGTCGGCAGCGAGCCAGGCCGGAAATACGTGGGTGTGCTTCCCGGTACCATCGGCCTGAACTCGCCTTAAATTTCGAGTTTCGTTAAAAATAATCCGGCCAACTGGTTAAGGTAAATTATAGGACCGAGTTAGTCGTTCTGTCCCAATAGCATTTTTGGCCCCCAATAAATATGGCGCAGCGATGATTGTGTCCCCATAATTATGGAGCAAGTATGTGTGATTCCAATAATGTTAGCCTGCAGGAGATTAGCACCTGAGTTTACGAAGCACTGCAATGCATCGCAACTCGAGTTACAACGTGTAACACGTCGTGAGACGTCGCACAATCCATTTTATGAAACACATCGCAATTTCCTTGACAACAGTTTGAAACACGCCATAAGTTAAATGCGTCTTTGGGTCGTCGTAAAACAAGATGTGTCTTTTCACAGCCGGTTTTATGCTGTAAAACTTAAATAAAAGAAACTATAATACTGAGAAAATGTGTAGGAAGTTGTAACGTGGAAACCCTGTAAAGTATACCTGCTGCTATCCAAAAAGTAACCAGCCAAAATACTGGTGAATACCGTACATAATAATTCTTGTAAGGATATTAATGATTCTAAACTCCCTATGAAATCATTTTGTAGAAAATAAAAGAAGTGGATTTCCTGCAAAGATGCATTCAGAAATGTATTTTTGGAAATGTCCATTCATTAGTGGTTAGTTTCGTAATCAGCGAAGCGTTGCAATGAGATAGACGTGCGCATTAGTGCTATTAGTCGGTTCAGTGCGTTTCACGAGTGCAGCTGCAATTAGGCTTAATGAGAACGCACCCTAAATTTAATTGTGGTCACGATGAAAATTGTGACTCGGCAAATGTTGACTTGAAATCGAAATCTTAGATTATTGTGTTATGTTATTATGTTATTTTAACATCACCGAGCCAAGGCGCGAGATTATTTATAACGAAACTCAATTCCGAGGCGGTTTCCGGCCGATGGTACCGGGAAGCACACCCACACATTTCCGACATTCCACACATTGACAGACTTTTCTGGCCTTGCTCGTGACGTGTTTAAAATGCGTCATCCGTTTTGAATCTGGGGAAACATTTGCGTGTATATAAACGTCCTCCGAAGCGAACTGGTTAATAGGCAAAATGTAAACCCAGCAAGATATAAGACCTAGGGACTCCCCCCTTAGTCACCTATACATTCTCTAGACTATTGTTACCTAACGCACCCCCCCCCCCCTAAGAACATAAAAGGAATTCCAGAGAAACCACAACATTCCGCAACAAACAGCACTATAGTCATTTGAATATAACCAATGTTTACTACAGAGAAAAATACCATGAATAAACAGGGAGGTACTCTTAAAAAAACAAAAAAACAAAAAACAAACCACAACAACAACAACAACAACAACAACAACAACAACAACGCCTTGACATTTGAAGCCTTGTATCTTCAGCTATGACAAGCTAGTAAGGTCTCCCACTTTTTTAATGGCCTTCAACCCAAGGACTCCCAACCATTTAAATCCGATTAAAAATAGAAAAACATTGCCGGGTTTCAGATCGGCTCGTATATCGCGCTGGGTACTGGACTTGATTATTATTGAGTACAGTCAGGAAACGGCCACGAGCAATTGGATACACAGAGTAATTGGGTATCTGCGGGCGTTCTAACGAGCATGTGCGAACGAGCGACCGTGTGAGAGAGACACACACACAACGTGTGGCCGTCTTCTTGTGTATTGACTGTCTACATTAAGCGTGTTTGTCAGTGGCAAACTGAAATCAATGTGTCCATTGATTGGAGAGGATTGCTAACGACTACGGCTGATGCGACGACAATAAACGCTAAATCAACTAGGGGAAAAGAAGAATTAAAAGTGCGCCAGAGAGATCATCAACCCCTGCGATTGGTCCCTCTTGCAAATACCTGTGTACTGAGCAAAGTGCAGAATAGATGAAATGTGGCGCGAATCTTAAAAGGTACATGTAGTTTCCACCATTTGCTGTTGCTGTCATTTTCTAAAAATCATGGGTTAGGGGATTCATATTTTAAAGTGAATATTGTGACGCTGAAAACCCAGAAAAGAAAGTGCTGTTCTTGAAGTCTGGTTCCTTGACTTCCTTCAGACGAATTCAATAAATTGGGAGCAGTGTTTGAAAATAGTTAGGATTTTACAAGGATTGCCGGCCGGCAATCGTTGGAAATTGATACAAAGATCCACTTTTCTTGAAAACCACAGCACACTCACAATGGTACAGTCAAGTAAGGTATTTGATAATAATTTGGTAGTTGTGTTTTTGAATGTTTGCAAATAGTGTATACTACCTTTAAATTTTAGTCAAGTCTATGAATTCTATAGGAGTCAGGTTGGCACAGTGGTTCTTTCCTCGCCTTGCAGTGCTAAAATCTTTGAAAGTTAGTTTATGATGTTTATAGCAACAATCGTTGAAAATGTTGTGATGGGCCCATTTAAACTTTGTAAGTTATGATTTGTTTGTCAGGAAAAAGCCTTATTTACAGTATAAGACCTCTAATGTGCATTTACAGTCAAACCTGCCATTGCGGCCACCTTGATACAGCGGCCACCTGGCTTAACTGGCCACCTTTGCTTGGTCCCAGTTGGATTCTTGCATAAACATACCATAACCATTTCTGCTAATGCGGCCACTGCGTAACGCGGCCAGTGGCCAACCCATATTAGCCCACAGGAAATAAAATGTGTACAATTACATTGCCGTGAAACCTGTGTACTTTGAAATCTCCCCTGTTGTTTGGTTCCTGGACTTCATACATGTACATGTATGGGTGTTCTTGTCTTGCATTACGATCGAGGATCGAAACACAAAAGAGAACAAAGGGAACAAAGGATCCTCGATCGACGGTTTGCTTGTCCGAATTCTGTCCTCGATCGACGGTGCAAGCGCAAAGCAATGGGGATTGGGTTAAGTAAAGGAAGAAAGGAAAACACAATATCGATCCTCGGTCGTTATGTGGTTCACGACTGTGTGTGTGTACATGTGTACGTTTTGCTATAGTGGCCACTTGCGTATAGTGGCCACAAAAACCGGCACCGTCGATGGCCGCTATATCAAGGTTTGACTGTACATACATGTATATATGCCGGTATTTATGTAAATAAAGCTTTTTCCTGAAAAAATAACACATTTTAAAAATCATAACTTCTAAAGTTTATTGAGCGCCAATTCTCCTAGATTGTTGCTAAATTCATAAACTAACCTTTGAGAAAATATATTCAAGGTCGAATGTCATTTTGTTACGAATTTTATCTATGCTTCATGCTAGGATTTTGGATTTTTTGTGTGGAATGGAGACCATTCAAAGAGCTTCAAAATAATGAACAACTTGGCCTTCTAGGTGGTGTACTTTTAGAGATGTGTATTTAAAGTTTGGAGGGCATGCTAATTAGTCAAAGTAAAAGTTCACTGACACGTATCTCAAAAACTAACACCAAATCACCAACAAACAAAACAAATTCTGGGGGTTTCTAATATAGGCCAATCATAACACCAAATATCATTTCAATCTGTGAGGGTCAGGTCAAAAAGCGTGTTAAATTGCCATGGAATTGACCCAGTAGGGCCATTCCAAGCAAACAGCATGACAGTTTAAGCCCCAGTCATACTATCCTGGATCTGGTCCCGGATCACCCCGACACATCCCAGATTGAAAACATGATTTTGCCGGGATGATCCGTGGCCTGCCGTGGTGTATCGGGTATCTGCAGTCACATATACCCAGAGTTACCCCGGTGTAGCCCCGGATTTGGATAGAAAGTTGGCCTGGTGTGCCTGGGGTCTGCCGTAATTAACTATGCCGTGGTGCTGCCGTAGCTGTGCCGGGTCTTGCAAGAGACACGACACAATCTGCCATTATGCCAGATGTACTACGGATGATGACGGCAGACCCCTGCAGATCCCCACTGTGTCCCGGAACCAAAAAGTTCCCCGATAGAGCACGACCAAGCCCGGCAATTTAAAACATTCTCACACTACCAGGGCGACCCCCGGACCGACATGCCTCAACACAGATCAACACAGATCAACTACGGATTATCCTGATCGACCTACGACAGTCAGTCCACGGTGATGAACCCGGATTCTCACGGTAGACAACGATTTTCAATACCGGGGTGATTCGGGGCCAGATACGGGATAGTGTATCTGGGGCTTTAAGATAATTTCACAGTGCAGATGCAAATACAAATGTAACAAAAATAAACAAAAACTAATAATCACCCAATCAATGACGTCTTATATTATAAGTAAGTGTTAAAATTAGGACCACACCTCACCGAATTATCAAATCGTCAATATTCTAATCTGATTATCTCTTCCAACCCCATTACCGTTTGAATACCTCAATCCAATCTCCTGGCGACAGGCAGAGCATAGTCAGCATACTGTCCTAAATGTTGAGTTCCCTCCGGTTCTTTTCAGAACCACAAAAGAGAGAATTACCACATGGTGGTCCCGCAACTTATCTTATTATCTTTTCTAGTATTGGGGCAACTAATTTATTGACCTATTCTCAACCCAATTATAAAGGGGGGGGGGGGGGGGGGGGGAGTGACACACAGGTAAGTGATATTTACTATTTAAAAGTTCCAATAGGAACTCAATTTAACAATTTCCCAAATTGGGAAAAAAGAATCCCTAAATTAATTTGATCCCTTTTCTGCCTTTTAGTTTTTAATTTACCTGTCTTCAAATCCTCAAATTTTAATATATTTTGTTACACACCCTAGGAAGTTAAGGTAATCAGCAATGTCTTTATAGGTAGATACACCATTTAAAGATATCAAACATTTTTACTACCGAATTATTAAGAAATATCTTGCTCTAGATATTCTGTAATTGTTCCGAACGGCGATCGCAAAAGAAACACAAGAACAGCAAAAACAACTGCCCAACGCCAGTTGAAAACGAATGCCATTTTTATTGCTTTTTTTCTTGGCATCCATGATTGTAAAATTTTGAACAGGTTTAATACTTAAAGAATTAAACGATATTTACTATAAAATACAACCGACCTTTCCTGCTAAATCAAGCATTTACCAATAATGTATCCTACCTTTAAAGGTATGATACACCATTTGCAGATATCAAAAATATTTACTACCAAATTATTAAGAAATATCTTACTCATCTAAAAGTAAATAATGATTCTAGTCATCCAGCAAAATGATTGCGCTAGATATCCTGTAATTATTCTGAAAAATATAATTTTATAAAGAAAAATTTGCTATCGCCATCCAGAATAACTGCTCGACGCCGGTTGAAAACAAACGCTGTTTTTTTTCGTGTATTTCTCGGCATTCATGATTGTAAAACTTCGGACAGGTCAGTGAAAATATATATTTACTATAAAAGACAACCCCCCAAATCTACCCATTCATGATAATTCAAGCAATTACCAATGGTGTATCCTACCTTTAAATCTTTTTATTTAGAAATCTGGAATCTGTTAGAATGCGTGTAGTGGACCCTAACTGACAGTCTTTTACACTGGAGAGGGTTTGTGTATCAGTTCGCCATATAGGTGGGAGTCGAACCCACGACCTCCTGCTTTCTGGTGCAGACATCTTACCTCTTGACCACCAAGCTGATCGGGGTCGGCTGGCTGAGGTTTTACTTCTTGTTCTAGTTCTTAAAGCTTTAATTAATTTCTCTTTTTGAATTATAGAGAATGGAGGTAATTGGAGTTTCTAGTTATCCAAATTTAAAGGTAGTATACAACATTGGTAATTGCTTGAATTATCATGAATGGGTAAATTTGGGTGGTTGTATTTCAAAGTAAATATCATTTAACTGACCTGTCCGAAGAAAAGCACAAAAAACAGCGTTTGTTTTCAACCGGCATTGGGCAGTTATTCTTATGTTATCTTTGTTTTTTCTCGATCGCCGTCCAGCAAATGCGAATTTATTTTTATAAAATTATATTTTTCGAACTAATTACAGGATATCTAGCACAATCATTTTGCTGGATGTCTAGAATCATTATTTACTTTTAACTGAGTATTAAGATTTTTTTAAATAATTCGTTAGTAAATATTTTCGATATCTGCAAATGGAGTATACTACCTAGTTATCAGGATTTTATCTTTCTGCAAAATTAAACTGAAGTTCTTTTTTGTTTACTCTTGGAGTGGCGACATCCTACGAAACTTTAGAATAACTGACATGACCCCAACACATTTAACAAGTTGTCAACATGGTCTGGATCGACAAGAAGATTAGCAAAAGGCTCTGCCTAAAAATGACCACAGAGAGACTGGATAATTGAATAAAGTGGATAAACTGTTGTTTGCGTCAGAACAGATCGAAAGATTTAACCACTCACTGTGTTTGGCAAATAATCTTCTCATAATTCAATATCCCTTCAAAAGGAGTTCCCGCAACCCAAAATAGAAGACAACCCCCTCCCCCCCTGAAAATAAACCAAATATCCAGCAACTAAAACCAAAAAGAGGACATACCTAATTGAAGAAGTCATCGAAAACCACGAGAAAAATATTATTGTCGAGTTATCTCTTCGCCTAATTCGATATCCCTCTACAAGAAAGCACTCTGGCCGAAAAAAGAAAAGATAAAGAAAATCCCGCACCGCAAATGCAAGGGAATGACCAAGTTGTGGAAAATTCTAAAAATATGCTCTGTCGACTTAAAGGTAGCCGTTGTTTGTGGCCTTGTCAGGACATTGGGGGAATTACTTCCATACGTGGCGCGGGGGATTAACTGTAATTCCTGTGTTGCTAGGCGGTGGAATTTTAAGTGTTTGTGCTGGGCTTGGATTGGTAATCAAGAACAGAAAGGCCTGGGGCGGTGGGATTTTGAAGCGGAGCAAATTTGACTTTGCCTCCCCCATCTCCCCCCCCAAAAAAAAAAAAGAAAGAAAGAAGATTATTGAAAAGCTCCTGCACACAAGATGCAGGGTTTAATGAGCCATGAAATATATTCCAGCAAATGAAAAACGATGGCATTTTGCTAATATGTGACCTTGCACCACGAAATGAGCGGAAAGACGCACATTGCCAAAGCGAGTTATTGGCCAAACATCAATTTTTCAAGTTGGAGGTCGTTTTGGAGTTGTTAACGTTTTTACATACAACAAAAAACTTCTTTATCATATCCAAAAATTTTATAGCTCAATTAAAACTCTAAAGTGTGTTTTTTTGTGGCTGAATTGCACTGATTGATAGTATAGTTGGCACGGTTCACGGACTTTGAACTCCGTTTTCTCAAAACAAGGAATCATGACTTCAGCTATTTCAAAAGAGTATAGCGGCGGCTAGGAATAAGCTACAGCAACACACAATACATCATTTAAAAGCTTAGGACTTCTTCTTTCTAGAAATGTAATGTCAATTTTGCGACTTTCCACCCATTTTGTGGTGCCAGGTCACATATGTGATGCGATCAAGCAACATCAGTCTGAAGTAGGCCTTGGTAATTTTTGGGATTTTTACATATTCATAGCTTACTTCAGGCTCCATTTCAGTGAAAACCCCATGTGAATATGACCTTTGGTTAAAAAATGAGAGTTCCATTTGAACACCAGCACGTTAAAAATAAAGAAACTGAGAAAATCATGTTTTTGTATCACTTCCCTTCTGAATTTGGTTAAAAGAGTATTTTCATGTAAAAGAAAAATATTTTCCCCTTCTGTTTTCGTACAAAAGTCAATTTAGATTTTTCCACCCCTACGAACATATTTTGGCCCTATCTCAAAACAAGAATTGCCGAGTTCAGACTGATTTTGCTTGATCGCATCACATATACCTGGATACCTGGAAGGGTCGTAATCAAAGGTTAACAGATTTGTGCTGAATGGAGATCAGCAACAAATTTAGGAAAGGCCTAATATGAGATCTGCACTTAAAGGTAAGATACACCATTTGCAGACATCGAAATATTTTACTACCAAATTATTAAAAAATATCATATATTTTGTAACCAGTTCGAGCCAGATGACGTATATATACATGTACACGCAAAATCTTCCCAAGATTCAAACAAATAACAAATAAACACGTCCAGAGCAAGGCCCAAACTAATCATTTTCCACGGATGACGTGTTAATCCGTCAGGCACAGCAGTTTAATTCCGCGGAAGACGTATACATGTACGCTGCAAAAGTTCCCTTAGTTGTTGCAGTTGACGTGTATTTACGCCAAAAGTTACCCGCTAGCGCTGCGGAGGATGGTTATACACGACTGACATGTATGGCATACACGCGGTGGACATATACGTCGATGTTGCCAAGCATGCTTCGTTGACGCGGTGGACGTTATATTGTGGTATCACGCTTCAGTGATTAGACCTATTCAACATCGAAGTTCCATTATCTCCATTGAATTCATACATTGAATTAAAAAATTTACTTTATTTAAAAATAAAGTAAAGCAAAGTAACTATTGTTCCTTAGTTTCCTTTAAAATTCTTGAAGGGGTCCTTTTCAGCTTGGCTTGCAAATATTTGTATATTACCGCGTACAATTGCCCCCGGCCTTGGGTGTAGTTCCACGCGAATGACGTATACACACGCGTCAGCTTTTATGGCGGGTAGTGGTGGGCGTAATATCACGCCCTGACCACAGTGAGAAAAAATGCCCTAGGCAACAGATTGTTGACAAACACATAGTTTATTAGCACTATTATTAGCACTAAAGTGTTGGCATCTTGTAGTACCGGTACATGTAGTTGCATTATCAAAACAGGAATGTTTTACTAAATAAAAAACTAACTAACTATAGTGGTCTCAGCAAGTAAATAAATCAAAATGATTGCGCAAGATATCTTCTAATTATTCCAAAAAATTACAACAAAAATTACAAAAATAACATTATAAGAACCACTGCCTGAAGCCGGTTGAAAACGAATACCGTTTTTCTTGCTTTTCTCGCCATCCATGATTGTAAAACTTCGAACAGGTCAGTTTAATAAACGATATTTACTGTAAAAAAACAACCCCCAAATCCACCCATTCATGATAATTCAAGCAATTATCAATGGTGTATCCTACCTTAAAAAAACACCAAATAGATGTACACCTATTTAAAAGTCAGTAAAATCCTTCAATAAGCACAATTTCTTCTCATTTTAAATTTGCTTTCTCAAATTTGTCTTAAATTTCAATCAATATTTTTTTAAACAAGACAGAACCAAATTCGAATGGAAATGAACAGGACTGGACAAAATTAACCAAAAAATTTACGCAATATCTCCATGCTGCCATACATTTTAATCCCTTGAATGAAAACAAGAACTTTCAACATTTGAAACTTTCTTCTCAAACTGAAATAAAATGCCATTAGAAAAAAAAAATCCAATATCACCAAAGATGTACATGTAAGTGTTACATTGTTGTCGCGACTGCACCATCACCAATCTTGTAGCAAAAACAGTCTATGAATCGGATAAAAATTGATTTTTAACCCATTGACGCCTGTATTTATTCCTCACTCACCGAAAAATATGCAATGCACAGCAGCCTTTGTCCAGCAGCTGCACTGCACAATGGACCCGAGCGTACAGCTGTAACACAGGCCGTGTTCTACGGCGTAGCGCAGCTGACAACACACATTCTAGATGGATTAGCTAGTCGCAGCCTCGGCCGCATATACCGTCACTGTCACCACGAACAGAAGTAACACAAATGTAACGTGATACACAAGACGCACTTTTGGAGTTTTTAGCCTATAGCTAATACACACAGATATAGTGTCACTTCGCGAAAACACAAACACAGGTTATCTAATTTGTGAGTTTTCACAAAGTGACACCATCTGTGTGTATATTATTGGTTTACTGGGGTACGGAGATGACAACCTTCACGCGGTCCACCCGGTTTCCACTCATGTCATCAAACCGATGTATAACACGTTGCTGCTCATCATCATACGAAAGAAGAAGATTGAGTTACTTAGTGAAAAACACCAGAAGTGGGTTGCGCGTACCGGTATCACTTGATATTTGTGTTACTTCGTGGTGACGGTGACGGTATCGAGCACAACACGTGGTAGAGGGAATCCCCCCCCCCCACCCTCTTTTGTGTTGCCATTGTGTTTCAGGAATCTTTAACATTCTTGAAGGGGTCCTTTTCAGCTTGGCTTGGCAAATATTTGTATATATATTACCGCGTACAATTGCCCCCGGCCTTGGTTGTAGTTCCACGCGAATGACGTACACACGCATCAGCTTTTATGGCGGGTAGTGGTGAGCGTAATATCACGCCCTGACCACAGTGAGAAAAAATGCCCTAGGCAACAGAATGTTGGCAAACACATAGTTTATTATCACTATTATTAGCACTAAAGTGTTGGCATCTTGTAGTACATGTAGTTGCATTATCAAAACAGGAATGTTTTACTAAATAAAAAACTAACTAACTATAGTGGTCTCAGCAAGTAAATAAAGCAAAATGATTGCGCAAGATATATTCTAATTATTCCAAAAAATTACCACAAAAATTACAACAAAAATTACATAAATAACATTATAAGAACCACTGCCCGAAGCCGGTTGAAAACGAACACTGTTTTTCTTGCTTTTCTCGGCATCCATGATTGTAAAACTTCGAACAGGTCACTTTAATAAACGATATTTACTGCAAAAAAACAACCCCCCAAATCCACCCATTCATGATAAATTCAAGTAATTATCAATGGTGTATCCTACCTTAAAATAAAACCAAATAGATGTACACCTATTTAAAAGTCAGTAAAATCTTTCAATAAGCACAATTTCTTCTCATTTTAAATTTGCTTTCTCAAATTTGTCTTAAATTTCAATCAATATTTTTTTAAACAAGACAGAACCAAATTCGAATGGAAATGAACAGGACTGGACAAAATTAACCAAAAAATTTACGGAATATCTCCATGCTGCCATACATTTTAATCCCTTGAATGAAAACAAGAACATTTGAAACTTTCTTCTCAAACTGAAATAAAATGCCATTAGAAAACAAAATCCAATATCACCAAAGATGTACAGTATGCAAGTGTTACATTGTTGTCGCGACCGCACCATCACCAATCTTGTAGCAAAAACAGTCTATGAATCGGATAAAAATGGATTTGTAACCCATTGACGACTGTATTCATTCCTCACTCACCGGAAAATATGCAATGCACAGCAGCCTTTGTCCAGCAGCTGCACTGCACAATGGACCCGAGCGTACAGCTGTAACACATGCCGTGTTCTACGGCGTAGCGCAGCTGACAACACACATTCTAAATGGATTAGCTAGTCGCAGCCTTGGCCGCATATAACGTCACTGTCACCACGAACAGAAGTAACACAAATGTAACGCGATACACAAGACGCACTTTTGGAGTTTTTAGCCTATAGCTAATACACACAGATATAGTGTCACTTCGCGAAAACACGAACACAGGTTATCTAATTTGTGAGATTTCACAAAGTGACGCCATCTGTGTGTATATTATTGGCTGGGGTGGGAGATGTCAACCTTCACGCGGTCCACCCGGTTTCCACCCATGTCATCAAACCGATGTATAACACGTTGCTGCTCATCATCATACGAAAGAAGAAGATTGCGTTACTTTGTGAAAAACACCAGAAGTGGGTTGCGCGTACCGGTATCACTTGATATTTGTGTTACTTCGTGGTGACGGCGACTGTATCAAGCACAACATGTGGCAGAGGGACCCCCCTCTTTAGTGTTGCCATTGTGTTTCAGGAATCTCAGAAATTCTTTTTAGGTTTTAAAGGTAGGATACACACAAGTACACCATTTGCAGATATCGGAAATATTTACTTCCAAATTAATGATAAATATTGTACTCATTTCAAAGTAAATAATGATTCTAGGCATCCAGCAAAATGATTGTTTTTCGTGCTTTTCTCGGCATTCATGATTGTAAAACTTCGGACAGGTTAGTTAAACAATATTTACTATAAAATACAACCCTCCAAATCTACCCATTCATGAAAATTAAAGCAATTACCAATGGTGTATCCTACCTTTAAAGGTAGTATACACCATTGGTCATTGCTTGAATTATCATGAATGAGTAGATTTGGGGGGTTGTATTTTATAGTAAATATCGTTTAACTGAGCTGTCCGAAGTTTTAGAATCATGGATGCCAAGAAAAGCACGAAAAACAGCGTTTTTTTTCAACCAGCGTCGAGCAGTTATTCTTATGTTATATTTGTTTTTTCGTGATCGCCGTCCGGCGAGCGCGATGTTTTTATTATAAAATTCTATTTTTCGAAATAATTACAGGATATCTAGTGCAATCCTTTTGCTGGATGCTCAGAATCAACATTTACTTTCAGATGAGTAAGATATTTCTTAATAATTTGGTAGTAAATATTTTCGATATCTGCAAATGGTGTATACTACCTTTAAGGAAGGATGTGTCTGGTAACATTAGTGTGTATAAGGTATAGGGATAAGAGAGAGGTACCCCTCTGCCACATATCGTGCTGGGTATAAAAATTTGCCGCTCTCCCGACTTTAAGGGGTTAAAAACCTATTGTTGAAAATGATTGTCAACAGTGGAATTGTCACAATTATTTACATATTTATTCGTGCAGACCCTTGTCCCCCTCGTGAATTATTAATTATTCATTAGATCAATATGCATGTATTTAAGGCTTTTAAATCTTATGAAAAGACCTTGTTCTGTCACTGAGAGAGGTATTTGTCAAATGCACCAAGGTCACAATTTACATAATATTTACATATTCATAAAGAATATACCGTAGGTCTCTTATTGCCTTTTCACCATGCGAACCTTCAAATCTCATATTCATCAATGTTCTGGGTGTTGAAAAGGGACAATATACCTTTTGCAAAGTACATGTATCCAAAAAGTAACACCAAATTATTGTTACAAACTTGGCTCTAAACTCCCCGTAAAATTATTCCCTTTGGCATGCTGCCATTTTGGAGAAAATAATGAAAGAACTCCAAAAACGCATCTCAGAGACGCATTTTTGAAATTTCCATTAGTAGTTGGTTTAAAATCAAAATCGTTATACAGCATTGACAAAGCTAAAACTTTGCCAAGATAGTTGTCAAGCACCATTCTTTAGAGTTTGAGAACTTTTGCTGCTTTAAACGAATGCACAATTAATGATATACTCTAACTTTAAATCAGTAGCTGGACTTGCCAGACATGGGCTGGGTACGGGCGGTCTGTTCTTGACACGCGAAACTTGTTCTTGCACAACCTTGATGGATAGGTGGCATGTGTTCCTGTTCCGAGTGCAATGTTCACGGGTTGCGTTCCCGCCTTTTGAGCGCGGGAACTGAGTTGTGCGTGTCAAGAACAGACCGCCCGAACTCAGCCATGAAGTCAAAACAGACGGAGCGTACAGTAGCTGTACATGGGCAAATCACCTAGACACTAGAAACCTTGTCCCACTTTTAGCCTTCTGAAAGTAGCTCACGTACATGTACAACTTCAGCCCTCGAGTTATAGATTACAGCTAAACTGCTCGTGCGGTGCAAATTCTGATTTGGTTGGCGATGCGTGACTTGACTACAGATTTGGTTTAAAGATTAATGTAGTGTAGTATACAACTTTTGCTTTTGGTGTAATTTTCGGAAAAAGATGGATTTAGGAGATTCATATTTTATAGTAAATATTGTGACGCTGATCTGTGTTTTCAGGCAAGCAACTTTGAATTTATAACCAGTTCGCGCCGGAGGACGTATATACACGCAAAGTTTTCCCCAGATTCAAAACGGATGACGCATAAACACGTCACGAGCAAGGCCGTAAATGTATGTCAGCAGCGAGCAAGGTCGGAAATGCGTGGGTGTGCTTCCCGGACCAAAAATAGAACCAACATTTTTTGTGTGCCAGTACATGTACCATTATTTCTACATCAAAATACCATTATTTACACCGGAAAATGTGGACTTGTCGCACCACCCCCCTGCGTACGGGCCTGCGCTAACTGGTTAACAACCGAAACGAGTTAATTTCAATCTTTACAAGACTTTGTACAGTGTTTTTTTTTTTTTTCAATTTTCAATGGCATAAGTGTGAAGTCCGAAACAAGAAAATCTGCATGCCTGGTTTTTTTTAAGATTAATGTTCATAGTTGCTAGAAAAAAAGTTTTTATAAAGTGCTATATATAAGCACTATATTATTATTTTTAACTAGTTCGTGCCGGATGACGAATATAAACGCAAAGTTTTTCCCAGATTCAAAACGGATGACGCATAAACACGTCACGAGCAAAGCCGGAAATGTCTGTCAGCAGCGAGCAAGGTCGGAAATGCGTGGGTGTGCTTCCCAGTACCATCAGCTTGAACCCGCCTCGTTAAAAATCATCCAGCACGGCGGCTCAGTGATGTGAAAATAATCCCGGCGCAAACTGGTTAACAACAAAAACAAGTTAATTCCAATGTTTACAAGACTTTGTACAGTGTGTTTTTTTAACTTCAATTTTCAATGGCATAAGTGTGAAGTCCGAAACAAGAAAATCAGCATACCTGGGTTTTTAAAGATTAGTATTCAAAGAATAGTATAAGAATTAGTATTCACTAGAAAAAGAAAGTTAAAGTGCTATAGCACTATATTATTATTCTTAACATTGATTTTTTTCAAAAGGTTTCTTTCCACCAAAAAATAGTTCAATGACCAAATAATAATAGCTCATCGAATGGAAGATAATCTCACCATCGGGGAACAAAGTGCGGCCCAACCCTTGTTAAATTTGCATCTCTGGCATGAATCTTCATACGTCATTTACACCTCTAGCTAGCCCCCCCCCCCCACCCCCCCCCCCCCCAGAGGAACGACAGTGTCTTCCCACCCTATCAAGTTTCCAAATCTCCACACTTAAATGTTCAGTGCACCTTTTGAAATTTGATTTTATAGGGATAAAAAAACCTATGAAAGTACGACAAGAGACAAAATATATAAATTTTTTAGGTGCTATGCATGAGCATTACCACCCCTATCCATCTGCACATGCATAATTCATCTATGGCTGTGAGAACAGAGGCCAATTTTATGTAGTTCATTAAAGGTAGGATACACCATTGTAATTACTTGAATGATCATGAATAGGTGAATTTGAGGTGTTGTATTTTATAGTAAATATTGTTTAACTGACCTGTCCAAAGCTTTGAAATCATGGATGTTGAGGAAAAAAACAAGAAAAAACGCATAAGTTTTCAACCGGCGTCGGGCAGTTCTTGTTTTTCTTAGTTTTTTATGCGTTGGCCTTCCGCAATTTTTGTTGTTGTAAGGTGTCGTTTTTAAGACCCTCTATCTCTGGAAGTACAGGTCCGATTGGGGTCAAACTTGGTATTCAGGTATTCCAGGATGTGTTATAGAAGAAAAGTAAGATGACATCATGATGACATCATCGAGTGTCATGTGACGTCACATTAAAGGTGCAGGTTTTCCCCCATAGGATTTGTACACATTTTGTTTTACCAATATATCTTTGGCACCTGGATAAATCCAATCGACTTCAGACTTGGCACACACTTAGACCACCACACACACATATTGAAAGTAATGTTAGACACTCGAAACAGCTCTGTGTTTGTCCACAAACACATGTCTAGTTTTTATTTTAATACGTACAAAATGTTTACGATTTTAAGGAAAAGAAAAATGAAAAAGTGTACATATGTAGTTACGTCATACATGTACATGTACGTACTTCAGTTTATAGTTTTCTAGTTTAGGCACAAGTCATTCTATAGATCACATGCAGGATAAGGCGGTTTTCGCAATATAATTTATGTAAAAATGTACGTTCTACGTCCGTACACATCAGCACCAGAGCATGCAGTACAGGGATGTTTACATGCAGGTCCGGGTTTTATCTTCACGACAATGAGCCAATCACATTGCAACTTGTACGCTCAGGTAAAAAAAACCAAAAAACACCATTTCTTCAATAATTTAGACAGCAATGCATGTTTCAATATTATTGTAAAATGTACTTTGAATTTCATCATCTATATGACCCGCTCCATCGTAATCAGGAATAAGTCGCTGGGGCCGTTTTACGCAATCGGCTGTTGAAGTGAACGCATGGGTGAAAATCGTGATTAAGTCGTTTTTCTGAACATTGTATTTTTGAGAAGTGTAGTTATCACAGATTATTGTCATTAATGTCTTGTATGTAAAAATGATCAATAAAAATGAAAATGAAGAGGATTTGTGTGCACTGTCCGTATGATTTTGGTCAATTTTGTTTATTTCAAAGCTGTTTTTCTCGGAATGTGGATTCGGACAATAAATATACAACTGTCATCTTCATCAGATCATAACTCGTTAACCTAAACAGATACACACCTGTGATGGGTATCATTAGAAAGCTTATGAAATTCCCTCCCTCACCATGTGCATATCTCAAAAAGTCTTGTTGCGACTTATTCCTGATTTCGATGGAGCGGGTCACATATGGCCGTTTCGTGGTTCAGATCTTCGTAAAAAAAACGATTATAGGAAACAATAGATTATAGTGAAAATCATATAGCCGGCGGCTCGGAAGTTCAACCGTGACCTTTGTGTGCAAGACTTACAAGGGTCTATTGATAAATTTGCTACACAAAAAGGTTAAATTGTAGCTACATGTATTTGTTTGAAGCAATGGCTCGACAGGCTCGACTTGTTACGCTACAATGCTGCGGTCAACAAAACCCTTGTCCAAAGAAGTCTCATTCGCAAGAAGCGTGACGCTGCATACCGATTTATGTATAAACCGCCACTCCGGCTTTAGAGAAATATGCAGCCCAAGGCAGTGTGAGAAGAAAGGCAAACGAAGAGAGGTTGGGAACCTTTGCTTGGAGTCAACAACTGCAGGAAAATTCAGGGAACCGGTATAAGAGATTAGCAGCAGAAGTCCTGCATAATCTACTGTCCTTATTGTGTGCAACTACAATTGTTATACTCAGGAGTAGAAAAACAAATTGCAGTGAAATGTAACTTTTGATGTCAATGTGAATAAAATAAAAGGATTTAGCTGAAATGAATTAAGTACTATTTGAAGCATTTTTGTGAAACTCCAGATGTTGTTGTACTATACCTGTATGTACGTACATGTAGCACTTTGTTGTGTAGACTCAATTCACAAAAAACAAAGGAATTAGGACAACGGACTGGGCATCTACCACACAAAATAAATGGAGATCAACCTAATAGTATTTAATGGAACCCACCCTACCCCGAGTATTAATCAAAGATGACACTTTGACCTGGGTATGTTTGTTGGTAGAGCCATTCCTGACATACATGTAGGTTTCATACTTTCTACCACTGTTTGGGCTTCAGAAATGTCATTTTTCTGGTTGGGGGCGTTGAGGGGGATTGAGAGGGTTAAGGAGGGTTAAGGGGGATTTGAGGGGGGTTTGAGGGGGGGTTGGGAAGGGGGGGTTGGGAAGGGGGGGGGAGTTGGGGGGGGGGGGGGAGTTGGAGGGGGGGGGGGGTGGGGGGGGAGTTGGAGGGGGGGGGAGTTGGAGGGGGGAGTTGGAGGGGGGGGGAGTTGAGGGGGGGGGGGGGGAGTTGAGGGGGGTTGAGGGGGATTAAGGGGGATTGAGGGGGATTGAGGGGGATTGAGGGGGATTGAGGGGGATTGAGGGGGATTGAGGGGGATTGAGGGGGGTTGAGGGGGTTGAGGGAGATTGAGAGAGATTGAGGCGGGTTGAGGGGGATTGAGGGGGGGTTTGAGGGGGATTGAAGGGGGTTGAGGGGGGTTGAGGGGGGTTGAGGGGGATTGAGGGGGGTTGAGGGGGGTTGAGGGGGGTTGAGGGGGGTTGAGGGGGGTTGAGGGGGGTTGAGGGGGGTTGAGGGGGGTTGAGGGGGATTGAGGGGGATTAGGGGGGTTGAGGGGGGTTGAGGGGGATTGAGGGGGTTTGAGGGGGAGTTGAGGGGGTTTGAGGGGGGGGTTTGAGGGGGAGTTGAGGGGGTTTGAGGGGGTTTGAGGGGGTTTGAGGGGGTTTGAGGGGGAGTTGAGGGGGAGTTGAGGGGGAGTTGAGGGGGGGTCGAGGGGGAGTTGAGGGGGAGTTGAGGGGGAGTTGAGGGGGGGTCGAGGGGGGTCGAGGGGGGGGGGTCGAGGGGGGGGGTCGGGGGGTGTGGAAGGAGGTAAGGAAGATGAAGGGGGGGGGGGGGGGGGGGGGTTCAGGGTTAGTGCAGAATTGTTCTGGTTTCACTCATAATTGTGATCATAAGCGCGGAATTCTGTGATAAACAGAGCATACAAAGAATTCCAGCGAATAGCTAATCAGTTGAATGGAATCTGGAACTTGCTGTACTCGTCTTACTAAGCAAGACTTTTTGTGCCAAGCAATTTTGTTGTGCTTAGCAAGCTCCATGAAATTGGTCCCTTGATGCAAAATCACATTCTATTAATTCTCAATGTACCAACAATTGAAATTGTAAAAATTATCAGCAAACTCACGACACCATCAAAATGTCGTCCAAAATGCAACGGCCTTTTCGCAGACCCCCCTCTTCCGTGCAAGGAAAGAAGATATAAATAACGCAGACTATGGAGAGTGTATTTTTGTCCAACCGAATCGTAGCCAATCTGCCAGCTGCAAGCCAAGGTTTTAATTAATGACATGACCGTTCAGTGGCCTTCAAGGGTTTGAAGAAAGAAAAAGAAAGAAAGAAATGAATTGATAGATTGAGATAAATTTCAGGGAGACAGAGAAAGTGCATGAAAGACCAAATCTATGAGATGTCTATATTACTACTGTTTTACCAATTTGCAATTCAATAAAAAAACTTAAAAAAAAAACTGAGAAAGCAAAAAAATTAAAAAACATTGTTTCACTTTATAAAATGAACAAAGAAAAGTGGCAGGAGCGGGATTTGAACAGTCTGCGACTTTTGGAACACCGTATTGGTGCACTACCAACTGAGCTATCTTGCCCTATTTCGGCTATTTATTTGGAACAATTACAAAATATTTAGTGCAATTATTTTGCCACATGCCTACAATCAATATTTACCCTAAAATAAGTAAGATATTTCGTAATAATTCGGTAGTAATTTTGTTCGATATCTGCAAATAGTGTATCCTACTTTTAACATGCAACATCAGAGAACAGCAGCCACACAAGACATTCACAATCACAAACCATAAATACACTGTTTGTGTCTAAAAATTCATGTAATTCAAATGAACCGTGAATATAATAAATTTAAAACAACAGGGGGGGGGAGGGGGGGGGGGGGGGGAGGAAGACGAGACGGACGAACAACACAAGTTGCAAACAACCCAGTGTTTGGCATTGACGTCAAAACATCAATTCCCTATCGAATCAGATTACAAATGATTGGAATCAATACAACAACTTCCTCTAACGCATGGGCCCTAAATTTAATTGGCTGACAACGGTACTTGGTACATAGGAGAAGTGAATTTTGATATATGACCTGGCGCCACAAAATGGGTGGAAAGTCGCAAAATAACAAAATTGACATTATTACATTTCTATGAAGGAGAAGTTGTAAGCTTTCAAATGATGTTTTGTGTGTTGCTGTAGCTAGCTGGCGCTATACTGAAGTCATGCTCCCTTGTTTTGAGAAAAAGGAGTTCAAAGTCTGTGAACCGTGCCAACTACTGTATACTATCACTCAGTGCAATTCAGCCACCAAATAACACACTTTAGAGTTTTAATTGAGCTATACAATTTTGGGATATGAAAAAGAAGTTTTTTTTGTATGTAAAAACGTTAATAACTCTAAACCGACCTCCCACTTGAAAAATTGACGTTTCGGTCAATAACTCATTTTGGCCATGTGTGACCATGTGCGACCATGTGCAACCTCTGCTCATTTCGTGGTGCCAGGTCACTCACATATTTGAAGTTTTAAGTTATACAGTAGTACAGTGGTACACCGCTTAGCAAACATCACAGGATCCACAGATGTTTGTTTGGAATATCAATCATTCGGTACATCGATCATTCGGTATAGCGATTTTCAGCTGCTGGTCCATCCGGTGCCCATTTTCAAGTCCTTTTAACTAGCACCCTCTTTAAAGGTACGATACACCATTGGTAATTGCTTGAATTATCATGAATGGGTAGATTTGGGGGGTTGTAGTTCATAGTAAATATCGTTTTAACTGACCTTTCCGAAGTTTTACAATCATGAAAGCCGAGAAAAGCACGAAAAAACAACGTTTGTTTTCAACCGGGGTCGAGCAGTTATTCTTATGTTATCTTTGTTTTTTCGCGATCGCCGTCTTTATAAAATTATATTTTTTTGGAATAATTACAGGATATCTAGCGCAATCTTTTTGCTGGATGCCTAGAATCATTATTTACTTTCAATTGAGTGAGATATTTCTTAATAATTCGGTAGTAAATATTTTCGATATCTGCCAATGGTGTATCCTACCTTTAACATAAAGCATCGGTAGTTTGACATTTGAGAATTAAAAACGGCATAAATAGTGTTTGATATGTACCTAGTGGATTTTTAAAAATGTGTTCACATATTTTCAACAACAATATTCAGTATTTTTGTACACAAAATCGGGAGTCAATGTTCCTAATGTTCGGTATAGTGGTGTTCAGTATAACGACGTTAAACTGTATCATTTGTCAGTTGTGCATTTTTATCGTTTGAAGCAGCAAAAGCTCCCAAATTCTAAAGAATGGTGCTTCACAACTATCCTGGCGAAGTTTTAGCTCTGTGAATGCTGCATATTCCGAGAAGATAACATTCTAAGATTTCAATTTGGAACCAACTAATGGAAATAAACAAAAACAAAAATCATCTAAAACACATTTTAAAAAACTTTTCTTCAAAAAGACAGCATGCCAGGAGGAATAATTTCACAGAGAGTTTGAAGCCATGAATATCTTTACATCAAGTCAGTTTTGGTTGGTTACTTTTTAGATAGTTGCAAAAGATACAAATGTATATTATTCCTTGAAGGCTAAAACATGTATAGAATTTAAAAGTAAGAATTATCTTACTTTTTAAAAAGTAAATAATGATTGTAGGCGTCCAGCAAAATGATTGCGCTGCATGGTATCCTGAGCGTGAAAAAACCCCAAGAACAACATAAGAACCACTGCTCAACGCCGGTCGAAAAGGACGCTGTTTTCCTTGCTTTTTTTAGCATACATGATTGTAAAACTTCGGACAGGTCAGTTCAACAAAATTTACTTTAAAATACAACCCCCCACAATCCACCCATTCATGATAATTCAAGCAATTATCAATAGTGTATCCTACCTTTGCATCCACCCATTTCTGATAATTCAAGCATTTACCAATGGTAAAAATTACATCCACCCATTCCTGATAATTCAAGCAATTACCAATGGTGTATCCTACCTTTACATTCACCCATTCCTGTTAATTCAAGCAATTACCAATGGTGTATCCTACCTTTACATCCACCTATTCCTGATAATTCAAGCAATTACCAATGGTAATTACATCCACCCATTCCTGATAATTCAAGCAATTACCAATGGTAATTACATCCACCCATTCCTGATAATTCAAGCAATTACCAATGGTGTATCCTACCTTTACATTCACCCATTCCTGATAATTCAAGCAATTACCAATGGTGTATCTTACAGTACCTTTACATTCACCCATTCCTAATAATTCAAGCAATTACCAACAGTGTATCCTACCTTTACATTCACCCATTCCTGATAATTCAAGCAATTACCAATGGTGTGTCCTACCTTTACATTCACCCATTCCTGATAATTCAAGCAATTACCAATGGTGTGTCCTACCTTTACATTCACCCATTCCTGATAATTCAAGCAAACTTTTTACCAATGGTGTGTCCTACCTTTACATTCACCCATTCCTGATAATTCAAGCAATTACCAATGGTGTGTCCTACCTTTACATCCACCCATTAATGATAATTCAAGCAATTACCAATGGTGTATCCTACCTTTACATTCACCCATTAATGATAATTCAAGCAATTACCAACGGTGTACATCCTACCTTTACATTCACCCATTCCTGATAATTCAAGCAATTACCAACGGTGTATCCTACCTTTACATCCACCCATTCCTGATAATTCAAGCAATTACAACAGTGTATACAACCTTTAAGCACTGCAGAGATGTTCAACTAAATTAATTTTATAAGAACTTTTGAGGTAAAAAGGGTTTGGGTACCACTTAGCACCAAGCTAAATGCCAGCTAAAATACCAAGAAAGCTGTTATTTAAAAAAATAAAATAAAAATGCTAGTCCCCTTAAAGGAGATGCCACCGTCATATTCAGGTCAGAATTACGCACAAGTATGCAAATCACATCAGCGACAGATAACACTATGGTGATTGTGTTTTCCACTAAGTGCATTTAAAGCAGCGCTTCAATGCATAAACACATTGAGTGATCCAGTGCAGAGGAACCCGCCGATAATGTATTTGTAGAGAGGAGATTTCCCACTTAACAAGAGATAACTAAAGTTGATACTCTTTCAGGGGGAAAGTCAAATGGCCTTGTGATTAAGTTGAAACAACCAGGCGCTGCGAGTTCAAAAGAATCATCTTATGATCTATAAGTCCCTGTGGGATTCACTCTCAACTCTCTATGTTCGTTATCAGCTTCTTGGGTGCTTTAAGTGATTGCATTTATATTAAAGTACATGAGGTATGCACAATATTTAGAGTTTTGTCCCCCCCCCCCCCTCCCTCTAATCCAAGAAATCTTGTTAGAAATACAAAATGTCCTCTAGGGAAAATTTTAATACAAGAAAATACCCACAATTCAATAAAGCTACATGTACCGGTATATGAACAAGGATGGTTTTTAAACCACGTGTCTTGTTTGCTTAATTGCGATTATCTTGTTTTAACTTGAGTTTGTATGCCAATGCTTATTTCCATATATTCATGAGCAAAAACGTGATGTCATCTGAGGCAGATACTTCAATGTTGCAGCTATTTTTGATATTTTGCTGTCAAAAATGTTCTTTTTCTTTGGCGATGTTGTTGCTTCACTGTGATGACAGTAAGCTAGTAGGCAAACCTTTCTCAGTGATGTTTTCAATGAACACAAGTTTAATTTGGATCTTGAATTCACAATTTGAACAGAAAAGTGAACAACAGTAGCAGTATCTTCCTAAAATGACATCACATAAACAGTGCCCTCCGTTGGCTAAAACAGCATGAGAAAAAAAAGAAAAAAAACCCCCATTTTTTATACATTTTAGAAAAGTTGTACAAAATGTGTTTATAAGAAGAATTCATAAATACCTGGGACAGTTTAGGCATTCCTATTGGTCGAGAGCCCGTCACGTGGCCGGTATTAAACGGACGATAAAGACATGGCTGGAAGTGTTTAAACCCAGTTGGCAACAAAAGTGGCCTCCGCACATGGACAACATTATTCCTATCTCGGCGTTGCGCGACTGGTTGCGCGTCATTCCGCATTTGGAGTGACATCACATTTTCGATAAATATTTATTTTAATCAAAGAAGCCAAATTGTTGCCCCGAAAGTGGGTGGGTTATGAAGCTCAGGGAAATTTGGGGTAAAGAGAATAATTATGTTTAAACCCTTTTTTAAATGAGTTGTAATTTAAATCCATACAAGATGAATTAATAAATATAATCTTCTTGGCAAAGCCTGAAAAGTTGATGTAAAAATATCGTCTGCTTTCTCTGGCTATTTTTGTTATTTACTTTTGTGAAAGAAGATAAATTGTTTTTCCCAAAAAAAGGTGGGTTTCGGAGATCAGGAAATCTGGGATGAGAAAATAATTATACTTCAAACCATTTTTAAATAAATTGTAATTTAAAACCATTGAAAAAAAATCAATAAATGCAAACCTCTTGACCGAGCCTGAAAAGCATTTTATTGCATGTATTGTGTAGAGCGACAGAGGCGGAAACATGTTATTTGACAGTGGCCCATGAACATGGATAGTGGAAAACACACAGAAAGGCGAAACACCGAAATTTACTTGCGACAATTTTCCGCAATTTTTGGGGCTTTTTAGCTGAATTTTACAAAAAAGGTATTTATGAATGGGAATAAATGTGTGTTCGGTCGGTATTAATCACTTGGAGTCTGGGTGCTGATAATTACCCTCGCCTTCGGCTCGGGTAATTATCAGCACCCAGACTCCAAGCGGTATTAAACACAGTGATTAATACCGACCGAACACACATTCATTCCCATTCATAAATACTTTTTTGTAAAATTCAAGCAAAACGCCCCGAAAATCCCGGAAAAATGTCGCAAGTAAATTTTGGTGTTCAAAACCAGAAAAAAAACAGTGAAGTAGGGGCTGTTTCGAATATTCGATCGATTATCAAAAATTGGAATATTCGATTTATTATTGAATATACAATCGATTATCGAATATTCAAATATTTATTTCCGATTTTAATATTCAAAGATGAAAATTGCAATGGAATATACACACATGTACAAGTAGGAGGAAAATCTTTTTTATATAACTAAATTGCATTCTGGAGGATTATTTCAAGGTTCAATTTACCGAATAAAGACCTTAAATAGTTCAGTTGATATGGTCTACATAGGCAACGTCAGAGTGTAAAAATTCTCCAAGAATACAGAAATAGATTGTTGACTATATTGGTGTAAACTTTTTCTGAAATAAATAATGTTTGATGAAATAAATTATGATGAAACCTTCCAAACGGCATATTGAACTTGAAATCGGAAGACTGGAAGCCCAACAAGAAAGATGCTGCATCTGACGAACTCAATTGTTCCCTAGTATTCTCTCTGCGACCACAAATTGTGGCGATCGAGATTTGTTTTATTGGCTTAACAATATTCTCCCATCATGATTCATCATGATAATAATTGTTGATTATTAGAATTGTTTATTGATTTGTTTGGGTCCACAGGTTTTACCTGAATTGTTGTCGAGTCGGGTCGGAGAGTTCAGATAGGTTTCGGTACAGATTCGGCTTATAGGGGAGTTAGGTTGGCGTAGTGGTTCTTTTTTCGCCTTTCACCGCTGTGACCCGGGTTCAAATCCGGCCTGGGCCAGTATGTGGATAGGGTTTTCAGTCCCTGCCTAACTCCGTGGGTTTTTTCCAGGATAATCTTCTGGGGGTTTTCATCCCACCTATAAAACTGTACCTTCTTCTTATTGTCTTCTTACTGTAGGTTTCTTCAGGCTTACGAGCTTTTGAGAGATCCTTGGTTTCATTAATATCAGAAAGAAGTAATAATAATAAAAATATTAATAATATCTTTGATGTTTTGGGTCTGTTTGGCCTGTCAACCTACATGTAATCCAATGCACATCATTACTCTAAACTCCCTATGAAATCATTCCCTCTGGCATGCTGTCAACTTGGAGAAAACAATCAAAACGTCATTTCCAAAGGTGCATATATCACCGACGCACTTTTGGAAATGTCCATCAGTACTTGGTTTGTTATCTGCAAATGATGTGTGCAGGCGTTCAAATGATGCACATGGGCACTATTATAGGTCAGTTCAGTTCATGACGTGCGCGTAGCTGCAATCGGCTGAATGAGAATGCGCCACGAATGCCGATTCGGACTCTGCACATTTTGAATTGAAATCTAAATCGTAGAATATTGTTTACTCAGAATATACAGTATGCACAGAGGTAAAAACTTCATCAGGTTGTTTGTCAAGCACCTTTCTTTAGATTTTAAGCACTTTTGCTGTTTCAAACGATAATAAAAACGCACAAATGACAAAATACGATCCCTTTAAAGAGATTGCAAAACTGGAATTTCTAGTCCAATGCTGGAGGAGTACAGGCTTGATTAGCTCGGCCCTCACGTCAAGGCGCTCTCAGAAAAGCAGAACAAGTGCCAGTAATTGGATGTTAGAAAGACAAAATCTGGCGGAGTGATTTTATTACATTTCAAACAAATGCAGCTTGTGCCACTGACAGAACTTGCAAATGGAATTGTGTCTTGTAGCAGGAACCCATTATAGACACTCGGGGCAATTATGTCGACTTTGAATCGTTAAAATACAGAGATCCCTGAGGCATTCCAAAATGTACAGTCAATAAAGGGGATTACTAGGAGCATTGATGGACTGAAATGATAAATGGATGGAAAACGGGTCAGAGTGAAGCGCACAATTAGTAATATACACTGGGGGGGGGGGGGGGGGGGGGGGGGGTGATATAAGTGCTCCTGTTACAGATTCCAGGATGAATTATCTCATGGCTAATGGCTGGCATGATCATTCATGGACTGAATGATTAACATTGTAAAACTTTTTATTGAGGTACCTTTGTCTGGTACATGTATCTGAACTTTGCCCAAGAGAGCTGCACTCAGGCATGCATGCTACAGTGTAACTGGGTAATATTTTAGTCTTTGTGTTTTTTGTGTGTGACACTTTTTTTTTCTCCTGAAAATAAATGACCTCATTATTGGTTTATGTACATGTAGTATACCTCAATAAAGGTAATGTACATTGTACATAGTACATGTACCTCATTAACCCTCCTATATACAGTGCAGTTACATGTACCATAGAGCTGTCAGACCTTTCAAAACCTTTCAAGTTTTCTGGACTGAAGCGTTTTGAAAGGTGAGAAAGCTGTCTGACAAATAGAACCTATGAAAGGTTTTGAAAGGTAAAACAACTCTCTGAACAAACTGGTGTTAAAAAAATTTCAAAAGGTTTTGAAAGGTGTAGTAGTGCAGTAGCAAAAAATTCTGGAGCGTTTTGAAAGGTTCATACTTATTGATAGCCATTTTGCCCATTAAGCAGATTTTGAAAGGTTTTGAAAGGTAAAACCATAAGAGGGTTAAAGGTAATGAACATTGTACATAATGTACATGTACCTCAAAAAGGTAATGTACATTGCACAGGCACATGTACATTGCACAGGCACATGTACATTGCACAGGCACATGTACATTGCACAGGCACATGTACATTGCACAGGCACATGTACATTGCACAGGCACATGTACATTGCACAGGCACATGTACATTGCACAGGCACATGTACATTGCACAGGCACATGTACATTGCACAGGCACATGTACATTGCACAGGCACATGTACATTGCACAGGCACATGTACATTGCACAGGCACATGTACATTGCACAGGCACATGTACATTGCACAGGCACATGTACATTGCACAGGCACATGTACATTGCACAGGCACATGTACATTGCACAGGCACATGTACATTGCACAGGCACATGTACATTGCACAGGCACATGTACATTGCACAGGCACATGTACATTGCACAGGCACATGTACATTGCACAGGCACATGTACATTGCACAGGCACATGTACATTGCACAGGCACATATACATTGTACTGTAGTATACATGTACCTCAATAAAAGTAATGTACATGTATACATGTCGTCAGTGTTTTCACAAAGAGAGGAATTTAGCCACGCGGTATTGCACATTGATTTTGAGAAAATCAAGTTTTAAGTTGGCCACTTTTTTAAAAGGAGTTTTGGCCTATTTTTAAAACACATATTAACTTATATTCGGTATGTACTGTACAAAAATGTCCCTTTTTGAAGAACATTAAAAAACTTTATTGACGAGTAATTAATGTCGATATAAATTTGTCTGTTCTTGAAAATTGAAAATCAACGATGGTGGTTTTTTGCCCATAGCGGGCAGAATTTGTCTCTTCGTTGTTTTGCCTATATTCGTCTCTTCATGAAAAACTTGCTTTTGCCCCTCTGTTGTTTCTATGTACACAGGGATAAATTATAATTCGTGATCTTAATAATTCAAACTGATTTTGACAAAATTAACCTCGTCAGAATGTTCGTTGATATCCACTTAATCGATTTCGGCCAAAAAACAAATTTTGAAAAAATAATGATTTTTGCCAAATTTGTCTCTTCGTGAAAAACGTTGACGATGTATACGGTACCTCATTACAAGTACATGTACCAGTACATGTAGTACCTCATTACAGGTACATGTAGTACCTACATGTAATTATAGGTACATGTAGTATACCTTATTCATAAATACCTGGGACAGTTTAGGCATTTCTATTGGTCGAGAGCCTGTCACGTGGCCGGTATTAAACGGACGATAAAGACATGGCTAGACATGGCTGGAAGTGTTTAAAACCAGCTGGCAACAAAACCCTGTCACGCGACGTCGCATTATACCCGTCCCCAGGGCTCACTTTATTTCCAACCGTACCTCGTCTCCATCAGTAAGAGCGGGTACTGTTGGGCGCGTACATCTCGACACCCTGGGAACGAGGTTTCCAATGGCAGTAATAGTGTGGTTCATAGTAAATACGCTTTATTTAATGTATTGTGTAGAGCGACAGAGGCGGAAACATGTCATTTGACACACAGAATGGCGGAACACCAAAATTTACTTGCGACATTTTTCCGGGATTTTCGGGGCGTTTTGCTTGAATTTTACAAAAAAGTATTTATGAATGGGAATGAATGTGTGTTCGGTCGGTATTAATCACTGTGTTTAATACCACTTGGAGTCTGGGTGCTGATAATTACTCTTGCCTTCGGCTCGGGTAATTATCAGCACCCAGACTCCAAGCGGTATTAAACAGAGTGATTAAAACCTCTCGAACACACATTTATTTCCTTATTAAAGGTCATGTACATTGTACAAATCAACCAAAATCAAAAGATTCTGTACTTGCAGTTTCCAGAATAGTGGGTTTCATGAACATGTAAATATCCAAATTTATTTCGAACACAAACATGACTAAGAATGTAATAGTAATAGGGATCGTATACGTTTGGTAAATGGAATTCGCTGTTTGTTTCAACCCTATACAGTTGTAGATGTATACCATAAAAAAACCTGTAAAAATTTCATTTCAAAAGGTGGTAGCGATTTTGAGATATTGCCGAAAATCTGGAGCGGTTATGTCCACGCAGGAAGAATAATCTGCATTGGAATACACAATCTGAGAAACGTCACTGCAGTAACGCTTCTCAGATTCCAATTTGTGGGGATAAAAAGTGATATCTTTTTCCATAACCGCAGTACTTCGAAGTGAAAAGTTTCTAAAAATGCATTATACTATCCAAAGCTGCTGTACTTCTTACCAAGTAAGTTTTAATTGCCATTAATTTTTGGAGTAATTACCAATAGAATACGATCCCTTTAAATCCACCTATTCCTGATAATTCTAGCAATAACCGATGGTGTATCCTTGCTTTAAATCCACCTATTCCTGATAATTCAAGCAATTACCAATGGTGTATCTTACCTTTAAGTTCCTCCCATTATTAGCCTTCACAACGAATAATTTCTTTTTTAATTTCTATTTTAATTTTGCTCACACTATAAAGTACCATTTTGTGTGAACTTGATGCATACATGTACATTGATTTACTGTAAAATGAATTGTAGCCTATGCCCCCCTGCCCTTGGCTAGGCTCCGCCCATTTCCTCTGTCTACACCTGCTCAGTGATTAAAGGTATGATACACCATTGTTAATTGCTTGAATTATCATGAATGGGTAGATTTGGGGGGTTGTATTTCATAGTAAATATCGTTTAACTGACTTTTCCGAAGTTTTACAATCATGGATGCCGAGGAAAGCACAAAAAACAACGTTTGTTTTCAACCGGCGTCGGGCAGTTATTCTTATGTTATCCTTGTTGTTTCGAAATCGCCGTCCGGCGATCGTGAATTGTTCTTTATAAAATTTTATTTTTCAGAATAATTACAGGATATATTACAGCAATCATTTTGCTAGATGCCTAGAATCATTATTTACTTTCAAATGAGAAAGATAATTCTTATTAATTCGGTAGTAAATATTTTCGATATCTGCAAATGGTGTATCCTACCTTTAACAACCTCTTGAGAGGGACCGATTTACCCAGATAAACAACAGAGGGCAGCAAACAGGGAAGCTTGTCCCGGGCTGCATTCCACTCTGTTAACTATTTGCAAGAACATTCACCTTCATTTTGAGTTGCTGCCATTCTAAGTGGAATGGATTGTGAGCAAAATTCCACAAATTACATTGTCAAAAGGGCGACGCCCAGTCACATTTGAGATTGGCAGCTGTACCAATGTTATTATCCAACTCATGGTTTTTCTATTAAAACAAAATTCCTGTGATTGCTCAAAACAATTCACCATTACGAAAAGTATGAAATGCGAATCTTTTCCGTTACAAAAAAACTGTTGTCTGTTTACCTCTTCGCCATTTTTAACCCCAGTGTACAAAATACCATTAGTAGTAGAATGTAGTATGCAGTACTCTTACCTACTTGTGTGCAAAGCCTGTAGTAATTTTTAATATTTGAAATTGAAATCAAGTCGCTCCTGAGTCGCTCTAACAACTCCAGCAGTCGATCGTTCGCCGTCTGGCGCGCCTTGTCGCCCTTATTCGTTTCAGACGTCGTACTCAATTCACTCATTTGGTTCGGCGCGACTGTGGAACGCCTGTCTGAACCGAGCGTAAGGTTGCTAAGTGTAGATAGGTACATCTGAACCAAACACACTCAACAAGCAAAAAGACCCAATGCTAAAGAATACTCCACCCTATTCATACATAGTAGTACTAGTAGCCAGTTATGTCTATTACCACTATTACATACACAAGCATGTGTACAAGTAGTATTTTCTACACAGTATCTACACAAACTGCTGTCATTACACACAAAATACTAATCTGTAGTACTCAGTTCTTTAGCCCAAAGTAAGGCCAGCCTGGGACGTTAGGGTTAAAATACGTCATTGGCCAACAGTGAACAGCTCTAGATGTTGTTTGCCGTTTTCGCTATTCGTTCACCAATATTACAATTAAAGGGAAATTCCAGGCTCAATAATATTTTACCTAGTCTAAAAGAATATGGTAACATACTGACTCCGCAGAGAATTTGTTTTGATTTGTTATCGAGAACGACACACGCGCCTATTATATTCACGATTTCTTGCCATTCAGGAGTACAAGGGCGCGGCCATATTGTTTAAATTTCCCGCCTCGCCCAGGAAATTATGACGTAGTGTCTGCACCTCAATGCACATCGCTTTATTGCATGTTGTTCGCACTTGTATCCCACCTTGACGCGGCCAACTACATTATGCATACGTATGTTTTACGGCGCCCGACTATTGCGAGTACATGTTTTGCATTTCTGTGCAGAATATCGACTTGACGCGCCACAAGCTATCGTTAATATTTGTAATTTCTGAGAAGATTAGAAAATCTGTGAGCTAGTAATTATGGCATCCGGTCTTTCTCTGTATGATTTTGAGCCTACTTTCACATGTACAGTACACATTGTGTACATACACAATGACGTACACAAAAGGGTTTACTTGCATTCCTTGCGCGTGCAGGGCCGCTATCGATCGGGCTTCGCGTACTGGTGGTGCAGACACTACGTCACAATATCTCAGATGTACCAATAAACTAGAACAAAATGGCGGCTCGCATGACGGTAAGCGCAGTGCGAGAAAATCTCTGTTTTATATGATTACCGAAACCGATAAAAATGAAATAAAAATCAAGTCACAATGGCAATTAACACTCTTTAACATTATGCAATTATAAACTATGGGTGGAGTTTCCCTTATGTTGAAATGGTTACGTAAGTGCCGAAACAAACTTTCTAAAATCATTTATCTTGTGCCTCTTAATTGTATTTAATACCATGGTACATGTATAACAAAACAATTGTTGTGTAATGTACAGTTTATATTTGGGTGAAAGGGTTTAATGTTTATATTGATTTCTGTTGTGTAGAACACTAAACAATAAAAGGTGTACTACGTGTACTGGCGACTTGCGACACATTTTGTTGGGTTGGGTCACAAATTCTCTTTGGAAATGCCATGCTGTTTAATATTTAATTGTGTTGGTTTTATCATCACAAGAGGGCGGCAAATTGAATTAATGCTGCCCTGCCTACATATGTACACTCAAGTAGGTTTCATTTTTGTTGTATTGGGGGGGGGGGGGGGGGGGGGGGGGGGGAGGGCTGCATTTGAATCTCTTGTCTAGTTCTTTGCCCATTACAAATTTACGCGTACAATGTGCGAGTGCGTGTATGGTGTGTGTGCTCTTGGGCAAGGCACTTTGTCACTCAATGCTTCTCTCCACCCAGGAGTAAATGGGTACCTTAGAGGGCAGAGATTGTTATTGTGGTTGATTTAGCTGCCTTCCGCCGAAATGGCAGCAATGAGCTGTATGCCCCAGAGAGCTGAGATGGTATTTTAAATGTTTCGTTGGCCCAATGATTAGGAAAAATAATAATGTAAAGCGCTTTGATCTTGTTAAAAGCGCTATATGCCGTTATTTAGGGAATAACTGAGATGAAGGGGAGGTCCATTACCAGCAGTCATCCCCCAACCCGGTCATTATCACGCAGTAATAACCGGGTCCTTGCACTGTTATTCCCTTTAATAAATACCTTTTTAACAAGAAAAATGGTAAAAATTCTCAAAATTTCGTGACTTTTCTTTCGGCGATATTTCCAGTGTTTTGTTTTCATGTTCAGAGACCATATGTTAGCTTATGCATGGAACCCTGTCTCTTCAATATGTGTTGTTATTATTACCCATACTTTGAGATCAGACTAGCTGTCTACTGATGCGTGCATAGCAACGCGCTAGCGTTAACAGACGACACACGCATTTTGAAAAGTGCCGCGCGTATAGATACAAACATTCTACGCGTACGTAGGACTGTTGCATTCGGCCAATCATTGGCTTACATGATGCTTGATTAATGCTGGTTCCAGGGAAATTTATTTGCTTCTTCTTGGAAGCCGGTCATTACTACAAAATAATGCCCTCCACGTGATCGAATCTCGACCAATCAGAAGCCATCAACTCTCCTAGGTATTTATTAATATTACATAAAAGCCGACAATAGACGTAGCTCTGGAAGCCTGTTTCAGAAACGGCCTCAGACTCTAGGGGGGTTTCCAAACCTTTGCTTCGTCTTCGGCTTCGGCTCCAAATTCCGAATCACTGAGAAGCAAATCGAAATGGAAGCAAACGAAAATATTCGAACTTTTGGGTTCACATCAACGGATTGAATGTTTCTAAAGCACAACAGGCACCAGAATGTGGCTGTAGTTCCCGAAGGTTGCTGCCGAAGACACCCTAAGCCAAAGACTAAGACGAAGCCAGGGATTCGAAAAGGCCCTAGGTTAGCTGTCATTTTTAGTCTTATTTTACCCTCTTTAATACCATGGATTGAAAAGTGGCAGTAGTTTTGAAAAATGTTGTTGTAGTCACACTTGAGATATATGTGACACGATCAAGCGAAATCAGTCGAATGTCGGCCACGGTCAAAAAATGAGTTTTCATGTAGTTTCAAAGAGGGCATCTGTACGTTTAAAAAAATGAAAACCCCATGTTGATACGATTTTTTGTTGTCGAGTTATGTAAATTTGTTTAAATACCAACGAAGAACACATTGCATTTTTGGTATTCCCCGACATCCGACTGATTCAGCTTGATCGTGTCACATATCTCTTTTAATTTATTTATGCATATTGGCTGGTCATTCTTTTGGGCTAAGGGCCTGGGTGTGTCAGTCATGTCCATAAGCCATTTCGGAAATATGGCTATCTTAAATTGAAAACAGGATCACGTGATCACTTTGGGGGAAGATTGGAAAATTGGAAAAAAAAGCTGCTTAGATTTCCCTCGGTGTTGAAGTGATTAAAAAAATATCCACAGACAGAAAGGGTACACCACGTTAGCTGCATGTCTGTACTGCACGCCACATGCCGTTTTAATGGCATTATTTGTGCATGTCAACAGCCTCATTTTTAAAAATTTTGTTTATTTTTGGCCCATTATTACTATTTGGTATTTCTATTTTTCATTTTGTGTGTGAGATTTTAATGCACAGAAATGACATTAAAAACGGCATGTGCCGTGCGGTACACACATTTTACACTAAAATTCAAAATTACTTTTCAGAGTAACCAAAAAGTCTCACCTGATTTTGCTCAATGTGTCCTTTGACCTCCTCCAGTGACATGTACCTTTGACCCGGGATGTGAACTCTGACCTGACTGGGGTCGTTATTCATGATGGACATGCTGTGACCCGTCGGGAGCAATCCTGTGAAGCTGCATATAAGCTGTGTGTGACCGGTGAAGAGGGTACCGACGCGATGCATCAACTCGGCTGTACTGAGTCTAAGGAATGAAAAAACCAATATTTTGATTCGTTGCCGTAAAGTTTATGTTTTAGACTGTTTTATCATCCTATTCCAAAAGGTCTGGTTAAAAGGAAATAAGGCTATTGTCAAACTGTTACTGATAAAAGACGAACAAACCCTGTTGTTCACTTTTGAGAAGGCAGACTTTTTTCTAGGCATAAATATAAGTGTTCATGCAAACAATTCAATGTATGGTACACATCGTACGTGTACAAGTGTACACAGCACCAATTGTTTTATTTTGTACACGCAAAGTTTTCCCCAGATTTAAAACGGACGACGTATAAACACGTCACGAGCAAGGCCGGAAATGTCTGTCAGCAGCATGCAAGGCTGGAAATGCGTAGGTGTGCTTCCCGGTACCATTGGCCTGAACCCGCCTCAGATCGAGTTTCGTTAATCCCCGCGTCTTGGCTCGGTGATGTTAAAATAATCCCGGTGCAAACTGGTTAAAGCAAGGCCAAAAAGGGATACAGAGAAGACAAAAAAGGCAATCAGGAAAACTGAAGAAAGGAATTGATATTAAGCCTGCAACGGTTACCTGGTTACACGGTTAACCGACCGTTCAAATTTTTCCTGTTCGGTTAACCTTTTTTTTATTTTTTATTAATTTTAATTTTTTATTTTTTTTTTAATAAAAGAAACCCCATTAATTGTCAACTTTGCGTGGGTTTCGTTGGAGCAGGTCACAAAATAGTACAATTGAATACAATTTGTATGGACATTTCTAATAGCTTATCTAACATATAGCCAGTCGGCCTATAAAATTTGATGCAGACAATTAGCAATCGCAGATCTGCGATTATCAACACGTACTACGCGCACAGACTAAATTTCTTGATGAAGCCCATGCATTTTATTTTTTTAATTTTTTTTAAAATTTATTAATTTTTTTAATGTTGGTTACGGTTAACCGTTAACCGTAACCGCAAAACAACGGTTAAACGGTTAATTTAATAACCGGAAACTGGCAGCCTTAATTGATATTCCTCTTAAATGAGGCCATATCATAAAAGTTCCAAAGATATTAATACTCACTGGCTGTCTCTGTACTTGATGAGCGTGTTTTTGAATTCCTGATGGACACCACTTTGACCTTCGAACTCTGTGGTGAGAGTGGTAACGTAGCGGCAGGCCTTCTCTTTCACCTTGTTCTGCTGTTGGCCTTTCACCACAGCGACTGGTGTCACAGTGCCAGACTGAACAATGAAGATACAAGGAAACTTTGGTAAATACACAATACAAGAAAAGTATGCGAGTGTCACATTGAGATATGCGTCTTCTTAAAGGTACAATGTAGGGTATACCATTTGCAGATATTGAAAAATGTGATGCCGAAAGGTGATCCTTAAATGTTAGTTGTGTCTTTGTGTATCAGAGTAATATTAAGGCTAGAGAACATGCTGAGGATAGAAACACAAAACACAACATGCCAACAAATTCCAATGTAAGGGGGGGGGGGGGTAGTAAAGGGGTGGGGGAGGAGGAGAGGTAGTAAAGGGGTAGGGGAGAAGAGGTAGTAAAGGGGGGAGCAGGGGAGAGGGGGGAGCAGGGGAGAGGAGGGGGGGGGAGGGGAAAGAAGGGGGAGGAGGGAGGAAGGGGCAGGAAGAGAGAGAAAGGGGGGGGGGGGCACAACCTCAAAACTAAACCGAACTAAATCCTCCAAACCACAAATTGATAAAAGACGGTGTTAAAAATTACCAACAAAACAAATCTCAAATTTCCTTAGGATGAATATTCTTCCTTGGCCAAAACAGGGTTAAGACTAGCCTTGGTCAAGGCGCGTTCGTCGTTATCCGTCTGTCGTTATCCGTCCAGAAATACACGCCACGCGCGCCCCGCATAATGCGCTCGCGCTCCCCGTGCAAAAATACAGCGCGAACAGCGACCTCATACGGCCACTATTTATGCAAATTAACTGAAGCTACTTTTTCGCCTTGGATCAATCGTTTTTTGAAATCTTATGTTTTTCCTATATTTTGCGCCACATTTCTAGCGCATGACCTCGTATGCGAATACAGATAAGTATAGGTGGGGCTAAGATGTTGAGTGTCCAATCACAACGCGGTTGAATCCCGACGTCATCAAATTCGATGCAGTTACTTATTTGCAGCATGACATTTAAGACAAAATGGCGGATATTCAGCGTCGTCCGTCGTCCGAAGATCTGTCGTGTTGTTTGAATTCTGCAGCGAAAATATTATCCCTCAAAGATTTTAGACCCGAGCAGCGAAAGGCCTTAAAATCCTTTCTTCGTGGTCACGATGTTTTTGTGAATTTGCCGACAGGTTATGGGAAATCCGTCATTTTTCAGGCAGCCCCATTTTGCTCGGAGCTCGCATGTACGGCCAGGTACTCAGCGTTTTTCAGCGTGTTTGGTCAGTTTCTTATCGCCGCATAATTATACCCAGGCATGCTGGTCTGTGCGTTATCGCCACATTGTCCAAGCATGATCCAACGCTGTGGGGAGGAGGCATGTTTACGGCTGCAGAACCAACCTTCAAAATGATCGCAATATCGTAATTTAAACAGGGACAAGTGTCTTATATCCTCAATAACTGCTCTAATTATTCTAATTATTTCCTTGGCAAAATTCCGCTGACAAGGCATTTAATTATTAGAGTTCCGCGTTTTACCGATCCCGAGGCACGTTATTCAGATCAGCTGGATTAGATGCGTGCAATATAATGTAGGGCCGAGTTCGACACGTTTCAATTAAGTCGCGGCCTTCTCCAGTCGCCGCGATTGAAAACTCAAAACTAAGCAGCTAAACACAACTAGTTTTGACCATAACATTGTCAACATTCAAGAAAATACCCAGCAAAACTAGCAAAAATAACTGCGACCCTCACCAATCAAGCAAGACAGTTCAAATCTTCATGTGTAATTCCTACAAGCCTTCGTAAAAATCACTCAACTTTCTCTGATAAAATATTATGTCAACGATGGCGGTGTTCGTAAACACTTGCGAGCTGTAGCTATGACCTTTCACTGCTAGCTCAAATTATGCAGTGTCTACGCAACGATCGACCAATAAGAAAAGACTATAGAGGTCAGCTTAATCTATTAGCATAATGAGCACCGCCCCAAAAACTTCAACTTCAACCAATGATCCAAGGCGTTCAAGCATCTTCAGTTAATTTGCATATGCCGTGAGAATCCCTACCTACCTACCCTATTTATTTGGGCCCGTTACGCCAACAACACTTTTTTTTTATGCCTTACCGCTGCGCTGTACATACGGACGGGTAACGATGAACGCCTTGACCAAGGCTAGTTTAAGACTGGAATTAAGCTACTTTTGGCTTAGCCATTAAAAGCACATGGAGTTTTAGCTGGTAACTTGTTTTACTGAGCAAGACTTTGTTGTGCTAATCAAATTTTTGTGCTAAGTAAATGTTTGTGCCAAGTAAATGTTTGTGCTAAGCCATTTTTTGTGCTGAGCCATTTTGTTTGGCTAAGCAAATTTTTGTGCTAAGTCAATTTTGTATGCTAAACAATTTTGTTTGTCCTAAGCAAATTTTTGGTGCTAATCAAAATTTGTGCTAAGCTAATTCTTGTGTTCAGCAAATTTTGGTGCTAAGCATTTTTGTGTGCTTAGCAGCATGAAATGAAATAGGCCCCAGGTCTTTAAATGCAATTGTTTCCTGTATATCGTTATACTATTATTTCCTACTTGTCTGGCAGTCCTTGGGATGGGTGTGAGTGGGGCTGTCATGCCTCTAGTCGATTCACAGGGTGATTCCAGCATAATGGTGACTGGGCCGTCATTCTGAATGTGCACCTGCATGTAGGCACCAAATTTGCCATCTGTTGAATGAAATAATAAATTTAAGGCTGGTTTATACTTCATACGAATGTTTTTCTTGCGAATTCGCACACTGGGCGCGAATAGATCGCAGCACGATGTGACAAATTAATTATATAATGATTATAATAATAATTTGAGAGGCTAATCCTCCTAACTCACAGCTGGGGTGCAGAATAGCGAAGGACGTTGCTACAACCTGGTCGTAAAGGCCTAAAAGATCGTAAAGGCCTATTATAAAGGCCGGCCACATCGACTCATATTATGACTACGGAGCACAGTCAGAGATCGAAAGTGTTTCGATTCTTGGAGAAAAAATCTCGTGGCACAGGAGAGAATCAACGCACAACTCTACTCACATACAAATGTATGGTGCGGGCCAGGAATTGAACCCGGGTCACATTGGTGAAAGGCGAGCGCTTTACGCACAAGCCACCCATGCCACCCTGCGAAAATGACGTGTATACGTTTTGCAAAAGTAAACTTTTCAAGAAAGTTTTCAAGTAAGCTTTTTAACAAACTTGCGCCGGGATTATTTTAACATCACCGAGCCGAGGCGCAGGATTATTTTTAACGATACTCGATCTGAGCCGCCTTCAGGCCGGGTTCAGGCCGATAATACCGGAAAGCAAACCTACGCATTTCCGGCCTCGCTCGCTGCTAAAAGAAATTGTCAGCCTTGCTCATGACATGTTTATGCGCCATCTGTTTTTAATATGGGAAAAACTTTGCGTGTATATACTTTCTCCAGCGCGAACTGGTTAAGTAAGCTTTTCAAAAATGTTTCCAATAAGCTTTTTATGTAAGCTTATCAAGTAAGCTTTTTAAAGGTACATGTAGTATACACCATTTGCAGATATCGAAAATATTTACTACCGAATTATTAAGAAATATCTTACTCATCTGAAAGTAAATGTTGATTCATCTACCTTTGATAAGTTCTGGCTTGTAGTCTTTGCGTAGGATGTCCAGGAATTCTTCATAGAATAGCTGAGACTGATCTCCAGCCATGGCTGAGTGAAAATCAGGCTTGTTACCCTTCAGAATCGTGTACAATGTAAACTGCAACATTATAAGAAAACAAAAAAATGCATTGCCTTAATTTTCACATGGAGTTTGCATGTGATCCAGCACGAGTAAATGAGACAATTTGCGTCAAAAATAAAAATTGAGATTTTGATTTCATAATTTAAAGGTAGGATACACCATTTGCAGATATCAAAAATATTTACTACCGAATTATTAAGAAATATCTTACTCAATTGAAAGTAAATAATTATTCTAGGCATTCAGCAAAAGGATTGCGCTAGATATCCTGTAATTATTTTTAAAAAAATGAATTTTATAAAGAAAAATTTGTGATCGCCGGACGGCGATCACGAAAAAACAAAGATAACATAAGAATAACGGCTTGACCCCGGTTGAAAACAAACGCTGTTTTTCGTGCTTTTCTCGGCATCCATGATTGTAAAACTTCGGAAAAGTCAGTTAAACGATATTTACTATGAAATACAACTCCCCAAATCTACCCATTCATGATAATTCAAGCAATTACCAATGGTGTATCCTACCTTTAAAGCTTGTTTAGCTTTAAATGATGAAATCAAAATCTCAATTTTCATTTTTGCCGCAAAGTGTCTCATTTACTCAAGCTGGGTCACATATACATGTATTAGGGTTAGTCTATAGATTAAGGGTCCAAAAGTGTGACATTTGTTGGGTGTCCTGGTTACACCGTAATTTTTCATGCATTTGTTACTGAAATTGACTTCAAACTTTTGTTTAATTTGTTTTTTTGAGGTATTTTGCTTTATGTAATCATTCTTAGAGATACCTGTAGGAGGCATCAAATAATGTGTGCTGAATAAAAAAATTAAAAAATCTTATGTCAGATGTAACAGGGACACGAAAAATTGGACCCCTAATTTATAGAAAGACCCATCAGCTAACCCTACCAGAAACAGCACATACAGTGAATCAGGTGGAAAATCTGCTGCACTTTGATGCATTCAGCGTCAACACCAGTGCATAAATGGCCAAGTCCAAGACTATTAAGAGCTAGTCCCCATTGAACAATGCCAGAGACGGATCCTGCTGCGTTGGGTGACCACAGCCTCCAAGGCAAGTTTGGCCGCGAGCTTTTTTTTACCTGATGGATCTTGCTGCACAGGGCAGGCTAGTCATTTTGACAAATGGTGAATATGGCTGCATCTAGCCCCACAGTTACATGTATTATATACATGTATTAGGAACCTTTCAAAATGCAAAGTATAAAGCATTGTTGTGCATTGGGTCAGGTTGACCTGGCCAAAATTTACCGACCTGAAACATTATAAATGTAAACCAAATCTGAACCGAAAGAGATCTAAACTCTGAAAAGACCAAACAATTTTTTTAAACTTATACCTGACCCAAGCAAACTCAAACCGAATTAACCAGATATTTGGCAGGATTCAGGCAGTGGTCACCAGTAATAAATATTGGAAGATTTTGCAGGATTCAGGTTATGTGTAAGAAAAATAGGGTAGGGAGTTAACCAGTTCGCGCAGGGATTATTTTAATATTTCCAAGCCGAGGCGCGGAATTATTTTTAACGAAAATCGATCTGAGGCGGATTTAGGCCGATAGTACCGGGAAGCACACTCACGCATTTCCGGCCTTGCTCGCTGATGACAGACATTTCCGGCCTTGCTCGCTGCCGACAGACATTTCCGGCCTTGCTCGCTGCTGACAGACATTTCCGGCCTTGCTCGTGACGTGTTTATGCCTCATCCGTTTTGAATATTTAGAAAATATTGCGTGTACATGTATATACATGTACGTCCTCTGGCGCAAACTGGTTAAGGTTAAAATCACGGATTTCATCAACTCACTTGGCTGACACACAGCATTTCCAATTGCTTGTCTATCACGTTCTTGTCCCATTTCTTGTCCTTGTCGTCCTCAAACACGCGCAGATTCAGCAGCTTCCTGGCTCTATTTAATACGGTAACAACCAAAACACAAACGCAGAAATATTGAGGCACAAAGTAAATCATAAGAGTTATGATGTCTGAAACATCAAAGAGTGAAGTAAAATATTGATATTTGAACAAAGTTTGGTTGACTTTTTACTTTGGTTTTCTTTTGATTTTTTAAAGTCCTTTGCGCTTGATAGTGCCTTGCTTTTTAAGAACTGAGGAAGTTGTTGTCAATAAGCTGGTTCGGTATTCCAACTTCGGTATTCGGTATTCCCAACATACACAATTGTACATGTATCTGTTGTCATCACATTCCATACATGCCCACTCAACCCAATAGCACCCAATTCCAGTTACTCACATTTATGCAATTAAATTCTCCCAGTGTGTAACTGCTTGTACAGTAGTTAGCAAGTTTAGGTTTCATGAATTACAATTTGTGACCCGCTCCCATGAAATCAGGGTAAAGTTGACATTTTGATATTTTGAGATATTGGTATTTCCAGATTCCTTGAATTCTTAGCTTTAAAATGATATACATGTATAATTGATTGGGTAGGGTATTTGAAAAATATCTAATATTGAGCAAAACCAGCGGTCATTACACACATCAAATTAAAAATAGTTAATTAATTTTGCTACATTTTACTTCTTGGGTAAGCTCAGTAAACTCAAATTTAGATTTGTTCTGCTAATCTTTTTCAAAAAATACTTGGTACATGTAAATCGAAAGAAAACAGATGTGGGAATTGTATCATGCCAAAACCCTCAAAACGATTCCCCACTGCGAAATCGGCTATTTTCAATCATAACTCAATATAGCATAGCGCAACTCTACGCAGTTTTCGTGGGAGCAGGTCACATTTAGTTGTCAACTCCATAGTAGACTACTGGGCATTTTAGTATCCTAAAGTCTAGTAAGGTTTCATGAATATGGCCCCAGCACAGATTTGGTCTTAAACTTTATTAGTCACCATTTGCTTTTGCTGTAATTATCGAAAATGGATGGGTTCGGGGAATTTATATTTTACATTTTGACAAATGGGTACCTTGATGGATCGGCAACTGAAAATCACGATATCTGAACGTCGATACATGTACCAAACAAAATATGTTTGTTATAGCGTCGTTCCACTGTTAACAACATCTAAGAAGTTGGGGTGACAAGCTTTAATTAACCCTAACCCCCTTTGCCTTACTTTGGGCTAAAGAACTGCATACTACAGAATACTACTTAGTATTTTGTAGCATTGGGTCTCTCTGTGACTGATGATTGGGTGTGTACTGACAGAGTACAGATACTGCCAACTACAAAATACTAATAGTAGCAATACAGGTCAGTAATACTTACCTGGCAAAAAATGCAGTAGTCCAGCCTTGACCCAATGTGCCCCAAGTGAAAATTTTTGCTGTAGAGAGTCTACACAGCATACATGGGCAATGCACACTCAGCAAGCAGAGGAACCCAATGCTAAAAAGTACTACGAGTGCAATAAGGGGTGAAGTACCCAATACTAAAAATTACTACAGGCATTGCACAAAAGTCAGTGAGAGTACTGCATACTACTTTTGACTACTAGTAGTAAAAAGTAGCATTAGGTAGGGTTAGGGTTAAAGTTTCTGACACCAGAGAAAAAGGCAGCACCAAAGTTGGAGTGGAAGGTCTTGAAATAAAGAATGACTCACATGTACTCCCTGTCCTTTGGTGTGTCATCTCGTGATATACCGACCAGGACACATAAGCCTTTGCCAATGGTGCTTATCAAATCATCGCCAACTGTCAGAAAAAACACCACAAATTACACATGAAATTGCAAGCAGCTTTTTCTGAATTGTTATCTCTTGAGGGCGTCCCTTTTCATTTTTTATTTTTTTTGGTTCTCTTTTTCGACTTGCCATATTTTGGGCTCCCCTCCCAGCAAAAAAAAACTCACCATGTTATCATTTTATCAGAGAGCTAAAATCTACTTCCAAAAATGTAAGGTAATTCTTTTTTAGACTCAATTTGGGTTTGGGTTTTACAATAGTCTAGAATTTCCCTTTCTCAAATAGTAATAAAAAAGGCATCTCAGCTATGTACATACATGTACAGTTATTGAAGACTTTGGGAGCAACACTTTTAGACCATAATGAACTAGCAATTTTATTGACAAATCTGAGTTTTTAATCACCAACAGACGTGATGCAAACACGTGCCAGTACAATGTATGTCATGCCAGTATGGGTTCGATCATTTTTGGAAGAGGGAATTGTTTTCTTTTTACTGTGTGCAACGGTGTTGACAGGCCTGTGGGAATCCCTTTTTTCCAGGGGGTGCTGGAATTTTAAAGACAATCGGCAAGCGTGAAGCCACTTCGGCGTAGGATTCGGGGACTGAAAGAATCTATGATGCTCTGTAGTGCAATCTGAGCCATTTGGGACAATATGACATCTTCTTTGAGGAGAGTGATTTAATGTTTAGATCAAAATGAGCCATGTACATGTATATGTTTTGAAACTGCGAGCTTTGGGCAAAGCCCATTTGGCGTGGGGCTGGGGCCTGCCTTACGGCCCCAGAAAAATTCTAGATGCTCTGTGGTGCATTCTTTGCAGTTTCTGACCACTTGAATAGAAAGCAAAGTGACATATACATGTATTAACCGTATTTTTAACCGATCATTATCCCAAATAATTTAGACATAAACATAATCACTTTTATTTAAAAGATTTTTGAGGATTGAGGATGAGTGGTATTTTAAAGAAATGAGGATTTTTGAGAATTGAGGCACAATGTTGTTTCAAGTGTGGAGGATATTTGAGGATTGAGGACGGTTGCTAGCAAGAAGGGCCTGGGGTTAGGGTTAAGCTCTTTCTTGAATGAGCACCAAAATTGTGATTTTTATAACAGAGTAAGTCCCCATGTATACGATGCCTCCACTGGTAACTGAAACAAACATTGTGAAAAGTAAACAATTAGGCCCCATTGTCACTTTTTGTAATACGTGAAAAAGGAACCTATTGTACTTTCCACGTTTTTAGTTCCAATGAAAGGTTTTCATGTCTTTGCGGGGCCTCACACAGTGTAGTGACTACATGTATATAAGGTTTATGCATATGCCTAGACCCACAAACGTGGCATTATAATACAACTCCACGGCCTTAGTGTTACACGGTAAAAACTTGGAAAACAAAGAACACTTTTGCATCTGCCACTGGGAACAGTGCAAAAACCAGGGCACAACAAGCAATTTTTTTTTATATGCTGTTTTTGATTTTTTTATTTGTTTAGACCGCGTTACTGGACTCTAGTTTTGGCTTTTTTAAAATTTGGACATGATCTGGCGCTAGATCATGCCCAAATGTTAAAAAAGCGATAAACTAGAGTCCAGTAACTCGGTCTATACATTTTGTATTTATTTATTTATTTATTTTTTTGGACCGTGAAATTGGCAGTTATAACTGATACTAGACTTATAATGTAAGTGCTTAACATTACATTCTGGTGCAAATAAGCTCATAAAACGTAGCGGATGCAAAAGTGAAATTTCCGCCAGTTTTTACCGTGACTACAGCACTAACACCACCCTGGCGTCACGATTGCGGGTCTAGCACTCAGCTACCCCTAGAACTCTGGGGCTCCCACCCGGGCGTCGGGAGCCCCAGAGGCAGAGTTCTACGGGTAGCACTCAATATCAGTAGCACTCAGCTGTCAGCCATTTAAAAATCAAGCAAACGAGTATTTACCTGTAACACTGGCCTTTGTTACCCTTTGGACTATTGCTCTCATTGCTGTATTATCTGAAAATTATTCTGATTTTTAAAACTGGACAAAAACTGACACTCAGTATGGACTCCCTTGACGAATATTCGGAACTCTGCACACACAGTTACACATGGTCACTGTGTCAGAAAAAACAACATTGGACGATTACAAGGGCGCCACCAATCGAGAACAATTGGTTAGGTGATCATTTCTATGGAAACTCGAAGCCGCACGCACAAGCTTTTTCGCTTCGCGCAGGTTTGTACTTGCCGTGAAACTGTGAAACTTTTCTGGACGAAGCGGTTTTTTTTCTTCTTGTATTTTCGAAGCATAATTTGTGTTAAGAGTTTATTGTAAGTCTGTATCTGTATCTGTACGCTACTGCACAACCGCCACCATCTGGGCTATCACGTGCAGGTTACGCTGTCACAGCTGCTGGTTGCAAACTAAATTTTAAAGTGCGCAAGCTTATAAGGCGGTTGATGTCAACTTTGTCTAGCTGGGTCTTGAAAGAGCCTAAGGTCAGGGCACATCTGGCACTGTCGGGAAGAAGATTCCACTCAGGAATGGTCCATGGATATAGGGACTGGAGATAACAGTTTTTGTTTGTCTGGAATCTACTGTCTGTTTGTCTGGAATCATTCTGAAGAGTGTTGGCATCTTCAGGATCTTTAATATTGCGGTAGACTATACAGTCATCTGCGAACAACCTCACACATGATGAGAGATTATCCGGCAGGTCATTTATGTAGACCAAAAAGAGCAAGGGTCCCAACACCGTTCCCTGTGGTACGCCTGACCCGACTGGTGAGCGCGAGGAAGACTCTCCGTCCACTACAACCTGTTGATGTCGTTTGGTGAGGAACGTCTCAATCCAGGAGTGGATGTTGTTTCGAATACCCATATGATGGAGTTTTGCCATTAGACGACAATAGGGAACGGTGTCAAAGGCCTTGCTAAAGTCCATTATTACTAAGTCTGAAGTATTGATTGAAGAAGTGTTTTCCCTAAACGGACAACGCTTGAGTATTCCAGCTCCGACTAAAGCTAATTCTCGCTGTCGCCCTTCCGGAACTGGCGGAAGCGCCTTCGTTTATAAGTTTATCTTCCCATGTACTTTACAGCACGAATGGGAACATTTGAGGTTTTATGCACGTTGATATCGACGGCTTTCCCTTAATGACGTCATGCCGATCGCTTGAATGCTTAGCACTAGCGGTGCAATATATGTTTCAGCACTCGCTGTGCAGCGCAATTAATCCACAGTCCCCCACACATCCAGTCACGTCGTCGACAGTCGAGTCCACTATTCATTGTAAAATTGTTAAATTGAATTTCAACTCGCTCCAATTTATCACCCCTTACATGCCTTAACAAGCTGCCCCTGGCCCTGACAAACCCTCCTCCTCGCCAATTCCTCCCCTACTCCCCAGCCAACTTGCCCCCTCCGAGGCTGGTCAACTTGCCCTCCTCGGCATGCCTCTGTAGTTTTTATTTTTTCTAAAACTTTTTTCTTGGCTTGAACTAAAAACTGAAAATAAAACTGAAAATATATTGTAAAAAATGCCGACATAAGCTGTTTGTTTGTTTTTAAGTCTCGGCGCAGCGGGAATTAAACTTTCTAGAATAACATGACTTTACAAAGGACCCCAAAGCAATTTATTTAAGTAAGACTTGTTGTTTTAAAACGGCACTGTGACTGAGTTGGCCAGGGACGAAGAGGCGAGTTGGTCAAGGGTGAGGTTACGAATTGGAAAGGGGCGAGTCAGCCGGGGGGCGAGTTGACCTGTCACCGTTAAATTGTAATGTTAATTCTATGATTGTTTGGTTGAATTTTTATTTTGTTAAATTAACTTGATCTCTCCTATAACGACACAGCCCAGGGATCTGTTGTTTATTAATTCTGCGTCATGTTTCTGGTTTTTTTGTAGCCTATGGAGCATAGAATGCAGGGCCCACTGACAACTTTCAAATTATTTACCCTCTAGGACATAGAATGGACTGACCCTAACACTAACTACCCCAATACCCATAGAATACAGGGAAACTCCATTCTATGTCATAGGGTAAATAAAACCGAGAGTTGTCAGTAGGCCCTGCATTGGCCCATTCTATAGTTAAGCTCAGCCTAGTATTATTTACTGATCTCAATTTGTGGCCCGAATGCCCTTTTATATAATCACAACACATGCTCTATAAAATGTAATTGTGGACATTTAAAGGGTTCATATACGTTTGGTAATTGGAACCCACTGTTTGTTTCAATCCTATATAGTTATAGATGATAAAACTAACCTGTACAAATTTCATTTCAAAAGGTGGTAGCGATTTTGAGATATTGCTGAAAATCTGGAGCGGTTATGCCCACGCAGGAAGAATAATCTGCATTGGAATACACGATCTGAGAAACATCACTGCAGTAACGCTTCTCAGATTCAAATTGTTAAGGATAAAAAATGATATCTTTTTCCATAACCGCAGTACTTCGAAGCCTAAGTTTCTAAAAATGTATACTATTCAAAGCTGCTGTACTTCTTACCAAGTAAGTTTTTATTGCCACAGTAATTACCAAACGTATACGATCCCTTTAACGTTGGGATTTATGGGTTTATCCTGTTGTTTTATTCAATACTTTAAAATCTGGAAATGTAACCTTTGTGACTTTCATATCTGGTTGACCCCCAAAACAAACAACCCAAATAAACAAAAAGAAAACTAATAAAAGATCAATCGTATTTTAAATATATCTCCACAATTGTCTTTTTGGCAGGGTTTTTAATCGTTCTTCATCATGGCAGATGAGGAGCTACATAAACACAGAGCTCCAGAGCCAGTAAATATCACGGTGCTACGGGCCAGACACCTTGTGAGTAGAAAGAGTACAAATGTGATATCCAATGGATGCTAAAACCAGGAACTTGCCGGCAAACAAATAGATTTAACCCCCCTTCCCTAAAACAAAATAGGCGTAGGCCGTGTCCGAAACGAGTGTCTAGAGCTACGCTCTACAGCTACGCTCTACAGCTACAGCTACAGCTACAGCTACAGCTACAGCTACAGCTACAGCTACAGCTACAGCTACAGCTACAGCTACAGCTACAGCTACAGCTACAGCTACAGCTACAGCTACGTCTACGTAGTCGCTAAGGCAAATGGAATTCGGACGTGGCTACGGTAGAGCCTACGGCTAGTTATTGCGCCCCCAAGCGATGCTTGAATTAGTGTTAGCAAAATTACGATGTAAGAATTTACAACAATTATTGTCTGCTAGATGTTACGCAATGTTTGTTTACAGCCGGTCGAAATACCTGATGATATTGACATATTTGTCGATCTTCAATGTCGATCTTCGATTTAGAGGTCATTTTTTGAAATAATAAATGTTCTCAAAAACTCTATTATAAAATCGATAAAATTCCAAGCAAAAAAATAATAACCCAAAATTTCAAATTCTATATACCCTCAAATGGGGGTAAATAACCACTAGGTCTAGGTACTAGGCAGGTCCATTTGGCTGTATGCAAACCAAAAACAGCAATTTTGGTAAGACGACAACAAATTCTTTTTAATATTTTCATTACATTCCTCATACCAGAAAAAATGGGGGTAAATAAACACCTTTGGGCATTTGGGGGGGGGGGGGGGGGGGGGGGGGTGGGGGGGGGGGTGGTGGGGGGTGGTGGGGGTGGTGGGGGTGGTCTATGATTGTCCGTAAAAATGACCAAACACCCCCGTCGTCCCCCCTCCCTGCTCAGTGAGTGTTGAGTACTTAGTTTCATACTAGAACCCCCCATCCTCCTCCACCGATAGACTATTAAAAATGCCCAACAATGTTGTTTTTCACATTTTAATTTTTTCACATTTTTCACTTCATAGTTTCCTTTGTGTTGAAACGTTGTTTATGTAGCGTGTGTGCGTGCCTTAGTAGTACACAACGCGAATGTTGTTAAGTATTTTGTCAACGTTGAACATCGAAGGCGCAAAAAAACTTGCCCACTTTACAGCGGTCTAACAAAAAGAAAAACGCAAGTACCGTACATGTACGTGTGAAACCAAAGTTTCAGACTTCGTGACCCGTGCATGTGTTAAAAAGGCCGGTTCATACTTCATGCGTATGCGAAGCGAATTTTACATCATCATCTCCTTTGCAACTGCTTCAATGCGTACTTCGCAGCGAAATATCGCTCCGGGTGCGAACAATACCCGCTTCGCAGGCAGTTTCGCACTAGTTGAGCAATGTTCAACTCTAGCGAACCTTCACAAATCTGACAACCAATCAAATCGCAGTATTAACTAGTATCTATCGTACCATTTGATACCAGGGGGAACGGGTAAAATAGCTTACAGAATATATATTTGTGCCTTTTCTTTACAGAGAGGTAGTAAAGGCGATGGCCTGAGCTCCTTAGTCAAAGTTGAATATGGCGGCAACACGCTGGGCGAGTCAGCCAAGGTGGATTCCACCAATGAGATTGCTGCAGAGTATAACTTCAACGCCAAGTTTGATTGCAGCTTTGACGACCCTGTAATCCTAGATGAGATTGCTTTCAGGCCAGTTCTAGGTAATGCACAATGCTAATATTTTACTTTTGTGGAATGTACTTTTGTTTTGGGATTCACACGATTTGAAGAAACATCAATTGAGTGGAGAGGGTTGTTGCGAGGTTCCCAGACAAAAAAAACGTTTTACAATCATGAATGCTGAAAAAAAAGAAAAAAAAGTCGTTCGTTTTTAACCAGCGCCAGGCAGTGGTTCTTATGTTGTTCTTGTTTTTTTTGTGATTTTTTTTTTTACAATTTGATTTTCCCGAACAATTACTGGATATCTACAGAATCATTTTGCTGAATGCCTAGAATCATTATTTACTTTCAAATAAGTAAGATATTTCTTAATAATTTGGTAATATATTTTTTCGATATCTGCAAATGGTTGTAAAGGTAAACAACGTTAACAAAATAATGCCTTTCGATTCAGATTATTTTGCATAAAATCAAAACTTATCAAAATTCAACATCGGACGAAATGCCTAATATCACTAGTTAAAGCCAGTGCAGGTGTCGTGCCATTTTTGGAAAAGCCGTCATATCTTGAATTGTTGTATCGTCTAAAAATAGCTACGCTGCCTGCAGTGGCTTCCTGACCTACAATTTTGTCTGAGCATAAGTAAGAGAGGCTTACGAACTGAACGTGAAAAAAATATATTAATTTACACCAGAAATTTATTTGTTTCAACTTTATTTTAAATGATTAGTTTATTAAAAAAAGCTGCAGTCTTCTTCTTTCGTATGATGAGCAACTTAACTTGTTGACTGCATACATCGGTTTGATGACATTAGTGGAAACAGGGTGGACCCGTGAAGGTTAACATCTCCCACCCCTGTGCTGTAGTAGAGAACTAAATTGCATTTGAAACCCAAATTTGTGTATGAACAAAGACATTGTGACGATGTCGGAAGCTCCTGCTACAAGCTCTTCAACTCGGAGTTGTAATGACTTGACTCAGACAAATTTTGGGGGAATTGACTCGATTCCCGATTGGTAAACGACTTGACTCAACTTAGGTTACAGTGAGCAAATGACTCTACTTGACTCAGAATGACTCTACTTGACTCAGAATGACTCTACTTGACTCAGAATGACTCTACTTGACTCAGAATGACTCGACTTGACTCAGAATGACTAGACTTGACTCAGAATGACTAGACTTGACTAAGAATGACTCGACTTGACTCAGAATGACTCGACTTGACTCAGAATGACTTGAATTGACTCAGAATGACTCGAACTGACTCAGAATGACTCGAACTGACTCAGAATGAATCGACTTGACTCAGAATGACTATACTTGACTCAGAATGAATCGACTTGACTCAGAATGAATCGACTTGACTCAGAATGAATCGACTTGACTCAGAATGAATCGACTTGACTCAGAATGGATCGACTTGACTCAGAATGGATCGACTTGACTCAGAATGGATCGACTTGACTCAGAATGGATCGACTTGACTCAGAATGGATCGACTTGACTCAGAATGGATCGACTTGACTCGGAATGGATCGACTTGACTCAGAATGAATTGACTTGACTCAGAATGACTCAGAATGACTCGACTTGACTCAGAATGACTCGACTTGACTCAGAATGACTCGAATTGACTCAGAATGACTCGACTTGACTCAGAATGAATTGACTTGACTAAGAATGACTATACTTGACTCAGAATGACTCGACTTGACTCAGAATGACTCAAATTGACTCAGAATGACTCGAATTGACTCAGAATGACTCGACTTGACTCAGAATGAATTGACTTGACTCAGAATGACTCAGAATGACTCGACTTGACTCAGAATGACTCGACTTGACTCAGAATGAATCGACTTGACTCAGAATGAATCGACTTGATTCGAGTGAAGGCTAATAAGACTCAAGTCCCCAAAATAACAGCAACACTTGTTTGCAATGACTAAAACACTAGTGCCGGTATATGTTCACGTCACGTTTATGTACATGTACATGTACAGAAAGCACTGGGAACCCTACATGTACGTAATGATTTCTGAATCCTTTCCCTTGCTCTTTTCCCCCACCAGTGACAGTCATTGAAGTCCTTCCCAAGGAGAAGAAACAGAAAGAAGAGAAGACGGTGCTCCTAGGCCAATGCACCCTGGATCTCCTGCCGTTAGTTCAAGGAGAAACCAAGTATAAGAGTACACTCATTATCCATCCATTGCCTGGATCACCACTGGAGAGTATTCCTGCCGATAGTCCAAAGGTACCGGTACATGTACATGTAGGCACATAATTAAAGGCAGTGACCGTAGTGTATACCATTTTCAAACATCAGAAACAAAACTACTGAATTGTTTTGAAATACTTTACTTGACTGTAAGTGAATAACAGTCTCAAGTATCTTGTAAAATTACAGCACCTGGTATGCTGTGGCCTTTTGCAAGGTGTTCGTCGTTATCTGTTCAAAATCCACGAGCAAGCTGCAGTTAGCAGTTCAAAGCGAAAACAGCATAACCTCACACGGCCACTATTTATGCAAAACAACTGAAGACGACCGAGCGCCTTGTTCAAGCCATCTGTGTGAGGTTTTGGGGGTGGTGCTTATTATGCTAATAGCATAAGCTGACCCTCAAAGTCGTTTTCTATTTGGTTAGTCGTTGCGTAGAAAATTATATTTAGTGTCAGCTGTCATAACCCGAAAGGTCACAACAAAAGGTCATAACACGGTCATGCTAAAAAATATCGGAGATTATCACACTAGTAGTTGATTTTAATGAAGGCTTTTGAGGAATTTTAAATTATGTAGGTTGGAACTGTGCCTTAACTGTCTGGCTTGATCGGCAAGGGTCCTATCAGTTAAGTTTTTGCTCGTTTTGCTGGTTATTTGCTTGAATGTTGACAATGTTATGGTCTAAACTACCTGTACATGTAGTTGTACTACATGCCTTACGTACCTAGCCGTCTCTGTATGTGCCAGCTAGCTTTCTAGCAGAATGATGCCGGCTACCTAAAAAATAATGGATTACCCACAACCTTTGGGCAAATTCATGGAAAACATTTGTGATCACGAAGAAAGGATTCTAAGGCCTTTTGATGCTTGGGTTAAAAAATCTTCAAGGAATAATGTATTCGCTGCAGAATTCAAACAACACAGCATATCTTCGGGGGACAATCGACGCTGAATCTTTGCTTTGTGCCACGGTATGCATGCAACGTAGCTACACGGGTACGTATAATGTGATGACATCAGGATTAACCAAGGTGTGATTGGACACTCTACATCTTAGCCCTGTCTATACCTATTCGCATACGAGGTCGAGCCCTACAGTCTAGCACAAAATAAGCAAAAACATAAGATTTAATAGATGGTTGTAACAGGGTGTTTGGTCGTCTTCAGTTGATTTGCATAAATAGTGGCCGCGTGAGGTCCCTGTTCGTGCTGTATTTTTGCACTGCTAACTGCACCGCGCGTGCGGGTGTGGATTTCAGACAGATAACGAGGAACACCTTGCACAAACCACAAGTAAAATCACAAGACAAATCACAAGTGAAATCACAAGACAAATCACAAGTCAAATCACAATTCAAATCACAAGTCAAATCACAAGTCAAATCACAAGTCAAATCACAAGTCAAATCACAAGTCAAATCACAAGTCAAATCACAAGTCAAATCACAAGTCAAATCACAAGTCAAATCACAAGTCAAATCACAAGTCAAATCACAAGTCAAATCACAAGTCAAATCACAAGTCAAATCACAAGTCAAATCACAAGTCAAATCACAAGTCAAATCACAAGTCAAATCACAAGTCAAATCACAAGTCAAATCACAAGTCAAATCACAAGTCAAATCACAAGTCAAATCACAAGTCAAATCACAAGTCAAATCACAAGTCAAATCACAAGTCAAATCACAAGTCAAATCACAAGTCAAATCACAAGTCAAATCACAAGTCAAATCACAAGTCAAATCACAAGTCAAATCACAAGTCAAATGACAAGTCAAATGACAAGTCAAATGACAAGTCAAATGACAAGTCAAATGACAAGTCAAATGACAAGTCAAATCACAAGTCAAATCACAAGTCAAATCACAAGTCAAATCACAAGTCAAATCACAAGTCAAATCACAAGTCAAATCACAAGTCAAATCACAAGTCAAATCACAAGTCACATCACAAGTCACATCACAAGTCAAATCACAAGTCAAATCACAAGTCAAATCACAAGTCAAATCACAAGTCAAATCACAAGTCAAATCACAAGTCAAATCACGAGTCAAATCACGAGTCAAATCACGAGTCAAATCACAAGTCAAATCACAAGTCAAATCACAAGTCAAATCACAAGTCAAATCACAAGTCAAATCACAAGTCAAATCACAAGTCAAATCACAAGTCAAATCACATGTGAAATCACAAGACAAATCAAAGTGAAATCACATGTGAAATCACAAGACAAATCAAAGTGAAATCACATGTGAAATCACAAGACAAATAAAAGTGGAATTACATGTAAAATCACAAGACAAATAAAAGTAAAATCACAAGACAAATCAAAGTGGAATCACAAGTGAAATCACCAAACAAATCATCAATAAAATCACCAGTGAATTCTTAAGACAAATCACAATTGTAATCCCCAGGCAAATTTTTTGTAAAATCACTGATAATTCACTTGTGAAATTATTGATTGATTATTCTCACAGAAATCTGTGTCCGCTTTTAATTTGTGATTGCTAAACTTTTCTTATACCCGCAGGCTGAGATCGACGTTGTAGTTTCAGTCACCGAAGCCCTGCTATCTGAGGAACAACTGAAGGAAAGCAACCTGCTTACCATAACCGTGGAAGCCGCTTACTCCGTACCGGAAACCTGGAATCCTAGCGGTACTCAGTACATGTACAACATCACTCTGCCTGTACCATTAACAATTGAGGTAGGTCTAAGACAACTTGTGGCGGTACGAAGCAATCGATAATCACCCAAGCCTAATGTGTGTATTCCAGCATGCATCACCTATAGCATGGCTGTTCCCATGTCCGTATGTCAATCTGGACAAAAAATATCTTTGACAAGCACTTGTATATTGAGTCAACAACTTTCTTTATGGTGTCAGAAGTGGGATTCAAACTCACGCCCCTATTTAGTCAGAAGTGGATTTGAACCCACGCCCTAATTTGGGTACAACTGATAAATCTATCCCCAAATCACAGAAGAAAAGAAATTAGGACTTCTATTTATGCAAATAGATGTGTATTGTATGTAAATATATGTCCATCCAATTTGCATACAATATACATAGGAATATCACATTTGTCCAACTTTGAAATGAGCTAGGAAGCAAACAAAAAATATATCTCAAATTTCTTTATATATTTGACCCGTCATCACAAACGGGCTGTACCATTGCATTGTGTTATCTCGAAATATCATCGAAAATAGGTCAAAATGCCAGTACAATGTCGAAAATACAATTTTCGTTTATTTTAAAATGTTCAAACTTTTAATTTACATTCTGTGAATTGTTTAAGCCCAAAGGTGTTTTAAAATATAAAAGTGGAGTGATTTTTGTAGGGCATTATGCATGAAACTCTCTGAAGCTTTCCGATTGATTAATTGCAACCCACCTGGCTCGGTTCAAATTGTCATAACTCTGGAGCCATACCACCGATTGCGCTGTTTGAGCCTTCATTTTAAAGCTTATTACATACTCTACCAGTTAAGCACATTTTTGACTTTACAGGTCACATATTGTGAAAAAGGTCAAATTTAAGATCAAAGTAAACGTCTAAAGGTCATTGCAGGTCAAATTGCTCCGACGTAAAAGATAATGCCGAAATTCGATAATTCGATAATAACTGAGCTGTCCGAAGTTTTACAATCATGGATGCCGAGAAAAACACGAAAAACAGCGTTTGTTTTCAACCGGCGTCGAGCAGTTTTTCTTATGTTATCTTTGTTTTTTCGATTATAAAATTATACTTTTCGGAATAATTACAGGATATCTAGCGCAATAATTTTGCTGGATGCCTAGAATCATTATTTACTTTCAAATGAGTAAGATATTTCTTGATAAATTTGTAGTAAATATTTTCGATATCTGCAAATGGTGTATACTACCTTTAACCAGTTCTCGCCGGGATTATTTTAACATCGCCGAGCCGACGGGCGGGATTATTTTTAACGAAACTCGATCCGAAGCGTGTTCAGGCTGATAGTGCCGGGAAGCACACCCACGCATTTCCGGCCTTGCGCGCTGCTGACATACATTTCCGAACTTGAACTTGGCGTGTTTATGCGTCATCCGTTTTGAATTTGGAGGAATTTTTGCGTTTATATACGTCATCCGGCGCGAACTGGTTAACAGTAGGATATTCTTTAAAAACTGGGCGGTTTTTGGTTATTCTTTTATAGAACAAGTTTCAGAGTCTACTTTTGTGACCCTAAAAACTTGAGAAAAAAAATCCAAGTCTACCAAGATTAGTTTTTCGATCAACTTTTGACAGTGCATATTCCTCTATTCACATTCTTCTTGTCTGGTTCACAGAGAGAGTCGACGGTCGTGCTATCAAATGGCGTCCTGAAAGCAGCCAATGACAGGGAACTACCGTCCAAGCAGAAGAAATGGCCTGCCCCCGCTGGGGCTCAAGGGGGCGCTGTGTTCATTCCTGATAAGTAAGGCCAAGGATTCTAATCCCTTGTCTTCAAATCTCTTGTCTTCAAATCTCTAAGTGGTGACTTGCAGAATTGTATTCGGTTTATTTTCAAGTTTACCGAGACCGCTGGCTGGATTATTATTATTATTTTTGTAATGTTTTTTTATTCAGTAAAATATTCCTGTTTTGATAATGCAACTACTACAATATGCCCACATTCTGTCGCCTAGGGCATTTCTTTTCACTCCGCAGTCGGGGGACGCGATATAACGTCATCCGCTAACCGCCATAAAATCTGAAGCGTGTGTATACGTCAGCCGTGAAACTACACATGGGGCCAGGGACAATTATTGTACACAGTTAAACCTATACGTACAAATATTTTCAAGCCCAGCTGAAACGCACCCTTTCAAGAATGTCAAAGGAGACTAAGGAATACTCGTCCTCCACGGCGCTAGCGTATAACGTTTGGCGGGAATACATGTCAACCGCAACAACTAAGGAAATATTTGCAGCATGTATACATGCGTTTGTTTATGGTGTAAATGGAGGACACATGCCTGGCGACACAAAGGTGAATTGGGTTAGGGTATAGAATCGAGGACGACCTCAATTGAGATGCCTGTACAAAACCAATGAGAACCGTCGGAAAAGGTTGGAGTACAAACAAAGGAAATTATTGAGAGGAACAAAGGAAACTCCTCGATTTACACCATAAACAAACGTGAGTGTTAATGTTTTCATCCTTGGATAGTAAACAATTTTGGTGATGGTGATTTTTTTTAAATAAAATTTAATTTTTTGAAACGATTTTTTGAAAAGGATATTTAGCGCAATCATTTCGCTAGATGCCTATCATTATTTACGTTCAAATTAATATATATTTTTTAATTTCTCAAATTCTCAAAGTGTTGTCCTAAAGTCGTTTTTTACCTGTAAGAGTGGATATAGACCAATACAAAATAGTATTTGAAAGGGTGCCTTTAGGATTTTGTGGATTTTTTATTTTTGGCCAATCTCACACCTTTAACGGCAAACGCAGCCTTACAAAATTACCATTAAATACTCCAAATCTTAAGCATTTACCCCCTTTTTTTGGCAAATATTCTAACAAATTCCTTAAAAAAAAAAAAATGTTGTCTTAAGCAAATGCTTTCTAGTAAAAGCATTTGCTTCATATATTTATACAGATGCTAGCAAATGCTTAAACAAATTGTAGTAAAAGATATTATCCATATGACCCATTGTACTAGATTTGTGCAAGCTGTGAGCTATGACGAAGAAGATGGAGAACTCGCAGGCAAAAAGGTAAATTTTTAACCCACTTCACAGTGGAGACGAGCAACTACTGATTGCTTTAATAGTGAACACATACCAACATTCCACGGACTGGGCCGGAACCAACAGTCCGCAACATTTTGTCCTGGAAAAGTAATGGAATTTTGTTTTTCTGTCGCCTAAATTAAGCTTTAGGAGACACTCACTAGTCCTAAATGATTCCGTATGATTGTATCTCTGTATCTCCGTATGACCGTAGATATGTTAAAGTTTTAGATTAAGTTTTTGAAAAAAATGTATAACTTTCAAATGCTTTCGTGAATTTTGGTGAAACTTGGATGCAGTGACCCTTGGGTGGGAAGCCACAATTCCCCATGGGTTATATACTGTGATCATGTTGGGGTCATTAGAGGTCATTGTTCAAATGTTTCTTTGTCTACAGAATTTGATGGATTTTAATGTCACTTGGATAGCGTGATCCTTGGGGGTTCTTCACAACTCTTTCTAAATAGGAGGACAAAGGTCATCTAGGGGTCATTTGAGGTTGTCGTTTAAATATGTACATGTACAAAATTTGACTTTTTTAAGAACACAAAATATTTCTAAATCGACCACGGGAGAAGGTGACACTCGCAATCCACAATGCGACCCTCAAAATATTGTTCCCACGCAGAGCCAACTGTAAAACTTTTACAATTCTCAAATGTGTTTGAAGTGCTTTTTTTTTGGGGGGGGGGGGGCCTGATTTGAATACTGCTCTTTACATTTGTGGAACTTTTTCCTCAGGACCGTGATTTCCGAGTTGAAGTGGAGACGGACAAGAATCGTGTCATCTGGAATTGTGAGCGACGTTGCTTTATGGAACCCTCTGCTGTGCAAAGGTACGCTCATAATATGCTCTGTTTTGCAAACAAGTATTCTTGAACGAGGAAAAATGTTAACCAAACCTGTTTGTTTCACTGTTGAATACCTATACTCTTTCAGTGTGTAGAAAATAATCTGACATTGTTGAATATGCAATACCGTAAAATACAATACACCCAACCTAAAAAAGTGTAATACCACTAATGGTGTGTACAGAATATGCCAATTGAGGCTTATGATGCTTTGGGCATAGGTGAGTATCAACGAAAACTACTCCTGAAAGCCTGCAAAAGTCCTATTTTGTTTTGTCCTACTTTTTTCCTTTTTTCAAAATGAACAAAGAAATCGGCAAGGCGGGACTTGAACCTGCGACCTCAGAATACCGGACCAGCGCTCTACCAACTGAGCTATTTTGCCCTATGTTGGCGGTCTCCCAAATTGTCAGTATCTTTGTTCGAGGGCGCTAGTCAGAAGTCATAAACCCCAGAATTTCGTATGGCCAGGCATCACGCCCGATTTTACGATACAACCTGGGAAGCAACATTGTGGGGATCACTCAATAAGGATTTATGATACACAAATAAACCACAAGGGAAACTGACTAGGTAAATTTGCCTAATTTCAAAGTGAACAAAGAAATCGGCAAGGCGGGACTTGAACCTGCAACCTCCGGAATACCGGAACGGCGCTCTACCAACTGGTGTTTATGACTACTGACTAGCGCCCTCGAACAAAGATACTGACAATTTGGGAGACCGCCAACATAGGGCAAGATAGCTCAGTTGGTAGAGCGCCAGTCTAGTATTCCGGAGGTCGCAGGTTCAAGTCCCGCCTTGCCAATTTCTTTGTTAACTTTGAAATTACAGTTTCCCTTGTGGTTTATTTGTGTATTTTAATTATTTTGAAATTTTGATTCGGCTTTTCTCTGACTTGTTCACCTTCGTCGGCTTGATATCTTTGGGGACACAATCCTCAATAAGACCGTTCAAAAAGCAGACGAGCTCGGCTTGCTTGGTACAAACACTTGGTACAAACACTGTGGCTACTCAATTGCTCAAGCATGATGCTTGGTTGATTGCTGGAGTGGCACTCTAGGTCAACAATAACTGCAATGAGCAGCAATAAGTCACTAACAATAGTAGACCGTAGGAGGGATTGCCGGCGACGGAGCCTTTGAATCGTCAGGTTTTTGTTTTGTGGCAGTGACGATTATTGCCTCGCAAATTGCTTCTTTTGTTAAGTTCAGGACAGGCCCCACAAGTTGGGCTTCTGAGGGAAGTACTGATCCCTCGCTTAAAGCAGGCGGGCTTGTTCCAGACCGTCTGGGAACCGGGCATGTGGTTTGGGATCACGGGCCTTTTTTATTTAAAAAATCTTCTTTTTTTTGACAGCCTGCAAGCCAAGATTGCTCAGACTCGTCTGTGGCCCGTGGAGCTGATAAGGATGCCGCTGCCATCCACTGCCAAGGCTAAGGGCAAGGTAACGCTGATTGTTATTGCTCTTGCAAAACTTGGCTATCAAGTTACCAGAGCATTTTGTAAACCAGTTAGTTCCAAAGACGTGAATATATGAAAAACGTTTTTAATAATCAAAACAGATGACTGATAAACACGCCACAAGCAACTTAAGTTTAAACGTAGATCCAAATTTTCTGAAAAAAGTTGAATAACTCTGACAGCGGGATTTTGCACCTGAGTTTTAATATTTATTATTATTATTAATAATTTTTTCTGGTAATGAAACCAAGGATCCCTTAAAAGCGCATTGGCACTGTAGTTGGCACTAAAGAAACCTGTAGACCTCAGAAGCAGAAGAATATAATGGCGGAAAATCCACGGAATCAGGCAGGGACTGAAAACCCAATCCACATTATGTGACCTGTTCCAACGAAACCCGGACAAAGTCGCACAATGTGTTTTGTCACAATGTACTCCTGAAGTCATTTCGGGATGGATTTTACCATTTTGAGGTTTTAGGTTTTCCTAAGTCACTCACTATTAATCTACAATCTCCTCAAATTTGAACAAAATCCGTCCACCAGAAGTGTGTTTTTTTGTCAATTTTGTGAAACATTTGTGTACAGAAATAATACGCTTTTCTGAACTTCAAAGCTGTTTATCTCATAATTAGGTTGTCAGGGTTTTATCACTAAATCCAGACCCCAGGGAAGATAGGGTGGGGGTACATATGTAAATGATACATCATTTTAAAGCTGAGAACCTAGAGAATTTGAAAAAAGCAAAATCTGAAAAACTAAAAAGTTGACTTTGTCCGGGTTTCGTTGGAACAGGTCACATATTGGCCAAGGCAGGATTTAAACGGGATTACAAAAACAAATGAAATACAAATATTGATCAACATGTTAGCAAAATTTATAAAGTGTACATGGGTCTGAACCCTTTTCTTACCAATGCTGAGTTTACTCAACAGTTTTTAGTATAGTGTTAAAGAAAGTGGTAAGGAAAGAGTTAACACTTTGGAAAATGCTTTGGAAAATGTTGATAATTGGGGTGGCCTCTTATAATTATTAAAAGCAAAGCATAAAATGATTCATTTTAGTGTCAATTAAACGATTGATCTATTTCTAGGAGGAAGAGAATCCTATATTCTTCCACGGTGTTGCTTACGTCAACCTGGCTCCACTGCTCTATCCTGGAGGTGAGTTTATTAAAGGCCCAGTTATACTGGGCCTGTGACCAGATTATGATCTACAATCCTGGCCAAAATGGTTGGGACACATGACTATAAGCATACACTCTCCCCCCTCTCCCCTAGTGAATGTTGTCATCTGCAACACGGTTACCTACGATTGATCTTGCCATCAATCTTCTCCAATCGTTGGTGATCGCATGACCACGCGTACCACCAATCGTTTGATGACCTACCACCAGTCTTAAAGAGCAATTATAATATGCGAAGGCTCATAGAGATTGTAGCCGATTGGTTGTACCTCGGCCAAATCGCCACCAATTGCACGATCCAGAAATTGTTCTATCTGGCGTGACTGAGGCTTTAGGGTGTCCCTTTCTATTTCTATGGTTCTCATCTTTTTGTTTAGCTTTTAAAGTTTAAAATGTAAACCTAAAAGAAAGGCAGTATGCAATTAGGTTCATTCCACCAAGTTGCATGGAACATGGCATCCCAGTCGGGCAGATCGGTGCAAGATACATGTATGACAGAATTGTTCACTTGATGATAAAAGCATGAATTTTTGCACAAAGTCAGAGTTGGTCATGAGAAAGATATTTGGCTATAGGGCCATCGCATATTTGACCTTTGAAAAAAAATATAGGTAGGATAACATGCAATGGCAGCCATTTTTGTTTTTCTACCTAGATATATTTGTTTCAATGGACAAATCTGCGATGGCCCTATAGCCAAATATCTTTCTTATGACATACTAGGATTGTGTGCCAAATTCTATGATTTTATCATTTGATTGAATAATTTTTTCACCGATCTGCCCAACTTTCCCTATTATGTCCAGAACCGGTTGTGAGGCGTTCCTCTACTTACATATCACTACACCGTTGCATATCTTTTTAAATTTACATTTTTTATGTGTGGCGCAAGTATATAATCCTTGTCAGCTTTTTAATGTTTTTTACTCGAATGGGTTTTAAACACAATTCAGCCGTTTTGGCTGCGATGTTTAAATGTTAACAATAATAATAATAACGACCCCAAAATAATTTTTTTTTTAAAAACCCGACTGAAATGAAAATCGCCCAGACCCATCTAAAGTCTGTTTCTGTTTCAGGTCAGTTTTGCACAATGTTATAACTGTAACCCATGACCTCCTGCTCTGTAGTGCTGACGTCTTACCACTAGACCACAGATCTAGCCGAGGTTAACGGGATGATGGGTGGTTAGAATCTGATTAGCAGCAGGTATCGCAGTACTAGCCGAGCATTATACATCATGAGTTTGTGCTTACAGCCAAAAGTATGTATTTGGCCGTGTTTTCTAAATTTGATTTCCGCTTTTCTCTTGGCTGCAGTGAACAAGATACGAGGTGCGTTCAGGGTGCACGCTTACAATGAAGCGGAAATTGTGGAGAAGGTATGTCTCTTAAAACCTGAAGTGTTTTTATTAAGTCAAGGGCTGTATTCACGAGTCAGCCAGATTAAAATGAAGGTGAGGTAAAATCTTTATTTTGGGAACTTGCAGATAGAAATGAAAGCAGTAAATACAAATTAATACCAGTCTTCTCTGATGAATAATTCAAAATTTGTGATTAAAGGTAGGATACATCATTGGTATATGCTTGAATGATCACGAATGGGTGGATTTGGGAGGTTATATTTAATAGTAAATATTGTTTAACTGACCTGTCCGAAGCAAGAAAAATGACGTTTTTTAACCGGTGTCGGGCAGTGGTTTTTATGTTGTTCTAATTTTGTTGCAATTGCCATCCGCCGATCGTGAATTTTTCGGAACAATTACAGGATATGTAGTGCAATCATTTTGCTGGATGCCTACAATCATTATTTACTTTCAAATAAGTAAGATATTTCTTAATAATTCAGTAGTAATTTGATTTCTGCAAATAGTGTATCCTACCTTTAAACATACCTTAATGTTTTAAGCTACATTCATAAATACCTGGGACAGTTTAGGCATTCCTATTGGTCGAGAGCCCGTCACGTGGCCGGTAATAAACGGACGATAAAGACATGGCTGGAAGTGTTTAAAACCAGCTGGCAACAAAGCGACGTTGCATTATACCCGTCCCCAGGGCTCCCTAATGGCAGTAATAGTCTGGTTCATAGTAAATACGCTTTATTGCATGTATTGTGTAGAGCGACAGAGGCGGAAACATGTCATTTGACACACAGAATGGCGAAACACCAAAATTTTTGGGGCTTTTTTTGGCTGAATTTTACCAAAAAAGGTATTTATGAATGGGAATAAATATGTGTTCGGTCGGTATTAATCACTCTGTTTAATACCGCTTGGAGTCTGGGTGCTGATAATTACCCTCGCCTTCGGCTCGGGTAATTATCAGTACCCAGACTCCAATCGGTATTAAACAGAGTGATTAAAACCTCTTGAACACACATTTATTCCCTTATTAAAAAAATAATTGAAAGTGAGGCCAGAATGCAAATATAGTCTGACACCATCCCATTCAACACGAGCATGTTTTCGTGACCGCAACCAGAAAGCTGTTTCAGCTTTGGTTATTGGTTCAGCGTTTTCGTGACTTTGGTTGGCTGGGGTAACGTCACTGTTCCAACCAAAACTGAACGTAGTCCAAAGGTCGGTTACGGTGCATTTCAAGATGGGGAAAGGTTAATGCTCATTTTGAATACGTATTAAGTTTGTACATTTAAAGTGGCATGTAATACATTGTTTATACAACTTACATGATGTGATTTTGCTTTCAAAGTGGACATGGTCATTAGCAGGATGTAATTTCACTAACAAATGTCTAAAATTACATCCAAATGCTCCAAATTCCCATCCTCAGTCCAAATTCACCTACTGGATTAATAGTCAATTTACATTTTAAAACAAAGGGCCTGACCTAGAAGTTATCTAGGTAATAACAGTGCGAGGACCCGGTTATTACTGCGTGATAATGACCGGGTTATTACTGCGTAATAATGACCGGGTTGGGGATGACCGCTGGATCGAGCCGAAGGCGAGGTCCATTACCAGTGGTCATCCCCCAACCCGGTCATTATCACGCAGTAATAACCGGTTCCTTAAACTGTTATTACCTTTAATAAATACCTTTTTAACAAGAACAATTGTGAAATTGCTCCAAATTTTGTGACTTTCCTTTCGGCGATATTTCCAGCGTTTTGTGTTCATGTTTAGGGGCCATGTTTTAGCTTATGCATGGTACCCTGTCTCTTCAATATGTGTTGTTATTATAACCCATACTTTGAGACCAGACTAGGTGACCACTGATGCCCACCGTGCACAGTATTGCGTTAGCGTTAACAGAGGACACGCGCATTTTGAAAAATGCCGTGCGTATAGATACAAACGTTCTACGCGTACATTTATAGAGCGCAGTATCAAGATTTGACGCGTCCTTGTTACAAGTTACCGTAGAACTGTTGCATTCGGCCAATCATGGGCTTACATGATGCTTGATTAATGCTGGTTCAGGGAACATTTATTCGCTTCTTCTTGAAAGCGGGGTTATTACTACATAATAATCCACTTCATGTGATCGAGTCTCGACCAATCAGAAGCCAGCAACTCTCCTAGGTATTTATTAATTCAATATAATTTATTTTAACACTCTTATGATCACTCTTTGACATACTAAAAGTATACATGTAATTTCACTCAAGGAGTGGTAAAGTGATTTTTTTTAATTCATTGTTTTTTCACTTTTTTTTATCATACAATAGCCGTACACGGAGGGGGTTATTTATCTTTTGTGTCTATTAACTGTCAGAAATTTCGCTCAAATTACGCGTGCGACTCTGCGGAACAAGACTTATTGCAAGCAGATGACTTTTCTATGTCTATCAATTAATATAATATACAGGAATCTAATTTGCCACACGATCATATGTGACCTGTTCCAACGAAACCCGGACAAAGTCGACTTTTTAGTTTTTCAGATTTAGCTTTTTTCAAATTCTCTAGGTTCTCAGCTTTAAAATGATGTATCATTTACATACATGTATGTACCCCCACCCTATCTTCCCTGGGGTCTGGATTTAGTGATAAAACCCTGACAACCTATATATACAGCTTTGAAGTTCAGAAAAGCGTATTATTTCTATACACAAATGTTTCACAAAATTGACCAAAAAACACACTTCTGGTACACGGATTTTGTTCAAATTTGAGGAAATTGTAGATTAATAGTGAGTGACTTAGGAAAACCTAAAACCTCAAAATGGTAAAATCCATCCCGAAATGACTTCAGGAGTACATTGTGACAAAACACATTGTGCGACTTTGTCCGGGTTTCGTTGGACTCAAATACAACTCTGATTCACGGTGATTTAAGGGTGAAACTGCATTTAGATTTTTTAAAAACTCGTAGTGAGACCACAGCACTCCACAAAATGACAATTTGACTATATTAAAAAAATGGAATCATCTGTAGACCAAGAGGAAGGGTGGGCTTGCGGACGAAGCTGCTCGGGTGGCTACCTCGATGTTCAGGAACGCCTCTCCGTCGATCAAAGGTAGCAAGGCGGGCAAGGAGGAGAAAGGAGGAGACAAAGGAAGGGATAAAGAGAAAGATGCATCTAAGAAGGTTAGAGGAATAAGACATCTCTGTTGACATAATTTCGGATGCGATCAAGCAAAATTAGTCTTAACAAGTTGACTGCCGGGCATAATTTCACAGGGCGCCCCCATTTGCCAAGCATTGTACGCATGCGCATACTTAACCAGTTCGCGCCGGATGACGTATATAAACGCAAAGTTTTCCCCAGATTCAAAACGGATGACGCATAAACACGCCACGAGCAAGGCCGGAAATGTCTGTCAGCAGCGAGCAAGGCCGGCAATGCGTGGGTGTGCTTCCCGGTACCATAGGCCTGAACCCGCCTCGGATCGAGTTTTGTAAAAAATAATCCCGCCCCTCGGCTCGGTGATGTTAAAATAATCCTGGCGCCAACTGGTTAGTAGGTACTTAAAAAAAAAAAAGGAACAAAAATTGTCCTCACCACTGCCAGCAGCGTATTTGTTGCGTTATCAGTGATGCCAGTGTATTTAATTTACAATACAATTTTCTACGAGTATACTCGTAGTGGCAGACTCCGGTACACCTGTTACTATGACTATTAAGTCATTAAAAGCACACTTTTGGAAATGAAACTTGGCATCGAATACAGCTGTACATAAAGAAAAAAAAGGACATTTCAGGACTTAGTTTTTCAATAACTTTGCAATTTTTGGGCGATGATCAAACTCAGGATTGAAAACTCACTTTTTGTTTTTACCTAATACCTTTTGAATTTCAGAAATTTGTCTGCATACTGCAGTTTACTTAAGTAGTATTTTGTAGTATTGGGTGACGTTTAATAGGGTTAAGGTAACTTGGAACCCGTACTACTTTACAATTGTTTGTCTACCCAGCCATCACAGATGTTGAAGGCAGGACAGCAGGCAGCAGACGCCATGTCTGAAGTGGAGGCCCCATCTCAGCAGAACCTTGAAGGCATGCAGTATGACGAGGCTAGGACCTATGTTGTTCTGGAGTTCACTCTACAGAGATCCATGGTGCCCAAGAGGCTTCCTGAGGAACTGGCCAAAAGGTAAACGTTTCAACCATTCCGGATTCATTTCTGCTCCTTTTTTTCTTAGAGTTTTTTGTTCTTGTTTTTAGTGGCCGCGTGAGGTCGCTGTTCACGATTTATTTTTGCACTGTGCATGCTAAACTATTGAACTGCAGCGCGCGGGTGGATTTCGGACAAATAAACGACGATGGCCTTGTATGTATTTTGTTTTGTTTTGTTGTGTTGTGTTTCAAAGCCTGTTTTCTCAGTTGTGTAATTTGAATTCAATGAAATCTATTATTATGCCAAAACTGCATATCCCCGAAACGGGAGGGGATGTGGAGCTCTACTATGTTCCAAATGAAAGCTTATATCCTGGACTTTCTAACCATTTTTCAACCTTTGCATTTTTGCAATATAATATACCTTTTTCCAAAGCGGGTAACAATTTTGCTTACCTTCATAGATTAGAGCTCATCCAGGATTTGAAATAAATGGGTCGTTTTTTGGTAAGTAAATGCCAATCATGGTCAATATTTTTGCATTACCCAATCAGAGTGGCTGAGTACATTCCACCGCGATCCCTGTTACCACGACGAACCAACGGTGCCCAACGGGCAGTCGAAGACTTCCACAACCAAGTGGCTAACATTGGCAACATGGTCCTAGAAGAATTCCGGTAAGATGAATAGGATTTTCAAAAGCCGTCTAAAATTCTGGTTCATACCGAACGCGAACGCGAACGCGAACGCGAACGCGAACGCGAACGCGAACGCGAACGCGAACGCGAACGCGAACGCGAACGCGAACGCGAACGCGAACGCGAACGCGAACGCGAACGCGAACGCGAACGCGAACGCGAACGCAATTTGTGACGTCATTTGTGACGTCACATTTCAACTCCGGCGATTTTTGCAGCGAATGCTTTGTGACATAAAATTTATATCGCATTCACTTTTGCGTGAAGTTTGAACCAGCCTTTAGCCTTCGTCAAGGCTTTCGACAAATGTCTGACGATTGTGAGACGATCGATTGGTGGCCTCTAACATCATCTAGTCAGATTGGTGTAAAAGCTTTGAATTTGGCACACAGTCTGAGTATGTCATGAGAAAGATATTTGGCTATAGGCTTTAGGCGCGGTCGTATGAGGGCGTGGTCGTATGAGGGCGCGGTCGTATGAGGGCACGGTCGTATGAGGGCGTGGTCGTATGAGGGCGCGGTCGTATGAGGGCGCGGTCGTATGAGGGCGCGGTCGTATGAGGGCGCGGTCGTATGAGGGCGCGGTCGTATGAGGGCGCGGTCGTATGAGGGCGCGGTCGTATGAGGGCGCGGTCGTATGAGGGCGCGGTCGTATGAGGGCGCGGTCGTATGAGGGCGCGGTCGTATGAGGGTGCGGTCGTATGAGGGTGCGGTCGTATGAGGGTGCGGTCGTATGAGGGTGCGGTCGTATGAGGGTGCGGTCGTATGAGGGTGCGGTCGTATGAGGGTGCGGTCGTATGAGGGTGCGGTCGTATGAGGGTGCGGTCGTATGAGGGTGCGGTCGTATGAGGGTGCGGTCGTATGAGGGTGCGGTCGTATGAGGGTGCGGTCGTATGAGGGTGTGGTGGTATGAGGGTGCGGTGGTATGAGGGTGCGGTCGTATGAGGGTGCTGTTCACATAGCAACCGTACTTTCTATGAGCAGTACCTCCCTGGTATTACCCACTGCGTTCCTTGTTCGTGTGATACAATTACTCGTATACCAGTCCAGAGGGATTGCTTTGTCTGTTCGCCAACTCTCTTAACCAGTTTGTGCCGGGTTTATTTTCAAGATACCGAACCCTGTTTATCTGTTGTTCAGCCAGCAATATTTGTTATTTTGTTTTAAGGAGTTTGTTTGCTGGGAAGCTCGACAATGGTGAGCTGCCATCCTCAAGCGATGATCAAGAAGATATGCGAAGAAAACTCACGTACGAGTTAAATTCCTCGGGGAAGTACTTCGCGTTCAAGGAACAGCTTAAGGTAATAGTTTGACACAATATAAAGGAGAAAGCAAAGGTGCGCATAGTCAAGTCCATCACAAGTCCCTGCAAGTCCATCACAAGTCCCTGCAAGTCCATCACAAGTCCCTGCAAGTCTATCAAAAGTCCATCACATGTCCCTGCAAGTCTATCACAAGTCCCTGCAAGTCTATCACGAGTCCCTGAAAGTCTATCATGAGTCCCTGCAAGTCTATCACAAGTCCCTGCAAGTCTATCACAAGTCCCTGCAAGTCTATCACAAGTCCCTGCAAGTCTATCACAAGTCCCTGCAAGTCTATCACAAGTCCCTGCAAGTCTATCACATGTCCCTGCAAGTCTATAACAAGTCCCTCCAAGTCTATCACAAGTCCCTCCAAGTACATCACAGGTCCCCAGTTTTTATTTTCGACTTGTTTTGACTTTCTGACCGAAATTGTATTGATGAACAGTTTTAAAAGTGTGGTTTGACAGTATCAAACACTATGTTTAAGACCGGTTGAAGTCTGAATGCTAATAATTAACATCACCGACGGCTCAAGTAATTATCAGCATCCAGACTATAATCAGTCTTAAACATAGTGCTTAATACCTACTAGCCACACATTTATTCCCTTCTTCAATATCCCATGTTTTAATTTCAGCATTCTGTGGTGAAGATTGTCCGTGAGAAGTACCTGAAAACCAGTGCCTTTGACAACAAAGAAGAGCTTCAGGTACGTTTTAGCTAGGACAAGAATTATGGAGGTAAAGTGTCTTGCCAAAGGACACAACATATGGCCAGCAGCTGGATTCAAATTTCTGATCATGAGCTACAAAACCTAACCACACTTATCCCACCCATATTGATTGCAACTTTGACAGGAAAATATTCAGTCAGATGCAGTTTTTAGTAATTGAATACTGAATTTTTACAATATTGAGAGCCCAAGGGTCACTCGAATGAATTTATATTTTACATTAAATATTGTGACGCTGACCTGTTTAAAGATTTGTGTTTATAGTTGCTGGGGAAAAAAGAAAAAGATTTTGTAGTCTGTTTCCTTGACTTCCTTCAGACGAAACAGAGTAATTTATAAACGTCTGGGAATTATCAGGTGAGGAAACCAGACTAGTTTGTTCGCAACCACTTATGGATGTGGAACTGTATTGCCAATAAAATGTGGACTAAAATTGGGGGCAGTGTTTTAAAAATTAAAAGGTTTTTCCAATGATTGCTGGCCGGCAATCAGTGGAAATTGATACCAAATTCCACTTTTCTTGAAAAAAATACAGCACACCAGGTGTCATAAGTTAGTCTTGCATATGCACTGTGGACCTCCAAACAATATAGGTCCACACGATGCGGGAAGAGGTTATGGTTTGTGGACTTGGCAAGGTCTACAATCCGTTTTTCAAAAAGTCTCAGAAAAAGAGGAAAAACGGGTGAGGGTTATATATAGAAAAAATAGGAGGAACATCTGAGAGGCCCAGAATCAACATTTAAGGTTAAATTTGTTTTGGGGAAGCCAGAAAAATGAGTATTTTAGTCAACGTTTTTTAACTACACGAAGACAAAGGAATGTCCACAGTCCGTATGTGAGGTAAACCTCTTCGATTTCACAAGATGCTTAAGACTGTTATTCACTGTCAAGTAAGGTATTTCATAGTAATTCAGTAGTTTTGTTTCTGGATGTTTGTAAATGTATTATACTTCCTGGGTGTCGTTTCAAAGTGACAATTTCCTCCATTATCAGGCCTTTCTGAGTGAGCTATACGTCTTCCTGGTGGACCAGATGCATTGTGGGCTAGGTAAAGTCCTGTCTCTTGAAGACGAGACACCAGTTCCTGCCCCGCTGACTGATTGCGCCCAGCTCAAGCATTTCGCCCGAGAGGCAGAATTCAACGAGAACTTTGAGCTTGCTGCCAAGTATTACCAGGAGGTGGGTGGTATATTACCAGGAGGTGGGTGGTATTACTAGGAGGTGGGTGGTACATGTATATTACCAGGAGGTGGGTGGTATAATACCAGGAGGTGGGTGGTATAATACCAGGAGGTGGGTAGTATTACCAGGAGGTGGGTGGTATATTACCAGGAGGCGGGTGGTACAATGTATATTACCAGGAGGTGGGTGGTATATTACAAGGAGGTGGGTGGTTAATACCAGGAGGTGGGTAGTATTACCAGGAGGCGGGTGGTATATTACCAGGAGGCGGGTGGTATATTACCAGGAGGCGGGTGGTATATTACCAGGAGGCGGGTGGTATATTACCAGGAGGCGGGTGGCATATTACCAGGAGGCGGGTGGTGTATTACCAGGAGGCGGGTGGTGTATTACCAGGAGGCGGGTGGTGTATTTCCAGGAGGCGGGTGGTGTATTACCAGGAGGCGGGTGGTATATAACCAGGAGGCGGGTGGTATATAACCAGGAGGCGGGTGGTATATAACCAGGAGGTGGGTGGTATAATACCAGGAGGTGGGTAGTATTACCAGGAGGTGGGTGGTATATTACCAGGAGGCGGGTGGTACAATGTATATTACCAGGAGGTGGGTGGTATATTACAAGGAGGTGGGTGGTTAATACCAGGAGGTGGGTAGTATTACCAGGAGGCGGGTGGTATATTACCAGGAGGCGGGTGGTATATTACCAGGAGGCGGGTGGTATATTACCAGGAGGCGGGTGGTATATTACCAGGAGGCGGGTGGTATATTACCAGGAGGCGGGTGGTATATTACCAGGAGGTGGGTGGCATATTACCAGGAGGCGGGTGGTGTATTACCAGGAGGCGGGTGGTGTATTACCAGGAGGCGGGTGGTGTATTTCCAGGAGGCGGGTGGTGTATTACCAGGAGGCGGGTGGTATATAACCAGGAGGCGGGTGGTATATAACCAGGAGGTGGGTGGTATATTACCAGGAGGCGGGTGGTTTATTACCAGGAGGCGGGTGGTTTATTACCAGGAGGCGGGTGGTGTATTACCAGGAGGCGGGTGGTATATAACCAGGAGCTGGGTGGTGTATTACCAGGAGGCGGGTGGTGTATTACCAGGAGGCGGGTGGTGTATTACCAGGAGGCGGGTGGTGTATTTCCAGGAGGCGGGTGGTGTATTTCCAGGAGGCGGGTGGTGTATTACCAGGAGGCGGGTGGTATATTACCAGGAGGCGGGTGGTATATTACCAGGAGGTGGGTGGTATATTACCAGGAGGTGGGTGGTATATTACCAGGAGGTGGGTGGTATATTACCAGGAGGCGGGTGGCATATTACCAGGAGGCGGGTGGTTTATTACCAGGAGGCGGGTGGTGTATTACCAGGAGGCGGGTGGTGTATTACCAGGAGGCGGGTGGTTTATTACCAGGAGGTGGGTGGTATATTACCAGGAGGCGGGTGGTATATTACCAGGAGGCGGGTGGTATATTACCAGGAGGCGGGTGGTATATTACCAGGAGGCGGGTGGTATATTACCAGGAGGCGGGTGGTTTATTACCAGGAGGCGGGTGGTGTATTACCAGGAGGCGGGTGGTGTATTACCAGGAGGCGGGTGGTGTATTACCAGGAGGCGGGTGGTGTATTACCAGGAGGCGGGTGGTGTATTACCAGGAGGCGGGTGGTGTATTACCAGGAGGCGGGTGGTGTATTACCAGGAGGCGGGCGGTGTATTACAAGGAGGTGGGTGGTGTATTACCAGGAGGCGGGTGGTGTATTACCAGGAGGCGGGTGGTGTATTACCAGGAGGCGGGTGGTGTATTACCAGGAGGCGGGTGGTGTATTACCAGGAGGCGGGTGGTGTATTACCAGGAGGCGGGCGGTATATTACAAGGAGGTGGGTGGTATATTACCAGGAGGCGGGTGGTATATTACCAGGAGGCGGGTGGTATATTTCCAGGAGGCGGGTGGTATATTTCCAGGAGGCGGGTGGTATATTACCAGGACGTGGGTGGTATATTACCAGGAGGTGGGTGGTATATTAAGAGGACGTGGGTGGTACATGTATATTACCAGGAGGGCGCTGTAAGACGCCATTTTCTGAGTACCCAACACATGCAAAATTACGTTTATTAAAGTAGTTTCGTAATTTTACTTTTATCTAAAAATAGAATATTGGAAACATTTTAATTTTGGAGCTGTAAGAATATGTAAACTGACGTGAAATATCTCCTAATCACTTTTAATTATACCCTCAAATACCGAGAGCACGGCGCCGAAACGTTCAATAATACAGCCCTTTGACAGCTTATAGTCTGTTGGTTGGTTGCCCTGCTAAGCACAAGTTGTTTTTGTTGCTAATAGCCTCTGTCTATTTTATGGAGACTGAAAACAGTAAGCACGGCCAATGGCACGCTTAACCCTAGCAGGAAAAATTCTTAATTCAGTGACGTAAATTCAGTGACAAAAATACCATAAAATAGTGCTTAATGGTACCTGTAACCTTTTCTGCTAACTGTTATGCAGTTGGTTTGTATAACAAATATTAAAGTGGTTCCATTTTACATGTAAACAAACACATTAAAACTTTGGTATTGTGGTATGTTTTTTTTTTCAGAGGCTGGCAAGAAATCGAAATGATGCAGATCTCTGGTTTGACTATGGCACATTCTGCCTCCTTATCAACGATGTCACTAAGGTATGTCTTACCTCATCACAAGTCGTCACAAACAATCACAAGCCGTCATAAGCAATCACAAGCAATCACAAGCCATCACAAAAATTACAAGCCCTCACAAGCAATTACAAGCCGTCACAAGCAATCACAAGCCGTCACAATCCACCGCAAGTCAAATCATAACTTTTGATTAAAGTCATTTAAAGTCAGTACATATGTGTTCAGTTAGAGAAACAGAAACAAAACTAAAAGTGTAATGTCATTTACAAGTTAAATCATAATCATTACAGTTCCATTACCGGTCGATCACGGTTTGTCACAGTTGAACTGTAACAAAGGAATTTGTTTGTCATTGTTCTTTCCCTGTCACTTGTGAACGTACTTACGTGCAAGGTGCTACTCGTTGTATTACTTGTGATTTTTCATCTACTTAAGTACTTGTCTGGGCATAGAGCAGGTACATGTACCTGTGAGTAGCAACTTGTTTTACAGTGTAATTGACTTGGGAACAAACTAACTACTTGGCGGTTTCTGCACTAGAGTTGCCTTTTGTCTTGATGTTATAAATGAAGCTCCACCGGCCTCACTCTCCAGGATTTCAATCCTAACAATCAAATTTCAGGTAAATGACCCAAAACGTTGCATACAAAAGTTATTCATTAACTACTCGCGAGTACCCGTCTACTCGCGAGTTATTTTCTTGGAAGTACTTGAGTAGCAAAATTTACTACTCGCCCAGCACTACAATGACGAGAACTTTGATATGTGGACTCAACAAATTTCTGCTCACTGGCCCCATAAAACATCTGATATCAATTTTTTTTTATCAGATTTGTTATAGATGTTTTTATCTCAAAGGGTGATTACTGACTCCCCAACCTGGATTAACCAATAAAAGGTTTTCTCATTTCCTACAGGCTGAGGAATGCTTCAAAGAGACCGTCTCCATCAACTCTCAACATCTACATGGTCTTCTCTTGTATGGTGTGGTCTGCTCCATTGAAGAGAGAAACGACGTCGCAGAGACCTTCTTTGAGTCAGCTACTTGTGTTGGTCCAGACAGTGTTCTGGCTTGGACGATGCTGGGTATGCAAACTTGTTTGTCTTAGTGTTATTTTGTCTGTAGACTTGTATAAACTGAAGCTTATGATGTGCTGATGGTTGATTCCACCACAAGTCCTTTCCAGTCCACCACAAGTCCTTTCTAGTCCACCACAAGTTCTCACAAGTCCACCACAAGTTCTCACAAGTCCACCACAAGTCCACCACAAGTTCTCACAAGTCCACCACCAGTTCTCACAAGTCCACCACAAGTTCTCACAAGTCCACCACAAGTTCTCACAAGTCCACCACAAGTCCACCACAAGTCCTCACTAGTCCCCACCACAAGTCTTCACTAGTCCACCACAAGTCCTCACTAGTCCCACTGGACCCCAACAAGTCCTCACTAGTCCACTACATGTTCTCACTCGTCAACCACATGTCCTCACTAGTCCACCACAGGTCCTCACTAGTCCACCACAGGTCCTCACTAGTCCACCACAGGTCCTCACTAGGTCCACCACAGATCCTCACTAGGTCCACCACAGATCCTCACTAGGTCCACATATTTTTAGATCTTGTTCAAAAAGCTGACTGCAACTTGAATCTTGTCGCAGCAGTCTTCATTTGTCGTGCGATGGTCGTGGGACAAGTCTTGGGTGTTCCTTTCTTGTTGTGGATGATTGTAGGATTATCTTGTCATACGACAGTTGTCGTGCGAGTAGACTTGATTGCACGACTAAGTAAGACTAGTAGAAGGAGTAGTCGTGAGCTGTCCTGCATCAGTCCTGCATCAGTCACACGATTGGTTGTAGCCGGTGATGCGACAGGACCTTACTTTTCTTACATAGTTTTAGGTAGTCGTGCGACAGTCATGTGATAGTCATGTGATTACTAGTGCTATCAGTCGGCAACAAGTCTTCTACCGGTCGCACGACTGGTCTCACAATGTGACTGCTTGGCTCAAATCCCAGGAAATATCCACGACTATACCCACGACCGGCCCTAGTCGCATGACAAAACTGAACTGGGAAATACCAGGTTCTAGTGGGACTTAGGCTTTAGGGATTTATATTTTAAAGGTAAACATTGTAACGCTGACCTTTGTTAGAGTTTGGTGTTGATAGGTGCTGGACAAACCAAGAAAGAAGGTTTCTTATCTTTCTTTAGACGAAACTGCAATTTATAGACGACAGAGAATTATTATGTTAGGAAACCAGACTAGTTGGTCTGCATCCATTCACGAATGTGTATTATTGCACATAAAATGGGAACTAAAAGTAACTAAGTTTAATAAATTGGGTGCAGTTTTCTTGAAAACCACAGTTTACCAGGTGACGTGATTTTAACAGGATGTTTGAGACTGTTGTTCACCTACAGTCAAGTAAGGATCCTTGGTTTCATTACCAGAAAATAATAATAATATTAATTTGGTAGTTCATTGTTTTTTATGTAACTTGCAAATGGTGAATACTACCGTAACTTAAGTGGCCTGGCTAAGTACATCAGTGTTTCAGCTCTCTGCCAACCTCTACCATTCATCACCTTATTGCTGTGTATTCTGTTAAATCAATCAAATCAAATCAAATCGTCTAATCAAATCAAGCCTGGAGTGGAGAGGTGCATACAGACGTTTAACCAGTTCGCGCCGGATGACGTATATAAACGCAAAGTTTTTCCCAAATTCAAAACGGTTAACGCATAAACATGCCAAGTTCAAGTTCGGAAATGTCTGTCAGCAGCGAGCAAGGCCGGAAATGTGTGGGTGTGCTTCCCGGTACTATCGGCCTGAACCCGCTTCGGATCGGGTTTTGTTAAAAATAATCCCGCCCCTCGGCTTGGTGATGTTAAAATAATCCAAGCGCGAACTGGTTAAATTGAGCATCATTTTTGATTGGTCGTTGTATGCTGTCATTCTCAGGCCTGTTCTACGACGGCATCAATCATGATATTCAAGCGGAGTACGCCATCATGCAGGCACAGAAGATCAACCTAGCCAATGCCGTAGCTAAGATGAAGCAACAGCAGCAAGCAGCACAACAGCAGGCTAACGCTGCACAGCAGGCCGCTGGTTGCGGAGACGTTGCTAAGACTGGGGAGGAACAGGCTAGCGACAATGGTACGAACTTTGATTTGCTTGTATATGTCTGAAATCACATCAATATAATCATGACGTCTTTTTAACCAGTTCGCGCCGGAGGACGTATATGCACGCAAATTAAGTTTTTCCCAGATTCAAAACGGATGACGCATAAACACGTCAGGAGCAAGGCTGGAAATGTCTGTCAGCAGCGAGCAAGGCTGAAAATGGGTGGGTGTGCTTCCCGGTACCATCGACCTGAACCTGCCTCAGATTGAGTTTCGTTAAAAATAATCCCGCGCCTCGGCTCGATAATGTTAAAAAAATCCCAGCGCTAACTGGTTAAGAATAATAACTTATTCCGCTCAGTTTGGTACAATTCTTACGTGGGTACAATTCTTAGTTGGGTTTACATGTATTACACACCTCTTGCTGGTTTTTTATTCTGGTTGGCTGAAACACGGACACATGGGGTTCAATAATATAGGCTATAGTACATGAAATTTAGGTATAGAACCCGACCGGGCTCTACCCAGTCGGCAAAACTATGTTTAAAAAACGCGTTTCTTGGCGAGGTAAAATGAAATATCCAAACAGGCATTTCAAATGAACACGTGTTTAACAGTAGTTTCAGACACGCATATTACATTGTAATGCGTCGAGAGCACATTTGAAACGCGTGCTTGGATATTTTATTTTACTTCGCCAAGACACGCGTTTTTATTAATCCGTGTTTGAAACATAGTTTTGCCGACTGGGTATATACTCTACATTTTTGACTAGTTACATAACAGCACTCTGCTAGTTGCCATGGCGCATCATAAAATGAAAAATGGCGGCGTCTGGCACAGATTAGGATAGTCGTGACATAATAGGACAGTGTTCTAAAACAAATATGGACTGGCCTAATTCGGTCACTAGTGTACGTCTATGCCCCCTTGGGCCTGTGATGTGGCCAGACGAGGTCCTATTTCCATCGACCTTCGGAAAAATAGGAGCCTCTTCTGGTCACTTGCAGTCCCTCGTCATGCATAGACATGCACTAGTGACCATAATAGCACCCAGTTTCATACCGAAATGAACTGTACATACCAAACTTGTGCGTTGTTGAATGATCGCACGATGATGTCATGCGTTGGTTGGTTTTTGTGTTCATTCACGAATGGTTGGTGTTTCTGTTCATGAAGGGTTGATTTTTCTTTTTTATGATTGGTTGATATTCTTAGGTTTTCACAGTATGAGCAATTGTTGCCAGTTTTTTATGAATAGTCACTGTAGACAGATTCTAGTGTAGGAAAGAACAAGAAAGTTTCAAAAACAGACTGGCATCTATTGACATACAATTGGTTGCTGGTAATACATTGTTACATAACTTGAATGTGTACTAAGTAGCCCATTCTTACAATCTTACATCTGGTGGCTGGTTGCTACATGACAGAGCTTATCAAATGGAACTACTCAGTTCCGGGGTTATTGTTATCATCAAAACTCATTGCTTGCTTGTAACAACAAAGATGCCTTTTTTGCTTGCTTTGCTCCACCTGTTACTCTGCCCATCTCATTACTCCACCCACCGTATTACTCCTCCCATGCTGAACTCCTCTAACCTCTGACCTAATCCTTTCATTTTCTTGCTCCTACTACCCCATGGCTCCTCCCACCCTTTGCTTCTTCTACCCTTTGCTTCTTCTACCCTTTGCTCCTCCTACCCTTTGCTCCACCCACCCTTTGCCCCACCCACCCTTTGCCCCACCCACCCTTTGCCTCACAAACCCTTTGCCTCACCCACCCTTTGCTCCACCCACCCTTTGCTCCTCCCACCCTTTGCTCCACCCACCCTTTGCTCCACCCACCCTTTGCTCCACCCACCCTTTGCTCCACCCACCCTTTGCTCCACCCACCCTTTGCTCCACCCACCCTTTGCTCCTCCCACCCTTTGCTCCTCCCACCCTTTGCTCCTCCCACCCTTTGCTCCTCCCACCCTTTGCTCCTCCCACCCTTTGCTCCTCCCACCCTTTGCTCCTCCCACCCTTTGCTCCTCCCACCCTTTGCTCCTCCCACCCTTTGCTCCTCCCACCCTTTGCTCCTCCCACCCTTTGCTCCTCCCACCCTTTGCTCTTTCCACCCTTTGCTCTTTCCACCCTTTTCTCCTCCCACTTTTTGCTCCTTCCATACTCATTCCTTTCCATTAATTAGCTGAGAGTGAGAGGGATCCCTCGGTGCCCCAATTCACCAAGACCCCTGCCAAATCCACTGATGCTAAGATACCGTTACGCCCACAATCAAAGGACAAATCCCACCAGGCTCCACCCAAAAAGCGAATGTCAGTGTCGTCTAAGTCTGGTGAGTGTGTGTGGGTCTGTGATTGTGATTCTGTCATGATAGTTGAAAAAATAGTCCCATAGAATCACTGGTGGCTTTGGTTTTTACCTGAAACAAGCTTGCGCACACCTCTTTATACAAAGTAGGTCAGAGGTCGTACATTTCACATAGTGAGAAATTTATATTTTAAAAGAACGAATGAACTTAATTTTCTCTTAAGCAATTATGTATGTGAAGCATTCAGACAAAAATATATATATTTTTTTTTCAGATTTAGCGATATTTTTTTTCTTTGACACATCTAACTACACATAATTAAAACAAATACTAAAAACAATCTGAAGTAGAAGTTTTGTTAAGGACCAATCTCATCAGCATCATTAATTTTCACAAATTTATACAAAACTCAAAACGTTGTAACATTGTGGTTTCTGCCTGAAGTGACATCACACTTTTACTCATGAATAGGGACATTTTCATGAGCATAAAAAAACACATTTTTTTTTTTTAAATCAGGTTAAATAAGATGGAATGGTTTAAATTCAAGGACTATGTTAAACAAAAATTACATTTCCTGAACCTTTAGGTAATAATCAGCATGCTTAGTAAATTTTTTTTTAAATTGTTAAGGTTCGCATTCCAAAGAAAAATGAATAAAATATGCTTTCATGTACACATATATTTAATTGAACTTCGTAAACTTCCATTCCAGCAAATACAGTGTGTCTGAAACAAATGCAAACAAAATATAATAGAATGTGCAACCAACATAGATAATATAATATACATGTACAGGTAGGTATGGTTTGAAAGATTTACCTTTCCACCTTAAAATAAGACATCAAACGTCCAAATCTGATAATATTTGACAGAGTTATGAGTAATTTCCCAATAGAGGTCAGATTGACCATGGGACCAAGTTTTTCGATTTTGTTTGTATGTGCAATTGTTGCAATGTGGATGAGCTGTTGGTGATTAGCATATAAACACACGTGTACAATTCTTAAACATCAATGTTCAATGGCTAAACATCAATGTTCAATGGCTAAACACTACCCATCCTCATGCTAGTAAACATGTTTAGCTTGTAAACATGTTTACAAACATGAATTATGTTTACTTGCTAAAGACAGTTTTTGCACTGTAGGCCAGGCAATTATGAGCACGGTAGGCAATAACTAAAACTTAAAACTTGGTCCCCTGGTCAATTTGACGTCTCTTGGGAAATTACTCTCTCAAAAATGATCAGATAATCTCATTTTCCAATCATACCTATACATACATGTACATTATTTATAGTTTTGGTTATATGTGTAGCACCCCATTATATTTTGTGTGCATTTTTTTGGAGATGTATATCAAGTTGAATATTCACGCATCATTACCAACCATTGCTTTTCTCATTCCTGTGTGCATTAGTGTGACCCTTTAGTTCAAGCTATACAAATCAAATAACACAGCTATATTTATCATGCAGCCTGCAGTATGAACCCTATTAATCGTCAATTTCTTTGTAAGAAAATAACAATGACTGTCTGCAATAGGGTGTACATGTACTTCCTAAACTTGCTACTATAAAAGGAAAAATCAAGTGGAAACGCACGGCACATTGTAGAGTAAGGCCAAAAGAACAAATATCATGTTTAGCATCCCTGCCCGCTTCCTTTTTTGAGGCCGCCCCCTTTTTTCTTTTCTTTTTCTTTGTATAAAACAAAAAACAAAATATATATATATATATATATTTTTTTTAATTACAAAATAAAATTGTATTTTTAGACTTTAGCATCACTGTGTACATGCTGTGGAAACTGTTTCATTCGTACGAACGTCTGTTGGAGACCATCTTCAAATATAGCCCGACAGGTTGTCTTGAAAAATGTGTTGGGCAACCATTTTGAAGAAAAAAAGAGGGGACTCCTCCTTCCTTTAAAAAAAAAAGGCAGGACGTTTTTTTTTTATTTAGCCTAAATGGGGGAAACAAAGATATTTCACACTGTTTACATTTCTTTAGCCAGAAAAAGCTTTGACAATTCACTTTCACATTTGTCTTGCTGCTCATAATTACAGATTTTGGTTTATTATTATGTTTTATATATTCCACCACACAGTTTTGGTTTTCTTTCTAGCATTAACTTTAACCCTATCCCTGCTGAACCCAACAGTGCTCATGGTGATTTTGGCAAGGTATGCATCCCTGGTAGTTGGCAAATATGTGATATAGCATTGCAGCGGTGACAGCTTTTTGGGTGTTATCACCATTTTTAAGAAAATGCATATGTTTACCAAGTATGTGACCCGCTCTGCAAAAATGAGTCTGATGTCGCAAAATACATTTTTACATAAAGGGCTGTTTATTGTCTCGGTTGCGATATTTCTTTCAACAACAAATATTTTTGTTTTAAGGCATTTTAGTTTCTTCGACACCTGAATTGTCAGATCAGATCGATTAAAAAGAGTGTTTTGATCCCTAAATTAAATTTAATACAGGTTTTGTCATTCTCTTACCATAGCATATCTGATGAAGCACTACAATTGTAAATCTTCATTTATTTTTAAAGACATTTTAAATATAACTGAGAAAATTTCCCAAAATTGTAAAAGACCAATGCATTACACTACAGAGTTGTGCCATATATCAAATGAAAGCTTATTTCCTGCTTTTTCTGACCAACTGTAAAATTGAAAAAAACAAACATTTTTAACACATCAGACTCATTTTTGTAGAGTGGGTCACAGATATTTAATCCGGTAACAAGCATATTGGTGGTAATTTTGAATGAAAAAAAAGGGAAAAAAGTGACAACACCCAAAAAGCTGCCACTGCTCATGCTGCCATGCTATCACACATTTTCCCACTCTTGGTTAGCATACCTTGCCAATAATCGCTATGAGCATTACTCCTCTCAATCAGTTGATACCGGTGGCCCAATTTTGGGGCCGAGGCTGATGGCCAAATAGGCAGAATGTGGGTATTGGATGTGAGTCACTAAATGGTGCATTAATTTGTTGAATTGTTTACTGTGTGACTGTATATAGGCCAACTGTGAACAATATATTTGGTTAATAGCATCGGTTCTATGTATAGTCACATACAGTACACACACAGTCGAACATAAGTGAGTTTCTTTCTTTTACATGATATCCCAACTATTGAGCTTAGAAAGGATAGTCATATTTTTAAATTGGTGCAAAATATGATAGAATTTTTCATTTTAGGATAAAATCATGACATTTTGCAGATGGTCAGAGTACATGTATGATATGGGAAAGATATTTGGATGTATAGGGTCATCACAGATTTTTATAGGTAGAATAACAATATAGGTAGAATAACAAAAATTTCTAACTTTTCAAAAATGGCTGTCATTGCATGTTATTTTATCAATATTTTTTCAAAGGACAAATCTGCGATGATTCGATAGCCAAATATCTTTCTCATGACAGACTCTGATTGTGTGCCAAATTTCATGCTTTTATCATTTATTTGAACAATGTTTACACTAAACTGCCTGACTATAATCGAACTGTTTTCACGCAGACCGGCATGGCATTGCAAATAACACCGATGTGTCAAAATGCACATGGGAATGGTGCCATACAATAATACAGTAATACAGTACTGTTTTTCAAATTTTAGGTTCAGGACCGGGTTCCATGGCCTGCCCCAAACCCCCCCTGTCTGTTACTTCCTGTACAGCCCCAAACCACCCTGCCTGTACAGCCCCAAACCACCCTGCCTGTACAGCCTTAAACCACCCTGTCTGTACAGCCCCAAACCACCCTGCCTGTTACTCTCTGTACTGCCCCAAACCACCCTGTCTGTTATTCCTTGTACTGCCTTAAACAACCCTGCCTGTTACTCCTTGTACTGCCCTGAACCACTCTGCCTGTTATTCCTTGTACTGCCCCAAACCACCCTGCCTGTTATTCCTCCCCACACCACCCTGCCTGTTATTTCTTGTACTGCCCCAAACCACCCTACCTTTTACTTCCTGTACTGCCCCAAACCACCCTACCTTTTACTTCCTGTACTGCCCCAAACCACTCTGTCTGTTATTCCTTGTACTGCCTCGAACCACCCTTAGTACAGGAAAAATAAGTTTTGATCTCAAACAAATTGCAACAAATTGTTTTTCACCACAGTGCACTTCTATAAGGTTCCTAGAATTACATACTAAAAATCTACAAAAATCCAAGTGGTGGAAATATGTCTAATTTGCATAAATTGTTAATCCCTGCCATGTAATATGTTTATTCCCATATTTGGGTATATATATTTATTTATTTTTTTGAAAAGTTTATTTTGGTGATTCTACTTACATATCCTTACTTCAATAACATTTGCTAAAGCATATAAGTGACTGAATAATTATGAGAACACAGTAATTATCCAAAATGACAACTTTGTGACCCTATAAATGTGCGCACATTACACTGTCTCCAGATATCATCATGTAGTCAGTATTGGCGAGCTTCAAATTCACCAAGTTGCTTACTGGCACAGTTATCATATTAAATCCTTATGAAAAATCATATGAACAATAATAACATTGTGATATTTAGCCCAGAAAACAAAAACTGGGGAAAAATGGTGTGTCTATAAATTGGGCTAAAAAGTAGTTAAAGGGTTGCCTAACATGGAAGACTTGAACAAGTTCAAGGAAATCCCCAAAATACATTTTAACGTAGATATGATTATTGTAAGCCACAAAAATCTTAAATTTGGAGGGTTTCCTTGAACTTGTTCAAGTCTCTCACCTTAGGCAACCCTTCACCTACTTGTTAGCCCAATTTTGGGACACATCATTTTTTCCAAGTTTTTGTTTGCTGGGCTAAATATCACAATGTTATCATTGTCCATATGATTTTCCATAAGGTTTTAATAGGATAACTGTGCCAGTAAGCAACTTGGTGAATTTGATGCACTTCAATACTTACTACTTGATGATATCTGGAGACAAGGTAAATGCGTGCAATGATAGGGTATAATTGTAGTAATTTTGGACCATTACTATATTTTCATATTTATTTAGTCACTTACATGCTTTAGAAAATGTTATTGAAGTAAGGATGTGTAAGTATAATCGCCAAAATAAACTTTTCAAAAAATAAAAATAAAATATATACCCAAATATGGGAATATAAACATATTATACGGCAGGGATTAACGATTTATGCAAATTAGACATATTTGCACCACTTGGATTTTTGTAGACTTTTAGTATGTAATTCTAGGGACCTTATAGAAGTGCACTGTGGTGAAAAACAATTTGTTGCAATTTGTTTGAGGTCAACAAAACAAAATTATGTATTTTGCCTGGACTACCTGTCTGTTATTCCTTGTACTGCCCCAAACCACCCTGCCTGTTACCTTCTGTACAGCCCCAAACCACCCTGCCTGTTACTCTCTCTACTGCCCCAAACCACCCTGCCTGTTACTCCCTTTACTGCCCCAAACTACTCTGTCTGTTATTCCTTGTACTGCCCCGAACCACCCTGCCTTTTACCTCCTGTATTGCCCAATAAACCACCCTGCCTTTTACTCCCTGTACTGCCCCAAACCACCCTGCCTGTTCTGTATGGTGTTTACAGATCAGGGAATGAACATACATAGGTAACTTGCTAATGGGTTAATCCCACATTTTGATATCCCACTTCCGACAGCTCTGAGCTTAGACAACCAGCGTGTGCGCAGTGCTACCAGCAACATCCCTGGCAGTAAGATGGGCAGTCATTCAGGCTCAGCTGACCAAGAGGAACATCAGAAGGAACTTGGCGCCCCTGTCCCGGAATCCAGCATCTTCATGACTGCCGTGGAATTTCTTCTAGAAGTCAAAGCCTTGCAGGTAGGTAAAACGTATGCGTACTATCCGTCAGGTCGATGTAAACAACCAGGTCTTTATTTTTTTCGGGAACGGTAAGACGTTGGGTTGGTTTCCTTTTGGTCAGCCTTTGCAAGCATTCCTTTGTCATTGTTCAACTAGTTTACTTGCAACTGGCTTTATAAAAGGACTTGTGACTGGACTTGTGAAACTCTGTTTCTAGCTAAGAAATGAATATTTACAGTGTCTTGCTTGAGGGCACACGTGCAATAACCCCCGGCCAGGATCCGAACCCACAATGTGCAGGTTTTGGAAGTTATAACAAATTCATGTTTGGCTTAGAATGTTAGAATGGGTTTTTTTTTGTTTTTTTCCCTAGTTCTGTGAGCGCGCCCTAGCCCATGAGCTTCTCGACCCCAAGGGAGGCCCCACCACGGCTTACTACGTCGCTTTGGCAAGATTCAAACTGCAGAGGAAGGAACTAGAGGAAGCACAGGACAGTCTGAACCAAGCTCTGCTACTCAACTATCAGGTAAGGGCAGGACCTAGGACTTACTGTGTGCAACACACCAACGTCTAGTTTTACAACACTGCTAAGCGTGCGATATTCTGCCTCTATTTCAAGGAAACTGTGAGCAGTAAGCCCAGTAAAATGCACGCTTACCGCTTTGGTATGCTGTCATTTTGTAGAAAATAGTTAGAGAAGTAAACAAAATGCGTCTCAAAGATGCGATTTTGAAAATTACCATTAGTACATGTACATGTAGTTGGTTAAAAATCGAATTCATAGGATTTTCTTTTCTCGGAATATACAGCATTCACAGAGCAAAAACCTTAGTCAGGTTAGTTGTCAAGCACCAATTTTTAGTAGACGTTGAGAACTTTTGCTGCTTCAAATAATAAATCAGTGCACAACTGACAAATGATATACTATAATTTTAACCAGTTCGCGCCAGATGACGTATATAAACGCAAAGTTTTCCCCAGATTAAAAACGGATGACGCATAAACACGCCACGAGCACGGCCGGAAATGTCTGTCAAGAGTGAGCAAGGACGGAAATGCGTAGGTGTGCTTCACAGTACTATTGGCCTGAACCCGCCTCGGATCGAGTTTTGTTAAAAATTTTCCCGCGCGTCGGCTCGGTGATGTTAAAATAATCCCGGCGCGAACTGGTTAAGCAGCAAGATTTTATTTATGTTCAAAAATACCTAAGACAGTTTACCCGTTACTATTGGTTGATAACCCGTCATCTGACCGGGCTTAATACCTTTTTTTTATGGAGCCGGTCACAAGTATTTAGCCGAAAGGTATTAACGAATGGGAATAAATATGTGGTTGGCCGGTAGTTAATGTATGTTTAAAACCGGCTCATGGGCCTGAACATTGTTAATGACTCCCAAGGCCCAGGAGCCGGTTTTTAACGTACGTTTAAAACTGGCCAACCACATATTTATTCCTTTTAATGAAGCACAACTTTACTGCTAACAAGCAGCAGTATGATTGCCCCCCTGTGAGAATATCCCCTGGTGGCAAATCCAGCATTGGTCACCATTTCACGTGATTCAGTTACATTTCAAACGCATTTTTTTCTTCTCCTAACATAAAACATGTTTTCCTTGTTCAATACTAGGATGCCAACGCATGGTCTATCATGGGTCACCTGCGCTATCTTCAAGGCAACATGCCAGACGCTAAAGACTGTTACGAGAGAACGTTGGCGTTTGTTGCCGATGCTAGGGAGATGCATGCTATCTACCTGCGTCTGGCTTCTATATACCTACATGACGGGGAGGTAATGCACCTATCAATTCTATGACGCACCCTCAGACCCCCGGGGGAGGTGCGTCAATGTTAACGGCGAGGCCAAATTTTGGAGTCGAATGACGCACCCGTACGTCATTTTAATGACGAACCATTCACGTTTATTGACGCTGTAAAATGATGATTCTTGACGCACCATTCTTGGAAAACAATGATGCACACGAGTCGCGACGAACAAAAGTCGTGACATGAAGCGGGGCACTGCGATGTGTGTATGCACGCACGTCGGGCGGAGGCCGCGCCACGTCAGCAGTGAATGAACGGCTATTACTTTGGTTTTCTGCTATGGCATGCTACGGTGATTAACCACAGCCGAACCGTATAAACTCCAATTTTCCAGGAACGCTTGACTTTTGGATCGTTACCAGCACATGCACAATCACGAACGTTCATGTACTGCAATGCGCGCCATCAAAGGGGTTTTCCAATGCTGCATATGCAATCACTATTTCTGTATGTAGTCTGTACATCTGTCCAAACGTAGTCTGTTTGTAGTCCCTCCGTAGTCTGTATATGTTTCATTTTGGCTAAAATTTCGAAAAATTTGTCTTGTATGCAAAGTTGAAGTCCAACTGCAATCAAACTGGGGTCCTGCATGCAATATTGTAATCTTTATATGATGGTCGTGTCAAAGGTCAACAAGTCAAAGGTCATTTGAGGTCAAGCTGTAAAAGAAGCTGGAATTGTAAAATTGGTCTCATTTGAAAACTTGAAGTTCATTGCAAGCAAACTTGGGTCAAAGATGCAATGTGGAAACTTCCATGTGATGGTGATATTAAATGTCACAGATACTGAGTTCAAAGGTCATTTTTGGTCAAGTATTAAAAGAGGGTACTATTTAAAATTGTGAAACCGTGCTTAGCACACAAGTTTCTGCTTATTAAAGCTTTATTCATTATAACACCTGAGACTATTAGTAGCTTATTCGTGTCACTAGGGACCTTTAGAATTGATTAACCAGTTCGCGCCGGAAGACGTACAAGCAAAGTTTTCCCATGATTCAAAACGAATTAACATAAACACGTCACAAGCAAGGCCGGAAATGTCTGTCAGCAGTGAGCAAGGTCGGTAATGCGTGGGTGTGCTTCCTGGTACCATCGGCTTGTACCCGGCCCGGATCCAGTTTTGTTAAAAATAATCCTGCGCCTCGGCTCGGTGATGTGAAAATAATCCTGACGCAAACTGGTTGAGTAGTATAATAGTATGGGAGTAGTGTAATAAAAGCATTCTTCAGGAATCTTTTTTGCATTTTTCCATATCACGTGTACGAAACACGAAACTTCAAAGGCCTTTTTAACTTTTGATGTTTTAACAAGTTGATAAATGTAAGATTTAAACAATTGTAAGAAGAAATTTATCCTTTTATACTAATACTTGAGAACCCTCATTTCAACCTCTGCCCAGTTCCGTCTCAGTTTACTGAAGTTATTTGTTTTTCACTTTTTTGTTTTCCCTGGTAGGCCTAACATTTTTTTAATCACCATCATTGTCCTTTTCTTGAATATTGACAGTTTCCGAAAGCTAAGAATGTGTTCCTATTGGCCTGCAAGCATTCCCCATCGTGTATCTCGTGGCTGGGTGTTGGCATTGCCTGCTATAGGGTGAGTGAAAGCTAAGAATGTGTTCCTATTGGCTTGCAAGCATTCCCCATCTTGTATCTCGTGGCTGGGTGTTGGCATTGCCTGCTATAGGGTGAGTGAAAGCTAAGAATGTGTTCCTATTGGCCTGCAAGCATTCCCCATCGTGTATCCGAAAAACCTTAATTTGAACTTTTTGGACTCGATTTTGGCCCTAACGATATTCTTCCGGGCCCCCGACTAAATATCAAAATTTAAAATGACCCATGATTACCCCCTCCTCCTCTCCCCCCCCCCCCAAAAAAAAAATCCTTTGATTTTGTTTTCTCAGTTGGGAGAACTCTCCGAGGCAGAAGACGCATTCTGCGAGGCCAACATTCTTAACAACAGCGATCCCGAGGTCTGGGGTTATCTATCGCTAGTCTGCCTCCACACTAACCGGCAATTAGAGGCAGAGCAAGCCTACAAATATGCCCTCAAAGTCCACTTGAAGGATGAGGAGCTACTCAAGGAGATTCAAGACGTACAGGAGCAAGTTGGATTTGGGAATCCACAGTTCTAGAAAAACAAAACTTCCTTTTTTCTTTCTCTATGCTTCACCTGACAAAATCTCCCTAGCCTGATCGTTTTGTGCCACAGATTATGAGCTTGGACCCTAGAGCTATAATAATAATAATAATAATAATAATAACAATGGACATTAAATGACGCTCTCGGCGCTATTAGTGACGCACTTTGCAGCCACTGCCAGAAACACCGGGGCAAAACCTCTCCTCTTGGCGATGAGTGTTACTGGGTTCTGTTACGTGCATTACACAACACACGGGACCTACAGCTTTACGTCCCATCCGAAGGACGAAGCAATAGTGGTTTAATTGCCTTGCTTAAGGACACACGTGTCGACACTGGGAATCGAGCTCACGCTCTGCGGAACAAAAAACCGGGTTCTTAACCGCCCGGCCACGACACTCCTCTATACAAACTGATGCCTGCAGGGCGCATCTATGTTTGTGCACAAACTTCAGAAAACTCCAGATTTGTACGGCTACTTGCATATCTGCGTTTGTATTCTATACGGGTGCATTGTCTCAAGCATTCTCTGAAATCATTGCACATGGTGTGCTGCAGGGTTGTCACCACGCCGGGCGGTGCTACCCAGCTCCCAAAATTTCCGCCCGGTACTCAAGGTCAAGTTCAGCCTTACCGCCCAGCTGAAATTTCTTACCCTAACTCAGGCCTCAACCTTAACAGCGGCCATTGCCGCGATGCCCCAGCCAATTGCCGTGAAGCCCCTTCAAAAAAACACGTACCTTACGGCCACTTGGCCGTCGTGCCCCTTTCCATTTTAATTATACTATGTATTCAAAAGTGTTAACGTTAACGTTGTGACCCATTATGAAAGTAAAATTGTGCGTAGCATACGCGCGCTCCCGCACACTGGTTTTTATAATGCTGCTTGCCATGGGTTGCCACGCATCGCGCACCGAAGTACTTACCTGCAGCGGAGAACCGAACGTGACATGGCAACCATATCAAAGTAGTTGAGTTGTTTACTACTAAAAACACGGCACCAGACTACTCTCATGTATAGACTATCTACAGGTCCCTACACTGAATAGGCCGTATTATTGAACGTTGAGGGCGCTGTGCTCGCGGTATTTGGGGGTATAATTAAAAGTGATTAGGAGATAATACACGTCAGGCCGCGGATCGATGGCACAAATTACCCGGCTCTATAAATGGTCTGGTGACAACCCTGGAAAACTGTGCTGTCATTATTATATAGGAAAAGATTTTTTTTTTTCAATTTCTAACGATGGTTATTGGAAAAAAGCCTGAATATTTTCAAAAGTTTTCAACACTCTATCAAATTATAGTTGACAGTTTGGTTGCAGTCCCTTTCACAACGGGTGCAATTAGCCAGTAAATATAAACCTGATAATTCATAAATTGCTCTGATTCATACGAAGTAGGGTCAGGGAACTGGACTACAAGAACCAATTTTGTTTCTTGATTTTTTCCAGCATCTATGAACAACAAACTTTAAACAGGTCAGTGTAACAATATTTGCTATAAAATACTAACCCCCTAATCCATCAATTTTTAAAAATGACAGCAAAAGCAAACGTTTTACACTACCTTTACCCTAAATCTTCTTGAATGCTAATGAGAGTGGTCTTAAAACTCGACAGAAGCAGACAAACTGACTGCAGCTCGAAATTCCTCCAATGTTTTTTAAAACCACACCCACCAGCAAAAACAATTGTCGTTTTCATTTTAACATTGAACTGTAGTGTACATATTTGTATAAACTTCAAAGTTTGTTTTGGGTTTATAAACCTTTTGCAAAAAGTGGATTTGTAGTGTGTGTGTTTGTGGTTGAATGTAAGTACCTTTTTTCTATTACATTTCTCATTTACATTTTAGTAGTAATTAACGTTTTTAACATATTATTGCCTCTGACAAAAATGTTAACTCTCCGTCCAAAAAAAACTTTCAAAATGTATCAATTTGTTCTGCTGCAGAAGTATATTTACAGGATGTGTGTGGCATAGCTTTTGTGAACTACTGCTGTTTAAAACCATTGCTGTAAAATTTATATTAAAATGGAGTTAAACTGTGTTCGCACTTATGTAGCAAATGGGCTAAAAGGCTTTTTGTTTTAATGCCTCAGAAGTTTTCTCATTCTAAGCTGTACGTGTTTGGAATTATTTGCATCTCTTGTTCATGTTCCTGTACATCAAATATTCAATTGATAGCTTGCACAAAGCGCTCTCACTATGAAAGGGCCGCGAATATTTGTTTCCCAAACCTAACTGGCAGATTTCATGAATTATTCAGTAGTTGCATTAATCACCGTACAGCACTAAGGTTCTAGGTCTCATTTGGGGTGGGCCAAATACATAAATACTAGCAATTGCATATTCTAGGCTTTTGCTTACATTTTTATACACAACAAAAATTATGAGGTCTTCTTCAGATTGATTTTAGTTTGTCGTGAAATTGGCGCCAGGCGACGGGAACTCCAAAATACTACACCAGCTAGTACCAGCTACATGTAGTCAGGCAATATGATATAATTGTTCAATTGATGGTCAAAGCATAAAATCTTGCACACAATCATAATACGTCATGGGAAAGATATTTGGCTTTAGAGCTATTGTAGATTTGACCTTTGAAAAGTATATAGGGTTATTAATATTTATTAAAAAGTGGGCTTCAATTGGTATACAAAACGCAAGTCATCTATTAGGGAAACCCCCTTAACATACCCCGCCAATAATTGGACAAAGGAACTCGTTCAGTCGTGAAAGTTATTCTTTTCACCTTTTACGCTGAAGGGAACAGTTGTTGTGTTAGGTTGAAATATCACAGATTACAGCGCTTGACCTAAACAGAACGGTTTGGGTAGAATTGGGTAGTGTGCTTCTAAAATCAGGAATTACTTTTGAAGGCAAAACGCGTCTTTGCCATTTTTTGGAGAAATTATAAAGAAAGCCACCGTTTCGTCATATTATGCACCCTTACTCGGTAAGTTGTGAGTATGAATCTTAATTACTTTGTAAGCGTGTTACAACTGGTAGTAACCAACGGATAATGTATCGCTGACCGATAATGTCACAACAAATGACCGACGGTGTAGTAACACGACAGTGTAGTGTACACTATCGGGTACATTATCGGTTAGGACTGATAACGTAATAACAATTTACCAATAGTGGAGTATACTTTTACTACACAGCCATTTTCTTATTTTATTAATTTTTTTAATTGTTTTTTGGGGGTGGGGTTACATTATCGCTTATTAGTCGTGACGATACAGTATCGGCCAATTTGTGTGACATTTTTGGTTGGTGATAATTTTCCGTTGTTTACTATACATTATCAATTGTATTACAAAGCTCCAACATTAAATGAAACGCGGCATTGCTGCTGTGGTGTTGGATATGACGTTTTACATAGCAACCAAGGGACGCATAGCACACGGCGAAGGCGAGGGTGTTATGCGTCCCCCTCGTGTTATCCGAGGGGGGGGGGGGGTCAAAACATAATATTTCACATCACAACAGTCAACAGTTGTTTTGTTATGTCTTGAAGTCAAGCAGACATTTCTGGCAATCGTGAATTTGTTTTTATACAATTCTTCGGAACAATTATAGGATATCTAGCGCAATCGTTTTGCTGGATGCTTACAATCATTATTTACTTTCAAATAAGTAAGATATTTCTTAATAATTCGGAAGTAAAAAGTTTCGATTTCTGCAAATGGTGTGCCCTTTTGATGGCTCATTGCCCATGCGTAAGCCAAGCGGAAAGTTCACACGTCGAATGCACTTTTCAAAGGCAAACTGTTAATATTGGTGAACACCCAGAAAATTTCGCCACTGGTTTTCAGGTTGGTTAACAACAAAAATATAAAATATCGGTTTCCTTTCTTGTTAGCACTCGTATTGCTTCACACACTGTGGCCTAATATTCGATAGGATTTCCGCTCGGGTGAAATCATGATCAATGTGCATTGTTCAGTTCTCTTTGACGTCACCTACATACAGTCATGTACTTGCATGAGTAAACTTACTGTACATGTATAGTAGGCAATAATCTTACTACACTGGCCTATGAATCGTGGAAAATTGTAGTATTATATATGTACTGTACTAAAAAATCTATAGGACACAATCAAACATAATATATTCTGCCGAGGCCAAAGCTTAGGTAGGATACACTATTTGCAGATATCAAAAATATTTACTACCAAATTATTAAGAAATATCTTACTCATTTGAAAGTAAATAATGATTTTAGGCATCCAGCAAAATGATTGTGATAGATATCCTGTAATTGTTCCAAAAATGTATAAAGAAAAGTCGCGATCGCCGAGCGGCGATCGCGAAAAAACAAAAATAACATAAGAATAACTGCTCGACGCCGGTTTAAAACAAACGTTGTTTTTAGTGCTTTTTTGGCATCAATGACTGTAAAACTTCGGGCAACCCAATTTCTACAAGATTGTTTGCAATTTCTTTCCTCAATCTATACACTCTAACAACGGTGTTTAGCGAGAAAACACTTTTCTTGCTATCAATTTGTAAACATATTTAGAAGCTAAATAAAACACACGTGTGCAATTCCTAAACATCAACGTTAAACAGCTAAACACTATCCATCCTGGTGCTAAATATGCTTAACATGTAAACAAGTTTACAAACTGAAAGAAAGAAAAGTGTTTCCTCGCTATACACAGTTTTTGCAGTGTATTTTCGCTATCTATTTTGGCATTTTAGAGGTACAAAATAAAAACTTAAGAATTGCTTTGGTCCTGTGTGCACGAATTTGAAGAAGATTAGCTCTGAAAAAAAATAAAATGGGAAAAATCCTTGATTTATTTTAAAAACAATTTATGAAAAGTTTGACTTCGGTATAAACATGTTCAATGGGCAATTTGGATACAAAACGCATGTTAAACGTTAATAGGTTTTCCCGGCCATATTACAAAAAAAATCATTTAAATTCACCAACTTTCACATTCAATTTTGTCCGAGAAAACAATCTTCACACGTCTTTACCAAACTAATTTAGTCATTTATCATTCAACGTTTGGTGGGTCTATTTAAACTTTCGGGAATGTTCGTCACTACAGATCAAATTTCGTCTAAGCTGTTGACGAAAGGCAGCATTCAGAGATCGAATTCGTCTTTAGGATAGCAATTTCAAACTTGTGTTAAATAAAATAATGAGTCTGTTGTTAACAAAGTTTGAAATTGATTGATCTCTCTGAATGCTGCCTTTAAAACCTAGAACATGAGACCATGGGACTCATAGTCCAGGAAAAATAAGTTTTGACCTCAAACAAATTGCAACAAATTGTTTTTCACCACAGTGCACTTCTATAAGGTTCCTAGAATTACATACTAAAAATCTACAAAAATCCAAGTGGTGGAAATATGTCTAATTTGCATAAATCGTTAATTCCTGCCATGTAATATGTTTATTCCCATATTTGGGTATATATTTTATTTTTATTTTTTGAAAAGTTTATTTTGGTGATTCTACTTACATATCCTTACTTCAATAACATTTGCTAAAGCATATAAATGACTGAATAATTATGAGAACACAGTAATTATCCAAAATGACAACTTTGTGACCCTATAAATGTGCGCACATTACACTGTCTCCAGATATCATCATGTAGTCAGTATTGGTGAGCTTCAAATTCACCAAGTTGCTTACTGGCACAGTTATCATATTAAAACCTTATGAAAAATCATATGAACAATAATAACATTGTGATATTTAGCCCAGCAAACAAAAACTTGGAAAAAATGATGTGTCTATAAATTGGGCTAAAAAGTAGTTAAAGGGTTGCCTAACATGGAAGACTTGAACAAGTTCAAGGAAATCCCCAAAATACATTTTAACGTAGATATGATTATTGTAAGCAACACAAATCTTAAATTTTGGGGGTTTCCTTGAACTTGTTCAAGTCTCTCACCTTAGGCAACCCTTCACCTACTTGTTAGCCCAATTTAGGGACACATCATTTTTTCCAAGTTTTTGTTTGCTGGGCTAAATATCACAATGTTGTTATTGTTCATATAATTTTTCATAAGGTTTTAATATGATAACTGTGCCAGTAAGCAACTTGGTGAATTTGAAGCTCACCAATACTGACTACACGATGATATCTGGAGACAGTGTAATGTGCGCACATTTATAGGGTCACAAAGTTGTCATTTTGGATAATTACTGTGTTCTCATAATTATTCAGTCACTCATATGCTTTAGCAAATGTTATTGAAGTAAGGATATGTAAGTAGAATCACAAAAATTAACATTTCAAAAAATAAAAATAAAATATATGGGAATAAACATATTACATGGCAGGGATTAACGATTTATGCAAATTAGACATATTTCCACCACTTGGATTTTTGTAGATTTTTAGTATGTATTTCTAGGAACCTTATAGAAGTGCACTGTGGTGAAAAATAATTTGTTGCAATTTGTTTGAGGTCAACAAAGTAAAATTATGTATTTTGCCTGGACTATCTCCCCTTAGTCCCCCTATACCTACACTCTCTAGACTATTGTTACCTAACGCACCCCCCCCCCCCCCCTCTCCTACAAACCTAACAAGAATTCCTGAGAAACCACAACATTCTCTCCGTCTCGTATCTTGCTTCATATGCTGTCTTTCGGCAACAGCTTAGACGAATTAGATCTGTAATGACGAATATTTTTAAAACAGTGTTTAAATAGAGTGACCAAACTTTGAAATTTAATAATAAAATAATGACTAAAATTAGTTTCGTTAAAGCATGTGTTTGGTTTTTTCTCGGACGAAATTGAATGTGAGAGTCTGTTGATTTAATTTGAATGATTTTTTTTAAAGCCGGGAAAACCTATAAATGGGCGTTTCTCTATATGGGCGTTTTCTGTTATTCTTTCTTGTGTAGAACGAGTTTCGGGGTCAACTTTTGTCACCCTAAAACTCTGTTTGGGATATAGTGATGTGATTCCTGCCGTAACGTGAAAGAAACCACATTTTGTGCATTGGGTGGTGTATGTAATACAATATGTGACACACACAACTTGTATCGTACATTAAATGTAAACGACAGGAACAACGTATGCGTACTCCGATCCGTCGTGTCCAATCTAAACAACCGGTTTTTTTTCACTGAAACGCTAAGACATTAGGTTGGTTTTCTTTCAACCAGATGTTTGAAATAAGATTAATAAACAATGCAAAACATTATTTCGGGGATTTCAGGACGTATTACTCCTTTAACTAGGTTGTCGTAACACATAGTAACCGATATGAACGCAAACATTTTGTTTTCAATGGATGTGCAAACGAAATTAGCGAACGTTGGCGAACGTTGGCGAACGTGTGCGAACGTGTGCGAACGTTGGCGAACGTTGGCGAACGTTGGCGAACGTTGGCGAACGTGGGGCGAACGTGGGGCGAACGTGGGGCGAACGTGGGGCGGATGTGGGGCGGATGTGGGGCGATGTGGGGCGATGTGGTCCAGTGGTTACGGCGTTTGACTCCTGTGCGACGGTACGTGGGTTCGAACCCCGAATGAGAACAGGGTTCTTGTGTTCTTGGGCAAGACACTTTGCTACAATTGCCTCTCTCCACCCAGGAGTAATGGGTACATGTGAAGGTAGAGACCACATGCGCTGATCTTGAGCTGCTTCAGAAATGGTTTCGTTCAGGGTGAACAGGGATAATAATTATAGTGCGCCATGAGCGTCTTGCTTGGCGGATACCGGCGCCTTATAAATGTTTATTGTTATTATTAACGTTGGTTATATTATATTTGATACGTATGCGGCTCAAAAAAGCTGCCTATTAAATCATCATTTTGCATTATTATTTCATTTAGTACACTACCGGCAATACATGTACTTCTCATATCAAAATGTCAAAATGTCTGATGAAATTATAACGCGAAACGGTGATTTAAAGGTAGGATACACCATTAGTAATTGCTTGAATTTTTACGAATGGGTGGATTTGGGGGGTTGTACTTTATAGTAAATATCGTTTAACTGACCTGTCTGAAGTTTTACAACCATGGATGCCGAGAAAAAAAGCAAGAAAAACGGCGTTTATTTTCGACCGGCGTCCGGTGATTTCTGAATTTTGTTTATACAATTACATTTTTCAGAATAGTTACAGGATATCTAGCGCAATCATTTGCTGGATGCCTACAATCATTAATTACTTTCAAATAAAGTAAGATGTTTCTTAATAATTCGGTAGTAATTTTTTTCGATATCTGCAAATGGTGTATCCTACCTTTAACATGCCACTTTCCCCCCCGACCCGCTTACGTATCCCGTATCGCGTATGACATCGAACAGTCCCTATTCGCGGGAGTGGAAAGCATGAACAGATTTTGTTTAATTTGTTTTAATAAATACCTAGGAGAGTTGAAGGCTTCTGATTGGCCGAGACTCGATCACGTGCCGGTCATTATATGTAGTAACATCATGGGTTTTCCAAGGGCCGTTTTCTAAACCCCGGCTTTGGGCTGCACTCTGGCCACATTACAGACGTTTTCCTAGTTCCGGATCGCAAAAAATATTCAGGCTGTTTTCGGCAAGTCTAATCCTCGAAATTTAAATGAAATAGGTTTAGTAGTTTACCTTGAGTGATGGAGAAACTACAGTTTTTGTTTCGATATTTATGCTCTTCTTTATTTTAAAATACATACTGTACGACGTCAAATATACCGACATCCCTTTTTCTAGTTGTGGATCAGTTTAACCAATTCCGGATCGAGTAAAAAACTGCTTCGTACATGTACGTACATGAACAATTATCACGCTAGAACCAACCCGAATCAAGCCTATATTTCTGATAAAGTATTCATTAATTTATATAAATACAGTTTAAAATAAATGTCAAATACTTTAACTTCCAATAAAGTTTTAAAAAAGGACTTGCAAAGAAATGCTTTGAAATGTTTTACGTGTGTTGCGCGCGGCAACGATCCGATAAACTTTGTCCCACCATGGAAACATTTCTCCATGGTCCATTAGAACACGTCATATGAAATCGCTTGCGCGCGTGCTGTTGATGCATGTATTTTACGGGCGATCCGGAACTAGAAAAAAAAAATGAACGTTCAGTCTTTGGCAGATTTGAGACTTTTACTTCGACTTATTTTTACTTATGTATCAAGAAGCTTGTATGTTTCTTTTCAAAATGCACTTCATGTAAACAAATAGTATTGGAGACCAAGCCATAACAAGGTAGGTTTTTATTTGAAGCGATCTGGAACTAGAAAAAATCCGGAACTAGGAAAACAACTGTACCACTGCTAAACTACATGAACGAAGCCAAAATACGAAAACGAAGCTGCGTTTGTAAAACGGCGTAAAAGAAGCCGCGAAGTCGCGAAATTCGGAGTATTTTCACCATTTTTCTCGTTAAAAAGGTATTTATTAAAGGTAATAACAGTGCGAGAACCCGGTTGTTACTGCGTGGTAATGACCGGGTTGGGGGATGACCGCTGGTAATGGACCTCGCCTTCGGCTCGATCCATTACCAGCGGTCATCCCCCAACCCGGTCATTACCACGCAGTAACAACCGGGTTCTCGCACTGTTATTACCTATGTAATCGGCATACAGTCACGTGACAACACGGGGTCTATTTACTGATCAACTTTGTCGTTTCATCTTTGAAAAGAAAATGGTCACGGTCACGACTTACTATAGAACGACTGAAGTTCAATGAAACGCATTTTCAAGGAAATGCAAATATATTAACCCATGATGTTTTTCTCGAGTGGGCTCACACTTCGCCACAAGGGCGTTACTTCATTGGAATGTTGTCAACTGATTGGTGGATTAATTTACTTGTGTCCCCAATGAGTAAGTATTTCTAAATAATAATACAGCTTCTGGATTTTTACGATAGACACAACGCCCAAATATAGTTGGAACTTCAGATCTGGGATCCGGCACACAGAGCAATGGCGACCGCCTGCTGCACGCACCCATGCAATATCAGGATTTGCGCGTTGTGCACTGCAGTGTGCGGGTTGCTTCAAACTCTTCTCGCAATTTCATTGGTAAGTTGTTACAACTGATAACGTAGTATGTATCACTAACCGATGCAGGTCACTAAAAACTAACCAGTGTAGCAGTTCTTGTTCTATTTTTCAATACACTTATGTTTCCTAACCTGGTTTTCCCTTCAACTTTGTTCTATCCTATAAGAAAATCTGTCTAAGAAAAAGACAAACGTTAACGATAGTCGATTCGAACCGCAGACCTTTCGATCTATAGCTCTCCTCTCTACCAACTATGCTATTGGCGAGTTGGTTGAAGAAGCCGTTCTTTATAATTCTTTATAGTTCTTTAATGTTTATGAGTTGCCATTGCTCTTTATCATGAATGTACATTTACGCACCACCCAGCTCCTAAAAAAAAATATATCGCGAACCGCGACACTGGTTAGGCTTTAGTGACTTCCCTAACCGATAATGTAACAAACAAAAGTGTAGTAAAATGTGCTACACTATCGGTCAATAATTGTAATTAAATTATCGGTCCTATTTTTGTTTCATATAAGAAACGAATGGTAATTATCATAAATAACGTCAACATTCTCAAGACTCTTAGTCATCCGGCTATTTCCTAGATTTTCTACATAACTAAAGTTGTCTAGTATCGTGACTTTGGGTGTGGTCCCTGACTACATGGCATATACGGTTTTGTGGTTTCGTATATACCCAGCACGATATGTGGCAGAGGGGTACCCGCCTCTTATCCCTATACTTTATAGGCACTCAACACTATTGTAAGCTAATCCATCCCCCCTTGAAACCTAAAAGGAATTCCTGAGATTCCGGGAACACAATGGTCAACACAAAAGAGGGGGGGGGGGGGGGGGGGGGGGGGGGGGGGGTTTGCTCTGCCACATATCGCGCTTCATATGGTTTCGTACCGTATAGCGTTCCCTGACTATTACATTTGTGGAACTGCCAACATTATACCCAGCACGATATGTGGCAGAGGGGTACCCCCCACCACCTCTTATCCCTATACTTTATACGCACTCAACACTATTGTAACCTAACCCACCCCCCTTGAAACCTAAAAGGAATTCCTGAGATTCCGGAAACAGAATGGTATACACAAAAGAGGGGGTGTTTTCTCTGCCACATTCGTGCTTCATATGGCCAACATATAGAGCTGGATAACCATGACGCAGTAATCTGGGATCGCAGACTCAAGCCCGCGCGAGTCAATTTCTTTGTTCAATTATGAAACAATAAAAAGCTCCAAGTTACAGGTTATAAATCAAATACTGTCTGTTCAAGTTCATCATGTTCTATTTTTTATTTTATTTTTCATTTACAGATTGCCGGTATTATAGCAGACGACACTTTCCTTGTCGGATATAACATGAACGACACAGCTGTTTGTGAAACAGTGTATTGCAACGGAACTGAATATGACAGAAACTGCTCTCAAATTGAATCACTACCGGAATTCAATGTTAATGTTAGTGAACTTTCTCTGCTTAGTCCATGTGAACCCACGGTTACCACAATGGAGCCTACAACAACGATAGAACCGATGATCTGTCCATGTATAGAGGTGAGTGCTTTAGTGACTTCCCTAACCGATAATGTACCACTAACCGATAATAAATAAATAAATAAATAAAATTGAAACGGTCTGTTACAGTAACAAACAATAGTAAAATGTGCTACACTATCGGTCAATAATTGTAATTAAATTATCGGTCCTATTTTTGTTTCATATAAGAAACGAATGGTAATTATCATAAATAACGTCAACATTCTCAAGACTCTTAGTCATCCGGCTATTTCCTAGATTTTCTACATAGCTAAAGTTGTCTAGTATCGTGACTTTGGGTGTGGTCCCTGACTACATGGCATACGGTTTTGTGGTTTCGTATATACCCAGCACGATATGTGGCAGAGGGGTACCCGCCTCTTATCCCTATACTTTATAGGCACTCAACACCATTGTAACCTAATCCATCCCCCCTTGAAACCTAAAAGGAATTCCTGAGATTCCGGAAACACAATGGTCAACACAAAAGAGGGGGGGGGGGGGGGGGGGGGGGGGGTTTGCTCTGCCACATATCGTGCTTCATATGGTTTCGTACCGTATAGCGTTCCCTGACTATTACATTTGTGGAACTGCCAACATTATACCCAGCACGATATGTGGCAGAGGGGTACCCCCCACCACCTCTTATCCCTATACTTTATACGCACTCAACACTATTGTAACCTAACCCACCCCCCTTGAAACCTAAAAGGAATTCCTGAGATTCCGGAAACAGAATGGTATACACAAAAGAGGGGGTGTTTTCTCTGCCACATTCGTGCTTCATATGGCCAACATATAGAGCTGGATAACCATGACGCAGTAATCTGGGATCGCAGACTCAAGCCCGCGCGAGTCAATTTCTTTGTTCAATTATGAAACAATAAAAAGCTCCAAGTTACAGGTTATAAATCAAATACTGTCTGTTCAAGTTCATCATGTTCTATTTTTTATTTTATTTTTCATTTACAGATTGCCGGTATTATAGCAGACGACACTTTCCTTGTCGGATATAACATGAACGACACAGCTGTTTGTGAAACAGTGTATTGCAACGGAACTGAATATGACAGAAACTGCTCTCAAATTGAATCACTACCGGAATTCAATGTTAATGTTAGTGAACTTTCTCTGCTTAGTCCATGTGAACCCACGGTTACCACAATGGAGCCTACAACAACGATAGAACCGATGATCTGTCCATGTATAGAGGTGAGTGCTTTAGTGACTTCCCTAACCGATAATGTACCACTAACCGATAATAAATAAATAAATAAATAAAATTGAAACGGTCTGTTACAGTAACAAACAATAGTAAAATGTGCTACACTATCGGTCAATAATTGTAATTAAATTATCGGTCCTATTTTTGTTTCATATAAGAAACGAATGGTAATTATCATAAATAACGTCAACATTCTCAAGACTCTTAGTCATCCGGCTATTTCCTAGATTTTCTACATAGCTAAAGTTGTCTAGTATCGTGACTTTGGGTGTGGTCCCTGACTACATGGCATACGGTTTTGTGGTTTCGTATATACCCAGCACGATATGTGGCAGAGGGGTACCCGCCTCTTATCCCTATACTTTATAGGCACTCAACACCATTGTAACCTAATCCATCCCCCCTTGAAACCTAAAAGGAATTCCTGAGATTCCGGAAACACAATGGTCAACACAAAAGAGGGGGGGGGGGGGGGGGGGGGGGGGGGGGGGGGTTTGCTCTGCCACATATCGTGCTTCATATGGTTTCGTACCGTATAGCGTTCCCTGACTATTACATTTGTGGAACTGCCAACATTATACCCAGCACGATATGTGGCAGAGGGGTACCCCCCACCACCTCTTATCCCTATACTTTATACGCACTCAACACTATTGTAACCTAACCCACCCCCCTTGAAACCTAAAAGGAATTCCTGAGATTCCGGAAACAGAATGGTATACACAAAAGAGGGGGTGTTTTCTCTGCCACATTCGTGCTTCATATGGCCAACATATAGAGCTGGATAACCATGACGCAGTAATCTGGGATCGCAGACTCAAGCCCGCGCGAGTCAATTTCTTTGTTCAATTATGAAACAATAAAAAGCTCCAAGTTACAGGTTATAAATCAAATACTGTCTGTTCAAGTTCATCATGTTCTATTTTTTATTTTATTTTTCATTTACAGATTGCCGGTATTATAGCAGACGACACTTTCCTTGTCGGATATAACATGAACGACACAGCTGTTTGTGAAACAGTGTATTGCAACGGAACTGAATATGACAGAAACTGCTCTCAAATTGAATCACTACCGGAATTCAATGTTAATGTTAGTGAACTTTCTCTGCTTAGTCCATGTGAACCCACGGTTACCACAATGGAGCCTACAACAACGATAGAACCGATGATCTGTCCATGTATAGAGGTGAGTGCTTTAGTGACTTCCCTAACCGATAATGTACCACTAACCGATAATAAATAAATAAATAAATAAAATTGAAACGGTCTGTTACAGTAACAAACAATAGTAAAATGTGCTACACTATCGGTCAATAATTGTAATTAAATTATCGGTCCTATTTTTGTTTCATATAAGAAACGAATGGTAATTATCATAAATAACGTCAACATTCTCAAGACTCTTAGTCATCCGGCTATTTCCTAGATTTTCTACATAGCTAAAGTTGTCTAGTATCGTGACTTTGGGTGTGGTCCCTGACTACATGGCATACGGTTTTGTGGTTTCGTATATACCCAGCACGATATGTGGCAGAGGGGTACCCGCCTCTTATCCCTATACTTTATAGGCACTCAACACCATTGTAACCTAATCCATCCCCCCTTGAAACCTAAAAGGAATTCCTGAGATTCCGGAAACACAATGGTCAACACAAAAGAGGGGGGGGGGGGGGGGGGGGGGGGGGGGTTTGCTCTGCCACATATCGTGCTTCATATGGTTTCGTACCGTATAGCGTTCCCTGACTATTACATTTGTGGAACTGCCAACATTATACCCAGCACGATATGTGGCAGAGGGGTACCCCCCACCACCTCTTATCCCTATACTTTATACGCACTCAACACTATTGTAACCTAACCCACCCCCCTTGAAACCTAAAAGGAATTCCTGAGATTCCGGAAACAGAATGGTATACACAAAAGAGGGGGTGTTTTCTCTGCCACATTCGTGCTTCATATGGCCAACATATAGAGCTGGATAACCATGACGCAGTAATCTGGGATCGCAGACTCAAGCCCGCGCGAGTCAATTTCTTTGTTCAATTATGAAACAATAAAAAGCTCCAAGTTACAGGTTATAAATCAAATACTGTCTGTTCAAGTTCATCATGTTCTATTTTTTATTTTATTTTTCATTTACAGATTGCCGGTATTATAGCAGACGACACTTTCCTTGTCGGATATAACATGAACGACACAGCTGTTTGTGAAACAGTGTATTGCAACGGAACTGAATATGACAGAAACTGCTCTCAAATTGAATCACTACCGGAATTCAATGTTAATGTTAGTGAACTTTCTCTGCTTAGTCCATGTGAACCCACGGTTACCACAATGGAGCCTACAACAACGATAGAACCCACGACAACGATGGAACCCACGACAACGATGGAACCCACGACAACGATGGAACCCACGACAACGATGGAACCCACGACAACGATGGAACCCACGACAACGATGGAACCCACGACAACGATGGAACCCTCGACAACGATGGAACCCTCGACAACGATGGAACCCACGACAACGATGGAACAAACAACAACGATGGAACCCACGACAACGATGGAACCCACGACAATGATGGAACCTACGACAATGATGGAACAAACGACAATGATGGAACAAACGACAATGATGGAACCCACGACAACGATGGAACCCACGACAACGATGGAACCCACGACAACGATGGAACCCACGACAACGATGGAACCCTCGACAACGATGGAACCCACCACAACGATGGAACCCACGACAACGAAGGAACCCACGACAACGATGGAACCCACGACAACGATGGAACCCACGACAACGATGGAACCCACGACAATGATGGAACCTACGACAATGATGGAACCCTCGACAACGATGGAACCCACCACAACGATGGAACCCACGACAACGATGGAACCCACGACAATGATGGAACCTACGACAATGATGGAACAAACGACAATGATGGAACAAACGACAATGATGGAACAAACGACAACGATAGAACCCACGACAACGATGGAACCCACGACAACGATGGAACCCACGACAACGATGGAACCCACGACAACGATGGAACCCACGACAACGATGGAACCCACGACAACGATGGAACCCACGACAACGATGGAACCCACGACAACGATGGAACCCACGACAACGATGGAACCCTCGACAACGATGGAACCCACGACAACGATAGAACCCACGACAACGATAGAACCCACGACAACGATGGAACCCACGACAACGATGGAACCCACGACAACGATGGAACCCACGACAACGATGGAACCCACGACAACGATGGAACCCACGACAACGATGGAACCCACGACAACGATGGAACCCACGACATCAGATCCAACAACAACGTCAGAAACAACTACAAATGGATCTCCACCAGAGAACCAAACTGGTAAGTTTCATTACGTTTGACAATTTTTAGTGGCAGCAGTGATACACAGTACAGTCGACTCTCGTACGAGGTGCTCTAGACTTAGTTAATTTACAGTATTACACTGAATGAACGTATTTGTTGTGCTGGATCCGAAGTACCTGCATGCCGCCCGTACTGACGGACCAGCCGACAGATCGACCGAGTCACTGGGTATAAACAATGTTATTAACTAGTTCAAAGGGCTATACCTATAATCTACAGTTGTGTTTCCCCATCTTCAATGTTTAAATTTGGACAGAATTCAAATCTGTTAACATCCTCGTTGCATCACACACCGGGGGAGCATGGCCTCGTGGTTAGGGCTCATGATCAGATGGCCAAGGGTTCGAATCCAGCTGCTGGCCATATGTTGTGTCCTTGGGCAATCCACTTCACCCTAGCTTGCTCCTATCAACACAGGGGTATACATGGGTACGGTATACATGGGTACATGCAACGGACTAGCATCCCATCCAGTGGGGAATATAAATATTCTCAGTCGTTTCATGCTACAGAAACCGGATCGTATGCGTTTGGTAATTGGAACCCACTGTTTGTTTCAATCATATATAGTTATAGATATATACCATAAAACTAACCTGTACAAATTCTATTTCAAAACGTGGTAGTGATTTTAAGATATTGCCAAAAATCTGGAGCGGTTATGTCCACGCAGGAAGAATAATCTGCATTGGAATACACGATCTGAGAAACGTCACTGCAGTCTAGTAATGCTTCTCAGACTCAAATGTTTGGGGATAAAAAGTGATATATTTTTCTATAACCGCAGTACTTCAAAGTGAACAGTTTCTAAAAATGCATTATACTATCCAAAGCTGCTGTACTTCTTACCAAGTAAGTTTTTATTGCCATTAATTGTTTGAGTAATTACCAAACGTATACGATCCCTTTAAATACCGGTCTGGTGAGCTATAGCTCGGGACACTTGATTTTGCAGTCTACATAGTGTCCCAGAAAAGAACCCAACTAATCCTCAAATTAAGGGTCAATTTGTTTTTCATAAGGTAGGAGCAAAATGCCCTTCAAAATGAAAGATACATTGACGGCATTCCTTAAAATTCCTGAAAATGGTGTGTAAAACAACATTTTGCGACAATTCTGGATATTGACATTAGGGCCGTTTTCCAAACCCCAACTTCGTCTGCGTCTCAGTTTCATGCAGTTTAGCAATAGGCTGGAGCCGTATACGGAGCCGAGGCCAGCTGGGTTTGAAAAAACAGCCGATATGTCATGCTTGCTTGTATGTGATCCTAATACATGTAATGTCGTACCCGGGACTGTCGAAAAATTGATTTTCTCGCGCCCTTTTTAGGTTAGGCATGACTGGAGGAATGCCATTAACTCAAGGTATCATTTGAAAGCATTTGCTCCTAGACTTTATGGCAAAGAAAATTGAATATAGGCCTAGTCATACAGCACAGTTTGGTCAAATTGACCCTTAATTTGAGAATTTATTTGTATTCTTTTCTGGGACACTCTGCATTGCTTCATTGAATTCCCTTGTCTTTGGTATATGATTCGCCCAGTCTTGCAATTTATACCTTGTATCTAAAAAAAAACCAAGGCTAGAAAAACCACACATAAGTAACTTTCTTACCCCGACTTCCTCTGTTCTTTTCTTAGTTCTTGAGAAAGCTGGAATCGGTTTTGCCGCAAGTGCCGTTTTCATGGTCGTAGTGATCTACGGAGTCATTGTAGTATTGATGATAATCATAAAATGGTGAGTGCCATATTTGCTGTATTTTTGTCTTGTTGTTTATTTATTAAATTATCAAATGTTGAATCAGGGGTATAGGGGAAAGGTAGACTGGGTATAGGTCTTCAAAGAAAATACGCCATGCAGCAGCAACTGCGCATGGTCATAGGCCTATTTGCCCATTTCCTGATTTGACAAAATCCTTTCGGGATAAAAAGTTTGCCGGGTGCGTAAACATATATATACCAGTTAGTATTCTCCAACATGTATTAACATTTTGTTAGTTAAAAAAGTTGGTTAACATTTTTACCATCAAAGTGTACAATTTGAACAAATGTTTTTACCCAACGTTACGAAAAATGTTTAACCAATTTTTATAACCAACTGTTGTTCACCAAGGGTTGGTAAAAGTTAGTCATTTTATCAAACGTTGATTACATTTTACCAAATTTAAACAACGTTGAGTACATGCATTCAAATTTAATCTACCGCTGGTTACCAGGTGAACCATAGAACAGTTGGTAAGAAAAAACAATTATCCAAAAATTTGGTAAAATGTATTAAACATTAGTCAAATTGGAAACATTTTACACATTGTTGGTTAAATTTTAACCAACTGTTTTAACCAACCAAATTTTAATACACGTTTTGAGAGTGTACTTTTCCTACTATTCTCCAGGGTGTTTTCACCTTACTCCTACCCTTCCTCCTTTTGTTCTACTTGAAAATCTTACTATTTCTAACTTTGCCCAACTTGTTTGGTCCTACAGAGCCGAAAAATGGAATTTCATGTAAATCAAAAAATGAAGGGCTCCGGGTGCAGGAGTACTGCTTCAAAGAACTTAATAAGCTGTCCGCGTTAGAACGAATATGGCAACTGTTGGCCCATCACCGATTTCCCTAAAAAACAAATCTGTGAAAGTCTGCCATTATATCCAATGAAAACAATTCCTTTTTTGGAATCAATTCAATTTATTTCGTTTTGTTGCGAGTCGGTTTTCAATGGAACCTCAAAACTACCCAATTTGACTTTGGGGACTCTACAATTTAGCTATAAATGTTGGGCGTTGCCAAACAAACTGAATACTTTATGTATTGAAGTTTCATCTTTCCTTGATAGTTTGAAGGATTAATAATTATATTCTATAACATTTTGACTGAGTTATGACTTTTGTACTTAAGATACCTCCTCTCGAACTCCGGAATTTATGAAAAGTTCTATACCTTTAGTTGAAAGCAATGTTCTCTTATGAGACCTGACCTAGAATCAAGACTATTATAACTCAAAAGTACTAAAACCAATCTAGGAAAATATAGAAAGCAACTGTGTGGACACTCTCCGTTCTGCGCCGTGAAGAGCTCCGCTAATTTCCCAAATATTCGCCATTTTGACCGAAACCAAAGATAAGGAGGTCCGACTGACAAAGCGATTTATGAACCGAAAACGCTTGTATACACTAGGCCTAGTATAACCACTAAACGGCTGACTCATTTTTATTGAAAATAATTGTTATTCGTCTTTACACTCAGACACGAACATAATCAAAATGCCATTGAACATAATGTTGCACAAGTTTGCACATATAGTTGCTGTGATGAAGTGCCCAAACAGCGCCCAACATTTATAGTTAAATTGTAGAGTCCCCAAAGACAAATTGGGTAGTTTGGAGGTTCCATTAAAAACCGGCTCACAAAAATCCCCAAATAAATTGAATTGATCCAAATACATTTTGTAAACACTTGATCATGACCTAATTTTTAAAGGGGGGATAACTGTGTGTATCAGTTCTATTGTTACCCGGACTATACCCCTAGACCCTGCTTCACCAGTAGGACAATTGGCCAGGCTTAACAATTACCAACCAGGTTCACGGTTGGGGTCGGTAGATTATAAAAGAAAATGTTCCCGTTAAATTTACTAAACATTTATTATTTTACTGTCTTTTCACACAGCGGACCGCCTCCTACAGTCGCCAACGCCAATACACAGGTAATTGTGAGAAAATGTATAAAAGAAATTGTTAAAATAGCAATCACTGAATGGAATCCTTGAAAATTAGTCTTGGGTCTTTATACTTATTATTCAATTATTTTGACCGTATGGTACTCACAAACATTTGTTATATGTATCATATTTTCATCCGTCATATTGCCATTTTCAAACACGAAACATCAGGGAGAACTATTTGTTTTGATGTAATTTTTGTTTTCTGTTTTGGGTAATATATTGTTTTTTAGTACATAACAATAGGTCAATGAGCAAACTTTTGCCCCAAAAAGTGTTCAATAATTATCCTTTTTTTTTCTTCAAAATTTGAACAGAAAATGAAGAATGTGCACTTTAAGGGACATCGCACTAAAAAAAAGTTCGGAGTTGTCATGAAGAGAATTGAAAATTTAAAATGTCAAAATACTATAGGTTTTCCCGGTCAATTTCGGCAAATGAGCAGCAAATTTAATTTTCGTACGTTAGAATTTTAAATGATTTTGTTTCTCCAGTTTTGGCCTTGTTTTAAATTTAGAATTTGTGCATTGAATTTAGTTTGAAGGCTTTCAAATTCCTTAGCAATGTGTTCAATTTAGCATATCGTCATTCTTTGTCATGACGCACACCATTCTAAAAGCTGTTCGACTGGAGATTTTCGCTTATTTATTTTATTCAGTTTTGTATAGAGGCAATCAATTTCGCTAAATGAGAATTCAAATAAGTACAACAAAGAAATTCGAACAAACAGATGAACAAATAAATTGTGCTGGACATCCGTTTCGTATCCTTTTGCTTTTATTTTTTCATTTATGTTTCATAATGGAGCCTATGGGGGGGTTGGTGGGGGTGAATTGGTTACCTGATCAAGACCCATTTTGTGTTTGTGTTTGTCAAACATTAACGTTTGTTATTGTTTGGGTGTTTCTTTGGTTATTTTTTATCGCGGTTTACATGTCGACATGTCTTGTTCCAACAAGTGAACCATATTGATGCATTTAACATTCTAAAGGAAACAACAGTTTTACAGGGCGTTTTTTAGATTGCACAAATGACGGAAATGCCTGCCCAATAATAAATAAATTTTTGAATGACTATAGTTATACATTGTAAAACGAAATCGAATGACCATTTTCAGCAGCATTCGATTTCGCAGAAATTAGAATAGCGCAGTGGTTAAATTGGCTGCTCTTTTGCCGAAATTGACTAGGGAAACGTATAATAAGAAAGGTTTGTAAAGATACCATAGTTTGTCTACATTGCAAACACGTGAAAATATGCACCAAATTCATGTGCGTTCAAGCGTACAATTGTATTCATGTTAATATAAATGAGCCCTTTATAAATTAAGCGGTTACACAATACGCGCATAGTGTGGGTTCGCGATCAAGGCCAGTGTAATATGAAATTCAGACTCCTGTGAAAATAGGACTATTTTTTTGCCTCGGATTTGCGAAGCAAAGTAAAGAAAAACAAAAAACCTGGAAGTTTCAAATTAATAGAAGCTGTTTTCTTGACTAGGCAGCACGTATAGTATGGGCGATAACCAGGAGCGGCCGCGTGGGCGCGTACAGTACATGTTATATTGTGGGATATGCATGGCGATGATCACCATGATCACACGTATACGTTGCGTACAGCACGGCCTTGATTTCAAAGCTACCGCAAGGAAAATGTTTGTATATGTTTGTTTCATGTACACAGCCATTTTGTCTCTCAGAGAAGATCTTGTTAAAGGCCCTGTCCCACTTTTGCGTATCCTAATTCCTTATGAGTTGCGCATTGACATTTTTTCATACGCACAATATGCACCTCATATGCATCTCAATCGTTTTGTGTAAGTTTTATGTACGTAGGCATGCGCACAGTACGGCCCAGTACACCGGATAGTTTTGGGCAAGCACAAAACTACGCAGCGTACGCTGTTATGCAGGTCATAAGTTATAAATACGCAGCGCATCGGTCCCGCATCGGTCTAGCGCGGTACAAATACGCTATGTGTTCGTGGAGGATAAGCGGTTCATAAGCGGTGATACGCTGATGTTCACGCTATGGAATCTGCACTGGTACTGACAACAGCGGGAAGCCGCCGCTTTTTTATAAGGCGTGGCGAGCGGCGGACATGCGACGGAAATACGCTCGGCATTCGTCGAAAGTGCGTCAGGCATGCGGTCGGGATAAGTAGGGTGCGTCTGGAATACGCTCGGCATGCGCACTGCATACGCAGCTATTCGCAGCAGTAAAATAGTGTTGCGCACTGCATACGCAACTCATACGCACCTCATACGCCATGGATGCGCTGAATTCGTTACTTATACGCTAGGTGTGCGTCGCATATAAGTCAAAGTAATCGAAACATTTTGAAATTTTGAGCGTACGGCTGCGTATTGAATTTTTTTAATAAGGAACTCATAAGTACTTGATATACGCAAAGGTGTGACAGGGCCTTTAGATCGAAATATTAGGCCCTCATAACTTATTTGGAGAAAAATGTGTTCAACATTTTTCAAATTTGGAAAAACGTTTCCTTGACGTCATAAATTCGCGTTCGCGTTCGTTTCCCCGCTGAGTATAATGAACCGGTGTCATATGAAAATCAGACTTCTGTGAAAAAAATGTTTCCCTATTATTTGTTAAATCATCTCATGTGATCGATAACTCTGCTACTAGGCATGCGCAATATTACCATTGAGTCCGTATTTCATATAGTCTATAATTCATGCTACACTGGCCATTAAGGTGGGAAAGACAGCTCAAAGATTTTCGTTTCTAAAATCGCAGTCACAAGTCCTTCACGCCACATTTTGTCTGCTTCTTTGGCGATGAAATAATCAAGATATAATGACATAAAGTGTGTTTCAAAGTACACCCCCATACATGTAGGTTTGTCCGCATATTTTAACACATAATTTGTATTTCATGCTAGAAATAAGTATAGGCCTATACTTATGAAAAGAAAATATATATGCATAATTCTACATGTTTTATTTTTCTTGTCTTGCAATACATCCTGCCAAATACGTCTGTGCATGGTTGCACCAGCGTGCGGTGAATTTGAGCAAATTTATTTTGAAATCGATTGAACAAAGACGAATTCAATAATTGCATTATGGGATGAGACGGGTGAGACGAATTCGATTGAAATCTGACGAGGTTGAATGGAAAAATGTTGAAATTGATTGACCATTGATCACTTGGAATGACTAAATTCATTGTAGCATTTGCGTGTTCCAGTCTTCTTTGAACGAAATTAAAGTTAGCCGTTTGTGAATTTGAAAGAATTTTATTTTGTTGGCATGTGCAGAGACTTTTCTACCAGTTTGACGCATAAAACGGTTGAAAGAAATTGACACACAATACATATTTTAAAAAGATATAATTGTGCACATTACATACACGATGAATACTTATATAAGGGTATAGACCTATGTCTATAAGACACATATTTGTAAATATGTTTAAAGTAGAAATTGAAAGATGAAAACGTAAAAATACCCAAGAGGGCATACAATAATTTGACGAATTTAAATGAAATTTCTATGACATTAATTTGTCTGTGTACTTTTTAGCTACCACGGACGACGAAATTGAGTTGTCTTTCACTAAAAGTGCAAACATTAGCGACCAAAGACAACAATATTACATGGGATATGCAAGGTCATGAACATTTATTAAGACGAAATTAAAGTTAACTGTTTATGAAATTGCATGAAAAGAAATTGTAAATGTGCGGGAAAACCTATATTAACAAACCATGAACTTTATGACCTTAACTTTAGTTTAATCATACACTAGTCATAGTAGCTTTCCATTGATACTTTGGGTGCACACATCTTGTTATGCATCGCTGAATTTCATTGTTTTGAAATTGATATGTAAAAACCTACTTGAGACACTTTGGGTAAAACACTATGACCACAACCAGAGATATATTACAGGTTTTCCTAGCTATTTTTACAAAATTTTGCATTTAAATTCTTCAACTCTCACATTCAATTTCGTCCTAGAAAATAAAATTCACACTGTTCTACCAAACCAATTTAGTAATTTATCATTCAATTTCAAATGTTGGTCACTCTTTTTTAAACATTTCTGGAAGAATATTAATCAATACAGATCAAATTCGTCTAAGCTGTTGCCGAAAGGCGGCATTCAGAGATCGAATTTGTCTTGATATCAATCAATTTGAAAACTTATGTGAAGTAAATTAGTTTAGTATGTGACTGAGTCAAGCACACATCAGACCAATTTATTGAACGCAAGTTTGAAATTGATTGATACAAGACGAATTCAATCTCTGAAACAGCCTATAGACAAATTTGATCTGTAATGACGAATATTCACGAGAATGTTTAAATAGACCCACCAAAATGTTGAAATTGAATAATAAAATAATAACTATATCGTTTTAGTAAAATCGTGTGAATTTGTTTTTGCACAAAATTAAATGCGAGAGTTGGCAAATTTGAATGAAAAATGTTTTAAAGGTAGTATACACCATTGGTAATTGCTTGAATTATCATGAATGAGTAGATTTGGGGCGTTGTATTTATAATAAATATCGTTTAACTGAGCTGTCCGAAGTTTTAGAATCATGGATGCCGAGAAAAGCACGAAAAACAGCGGGTTTTTTCAACCGGCGTCGAGCAGTTATTCTTATGTTATCTTTGTTTTTTCGCGCTCGCCGTCCGGCGATCGCGAATTTTTCATTATAAAATTATATTTTTCGGAAGAATTACAGAATATCTAGCGCAATCATTTTGCTGGATGCCCAGAATCAACATTTACTTTCAGATGAGTAAGATATTTCTTAATAACTCGGTAGTAAATATTTTCGATATCTGCAAATGGTGTATACTACCTTTAAAGTAGCCGGGAAAGCCTTTTTTCTCCATATTACCCCTTTGTGTGGGTTACATGTTTGGGGACACCTTGAATCGGCCTATTTCCCGCAATTTTTTTAAGCGGTTTTGTTTGAAGGTAAGCTTAGCAGCTCCATTTAAGCCGGAGAAGACTAATAAATTACCAGACTCATATACGATTTACATTTTTCTCCTACAGCCCCCTGCAATACCATCTAATGGGAATTTCCAGTTTGGACGCGGGCACGGATCGAACATGATGCTTAGAACCAATTATTCTCCCTGACAGAGGGACAAACTATTTTCTTTGGTGAGTTTATCCTATGCGTTTATATGAGGTGATCCTATACAAGAACACTGCCCTGTGGCCAATTTCACGAACCTGCTAAAGCAAAAACCTTTGCTTAGCACAAAAAGTCTTGCTCAGTAAAAACAGGTTAACAGCCAATATTCTATGTGTTTTTCATGCTAAGCAAATAAAAACAGGTGAATATCAATCCTAAACAATAAAACACCTCGTGAAATTTTGGTCTGTAACCCTGTTTTTGCCAAATACTAAGCAAATTGGCCACAGATCTTACCACTTTTAAACGTCTTTTCTTGGGCATTTTATAATAAATAAAGTATTTTTTTTGTATGTAATCTATATACACTGTACTGAGGGTCGGACTGTTTTTATGATTTAAAGGTAGAATACACCATTTGCAGATATCGACAAAATGTACTAATGATTTATCAGGAAATATCTTACTTATTTGAAAGTCAATACTGATTGTAGGCACTCGGCAAAAGATTGCGCTAGATATCCTGTAATTGTTCTGAAAATTGAATTTTATAAAAACAAAATCACGATCGCCGGACGGCGATTGCGAAAAAAAAGAACAACCTAAAAACCACTGCCTAACACTAGTTGAAAACGAACGCCGTTTTTCTTGCTTTTCTCAGCATCCATGATTGTAAAACTTCGAACAGGTCAGTTAAACGGCATTTACTATAAAATACAACCCCCCCCCCAAAAAAAAAAATCCACACATTCATGATAATTCAAGCAATTACCAATGGTGTATCCAACCTTTAAGGTCATTTTTTTTAATTGTGTTTACCCTCTTATTGTTGTATTTGGAGGGTTTCATTTTAATATTTGTATGATGTTTTGTTTTGTTTCCTTGCTATCAATCCAAAATTGGTACATATTTATATATAGGGCCTATATATATATATATTTTTTTTAATTTTGTGTGTGTAATTCTCGTTTTGTACATGAACCATGTTTTTAATATCTATATTTTATTCAATGTATGTTAGTCTTCTTGACTAATTTGTTTTTAATGCTTAGTACAATCATGTACTGTTTTATTGTTTTAACCCAAGGCCCCCAGGGGCAACAGTTCTCAGATAACTGATGGAGCTATCCTGGTGAAATAAAACGAAATAAATTGTGTATGCTTGGCCATTGAGTCAGACAGGCAATCATACAGACACTACAAAGAATACTGTAGGCTGGCTGGTCTTGCTAATAGGTTTTTCCGGCTATTTTAAAACATTTCTCATTCAAATTCACTAATTCTCACATTCAATTTGGTCATGGAAAAACATTCACACACTTTGAGTAAACCAATTTAGTCACCAATAGCGCTTTATCGCCAAATATCAAAGCGCTTAACATTTTTATCCCGGTCATCGGGCCATCGTCTCGGCAATTCTACCCCCGTCAATTAAATCCAAGTGCGGACGGTGGGAAGATTAACCCATCGGAATGTTACCCGGCGTCATGGTCAAATTACCCAAAATGTTCATCCAGTGCGAACACGGCTTTAGCTGTTGACGAAATGCAGCATTCAGAGATCGAATTCGTCTCAATCAATTTTTTAATTAGTCTGATGTCTGTTTGAGCTCACACCAAACTAATTTATTTAACATAAGTTTTAAATTGATTAATATAGCAAGACGACTACGACCTCTAAATGCTGCATTTTGACAACAGCTGAAACGAATTTGATTTGTAAAGGCGAATATTCTCCACCCAGTGCTAAAAAAGCGTGACAAAACGTTAACATTAAATGATAAATGACTAAATGGTAAAAACGTTTGAACTTTGTTTTCTCGGACGAAATTTAATTTAAGAGCTGGTGAATTTGAATAATTTTTTTTTTAAATAGCCGGAAAAAAACCTCTGCAAAATTGTAAAAAAGTTGTTTTAAAAATGTTTGACAATACAACTCTAAACAACAATTGGGCTGTGGCTGTACAACTTTTGGTAAATTTGGTTGACAATTACCCTACTTTAATATCCGTGAGTTGGGCAAATGGAATTAATTTACCAGAGGTTGGGTAAAAATAACTATATAGTTATACAGGTAAATAGACTATGTCTATGTGTCTTATTTCTCCATGGTCTATGCGAGTTGGTTGAATTATTACATAAACATACATCGGCGGTATGGGCGTAACCAATTCGCAGCCTTTCATTTATAGCCTCATAAAGACGGCTGTCTTTTTGTTCAAAGCTGTGTAGTGCATGACATTTGACATAACAAGGTGCATGCCGATTCGCCATTTCTATCACTCAAGAGGTTGACCAGAGGTAGATACGTATAATACTCTGGTTACTCGTATCAAACAATAGCTCCACTGGTATCATACGTTTTAGTGTGGTATTCGCTCGGTATGTCCCGAAGATTTCTGACAGAGTTGTATGTATGCATACTATTTACTTTTTGTGGAAATGGTTGGATTTTATGTAAATTCTAAACGATTCTGTATAAATACATTTACCTATATACATTTATGCAAACAGATTTATATTTATCAAATCTCACATATGAAGCAAGATATGAGACGGGGGACCCCCCTTCTTCGTGGTGGTCATTGTGCTTGCGGAATATGTTGTGGTTTCTCAGGAATTCTTGTTAGGTTTTTAGGGGGTGCGTTAGGTAACAATAGTCTAGAGAGTGTATAGGTATGGAGGACTAAGGGGAGTCTCTCGGTCTCATATCGTGCTGGGTATAACATTTCAAAGTAAACGAAGAAATTGCCAAGGCAGGACTCGAACCTGCGAAATACCGGACCGGTTACCAACTGAGCTATCTTGCCCTATGTTGGCGGTAATTGTCAGTATCTTTGTTCAATTTACCTAGTCAGTTTCCCTTGTGGTTTGTTTGTGTATTATAGCATAAAAAGTCGTATCCTCACTGTGTGATCCCCACAATGTCGCTTCCCATATTGTATCGTAAAATTGGGTGTGATCCATGGTCATCGTCGGAATTCTGGCGTTTGTGACTTTTGACTAGCGCCCTTGAACAAAGATACTACAAATTTGGGAGACCGCCAACATAGGGCAAGGTAGCTCAGTTGGTAGAGCGCCGGTCCGGTATTCCAGAGGTCGCAGGTTGGAGTCCCACCATGCCAATTTCTTTGTTCATACCTAGTCCGTTTACCTTGTGGTTTATGTGTACATTTATATTGATGCAAAAACGATGAAGCGGCAATAACGGCGCAATAACCAAATGTTGATTAAAACCATAATTTCCTCAATATGTGGTAAATATCTCCTACCAATAGATGGGTAATGGCACAACAACCAGGTAAACATATTTCTCTCTTTTAAATTAGTAGTAAATACGTTGGCCAATAGAAGCCCACCGGTCTAAGCAGTTGGTAATTCGACCTTCTTTTGGTAAATATGTAGTGTAGTATACAAGTAAAATTTTCAAAATTTTAAATGGGGGTCGCTCGGTCCTATCATATCTTGCTGGGTATATGACTAATAGTTTGCAGTTTAGTCCCAATGTTTCCAGCCCTGTGATGCTGGCTACGCGTATTTATGCTTCTGAAAACTATACAATTTGTTTCTATCAAAAATTATTAAACATTTTTATATCGAAAGAAAAACCATGAATCGCAAGAAATACATTATCTAAAATTCCAATAGATTGACTGCCGTTTTGGCATTTTACATACCTGTCACGTGACAAGACGAAGTTGTTTCTAAATACCCACATGACCTTTGCTGTTTGGTGCTGTTTTACGTTTGCATTTCCTTTGAAGATACAATTTTGCAAACAAGTTAAATAACGCCCAAGCCGACTGCGAGGTCATTAACAATGTTCAGGTCAATGCGCCAGTTTTAAACAAAACTTGTTTAATACCGGTGTGATATGAATATCAGACTCCTGTGAAAATCGGACTCCTTTTACCTATTATTGGTTAAACCCTCTCACGTGACCGGTCACTCTTCTAATTATCATGATAATCACCTAATTAAGCATGCGCAATACCACCAATGAATCCGTATTTCATAGTTTAAAATTCATTGCTACACCGGTCAACCACATTTGTATTCCCATTCATCAATACCTTAAAGTCAAAACAAGTCAAACATTTACAGTTTTCCAACGATTGTGTTCAACAATTTTACCTCGTGTTTTGAGGAACACCCCGACAGCTATTTCAACGGTGGGTGCCTCACGCACGTGCCCTTATAAGGAGATTGACGCGCGCGTTCAACCCGTTGCTCGTTATGAGGTGGTGTTTTTGTAGAACGCATTATTACGACTACTATACAGACTCAACCAGTATTGCGCATGCCGCGTGAGGGTTGAACCAATGAAATGGTCAAGGACCAGACTCATCCAAATTTGACACCGGAAAAGCGTTTAAAACTGGCTGAGCCCCGTTTTATCGACCGTTTAAACACACATAGGGGCCTACGTGTCGGGCTCTCGACCAATATGAATGGCTAAACCGTCTTTGCTATTTATGATTGCATTTTATTGAACGTTGTGCAGTCGCATGACATTATTTCCAATATTGTTTGTGTGGCCGTTACTTTGAAAACGTGAACTGGTTTGGGTTGGGCAATGTAAACGAATGCAACACTGTAAACAAAATGTCCCGTAACATTTACGGGAAATTACCTAGCGGCCATGGGTGTCAACGAATTCCTGTAAAATGTACGGTCACCGTAAATTGACGGTAATGACAAATATAAGATCTTTACCGCCAATTTAGGCCTATGATGACAGTAAATTCTACGGGAATTGGTTGGCAACAGTGGCTGCCAAGAACGGTATAGTTGACCATACATTTTTTACAGTGTGATATTGAATATTTTAAGATTGTGTATTGAATAAAAATATATTATATTTGTTATTATTGTGGATAATTATATAGAATATCTTAGCACGTGCTAGTTTGCAATTGTGTAGGTTTAATTACCGTATATAATGGAACATTGAATTAATAAAAGTGAACATAATTTGTCCCGTTCGTTTGTATCTAAGTTTATCGATGTAAGACGTTAATCTTATTTGAGTGACTATATGCTCAATATAGGTCTAAGACCTAACGCTTTTTTTTCATGTACGTTTTCCTATGAGCGAGTCTGTCTCAATTTCGCCTGGCGTCCCGACTTCGCTCCCATAGGAAAGCGCATACAAAGCCATGACGTCGTTCGACCTCAGGTCTATACAATTTACCACACATTACGCGTCTTAACTTCTTGAGTTATCGTCGAAAGAGAATTCAATTTGTAATTCTATGTAACGTTGTCACCTTTAATAATCGGGGTGTTTGGTCGGCGGAGTGGTTTCTTTCTTCGCCTTCCATCGCTGTGACTTGTGTTTGAATCCCGACACTGCCAATAATATGGAATGGTTTTTCAGCCCCTGCTTGATTTCTCCCAAGTATACAAAGTCATAAGCTTGGGGTTTATCACTGCAGACTAGTGAGATATAGTTCCAATGTCGCCACCAACGTTAGGTCGCATCTCATTCCCTTCGTATACTAGACTGCATGCAGCGCGCACAAATCGCAGGCACGCGCCGCAAACCCAATATGCAATGCACCTCGGTGATACAAAATGTACTGTACTGTACTGGTTGTGTAATAATACCAGGGATGTAGTCGAGTCCATCACAAGTCCCTGTAAGTCCCTGAAAGTCCCCGCAAGTCCATCACAAGTCCTCCAGTTCAAATTCAAATCACAAGCTATTCAAATCAGCTTCGACAAAAGCATTCCTTTGTCATTGTTCATCCAGTTACTTGTGACTGCCTTTATGAAGGGACTTGTGACTGGCTTCACGAAAGGACTTGTGAAAGGACTTGCACGGACTCGACTACAACCCTGAATAATACCTCACAATAAAAAACAGCGTCGGTCCGTTTCATAGTTCCCTAGTTAGGTTCAAAGCTACAGCCCATACTGATTGAGCCATTTAACCTTGAACCCCAAGAGTGCCATATGGACTCAATGAAGCATACACCCTTGTTACCATTGTGACGTATTATTACGTCACACAATTGACCATTTGCGTGCATATGAAGCGCGATATGTGGCAGAGAAACCCCCCCCCTCTTTTATGTTGACCATTGTGTTCCCGGAATCTCAGGAATTCCTTTTAGGTTTCAAGGGGGGTGGGTTAGGTTACAATAGTGTTGAGTACGTATAAAGTATAGGGAATAAAGAGGGGTGGGGGGGGGGGGGGGGGGGGGGTACCCTCTGCCACATATCGTGCTGGGTATATTTGCGTGTGGAATTTGAATAATATCTGGTACACTGACTTGTTCACACAGCTTGGCACAGTTTACATTTAAATTCTCCAGACCAAAGACACTGTTGCTATATCACTTGATTCGGGGCAAACCTTACGCTAGCAACCCCCGGCTCTGGAATGGTCTGCTGTCTTTTTACCATTCTCAACCATTGTGAACAATGTATTGGTGCTGAGCGTCTCTAACGTAACTATGCAAGAGCTTGCCCTGAATCACGTGATATAGCAACAGTGTATTTGGTCTGGATAATTTAAAGTCAAACTGTGCCAAGCTACATGAACAAGTCAGTGTACCAAATATTATTTAAATTCCACACGCAAATGGACAATTACAATGGGCTTTCATTCATCCCACAGGGCCCTGATGGCACATTGCCGTAATGCATTTGGTTTTCTGTTCTCATGTCTTATCTGTTTTTAAAATATTTGTCCAAGTCTGCCACAGAAAAGATCATTCACGCCTTGATTTCCTCCCGCCTGGACTTTGGTAATGCCCTGCTGGTCAATTTACCACAGAATATGTTGTCCAAGCTCCAGAAGCTCCAAAATGCTGCAGCTCGCATTGTTACTTTGTCCACCAAACGTACTCACATAACCCCAGTTTTGCATTCATTACACTGGCTCCCTGTCAAAGATCGCATCGTCTTTAAAATTCTGTTACTTACTTTTCACTGTATTCATAAATCTGCTCCCCAATACAATATATCTTTAATTCAATACTATACCCCAACAAGAGCCTTACGCTCATCCACTTCCAGTTCCCTTACGATTCCTAAAGTTGCAAGAACTTGGGGGGAAAGGTCTTATGCCTATGCGTGTCCTACCCTTTGGAACAGCCTTCCTGAAGCCATTCAAAATTGTGTTACTACCGATTCTTTTAAAACTCATGTAAAAACTTTTTTGTTTACTCGTTAATTGCTATTTTGTAAATGCGCCTCGAGCACTCCACAGAGTGGATTTGGCGCTATATAAGTTACATAATTATTATTATTATTATTATTATTAAACCGAATTGTTAATAGCGCCCTCAATTTGGATATCGGCCTCTGATTAATGAGACCCAACGCGCGCGTCCCCGGCCCTAGAGCGCGCGTGGGTATAAAAACAGATAAGACATGAGAACAGAAAACCAGTCAGATCATGGCGGATCATTCAGACATTCTTGACGAAATATTCGCCGATAGCGGTTCTGATATATCTGATGAGACTTCCTCATCCGCCTCAGAAGAAAGCGATGATTCGGAAGAGTTTGTCGCTACCTGCTCAAAGTCATCTGACAAGCCGAATTTCAGGTAAAGAGGTTACTAAACAGTCAGTAAGTACGACTCACTATGACTCGAGTACCACTAGTTTGCACCGTCTGTGAGCCTACACTTGTTTGGAATACCTGTATAATAATGTAACTTTACCCCCTAGATGTATTTTTATAAAAAAAGGTCAAAATGCTATTTCAGTTACAAAAAATCAAAACATTTTTATTCAAGTAGAACAGTCAGTAGGACTGGGTGCACACAATTAACAACATTTTCACACCAATTTCCTATTCATAAAAATAGTCTTCAAACAAACAGCGCCCCCACACATTAATTAATGTGCTTAGGTAAGCGCATTAATAAATGTGTGAAGGCACTGTTTTTTTATAGACTCATTTTCTGAATAGAAAATTAATATTGGAATTGTGATTTTCGGGCACCCTCATTCTTTTTTTAGTTTGTATTCAAATTAAACTATTTTTGAACTCATGATTGTCATGCCTTTGCTGTCTAGTACCATATAAAGAAGTTCCTCAAATCAATATAGCGCCCTCTGACATTTCTTGTAATACTATTCTTACTTCAGGTCTGGATGGCATAAAACGAGCTCCTATAATAAGCGGCAACCTGCGAACTTCAAATTACAAAAAGGGTCCGAACTAGAAAAGCATCCGAATTAAAAAAGCACCCGAATTAAAAAAGCATCCGAGTTTACAAAAAGCATCCAAATTACGAATTCATCCGAATTAGAAAAGCATCCGAGTTTGCAAAAAGCATCAGAATTAGGAATGCATCCGAATTGGGAAAGCATCCGAGTTGTAAAAACACGTCCGATCTTTTTGACACTGATTTTTCTTCATAGTCGGGCGCCGCGCAAATCACGAAATCATCGTGTAGTTTTGAATCGTATAGTACATTAGCCTCTGTCATGACCTTTCTAAAACTAAAAGGTCAACGCGCGGAAAATTGTCAAAATGGCGGCGCTTCACAACAGCAACACGTGTGTCGTCGATGTCAGAACTTTATGGCTCTAAAGGCTGTGGCTATTTCGGAAGAATAAACCGTAGGCATAAGGCTGAATGTCATCCAAAACCGTAAAATTACGAAAGGGAAAGAAACAGCAACTGAAAAAATGGTCAGTTGGTGAAAGTGTGCTGCGCTATACGTACGTGCGTAGCTATAGCTGTACTTCGACGTTTACATTGTCTATAAACAGTTAATGTTGGGCCGACTTTCCTCATGCAATATTGCCAAACTTCTTTGTTGACAAACTGCAAATTCATTGTACCTTTACCATGTTAATGTTATTAATGCTTGCTATTTACCCTCTGTTAACAATTTAGGTGTAAACTATTAATCCGAAAAAACCCAAACGGTGGCGTCCAGAAATTTGGCACACAATCGACCGAGTGTTCCCTAAGTCGTGGCGCAACTGAATTGAATAATTCTTGGAAAATCCAAGTTTAATATTTACGAACTTCTTTTAATAGTAATTGTCATTTATGACTTATGTAAGGTTTCAGTCAATAAAAGAGATACTAGATTTCACAGGCGTCTACATTTAATGTGACAGTATTTAAAACTGGTTGGTTTTTAAATTAACATTGCAGGATCAGGAATGTTGAGGTTTAACGTCCATATAGTAATTATGTGAACAAAGTGCTTGTGTGTAAATCCCCAAATTTATATTTGATGTAAAAAAAATAAAAAAAATATTGCTTGTATGAATTGGCCCCCAAATTTGTTTATTGTATGGCATTCAAATATATGGCATTCAAATAAAGCTTACAAATGTTGGGCCTAACCGGTTTTCTAAGGAGCATAAATACACGCCGGCGAGTCTTTTCAAGTGCAGGAAAGCAAATCTAGTTTTATGATTGGCCATTTTTTTATTAAGTATTTCCCCGCAATTCACTAACAATCTGTTGTCTTTCCTCCATGGTATAGCTAATTACGTTAGTCTTACGCGAGAGCTCGGAAGCCATATTGACAAATTTCCGCAAAACGCCCTCTTCGGTTGATTTTCGTCATTTCATGACAGAGGCTAATGGCGGTCTATGCGTTTATACGTCTGTGGTTTTCTCTGAAAGTTCGCTCCTTACGTCACAATAACATGACCTTGCAAGTCTAAGTTTACAGACAAACAACATTATGTGTATATTCAGGGTGTATATTTTGTGTACGTACAGGCATAATAGGTTCTTGTTGGCCTTGTTCACTGAACCTGAAACCCTATTGTGATTTTTCTCCCTCGAACAGCCCACGTTCATTGAGTATTGTTTTCTTAGGCCCAAACACAAGCGCTATATTGAAACGATAGGCGCTGTTTGGCTATAGCCAAAACGACATCGACGTGTGGCTATTACGGCATAGTCGTGCGGCTTTGGTTAGTGTCAGGGTTAAGGTTAGGCTACGAGTGTAGAGCCACTAGTGGGGCTTGGATAAGGGTTGTCATGTTGGTTGATCTCTTTAAGTGCTTACCTATTGAACCATGTACCCTATTGATTTCCAGTGGTATATCCATCGGTCCGTACTATCCAGAGTTAGAGGAAGTAACAAATAGATCTATTCCGTGCAAATCGGTATTCAGTTGAAAATTCTGCGCTTGGTCCAAAAAAACAACCCACCATACAACTAGCTGTACAACATTAGCCGACAGATAGGTATCTCTTCTATCACAAATCGTACTCGTTCTGTGTGAAGTTCAAGGAATCTCGTTTCGAAAACGACCACATCTGTTTTCATTGACTAGTTCATTATTTTGTTCTACGGGCGGGCGCAACTGGAAATAACTATAATGCTGACTGGAAAGTTAAATCGACATACATGTACATTTGACATGTCGGTGGTTAGTCTATGTCTCATCGTGTGGCTGGCTGCATTCTGTCACCGGGTAAGTGTAAATAAAGTAATAAAACTAAATAAAACAAAACAATAGAAAACTGAAGGTAGATACACCGTTTGCAGATATCGATTTTTTTTTACTGACGAATTATTAAAGAATATTTTACTTATTTGAAAGTAAATAATGATTCTAAGCATCCAGCAATACGATTGCGCTAGATATCCTGTAATTGTTCCGGACGGCGATCGGAAAAAAACCACAAGAACAACTGCCCGACTCCGGTTGGAAACATACGCCGTTTTACTTGCTTTTTATTCAGCATCCATAATTGTAAAACCTTAAACAGGTGGTCATTCCATGTCAGACCAATACACCTTTAGACCTTAAGTCTTCTGATTTTTATAAAAAGTGCTGTGCATGTAGGTACCAATGAGTAATGGAGGCATGCCAATTTTGAGTGGAATCCCTTCATCCATAAATTATGTGGCCGGTGGGCATCTAAAAAACACGGACATTTCCAGCTCCTGAACACCACCTCTTTTACAGGAAAAAAATAAATAAATCGATCAGATTTCCATAAAAAAATACACAGTTTGGTATCAAAATTATCAGAATTAAGTGCTCTAATCAAAGATGACCTTAAAATATATATATATTTACAAAGAAGGTCACCGTGACCTTTGACACGCGACCTTGACATTTGACCCATATTCTAAAAAAGTATCATTATGAATCAATCTGGTTGATAGAGCAAGTCTCTCTAAACAAGAAACAATTAAAATGTCGTTGGGGAATTGTTAACATTGACAATTTGATAGTGGTTTTGCCAGAGAGGTATCTGCAAGTTATACAGTTTACACACGGCTTAAACACGATTTGCATAAGTTCGTTCTGTTCTTGTATTGGGCCGGGGCGATACATCTTGAACAACGAATGCAACGAATTCGGATGGATCTTCTGCCTAATAGTACAAGAACAGGAAGAACTTTGCAAATCTGACGTATCACAGTGATGATTTTTCTTCAGAGGCCGAGTGGCATTTTTTTGGCTACGGCCCATGGCATAGGGTCATGTAACGGGGTGAGTTAGTCTTGCATACGCACTGTGGACCTCCGAACAATATAGGTCCACACGATGCGGGAAGAGGTTATGGTTTGTGGACTTTTTTCAGTTTCCGAAAAAGAGCGCTAGAGGAAAAACGGGTTAGGGTTATATATAGAAAAGATAGAAGGGACAGCTGAGAGGCCCATAATCCAAATTTGAGGGTAAATTTGTTTTGGGGAAGCGAGAAAAATGAGTATTTAGTCAAAGTTTGTTAACTACACGAAGACAAAGGAATGTCCACAGTACGTATGTAAGGTAAAGCTGTGTGAGTGGAACTGTGTGAAGCGTCTAGCTACCAAAGCACGTCTTCCACAGAGGCCCTTTGAGAGTCAAATCTTGAAGCCACATCAGCTCTATTTTGGGGCGAAGGAGAACATTCCAGGAATCAGCTTTTGTTTACGTGGATACGACTGTGCAGCAGTGTGCTGAATTCTTTCAGGGTCGGTTTTCTGCAGCAGTGACAGTTCAGGGCGCCAAGTAATTGTATGCCTTCTATCCAAACCCAAACACACGTTATGTAGAAACGTTTTGTATTAGAGCTGAATGCTAAATCCGTAAAGATCCTCAAACAGAAGTAAGGAACAAACCTTTTGAAATACAGTCATGAGATGAGGTACAGTCAGAGAGCTATATTAAATTACTAGAGCGCTGACTGGATGTACAAAGTGATGCGAGCTGGGCGCATCCATGTTTGTGCACAAACCTATGGAAACCTCAAAATTGTGTACGGCTTTTGTACGGCTATTTGCATACCTGCGTTTGTATTCTATACAACGCGTTACCATAGCCGATACGCCCAAAACCGAAACGCATGATCAGCAAATGAGCGCAAACATCGCAAATGCGCGTGCGTATTCGCGCGCTGCAGTTGATTTTGCCGTGAGTTTTTTTAACTGACATGACGCGCGTAAAGTTGTTTGCGTCTGTTCTACTTGCACGCGCGTTGCATTTAGAGTACACTTTCAAAATTAAATCCATCTATTTTTATTATGTTCTACAACACGCACATGAATTCAAAATGTCGGCGCGCAGGACGGCTTCAAAGCGTTTCCGCGCGTAAGAATGAGGAGTTAGCGCTCTAGTAATTTAATATAGCTCTATGGGTACAGTGAATATTTTAAGTTTTAAGTATTAAAACCTATACTCCTCTACTATCAAGCAGTTGGTGTTTTATTGATTTTGAGTGATATTGTTGTTTAAATCTGGTTTAAAGGTCAAAGTCACTTGTCAAAGATCATGGTGACCTACTTATGATGTTGTTTAATGTTATGGATGAAGCGTACAATACCGCCTGATGCAATTAAGCCGTGTGTAAATTGTATAACTTGCAGATGGCTGGCAAAAAAAACCACCTTCAAATTGTCAATTTTAACAATTCCCCAACGACATTTTAATTTTTTCCTGTTCAGAGAGACTTGAATACACCTGTGTATAGTGCGAATTTACAAATATGAAATACTTGGTAGTATTGCGCATGTTTTGTTAGATCGAGTTCAACAAAAGGGCAAAAGAAAGAGTGGTTTAAGACCCAGCCATTTCACCAAATGTTTTCCCCTGTTTTTTGTTAATACTTTTCCCCCACGTACCCAATCACGGGATTTATATCACACAAAAATCGTTTTGAAGAATCATTCACTTCGATATTGACATTTTACAGCCCAGCCTTTTTATTTAATAGTGACAAATCTAAATTGGGTACACGGTTTTTTAGTTGTGGTGACAAAAACTCTGACGTCTCGTCTGTAATGCCTAAGCCACTTTATTACTCTCTTATTCGATGTATGGTATATTTTGAAACCTATAGCGAAATATACCCGGCACGATATGTGGCAGAGGGGTACCCCCTCTTATCCCCATACTTTATACGCACTCAACACTATTGTAACCTAACCCATCCCCCTTGAAACCTAAAAGGAATTCCTGAGATTTCGGGAACGCAATGGTCAACACAAAAGAGGGGGGGGGGGGGTTTCTCTGCCACATATCGTGCTTCATTATGTAGCGAAAGGTCGGTTAAATATGCTAAGACAACAAAAGTATTTTGCTAATTTAAGTAAACAATATACAAAACCAAAATGTTACACGTTTTTTCAATATGCCACCATGGGCCAGGGATTTTGGTCATTTTTTCTCTGCTTAAACCGATAGAGTTACTCCTTAATAAAAAGAAAGTAGCGCAAAAACCCCGCAAGATCACCTTGAGTCTGAAAATTAATCATGTTGTGCCGGTGTGGACGGTAATTCTGTCCCCCGTAAAATTGTCCGGGGGACAAAATTACCTAGGTAAAAGTGTCCCACTGGAGCCGTTAATTCTGTCCCCCTCCAGTTTATTCTGTCCCCTCTCTAGGTAATTTTGTCTACCCAATTGTTCCACACATAAGTGGTTATTTTGATGTTGTTTCAATGAATTAAGCCGACAGGGTATTTATTCTTTATTTATAATTAAACTACTCTTGTGACGTCACTCTATTCAGAAAAGTGTCGATTATTTTAAAGAATGTACAGTTAACTGTACATTCTTTTAAGAATTAACAGAAAAAGAACGACTCAATGGACACATAAATTGCTATTGTTATATTTATTACAACTTAGTAAGAGCTATGTTTACAGTTTCTCTAGAGCTCTCAACATTTGTCTTTGAGGTCTCTTTGCTGTGTCGACGCGCTTATGCGGTTTCATCCCGGCTGACTGCTCTCCTATGGTACATGGTCGTCACTGGTACTTGCTACCGAAGCCCTTGTTGTAGAGGCAAGATGCTGCCATGCTCGATCGTATGGAGTGGTTTGTCCAAAAGCCTTGTTGCACAGATTTGCCACAACCTGGGATATCAACAATAACACAAATAAAATAAAATAGATGCGATAACCGGCATGTAACAAATTGCATCAAGGTTTGTCTAAAACATTCGAAAATTAAAATGGCCCAAGAACTTATAACGACTAAGAAAAAAATGGGGAGGATAAACCTTTTTATTAGCAAGGTCGAAGCGATGGTTTGCGATTTAAAATATGTAGGCCTACATGTAATAGGAATTGATTTCTTGTAAACAATTGTCGACGGAGATAGGCCATAGTTATGTCATACGTTCGAAGGTCCTAAAAAGTACTACTAATGCACAACTTTAAAAGGGCTGGTAAACGCACAACACGTACATGTACTTTACATTCGCTAACTCACCAATGCTGTCCTGTCGTATACCCGTGTAGAAAAAACGGCAGAAAAACCAACAGAAATTTGTTTTGTTCCGAGTCTGGTTTGACATGCGATAATGAAACCGTTCAGGGTTTAGCAAAAGGCTGGTATACTTTCGACACGGAATAATGACTACTGACGCTAAGTTACACCATAAAAAGGGCTAAAAATAATAAGCCAATAAAAAGTTCTTGTTACCTTTTCTTGCATATTTTCCATCATTTCCTGATCTGTTACAAGGGGTCCAAATCAGCCACGAGTGTAGACAGTTTCTTCACCTCTGAATCTGCCGCTTTAGTATTAATCCTCATTGGAGTATAAATCCTCATCGAATATGTCCCAAAATACTGGTTTGAATCACCATTAACGTATTCCTACTCAAAAATATGTACGGATCATCACTGGAAGACATTTTAGCGGAGTTAGCAGAGACGCACACGAATGTATGGCATCAAATGACTTCGATGTCGAATGTACTGGGCATTTTAAACACCCTCATTTTACCCAACCTTTATTCAATTGTTTGGTTACGCAACACGGAGACCAGACAGGACAAAGCTTTCACATTCCTTAGTAGCTTGTACAACTGAACAATAGACTTAATTCATCTCATACTTTAAAGCATTAGTAAGAATTGACACTTGTTGTTCCTTTTAAATATTGACAATGGGTGTAAAAGGGACGTAGTTTAAGTCGGAGAAACGACTCAAAAGGTGGACATTCTTTGATTCAAATTGGGCTCGGACGCTGCGCGTCCTCGCCCATTCCAATCAAAGAATGCCCACTTTTTCGTCATTTCTCCTTAACAGAAATCTATGTGAACAGTCGTAAAATAACAGTGTTCAGTGATTCTTTTGTATTCGTAAAAATAGCCCAGTAAATAATAAAATAATAACCTGTGTATGCTGCACATCAACGTTATTATCAAATTCGATGATTCTTGTTTATATTTAATTAAAAAAAATTAAGGAAAATTTGGAAGCTGATAACAACACTGATAATGTTTACTTTTTGTATCACCGCGCGTGCAATGACCGAAGTGATCATCACCAGAGTGTCGACGTACGCGAATAATACGATAGTAACGCTGTGGAATATTGGTCGACAGAAGGCGCTAGTCATATACGGCGGAAAAAGCTCCGGAATGCTGAAATTCGCATCAGTTTGAAAGAGATACATGTGCAGACGAATTTTAAGCATGTTTTGATGATAACTAGACGCTTGTGAATTTGTTTGTATTGGTATATTTTCTGTTGAAACGAGAAAATCGGTCATGTTTGGGTCATGTACAGTTTTCAACTACTGACTGTGATATTGAATTGAATTGAATTGAAAATGGTTTATTAAAATAAATCAATCTCGCAGCCGCCAGGCTGAATTGCATGATTTGTACAAATATTAAAATTACAATTAACATTAAAATACACATAAATAGAAAAAGAACCCCAAAAAACAACTAAACACCCCCAACAAAAAATTTAAATCCAAACAGGACATAAATAATTAATTTGGTAAAACCGAGAGGTTAAATGTAGATAAAGACTGGGTAAGTTTGAGAAAATGTAAAAGTAAAAGTAAAAACTTGATCATGATCTGGGGGGACCACAATTATAAGTTGCTAGCTGTTTTGCAATAAAGTGATTAACCAGATGATTGAATAATCATTGGAAATTTAAGTACACACAAATTTAAAATTAATAATAAGAAAAACACGCTGTTTTATATATAAATTATTAAATTATTAAGTTGATGTGCATACAACACAATACTAATCTGACTTAATTTTGTAAATTGCTGGCAAAACGATGCAATTAGGCAGAATTAAGGATTCGCACTAAATAGGGAAGAGGACTATTTCGAAATCGATCAGTCCTACAACGGAATTCAGTTCGTTTTGCTAAACTTCGAGTTTGATATACCTTAGGTCTCTCAGGAGGAAGCAAATAATGGAGTTTGGAGGATGGATCTTGCAAAGATTTGGCAAATGAATAGCACAATTGATGACGCCTACTCTCCAAAGTCTTAAGCTGACAGTCTGTGAGCACCTGCGAGTAGTGTCCATAGTTGCCACCAAGTATAATTCTGCACGCTCGTTTCTGTATACGCTCTAGGCTCCTACACTGTTCCTTTGTTATACCTCCGGACCAGACAGCGGCAGCATACTCCACGATCGGCCTGACGAACGTCGTGTAGATAGTAACAAGATCACTCGTAGGAAGTTTATAATGTTTTAGACACCGTAAGACAAACAGACGGCTGTTGGCTCGTTTAATCATGGACGAAATATGCGTATTCCATTTTAAATCCGCTTGTATGAAGATCCCAAGCAACTTAACAGTGTTGGATTGTTGAATGATGACATCGTCTAATTCAAGAGCACATGGAACAATAACATTTCTCACAAAGGAAATGTCCATTGTAGCGCACTTTTTGAAATTAAGACGCATTTTGTTTCTAGTGGACCATTCCGCGAGTGACTCAAGAACATCAGGCAACCTTGAGTGAGCTGACGCAGGGCGAGTTTCTACCACTGTCAAGTCATCCACGTATTTGAAGACATGAAGAGCAGTGACTTTATTATTGAGTCCATTGATGTTGGTGTCTACACCTCGCAGAGCGTCGTTGATGAGCGACAGGAAAATGATTGGGCCCAATTTTGTTCCTTGGGGAACACCGGCTGTTGTAGTACGCCACGCTGACTTCACACCTTTGTACTTCACCCTTTGTCTGCGATCTGTCAAGAAGTTAGCAATCCATGACACTAGACAAGGGTTAACGTCCAATTTAACCAAGTTGGATAATGCGACTGTGTGGTCCACACGATCGAATGCCTTAGAAAAGTCAGTAAGGAGGATCGTCGAGGAGGTACCGCGTTTGTCTGCATTTACGTGGAGAGTATGCAGAACATCGACGAGGCAATGTGATGTTGACACGCCCTTTAAGTTTCCAAACTGTGCAGGGTCTATTTTCGGTTGCAACGATCGCATAAGTTCCTTTGCAATGAAGTGTTCAGCGATCTTGGCGAAGTGGTCCGTAAGGGCAATCGGACGAAGATTGCCAATTTGCGGAGGGGAAGATTTCGGCAGTGGTACAATATCAGCGAGTTTCCATCGCAGTGGGACAAATGACTGACTGTACGAGCTATTAATGATGTCTGCGAGCGGGGCACTCAATTCATAAGCAAACATGCGAACAAACCGTGGTGAAATCCCGTCCGGGCCACTAGACTTTCGTGGTTTAACTTTCTTAAGCTCATTGAAGACCTCCCATGGCTGAACAGGTTCCAAAGGATGTGATGGGAGATACGCTGGTAACGCAGACGCATCAAGTGGTTCCATATCAGCAGTGATGGACGCAAAATGGTCACCAATAGTGTTGGCAATTCCCTCGTGGTCGGAGGAGTCAATTCCAGGGACATTTATATTTGTGGGTTTGTCTTTTCCCGACATGACGCGAACTTGTTTAAACCAGTCACGTGGGTTGGTCCTCTTCAGCCGTTGAACACGATCAGCGTAGTAACTAGCTTTAGCATTACTGATGGCGCGTCCGACCTTGTTCCTTAGTCGCCTCCATTCGCGTGTAGGACCAATATGAAAGGCTTCCTGTCGTTTAGCGACAAGATCCTTAATTTGTGGGGTCATCCAAACTTTATCACAGGTGTGCACCTTAATTACGCGACATGGGAAAAAGGCATCAATCGAATGCTGCAAGGTGTCGTAAAATGAATCACATTTCTCAGATGCCCCCTGTTCGTTGTAAACTTCAGACCATTCGTGGTCGAGGATCCATGCACCAAATTCCCTGATCTTACTGTCCGGCATTGGTCGAACCGCCCGCTTCCGAGTAGAGTTAATCACAGGACCGCGGTCTCGAGGATTCAGTAAGACACAACAGTGGTCGCTCATACCGATAGGAGAGATAATCTCAGTATCCTGATACAGGTTGGCTATGTTCGTAATCACCTTGTCTAGAATGGCGTTCTCACGAGTGGGCTGATTCACAATTTGTACCAGACTATTAGATAGAATATCACGAAGGTCCAGCTGATTAAAATCCCCCGCGATGATTACACCAGTGTTAGGGTTGTTGGTGAGGATACTGTCAACTGTACTGACAATATGGTCACATAGGTCATGTGCTACCGGGCTATTGGGAGGGTAATAAAACACTCCAGCGACGATGGAGGAGGTCTGCCGAGGTAGCCTAGATGGGCGAAGCTTCACCCACAAGCCTTCAACTTCATCCGGGACATCAATATTGTCGATCAGTCTAGCATTTAGATGTTGCTTCACGTAAAGTGCCACGCCCCCACCACGGCGGTCAGTTCTGGATTTTATGAACAAGTCATAGCTGAAAATATTCCATAAATGTGTAGGTGCATTAGCCGCAAACCACGTCTCACAAATAGCCGCAATATCAACTGAGTTGCTGTCAAGGACTGCGGCCAATTCATCTACTTTATTGTTCAGTGAGCGTGGGTTACATAACAGTAACGTTGGCAGTTGGTGCTGAACGCGTTGACGAGGTTGAGTGGGTTTGATGGTGATGTAGTTGTTGGCGTTTGGTGCTCGCTGAGCCGTGAGATCAAACATGGCTGCTCGGCTAGTGACAATAGGCTGTATGTGTCGCCGTTTGTGCACTCCGGCTCGACAACCCCGTTTAATTACTTTAGCAATATGTAATTCCTTCATCATATCCCATGTTTTAACTGGCAGAAAAGATTTTCCAGCAGTCAGTCTGATACTGTGTAAAGTTCTTATGGAATACCTCACAATTAAATCCATAGCGTAGGTTGGCCTCAAAGATGGAACAGTCAAAACGTCTATATGCACGTACACATGTGTCCTTGAATGCAAAGCAAAACGTGCAATATAGGCTGGTGTGAAAAACGGTTTAGTTCATGATAACTTACATGTATCCAGGTAGAATACAAGCACCAGTCAAAACAGTATACATTGACGATGGATATGCAGCAAAAAAACACACGAAAAAGACGACAACGAATACAAAAATCGCCAAAATTTAGGGAGAAAATGAAGAAGTTAAAAAAGAGGTGTGCTGCCAACAGGGCGCCACCAAGTTGTTTTATATTTAAATTGGCGAGTTGGTTGAGGAAGCCGTTCTTTATAATTCTTCATATTTCTTTGATGTATATGAGTTGCCATTGCTCTTTCTCATGAATATACAATCACGCAACACCCAGTTCCTGAAAAAGAAATATGTCGCAAACCGTCCGCTACACTGGTTAGGTTCTAGTGACTTCCCTGATCGATAATGTCACACAAATTGACCGATAATGTACCACTAACCGATAATGTAACAAACAATAGTCCAGTAAAATGTGCTACACTATCGGTCAATAATTGTTATTGCTTTATCGGTCCTAACCAATTGGTGTTTTTGTTTCATATAATAAACGAATGGTAATTACCATAAATAACGTCAACATTCTCAAGACTCTTCTTAGCGATCCGCTTTTAAGCTATTTCCTCGATTTGCAACACAGTTGTTGCCTAGTATCGTGACTTTAGGCGTGACATACGGTTTTGTGGCTTCTTACTGTATAGCGTCCCCTGACTAATTTGGGGGAACCTATAACATAACGCAGTTTATACAAGGCTCAGTAATCTGGGGGTCGCAGGCTCAAGCCCCGCGCGTGTCAATTTCTTTGTTTAATTCTAAGACAATAAAAAGCACCAAGTTACAGGTTATAAATCAAATACTGTCTGTTCGAGTTCACTATGTTCTATTTCAGTTATTTTTATTTTTTTCATTTACAGATTGCCGGTATTATAGCAGACGACATTTTTCTTGTCGGATATAACATGAACGACACAGCTGTTTGTGAAACAGTGTATTGCAACGGAACTGAATATGACAGAAACTGCTCTCAAATTGAATCCGCACTACCGGAATTCAATGTTAATGTTAGTGAAGTTTCTCTGCTTAGTCCATGTGAACCCACGATGGAACCCACGACAACGATGGAACCCACGACAACGATGGAACCCACGACAACGATGGGTCCCACGACAACGATGGAACCCACGACAACGATGGAACCCACGACAACGATGGAACCCACGACAACGATGGAACCCACGACAACGATGGAACCCACGACAACGATGGAACCCACGACAACTATGGAACCCACGACAACGATGGAACCCCCGACAACGATGGAACCCCCGACAACGATGGAACCCACGACAACGATGGAACCCACGACAAAGATGGAACCCCCGACAACGATGGAACCCCCGACAACGATGGAACCCATGACAACGATGGAACCCACGACAACGATGGAACCCACGACAACGATGGAACCCACGACAACGATGGAACCCACGACAACGATGGAACCCACGACAACGATGGACACCACGCAACTCAGCGTACCTGTTACCACGCCTACAATAGTTAATAACCTTCCTACATTGGCTGACCAGCCTACCACCGAAACCATCGAAACCACAACAGGTATCATGTCTTTCTTGGCGACTTTGCTAACCGAGGCTGGTTATTGTACTATGTGTTTAATTACTGCAGATAAGACGGCGGCGATCGAACTGTCGTCTTTAAAACACCATAGGTTCTTGGTGCGCAAAATTTGAATTAATCCAATCAAAATGGCCATCTCCTCCAAATCTCATTTGAAACAAGACATGAGACGGAGGGAACCCCCCCCCCCCCTCCTTTGTGGTGGTCATTGTGCTTGCGGAATGGTGTGGTTTCTCAGAAAATCTTTTTAGGTTTTTAAGGGGGAGGGGGTTGCGTTATGTAACAATAGTCTGAAGTGTATAGAACAATAGTCTGTAGTGTAAAGTGTATAGATATGTGGGACTAAGAAGGGAATCTTTCGGTTTTGCGAGCTGGGTATACCAAATCTGTCCCTTCATATTAAAACAGTTAAAAGATGCAGGCTCGTCAAGCGAAAGAGCAACATTTTCAATAGCGCCCTCTGTCACGCACAATGGGAAAGCAGATTTTTGTTACGTTGTTTATGTTGTTCTGGGAAGATAAGTTGCACGCTCTGTTGACACTGCAGAATGCGCGTACATAAAACAACACCGGCGGAATCGGAGCCATCGCCAGAGGTACGTTGCGCCGTACATGTGTTGGTGAAGTTTTACGCTTGCACGGCACCGGTGGAAACTCGATCATTATGATGCCTAGCGGCGATGTCTAGTCAACTTTCTAAGAATCTGTTTACAATTAGTTAAACCCTAGTTCCACTCTATGCCTTCATACTCAGACGATGTTGTAACGTTAATTTACCGGTTTTGTGACAGTCAATAATATCGCACCACCCGATCCGGCTCATTCACGATAGTAGCGAGTTTTCGATTCGGGACGGGAGACAAATTAAATGTAAGATACACCATTAGTAATTGCTTGAAATATCATAAAAGGGTAGATTTGGCGGGTTGCATCTTATAGTAAATATCGTTTAACTGACCTGTCTAAAGTTTTACAACCATGGATGCCGAAAGAAGAACGAAAACAGCGATTATTTTCAACCGGCGTCGAGAAGTTATTCTTATGTTATCTTTGTTTTTTTGCGATTTTTCGGAATAATTAGAGGATATCTTGCGCAATTATTTTGCTAGATGCCTAGAGTCATTATTTACTTTCAAATGAGAAAGATATTTCTTAATAATTCGGTAGTAAATATTTTCGATATCTGCAAATGGTGTATCCTACATTTAAAGAAGACGGTAAGCCAGCGAAAACATCGAGTTTGGTAAACCAAAAACAACTTTGTTATGACCCCTGATCTTCATAGGACTTTTTAAGCGGTACATTGGACAGTAACAAGTTGGCTTGGTAAAACCATAGTAAACATTTTAAAATGTGGTTTAATACCCAAGCCCATATATAGATACATGTACAACATGACGGAGACACGTTAGGTTTCGCGCATGCGCAGATCGATTGTTTTCGCTCGGCTTACCGTCCTCTTTGTCTCCCGTCCCGAATCAAAAGGTCGCTATTCAGTTTCGTCGATCAACAATCTCAGCAGTCAAGCTTTACAAAAAGATGTCTTATGTCGCGAATTTTGTTTAAAGTTATATACATGGTAAGAAAGCCAACGACGTAAGCTCCCATTTAGTATATAATAGAGATCCATAGCCCCTCCCATTTTGGAGACACGACGTGTTTACATATTGATTACTTTTTCGGAGTTCAAATTACATAACTGAGAAAACAGGCTTTGAAATAGCCGGCTCTGCTTTACTACAACAGAACGATGACCACAAAATTGTAGTTTTCCCACTTTATTCATCAAAATCAACAATTATTTTTTAATAAAACCTTAAACTGTAGGTATTAACAATTTCATTCATGACAACAAATAAAAAAAACATTTTGATGAAATATTTACCCTCTCAACGTTGAGAGGGCCATTACATAGTGCATAGCGCGACAGTGCAGTTACCATAGAGCGGCGCGGTGTGTCGTGGCTAGCGGTGCGGTGTGTCGTGGCTAGCGGCGCGGTGTGTCGTGGCTAGCGGCGCGGTGTGTCGTGGCTAGCGGCGCGGTGTGTCGTGGCTAGCGGCGCGGTGTGTCGTGGCTAGCGGCGCGGTGTGTCGTGGCTAGCGGCGCGATGTGTCTTGGCTAGCGGCGCGGTGTGTCGTGGCTAGCGGCGCGGTGTGTCTTGGCTAGCGGCGCGGTGTGTCTTGGCTAGCGGCGCGATGTGTCTTGGCTAGCGGCGCGGTGTGTCTTGGCTAGCGGCGCGGTGTGTCTTGGCTAGCGGCGCGGTGTGTCGTGGCTAGCGGCGCGATGTGTCTTGGCTAGCGGCGCGGTGTGTCTTGGCTAGCGGCGCGGTGTGTCTTGTCTAGCGGCGCGGTGTGTAGCGGCACAAGTGGATGATGGAGGGAAAACCTTTGGTATCGAGGGGCTTGCCCTTAAAATTGTGACGTCATGTCAAACTCGAGAATAAATGTTTTTGCCGTAGGAATATTTAAAGTGAAGGGACTTTTCTTCAATTCAACTATACCCGTTGTTTAATACATTGCCCTTTTTATGCCTTTCCTCTGCTCTACTGTGTTACCCAGTACCCCTCTGAGCCAGTGGTAGGCTCCAAAATGTTCGCGCTTTTTGAGGTTTCATTTCTTTTATTTATCCTTGGGTATTGAATTTCAGAGAGGGTATTGTTACGGCAGTCGACCATGTGGTTCCAATGTGGTTCCCATCTGGTTCAGTGCAACCAGACTATCTGTTGATAGTCTTGCTCCACGAGCCAAAGATCCTGATGATTATTTTCAAGTCAGGGAACCACACTGTTGACTGCGGTAACGATACCGATTACGTTTAAAATGTTATTGAAATATCATTTCAAGGAAGAGACGAAGAACCACTGGGTTGAATTAGTTGCAAGACTGAGCCACAGATCCTGACTTTGGATAGGCCTACTGCCAGGTCGAGGAACTAGATGGTCGACTTCTCATATAGTCAGCGTTCGAATTTCCCAAACAGCTTTAGGGAACAGGCCTTATCCCTTTCAGTACCAAGGCACTATGCTTATGTTACCACAGTAATTACATGATATGACCAGTTAGTGACCAAGTACTTTTTGCCAAGTTTTAGTGTATAGCGCCGTCGCAAGGCAAAGTAATGAAAGGCCACTTTTCTTTGAAGTGGTGTTCAATTTTAATGGTTTGACAGTACCCCCAAAGCAATCACTATTAAATTAATTAAAACAACAATATGGGCCTGTGATAATTTTTTTTTAAAGGGTAGGAAAGAATTCTATATTTCACCCCCACTTTTTGGCCCTTCATATGAGTTGACAACTACCAAGAAGTGTAAAGAAACACTAATTGTGAAATGTGAGAAAATTGCAGGTTTTTTCTTGAAAATACTTGGATTTTATTCAAAATGAAGGAAATCCGGACTGTGAAGGTAATTGCACAAACATTCAAAATGGGTATACTATGGATGCAATCAAAAGTTTAAATGAACTTGATCATTGTCTCATCGGGTGAGAGATTTCGGCCTGGCTTGTAAATGAAGGGAAAGGATGGCAGTACAATGTCAAGCAGCGGGCTGACCTTGGACAGTTTGTCAGGGGGAACATCTCCAGCTGTCGCGGCGTTGTTGGCAAGGTGAAAAAATCGAAGGATCGCAGTGAATATATTGCGATACATGGTCGCCGAATACAGGGGACTTCGCAGAACTTCGGACCTGGACCAGTGCATGCTGTAGCGAGGCCTTTTGTTGATACCCATGCACAGAAGCAAGGCCACGAATGCCATAATTTCAGGAACAATAGTTAGATTCATCACTTTCTTACATACTTCATCATCAATTTCGTCAGATGTTGCTACAGAAGATTCATCATCGGACATATCTGAACCGCTATCTGCGAAGATTTCCTCCAAAATCTTGGAAGCGTTTTTAGTCATGATGCCAGCTAAGTGGCGTGGGCATGCAAATGCTTTTCGCACGCGCGCGTCCTGGTTTGAAATCAATAATAAACCACACAACAAGTGAGGGCGCTGTTAACATTTTAATTCCAAACAAAAGGGCTTGGTGCCAACAAAGAACGATGGTCACCTAACGACGATTATCATGGGGCCATATCGGCTCTCTGGTTGCCAACGTCTATGTAAATCGGAGCACAGGTGGCGCGCGCGGTACTCATAGGGTTAGACCTAGTGTTACCTGGACAGATTCACCAGAATAAACCTTATCGACATTCTCAATGCATCATTGGATTGGATGACAATCATGCCATGAATTGTATGCATAAATCCATGGTGGAAATGAACCAATAAAACATCAATTTTTAATTTGCTTCAGAATTTTTTAAAAAGAAAATGCCTGCTCATCAAATCAGAGATGGATGCAAAGTATACCACAAACATTTTAAATATAAAAGAAAATGTTAGACTTGGCCTACATGACGTACGCCCTACATAATTAAGTTTTCAAGGACAACCAATAGAAGCATGAACAGGATTCCTGAAGCCTTCATTGAACTTGAAGGCATGATGTGTGGATTGTTTTCATTCATTCATTCTTTTTATTTTACCACCCGTATCTCATGAAGAAAAGGACATTAGAACATGCATGTTTAATGCACGTGCATGTTCTAATATTAATTACACGAGAAAATGTGGAAACACCACAGAAAAAAAAAATGTATACATAATATGTAATGTATTAACGCAATAATGTGGTATACGTATAGGGCTAGGCCCTAGCCTAGGCTATACATTTATACATTCTTTTTTTTATGTGTTTTTCTCTTTGTATAATTGATTTCTCAACAACCGCACTAATTTTGACTACTCTTCCATATTTTTATCACTAGTGTTTGCACATACAGCTATACTAATCTAGTAGACATTTTTCGGTAGGCAGGTTTACTGCAACGTACGCGTCCACACACACAAAAAGAGCGACCTCTTGCAATTATTTCCCCCAAAGCGCGAACATTTTGGATCCTACCACTGGATCAGAGGGGTACTGGGTAACACAGTAGAGCAGAGGAAAGACATAAAAAGGGCAATGTATTAAACAACAGCCTTTGGGGGTACGGGTATAGTTGAATTAAAGAAAGGCCACCTTACTTTAAATATTCCTACGGCCAAAACACTACATATTTATTATCGAGGTCGACATGACGTCACAATTTTAAGGGCAAGCCCCTCTTCTCTCGTATGCTGCCATCGTCTCTTCATCACACCTGCAACTCGGTGGAGGAAAGCCATGTCTTTGTGTCGTCGTCCAGTATGATAATGCCATGTTCGCCGTGGGGTGGCCGGTGCTGTGGGCAAGACTCAATGATGTGGTCAACTGACTGTTCTGGGTGGCCACAGTCACATACGGCGGAGGCCCTGAGCCCCCAGCCTTTCATAGTCGCGGCGAAGCGGCCTACGCCGGTTCTGAGGCGGTTCAGCATCGTCCATTGTTTGCGCGGCAGGTCTTCGCCGAGCAGCTCGCCTGGCTCCTCCACGAAACGGTGCAGCCTGGAATGGTCTGCTGCTTGCCACTCTTCTTCCCAGCGCCGTTTGAGCCACAGCCTTTTGAAAGCGTCGGGTGGAGCGGAGCACAGGAGCTGGTGGGCATGCTTTTTAAAAAGACGTCGTGACTTTAGGCGGATGCGGTGTGGAGTCTCTGTAACGGTTTTGTGAAGGAGATGGTCGGCGTCATTGGTGGCCTTACGCGACAGTGCCAGGACGGCGGCTTCTCGACGTAGGGATGGTGGGGCGATGCCTGCGAGGATAGGTAGTTGGTTGACCGGTGTGGCACGCAGACAGCGGGAGACCGTGCGCAGGGCGCTGTTGAGTGTAGAGTCCAGCTTCTTGGTGTGGATGCTCCTACACCAGACAGGGGCGCAGTACTCCGCGGCGGGGAAGACCAGCGCTTGGGTGGAGATGCGCAGTGTCTTGGTCGATGCACCCCACGTGGTGCCAGCTAGCCGTCGTAAGAGGGCAACGCGGGCTGATGTCTTTGCTGACACATTTTCCAGGTGTTGGCGGTACGTCAAGGAGCGATCGAGCTTGACCCCTAGGTATGTCGGAGTGGCCTGGAACTGGAGTCTGTTGTTGTTGACGATGATGTTGAGCTCGCGGCTTGCCTCTCTGTTGTTGAGATGGAATGCAGAGGACATGGTTTTGGCCACGGAGAGCTTCAGACGCCAGTTCAGCAGGTACGAAGACAGGGTAGTCATGTCGGCCGTGAGCCCCGATTCGATTGTCTCCCAGCACTTGTCGGCAGACAGGATTGCGAGGTCGTCTGCGTATCCATACTTGCTCGACAAAGTGTCTGGGAAATCGTGGATGTAGATGTTAAACAACATCGGGGCTAGTACCGAACCTTGGGGGACACCGTTCTTAAGTCTTCTCAGCCTGCTGTGTTGGCCGTCGCTGGTGTGGAGGGTGAAGCTACGGTTGCTCAGCATCTCCATGATGAAGCCCACCATGTGTCGGTCCGGGATCGTCTGCAGGAGCTTAAGGTGGAGTCCACGGAGCCAGACTGTATCGTACGCCGCCGTTAGATCGAGGAGGACGACGCCCACCTTCTCGCCTTTCTGGAAGGAGTCCTCGATGTCCTGAGTGAGGAGGGTCACTTGGTCTGCTGTGGACTTCCCGCGGCGGAAGCCGGCTTGCTCCTTCGGCAGTGATGGGTCGATCACCGGGTCGAGGCGTGCATGTAGGAGACGTTCCAGGATCTTGTATGAGACGCACAGGAGAGCGATGGGCCGGTAGCCCTTTGGGTCGTCCTTCTGCTTGTTCGGCTTCAGGAGGGCGATGACCTTTGCACGGCGCCAAATCTTCGGGAGCTTGGAGGAGCGGTAGCAGGCAGAGCAGAAAGATCTTAGCCACTCAGTGGCTTTGCTGCCCTGGTGTAGGATAAACTCTGGGTGGATGTTGTCGATTCCGGCTGCTTTGTTTGGCTTCAGATGTTTGATAGCCGAAACCATCTCGTCATTGGTGAAGTCTCCCGAAAGGTTAGAGTCGGCACCCGGAGCCTTACGTAGGTTATTCACCTCGCCTGTGGTCTTCCTGGAGAAGGCCTTGTCTGCGTTGGGGAACCTACCATTGCTGATGAGCTGTGCTGCGATGGCATCTGCAGTGATGGGGCATGGTTTTCGTTTGTTTCGCTGGCCAATCAACGTGTTTATGGTCTGCCACGCTCGACGGCTGGAGTGGGTGAAGTCGATTGACTCGACGGTCTCTGTCCACCTCTCTCTCCGTTTGTTGTTTAGCCGGGTAAGGAGATCTGTGGCGGCTGTGGCCCTCTCGACATTGCTCTTGGCTTCATTGTGGGCACACAGGAGGGCTTCACATTCTTCGTCCCAGCAGGGGACGTAGTTCTTTCTTATTCCCCGCGGGACATGTTTTTTGGCAGCGGCTTGTAGCACCTTGCAGTAGGCCTCGTACGCGTCGTCGATGTTGGAGGCAGTAGGCACTGGCAGGGCTTCAGCAGCGGTGTTGACATCTCGCGTGAAGTCTGCCCAGCTCGCCTTGCGGAAGTTCCATCTCCGGACCGGTTTTCCCTCTGTCGGTTGGATCAATGATGGTGTTGTGATTAGTGACGGGCGATGTTGTGAGCGAGGGAATCGGTCCGGATGCGCCGAATTGGCAGTGGTTCTTGCCCGGAGACTTTGGCGAAAGCCAGGTCTGGGTTGGTCTCAGTGTTCCAAGCCCCTCGATACCAAAAGTTTCCCCTCCATCATCCACTCGCGCCGCTAAACAACGCGTCATTAGACAAGACACACCGCGCCGCTAATGGCCCTGTCACACCAGACCATTTTAGGCCAACGCGTGAGTAACGTGTTGTAATTTTGGCAACACGCTGGCAAACGCTGACCAACGCTAGGCCAGCGTTAGCAACACGCTGAGCGCGTTACTCACGCGCTGGGAGATGCTGTCACACGCTGAGGAAAACATATTTTTTTCAACATACATACAATTTCCAGCGTTTGCCAGCGTGTGGCTGCACACGCTGGCGGAGCGTTGGAGGTTTGTTACTCACGCGTCGAACACGCTAGACGATCGTTATCAACCCGCTACTCACACGCTGGCGCACGCTGGCGCACGCTGGCGCACGCTGGCGTACTCTGGCGTACTCTGGCGATACGCTGGTTATGGCCCTGTCACCCCAGAACGTTTTAGGCCAATGCATGAGTAGCGCATTAAAAATAGTTGATACGCTGGCAATCGCTGAACTTTTACAGAAAAAGTCAAGTGGAACAGTGATATCAGCGTGTCCATACAGGTTGATAACGGGTTCATAGCGTATGCCAGCGCGTGAGTATCGTGTGAGGAACGCGCTCAGCGTGTGATGAACGTATCACTGATTTATACTAAAAATACGACAGCGGGTCGCCAGCGTGTGAGTAGTGGGTTGGTAACGATCGTCTAGCGCGTTCGACGCGTGAGTAACGACCATCCTGCACGCCACCAGCGTGTGCAGTCACACGCTGGCAAACGCTGAAATGTTTAGGTATGTTGAAAAAAAAAGTATCGGTGAGGAACGCGCTCAGCGTGTGATGAACGTATCACTGATTTATACTAAAAATACGACAGCGGGTCGCCAGCGTGTGAGTAGTGGGTTGGTAACGATCGTCTAGCGCGTTCGACGCGTGAGTAACGACCATCCTGCACGCCACCAGCGTGTGCAGTCACACGCTGGCAAACGCTGAAATGTTTAGGTATGTTGAAAAAAAAAGTATCGGTGAGGAACGCGCTCAGCGTGTGATGAACGTATCACTGATTTATACTAAAAATACGACAGCGGGTCGCCAGCGTGTGAGTAGTGGGTTGGTAACGATCGTCTAGCGCGTTCGACGCGTGAGTAACGACCATCCTGCACGCCGCCAGCGTGTGCAGTCACACGCTGGCAAACGCTGAAAATTTTAGGTATGTTGAAAAAATGTATTTTTGCCTCAGCGTGTGACAGCGTGTTCCAGCGTGTGGGTAACGCGCTTAGCGTGTTGCGAACGCTGGCCTAGCGTTGGTCAACGTTTACCCGCGTGTTACCAAAATTCCAACACGTTGGCCTAAAACGTTCTGGTGTGACAGGGCCATTATGGCCCTGTCACACCAGACCATTGTAGGCCAACGCGTGAGTAACGTGTTGTAATTTTGGCAACACGCTGGCAAACGCTGACCAACGCTAGGCCAGCGTTAGCAACACGCTGAGCGCGTTACTCACGCGCTGGGACATGCTGTCATACGCTGAGGAAAATATATTTTTTTCAACATACATACAATTTCCAGCGTTTGCCAGCGTGTGACTGCACACGCTGGCGGAGCGTTGGGGGTTTGTTACTCACGCGTCGAACACGCTAGACGATCGTTATCAACCCGCTACTCACACGATGGTGCACGCTGGCGTACGCTGGCGTACTCTGGCAACACGCTGGTTATGGCTCTGTCACCCCAGAACGTTTAAGGCCAATGCATGAGTAGCGCGTTAAAAATAGTTGATACGCTAGCAATCGCTGAACTTTCACAGAAAAAGTCAAGTGGAACCGTGATTTCAGCGTGTCCATACAGGTTGATAACGGGTTCATAGCGTATGCCAGCGCGTGAGTATCGTGTGAGGAACGCGCTCAGCGTGTGAGGAACGTATCACTGATTTATAGTAAAAATACGACAGCGGGTCGCCAGCGTGTGAGCCGCTAGCCAAGACACACCGCGCCGTTATGGCCCTGTCACACCAGACCATTTTAGGCCAACGCGTGAGTAACGTGTTGTAATTTTGGCAACACGCTGGCAAACGCTGACCAACGCTAGGCCAGCGTTAGCAACACGCTGAGCGCGTTACTCACGCGCTGGGACATGCTGTCACACGCTGAGGAAAACATATTTTTTTCAACATACATACAATTTCCAGCGTTTGCCAGCGTGTGGCTGCACACGCTGAAATGTTTAGGTATGTTGAAAAAAAAAGTATCGGTGAGGAACGCGCTCAGCGTGTGATGAACGTATCACTGATTTATACTAAAAATACGACAGCGGGTCGCCAGCGTGTGAGTAGTGGGTTGGTAACGATCGTCTAGCGCGTTCGACGCGTGAGTAACGACCATCCTGCACGCCACCAGCGTGTGCAGTCACACGCTGGCAAACGCTGAAATGTTTAGGTATGTTGAAAAAAAAAGTATCGGTGAGGAACGCGCTCAGCGTGTGATGAACGTATCACTGATTTATACTAAAAATACGACAGCGGGTCGCCAGCGTGTGAGTAGTGGGTTGGTAACGATCGTCTAGCGCGTTCGACGCGTGAGTAACGACCATCCTGCACGCCGCCAGCGTGTGCAGTCACACGCTGGCAAACGCTGAAAATTTTAGGTATGTTGAAAAAATGTATTTTTGCCTCAGCGTGTGACAGCGTGTTCCAGCGTGTGGGTAACGCGCTTAGCGTGTTGCGAACGCTGGCCTAGCGTTGGTCAACGTTTACCCGCGTGTTACCAAAATTCCAACACGTTGGCCTAAAACGTTCTGGTGTGACAGGGCCATTATGGCCCTGTCACACCAGACCATTGTAGGCCAACGCGTGAGTAACGTGTTGTAATTTTGGCAACACGCTGGCAAACGCTGACCAACGCTAGGCCAGCGTTAGCAACACGCTGAGCGCGTTACTCACGCGCTGGGACATGCTGTCATACGCTGAGGAAAATATATTTTTTTCAACATACATACAATTTCCAGCGTTTGCCAGCGTGTGACTGCACACGCTGGCGGAGCGTTGGGGGTTTGTTACTCACGCGTCGAACACGCTAGACGATCGTTATCAACCCGCTACTCACACGATGGCGCACGCTGGCGTACTCTGGCTTACTCTGGCGATACGCTGGTTATGGCTCTGTCACCCCAGAACGTTTAAGGCCAATGCATGAGTAGCGCGTTAAAAATAGTTGATACGCTAGCAATCGCTGAACTTTCACAGAAAAAGTCAAGTGGAACCGTGATTTCAGCGTGTCCATACAGGTTGATAACGGGTTCATAGCGTATGCCAGCGCGTGAATATCGTGTGAGGAACGCGCTCAGCGTGTGATGAACGTATCACTGATTTATACTAAAAATACGACAGCGGGTCGCCAGCGTGTGAGTAGTGGGTTGGTAACGATCGTCTAGCGCGTTCGACGCGTGAGTAACGACCATCCTGCACGCCACCAGCGTGTGCAGTCACACGCTGGCAAACGCTGAAATGTTTAGGTATGTTGAAAAAATGTATTTTTGCCTCAGCGTGTGACAGCGTGTTCCAGCGTGTGGGTAACGCGCTTAGCGTGTTGCGAACGCTGGCCTAGCGTTGGTCAACGTTTACCCGCGTGTTACCGAAATTCCAACACGTTGGCCTAAAACGTTCTGGTGTGACAGGGCCATTAGTGTAGTAGCGCGTCGGCTTTTTATACAACTAACCATGTGGTTGTTGCAGTACGCTGGCGCGCGTTGGAACGCGCTACTTACACGCTGGGCAGTCGTTCATCAGTCGTCGAGCGCGTTACTAACGCGTTTCTCATGCGCTGGCGAACGCATTGAACCCGTTAACAGGGCGTTATGGACACGCTGAAATCACGGTTCCACTTGACTTTTTCTGTGGAAGTTCAGCGTTTGCCATCGTATCAACTAATTTTAACGCGCTACTCACGCGTTAGCCTAAAACGTTCTGGTGTGACAGGGCCATTAGCCAAGACACACCGCGCCGTTTTAGTGACCTTAATAGTACACCATAGTACGCCGGGCTACTGCCGTGCCGAACTCAAATAATTCGATTTGTATTAGTTCGGCGCGGCAATAGCACGGCGTTTAGAACCAATTCGGCCCGGCAAATAATTCGGCACGGCAAAGCCCTATAGCTCGACAGGGCCTACCTCGCTATCGGTGTTCGGAACGGCAGTGGCGCGGCATGACATTGCGCCAATTAAGAACGGCGTTTAGTGCAACGCCGTGCTATTGCCGCGCTATTGTTGCACTCATTTTAAATAAGTTCGGCACGGCAGTAGCACGGCGTATAGCCTAGAGAATCTTGAAAACTACACCGTCACTTGTGCTTGCAAGAACACTTGCCAGAGAGGAAAGATTGGGAAAAGGGGAGCTTGTCCTTGCAAGTGTGCTTTACAGAAATGAAAAATTGCATGCAAATGAAAAGAAAGTGCAGCGATACAAAATAAAAGCAGGTTTTGAATTTGTAAATGAACCACACTGTTGATGTGGTGTTTGAAATTCATCATCTAGGCATCAGCCAGATTGATCCTGATGTGTACTTTCTGCTGATTAGCTTTTTTTTTTTTTTTTTTAAACCCTTTTACTTGCACTGTACTGATTCTGATATGCAAAGGATACCTTCTGGTCTTCACCTATTTACCGCCATTTTGTTGTGGGTTGACAAGAAGTCGTGCAATAGGCTCACAACACTAGCTAGCTGTACATGCCTAGCCACAATACTGGCCTTTTTTTATACCGAGCCTGTATAAATAATGAGCTCGCGCCCTTTGTAAGAGCTAGCAATCGCACTCGGCCAAAGATGCCTTTTCGTGGCACGATTTGTTCGTCGCCATTTGGCGAGCCTGCGCCATTAAATTATGCTTAATATGGGATCCGGGCGAGGTCAAATAAGGGCGCACATAGCAACCGCTTTTCCCATGAGTTGTCTTCACATCTTAATAAAAACTAGACATGGCATACGTTTTCAAAACTGTTATGAAAATTGAACTGCGTATCAAATGTCAGTACGCAAATATAATTGCGGGCGTCGCGCGCGCACAAGAGGGCGACCGCAAAATCGCATTATACGCGCCCGCGTTGTGACGATCGCACTTTCGGCTGTTTGGGTGTACTGCGATTTGGCGCAGTGACGTTTCATGAATTGTGTTAAATAGAATCCAGGCCGTGTGCGTTCTGTTTCTGTGCACACAGCCTATTTTCATAACAGTCGGGTCTAGGTTTTATTTAGATGTATAAGGGGGTTGTCATATGAAACACGATATGAGACGGAGGGAACCCCCCCCCCCCGCCTCCCGGCCTCAACCCTTCCCCTCCCCGCCTCCACCATGCCCCTCCCCCATCCTCCTCCCATTCTTCACACTTCTCCCCACCCCTCCTCTACATTTTTTCTACCCCTCCCCTCCCCACCCCTCCTTCCCCTCCCCACCCCTCCTTCCCCTCCCCTCCCCTTTTATTTCTAGCCCTGTGTTATTATGTCACATCACCACGTACTGATACGTATAATAACCCAATGATTTTCTTTCACAATTTTCTCTACATTACAGATAATGACACTAATAATACGACTAGCAACCTAATAGGCGCCATGGCTGCTGGGATGTTCGTGTCAGTGGTTGTTACGGCCTGCGTAGCGGTTATGGTGTTTAAAAAGGGGTTACAAAGGTGGGGTTTTAAACAAGGTTATAGTATACGAGTCCGAGTATTAAGATCTAAACGGCGTGCGGTTTGCATTTTTCCTAGGCAATCCAACTACCCACCTTTGTTAACGTCATAAATGCCGCGTTATAAGCGTGCCGGTGATATATTTTATAACTATGTTAGCCAGGCTTTATAAGCGATGCCAGTAGACTTCCACACCATGTATGCAAAAAGTGGTCCTATTTTTCTCTTGAAATAAAACAACTTCGACGCTACAAATTCTTAAAGGATATTAAAAAGATGTACCTTCTAACACCAATGCTTCTCTCTGAAACTACTAAAATTTGCAATTTGCTTCCAACGACATTTCATGTTTTGTTCCTTTGTACTCACAAGATTTAAAGGTAGGATCCACCATTGCTAATTGCTTGAATTATCAGGAATAGGTTGATTTGGGGGTTCGATTTCATAGTAAATATCGTTTAACTGACTTGTCTGAGGTTTTACAATCATGGATGCCGAGGGGGAAAAAGGCAAGAAAAACGGGGCTCGTTTTCAACCGGCGTCGGGCAGTTGTTCTTGTTGTTCTTGTTTATTTCGGCAATCGCGAAATTTTAAAAATAACAGTTTTCGAAACAATTAAAGGATATCTAGCACCATCATTTTGCTTGATGCCTGGAATCATTGTTTACTTTCAATTAAATAAGGTATATTATCATCCGCGGATCGCGAGTGTCGCCTTTTCTTGCGGTCGATCCGTAAATGTTTTCTGTTCTTAAAAAAACCACAGTTAACTTGAAACAATACGGTCATACAAAATGTGGACCTCGTTTCACAAAAAACTTCGTTTAGGGCGACACAAAAATGCCTTTCTTGAAATATACATGTTGTTATATAGGTTTAGATAAAATTCATGCCGTTTATGAGTGCAATGTCTCACCTGTCTTTAACCGCTTTCAAATTATTTTTAAAATCTGGACTTCACTGTTAGACTTATGTTAATTCAGATTTTTCGGTCATTTTCTTTACAGCCCGAATGTTTCACCCGGCAATAGCACACTAAATCAGGTAACTACATAATTATTTAATGGTTATTTTAAACTTCTGAAATTGTAAGCCAGTGTGGCGTGGATTTCAGACTATGAAATCCGTACTCGTTGGTGGTATTGCGCATGCCTATGCGGAGATAATTAGATGCATGCCTGGTCACATGAGGGGGTTTAACCAATATGAAAGGGGTCCGATTTCTATTATCACACCAGGAATTGTTGGCTCGAGTTCCATCTGATTTTTCTCGCCGACGGACATATTTTTGTAACGGTACTTTTACATTTTTATATTAGTCTGGTTTCCTGACTTAAAAATTTGCATGACGTCTACATTTTAGGTTGGGTAGCTAGCAACGACCAAAATAGATCATGACGCATTGTAGGCAGCATAGCGTAGACAATGCAACCATTTATATCATACCGGCTCTTTCACAAAAATTAAAATTATTTATCGGAAATAGTCAGATTTTCTTCTTCTTGGAACCAGACTCATTTTATATTGGTCGAATAGACCTACGTATTGATGACGTCACCCAATGTTCACCGCATGACATTGCAGTTTTCAGTGGGGGTCGAAGCTCGCAATACCTTTACGTGCAGAATGCCGACATACGAGTGGTTTTCGAACAAAAGTGAAATGTACAGTGTTACCGCTGTTAGTCGTAGGAGATAACAACATCGCACAGACTACTATGGCAAGCCAAAGGGGAAACAATTAATTATATAAAAACATATATATATATAAAATAAAAACATATATATATAAACATTATTACACATATAATGTATATATAAAACATATATAAAGAAATATATAATTTGTATGTAATATATATAATATAATGTGTATTATAAACAAAATTATATTATATAATTATATAAAAACATATATATATATAATATAAAATAAAAACATATATAAACATTATTATACATATATTTTATAAATAAAACATATATAAAGAAATATATAATTTGTATGTAATATATATATATAATATAATATGTATTACATAAACATACATTAATATATATAATATCTTACAAAATATCAAAGTTCCAAAAAATATATTTTAACTGTTATTGTTAACTTAGGAAAAATATTTAACATATAACAAATATATAAGATAAACATAAGTATGTACATGTACACAAATATATATTGTGTTTTAAAATATATAAAGTTTACAAATATAAAGTGTTGGCCAAATTACGGCACAAGATGGCGCTCTGCTGAACCCGCCGAACATGTCGAATCAGCAAATCTCATAATATAGAGCGCGGCGGTACGCGCGCGCGCGTGTCCATGTAGGCCTATATGGCAAGCCAAAGGGGAAACAATTAATTTTATAAAAACATATATATATATAAAATAAAAACATATATATATAAACATTATTACACATATAATGTATATATAAAACATATATAAAGAAATATATAATTTGTATGTAATATATATAATATAATGTGTATTATAAACAAAATTATATAATTATATAAAAACATATATATATATATATAAAATAAAAACATATATAAACATTATTATACATATATTTTATAAATAAAACATATATAAAGAAATATATAATTTGTATGTAATATATATATATAATATAATATGTATTACATAAACATACATTAATATATATAATATCTTACAAAATATCGAAGTTCTAAAAATCTTTAAAAGTAACAAAATATAATTGTTAAAAAATATATTTTAACTGTTATTGTTAACTTAGAAAAAATATTTAACATATAACAAATATATATGATAAACATAAGTATGTACATGTACACAAATATATATTGTGTTTTAAAATATATAAAGTTTACAAATATAAAGTGTTGGCCAAATTACGGCACAAGATGGCGCTCTGCTGAACGCGCCAAACATGTCGATCACCATTTTGCGCTAACCGCGCTAGCAGAAAAATTTTGCGCTAACCCTGTAAGCACAGAATCCTTAGTTACGGGGTGTACGCATGAGTGCTCAATCTCTGCTTACTATAGCAGAACATTCGGTGCTTACGGTAAACGTATTTCACACGTTAGCGAGGAATTTTGGTCTCTGAGCATGCGTACATCCCGGATTCTGTGCTGACAGGGTTAGCTCAATTTTTTTCTGCTAGCGCGGTTAGCGGAAAATGGTGACCGTAAGCGCGGAATTCTGTGGTTAGCAGAGCCAAGAAATTGGGCCCAAATCTATTGCTGCGTTTCAATCGCGTCGTGTTTATTGTGTTCCCGAGTTCACGAGTCGTATAATGGCGTTCTAATCGCCTGGTAATGGCCCTGTCACACCAGAACATTTTAGGCCAACGCGTGAGTAACGTGTTGTAATTTTGGCAACACGTTGGCAAACGCTTACCAACGCTAGGCCAGCGTTAGCAACACGCTGAGCGCGTTACTCACGCGCTGTGACATGCTGTCACACGCTGAGGAAAACATTTTTTTTTCAACATACTTACAATTTCCAGCGTTTGCCAGCGCTACTCACGCGTTGGCCTAAAACGTTCTGGTGTGACAGGGCCATAACTCGTGTTCACCAGTGGTGAGGTGGAATTTTGTGGTGAACTCGAGGTGGAATTTGTTCTCCATGTTTACAACTTCATAAACGAATAAAATACTCGCGCATGCGTGTTGGTTCAAGTACCTGCAGTTCAAGTCTTGCGCGATAAAGAATATCCTTACCACATGACTGGCTCGACTGTGCGCGTGCGTCTTGGTGGGTAGCGTTTGGAATGAAACCCACTCGTGAACACAGAGAAATTTACGGTGAACACGATAAACACGACGCGCTTGGAACGCAGCAAGAGTACTAAGAGCGATACGCAACGGTGCGGGGTGCGGGCGCTTGTGTACATGTACATGTACTGTGCGCCGGCTGCTTTCGTCGTATAAACTCGTAAGAATGGCGGACCCAAACACATAGCATGGTGTTCTAAAACGCACAGGCAACGTCATGGTTCAACTTTCAAATCGTCGTACTTCAACTATCAAGCGTTGTGGTTCAACTTTCAAAACGTCGTGGTTCAACTATCAAAACGTCGTGGTTCAACTTTCAAAACGTCGTGGTTCAACTATCAAAACGTCGTGGTTCAACTTTCAAAAGGTTGTGGTTCAACTTTCAAAACGTCGTGGTTCAACTTTCAAAACGTCGTGGTTCAACTTTCAAAACGTCGTGGTTCAACTTTCAAAACGTCGTACTTCAACTTTCAAAACGTCGTAGTACTTCAAGTTTCAATTAACGTCGTGGTTCAACTTTCGGGCGCTTTTACCTGGCTCAAGGTAGCCGCGTATTCGGCCGGATTTCTGGTCGCGCATTCATTCACCAAAAGCCGAAAAATATATAATACATGCTGCAAAAGGTGATGCAAAGGTTTATGTCATTTTATTCAAAAACATTTTCAAAATAAACGGTAAATAACAATACTTTTACAAACCATTTCAAATCATACAACATAAGCCACCCTTTTTTTAACCTTTCCTGTAATTTTGATGAAAAAATTACAGTTAAATTAGCTGCCTACTGGAAGTAATCCTACTTCAAGTTATTTTTATAGATTGGGAAAAGAGAATGCAACATTTAAAACAAAATATACCTCACATGTTATCAAAAACTCAGACATTTATTTTATAATCTCCAAAATAATGCTACTGGGAAAACTTAATGTTGGTATAGGCTTAAGCCGAACACTAATTAGTGCCTAATTAGCCCGTTAAATAAATCCCTTTTTCAATGCAGTATTGTAATGCGTTTTTCGGCTGCGAATATATCTGCTCCTTTAAAACAAAGTTAAAATCTCATATTTGTATTTCATGATCTACGAGATAATGCTTCTATGCACACTTTTCTCTCGCAATTTTGGTAAAGACTTCAGCGGCCGAACAGTAATTAGTGCACTCGCACTCGTTTGGGCTTATTCGCGATGTTCTTGGTGATTCAATTAATTGAAAGTTGAAGTACGACGTTTTGAAAGTTGAAGTACGACATTTGGAAAGTTGAACAACGATGTCTGCCTGTCCGTTTTAGAACACCATAGAGAAGACAGCGTCGAAACACTGTCTTGCAATTGCTGAAGAACAGGACTGTTTGGGTCCGCCATTCTTACGAGTTTATACGACCGTAGACATGGAGAACAAAAAACCTCCATGTCTAGGATACGACCGTACGATAGGTACGTAGGCCTACATGGACACGCGCGCGCGCGTACCGCCGCGCTCTATATTATGAGATTTGCTGATCGACATGTTCGGCGGGTTCAGCAGAGCGCCATCTTGTGCCGTAATTTGGCCAACACTTTATATTTGTAAACTTTATATATTTTAAAACACAATATATATTTGTGTACATGTACATACTTATGTTTATCTTATATATTTGTTATATGTTAAATATTTTTCCTAAGTTAACAATAACAGTTAAAATATATTTTTTGGAACTTTGATATTTTGTAAGATATTATATATATTAATGTATGTTTATGTAATACATATTATATTATATATATATATTACATACAAATTATATATTTCTTTATATATGTTTTATTTATAAAATATATGTATAATAATGTTTATATATGTTTTTATTTTATATTATATATATATATGTTTTTATATAATTATATAATATAATTTTGTTTATAATACACATTATATTATATATATTACATACAAATTATATATTTCTTTATATATGTTTTATATATACATTATATGTGTAATAATGTTTATATATATATGTTTTTATTTTATATATATATATGTTTTTATATAATTAATTGTTTCCCCTTTGGCTTGCCATATGATGGACACTAAGCAGATGAGATGAGTCCTAATCTGGTGCAAAGTCATGACATCCAGTTAAACCATAGTTGTTCGGTCGTCCACGACAATAACCTCGATTACTTGGTGTTAAATGTAAGAGTACAGGATGACGCAATGAAAAGTGGTTGCTGCTTCTTAATAAACAATGTACTTTTAGAGTGATGAGTATTCCAATCTCGGTTCCCCTTTTTTAACAATTTATACATAAAGGCGGCTGTAGCTACTAGGTGGCAACTAGCTATAATGTTGACGCAGTCTTACCATTGATCTGGCTGCTGCTATCGCGTAATAATAGACAGATGAAGGCTTCTTCTGATAGTCCACAGTGTTCTCTGTAACATGCCCACTGAACAATGAAGACGCAAAGCTTTTTGTGACGATGCCAGACACTACTTTGCTCTCAGCGAGGTTCACCTGGATCCAGATTATATTGGTATCGGAACTGTGCACAGAGTTATTGAAAACAAAGAAAATGAAACATTAAATTGCCATGCTCCGCTAGCAATCCTGTTTCATCATCATCATTATCTACTGGATACATACACATTCATCCATGAAGCTTCTTCAAGACTTTGTATCAGTGTTTAAAATACAGACCTAATACTGGCAGTGCTAAAGCCTGCATAAGTTGTTTTCCTGTCGACATATTGTCATTTATTTTAAACTTCGGATAACATGCAAATTATACTGTAGGTTTTCTTGATCAAGTTCGTAGGGAAAGCCACAGCTCGTCCAGGTAGTGGGGCGCCCCTTGCTGGTATGATGAAGCAGGGATGCGCATCCCGCCGATACGCACAGTGGTGCATTCACACGGATCTTTGTACGGTAAGAACCAACGGGGTGGGTTGCGCTCTGATCCAATGAAACAGACTTAATGGCACACAACCAAACATAGAGGTGAAAGGCGAAAGACATTGTGCACAAAAGTTGAAAGGGGTCTTCTATACTTTTCTTTGGGTGACAATGGGCGAGTTAATAAGAACTGGTCCCACAACATAAGTTGTTATTTGTTTTGTGACGGTAAATCATTATTCTCTACCCAACAAATTAAATTACAATGCAGTGTGTTATACTAAACTGGAATTTGTAAATTGCAAACATAAAAAACTTAATCACCAAATTATCACAAAATACTTTACTGGACTGCTCAGGAATGGCAGTCTGAAGCATCCTGTAAAATCATTGCTCCCGGTGCGCTCACATGTTTAAGTTAAGTGGTATTTTTGTATCAATTTGCAAAGGCGCTGGACTGCTGATTAATTAGCGTTTTCTTTGCAATTGATTACTGATTCTCTAACCTTACAATTCCCCAACGTCTATAAATTTCTCACTTTCGCCTTAAATTGGGCCATGGACCTGACTAAAAGAACATGATTGGTTTTCTTGACTATTTCAGCATAGGTCTATATACGAACCCAAAACGTCAAGCAACTCAATGTAACAATATTTGTTGTAACTTATACTAATTAGAACCCCCAAATTCATCAATTTTTGAAAATTACACCCAAAGCAAATGTTGTACATTCCTTTTAATGTTGCAAACTGAAACCTACCCGTCATTGCTGATGACATCAGAATCCAAGTTACTGCTCCGTCCATTCTCGCTCCCAGCTGAGCTGCATTGTTCAAAAATCCTTTGTTGGAAAATGAGCGTATGCTCCCAGGTACAAAACACTACACCAACTCGTCTTGGCAGAGCTAGCTGCGCGCAACAACGGCGAACGGGCTAAGTTTATTGAAGAGACAAAACCTCGGAGAGAACCAGGGTATTTTAGCAACTGTGCCGGTTGGCCGGTAGAGGGCACTAGAGCGATTCCACGGTGGAGTCGCCTAGTTGTCCCCGCCGGTACGACAGAGAAACTAGTCTTGGTCAAGACCAAGCTAGCCTGTTCATTTGTTCCGCGGCGCGCCGTCCGTATTATCTGGGCTTATTGAGGGCGCCCTTAATTATCGCCAGATTCCTGGATCTTTTCCTCTAACTTGGTCTTGGCGCATCGATCACGTGAACCCGGAAAATTCCGAGGACATTCCAAGCATAGCTCAAATAGCTACTCGCCCCCGCATGCGCACTAAGTCGTTTTTGCTTAATGTAGTGTTCGATTATTATAGTCTGGTTCCCAGACCAAATATTTCTGACTATTTGTGATTTTTCATTTATTATTTAGCCGTTAATGTCACGTGACCAAAAACTGGAGGAATTGCTTAACGTTCGCGATGTTCGAGTGTTTCTAGGTTTTTATAAAATAAAACTCACATTAGCAAAGGTCAACACCAGACGAAATGCCTAAGACTATCACGGTCATTGTAGTCATTGTGCTATTTTTGGGTAAGAGCCGTTAGAATTTGAATTGTTGCGTCGTCATAGCTACGCTGCTTGTATCGCGTCATTATCTATTTTTTGTCGCCGGCGGCTACCTGACCTACACTACAATTTAGACGTATAGCCAAATGTGGTTTCTTACACGTCCGGTCAGGTAGCCGCCGGCGACAAAAAAATAGATAACGACGCGATACAAGCAGCGTAGCTATGACGACGCAACAATTCAAATTCAAGAAGGAGTAGTCGTGAGCTGTCCTGCATCAGTCCTGCATCAGTCACACGATTGGTTGCCGGTGATGCGACAGGACCTTACTTTTCTTACATAGTTTTAGGTAGTCGTGCGACAGTCATGTGATAGTCATGTGATTACTAGTGCTATCAGTCGGCAACAAGTCTTCTACCGGTCGCACGACTGGTCTCACAATGTGACTGCTTGGCTCAAATCCCAGGAAATATCCACGACTATACCCACGACCGGCCCTAGTCGCATGACAAAACTGAACTGGGAAATACCAGGTTCTAGTGGGACTTAGGCTTTAGGGATTTATATTTTAAAGGTAAACATTGTAACGCTGACCTTTGTTAGAGTTTGGTGTTGATAGGTGCTGGACAAACCAAGAAAGAAGGTTTCTTATCTTTCTTTAGACGAAACTGCAATTTATAGACGACAGAGAATTATTATGTTAGGAAACCAGACTAGTTGGTCTGCATCCATTCACGAATGTGTATTATTGCACATAAAATGGGAACTAAAAGTAACTAAGTTTAATAAATTAGGTGCAGTTTTCTTGAAAACCACAGTTTACCAGGTGACGTGATTTTAACAGGATGTTTGAGACTGTTGTTCACCTACAGTCAAGTAAGGATCCTTGGTTTCATTACCAGAAAATAATAATAATATTAATTTGGTAGTTCATTGTTTTTTATGTAACTTGCAAATGGTGAATACTACCGTAACTTAAGTGGCCTGGCTAAGTACATCAGTGTTTCAGCTCTCTGCCAACCTCTACCATTCATCACCTTATTGCTGTGTATTCTGTTAAATCAATCAAATCAAATCAAATCGTCTAATCAAATCAAGCCTGGAGTGGAGAGGTGCATACAGACGTTTAACCAGTTCGCGCCGGATGACGTATATAAACGCAAAGTTTTTTCCAAATTCAAAACGGTTAACGCATAAACATGCCAAGTTCAAGTTCGGAAATGTCTGTCAGCAGCGAGCAAGGCCGGAAATGTGTGGGTGTGCTTCCCGGCACTATCGGCCTGAACCCGCTTCGGATCGGGTTTTGTTAAAAATAATCCCGCCCCTCGGCTTGGTGATGTTAAAATAATCCCGGCGCGAACTGGTTAAATTGAGCATCATTTTTGATTGGTCGTTGTATGCTGTCATTCTCAGGCCTGTTCTACGACGGCATCAATCATGATATTCAAGCGGAGTACGCCATCATGCAGGCACAGAAGATCAACCTAGCCAATGCCGTAGCTAAGATGAAGCAACAGCAGCAAGCAGCACAACAGCAGGCTAACGCTGCACAGCAGGCCGCTGGTTGCGGAGACGTTGCTAAGACTGGGGAGGAACAGGCTAGCGACAATGGTACGAACTTTGATTTGCTTGTATATGTCTGAAATCACATCAATATAATCATGACGTCTTTTTAACCAGTTCGCGCCGGAGGACGTATATGCACGCAAATTAAGTTTTTCCCAGATTCAAAACGGATGACGCATAAACACGTCAGGAGCAAGGCTAGAAATGTCTGTCAGCAGCGAGCAAGGCTGAAAATGGGTGGGTGTGCTTCCCGGTACCATCGACCTGAACCTGCCTCAGATTGAGTTTCGTTAAAAATAATCCCGCGCCTCGGCTCGATAATGTTTAAAAAATTCCAGCGCTAACTGGTTAAGAATAATAACTTATTCCGCTCAGTTTGGTACAATTCTTACGTGGGTACAATTCTTAGTTGGGTTTACATGTATTACACACCTCTTGCTGGTTTTTTATTCTGGTTGGCTGAAACACGGACACATGGGGTTCAATAATATAGGCTATAGTACATGAAATTTAGGTATAGAACCCGACCGGGCTCTACCCAGTCGGCAAAACTATGTTTAAAAAACGCATTTCTTGGCGAGGTAAAATGAAATATCCAAACAGGCATTTCAAATGAACACGTGTTTAACAGTAGTTTCAGACACGCATATTACATTGTAATGCGTCAAGAGCACATTTGAAACGCGTGCTTGGATATTTCATTTTACTTCGCCAAGACACGCGTTTTTATTAATCCGTGTTTGAAACATAGTTTTGCTGACTGGGTATATACTCTACATTTTTGACTAGTTACATAACAGCACTCTGCTGGTTGCCATGGCGCATCATAAAATGAAAAATGGCGGCGTCTGGCACAGATTAGGATAGTCGTGACATAATAGGACAGTGTTCTAAAACAAATATGGACTGGCCTAATTCGGTCACTAGTGTACGTCTATGCCCCCTTGGGCCTGTGATGTGGCCAGACGAGGTCCTATTTCCATCGACCTTTGGAAAAATAGGAGCCTCTTCTGGTCACTTGCAGTCCCTCGTCATGCATAGACATGCACTAGTGACCATAATAGTACCCAGTTTCATACCGAAATGAACTGTACATACCAAACTTGTGCGTTGTTGAATGATCGCACGATGATGTCATGCGTTGGTTGGTTTTTGTGTTCATTCACGAATGGTTGGTGTTTCTGTTCATGAAGGGTTGATTTTTCTTTTTTATGATTGGTTGATATTCTTAGGTTTTCACAGTATGAGCAATTGTTGCCAGTTTCTTATGAGTAGTCACTGTAGACAGATTCTAGTGTAGGAAAGAACAAGAAAGCTTCAAAAACAGACTGGCATCTATTGGTTGCTGGTAATACATTGTTACATAACTTGAATGTGTACTAAGTAGCCCATTCTTACAATCTTACATCTGGTGGCTGGTTGCTACATGACAGAGCTTATCAAATGGAACTACTCAGTTCCGGGGTTATTGTTATCATCAAAACTCATTGCTTGCTTGTAACAACAAAGATGCCTTTTTTGCTTGCTTTGCTCCACCTGTTACTCTGCCCATCTCATTACTCCACCCACCGTATTACTCCTCCCATGCTGAACTCCTCTAACCTCTGACCTAATCTTTTCAATGTCTTGCTCCTACTACCCCATGGCTCCTCCCACCCTTTGCTCCACCCACCCTTTGCTCCACCCACCCTTTGCTCCACCCACCCTTTGCTCCACCCACCCTTTGCTCCACCCACCCTTTGCTCCACCCACCCTTTGCTCCACCCACCCTTTGCTCCACCCACCCTTTGCTCCACCCACCCTTTGCTCCACCCACCCTTTGCTCCACCCACCCTTTGCTCCACCCACCCTTTGCTCCACCCACCCTTTGCTCCACCCACCCTTTGCTCCACCCACCCTTTGCTCCACCCACCCTTTGCTCCACCCACCCTTTGCTCCACCCACCCTTTGCTCCTCCCACCCTTTGCTCCTCCCACCCTTTGCTCCTCCCACCCTTTGCTCCTCCCACCCTTTGCTCCTCCCACCCTTTGCTCCTCCCACCCTTTGCTCCTCCCACTTTTTGCTCCTTCCATCCTCATTCCTTTCCATTAATTAGCTGAGAGTGAGAGGGATCCCTCGGTGCCCCAATTCACCAAGACCCCTGCCAAATCCACTGATGCTAAGATACCGTTACGCCCACAATCAAAGGACAAATCCCACCAGGCTCCACCCAAAAAGCGAATGTCAGTGTCGTCTAAGTCTGGTGAGTGTGTGTGGGTCTGTGATTGTGATTCTGTCATGATAGTTGAAAAAATAGTCCCATAGAATCACTGGTGGCTTTGGTTTTTACCTGAAACAAGCTTGCGCACACCTCTTTATACAAAGTAGGTCAGAGGTCGTACATTTCACATAGTGAGAAATTTATATTTTAAAAGAACGAATGAACTTAATTTTCTCTTAAGCAATTATGTATGTGAAGCATTCAGACAAAAACTTTTTTTTTTTTTTTTTTTTCCAGATTTAGCGATATTTTTTTTCTTTGACACATCTAACTACACATAATTAAAACAAATACTAAAAACAATCTGAAGTAGAAGTTTGTTAAGGACCAATCATCAGCATCATTAATTTTCACAAATTTATACAAAACTCAAAACGTTGTAACATTGTGGTTTCTGCCTGAAGTGACATCACACTTTTACTCATGAATAGGGACATTTTCATGAGCATAAAAAAACACATTTTTTTTTTTTAAATCAGGTTAAATAAGATGGAATGGTTTAAATTCAAGGACTACAGGTATGTTAAACAAAAATAACAATTCCCGAACCTTTAGGTAATAATCAGCATGCTTAGTAAATTTTTTTTAAAATTGTTAAGGTTCGCATTCCAAAGAAAAATGAATAAAATATGCTTTCATGTACACATATATTTAATTGAACTCGTAAACTTCCATTCCAGCAAATACAGTGTGTCTGAAACAAATGCAAACAAAATATAATAGAATGTGCAACCAACATAGATAATATACATGTACAGGTAGGGTAGGTGTGGTTTGAAAGATACACCTTTCCACCTTAAAATAAGACATCAAACGTCCAAATCAGATAATGTTTGACAAAGTTATGAGTAATTTCCCAAGAGAGGTCAAATTGACCATGGGACCACGTTTTTCGATTTTGTTTGGATGTGCAAGTGTTTGCAATGTGGATGAGCTGTTGGTGATTAGCAGCTAAACACACGTGTACAATTCCTAAACATCAATGTTCAATGGCTAAACACTACCCATCCTCATGCTAGTAAACATGTTTAGCTTGTAAACATGTTTACAAACATGAATTATGTTTACTTGCTAAAGACAGTTTTTGCACTGTAGGCCAGGCAATTATGAGCACGGTAGGCAATAACTAAAACTTAAAACTTGGTCCCCTGGTCAATTTGACGTCTCTTGGGAAATTACTCTCTCAAAAATGATCAGATAATCTCATTTTCCAATCATACCTATACATACATGTACATTATTTATAGTTTTGGTTCTATGTGTAGCACCCCATTATATTTTGTGTGCATTTTTTTGGAGATGTATATCAAGTTGAATATTCACGCATCATTACCAACCATTGCTTTTCTCATTCCTGTGTGCATTAGTGTGACCCTTTAGTTCAAGCCATACAAATCAAATAATACAGCTATATTTATCATGCAGCCTGCAGTATGAACCCTATTAATCGTCAATTTCTTTGTAAGAAAATAACAATGACTGTCTGCAACAGGGTGTACATGTACATGTACTTCCTAAACTTGCTACTATAAAAGGAAAAATCAAGTGGAAACGTCACGGCACATTGTAGAGTAAGGCCAAAAGAACAAATATTATGTTAAGCATCCCTGACCGCTTCCTTTTTTGAGGCCGCCCCCTTTTTTCTTTTTCTTTTTCTTTGTATAAAACGAAAAACAAAATAGAATCTTTTTTGAAAAAAAATTACAAAATTAAATTGTATTTTTAGACTTTAGCATCACTACGTACATGCTGTGGAAAGGTTTCATTCGTACGAACGTCTGTTGGAGACCATCTTCAAATATAGCCCGACAGGTTGTCTTGAAAAATTTGTCGGGCAGCCATTTTGAAAAAAAAAGGGGTCTCCTTCCTTTAAAAAAAAAGGCAGGACGATTTTTTTTATTTTTAGCCTAAATAGAAAAAAAAAATATTTCACACTGTTTTCATTTCTTTAGCCAGAAAAAGCTTTCACAATTCACTTTCACATTTGTCTTGCGCCTCATAATTACAGGTTTTGGTTTATTATTATGTTTTATATATTCCACCACACAGTTTTTGTTTTCTTTCTAGCATTAACTTTAACCCTATCTCTGCTGAACCCAACAGTGCTCATGGTGATTTTGGCAAGGTATGCATCCCTGGTAGTTGGCAAATATGTGATAGCATTGTAGCGGTGACAACTTTTTGGGTGTTATCACCATTTTTAAGAAAATGCATAAGTTACCAAATATGCGACCCGCTCTGCAAAAATGAGTCTGATGTCGCAAAATACATTTTTACGTAAAGGGCTGTTTATTGTCTCGGATGTGATTTTTCTTTCAAATTTTTTTTGTTTTAAGGCATTTTGATTTCTTCGACAACTATATTTTCAGATCTGATCGATTGAAAAGAATGTTTTGATCACTAAATTTAATTTAATACAGGTTTTGTCATTCTCTAACTGCTTTTCTGTTGAAGCACTACAATTGTAAATCTTAATTTTTTTTCAAAGACATTTGAAAAATTACTGAGAAAAAGCAAATTTTCCAAAATTGTAAAAGACTAGTGCATTACACTACAGAGTTGTGCCATATATCAAATGAAAGCTTATTTTCTGCTTTTTCTGACCAACTGTAAAATTGAAAAAAACAAACATTTTTAACACATCAGATTTATTTTTGTAGAGTGGGTCACAGATATTTAATCCGGTAACAAGCATATGGTTTTTGATGGGAAAAAGAGGGAAAAAAGTGATACACCCAAAAAGCTGCCACCGCTCACGCTGCAATGCTATCACACATTTGCCAACTCTAGGTGTGCATACCTTGCCAATATTTGCTATGAGCTTTACTCCTCTCGATCAGTTTGATTACGTTGCCACTGCTTGAAAGATCTTTCAAGATCTTGAAAGAATATAGGTAAAAATATGTGAAAGTACATGTGATTTTACATGTGAATGTACATGTATTTTTTTTTATTTGTGTACAAATTTACATAGGCTTGAAAGATTTTGAATGTTGATCTTGAAAGACATGAAAATAACGAGTGGTCACACTGAGTTTTAACGGTTGCCAAATTTTGGACCGGGGCTGATGGCTAAATAGGCAGAATGTGGGTATTGAATGTGAGTGACTTCATGGTGCATTAATTTGTTGACTTGCTTACTGTGTGACTGTATAATAGCACCGGTAGCATCGGTTCTATGTATGGTCACGTACAGTACAAACACAGTCGAACATAAGTAAGTTTCAGCATTATTTATTATAATAGGCCCGTGTTATTTTTTTTCACACGCTATCCCAACTATTGAGCTTAATTTTTTTAATTGGTGCAAAATATGATAGAATATTTCATTTAATGATAAAATCATGACATTTTGCTATGGTCAGAGTATGACATGAGAAAGATATTTGGATGTAGGGTCATCACAGATTTGTATACATGTATACCGGTAGGTAGAATAACAATATACATGTAGGTAGAATAACAAACAATTTCTAACTTTTCAAAAATGGCTGTCATTGCATGTTATTTTATTAATATTTATTCAAAGGACAAATCTGCGATGATTCGATAGCCAAATATCTTTCTCATGGCAGACTCTGATTGTGTGCCAAATGTCATGCTTTTATCATTTATTTGAACAATGTTTACACTAAAATGCCTGACTATAATCGAACTGTTTTCACAAGGTCCGGCTTGGCATTGCAAGGCATGGTCCGGCTTGGCATGTGTCAAAATGGATGTATGGGAATGGTGCCATACAGAACTGTTCAATCAAATTTTATGTTCAGGACCGGGTTCCATGGCCTGAAAAACACAAATGAAAAAGCCATTGAATCTTGTGAGGACCATTTTGTTTAACATTTTAAATTCTATGTTTATACATTGTAATTTAGCATTGAAAATCTGACAAAAAGTGGCCATTTTTTGTTAGCAAGCATTTTTATTTCATATGAAATTATTGGGTTTTTGTGTGTGTTTTTTTAGTTTCTGGTGTAAACCGCCTAAAACCACCCTGCCTGTTACTTTCTGTACTGCCCAAAACCACCCTTTCTGTTGCTCCCTTTACTGCCCCAAACCACCCTGCCTGTTACTCCTTGTACTGCCCAAAACCACCCTGCCTTTTACTTCCTCTTTTGCTCAATAAACTCCCCTGCCTGTTATTACTCCCTGTATTGCCCCAAACCACCCTTTCTGTTACTCCGGCCCCTGTACTGCCCCAAACTATCCTGCCTGTTACTCCTTGTACTGCCCCCCCCCCCCCCCCCCCCACCCCCCCACTCCCTGCCTGTTACTCCTTGTACTGCCCAAAACCACCCTGCCTGTTACTCCTTGTATTGCCCAAAACCACCATGCCTGTTACTCCTTGTACTGCCCAAAACCACCCTGCCTGTTACTCCTTGTACGGCCCCAAACCACCCTGTCTGTTATTCCGTGTACTGCCCCAAACCACCCTGCCTTTTACTTCCTGTATTGCCTAATAAACCACCCTGCCTGTCTCAGTTCTGTATAGTGTTTACAGATCAGGGAATGAAAATGTAGTTAACTTGCTAATGGGTTAATCCCACATTTTGATATCCCACTTCCGACAGCTCTGAGCTTAGACAACCAGCGTGTGCGCAGTGCTACCAGCAACATCCCTGGCAGTAAGATGGGCAGTCATTCAGGCTCAGCTGACCAAGAGGAACATCAGAAGGAACTTGGCGCCCCTGTCCCGGAATCCAGCATCTTCATGACTGCCGTGGAATTCCTTCTAGAAGTCAAAGCCTTGCAGGTAGGTAAAACGTACACGTACTATCCGTCGTGTCGATGTAAACAACCAGGTCTTTATTTTTTTCGTCTTATTTCGGGAACGGTAAGACTTTGGGTTGGTTTCCTTTTGGTCAGCCTTTGCAAGCATTCCTTTGTCATTGTTCAACTAGTTTACTTGCAACTGGCTTTATGAAAGGACTTGTGACTCATTACGAATACATCCCTTTAGAGGCCGACCCGACCAACCCTATACTCTGGTCGGGTCCGCATTCATAAAATTGAAGTTTTTTAATGGGGCAATTCACAGCATGCGCCCAGAAGATTAAGATTGTTATCAGCGCTAAACTACGATAAGGTGTGAAAGCGATCCTGCCTGAACGATTCCACCTAAAATGTAACAACTAAATACCATTATATAAGTCGATATAAATACCGTAATAGTTCCCTGTGTGAAATGTTGGGGTTTTTTCTTTTTTGAATGGTCAAAATCAATAAAGAAATGACCGAGAACGATAATTATGTCTGCAGTAACGTTCTTTTCATTAATCACCCGGTGCGCGTAATGATATTATGAGTGTAGATAGTGTGGATTTGTAAAACAACATAAAAACAGTGCGTGTATACGGCGTTTAAACGTTCATGTACCGCAATCAGTGTTGCCACTGCTTGAAAGATCTAGCTTGAAAGATAATATGTGAAAAAATGTGAAAGTACATGTACATGTGAATTTACATGTGAATGTACATGTACTTTATTAAGTGGTGTACAAATTTACATAGGCTTAAATTAATTGAAGTCCAAAATAATAAGAACGCAGCATCGCGCGCGTCGTCCTTTTCACAAGAACACGAGATATTGCGTGCGCGAGCCCTTCCTAGTTGGGACAAGCACGTAAAATATCTCACAGAAAAGGTACCAGTTGCATCCAAATTCTCGGCTATGTAATGGAAGAATAACATTGAGAATAACACAGCGTCAATGCAGCCGCTTTGCTTACTTAGCCGCATGCGATTTCCATATATACCTAAGTTCGATCGCGGCCAACTTCCCCTCAGCAAAACGACAAGGGAGAATTTGTCGCACACATTACTTTACATGTATGCTTATCGCTGCTAGTCAGGTATACAGTTGAAATTCTCACTACTTTGCGTAGGCTTACACTCCAGTCGGGTTACGAATGGGTGTATAATGCCTGGCGGTAATTCAGCGTGCTTGCAAGACAAAGCGCCTGCATGCAGACTAGAGGGGTGACTCACGTGCATTGTTGGAAAACCCCCTTGATGGCGCGCGCGCGCAGCGGTACATGAACGTTTGTGATTGTGAATGTGCTGGTATTAACGATCCAAAAGTAAAGCGTTCCTGGAAAATTTGAGTTTATTCGGTACGGTACGGCTGTGGTTATTCACCGTAGCATGCCAAAGCAGAAAACTAATTTTTAGTAGCCGTTCATTCACTGCTGGCGCGGCGCGGCCGACGTGCGTGCATACACACAGCGCGATGCCCCGCTTCATGTCGCGAGTTTTGTTCGTCGCGTCGCAACTTGACGTACGGGTGCATCATTAAACTCCGAAATCTGGCCCCACTGTTGTCATTGACGCACCTCCCCCGGGGGTCTGAGGGTGCGTCATAGAATTTATAGGTGCATTATGTCTGCTTACAGTGTTGTTTGAAATAAAACAATAACAAATACTATATATTAATCAAGAACAGTTGAATTGGAATCCTGCTTTCATTTTATTCGTTCTGGTGTAAAGTATAGCCTATAGTTTTATACACACATGGAGAAAGGACAGTTCACACAATATAGCTAAGTCACACTTGGCATTTGTAGAGGAGATGTCGAAGAACTGGATCGAATCTGCAAAGTAAAATCCTGTTGCACAAAATGAACACTTGCTGATGCCAAGATACAATTGCATACACTGTACATGTACATGCATGTACCATTCACATGCATGTTGAAAGCAGTTCCAGCACTCACAGGGCCAGAGTGTTGTCCATTGCTGGACATGGGGGATTATGTTTACTTAAGGACTCCCCACTAACTTGAATTTTATGAATGAATCGTCTAATGGAGCGTTCTCCTAATGTGGACTTGTGAAACTCTGTTTCCAGCTAAGAAATGAATATTTACAGTGTCTTGCTTGAGGGCACACGCGCAATAACCCCCGGCCAGGATTCGAACCCACAATGTGCAGGTTTTGGAAGTTATAACAAATTCATGTTTGGCTTAGAATGTTATAATGTTTTTTTTTGGTTTTTTTCCCTAGTTCTGTGAGCGCGCCCTAGCCCATGAGCTTCTCGACCCCAAGGGAAGCCCCACCACAGCTTACTACGTCGCGTTGGCAAGATTCAAACTGCAGAGGAAGGAACTAGAGGAAGCGCAGGACAGTCTGAACCAAGCTCTGCTACTCAACTATCAGGTAGGGGCAGGACCTAGGACTTACTGTGTGCAACACACCAATGTCTAGTTCCACAACACTGCTAAGCATGCAATTTTCTGCCTCTATTTCGTAGACACAGTAAGCACAGTGAATTGCACGCTTACTTAAGAAAGAGAAATTTGCTTAGGTCAGTGATGTAACAATCATCGCAACTGCTGGCATGAAATATTTAGTGCCTAAAGGAACAGTATACCTTTTGCAGCTCTTCAAAACGTAACCAACCAAAATATTGTTGAAAAGCTTTCTTGTTGTAAAGATATTAACCCTAATTAACCTCTTTTACTGTAAAGATATTAACCCTAATTAAGTGCTTTTACTAGAAAGTGTTGTGAATCCACCAAAGTCCATTAAGTTTGTCATGCAAAAACTGCTCGTGTCCTGATAAGTTCATCAGAATCCACCAGTATACATTCTGAAGAAATCCTGAATCCAACAATCCACTAGCAAAAGTGTGATTCAGGATTGCTGGCATAATTCTTGTTTGCAGTGTTTCTCCATAGAGTCTTCAAAATCCATCACCTCAAAATTCATTTTGCAGTACTGCACTATCCTGCAGTATTGCTAGGCTTAAAATTCTGGATCCATCAGATTCCACCAGTTTGTTCAATATGGAGATATTCTGAATCCGCAGAACTTCTTCAAAACAGGAATTGGTTTTTGATGGATTCAGGTTCGATAGGGTTAAACTCCCTGTGAAAATATTCCGTCTGGCATGCTGTCAATTTGAAGAAAATAATACTTTGGAATGCCATTTTCAAACATGCGTGTCAGAGACGCAAGTGTTCGAAATATGTGCCGCGCACGCGTTGGCACTACTATTGGTCTGTTCAGTTCGTGACACACTAGTAGCTGCAATCGACTGGCTGAAAACATGCCCTGAATGCAGATTGTAGTTTCAATTAAAATTGTGACGATAAAGCAAATTTTGAATTGAAATCTTAGAATATTGGTGTTTTTTTTAATATGCAGCACTCGCAGAGCTAAAATCATCACCACGTTGTTTGTCAAGGACCTTTCTTTATATTTTGAGCACTTTTGCTGTTTCAAACAATAAAAATGCACAACCGACAAATATGGTTCATTTGAAGACTAAACTATTGTAAAATCATTACTTCTGGCATGCTGGTATTTTGAAGAAAAAAGTAAAAGAAGTAAACAAATGAGTTTTAAAGATTTATTTTTTGAAAATTTTCATTAGTAGTTGGTTAAAAATTGAATTCATAGAATATTATTTTCACGGAATATACAGCATTCACAGAGCTGAAACCTCCTCAGGTTAATTTTTAGTAGATGTTGATAACATTTGCTGCTTCATATAATTAAACAGTACACAACTGACAAATGGTATACTATGCCTTTAGGCAGAAAGATTGTATTTATATACAATCGGCGGGCACTGGAGAGAGTTGTTAAGTCGGCTACACGTATTGTTGGTAGATATCTCCCGTCTGTTGCAGAAATTTATAGCACCAGATTAAAGAAGAAAACCAGTGCTATCATCGAAGATGAATTTCATCCGGCAAATGAGTCATGTTTGACATGTTAAGATCAGGGAAGCGTTACAGAGTAATCAAATGCAATACAGAAAGATTCAGGAGTAGTGTTTATCCAACTGCAGTTAGGGGATTGAACGGAATGAAGTGAATTTATAGTGTCGCTTACAAGTTTTCAATTGATTTTTAAAACATTTTTCGTAATGATTTAAACAAATTGTAATTCTTCAGTAGTAATTTTTAATAATGTTGAAATTCAATGTTTTTATTATAAAGTTTAAATGTATTTTTATGTTTTGAGCACGAGAACCAAGACAATTTCTATTGTATACGATTGTATATAAATAGCAATAAACCAAACAAAAAATAAAAAAATTAAACAAAAATATTCATAAAGACAGTTTACCCGTTCCTATTGGTCGTGAGGCCCGTCACATGGCCGGTATTAAACAGATGATAAACACCTGATCGATCAGGCTCAGTGGCTGGTCTTAACCACTTGTTTGTTTTACACTTTTATTGGTGTAAACCTCACAAAGCATGCACAATAACACAAATGAGTCCGTATGCTGTTTTGGCAGCTCGCGTTCTGTGTAACTTCGCGCAGTACGTGAGACGAGCACGCCTATGTCCATATTAGGACTGATCACACTGATTGCATCATCTCACCAGCGAGGATTTCTCAGGAACATACCATAAACATAGCTATTTAAAGGCGTGTTTCACAAAATATGAAGTATAAATGTGGCCCGCACCTACGAAACCCGATATAAGTCGCACAGGCTATTTCGAGATACAGCTTGTCAAAGTTGAAATGGGGTGAAAAATCTGGCGGACATCGATTTTTGTTTTTCGTTATTTGTTGACTTTCTAATATGTATAGGCCTACCTTAACCCTTAGTTAAACAAAATCAACTTTATTTATTGGCAAACTATGTCCTAAAAGTGGTAATGATCTCCCAAATACATCAAAATAAAATTCTCATAAAATTGGAAGTATGTATGGTATGAAGGTGGTTTTCGTACCAAATAAAAGCATAAAATGTTCTATAAATGGAAATAACAATATCTCAATTAAAAAAAAAAAAACTTTTGTGGAAGCAGGTCACAAATGTTACCCGCTCCACAACAAAATTGAGTTATACATGGTTGGAAATCCTGCAACGTTGGTATATAATAGAGCTACATAGCCCCTCCCGTTTGCATATTGATTATACTTCCTTGGAGTTCAAAATACACAACTGAGAAAGCAGGCTCTAAAATTGTTGGCTCTGTTGTAGAACAATCTAGAGGTAGAACTGTAGATATTAAAAATGTCATTCATGACAAAAAATAAAAATCACATTTTGATGAAATGTTTACCCTCTCAACGTTGAGCGGGCCGTTACATGATAGTGCACAGTGCGACTTACACCTTTTTGTAGAGCCGGTCACATATTTAATCCTTTTAATGAAGCACAACTTTACTGCTAACAAGCAGCAGCTAGAATGATTGCCCCCCTGTGAGAACAACCCGTTCTCTTTCTTAAATTGTGTACATATCACAATTGACCAATTGTGTGTATATCGCAATTTAAGAAATTGTACATGCGCAGTAATGCTGGCAAAACGGAGGTTGGCTCTCAAAGAGTGAATAAACAAGTTTATGATGTTCTTATTACTTGAATTAGTTGGTTTAAGTTTGGGGTAGGATAAGGGAAAAGTCGGGTTAGGGTATAGAAAGAAGAAAAAAAGTTCATATTACTGCTTAAACAGCAATCCTTATTAACTAATTCAAGTAATTAAGAACATCATATACTTGTTTATTCACTCTTTAAGAACCAACCTCCGTTGAGCCAGCATTACTGCGCATGTACAGTTTCTTAAATTGTGATATACACACAATTGGTCAATTGTGATATGTACACAATTTAAGAAGGAGACTGGGTTGTGTGAGAATATCCCCTGGTGGCAAATCCAGCATTGGTCACTATTTCACGTGATTCATTTACATTTCCAATGCATCTTTTTCTTCTCCTAACATAAAACCTGTTTTCCTTGTTTACTGCCAGGATGCCAACGCATGGTCCATCATGGGTCACCTGCGCTATCTTCAAGGCAACATGCCAGACGCTAAAGACTGTTACGAGAGAACGTTGGCGTTTGTTGCCGATGCTAGGGAGATGCATGCTATCTACCTGCGTCTGGCATCTATATACCTACATGACGGAGAGGTAATGCACCTATCAATTCTATGACGCACCCTCAGACCCCCGGGGGAGGTGCGTCAATGCATAATGAAAACTACACGTCATCTGCTCGACCGAAACTTTGCTCGCATCTCTTTGTACAGTAACGACCCTCAAAAACGGCCTCAAGTTTCACAAAACCTCGCGTACATTTTAAACGCAATATTTCATCATTTCGAATAGAATGGATTATGAAACTACACACTATAAGCTTCAATGTCATATAAACATTGTTATAATCAAGGCTAAGATAACGAAGCACTAGTTTAAGTTTCCCGGGGAAAAAACACATTTTCTCCATGTACGGCTGTGTAAAATCGCCATTTTTCATGACTAACGTACACACGAGCCAGCTTCACACAGGCGTAGCTCGAGAACCAAAGGTCGTCGAACTTTGGATAGAACGGTTTTATATAGCTGACACCATTAGCCTTCCAGTGATATAAGACACGATCTGATTGGATAAGTAAAAGCAAAGCACTTTTAGAAAGAATAGTCTCACCAATCACCAGTTTTCTTACAGATGTGGTCACCCGGCGACCTATTTTACCCCTATTTAATAATGGGATGTTCCAAAGCTAAGTCTCCACGTGTGTTGTGTGGTTTAGAGGTCAACTTCCCTTGGTCTCTGCACACAGCTGACCACACAGTGGATGCACAGGGCATTCACTGAGCTTTTGCTTAAAACCGGGCAAAAGTTTTCATTATGTTAACGGTGAGGCCAGATTTCGCAGTCGAATGACGCACCCGTACGTCATTTTACTGACGAATCATTCACGTTTATTTACGCTGTAAAATGATGATTCTCGACGCACCATTCTTGGAAAACAATGACGCACACAAGTCGCGACGAACAAAAGTTGCGACATGAAGCGGGCATCGCGCTATGTGTATGCACGCACGTCGGGCGGAGGCTGCGCCACGTCAGCAGTGAATGAACGGCTATTACTTTGGTTTTCTGAAAAGGCATGCTACAGTGAATAACCACAGCCGAACCGTATAAACTCCAATTTTCCAGGAACGCTTGACTTTTGGATCGTTACCAGCACATGCACAATCACGAATGTTCATGTACCGCAATGCGCGCCATCAAAGGGGTTTTCCAATGCTGCATGTGCGATCACTATTTCTGTATGTAGTCTGTACATCTGTCCAAACGTATATGTTTCATTTTGGCTAAAATTTCGAAAAATATGTCTTGTATGAAAAGTTGAAGTCCAACTGCAATCAAACTGGGGTCCTGCATGCAATATTGTAATCTTTGTATGATGGTCGATCGTGTCAAAGGTCATATACTGAAGTCAAAGGTCATATACTGAAGTCAAAGGTCATATACTGAAGTCAAAGGTCATATACTGAAGTCAAAGGTCATATACTGAAGTCAAAGGTCATATACTGAAGTCAAAGGTCATATACTGAAGTCAAAGGTCATATACTGAAGTCAAAGGTCATTTGAGGTTAAGCTTTAAAAGATGCTGTAATTGTAAAATTGAAAACTTAAAGTTCATTGCAAGCAAACTTGGGTCAAAGATGCACTAATAATAATAATAATATATGTTGATTTAAAGAGCACTACACATGCGCCTCAGCACTCTGTACAATAATAACAAGTAAATAATTCTTAAGAAACTACAACAAATCATTTAAATTACAATTCGAGCTAAAAATAATTATTGAAATTAAATCATTATTCAAAGTACAAGCTAAAAAGGAAAGTTTTCAATCCAGTTTTAAAAGCGTCCACATTATAAAGCAAGAATCGCACTATGGAAACTTCCATGTGATGGTCATATTAAAGGTCACATACTGAGTTCAAATTTAGTTTTTGGTCAAGTATTAAAAGAGGGTACTATTTAAAATTGTAAAACCGTGCTTAGCACACAAGTTTCTGCTTATTAAAGCTCCTTTCGTTATAACACCTGAGACTAAAGTAGCTTATTCGTGTTAACAAAACCCGACAAAAATATTAATTTTACTTTCATTGTGAATTGTTTTTCAAGTACCGACATTTTTTATTGTGACCCCCCTTCCCCCTTTTTTTCCCGACAGATAACCCTCTCAACACCCCATTTTGCCTCTAAAGCACTTTTTTTCAGAGAGAAAGAAACCTAGAGTTTGTATTTGCATTCAAATACCTGATGTGGACGTATAACAATAGAGCACAATACGGTCCATGATTGAAATTCGTGTGCAAAACATATTATGGGAGGTCTTTCCAAAAAGTTATAAGAGGACCATTGGGCTACCACTATAAATTCCCTATTATTGTATCTATAGCAAATTGTGACCTGACTTGGCATTCTAGAGAGGTTTCGCATACGCACATGTACGAACGGATATGCGTACGCGTACGTTTAGCTATCCGTACACAATTTATACTTACGTGTAGCGAGCGAGATATCCATGCTTGTACACGGTTAGCGGATAGTGAGAAACTGTGACATCATAAGTCCGCAAAAATTGATGACGTATTCGTTAAGCTAACCGTACCCGTTTGCAGGCGAAACCTCTCTAATATGTGACCGGCTCTGCAATAAAGGGTATTAAGTCGCGCTGTGCACTATCATGTAATGGACTACTCAACGTTGAGAGGATAAACATTTCATCAAAATGTGATTTACATATTTTGCTATTAATGACATCTTTAACACCAATATTTTCAGGTTTTATTCAAAATTTTTTTGATTTTGATGATTAAAGTGGAAAACACGCCCATTTTGTGTTCATCGTTCTGTTGTTCTACAACAAAGCCGGATTTTTCAAAGCCTGTTTTCTCAGTTGTGTAATTTAAACTCCAAGGAAGTAATCAAAAGTAAACATGTCATAACTCCAGAACGGAAGTAGCTATGGAGCTCTATTATATACCAACTGGAAGCTTACGCTGTGGGCTTTCCAACCATGTATATAACTCAATTTCACTATTTTGTGACATAATACCCATTATTGCAGAGCGGGTCACATATGGAATAACCCCCACCTTGGATGTTTAAAGGTAGGATACACCATTGGTAATTGCTTGAATTATCATGAATGGGTAGATTTGGGGGGTTGTATTTTATAGTCAATACCGTTTTAACTGACCTGTCCAAAGTTTTACAGTCATTGAAAAACACGAAGAACAGCGTTTGTTTTAAACTGGCGTCGAGCAGTTGTTCTTATGTTATTTTTGTTTTTTTGCGTTCGACGTCCGGTGATTGCGAATCTTTCTTTATAAAATTCAATTTTTCGGGATAATTACAGGATATTTAGCGCACTCAATTTGCTGGATGCCTAGAATCATTATTTACTTTCAAATGAGTAAGATATTTCTTAATAATTCAGTTGTAAATCTTTTCGATATCTGCAAATGGTGTATCCTACCTTTTAAACAAATTTTCCACCTAGTAAAGAGCAATTCATTAGCTTTCCAATAATACCCAAATGATTTCTGTAGCTCAATAAACTCCAACGATATACCACAGGAAAGTTGACAGTGCACCGCCAAACTTTAGCAATCTTACTTCAAGAAAAAAGAAACCAACTGCAGTGAACTGCACTACCAACTGCAGTAAAAAAAAAATGGTTATTTTGTTCCACAATTGGGGGTAATTTTCCACAATAAAAGAGCACAGTGAATATTGGATACCTTGGCAACTCAAAAATACAGAAAACTCAGAATAATTTTTAAAATGATTTTAGTGATGATTACTGGATTACAAAATGTTAAGATTTTCACACACAAACAAATATTAGCCCTGAACAAATTCTGCACCTTTGGATTTTGTTCACACTGGAGTGCCTGCGAAATTCGGCATTGCAATGAGTGATAGAGTGATACATTGTATATTTAAAGGGGAAAACAACTTGAAGCATTTTGTAAAAAGAAATTACAGAAATGTTAAGCCATGAAAAAACCTTAAAATCTGTCACTCAGCTTTCAATCCAAGTGGTCAAAAACTGCTCAGAATGCACCAAAGAGCATCTAAAATTCAAAATTGAGCAAGCCCTGTATCGGCTTCGCACTTTAGCTCCCAGCTTAGTAGAGACATTTTTGGTTTATTTTGGTTTTTAGCAATTGTAGAGTTGCATTCCTGAGACGTATTTCCCCCTACTGTTGATATTTGTTCCCTTACAGGGCTGTTTAAACACAAACAAGTTTCGCAAACAGAGTTTTCATATAAGAACAGTGACTTTCTGAAAGATGTGTCTTTAATAAGTGTGAGCATGTTTGGTCGACCAAAAAAATTGTAAGTTCAGGAAAATGTGTTGCTAGAATGTTTGTTTGTTTGTTTGTTTGTTTGTTTGTTTGTTTGTTTGTTTGTTTGTTTGCCGGTGCTCTACCAACTGAGCTACATGTACACAGCCCTTTGTTGGTGGTTCAAAAAACTTGTCACTAGGCACCATTGGACTTGATTAACCAGTTTGTGCCGAGACGTATATATACACGCAAAGTTTTCCCTAGATTCAAAATGGATGACGCATAAACACGTAAGGAGCAAGGCCGGAAATGTCTGTCAGCAGCGAGCAAGGTCGGAAATGCGTGGGTGTGCTTCCTGGTACCATCAGCTTGTACCCAGCCCGGATCCAGTTTCGTTAAAAATGATCCCGCTCCTTGGCTCGGTGATGTGAAAAATAATCCTGGCGCAAACTGGTTGAGTAGTATAATAGTATGGGAGTAGTGTAATAAAATAATTCTTCAGGAATCTTTTTTGCGTTTTTCCATATCACCATATCACGTGTACGATCACAAAACTTCAAAGGCCTTTTTAACTTTTGATGATGTAAGATTTAAACAATTGTAAGAAGAAATTTATCCTCTTATACTAATACTTGAGAACCCTCATTTCAACCTCTGCCCAGTTCCGTCTCATTTTACTGAAGTTATTTGTTTTTCACTTTTTTGTTTTCCCTGGTAGGCCTAACATTTTTTAATCACCATCATTGTCCTTTTCTTGAACATTGACAGTTTCCGAAAGCGAAGAATGTGTTCCTATTGGCCTGCAAGTATTCCCCATCGTGTATCTCGTGGCTGGGTGTTGGCATTGCCTGCTATAGGGTGAGTGAAAGCTAAGAATGTGTTACTATTGGCCTGTAAGTATTCCCCATCGTGTATCTCGTGGCTGGAAGTTGGCATTGCCTGCTATAGGGTGAGTGAAAGCTAAGAATGTGTTCCTATTGGCCTGCAAGTATTCCCCATCGTGTATCTCATGGCTGGGTGTTGGCATTGCCTGCTATAGGGTAAGTGAAAGCTAGGAATGTGTTCCTATTGGCCTGCAAGCATTCCCCATCGAGTATCTCGTGGCTGGGTGTTGGCATTGCCTGCTATAGGGTGAGTGGAAGCTAAGAATGTGTTCCTATCGGCCTGTAAGTATTCCCCATCGTGTATCTCGTGGCTGGGTGCTGGCATTGCCTGCTATAGGGTGATGAGTGCAAGCTAAGAATGTGTTCCTATTGGCCTGCAAGCATTCCCCATCGTGTATCTCATGGCTGGAAGTTGGCATTGCCTGCTATAGGGTGAGTGAAAACTAAGAATTTGTTCCTATTGGCCTGCAAGCATTCCCCATCGTGTATCTCATGGCTGGGTGTTGGCATTGCCTGCTATAGGGTAAGTGAAAGCTAAGAATTTGTTCCTATTGGCTTGCAAGTATTCCCCATCGTGTATCTCGTGGCTGGGTGTTGGCATTGCCTGCTATAGCGTCAGTGAAAGCTAAGAATGTGTTTCTATTGGCCTGCAAGTATTCCCCATCGTGTATCCGAAAAACCTTAATTTGAACTTTTTTGACTCGATATTCTTCCTGGCCCCCGACTAAATATTCAAATTTAAAATTACCCCCTCCCCCCAATCTTTTAATTCTTTTCTCAGTTGGGAGAACTCTCCGAGGCAGAAGACGCATTCTGCGAGGCCAACATTCTTAACAACAGCGATCCCGAGGTCTGGGGTTATCTATCGCTCGTCTGCCTCCACACTAACCGGCAATTAGAGGCAGAGCAAGCCTACAAATATGCTCTCAAAGTCCACTTGAAGGATGAGGAGCTACTCAAAGAGATTCAAGACGTACAGGAGCAAGTTGGATTTGGGAATCCACAGTTATAGAAAGAAAAACAAAACTTCCTCTTTTCTACCTCGATGCTTCACCTGACAAAATCTTCCTAGCCTGATCGTTTTGTGCCACAGATTATGAGCTTGGACCCTAGAGCTATAATAATAATAATAATAATAATAACAATGGACATTTGTAAAGCGCACGTATCCGCCATTAAATGACGCTCTCGGCGCTATCAGTGGCGCACTTTGCAGCCACTGCCAGGAACACCGGGGCAAAACCTCTCCTCTTGGCGATGAGTGTTACTAAGTTCTGTTACGTGGAATTACACAACACACGGGACCTACAGCTTTACGTCCCATCCGAAGGACGAAGCAATAGTGGTTTAATTGCCTTGCTTAAGGACACGCGTGTCGACACTGGGAATCGAGCTCTGCGGAACAAAAAACCGGGTTCTTAACCGCCCGGCCACGACACTCCTCTATACAAACTGATGCCTGCAGGGCGCATCTATGTTAGTGCACAAACTTCAGAAAACTCCAGATTTGTACGGCTACTTGCATATCTGTGTTTGTATTCTATACGGGTGCATTGTTTCAAGCATTCTCTGAAATCATTGCACATGGTGTGCTGCAGGGTTGTCACCACGCCGGGCGGTGCTACCCAGCTCCCAAAATTTCCGCCTGGTACTTAAGGTCAAGTTCAGCTTTATCGCCCGGCTCAAATTTCTTACCCTAACTCAGGCCTCAACCTTAACAGCGGCCATTGCCGCGATGCCCCAGCCAATTGCCGTGAAGCCCCTTCAAAAAAACACGTACCTTACGGCCACTTGGCCGTCGTGCCCCTTTCCATTTTAATTATACTATGTATTCGAAAGTGTTAACGTTAACGTTGTGACCCATTATGAAAGTAAAATTGTACGTAGCGTACGCGCGCTCCCGCACACTGGTTTTCATAATGCTGCTTGCCATGGGTTGCCACGCATCGCGCACCGAAGTACTTACCTACCGCAGTGGAGAACCGAACGTGGCATGGCAACCATATCAAAGTAGTTGAGTTGTTTACTACTAAAAACACGGCACCAGACTACTCTCATGTATAGACTGGCTACAGGTCCCTACACTGAATAGGCCGTATTATTGAACGTTGAGGGCGCTGTGCTCGCGGTATTTGGGGGTATAATTAAAAGTGATTAGGAGATAATTCACGTCAGGCCGCGGATCGATGGCACAAATTACCCGGCTCTATAAATGGTCTGGTGACAACCCTGGTTTTCTGTCATTATTATTAGGAAAAGATTTTTTTTTATCAATTTCTAACGATGGTTATTGGAAAAAAGCCTGACTATTTTCAAAAATTGCCTCCACTCTATCAAACTATAGTCCACAGTTTGGTTGCAGTCCCTTTCACAACGGGTGTGATTAACCAGTAAATATGGTTCCTTAAACCTGATAATTCATAAATTGCTCTGATTCATACGAAGTAGGGTCAGGGAACTAGACTACAAGAACCAATTTTGTTTCTTGATTTTTTTCCAGCATCTATGAACACAAAGCTTTAAACAGGTCAGTATAACAATATTTGCTATAAAATACTAACTCCCAAAATCCATCCATTTTTGAAAATGACAGCAAAAGCAACAATTTCACACTACCTTTACCCTAAATCTTCTTGAATGCTAGTGAGAGTGGTCTTAAAACTGGACAGAACCAGACAAACTGACTGCAGCTCGAAATTCCTCCAATGTTTTCAAAACCACACCCACCAGCAAAAACAATTGTCGTTTTCATTTTAACATTGAACTGTAGTGTACATATTTGTATAAACTTCAAAGTTTGTTTTGGGTTTGAATTTTTTTGCAAAAGGTCGATTTGTAGTGTGTGTGTTTGTGGTTAAATAAGAAGTACTTTTTTTCTATTACATTTCTCATTTACATTTTAGTAGTAATTAACGTTTTTAACCTATTGCCTCTGACAAAATGTTAACTCTCCGTCCAAAAAAAACTTTCAAAATGTATCAATTTGTTCTGCTGCAGAAGTATATTTACAGGATGTGTGTGGCACAGCTTTTGTGAACTACTGCTGTTTAAAACCATTGCTGTAAAATTTATATTAAAATGGAGTTAAACTGTGTTCGCACTTATGTAGCAAATGGGCTAAAAGGCTTTTTTGTTTAATGCCTCAGACGTTTTCTCATTCTAAGCAGTGTTTGGAATTATTTGCATCTCTTGTTCATGTTCCTGTACATAACTTATTCAATTGATAGCTTGCACAAAGCGCTCTCATTATAGACGGGCCGCGAATATTTTTTTCCCAAACCTAACTAGCAGATTTCATGAATTATTCAGTAGTTGCATTAATCACCGTACAGCACTAAGGTTCTAGGTCTCATTTGGGGTGGGCCAAATACATAAATACTAGCAATTGCATATTCTAGGCTTTTGCTTACATTTTTATACACAACAAAAATTATTAGGTCTTCTTCAGATTGATTTTAGTTTGTCGTGAAATTGGCGCCAGGCGACGGGAACTCCAAAATACTACACCAGCTAGTACCAGCTACATGTAGTCAGGCAATATGATATAATTGTTCAATTGATGGTAAAAGCATAAAATCTTGCACACAATCATAATACGTCATGGGAAAGATATTTGGCTTTAGAGCTATTGTAGATTTGACCTTTGAAAAGTATATAGGGTTATTAATATTGAAAAAGTGGGCTTCAATTGGTATACAAAACGCAAGTCATCTATTAGGGAAACCCCCTTAACATACCCCGCCAATAATTGGACAAAGGAACTCGTTCAGTCGTGAAAGTTATTCTTTTCACCTTTTACGCTGAAGGGAACAGTTGTTGTGTTGGGTTGAAATATCACAGATTACAGCGCTTGACCTAAACAGAACGGTTTGGGTAGAATTGGGTAGTGTGCTTCTAAAATCAGGAATTACTTTTGAAGGCAAAACGCGTCTTTGCCATTTTTTTGGAGAAATTATAAAGAAAGCCACCGTTTCGTCATATTATGCACCCTTACTCGGTAAGTTGTGAGTATGAATCTTAATTACTTTGTAAGCGTGTTACAACTGGTAGTAACCAACGGATAATGTATCACTGACCGATAATGTCACAACAAATGACCGACGGTGTAGTAACACGACAGTGTAGTGTACACTATCGGGTACATTATCGGTTAGGACTGATAACGTAATAACAATTTACCAATAGTGGAGTATACTTTTACTACACAGCCATTTTCTTATTTTATTAATTTTTTTAATTGTTTTTTTGGGGGTGGGGTTACATTATCGCTTATTAGTCGTGACGATACAGTATCGGCCAATTTGTGTGACATTTTTGGTTGGTGATAATTTTCCGTTGTTTACTATACATTATCAATTGTATTACAAAGCTCCAACATTAAATGAAACGCGGCATTGCTGCTGTGGTGTTGGATATGACGTTTTACATAGCAACCAAGGGACGCATAGCACACGGCGAAGGCGAGGGTGTTATGCGTCCCCCTCGTGTTATCCGAGGGGGGGGGGGGGGGGGTCAAAACATAATATTTCACATCACAACAGTCAACAGTTGTTTTGTTATGTCTTGAAGTCAAGCAGACATTTCTGGCAATCGTGAATTTGTTTTTATACAATTCTTCGGAACAATTATAGGATATCTAGCGCAATCGTTTTGCTGGATGCTTACAATCATTATTTACTTTCAAATAAGTAAGATATTTCTTAATAATTCGGAAGTAAAAAGTTTCGATTTCTGCAAATGGTGTGCCCTTTTGATGGCTCATTGCCCATGCGTAAGCCAAGCGGAAAGTTCACACGTCGAATGCACTTTTCAAAGGCAAACTGTTAATATTGGTGAACACCCAGAAAATTTCGCCACTGGTTTTCAGGTTGGTTAACAACAAAAATATAAAATATCGGTTTCCTTTCTTGTTAGCACTCGTATTGCTTCACACACTGTGGCCTAATATTCGATAGGATTTCCGCTCGGGTGAAATCATGATCAATGTGCATTGTTCAGTTCTCTTTGACGTCACCTACATACAGTCATGTACTTGCATGAGTAAACTTACTGTACATGTATAGTAGGCAATAATCTTACTACACTGGCCTATGAATCGTGGAAAATTGTAGTATTATATATGTACTGTACTAAAAAATCTATAGGACACAATCAAACATAATATATTCTGCCGAGGCCAAAGCTTAGGTAGGATACACTATTTGCAGATATCAAAAATATTTACTACCAAATTATTAAGAAATATCTTACTCATTTGAAAGTAAATAATGATTTTAGGCATCCAGCAAAATGATTGTGATAGATATCCTGTAATTGTTCCAAAAATGTATAAAGAAAAGTCGCGATCGCCGAGCGGCGATCGCGAAAAAACAAAAATAACATAAGAATAACTGCTCGACGCCGGTTTAAAACAAACGTTGTTTTTAGTGCTTTTTTGGCATCAATGACTGTAAAACTTCGGGCAACCCAATTTCTACAAGATTGTTTGCAATTTCTTTCCTCAATCTATACACTCTAACAACGGTGTTTAGCGAGAAAACACTTTTCTTGCTATCAATTTGTAAACATATTTAGAAGCTAAATAAAACACACGTGTGCAATTCCTAAACATCAACGTTAAACAGCTAAACACTATCCATCCTGGTGCTAAATATGCTTAACATGTAAACAAGTTTACAAACTGAAAGAAAGAAAAGTGTTTCCTCGCTATACACAGTTTTTGCAGTGTATTTTCGCTATCTATTTTGGCATTTTAGAGGTACAAAATAAAAACTTAAGAATTGCTTTGGTCCTGTGTGCACGAATTTGAAGAAGATTAGCTCTGAAAAAAAATAAAATGCGAAAAATCCTTGATTTATTTTAAAAACAATTTATGAAAAGTTTGACTTCGGTATAAACATGTTCAATGGGCAATTTGGATACAAAACGCATGTTAAACGTTAATAGGTTTTCCCGGCCATATTACAAAAAAAATCATTTAAATTCACCAACTTTCACATTCAATTTTGTCCGAGAAAACAATCTTCACACGTCTTTACCAAACTAATTTAGTCATTTATCATTCAACGTTTGGTGGGTCTATTTAAACTTTCGGGAATGTTCGTCACTACAGATCAAATTTCGTCTAAGCTGTTGACGAAAGGCAGCATTCAGAGATCGAATTCGTCTTTAGGATAGCAATTTCAAACTTGTGTTAAATAAAATAATGAGTCTGTTGTTAACAAAGTTTGAAATTGATTGATCTCTCTGAATGCTGCCTTTAAAACCTAGAACATGAGACCATGGGACTCATAGTCCAGGAAAAATAAGTTTTGACCTCAAACAAATTGCAACAAATTGTTTTTCACCACAGTGCACTTCTATAAGGTTCCTAGAATTACATACTAAAAATCTACAAAAATCCAAGTGGTGGAAATATGTCTAATTTGCATAAATCGTTAATTCCTGCCATGTAATATGTTTATTCCCATATTTGGGTATATATTTTATTTTTATTTTTTGAAAAGTTTATTTTGGTGATTCTACTTACATATCCTTACTTCAATAACATTTGCTAAAGCATATAAATGACTGAATAATTATGAGAACACAGTAATTATCCAAAATGACAACTTTGTGACCCTATAAATGTGCGCACATTACACTGTCTCCAGATATCATCATGTAGTCAGTATTGGTGAGCTTCAAATTCACCAAGTTGCTTACTGGCACAGTTATCATATTAAAACCTTATGAAAAATCATATGAACAATAATAACATTGTGATATTTAGCCCAGCAAACAAAAACTTGGAAAAAATGATGTGTCTATAAATTGGGCTAAAAAGTAGTTAAAGGGTTGCCTAACATGGAAGACTTGAACAAGTTCAAGGAAATCCCCAAAATACATTTTAACGTAGATATGATTATTGTAAGCAACACAAATCTTAAATTTTGGGGGTTTCCTTGAACTTGTTCAAGTCTCTCACCTTAGGCAACCCTTCACCTACTTGTTAGCCCAATTTAGGGACACATCATTTTTTCCAAGTTTTTGTTTGCTGGGCTAAATATCACAATGTTGTTATTGTTCATATAATTTTTCATAAGGTTTTAATATGATAACTGTGCCAGTAAGCAACTTGGTGAATTTGAAGCTCACCAATACTGACTACACGATGATATCTGGAGACAGTGTAATGTGCGCACATTTATAGGGTCACAAAGTTGTCATTTTGGATAATTACTGTGTTCTCATAATTATTCAGTCACTCATATGCTTTAGCAAATGTTATTGAAGTAAGGATATGTAAGTAGAATCACAAAAATTAACATTTCAAAAAATAAAAATAAAATATATGGGAATAAACATATTACATGGCAGGGATTAACGATTTATGCAAATTAGACATATTTCCACCACTTGGATTTTTGTAGATTTTTAGTATGTATTTCTAGGAACCTTATAGAAGTGCACTGTGGTGAAAAATAATTTGTTGCAATTTGTTTGAGGTCAACAAAGTAAAATTATGTATTTTGCCTGGACTATCTCCCCTTAGTCCCCCTATACCTACACTCTCTAGACTATTGTTACCTAACGCACCCCCCCCCCCTCTCCTACAAACCTAACAAGAATTCCTGAGAAACCACAACATTCCCTCCGTCTCGTATCTTGCTTCATATGCTGTCTTTCGGCAACAGCTTAGACGAATTGGATCTGTAATGACGAATATTTTCAAAACAGTGTTTAAATAGAGTGACCAAACTTTGAAATTTAATAACAAAATAATGACTAAAATTAGTTTCGTTAAAGCATGTGTTTGTTTTTTTCTCGGACGAAATTGAATGTGAGAGTCTGTTGATTTAATTTGAATGTTTTTTTTTAAAGCCGGGAAAACCTATAAATGGGCGTTTCTCTATATGGGCGTTTTCTGTTATTCTTTCTTGTGTAGAACGAGTTTCGGGGTCAACTTTTGTCACCCTAAAACTCTGTTTGGGATATAGTGATGTGATTCCTGCCGTAACGTGAAAGAAACCACATTTTGTGCATTGGGTGGTGTATGTAATACAATATGTGAAACACACAACTTGTATCGTACATTAAATGTAAACGACAGGAACAACGTATGCGTACTCCGATCCGTCGTGTCCAATCTAAACAACCGGTTTTTTTTCACTGAAACGCTAAGACATTAGGTTGGTTTTCTTTCAACCAGATGTTTGAAATAAACAATGCAAAACATTATTTCGGGGATTTCAGGACGTATTACTCCTTTAACTAGGTTGTCGTAACACATAGTAACCGATATGAACGCAAACATTTTGTTTTCAATGGATGTGCAAACGAAATTAGCGAACGTTGGCGAACGTTGGCGAACGTGTGCGAACGTGTGCGAACGTGTGCGAACGTGTGCGAACGTGTGCGAACGTTGGCGAACGTTGGCGAACGTGGGGCGAACGTGGGGCGAACGTGGGGCGAACGTGGGGCGAACGTGGGGCGGATGTGGGGCGATGTGGTCCAGTGGTTACGGCGTTTGACTCCTGTGCGACGGTACGTGGGTTCGAACCCCGGATGAGAACATGGTTCTTGTGTTCTTGGGCAAGACACTTTGCTACAATTGCCTCTCTCCACCCAGGAGTAATGGGTACATGTGAAGGTAGAGACCACATGCGCTGATCTTGAGCTGCTTCAGAAATGGTTTCGTTCAGGGTGAACAGGGATAATAATTATAGTGCGCCATGAGCGTCTTGCTTGGCGGATACCGGCGCCTTATAAATGTTTATCTATATAATAATACGCTACTCTCTGTCTGTGTGTCTGTCTGTGCGCGCTTTTTCGTCCCCTTCCCGGGGTCGTGCGGCGTTCAAACTCGGTGGGTGGGTCCGGCTCGGTCCCCGCAAGAACCAGTTTGCATTCGCTAGAGCGTACGAGGTCAAAGGTCATCTAGGGGTCACCTTTTTGAAGTTGGTCGGATCGTGCTTAAACTCGGTGATCGCAATGCTCGATGCGAAATAAAACGGGTTAGCGTTTTTCGGGTCTTCCGGGGTCAAAGGTCGTCTAAGGGTCGAATTTTCAAAGTTTCATTTCAAAGGAGGTCATTCAGGGGGTGAAACATCCCTTCAAAATAATGGTTTGGGCCAAAAGCCATAGAGTTGTGCAGACAAATCGAAATCTGATCCCTTTGTGTTTAGCCGCTGTCAAAAAAAGTCTCTGACATCTCTTTGAGCGGCCTTGGTAGAGAACAAACACAGCTGTTATCAATCGCCACCCAGATATCCCCTGGGGGGTAGTTAGAGCTGTTGGTCGTTGTTAGTTGTATCATATGGCTGTTTCATGTCTGTATTGCGCAATACTATTGCTAAATATCACAATGTTGTTATTGTTCATATGATTTTTCATAAGGTTTTAATATGATAACTGTGCCAGTAAGCAACTTGGTGAATTTGAAGCTCACCAATACTGACTACACAATGATATCTGGAGACAGTGTAATGTGCGCACATTTATAGGGTCACAAAGTTGTCATTTTGGATAATTACTGTGTTCTCATAATTATTCAGTCACTTATATGCTTTAGCAAATGTTATTGAAGTAAGGATATGTAAGTAGAATCACAAAAATAAACTTTTCAAAAAATAAAAATAAAATATATACCCCAATATGGGAATAAATATATTACGCGGCAGGGATTAACGATTTATGCAAATTAGACATATTTCCACCACTTGGATTTTTGTAGATTTTTAGTATGTATTTCTAGGAACCTTATAGAAGTGCACTGTGGTGAAAAATAATTTGTTGCAATTTGTTTGAGGTCAACAAAGTAAAATTATGTATTTTGCCTGGACTATCTCCCCTTAGTCCCCCTATACCTACACTCTCTAGACTATTGTTACCTAACGCACCCCCCCCCCCCCCCCCCCCTCTCCTACAAACCTAACAAGAATTCCTGAGAAACCACAACATTCCCTCCGTCTCGTATCTTGCTTCATATGCTGTCTTTCGGCAACAGCTTAGACGAATTGGATCTGTAATGACGAATATTTTCAAAACAGTGTTTAAATAGAGTGACCAAACTTTGAAATTTAATAACAAAATAATGACTAAAATTAGTTTCGTTAAAGCATGTGTTTGTTTTTTTCTCGGACGAAATTGAATGTGAGAGTCTGTTGATTTAATTTGAATGTTTTTTTTTAAAGCCGGGAAAACCTATAAATGGGCGTTTCTCTATATGGGCGTTTTCTGTTATTCTTTCTTGTGTAGAACGAGTTTCGGGGTCAACTTTTGTCACCCTAAAACTCTGTTTGGGATATAGTGATGTGATTCCTGCCGTAACGTGAAAGAAACCACATTTTGTGCATTGGGTGGTGTATGTAATACAATATGTGAAACACACAACTTGTATCGTACATTAAATGTAAACGACAGGAACAACGTATGCGTACTCCGATCCGTCGTGTCCAATCTAAACAACCGGTTTTTTTTCACTGAAACGCTAAGACATTAGGTTGGTTTTCTTTCAACCAGATGTTTGAAATAAACAATGCAAAACATTATTTCGGGGATTTCAGGACGTATTACTCCTTTAACTAGGTTGTCGTAACACATAGTAACCGATATGAACGCAAACATTTTGTTTTCAATGGATGTGCAAACGAAATTAGCGAACGTTGGCGAACGTTGGCGAACGTGTGCGAACGTGTGCGAACGTGTGCGAACGTGTGCGAACGTGTGCGAACGTTGGCGAACGTTGGCGAACGTGGGGCGAACGTGGGGCGAACGTGGGGCGAACGTGGGGCGAACGTGGGGCGGATGTGGGGCGATGTGGTCCAGTGGTTACGGCGTTTGACTCCTGTGCGACGGTACGTGGGTTCGAACCCCGGATGAGAACATGGTTCTTGTGTTCTTGGGCAAGACACTTTGCTACAATTGCCTCTCTCCACCCAGGAGTAATGGGTACATGTGAAGGTAGAGACCACATGCGCTGATCTTGAGCTGCTTCAGAAATGGTTTCGTTCAGGGTGAACAGGGATAATAATTATAGTGCGCCATGAGCGTCTTGCTTGGCGGATACCGGCGCCTTATAAATGTTTATCTATATAATAATACGCTACTCTCTGTCTGTGTGTCTGTCTGTGCGCGCTTTTTCGTCCCCTTCCCGGGGTCGTGCGGCGTTCAAACTCGGTGGGTGGGTCCGGCTCGGTCCCCGCGAGAACCAGTTTGCATTCGCTAGGGCGTGCGAGGTCAAAGGTCATCTAGGGGTCACCTTTTTGAAGTTGGTCGGATCGTGCTTAAACTCGGTGATCGCAATGCTCGATGCGAAATAAAACGGGTTAGCGTTTTTCGGGTCTTCCGGGGTCAAAGGTCGTCTAAGGGTCGAATTTTCAAAGTTTCATTTCAAAGGAGGTCATTCAGGGGGTGAAACATCCCTTCAAAATAATGGTTTGGGCCAAAAGCCATAGAGTTGTGCAGACAAATCGAAATCTGATCCCTTTGTGTTTAGCCGCTGTCAAAAAAAGTCTCTGACATCTCTTTGAGCGGCCTTGGTAGAGAACAAACACAGCTGTTATCAATCGCCACCCAGATATCCCCTGGGGGGTAGTTAGAGCTGTTGGTCGTTGTTAGTTGTATCATATGGCTGTTTCATGTCTGTATTGCGCAATACTGATTTCAATGTTTACATGCTTGCAATGGATGTCCTTAAAAAAATACATAAATAGCCAGAATGTTTAAATCTTGATATATTTACCAGCACCAGTGTTTTCACACGGACAGCTATATGTAGCATTCTCACGAGCTCGGGCATTTCATGACATATATGTGAAAGTAGAACCAACCAACTCACAAGGCTTCATGAACAATACTTTGGTTACAACCAATGTAATCTATCCTGAAGTCTTGCAAATGTAATTATTGCATCATCAAATATGTCATACATCTCCCACAAATATCTCCCATTTTAAAGGTATCATTAACCATATTTGTGAATGTGTTTCTTTCAACATTTTTATTTGGCACCTCCATGATAGAGTCAACATGTATCCACAATCCCCATCCATCCAGGGAAGTAGCTACAAACCCGAGAACCGACAAACCCCGGGTGACCGCCTAGTAGTAAATATCGTTTAACTGACCTGTCTGAAGTTTTACAACCATGGATGCCGAGAAAAAAAGCAAGAAAAACGGCGTTCATTTTCGACCGGCGTCCGGTGATTTCTGAATTTTGTTTATACAATTACATTTTTCAGAATAGTTACAGGATATCTAGCGCAATCATTTGCTGGATGCCTACAATCATTAATTACTTTCAAATAAAGTAAGATGTTTCTTAATAATTCGGTAGTAATTTTTTTCGATATCTGCAAATGGTGTATCCTACCTTTAACATGCCACTTCCCCCCCCCCCCCCCCCGACCCGCTTACGTATCCCGTATCGCGTATGACATCGAACAGTCCCTATTCGCGAGAGTGGAAAGCATGAACAGATTTTGTTTAATTTTTTGTAATCGGCATACAGTCACGTGACAACACGGGGTCTATTTACTGATCAACTTTGTCGTTTCATCTTTGAAAAGAAAATGGTCACGGTCACGACTCACTATAGAACGACTAAAGTTCAATGAAACGCATTTTCAAGGAAATGCAAATATATTAACCCATGATGTTTTTCTCGAGTGGGCTCACACTTCGCCACAAGGGCGTTACTTCATTGGAATGTTGTCAACTGATTGGTGGATTAATTTACTTGTGTCCCCAATGAGTAAGTATTTCTAAATAATAATACAGCTTCTGGATTTTTACGATAGACACAACGCCCAAATATAGTTGGAACTTCAGATCTGGGATCCGGCACACAGAGCAATGGCGACCGCCTGCTGTACGCACCCATGCAATATCAGGATTTGCGCGTTGTGCACTGCAGTGTGCGGGTTGCTTCAAACTCTTCTCGCAATTTCATTGGTAAGTTGTTACAACTGATAACGTAGTAAATGTATCACTAACCGATGCAGGTCACTAAAAACTAACCAGTGTAGCAGTTCTTGTTCTATTTTTCAAGGCACTTATGTTTCATAACCTGGTTTTCCCTTCAACTTTGTTCTATCCTATAAGAAAATCTGTCTAAGAAAAAGACAAACGTTAACGATAGTCGATTCGAACCGCAGACCTTTCGATCTATAGCTCTCCTCTCTACCAACTAGGCTATTGGCGAGTTGGTTGAAGAAGCCGTTCTTTATAATTCTGTATAGTTCTTTAATGTTTATGAGTTGCCATTGCTCTTTATCATGAATGTACATTTACGCACCACCCAGCTCCTAAAAAAAAATATATCGCGAACCGCGACACTGGTTAGGCTTTAGTGACTTCCCTAACCGATAATGTAACAAACAAAAGTGTAGTAAAATGTGCTACACTATCGGTCAATAATTGTAATTAAATTATCGGTCCTATTTTTGTTTCATATAAGAAACGAATGGTAATTATCATAAATAACGTCAACATTCTCAAGACTCTTAGTCATCCGGCTATTTCCTAGATTTTCTACATAACTAAAGTTGTCTAGTATCGTGACTTTGGGTGTGGTCCCTGACTACATGGCATATACGGTTTTGTGGTTTCGTATATACCCAGCACGATATGTGGCAGAGGGGTACCCGCCTCTTATCCCTATACTTTATAGGCACTCAACACTATTGTAAGCTAATCCATCCCCCCTTGAAACCTAAAAGGAATTCCTGAGATTCCGGGAACACAATGGTCAACACAAAAGAGGGGGGGGGGGGGGGGGGGGGGGGAGGGGGGGGGGGGGGGGGGGGGTTTGCTCTGCCACATATCGTGCTTCATATGGTTTCGTACCGTATAGCGTTCCCTGACTATTACATTTGTGGAACTGCCAACATTATACCCAGCACGATATGTGGCAGAGGGGTACCCCCCCCCCCCCCCATGCACCTCTTATCCTTATACTTTATACGCACTCAACACTATTGTAATAAAACCCACCCCCCTTGAAACCTAAAAGGAATTCCTGAGATTCCGGGAACAGAATGGTATACACAAAAGAGGGGGTGTTTTCTCTGCCACATTCGTGCTTCATATGGCCAACATATAGAGCTGGATAACCATGACGCAGTAATCTGGGATCGCAGACTCAAGCCCGCGCGAGTCAATTTCTTTGTTCAATTATGAAACAATAAAAAGCTCCAAGTTACAGGTTATAAATCAAATACTGTCTGTTCAAGTTCATCATGTTCTATTTTTAATTTTATTTTTCATTTACAGATTGCCGGTATTATAGCAGACGACACTTTCCTTGTCGGATATAACATGAACGACACAGCTGTTTGTGAAACAGTGTATTGCAACGGAACTGAATATGACGGAAACTGCTCTCAAATTGAATCACTACCGGAATTCAATGTTAATGTTAGTGAACTTTCTCTGCTTAGTCCATGTGAACCCACGGTTACCACAATGGAGCCTACAACAACGATGGAACCCACGACAACGATGGAACCCACGACAACGATGGAACCCACGACAACGATGATCTGTCCATGTATAGAGGTGAGTGCTTTAGTGACTTCCCTAACCGATAATGTACCACTAACCGATAATAAATAAATAAATAAATAAAATTGAAACGGTCTGTTACAGTAACAAACAATAGTAAAATGTGCTACACTATCGGTCAATAATTGTAATTAAATTATCGGTCCTATTTTTGTTTCATATAAGAAACGAATGGTAATTATCATAAATAACGTCAACATTCTCAAGACTCTTAGTCATCCGGCTATTTCCTAGATTTTCTACATAGCTAAAGTTGTCTAGTATCGTGACTTTGGGTGTGGTCCCTGACTACATGGCATACGGTTTTGTGGTTTCGTATATACCCAGCACGATATGTGGCAGAGGGGTACCCGCCTCTTATCCCTATACTTTATAGGCACTCAACACTATTGTAAGCTAATCCATCCCCCCTTGAAACCTAAAAGGAATTCCTGAGATTCCGGGAACACAATGGTCAACACAAAAGAGGGGGGGGGGGGGGGTTTGCTCTGCCACATATCGTGCTTCATATGGTTTCGTACCGTATAGCGTTCCCTGACTATTACATTTGTGGAACTGCCAACATTATACCCAGCACGATATGTGGCAGAGGGGTACCCCCCCCCCCCCCCCCCATGCACCTCTTATCCTTATACTTTATACGCACTCAACACTATTGTAACCTAACCCACCCCCCTTGAAACCTAAAAGGAATTCCTGAGATTCCGGGAACAGAATGGTATACACAAAAGAGGGGGTGTTTTCTCTGCCACATTCGTGCTTCATATGGCCAACATATAGAGCTGGATAACCATGACGCAGTAATCTGGGATCGCAGACTCAAGCCCGCGCGAGTCAATTTCTTTGTTCAATTATGAAACAATAAAAAGCTCCAAGTTACAGGTTATAAATCAAATACTGTCTGTTCAAGTTCATCATGTTCTATTTTTAATTTTATTTTTCATTTACAGATTGCCGGTATTATAGCAGACGACACTTTCCTTGTCGGATATAACATGAACGACACAGCTGTTTGTGAAACAGTGTATTGCAACGGAACTGAATATGACGGAAACTGCTCTCAAATTGAATCACTACCGGAATTCAATGTTAATGTTAGTGAACTTTCTCTGCTTAGTCCATGTGAACCCACGGTTACCACAATGGAGCCTACAACAACGATGGAACCCACGACAACGATGGAACCCACGACAACGATGGAACCCACGACAACGATGATCTGTCCATGTATAGAGGTGAGTGCTTTAGTGACTTCCCTAACCGATAATGTACCACTAACCGATAATAAATAAATAAATAAATAAAATTGAAACGGTCTGTTACAGTAACAAACAATAGTAAAATGTGCTACACTATCGGTCAATAATTGTAATTAAATTATCGGTCCTATTTTTGTTTCATATAAGAAACGAATGGTAATTATCATAAATAACGTCAACATTCTCAAGACTCTTAGTCATCCGGCTATTTCCTAGATTTTCTACATAGCTAAAGTTGTCTAGTATCGTGACTTTGGGTGTGGTCCCTGACTACATGGCATACGGTTTTGTGGTTTTGTATATACCCAGCACGATATGTGGCAGAGGGGTACCCGCCTCTTATCCCTATACTTTATAGGCACTCAACACTATTGTAAGCTAATCCATCCCCCCTTGAAACCTAAAAGGAATTCCTGAGATTCCGGGAACACAATGGTCAACACAAAAGAGGGGGGGGGGGGGGGGGGGTTTGCTCTGCCACATATCGTGCTTCATATGGTTTCGTACCGTATAGCGTTCCCTGACTATTACATTTGTGGAACTGCCAACATTATACCCAGCACGATATGTGGCAGAGGGGTACCCCCCCCCCCCCCCCATGCACCTCTTATCCTTATACTTTATACGCACTCAACACTATTGTAACCTAACCCACCCCCCTTGAAACCTAAAAGGGATTCCTGAGATTCCGGAAACAGAATGGTATACACAAAAGAGGGGGTGTTTTCTCTGCCACATTCGTGCTTCATATGGCCAACATATAGAGCTGGATAACCATGACGCAGTAATCTGGGATCGCAGACTCAAGCCCGCGCGAGTCAATTTCTTTGTTCAATTATGAAACAATAAAAAGCTCCAAGTTACAGGTTATAAATCAAATACTGTCTGTTCAAGTTCATCATGTTCTATTTTTAATTTTATTTTTCATTTACAGATTGCCGGTATTATAGCAGACGACACTTTCCTTGTCGGATATAACATGAACGACACAGCTGTTTGTGAAACAGTGTATTGCAACGGAACTGAATATGACGGAAACTGCTCTCAAATTGAATCACTACCGGAATTCAATGTTAATGTTAGTGAACTTTCTCTGCTTAGTCCATGTGAACCCACGGTTACCACAATGGAGCCTACAACAACGATGGAACCCACGACAACGATGGAACCCACGACAACGATGGAACCCACGACAACGATGATCTGTCCATGTATAGAGGTGAGTGCTTTAGTGACTTCCCTAACCACTAACCGATAATAAATAAATAAATAAATAAAATTGAAACGGTCTGTTACAGTAACAAACAATAGTAAAATGTGCTACACTATCGGTCAATAATTGTAATTAAATTATCGGTCCTATTTTTGTTTCATATAAGAAACGAATGGTAATTATCATAAATAACGTCAACATTCTCAAGACTCTTAGTCATCCGGCTATTTCCTAGATTTTCTACATAGCTAAAGTTGTCTAGTATCGTGACTTTGGGTGTGGTCCCTGACTACATGGCATACGGTTTTGTGGTTTCGTATATACCCAGCACGATATGTGGCAGAGGGGTACCCGCCTCTTATCCCTATACTTTATAGGCACTCAACACTATTGTAACCTAACCCACCCCCCCTTGAAACCTAAAAGGAATTCCTGAGATTCCGGAAACACAATGGTCAACACAAAAGAGGGGGGGGGGGGGGGTTTGCTCTGCCACATATCGTGCTTCATATGGTTTCGTACCGTATAGCGTTCCCTGACTATTACATTTGTGGAACTGCCAACATTATACCCAGCACGATATGTGGCAGAGGGGTACCCCCCACCACCTCTTATCCCTATACTTTATACGCACTCAACACTATTGTAACCTAACCCACCCCCCTTGAAACCTAAAAGGAATTCCTGAGATTCCGGAAACAGAATGGTATACACAAAAGAGGGGGTGTTTTCTCTGCCACATTCGTGCTTCATATGGCCAACATATAGAGCTGGATAACCATGACGCAGTAATCTGGGATCGCAGACTCAAGCCCGCGCGAGTCAATTTCTTTGTTCAATTATGAAACAATAAAAAGCTCCAAGTTACAGGTTATAAATCAAATACTGTCTGTTCAAGTTCATCATGTTCTATTTTTTATTTTATTTTTCATTTACAGATTGCCGGTATTATAGCAGACGACACTTTCCTTGTCGGATATAACATGAACGACACAGCTGTTTGTGAAACAGTGTATTGCAACGGAACTGAATATGACAGAAACTGCTCTCAAATTGAATCACTACCGGAATTCAATGTTAATGTTAGTGAACTTTCTCTGCTTAGTCCATGTGAACCCACGGTTACCACAATGGAGCCTACAACAACGATAGAACCCACGACAACGATGGAACCCTCGACAACGATGGAACCCTCGACAACGATGGAACCCACGACAACGATGGAACCCACGACAACGATGGAACAAACGACAACGATGGAACCCACGACAACGATGGAACCTACGACAACGATGGAACCTACGACAATGATGGAACAAACGACAACGATGGAACAAACGACAACGATGGAACAAACGACAACGATGGAACAAACGACAACGATGGAACAAACGACAACGATGGAACAAACGACAACGATGGAACAAACGACAACGATAGAACCCACGACAACGATAGAACCCACGACAACGATGGAACCCACGACAACGATGGAACCCACGACAACGATGGAACCCACGACAACGATGGAACCCACGACAACGATGGAACCCACGACAACGATGGAACCCACGACAACGATGGAACCCACGACAACGATGGAACCCACGACAACGATGGAACCCACGACAACGATGGAACCCACGACAACGATGGAACCCACGACAACGATGGAACCCTCGACAACGATGGAACCCTCGACAACGATAGAACCCACGACAACGATGGAACCCACGACAACGATGGAACCCACGACAACGATGGAACCCACGACAACGATGGAACCCACGACAACGATGGAACCCACGACAACGAGGGAACCCACGACAACGATGGAACCCACGACAACGATGGAACCCACGACAACGATGGAACCCACGACAACGATGGAACCCACGACAACGATGGAACCCACGACAACGATGGAACCCACGACAACGATGGAACCCACGACAGCGATGGAACCCACGACAGCGATGGAACCCACGACAGCGATGGAACCCACGACAACGATGGAACCCACGACAACGATGGAACCCACGACAACGATGGAACCCACGACAACGATGGAACCCACGACAACGATGGAACCCACGACAACGATGGAACCCACGACAACGATGGAACCCACGACAACGATGGAACCCACGACAACGATGGAACCCACGACAACGATGGAACCCACGACAACGATGGAACCCACGACAACGATGGAACCCACGACAACGATGGAACCCACGACAACGATGGAACCCACGACAACGATGGAACCCACGACAACGATGGAACCCACGACAACGATGGAACCCACGACAACGATGGAACCCACGACAACGATGGAACCCACGACAACGATGGAACCCACGACAACGATGGAACCCACGACAACGATGGAACCCACGACAACGATGGAACCCACGACAACGATGGAACCCACGACAACGATGGAACCCACGACAACGATGGAAACCACGACAACGATGGAAACCACGACAACGATGGAAACCACCACATCAGATCCAACAACAACGTCAGAAACAACTACAAATGGATCTCCACCAGAGAACCAAACTGGTAAGTTTCATTACGTTTGACAATTTTTAGTGGCAGCAGTGATACACAGTACAGTCGACTCTCGTACGAGGTGCTCTAGACTTAGTTAATTTACAGTATTACACTGAATGAACGTATTTGTTGTGCTGGATCCGAAGTACCTGCATGCCGCCCGTACTGACGGACCAGCCGACAGATCGACCGAGTCACTGGGTATAAACAATGTTATTAACTAGTTCAAAGGGCTATACCTATAATCTACAGTTGTGTTTCCCCATCTTCAATGTTTAAATTTGGACAGAATTCAAATCTGTTAACATCCTCGTTGCATCACACACCGGGGGAGCATTAGCCTCTGTCATGACCTTTCTAAAAGGTCAACGCGAGGAAAATTGTCAAAATGGCGGCGCTTACCAACAGCAACACGTGTGTCGTCGATGTCAGAACTTTATGGCTTACGACGGAGCTCTAAAGGCTGTGGTTATTTCGAAAGGATAAATCGTAGGCATAAGGCTAAATGTCATCCAAAACCGTAAAATTACGAAAGAGAAAGAAACAGCGACTGAAAAAATGGTCAGTTTGTGAAAGCGTGCTGCGCTATATACGTACGTGCGTAGCTAGCAGATGTCAGACAAGTCGACCGTTGAGACAACTCGCCCGTTGAGACAACTCGCCCGTTGAGACAACTCGACCTTTGGGAGAGCTATAGCTGTACTTCGACGTTTACATTGTTTATAAACAGTTAATGTTGGGCCGACTTTCCTCATGCAATGTTGCCATACTTCTTTGTTGACAAACTGCAAATTCATTGTACCTTTACCATGTTAATGTTATTAATGCTTGCTATTTATCCTCTGTTAACAATTTAGGTGTAAGCTTAGTCCGAAAAAAACACCAAAACGGTGGCGTCCAGAAATTGTGCACACAATCGACCGAGTGCTCCCTAATTGGTCGTGGCGCAATTGAATAATTCTTGAAAAATTCAAGTTTAATATTTACGAAGTTCTTTTAATGTCAGGTTTCAGTCAATAAAAGGGTAAAATATTACTAGATTTCACAGGCGTCTGTACATTTAATGTGACAGTATTTAAAACTGGTTTTTAAATTAACATTGCAGGATTAGGAATGTTGAGGTTTAACGTCCAGTAATTATGTGAACCAAGTGCTTGTGTGTAAAGCCCCAAATTTATATTTGATGTCAAAAAATAATTAAAAATACAAAAATAATATTGCTTGTACATGTACATGTATCAAGTTGTATGAATTGGCCCCAGAATTTGTTTACTGTTTGGCATTCAAATATGGCTTTCAAATAAAGCTTCAGTTCAGTGCCACTGAATTTTTTGTTTTGTTTAAATGTTAATTGGGCCTAACCGGTTTTCTAAGGAGCATAAATACACGGCGGGTCTTTTCAAGTGCAGGAAAGAAAATCTAGTTTTATGATTGGCCATTTTTTATTAAGTATTTCCCCGCAATTCACTAACTATCTGTTGTCTTTCCTCCATGGTATAGCTACTTACGTTAGTTTTACGCGCGAGCTCGGAAGCCATATTGACAAATTTCCTCAAAACGCCCTCTTCGGTTGATTTTCGTCATTTCATGACAGAGGCTAATGGCCTCGTGGTTAGGGCTCATGATCAGATGGCCAAGGGTTCGAATCCAGCTGCTGGCCATATGTTGTGTCCTTGGGCAATCCACTTCACCCTAGCTTGCTCCTATCAACACAGGGGTATACATGGGTACTGTATACATGGGTACATGCAACGGACTAGCATCCCATCCAGTGGGGAATATAAATATTCTCAGTCGTTTCATGCTACAGAAACCGGATCGTATGCGTTTGGTAATTGGAACCCACTGTTTGTTTCAATCATATATAGTTATAGATATATACCATAAAACTAACCTGTACAAATTCTATTTCAAAACGTGGTAGTGATTTTAAGATATTGCCAAAAATCTGGAGCGGTTATGTCCACGCAGGAAGAATAATCTGCATTGGAATACACGATCTGAGAAACGTCACTGCAGTCTAGTAATGCTTCTCAGACTCAAATGTTTGGGGATAAAAAGTGATATATTTTTCTATAACCGCAGTACTTCAAAGTGAACAGTTTCTAAAAATGCATTATACTATCCAAAGCTGCTGTACTTCTTACCAAGTAAGTTTTTATTGCCATTAATTGTTTGAGTAATTACCAAACGTATACGATCCCTTTAAATACCGGTCTGGTGAGCCATAGCTCGGGACACTTGATTTTGCAGTCTACATAGTGTCCCAGAAAAGAACCCAACTAATCCTCAAATTAAGGGTCAATTTGTTTTTCATAAGGTAGGAGCAAAATGCCCTTCAAAATGAAAGATACATTGACGGCATTCCTTACAATTCCTGAAAATGGTGTGTAAAACAACATTTTGCGACAATTCTGGATATTGACATTAGGGCCGTTTTCCAAACCCCAACTTCGTCTGCGTCTCAGTTTCATGCAGTTTAGCAATAGGCTGGAGCCGTATACGGAGCCGAGGCCAGCTGGGTTTGAAAAAACAGCCGATATGTCATGCTTGCTTGTATGTGATCCTAATACATGTAATGTCGTACCCGGGACTGTCGAAAATTGATTTTCTCGCGCCCTTTTTAGGTTAGGCATGACTGGAGGAATGCCATTAACTCAAGGTATCATTTGAAAGCATTTGCTCCTAGACTTTATGGCAAAGAAAATTGAATATAGGCCTAGTCATACAGCACAGTTTGGTCAAATTGACCCTTAATTTGAGAATTTATTTGTATTCTTTTCTGGGACACTCTGCATTGCTTCATTGAATTCCCTTGTCTTTGGTATATGATTCGCCCAGTCTTGCAATTTATACCTTGTATCTAAAAAAAAACCAAGGCTAGAAAAACCACACATAAGTAACTTTCTTACCCCGACTTCCTCTGTTCTTTTCTTAGTTCTTGAGAAAGCTGGAATCGGTTTTGCCGCAAGTGCCGTTTTCATGGTCGTAGTGATCTACGGAGTCATTGTAGTATTGATGATAATCATAAAATGGTGAGTGCCATATTTGCTGTATTTTTGTCTTGTTGTTTATTTATTAAATTATCAAATGTTGAATCAGGGGTATAGGGGAAAGGTAGACTGGGTATAGGTCTTCAAAGAAAATACGCCATGCAGCAGCAACTGCGCATGGTCATAGGCCTATTTGCCCATTTCCTGATTTGACAAAATCCTTTCGGGATAAAAAGTTTGCCGGGTGCGTAAACATATATATACCAGTTAGTATTCTCCAACATGTATTAACATTTTGTTAGTTAAAAAAGTTGGTTAACATTTTTACCATCAAAGTGTACAATTTGAACAAATGTTTTTACCCAACGTTACGAAAAATGTTTAACCAATTTTTATAACCAACTGTTGTTCACCAAGGGTTGGTAAAAGTTAGTCATTTTATCAAACGTTGATTACATTTTACCAAATTTAAACAACGTTGAGTACATGCATTCAAATTTAATCTACCGCTGGTTACCAGGTGAACCATAGAACAGTTGGTAAGAAAAAACAATTATCCAAAAATTTGGTAAAATGTATTAAACATTAGTCAAATTGGAAACATTTTACACATTGTTGGTTAAATTTTAACCAACTGTTTTAACCAACCAAATTTTAATACACGTTTTGAGAGTGTACTTTTCCTACTATTCTCCAGGGTGTTTTCACCTTACTCCTACCCTTCCTCCTTTTGTTCTACTTGAAAATCTTACTATTTCTAACTTTGCCCAACTTGTTTGGTCCTACAGAGCCGAAAAATGGAATTTCATGTAAATCAAAAAATGAAGGGCTCCGGGTGCAGGAGTACTGCTTCAAAGAACTTAATAAGCTGTCCGCGTTAGAACGAATATGGCAACTGTTGGCCCATCACCGATTTCCCTAAAAAACAAATCTGTGAAAGTCTGCCATTATATCCAATGAAAACAATTCCTTTTTTGGAATCAATTCAATTTATTTCGTTTTGTTGCGAGTCGGTTTTCAATGGAACCCCAAAACTACCCAATTTGACTTTGGGGACTCTACAATTTAGCTATAAATGTTGGGCGTTGCCAAACAAACTGAATACTTTATGTATTGAAGTTTCATCTTTCCTTGATAGTTTGAAGGATTAATAATTATATTCTATAACATTTTGACTGAGTTATGACTTTTGTAAGATACCTCCTCTCGAACTCCGGAATTTATGAAAAGTTCTATACCTTTAGTTGAAAGCAATGTTCTCTTATGAGACCTGACCTAGAATCAAGACTATTATAACTCAAAAGTACTAAAACCAATCTAGGAAAATATAGAAAGCAACTGTGTGGACACTCTCCGTTCTGCGCCGTGAAGAGCTCCGCTAATTTCCCAAATATTCGCCATTTTGACCGAAACCAAAGATAAGGAGGTCCGACTGACAAAGCGATTTATGAACCGAAAACGCTTGTATACACTAGGCCTAGTATAACCACTAAACGGCTGACTCATTTTTATTGAAAATAATTGTTATTCGTCTTTACACTCAGACACGAACATAATCAAAATGCCATTGAACATAATGTTGCACAAGTTTGCACATATAGTTGCTGTGATGAAGTGCCCAAACAGCGCCCAACATTTATAGTTAAATTGTAGAGTCCCCAAAGACAAATTGGGTAGTTTGGAGATTCCATTAAAAACCGGCTCACAAAAATCCCCAAATAAATTGAATTGATCCAAATACATTTTGTAAACACTTGATCATGACCTAATTTTTAAAGGGGGGATAACTGTGTGTATCAGTTCTATTGTTACCCGGACTATACCCCTAGACCCTGCTTCACCAGTAGGACAATTGGCCAGGCTTAACAATTACCAACCAGGTTCACGGTTGGGGTCGGTAGATTATAAAAGAAAATGTTCCCGTTAAATTTACTAAACATTTATTATTTTACTGTCTTTTCACACAGCGGACCGCCTCCTACAGTCGCCAACGCCAATACACAGGTAATTGTGAGAAAATGTATAAAAGAAATTGTTAAAATAGCAATCACTGAATGGAATCCTTGAAAATTAGTCTTGGGTCTTTATACTTATTATTCAATTATTTTGACCGTATGGTACTCACAAACATTTGTTATATGTATCATATTTTCATCCGTCATATTGCCATTTTCAAACACGAAACATCAGGGAGAACTATTTGTTTTGATGTAATTTTTGTTTTCTGTTTTGGGTAATATATTGTTTTTTAGTACATAACAATAGGTCAATGAGCAAACTTTTGCCCCAAAAAGTGTTCAATAATTATCCTTTTTTTTTCTTCAAAATTTGAACAGAAAATGAAGAATGTGCACTTTAAGGGACATCGCACTAAAAAAAAGTTCGGAGTTGTCATGAAGAGAATTGAAAATTTAAAATGTCAAAATACTATAGGTTTTCCCGGTCAATTTCGGCAAATGAGCAGCAAATTTAATTTTCGTACGTTAGAATTTTAAATGATTTTGTTTCTCCAGTTTTGGCCTTGTTTTAAATTTAGAATTTGTGCATTGAATTTAGTTTGAAGGCTTTCAAATTCCTTAGCAATGTGTTCAATTTAGCATATCGTCATTCTTTGTCATGACGCACACCATTCTAAAAGCTGTTCGACTGGAGATTTTCGCTTATTTATTTTATTCAGTTTTGTATAGAGGCAATCAATTTCGCTAAATGAGAATTCAAATAAGTACAACAAAGAAATTCGAACAAACAGATGAACAAATAAATTGTGCTGGACATCCGTTTCGTATCCTTTTGCTTTTATTTTTTCATTTATGTTTCATAATGGAGCCTATGGGGGGGTTGGTGGGGGTGAATTGGTTACCTGATCAAGACCCATTTTGTGTTTGTGTTTGTCAAACATTAACGTTTGTTATTGTTTGGGTGTTTCTTTGGTTATTTTTTATCGCGGTTTACATGTCGACATGTCTTGTTCCAACAAGTGAACCATATTGATGCATTTAACATTCTAAAGGAAACAACAGTTTTACAGGGCGTTTTTTAGATTGCACAAATGACGGAAATGCCTGCCCAATAATAAATAAATTTTTGAATGACTATAGTTATACATTGTAAAACGAAATCGAATGACCATTTTCAGCAGCATTCGATTTCGCAGAAATTAGAATAGCGCAGTGGTTAAATTGGCTGCTCTTTTGCCGAAATTGACTAGGGAAACGTATAATAAGAAAGGTTTGTAAAGATACCATAGTTTGTCTACATTGCAAACACGTGAAAATATGCACCAAATTCATGTGCGTTCAAGCGTACAATTGTATTCATGTTAATATAAATGAGCCCTTTATAAATAAAGCGGTTACACAATACGCGCATAGTGTGGGTTCGCGATCAAGGCCAGTGTAATATGAAATTCAGACTCCTGTGAAAATAGGACTATTTTTTTGCCTCGGATTTGCGAAGCAAAGTAAAGAAAAACAAAAAACCTGGAAGTTTCAAATTAATAGAAGCTGTTTTCTTGACTAGGCAGCACGTATAGTATGGGCGATAACCAGGAGCGGCCGCGTGGGCGCGTACAGTACATGTTATATTGTGGGATATGCATGGCGATGATCACCATGATCACACGTATACGTTGCGTACAGCACGGCCTTGATTTCAAAGCTACCGCAAGGAAAATGTTTGTATATGTTTGTTTCATGTACACAGCCATTTTGTCTCTCAGAGAAGATCTTGTTAAAGGCCCTGTCCCACTTTTGCGTATCCTAATTCCTTATGAGTTGCGCATTGACATTTTTTCATACGCACAATATGCACCTCATTATGCATCTCAATCGTTTTGTGTAAGTTTTATGTACGTAGGCATGCGCACAGTACGGCCCAGTACACCGGATAGTTTTGGGCAAGCACAAAACTACGCAGCGTACGCTGTTATGCAGGTCATAAGTTATAAATACGCAGCGCATCGGTCCCGCATCGGTCTAGCGCGGTACAAATACGCTATGTGTTCGTGGAGGATAAGCGGTTCATAAGCGGTGATACGCTGATGTTCACGCTATGGAATCTGCACTGGTACTGACAACAGCGGGAAGCCGCCGCTTTTTTATAAGGCGTGGCGAGCGGCGGACATGCGACGGAAATACGCTCGGCATTCGTCGAAAGTGCGTCAGGCATGCGGTCGGGATAAGTAGGGTGCGTCTGGAATACGCTCGGCATGCGCACTGCATACGCAGCTATTCGCAGCAGTAAAATAGTGTTGCGCACTGCATACGCAACTCATACGCACCTCATACGCCATAGATGCGCTGAATTCGTTACTTATACGCTAGGTGTGCGTCGCATATAAGTCAAAGTAATCGAAACATTTTGAAATTTTGAGCGTACGGCTGCGTATTGAATTTTTTTAATAAGGAACTCATAAGTACTTGATATACGCAAAGGTGTGACAGGGCCTTTAGATCGAAATATTAGGCCCTCATAACTTATTTGGAGAAAAATGTGTTCAACATTTTTCAAATTTGGAAAAACGTTTCCTTGACGTCATAAATTCGCGTTCGCGTTCGTTTCCCCGCTGAGTATAATGAACCAGTGTCATATGAAAATCAGACTTCTGTGAAAAAAATGTTTCCCTATTATTTGTTAAATCATCTCATGTGATCGATAACTCTGCTACTAGGCATGCGCAATATTACCATTGAGTCCGTATTTCATATAGTCTATAATTCATGCTACACTAGCCATTAAGGTGGGAAAGACAGCTCAAAGATTTTCGTTTCTAAAATCGCAGTCACAAGTCCTTCACGCCACATTTTGTCTGCTTCTTTGGCGATGAAATAATCAAGATATAATGACATAAAGTGTGTTTCAAAGTACACCCCCATAGGTTTGTCCGCATATTTTAACACATAATTTGTATTTCATGCTAGAAATAAGTATAGGCCTATACTTATGAAAAGAAAATATATATGCATAATTCTACATGTTTTATTTTTCTTGTCTTGCAATACATCCTGCCAAATACGTCTGTGCATGGTTGCACCAGCGTGCGGTGAATTTGAGCAAATTTATTTTGAAATCGATTGAACAAAGACGAATTCAATAATTGCATTATGGGATGAGACGGGTGAGACGAATTCGATTGAAATCTGACGAGGTTGAATGGAAAAATGTTGAAATTGATTGACCATTGATCACTTGGAATGACTAAATTCATTGTAGCATTTGCGTGTTCCAGTCTTCTTTGAACGAAATTAAAGTTAGCCGTTTGTGAATTTGAAAGAATTTTATTTTGTTGGCATGTGCAGAGACTTTTCTACCAGTTTGACGCATAAAACGGTTGAAAGAAATTGACACACAATACATATTTTAAAAAGATATAATTGTGCACATTACATACACGATGAATACTTATATAAGGGTATAGACCTATGTCTATAAGACACATATTTGTAAATATGTTTAAAGTAGAAATTGAAAGATGAAAACGTAAAAATACCCAAGAGGGCATACAATAATTTGACGAATTTAAATGAAATTTCTATGACATTAATTTGTCTGTGTACTTTTTAGCTACCACGGACGACGAAATTGAGTTGTCTTTCACTAAAAGTGCAAACATTAGCGACCAAAGACAACAATATTACATGGGATATGCAAGGTCATGAACATTTATTAAGACGAAATTAAAGTTAACTGTTTATGAAATTGCATGAAAAGAAATTGTAAATGTGCGGGAAAACCTATATTAACAAACCATGAACTTTATGACCTTAACTTTAGTTTAATCATACACTAGTCATAGTAGCTTTCCATTGATACTTTGGGTGCACACATCTTGTTATGCATCGCTGAATTTCATTGTTTTGAAATTGATATGTAAAAACCTACTTGAGACACTTTGGGTAAAACACTATGACCACAACCAGAGATATATTACAGGTTTTCCTAGCTATTTTTACAAAATTTTGCATTTAAATTCTTCAACTCTCACATTCAATTTCGTCCTAGAAAATAAAATTCACACTGTTCTACCAAACCAATTTAGTAATTTATCATTCAATTTCAAATGTTGGTCACTCTTTTTTAAACATTTCTGGAAGAATATTAATCAATACAGATCAAATTCGTCTAAGCTGTTGCCGAAAGGCGGCATTCAGAGATCGAATTTGTCTTGATATCAATCAATTTGAAAACTTATGTGAAGTAAATTAGTTTAGTATGTGACTGAGTCAAGCACACATCAGACCAATTTATTGAACGCAAGTTTGAAATTGATTGATACAAGACGAATTCAATCTCTGAAACAGCCTATAGACAAATTTGATCTGTAATGACGAATATTCACGAGAATGTTTAAATAGACCCACCAAAATGTTGAAATTGAATAATAAAATAATAACTATATCGTTTTAGTAAAATCGTGTGAATTTGTTTTTGCACAAAATTAAATGCGAGAGTTGGCAAATTTGAATGAAAAATGTTTTAAAGGTAGTATACACCATTGGTCATTGCTTGAATTATCATGAATGAGTAGATTTGGGGCGTTGTATTTATAATAAATATCGTTTAACTGAGCTGTCCGAAGTTTTAGAATCATGGATGCTGAGAAAAGCACGAAAAACAGCGGGTTTTTTCAACCGGCGTCGAGCAGTTATTCTTATGTTATCTTTGTTTTTTCGCGCTCGCCGTCCGGCGATCGCGAATTTTTCATTATAAAATTATATTTTTCGGAAGAATTACAGAATATCTAGCGCAATCATTTTGCTGGATGCCCAGAATCAACATTTACTTTCAGATGAGTAAGATATTTCTTAATAACTCGGTAGTAAATATTTTCGATATCTGCAAATGGTGTATACTACCTTTAAAGTAGCCGGGAAAGCCTTTTTTCTCCATATTATCCCTTTTTGTGGGTTACATGTTTGGGGACACCTTGAATCGGCCTATTTCCCGCAATTTTTTTAAGCGGTTTTGTTTGAAGGTAAGCTTAGCAGCTCCATTTAAGCCGGAGAAGACTAATAAATTACCAGACTCATATACGATTTACATTTTTCTCCTACAGCCCCCTGCAATACCATCTAATGGGAATTTCCAGTTTGGACGCGGGCACGGATCGAACATGATGCTTAGAACCAATTATTCTCCCTGACAGAGGGACAAACTATTTTCTTTGGTGAGTTTATCCTATGCGTTTATATGAGGTGATCCTATACAAGAACACTGCCCTGTGGCCAATTTCACGAACCTGCTAAAGCAAAAACCTTTGCTTAGCACAAAAAGTCTTGCTCAGTAAAAACAGGTTAACAGCCAATATTCTATGTGTTTTTCATGCTAAGCAAATAAAAACAGGTGAATATCAATCCTAAACAATAAAACACCTCGTGAAATTTTGGTCTGTAACCCTGTTTTTGCCAAATACTAAGCAAATTGGCCACAGATCTTACCACTTTTAAACGTCTTTTCTTGGGCATTTTATAATAAATAAAGTATTTTTTTTGTATGTAATCTATATACACTGTACTGAGGGTCGGACTGTTTTTATGATTTAAAGGTAGAATACACCATTTGCAGATATCGACAAAATGTACTAATGATTTATCAGGAAATATCTTACTTATTTGAAAGTCAATACTGATTGTAGGCACTCGGCAAAAGATTGCGCTAGATATCCTGTAATTGTTCTGAAAATTGAATTTTATAAAAACAAAATCACGATCGCCGGACGGCGATTGCGAAAAAAAAGAACAACCTAAAAACCACTGCCTAACACTAGTTGAAAACGAACGCCGTTTTTCTTGCTTTTCTCAGCATCCATGATTGTAAAACTTCGAACAGGTCAGTTAAACGGCATTTACTATAAAATACAACCCCCCCCCCCAAAAAAAAAAATCCACACATTCATGATAATTCAAGCAATTACCAATGGTGTATCCAACCTTTAAGGTCATTTTTTTTAATTGTGTTTTCCCTCTTATTGTTGTATTTGGAGGGTTTCATTTTAATATTTGTATGATGTTTTGTTTTGTTTCCTTGCTATCAATCCAAAATTGGTACATATTTATATATAGGGCCTATATATATATATTTTTTTTTTAATTTTGTGTGTGTAATTCTCGTTTTGTACATGAACCATGTTTTTAATATCTATATTTTATTCAATGTATGTTAGTCTTCTTGACTAATTTGTTTTTAATGCTTAGTACAATCATGTACTGTTTTATTGTTTTAACCCAAGGCCCCCAGGGGCAACAGTTCTCAGATAACTGATGGAGCTATCCTGGTGAAATAAAACGAAATAAATTGTGTATGCTTGGCCATTGAGTCAGACAGGCAATCATATAGACACTACAAAGAATACTGTAGGCTGGCTGGTCTTGCTAATAGGTTTTTCCGGCTATTTTAAAACATTTCTCATTCAAATTCACTAATTCTCACATTCAATTTGGTCATGGAAAAACATTCACACACTTTGAGTAAACCAATTTAGTCACCAATAGCGCTTTATCGCCAAATATCAAAGCGCTTAACATTTTTATCCCGGTCATCGGGCCATCGTCTCGGCAATTCTACCCCCGTCAATTAAATCCAAGTGCGGACGGTGGGAAGATTAACCCATCGGAATGTTACCCGGCGTCATGGTCAAATTACCCAAAATGTTCATCCAGTGCGAACACGGCTTTAGCTGTTGACGAAATGCAGCATTCAGAGATCGAATTCGTCTCAATCAATTTTTTAATTAGTCTGATGTCTGTTTGAGCTCACACCAAACTAATTTATTTAACATAAGTTTTAAATTGATTAATATAGCAAGACGACTACGACCTCTAAATGCTGCATTTTGACAACAGCTGAAACGAATTTGATTTGTAAAGGCGAATATTCTCCACCCAGTGCTAAAAAAGCGTGACAAAACGTTAACATTAAATGATAAATGACTAAATGGTAAAAACGTTTGAACTTTGTTTTCTCGGACGAAATTTAATTTAAGAGCTGGTGAATTTGAATAATTTTTTTTTTAAATAGCCGGAAAAAAACCTCTGCAAAATTGTAAAAAAGTTGTTTTAAAAATGTTTGACAATACAACTCTAAACAACAATTGGGCTGTGGCTGTACAACTTTTGGTAAATTTGGTTGACAATTACCCTACTTTAATATCCGTGAGTTGGGCAAATGGAATTAATTTACCAGAGGTTGGGTAAAAATAACTATATAGTTATACAGGTAAATAGACTATGTCTATGTGTCTTATTTCTCCATGGTCTATGCGAGTTGGTTGAATTATTACATAAACATACATCGGCGGTATGGGCGTAACCAATTCGCAGCCTTTCATTTATAGCCTCATAAAGACGGCTGTCTTTTTGTTCAAAGCTGTGTAGTGCATGACATTTGACATAACAAGGTGCATGCCGATTCGCCATTTCTATCACTCAAGAGGTTGACCAGAGGTAGATACGTATAATACTCTGGTTACTCGTATCAAACAATAGCTCCACTGGTATCATACGTTTTAGTGTGGTATTCGCTCGGTATGTCCCGAAGATTTCTGACAGAGTTGTATGTATGAATACTATTTACTTTTTGTGGAAATGGTTGGATTTTATGTAAATTCTAAACGATTCTGTATAAATACATTTACCTATATACATTTATGCAAACAGATTTATATTTATCAAATCTCACATATGAGATATGAGATATGAGACGGGGGACCCCCCTTCTTCGTGGTGGTCATTGTGCTTGCGGAATATGTTGTGGTTTCTCAGGAATTCTTGTTAGGTTTTTAGGGGGTGCGTTAGGTAACAATAGTCTAGAGAGTGTATAGGTATGGAGGACTAAGGGGAGTCTCTCGGTCTCATATCGTGCTGGGTATAACATTTCAAAGTAAACGAAGAAATTGCCAAGGCAGGACTCGAACCTGCGAAATACCGGACCGGTTACCAACTGAGCTATCTTGCCCTATGTTGGCGGTAATTGTCAGTATCTTTGTTCAATTTACCTAGTCAGTTTCCCTTGTGGTTTGTTTGTGTATTATAGGATAAAAAGTCGTATCCTCACTGTGTGATCCCCACAATGTCGCTTCCCATATTGTATCGTAAAATTGGGTGTGATCCATGGTCATCGTCGGAATTCTGGCGTTTGTGACTTTTGACTAGCGCCCTTGAACAAAGATACTACAAATTTGGGAGACCGCCAACATAGGGCAAGATAGCTCAGTTGGTAGAGCGCCGGTCCGGTATTCCAGAGGTCGCAGGTTGGAGTCCCACCATGCCAATTTCTTTGTTCATACCTAGTCCGTTTACCTTGTGGTTTATGTGTACATTTATATTGATGCAAAAACGATGAAGCGGCAATAACGGCGCAATAACCAAATGTTGATTAAAACCATAATTTCCTCAATATGTGGTAAATATCTCCTACCAATAGATGGGTAATGGCACAACAACCAGGTAAACATATTTCTCTCTTTTAAATTAGTAGTAAATACGTTGGCCAATAGAAGCCCACCGGTCTAAGCAGTTGGTAATTCGACCTTCTTTTGGTAAATATGTAGTGTAGTATACAAGTAAAATTTTCAAAATTTAAAATGGGGGTCGCTCGGTCCTATCATATCTTGCATATATGACTAATAGTTTGCAGTTTAGTCCCAATGTTTCCAGCCCTGTGATGCTGGCTACGCGTATTTATGCTTCTGAAAACTATACAATTTGTTTCTATCAAAAATTATTAAACATTTTTATATCGAAAGAAAAACCATGAATCGCAAGAAATACATTATCTAAAATTCCAATAGATTGACTGCCGTTTTGGCATTTTACATACCTGTCACGTGACAAGACGAAGTTGTTTCTAAATACCCACATGACCTTTGCTGTTTGGTGCTGTTTTACGTTTGCATTTCCTTTGAAGATACAATTTTGCAAACAAGTTAAATAACGCCCAAGCCGACTGCGAGGTCATTAACAATGTTCAGGTCAATGCGCCAGTTTTAAACAAAACTTGTTTAATACCGGTGTGATATGAATATCAGACTCCTGTGAAAATCGGACTCCTTTTACCTATTATTGGTTAAACCCTCTCACGTGACCGGTCACTCTTCTAATTATCATGATAATCACCTAATTAAGCATGCGCAATACCACCAATGAATCCGTATTTCATAGTTTAAAATTCATTGCTACACCGGTCAACCACATTTGTATTCCCATTCATCAATACCTTAAAGTCAAAACAAGTCAAACATTTACAGTTTTCCAACGATTGTGTTCAACAATTTTACCTCGTGTTTTGAGGAACACCCCGACAGCTATTTCAACGGTGGGTGCCTCACGCACGTGCCCTTATAAGGAGATTGACGCGCGCGTTCAACCCGTTGCTCGTTATGAGGTGGTGTTTTTGTAGAACGCATTATTACGACTACTATACAGACTCAACCAGTATTGCGCATGCCGCGTGAGGGTTGAACCAATGAAATGGTCAAGGACCAGACTCATCCAAATTTGACACCGGAAAAGCGTTTAAAACTGGCTGAGCCCCGTTTTATCGACCGTTTAAACACACATAGGGGCCTACGTGTCGGGCTCTCGACCAATATGAATGGCTAAACCGTCTTTGCTATTTATGATTGCATTTTATTGAACGTTGTGCAGTCGCATGACATTATTTCCAATATTGTTTGTGTGGCCGTTACTTTGAAAACGTGAACTGGTTTGGGTTGGGCAATGTAAACGAATGCAACACTGTAAACAAAATGTCCCGTAACATTTACGGGAAATTACCTGGCGGCCATGGGTGTCAACGAATTCCTGTAAAATGTACGCTCACCGTAAATTGACGGTAATGACAAATATAAGATCTTTACCGCCAATTTAGGCCTATGATGACCGTAAATTCTACGGGAATTGGTTGGCAACAATGGCTGCCAAGAACGGTATAGTTGACCATACATTTTTTACAGTGTGATATTGAATATTTTAAGATTGTGTATTGAATAAAAATATATTATATTTGTTATTATTGTGGATAATTATATAGAATATCTTAGCACGTGCTAGTATGCAATTGTGTAGGTTTAATTACCGTATATAATGGAACATTGAATTAATAAAAGTGAACATAATTTGTCCCGTTCGTTTGTATTTAAGTTTATCGATGTAAGACGTTAATCTTATTTGAGTGACTAGATGCTCAATAGGTTTAAGACCTAACGCTTTTTTTCATGTACGTTTTCATATGAGCGAGTCTGTCTCAATTTCGCCTGGCGTCCCGACTTCGCTCCCATAGGAAAGCGCATACAAAGCCATGACGTCGTTCGACCTAAGGTCTATACAATTTACCATTGACACATTTCGCGTCTTAACTTCTTGAGTTATCGTCGAAAGAGAATTAAATTTGTAATTCTATGTAACGTTGTCACCTTTAATAATCGGGGTGTTTGGTCGGCGGAGTGGTTTCTTTCTTCGCCTTCCATCGCTGTGACTTGTGTTTGAATCCCGACACTGCCAATATAGTACAGTAAAAATATGGTTTGACCTCGGACAAATTGCAACATAATTTTTTTCACCAGAATGCATTTCTATAAGGTCCCTAGAATGACATACTAAAACTCTTAAAAAATCCAAGTGGTGGAAATATGATTAATTTGCATAAATCGTTAATCCCTGCCATGTAATATATTTATTCCCATATTTGCGTATATATATATTTTTATTTTTTTTGAAAAGTTTATTTTGGTGATTCTACTTACACATCCTTACTTCAATAACAATATCTAAAGGATACAAATGACTGAATAATTATGAGAACATAGTAATGATCTAAAATGACTACAATTATACCCTATAATTTGCGCGCATTTACCTTGTCTCCAGATATCATCAAGTAGTCAGTATTGATGAGCTACAGATTAACCAAGTTGATTACTGGCACAGTTACCATATTAAAACCTTATGGAAAATCATGTGCACAATGATACCATTGTGATATTTAGCCCAGCAAACAAAAACAGGGGAAAATGAGGTTTTCGTATATTGGGCTGTCAAGTAGGTCTAGGGTTGCCTGAACGTGGGAGACTTTAATAAGTTCAAGAAAATTCCAAAAATTATCGGTAAGAATACATTTTGACGTTGACATTATTGTAAGCAACAATAATCTTTTATTTTGGGGATTCCTTGAATTTGTTCAGGTTTCCTACGTTAGGCAACCCTTCACGTACTTTTTACGAACACCTCGTTTTCCCCTGTTTTTGTTTGCTGGGCTAAATATCACAATGGTATCATTGTGCACATGATTTTCCATAAGGTTTTAATATGGTAACTGTGCCAGTAAGCAACTTGGTTAATCTGAAGCTCATCAATACTGACTACTTGATGAGATCTGGAGACAAGGTAAATGCGCGCAAATTATAGGGTATAATTGTAGTCATTTTAGATCATTACTATGTTCTCATAATTATTCAGTCACTTGTATGCTTTAGAAATTGTTATTGAAGTAAGGATGTGTAAGTAGAATCACCAAAATAAACTTAAAAAAAAAAATAATATATATATATATACGCAAATATGGGAATAAATATATTACATGGCAGGGATTAACGATTTATGCAAATTAATCATATTTCCACCACTTGGATTTGTTAAGAGTTTTAGTATGTCATTCTAGGGACCTTATAGAAATGCATTCTGGTGAAAAAAATTATGTTGCAATTTGTCCGAGGTCAACAATACAAAATTAGGTATTTTTCCTGTACTAATAATATGGAATGGTTTTTCAGCCCCTGCTTGATTACTCCCAAGTATACAAAGTCATAAGCTTGGGGTTTATCACTGCAGACTAGTGAGCTATAGTTCCAATGTCGCCACCAACGTTAGGTCGCATCTCATTCCCTTCGTATACTAGATACTGCATGCAGCGCGCACAAATCGCAGGCACGCGCCGCAAACCCAACATGCAATGCACCTCGGTGATACAAAATGTACTGTACTGTACTGATTGTGTAATAATACCTCACAATAAAAAACAGCGTTGGTCCGTTTCATAGTTCCCTAGTTAGGTTCAAAGCTATAGCCCATACTGATTGAGCCATTAACCTTGAACCCCAAGAGTGCCATATGGACTCAATGAAGCATACACCCTTGTTACCATTGTGACTGTATTATTACGTCACACAATTGACCATTTGCGTGCATTATGAAGCGCGATATGTGGCAGAGAAACCCCCCCCTCTTTTATGTTGACCATTGTGTTCCCGGAATCTCAGGAATTCCTTTTAGGTTTCAAGGGGGGTGGGTTAGGTTACAATAGTGTTGAGTACGTATAAAGTATAGGGAATAAAGAGGGGTGGGGGGGGGGGTACCCTCTGCCACATATCGTGCTGGGTATATTTGCGTGTGGAATTTGAATAATATCTGGTACACTGACTTGTTCACACAGCTTGGCACAGTTTACATTTAAATTCTCCAGACCAAAGACACTGTTGCTATATCACTTGATTCGGGGCAAACCTTACGCTAGCAACCCCCGGCTCTGGAATGGTCTGCTGTCTTTTTACCATTCTCAACCATTGTGAACAATGTATTGGTGCTGAGCGTCTCTAACGTAACTATGCAAGAGCTTGCCCCGAATCACGTGATATAGCAACAGTGTATTTGGTCTGGATAATTTAAAGTCAAACTGTGCCAAGCTACATGAACAAGTCAGTGTACCAAATATTATTTAAATTCCACACGCAAATGGACAATTACAATGGGCTTTCATTCATCCCACAGGGCCCTGATGGCACATTGCCGTAATGCATTTGGTTTTCTGTTCTCATGTCTTATCTGTTTTTAAAATAGTTGTCCAAGTCTGCCACAGAAAAGATCATTCACGCCTTGATTTCCTCCCGCCTGGACTTTGGTAATGCCCTGCTGGTCAATTTACCACAGAATATGTTGTCCAAGCTCCAGAAGCTCCAAAATGCTGCAGCTCGCATTGTTACTTTGTCCACCAAACGTACTCACATAACCCCAGTTTTGCATTCATTACACTGGCTCCATGTCAAAGATCGCATCGTCTTTAAAATTCTGTTACTTACTTTTCACTGTATTCATAAATCTGCTCCCCAATACAATATATCTTTAATTCAATACTATACCCCAACAAGAGCCTTACGCTCATCCACTTCCAGTTCCCTTACGATTCCTAAAGTTGCAAGAACTTGGGGGGAAAGGTCTTATGCCTATGCGTGTCCTACCCTTTGGAACAGCCTTCCTGAAGCCATTCAAAATTGTGTTACTACCGATTCTTTTAAAACTCATGTAAAAACTTTTTTGTTTACTCGTTAATTGCTATTTTGTAAATGCGCCTCGAGCACTCCACAGAGTGGATTTGGCGCTATATAAGTTACATAATTATTATTATTATTATTATTATTAAACCGAATTGTTAATAGCGCCCTCAATTTGGATATCGGCCTCTGATTAATGAGACCCAACGCGCGCGTCCCCGGCCCTAGAGCGCGCGTGGGTATAAAAACAGATAAGACATGAGAACAGAAAACCAGTCAGATCATGGCGGATCATTCAGACATTCTTGATGAAATATTCACCGATAGCGGATCTGATATAGCCTATCTGATGAGACTTCCTCATCCGCCTCAGAAGAAAGAGATTCGGAAGAGTTTGTCGCTACTTGCTCAAAGTCATCTGACAAGCCGAATTTCAGGTAAATAGGTTACTAAACAGTCAATAAGTACGACTCACTACGACTCAAGTACCACTACCAATGCACCGTCTGTACGCCTACACATGTTTGGAATCTAATAATGTAACTTTACCCCCTTGATGTATTTTTATCAAAATGCTATTTCAGTTACAAAAAATCAAAAATTTGCATTCAAGTAGAACAGTCAGTAGGACTGGGTGCACACAATTATCAACATTTTCACACAATTTCCTATTCATAAAAATGGTCTTCAAACAAACTGCGCCCTCACACATTAATTAATGTGCTTAGGTAAGCGCATTAATAAATGTGTGAGGGCACTTTTTTTTGAAGACTCATTTTCTGAATAGAAAATTAATATTGGAATTGTGATTTTCGGGCACCCTCATTCTTTTTTTAGTTTGTATTCAAATTAAACTATTTTTGAACTCATGATTGTCATGCCTTTGCTGTCTAGTACCATATAAAGAAGTTCCTCAAATCAATAGCGCCCTCTGACATTTCTTGTAATACTGTTCTTACTTCAGGTCTGGATGGCATAAAACGAGCTCCTATAATAAGCGGCAACCTGCGAACTTCAAATTACAAAAAGGGTCCGAACTAGAAAAGCATCCGAATTAAAAAAGCACCGGAATTAAAAAAGCATCCGAGTTTACAAAAAGCATCCAAATTACGAATTCATCCGAATTAGAAAAGCATCCGAGTTTGCAAAAAGCATCAGAATTAGGAATGCATCCGAATTGGGAAAGCATCCGAGTTGTAAAAACACGTCCGATCTTTTTGACACTGATTTTGCTTCATAGTCGGGCGCCGCGCAAATCACGAAATCATCGTGTAGTTTTGAATCGTATAGTACATTAGCCTCTGTCATGACCTTTCTAAAAGGTCAACGCGCGGAAAATTGTCAAAATGGCGGCGCTTCACAACAGCAACACGTGTGTCGTCGATGTCAGAACTTTATGGCTCTAAAGGCTGTGGCTATTTGGGAAGAATAAACCGTAGGCATAAGGCTGAATGTCATCCAAAACCGTAAAATTACGAAAGGGAAAGAAACAGCAACTGAAAAAATGGTCAGTTGGTGAAAGTGTGCTGCGATACGTACGTGCGTAGCTATAGCTGTACTTCGACGTTTACATTGTCTATAAACAGTTAATGTTGGGCCGACTTTCCTCATGCAATATTGCCAAACTTCTTTGTTGACAAACTGCAAATTCATTGTACCTTTACCATGTTAATGTTATTAATGCTTGCTATTTACCCTCTGTTAACAATTTAGGTGTAAACTATTAATCCGAAAAAACCCAAACGGTGGCGTCCAGAAATTTGGCACACAATCGACCGAGTGTTCCCTAAGTCGTGGCGCAACTGAATTGAATAATTCTTGGAAAATCCAAGTTTAATATTTACGAACTTCTTTTAATAGTAATTGTCATTTATGACTTATGTAAGGTTTCAGTCAATAAAAGAGATACTAGATTTCACAGGCGTCTACATTTAATGTGACAGTATTTAAAACTGGTTGGTTTTTAAATTAACATTGCAGGATCAGGAATGTTGAGGTTTAACGTCCATATAGTAATTATGTGAACAAAGTGCTTGTGTGTAAATCCCCAAATTTATATTTGATGTAAAAAAAATAAAAAAAATATTGCTTGTATGAATTGGCCCCCAAATTTGTTTATTGTATGGCATTCAAATATATGGCATTCAAATAAAGCTTTAGTGAGGTGGATTAAGGACAAAAAACACGAAGATCGTGACACGGTGGACAAAAGCACCAATTTTTTTTTAAAGACTCCTATGTGTATGTAGATTAATAAAATCCCATGCTCCAAAAAAATTGCAATGACCTTGACCTAATTATGACGTAATATATTCAAAATGGCCGCCATTTCCTTAAAACGGCATGTTTTTAGTTGTATAATGCCGAGGCAAGTGATTTTAGTAGCGAATTATATGTATCAAAGGCCAAGGAATCGCATGGCAACGTTTGTGTTGCGCTGAAACAAACAGTTTCATCATTTTTGTATTAAATTTGTCTATATTAGCATATGATGGTATAAAATACATCATCATCACCGTGTGAAAATTAGTGGTTTGTATTCAAATATTTTAACATGTTTCAATTTCAGCTCATGGTTGTGATGGCTAGCAGACCAATGTTAGTAACATTTGTAATTATAACTCGGTTTTGGATTGAAATGGTTTTGTTTCAGTTTCAGACAATGCAATTGCCATATATAACTTTGTAAACTGTTTCTTGGGCAACTGGTGTCGAAAATGTTGACCAAACCACAGACAGCGCGGATACACAAACGAAGACCTAGCTCTCCTTTCTCAAAGGGGAAAGACTCCCGCGGACCCTAAGCGTGAAAAAACAAAAACAATATCCCACTGGTGTTCGTCCTACCATACTACCCACATGTCGCGCACCCAGCCCTGAAACGGGCTATCCTCAAGCACTGGCCCTTGATTAGCGAAAACGAATATCTGAATAGGCTATTTGATACCCAACCCATCCTGGCATACAAACGGCACAAAAACATAAAAGATGAACTTGTTCGATCTAGGACTAAAGCGTCTCCACAATCCAACCAAGAGGAACAAAATCTTGATGAGGAGAATCTGCAAATTATATTGGAACTATTGAAAGAACAAAACAATGGAGTGTCGTGGCCGGGCGGTTAAGAACTCGGTTTTCTGTTCCGCAGAGTGTGGGTTCGAGTCCCGGTGTCGACACGTGTGTCAAACAGCCACTTTCTAGCATACCCACTAGTTAACGTACAATTACAGATTTATCTTCGGCAGAACAGTCACAAATACAATCCATATGATACTTGTCAGCAGAACCTCTTCCGCGTCTCAAAAAAATAACGAAAAGCACGGAGGGGTTCTGTTGAAACTTGTACACGAAACACCCCCCCCCCCCCCCCCCCCACCATTCCTACAGACTGCAATCTCGCTGAAAAAAAAGTGGCCTGAACTGACCTCCAATGAAGCGTATATCACTGAAAAAATAAATAAATTAGGAATTACGCTCTGGGCGGGATAGTTACGCAACCCCACTGCTGGCATACCAGCACACAATAAATTATGCAGATTTATCTCTGTAGACCAGCCACTACCTAAAATCCAATGATACCTTACGCAGCAGAACTGCTTCAGCATCTCCAAAAAAATAACGAAAACGATGAGAAAAAGTTCTGACTTGTGAAAACTCCCATAAACACCCTCTCCTCCCCACATAAAATGAGTTCTGATTCACTGCAGCTATAACTCTGGAATTGATTAAAAAAAACACAAAAAGATTAACTGATCATTCCTTGAGGTATGCCTGCATAAACCGGTTTCTCTGTGCTATACCTTCTTGCAAAAGCACTCCATTAGAATTTAAAAACCTAATAGCCTCACAGAAAAAGAAAGAAAATTCCACAAAACCCAGTATTACACGTCCTTCACGTTAATGTCCTTCCCAGGTGACCGAGAATCGCTCTAAAAATTAAAAAACCTTGAGTGACATGTATGATTACGCTGCTTCCCAATAAACACGATCCTGCCCCTTTAAGTAGGTGGTTAATGGTAATAAACTGTAAAAAAAACTATTAACTGTAACTGTAAGATGCAGTTAAATAAATGGTAACACACTATAATCCCTCGTCTACACAAACCAACTGTTATATGCGCTATTCAATATAATAAATATCCTGTGTCAGAATTTACCTTCATTGTCACCTGGTTACTTGTGAATTTGGGCACACTTTATCTTCCTTTATACTTTTTCATGAATATTCTATTTGGCCAACACACCCACAGCATCCAAAATCAGGTCATTCTTTTGTGACCATGTAAATTTATCCCGTTTATGTTGGCAACAAAGGTAAGTATTTCCCCTGGGATTCTTGAGTGTATTGTATTGTGTTGCAGTGTAAAGTTTTGAAAGGGGGGATTTAATTTGCATGACTTTGAGGAACTTTGAGTTATGTAAGAGCAGGGTGCGGTGAGTGAGGTGATGGGTTTTTTAAATGAGTGGTCAGTCAGTCTAGCTGTGTTTTAGACAGAGAAAGGTCTAGCTGTGCCTTAGACCAAAAGAGTTTGAATGTGTGAGATTGCCAGAGCAGTGCATGTGTTTAGAGGTATTTTGTGCCGCCAATTGTACCGTTAAACCAGAGCAGATTTATACAGGCTGCTAAGGAGAATTGGTTGGAGTGAGGACATCAGGCCTGGGATCTGAATCTCAAGACCCTGAGTTGGATAGAAAACCGTAAGTTAAATGTTTTAAAATTCTGTATTTCTGTTTCACAAAACGAAGTCACAAGTTGATAGATTTCGGATATTTGAACGCTTTTTTAAAATGTTTGAGATATTATTTTACACCATACTATTGTAGTTTGGTTATTTTCCTTTAATTAACGTATGTAGATGGTTTTCAACTTTAGTTTGAGTACTGCGACTAAGAGCCTAGCTCAACCATCTTAGTACATCAGCTTTGAGTGGTGACTCGTAGCTACTCCAAAACGATAGCTGTTCCGCAGCGACTGGAACTGAAACGATAGCTGTTCCGCAGCGACTGGAACTGAAACGATAGCTGTTTCGCAGCGGCTGGAACAGGAACTTTGAGCTGTTCTGCAGCGGCTGGAACAGGAACTTTGAGCTGTTCTGCAGCGACTGGAACAAGAACGACAGCTGTTCTGACAAGCTTAGTACCGAATAACTTAATTGTGTGTAAAATGACAGAAACAACTGTCCAGAAAATCAACCGAATCGGTGGGAACATTCCTTTATTTATTTGTAAAAGTATTTCCTATCAGAATGATTTAGTTCTTGACCGCTAGAGATTGAATTAAGAAGTTTGGCTGATTTTAGTTTTCATTTGAGACAAATTATAAATTCCTAAAGTGAAGGACACAACTGATGACTAGCCAGAGTCAATATTAATTCAAGAAGTGTGTAATTTAATTCATTCGTAGATTTTCACTGTACCGAGATATACATTATCAGTTCAATTCAGAAATATTGAAGAATTGTATTTAATTAATAATAATCAATAAGTAAATAAATTGTGTAAATATTAATTGTGTCCCTTGGCATGCAATTATTTTGTAGTTTGCAAGTTATGTCTTTCAGTCATGGCTAGGTGAAAAATGTAGCTGTGACATCCTGTCATAACCTATATCCGGTCAGAATCATTGTGTTTCATTGTGTTAATGTGTTATTGTTTTGGTTGATAGTTATTGTTTATTATATCATAATGACATCATGGTATCTTGTAGATCAGTGCCACGGTAATTATACTGTTACCATTTTGAACACAAAAAAAATAGCATTTTGGTGAAAAAACGGCAATAAAATCTGTTTTTTTTCAAATTTTGTGTTATTTGTGTAGTATTGACGATGATGACGTCATATTTACATCAATATACATGTAGTCACCATAAAGGATATTAATTTTTTACAAACTAATACCACCCTCATTGAATTCCTTGACCTCAGAAACATAATTTTGGCATGTAGAAATCCCACCATGGCATTTGCGTTTGCTTTATTACATAACAAGAGGTTATGACGTCATAATGACGTAATTCAAGGTTAACAATTCTCAGATTTTTTGGAGCATGACTTTTTTGAAATCTATGGGTCAAACTGATACTTTGGTGAAAAAATGGTGCTTTTGTCCACCGTGTAACGATTTTTTCCTTAATCCACCTCACTACTTAGTTCAGTGCCACTGAAAAAAACAAATGTTGGGCCTAACCGGTTTTCTAAGGAGCATAAATACACGCCGGCGAGTCTTTTCAAGTGCAGGAAAGCAAATCTAGTTTTATGATTGGCCATTTTTTTATTAAGTATTTCCCCGCAATTCACTAACAATCTGTTGTCTTTCCTCCATGGTATAGCTAATTACGTTAGTCTTACGCGAGAGCTCGGAAGCCATATTGACAAATTTCCGCAAAACGCCCTCTTCGGTTGATTTTCGTCATTTCATGACAGAGGCTAATGGCGGTCTATGCGTTTATACGTCTGTGGTTTTCTCTGAAAGTTCGCTCCTTACGTCACAATAACATGACCTTGCAAGTCTAAGTTTACAGACAAACAACATTATGTGTATATTCAGGGTGTATATTTTGTGTACGTACAGGCATAATAGGTTCTTGTTGGCCTTGTTCACTGAACCTGAAACCCTATTGTGATTTTTCTCCCTCGAACAGCCCACGTTCATTGAGTATTGTTTTCTTAGGCCCAAACACAAGCGCTATATTGAAACGATAGGCGCTGTTTGGCTATAGCCAAAACGACATCGACGTGTGGCTATTACGGCATAGTCGTGCGGCTTTGGTTAGTGTCAGGGTTAAGGTTAGGCTACCAGTGTAGAGCCACTAGTGGGGCTTGGATAAGGGTTGTCATGTTGGTTGATCTCTTTAAGTGCTTACCTATTGAACCATGTACCCTATTGATTTCCAGTGGTATATCCATCGGTCCGTACTATCCAGAGTTAGAGGAAGTAACAAATAGATCTATTCCGTGCAAATCGGTATTCAGTTGAAAATTCTGCGCTTGGTCCAAGAAAACAACACCATACAACTAGCTGTACTACATTAGCCGACAGATAGGTATCTATTCTATCACAAATCGTACTCGTTCTGTGTGAAGTTCAAGGAATCTCGTTTCGAAAACGACCACATCTGTTTTCATTGACTAGTTCATTATTTTGTTCTACGGGCGGGCGCAACTGGAAATAACTATAATGCTGACTGGAAAGTTAAATCGACATACATGTACATTTGACATGTCGGTGGTTAGTCTATGTCTCATCGTGTGGCTGGCTGCATTCTGTCACCGGGTAAGTGTAAATAAAGTAATAAAACTAAATAAAACAAAACAATAGAAAACTGAAGGTAGATACACCGTTTGCAGATATCGAAACATTTTACTGCCGAATTATTAGGGAATATTTTACTTATTTGAAAGTAAATAATGATTCTAAGTATCCAGCAATACGATTGCGCTAGATATCCTGTAATTGTTCCGGACGGCGATCGGAAAAAAACCACAAGAACAACTGCCCGACTCCGGTTGGAAACATACGCCGTTTTACTTGCTTTTTATTCAGCATCCATAATTGTAAAACCTTAAACAGGTGGTCATTCCATGTCAGACCAATACACCTTTAGACCTTAAGTCTTCTGATTTTTATAAAAAGTGCTGTGCATGTAGGTACCAATGAGTAATGGAGGCATGCCAATTTTGAGTGGAATCCCTTCATCCATATGTGGCCGGTGGGCATCTAAAAAACACGGACATTTCCAGCTCCTGAACACCACCTCTTTTACAGGAAAAAAATAAATAAATCGATCAGATTTCCATAAAAAAATACACAGTTTGGTATCAAAATTATCAGAATTAAGTGCTCTAATCAAAGATGACCTTAAAATATATATATATTTACAAAGAAGGTCACCGTGACCTTTGACACGCGACCTTGACATTTGACCCATATTCTAAAAAAGTATCATTATGAATCAATCTGGTTGATAGAGCAAGTCTCTCTAAACAAGAAACAATTAAAATGTCGTTGGGGAATTGTTAACATTGACAATTTGATAGTGGTTTTGCCAGAGAGGTATCTGCAAGTTATACAGTTTACACACGGCTTAAACACGATTTGCATAAGTTCGTTCTGTTCTTGTATTGGGCCGGGGCGATACATCTTGAACAACGAATGCAACGAATTCGGATGGATCTTCTGCCTAATAGTACAAGAACAGGAAGAACTTTGCAAATCTGACGTATCACAGTGATGATTTTTCTTCAGAGGCCGAGTGGAATTTTTTTGGCTACGGCCCATGGCATAGGGTCATGTAACGGGGTGAGTTAGTCTTGCATACGCACTGTGGACCTCCGAACAATATAGGTCCACACGATGCGGGAAGAGGTTATGGTTTGTGGACTTTTTTCAGTTTCCGAAAAAGAGCGCTAGAGGAAAAACGGGTTAGGGTTATATATAGAAAAGATAGAAGGGACAGCTGAGAGGCCCATAATCCAAATTTGAGGGTAAATTTGTTTTGGGGAAGCGAGAAAAATGAGTATTTAGTCAAAGTTTGTTAACTACACGAAGACAAAGGAATGTCCACAGTACGTATGTAAGGTAAAGCTGTGTGAGTGGAACTGTGTGAAGCGTCTAGCTACCAAAGCACGTCTTCCACAGAGGCCCTTTGAGAGTCAAATCTTGAAGCCACATCAGCTCTATTTTGGGGCGAAGGAGAACATTCCAGGAATCAGCTTTTGTTTACGTGGATACGACTGTGCAGCAGTGTGCTGAATTCTTTCAGGGTCGGTTTTCTGCAGCAGTGACAGTTCAGGGCGCCAAGTAATTGTATGCCTTCTATTAAAACCCAAACACACGTTATGTAGAAACGTTTTGTATTAGAGCTGAATGCTAAATCCGTAAAGATCCTCAAACAGAAGTAAGGAACAAACCTTTTGAAATACAGTCATGAGATGAGGTACAGTCAGAGAGCTATATTAAATTACTAGAGCGCTGACTGGATGTACAAAGTGATGCGAGCTGGGCGCATCCATGTTTGTGCACAAACCTATGGAAACCTCAAAATTGTGTACGGCTTTTGTACGGCTATTTGCATACCTGCGTTTGTATTCTATACAACGCGTTACCATAGCCGATACGCCCAAAACCGAAACGCATGATCAGCAAATGAGCGCAAACATCGCAAATGCGCGTGCGTATTCGCGCGCTGCAGTTGATTTTGCCGTGAGTTTTTTTAACTGACATGACGCGCGTAAAGTTGTTTGCGTCTGTTCTACTTGCACGCGCGTTGCATTTAGAGTACACTTTCAAACTTAAATCCATCTATTTTTATTATGTTCTACAACACGCACATGAATTCAAAATGTCGGCGCGCAGGACGGCTTCAAAGCGTTTCCGCGCGTAAGAATGAGGAGTTAGCGCTCTAGTAATTTAATATAGCTCTATGGGTACAGTGAATATTTTAAGTTTTAAGTATTAAAACCTATACTCCTCTACTATCAAGCAGTTGGTGTTTTATTGATTTTGAGTGATATTGTTGTTTAAATCTGGTTTAAAGGTCAAAGTCACTTGTCAAAGATCATGGTGACCTACTTATGATGTTGTTTAATGTTATGGATGAAGCGTACAATACCGCCTGATGCAATTAAGCCGTGTGTAAATTGTATAACTTGCAGATGGCTGGCAAAAAAAACCACCTTCAAATTGTCAATTTTAACAATTCCCCAACGACATTTTAATTTTTTCCTGTTCAGAGAGACTTGAATACACCTGTGTATAGTGCGAATTTACAAATATGAAATACTTGGTAGTATTGCGCATGTTTTGTTAGATCGAGTTCAACAAAAGGGCAAAAGAAAGAGTGGTTTAAGACCCAGCCATTTCACCAAATGTTTTCCCCTGTTTTTTGTTAATACTTTTCCCCCACGTACCCAATCACGGGATTTATATCACACAAAAATCGTTTTGAAGAATCATTCACTTCGATATTGACATTTTACAGCCCAGCCTTTTTATTTAATAGTGACAAATCTAAATTGGGTACACGGTTTTTTAGTTGTGGTGACAAAAACTCTGACGTCTCGTCTGTAATGCCTAAGCCACTTTATTACTCTCTTATTCGATGTATGGTATATTTTGAAACCTATAGCGAAATATACCCGGCACGATATGTGGCAGAGGGGTACCCCCTCTTATCCCCATACTTTATACGCACTCAACACTATTGTAACCTAACCCATCCCCCTTGAAACCTAAAAGGAATTCCTGAGATTTCGGGAACGCAATGGTCAACACAAAAGAGGGGGGGGGGGGGGGGGGGGTTTCTCTGCCACATATCGTGCTTCATTATGTAGCGAAAGGTCGGTTAAATATGCTAAGACAACAAAAGTATTTTGCTAATTTAAGTAAACAATATACAAAACCAAAATGTTACACGTTTTTTCAATATGCCACCATGGGCCAGGGATTTTGGTCATTTTTTCTCTGCTTAAACCGATAGAGTTACTCCTTAATAAAAAGAAAGTAGCGCAAAAACCCCGCAAGATCACCTTGAGTCTGAAAATTAATCATGTTGTGCCGGTGTGGACGGTAATTCTGTCCCCCGTAAAATTGTCCGGGGGACAAAATTACCTAGGTAAAAGTGTCCCACTGGAGCCGTTAATTCTGTCCCCCTCCAGTTTATTCTGTCCCCTCTCTAGGTAATTTTGTCTACCCAATTGTTCCACACATAAGTGGTTATTTTGATGTTGTTTCAATGAATTAAGCCGACAGGGTATTTATTCTTTATTTATAAAGAAATCTGTGTGAACAGTCGTAAAATAACAGTGTTCAGTGATTCTTTTGTATTCGTAAAAATAGCCCAGTAAATAATAAAATAATAACCTGTGTATGCTGCACATCAACGTTATTATCAAATTCGATGATTCTTGTTTATATTTAATTAAAAAAAAATTAAGGAAAATTTGGAAGCTGATAACAACACTGATAATGTTTACTTTTTGTATCACCGCGCGTGCAATGACCGAAGTGATCATCACCAGAGTGTCGACGTACGCGAATAATACGATAGTAACGCTGTGGAATATTGGTCGACAGAAGGCGCTAGTCATATACGGCGGAAAAAGCTCCGGAATGCTGAAATTCGCATCAGTTTGAAAGAGATACATGTGCAGACGAATTTTAAGCATGTTTTGATGATAACTAGACGCTTGTGAATTTGTTTGTATTGGTATATTTCCTGTTGAAACGAGAAAATCGGTCATGTTTGGGTCATGTACAGTTTTCAACTACTGACTGTGATATTGAATTGAATTGAATTGAAAATGGTTTATTAAAATAAATCAATCTCGCAGCCGCCAGGCTGAATTGCATGATTTGTACAAATATTAAAATTACAATTAACATTAAAATACACATAAATAGAAAAAGAACCCCAAAAAACAACTAAACACCCCCAACAAAAAATTTAAATCCAAACAGGACATAAATAATTAATTTGGTAAAACCGAGAGGTTAAATGTAGATAAAGACTGGGTAAGTTTGAGAAAATGTAAAAGTAAAAGTAAAAACTTGATCATGATCTGGGGGGACCACAATTATAAGTTGCTAGCTGTTTTGCAATAAAGTGATTAACCAGATGATTGAATAATCATTGGAAATTTAAGTACACACAAATTTAAAATTAATAATAAGAAAAACACGCTGTTTTATATATAAATTATTAAATTATTAAGTTGATGTGCATACAACACAATACTAATCTGACTTAATTTTGTAAATTGCTGGCAAAACGATGCAATTAGGCAGAATTAAGGATTCGCACTAAATAGGGAAGAGGACTATTTCTAAATCGATCAGTCCTACAACGGAATTCAGTTCGTTTTGCTAAACTTCGAGTTTGATATACCTTAGGTCTCTCAGGAGGAAGCAAATAATGGAGTTTGGAGGATGGATCTTGCAAAGATTTGGCAAATGAATAGCACAATTGATGACGCCTACTCTCCAAAGTCTTAAGCTGACAGTCTGTGAGCACCTGCGAGTAGTGTCCATAGTTGCCACCAAGTATAATTCTGCACGCTCGTTTCTGTATACGCTCTAGGCTCCTACACTGTTCCTTTGTTATACCTCCGGACCAGACAGCGGCAGCATACTCCACGATCGGCCTGACGAACGTCGTGTAGATAGTAACAAGATCACTCGTAGGAAGTTTATAATGTTTTAGACACCGTAAGACAAACAGACGGCTGTTGGCTCGTTTAATCATGGCCGAAATATGCGTATTCCATTTTAAATCCGCTTGTATGAAGATCCCAAGCAACTTAACAGTGTTGGATTGTTGAATGATGACATCGTCTAATTCAAGAGCACATGGAACAATAACATTTCTCACAAAGGAAATGTCCATTGTAGCGCACTTTTTGAAATTAAGACGCATTTTGTTTCTAGTGGACCATTCCGCGAGTGACTCAAGAACATCAGGCAACCTTGAGTGAGCTGACGCAGGGCGAGTTTCTACCACTGTCAAGTCATCCACGTATTTGAAGACATGAAGAGCAGTGACTTTATTATTGAGTCCATTGATGTTGGTGTCTACACCTCGCAGAGCGTCGTTGATGAGCGACAGGAAAATGATTGGGCCCAATTTTGTTCCTTGGGGAACACCGGCTGTTGTAGTACGCCACGCTGACTTTACACCTTTGTACTTCACCCTTTGTCTGCGATCTGTCAAGAAGTTAGCAATCCATGACACTAGACAAGGGTTAACGTCCAATTTAACCAAGTTGGATAATGCGACTGTGTGGTCCACACGATCGAATGCCTTAGAAAAGTCAGTAAGGAGGATCGTCGAGGAGGTACCGCGTTTGTCTGCATTTACGTGGAGAGTATGCAGAACATCGACGAGGCAATGTGATGTTGACACGCCCTTTAAGTTTCCAAACTGTGCAGGGTCTATTTTCGGTTGCAACGATCGCATAAGTTCCTTTGCAATGAAGTGTTCAGCGATCTTGGCGAAGTGGTCCGTAAGGGCAATCGGACGAAGATTGCCAATTTGCGGAGGGGAAGATTTCGGCAGCGGTACAATATCAGCGAGTTTCCATCGCAGTGGGACAAATGACTGACTGTACGAGCTATTAATGATGTCTGCGAGCGGGGCACTCAATTCATAAGCAAACATGCGAACAAACCGTGGTGAAATCCCGTCCGGGCCACTAGACTTTCGTGGTTTAACTTTCTTAAGCTCATTGAAGACCTCCCATGGCTGAACAGGTTCCAAAGGATGTGATGGGAGATACGCTGGTAACGCAGACGCATCAAGTGGTTCCATATCAGCAGTGATGGACGCAAAATGGTCACCAATAGTGTTGGCAATTCCCTCGTGGTCGGAGGAGTCAATTCCAGGGACATTTATATTTGTGGGTTTGTCTTTCCCCGACATGACGCGAACTTGTTTAAACCAGTCACGTGGGTTAGCCCTAACCCCCTAGGCTCTCGCACTAGGAACCATACCAAACCTAACAAACTTCAACAGCTCACACATGTTCAGTAATTTTTGGTAAACTGTACTAAACCTAACAGTACTGAACCTGCCAAACTCCAACAGTTGAAGTTTTATTGACTTGGAACAGTGATAACTGGCCAGTGGCATTATGTATTTTAGTGGGGACACACTATACAAGGTGTAAGTGTACATACACTTACAGTTGACCCAGAACTGTGCAGTGACCATGTGGGTCACTCACGTAAAATGCCTGTGCATTCTCAAAATTTCTAACATTTTGACAAGTCTCATGCCTTACTGTCCTGAACCTCACAGAATTCAACAGGGTCTCCCTGGGCCTTTGGTACTGAGTCAAACAAAGTCTAACAACAAGTTGTTAGGGTTTGGTACCAAACCTGCCAAAACCTGCCAAAAGCTGCAGTTGGAGTTTGATGGGTTTGGGGTAGTTAGGGTTAGTCGCCTCCATTCGCGTGTAGGACCAATATGAAAGGCTTCCTGTCGTTTAGCGACAAGATCCTTAATTTGTGGGGTCATCCAAACTTTATCACAGGTGTGCACCTTAATTACGCGACATGGGAAAAAGGCATCAATCGAATGCTGCAAGGTGTCGTAAAATGAATCACATTTCTCAGATGCCCCCTGTTCGTTGTAAACTTCAGACCATTCGTGGTCGAGGATCCATGCACCAAATTCCCTGATCTTACTGTCCGACATTGGTCGAACCGCCCGCTTCCGAGTAGAGTTAATCACAGGACCGCGGTCTCGAGGATTCAGTAAGACACAACAGTGGTCGCTCATACCGATAGGAGAGATAATCTCAGTATCCTGATACAGGTTGGCTATGTTCGTAATCACCTTGTCTAGAATGGCGTTCTCACGAGTGGGCTGATTCACAATTTGTACCAGACTATTAGATAGAATATCACGAAGGTCCAGCTGATTAAAATCCCCCGCGATGATTACACCAGTGTTAGGGTTGTTGGTGAGGATACTGTCAACTGTACTGACAATATGGTCACATAGGTCATGTGCTACCGGGCTATTGGGAGGGTAATAAAACACTCCAGCGACGATGGAGGAGGTCTGCCGAGGTAGCCTAGATGGGCGAGGCTTCACCCACAAGCCTTCAACTTCATCCGGGACATCAATATTGTCGATCAGTCTAGCATTTAGATGTTGCTTCACGTAAAGTGCCACGCCCCCACCACGGCGGTCAGTTCTGGATTTTGTGAACAAGTCATAGCTGAAAATATTCCATAAATGTGTAGGTGCATTAGCCGCAAACCACGTCTCACAAATAGCCGCAATATCAACTGAGTTGCTGTCAAGGACTGCGGCCAATTCATCTACTTTATTGTTCAGTGAGCGTGGGTTACATAACAGTAACGTTGGCAGTTGGTGCTGAACGCGTTGACGAGGTTGAGTGGGTTTGATGGTGATGTAGTTGTTGGCGTTTGGTGCTCGCTGAGCCGTGAGATCAAACATGGCTGCTCGGCTAGTGACAATAGGCTGTATGTGCCGCCGTTTGTGCACTCCGGCTCGACAACCCCGTTTAATTACTTTAGCAATATGTAATTCCTTCATCATATCCCATGTTTTAACTGGCAGAAAAGATTTTCCAGCAGTCAGTCTGATACTGTGTAAAGTTCTTATGGAATACCTCACAATTAAATCCATAGCGTAGGTTGGCCTCAAAGATGGAACAGTCAAAACGTCTATATGCACGTACACATGTGTCCTTGAATGCAAAGCAAAACGTGCAATATAGGCTGGTGTGAAAAACGGTTTAGTTCATGATAACTTACATGTATCCAGGTAGAATACAAGCACCAGTCAAAACAGTATACATTGACGATGGATATGCAGCAAAAAAACACACGAAAAAGACGACAACGAATACAAAAATCGCCAAAATTTAGGGAGAAAATGAAGAAGTTAAAAAAGAGGTGTGCTGCCAACAGGGCGCCACCAAGTTGTTTTATATTTAAATTGGCGAGTTGGTTGAGGAAGCCGTTCTTTATAATTCTTCATATTTCTTTGATGTATATGAGTTGCCATTGCTCTTTCTCATGAATATACAATCACGCAACACCCAGTTCCTGAAAAAGAAATATGTCGCGAACCGTCCGCTACACTGGTTAGGTTCTAGTGACTTCCCTGATCGATAATGTCACACAAATTGACCGATAATGTACCACTAACCGATAATGTAACAAACAATAGTCCAGTAAAATGTGCTACACTATCGGTCAATAATTGTTATTGCTTTATCGGTCCTAACCAATTGGTGTTTTTGTTTCATATAATAAACGAATGGTAATTACCATAAATAACGTCAACATTCTCAAGACTCTTCTTAGCGATCCGCTTTTAAGCTATTTCCTCGATTTGCAACACAGTTGTTGCCTAGTATCGTGACTTTAGGCGTGACATACGGTTTTGTGGCTTCTTACTGTATAGCGTCCCCTGACTAATTTGGGGGAACCTATAACATAACGCAGTTTATACAAGGCTCAGTAATCTGGGGGTCGCAGGCTCAAGCCCCGCGCGTGTCAATTTCTTTGTTTAATTCTAAGACAATAAAAAGCACCAAGTTACAGGTTATAAATCAAATACTGTCTGTTCGAGTTCACTATGTTCTATTTCAGTTATTTTTATTTTTTTCATTTACAGATTGCCGGTATTATAGCAGACGACATTTTTCTTGTCGGATATAACATGAACGACACAGCTGTTTGTGAAACAGTGTATTGCAACGGAACTGAATATGACAGAAACTGCTCTCAAATTGAATCCGCACTACCGGAATTCAATGTTAATGTTAGTGAAGTTTCTCTGCTTAGTCCATGTGAACCCACGATGGAACCCACGACAACGATGGAACCCACGACAACGATGGAACCCACGACAACGATGGGTCCCACGACAACGATGGAACCCACGACAACGATGGAACCCACGACAACGATGGGTCCCACGACAACGATGGAACCCACGACAACGATGGAACCCACGACAACGATGGAACCCACGACAACGATGGAACCCACGACAACGATGGAACCCACGACAACTATGGAACCCACGACAACGATGGAACCCCCGACAACGATGGAACCCCCGACAACAATGGAACCCACGACAACGATGGAACCCACGACAACGATGGAACCCACGACAACGATGGAACCCACGACAACGATGGAACCCACGACAACGATGGAACCCACGACAACGATGGGACCCACGACAACGATGGAACCCACGACAACGATGGAACCCACGACAACGATGGAACCCACGACAACGATGGAACCCACGACAACGATGGAACCCACGACAACGATGGAACCCACGACAACGATGGAACCCCCGACAACGATGGAACCCCCGACAACGATGGAACCCACGACAACGATGGAACCCACGACAACGATGGAACTCACGACAACGATGGAACCCACGACAACGATGGAACCCCCGACAACGATGGAACCCCCGACAACGATGGAACCCCCGACAACGATGGAACCCACGACAACGATTACCACGCCTACAATAGTTAATAACCTTCCTACATTGGCTGACCAGCCTACCACCGAAACCATCGACACCACAACACCAGGTATATCATGTCTTTCTTGGCGACTTTGCTAGCCGAGGCTGGTTTGTATGTGTTTAATTACTGCAGATAAGACGGCGGCGATCGAACTGTCGTCTTTAAAACACCATAGGTTCTTGGTGCGCAAAATTTGAATTAATCCAATCAAAATGGCCATCTCCTCCAAATCTCATTTGAAACAAGACATGAGACGGAGGGAACCCCCCCCCCCCCCCCCTCCTTTGTGGTGGTCATTGTGCTTGCGGAATGGTGTGGTTTCTCAGAAAATCTTTTTAGGTTTTTAAGGGGGAGGGGGTTGCGTTATGTAACAATAGTCTGAAGTGTATAGAACAATAGTCTGTAGTGTAAAGTGTATAGATATGTGGGACTAAGAAGGGAATCTTTCGGTTTTGCGAGCTGGGTATACCAAATCTGTCCCTTCATATTAAAACAGTTAAAAGATGCAGGCTCGTCAAGCGAAAGAGCAACATTTTCAATGGCGCCCTCTGTCACGCACAATGGGAAAGCAGATTTTTGTTACGTTGTTTATGTTGTTCTGGGAAGATAAGTTGCACGCTCTGTTCACACTGCAGAATGCGCGTACATAAAACAACACCGGCGGAATCGGAGCCATCGCCAGAGGTACGTTGCGCCGTACATGTGTTGGTGAAGTTTTACGCTTGCACGGCACCGGTGGAAACTCGATCATTATGATGCCTTGCGGCGATGTCTAGTCAACTTTCTAAGAATCTGTTTACAATTAGTTAAACCCTAGTTCCACTGTATGCCTTCATACTCAGACGATGTTGTAACGTTAATTTACCGGTTTTGTGACAGTCAATAATATCGCACCACCCGATCCGGCTCATTCACGATAGTAGCGAGTTTTCGATTCGGGACGGGAGACAAATTAAATGTAAGATACACCATTACCGGTAGTAATTGCTTGAAATATCATAAAAGGGTAGATTTGGCGGGTTGCATCTTATAGTAAATATCGTTTAACTGACCTGAACGAAAACAGCGATTATTTTCAACCGGCGTCGAGAAGTTATTCTTATGTTATCTTTGTTTTTTTTCGATTTTTCGGAATAATTAGAGGATATCTTGCGCAATTATTTTGCTAGATGCCTAGAGTCATTATTTACTTTCAAATGAGAAAGATATTTCTTAATAATTCGGTAGTAAATATTTTCGATATCTGCAAATGGTGTATCCTACCTTTAAAGAAGACGGTAAGCCGAGCGAAAACATCGAGTTTGGTAAACCAAAAACAACTTTGTTATGACCCCTGATCTTCATAGGACTTTTTAAGCGGTACATTGGACAGTGAGAAGTTGGCTTGGTAAAGCCATAGTAAACACTTTAAAATGTGGTTTAATACCCAAGCCCATATATAGATACATGTACAACATGACGGAGACACGTTACGCGCATGCGCAGATCGATTTTTTCGCTCGGCTTACCGTCCTCTTTGTCTCCCGTCCCGAATCGAAAGCTCGCTATTCAGTTTCGTCGATCAACAATCTCAGCAGTCAATTTTAGTCCAGATTTTATGAGAACGAGCTCTTCAACTTTGTTCTGGATTATTAGAAAAACCGGCTTTACAAAAAGGTGTATTATGTCGCGAAATCTTTTTATTGAGTTATATACATGGTATAAAAACGCCCACAACGTAAGCTTTCATTTAGTATAATAGAGATCCATAGCCCCTTCCATTTTGGAGACATGACGTGTTTACAGATTTATTACTTTTTCGGAGTTCAAATTACACAACTGAGAAAACAGGCTTTGAAATAGCCGGCTCTGCTGTACTACAACAGAACGATGCACACAAAATGGTCGTTTTTTCCCACTTTATTCATCAAAATCAACAATTATTTTAATGAAACCTTAAACTGTAGGTATTAAAGATTTTATTCATGACAAACAATAAAAAACACATTTTGATGAAATATTTACCCTCTCAACGTTGAGCGGGCCATTACATAGTGCATAGCGCGACTTAAGACACCTTTTTGGAGAGCCGGTCACCCTTAAATCGCCAGTTTGTCAGTTTTAGATCGTTAGGTAAAAGACGGTTTCAGACAGTGTACATAAATGGAACTATAAACACGAGTGTGTCTCTTCCATAATGCTTTGCGATAAAAGGCTTCGTATGCAAATCACTACTTACGTCAAATGTACAAAGCATCTAAGATCACATGCAGATACGCAGATTTTATAAGCAGATATATAAAATGTAAACAAAGAACAAAGGTTAGAACGGCAAATTTCTAGGCTGTACGCCGGGCTACTGCCGTGCCGAAATCAAACAATTAGATTTGTATTAGTTCGGCGCGGCAATAGCACGGCGTTTAGGACAAATTCGGCTCGGCAAATATTTCCGCACGGCAAAGCCTTTTAGCTCGACAGGGCCTGTCGTGCTATCGGTGTTCGGAAAGGCAGTGGCACGACATGGCGCCAATTAAGAACAGCGTTTAGTGCAACGCCGTGCTGTTGCCGCGCTATTGCTGCACTCATTTAAATTAAGTTCGACACGGCAGTATTACGGTGTATAGCCTACATAATCTTGAAAACTACACCGTCACTTGTGCTTGCAAGAACACTTGCCAGAGAGGAAAGATTGGAAAAAGGGGAGCTTGTCCTTGCAAGTGTGCTTTACAGAAATGAACAATTGCATGCAAATGAGAAGAAAGCGCAGCGATACAAAATAAAAGCAGGTCTTGAATTTGTAACTGAACCACACTGTTGATGTAGTGTTTGAAATTCATCATCTAGGCATCAGCCAGATCCTGTCTACTTTCTGCTGATTAGCTTTTTTTATGTTTTTTTTTAAATCCTTTTACTTGCACTGTACTGATTCTGATATGCAAATGATACCTTCTGGTCCTCACATATTCACCGCCATTTTGTTGTGGGTTGACAAGAAGTCGTGCAATAGGCACACAACACTAGCTAGCTGTACATGCCTAGCCACAATACTGGCCTTTTTTTTTGACCGAGCCTGTATATATTATGAGCTCGCGCCCTTCGGGATTGTAAGAGCTGGCAATCGCACTAGGGCAAAGATGACTTTTCGTGGCACGAGTTGTTCGTCGCCCATTGGCGAGCCTGCGCCTTTAAATTATGCTTTATACTATGGGATCCGGGCGAGGTCGAATAAGGGCGCACATAGCAACCGCATTACCCATGAGTTGTCTTCACATAGACATCTTAATAAAAACTAGACATGGCATACGTTTTCAAAACTGTTATGAAAATTCAACTGCGTATCAAATGTCAGTACGCAAATGTCATTGCGGGCGTCGCGCGCGCACAAGAGGGCGACCGCACAATCGCATTATACGCGCCCGCGTTGTGACGATCGCACTTTCGGCTGTTTGGGTGTACTGCGATTTGGCGCAGTGACGTTTCATGAATTGTGTTAAATAGAATCCAGGCCGTGTGCGTTCTGTTTCTGTGCACGCAGCCTATTTTCATAACAGTCGGGTCTAGGTTTTATTTAGATGTATAAGGGGGTTGCCATATGAAACACAATATGAGACGGAGGGAACCCCCCCACCCCCCTCTTCCACCCCCCCCCCCCCCCCCCCCCCCCGCCTCCCGGCCTCAACCCTTCCCCTTCCCGCCTCCACCATGCCCCTCCCCCATCCTCCTCCCATTCTTCACACTTCTCCCCACCCCTCCTCTACATTTTTTCTACCCCTCCCCTTCCCCACCCCTCCTTCCCCTCCACCTCCCCTTTTATTTCTAGCCCTGAGTTATTATGTCACATCACCACGTACTGATACGTATGATACGTATAATAACCCAATTTTCTCTACATTACAGATAATGACACTAATAATACGACTAGCATCCTAATAGGCGCCATGGCTACTGGGATGTTCATGTCAGTGGTTGCTACGGCCTGCGTAGCGTTTATGGTGCTTAACAAGTGGTTACAAAGGTGGGTTTTTAAACAAGGTTATAGTATAAGAGTCCGAGTATTAAGATCTAAACGGCGTGCGGTTTGCATTTTTCCTAGGCGATCCAACTACCCACCTTCGTTAACGTCATAAATGCCGCGTTATAAGCGTGCCGGTGATATATTTTATAACTATGTTAGCCAGGCTTTATAAGCGATGCCAGTAGACTTCCACACCATGTATGCAAAAAGTGGTCCTATTTTTCTCTTGAAATAAAACAACTTCGACGCTACAAATTCTTAAAGGATATTAAAAAGATGTACCTTCTAACACCAATGCTTCTCTCTGAAACTACTAAAATTTGCAATTGGCTTCCAACGACATTTCATGTTTTGTTCCTTTGTACTCACAAGATTTAAAGGTAGGATCCACCATTGCTAATTGCTTGAATTATCAGGAATAGGTTGATTTGGGGGTTCGATTTCATAGTAAATATCGTTTAACTGACTTGTCTGAGGTTTTACAATCATGGATGCCGAGGGGGAAAAAGGCAAGAAAAACGGGGCTCGTTTTCAACCGGCGTCGGGCAGTTGTTCTTGTTGTTCTTGTTTATTTCGGCAATCGCGAACTTTTAAAAATAACAGTTTTCGAAACAATTAAAGGATATCTAGCACCATCATTTTGCTTGATGCCTGGAATCATTGTTTACTTTCAATTAAATAAGGTATATTATCATCCGCGGATCGCGAGTGTCGCCTTTTCTTGCGGTCGATCCGTAAATGTTTTCTGTTCTTAAAAAAACCACAGTTAACTTGAAACAATACGGTCATACAAAATGTGGACCTCGTTTCACAAAAAACTTCGTTTAGGGCGACACAAAAATGCCTTTCTTGAAATATACATGTTGTTATATAGGTTTAGATAAAATTCATGCCGTTTATGAGTGCAATGTCTCACCTGTCTTTAACCGCTTTCAAATTATTTTTAAAATCTGGACTTCACTGTTAGACTTATGTTAATTCAGATTTTTCGGTCATTTTCTTTACAGCCCGAATGTTTCACCCGGCAATAGCACACTAAATCAGGTAACTACATAATTATTTAATGGTTATTTTAAACTTCTGAAATTGTAAGCCAGTGTGGCGTGGATTTCAGACTATGAAATCCGTACTCGTTGGTGGTATTGCGCATGCCTATGCGGAGATAATTAGATGCATGCCTGGTCACATGAGGGGGTTTAACCAATATGAAAGGGGTCCGATTTCTATTATCACACCAGGAATTGTTGGCTCGAGTTCCATCTGATTTTTCTCGCCGACGGACATTTTTTTGTAACGGTACTTTTACATTTTTATATTAGTCTGGTTTCCTGACTTAAAAATTTGCATGACGTCTACATTTTAGGTCGGGTAGCTAGCAACGACCAAAATAGATCATGACGCATTGTAGGCAGCATAGCGTAGACAATGCAACCATTTATATCATACCGGCTCTTTCACAAAAATTAAAATTATTTATCGGAAATAGTCAGATTTTCTTCTTCTTGGAACCAGACTCATTTTATATTGGTCGAATAGACCTACGTATTGATGACGTCACCCAATGTTCACCGCATGACATTGCAGTTTTCAGTGGGGGTCGAAGCTCGCAATACCTTTACGTGCAGAATGCCGACATACGAGTGGTTTTCGAACAAAAGTGAAATGTACAGTGTTACCGCTGTTAGTCGTAGGAGATAACAACATCGCACAGACTACCTTGGACGTAAAGATAATCGGCTTTACAGACTACCATATAAAACAAACTGTGGATAAAAACCTCAATCTTTTAATGTAATTTAATTAAATGTTTGGTTTTATTTATTTTACAGAACTCTACGAGACCATCCAGGGGTTTTCCTTCTCACTGGGATGGGACTGCCGGCAATTCTGGAGAGCCAAGTAGTTACCGTAATCTCTTAGCGACAAACGGACACAGTGCCCATTCGGTCAGGTTATGGCAAAGTCAAAACTTTTAATAGTTCGCTTGAAAATGACACAAAGTATTCCGGTGTCTTTAAACTACCGGTAGACGTTTAAAGTTGTATCATTTGTCAGTTGTGCATTTTTATCGTTTGAAGCAGCAAAAGTACCCAAAATCTAAATAATGGTGCTTCACAACTATCCTGGCGATTTGTTTAGCTCTGTGAATGATATCGAATTTGATCGAAATGTGGCACATAAATCAGTGCAGTTGGACGAAATTGAACGTAATAGTTGGTGATTGTAAATATTTTTTTTTTTTAAATAGCCGAAAAAAACCTATACTAAATAGACATTTGTTTAAATCTTCGGACGTTTTATTATTCTTTCGATGACATGGAAAAATGACTGCATGCTAGAGGTAAATAATTTCCCGGGGAGTTTAGAGTCATCAATAATTTTACATCAAGTAAGCCTTGGTGTAAGAGGCCAATAATTTGTTTTGATAGTTGCAAAAGATATACTTTCCCTTTAACTGATAAATTATATTTTACGATTTGAAATATTCATCCTCAGGCCGACAGTCCAATGTTTGGATCCTTAAAAAAATATGACAGACAATGGCCTATGTTTTAATAAGGATTTAGGGTCAACATGTTTGTGTCCCTGTTACATCTGACAATTTTATATTTATTTAAATTATTCATAAACAAAGTGCCTAGAAACAGTCTTTCAAATAAATGTAAAATTGTCCTTTTCACTACTAACTTAATGGCAGGTTATAGGCTTAGAACAGTTCTGGTTAGAGTGTCAAGCCCTCATATACTTTTTTTGTGCACATTTTTCAAGATGGCCCCTATCGAAAAGCTCATAATGTAAAACAATAATCGATCACGACGGCCAGGATACTTTTTCTACCTACATGTAATAAGAACATAAAAACGGTTTCTACGCCAGGATATAATTTATAGCACCCTACTATGTTTGTCAAGTTAGCTAATGAACTGTACAATCAGTGCCCATGTGTCACTTTACTCTGTCATTGACTTGCACACCGATTACATCAGAAAACGGACCCAAAATGTACTGAGTGCTTGACGCTCAAATCCAATAATGTTCTTTAGAACCTTACTTCCAGATTGGTACTAAAAGCGAAACCTTTACATGAATTTGAAATAAAAAAGAAATAATTACCCATGCACGACACCCCACCAATACCGGCCAAACATATTAACAAGTTTGAGCTATTTTGAATGTCACTTGTGTGGGAAATTTAAATTACACAAGTCAGATGTAATGGGAACACAAAAAATGCCACACCTTTTGACCCCTTAAGTATAGACTGACTCCCCAACTCTTGAAGATTTATATATTTCAAGTAACTCTAGTAGATGAACAGTTTTTAAATTTCTTTGATTTTGTATAAATACGTTAGGGTTAATTTTAATCGATTTATTCTCGGTGAAAATATTTATTCGGACGATTCTACTTCTTTTCTAAGAATATACAATGATCTCTATTCAATAGTTAAAAACGTCGAAGTTAAACTTTAACAGATTGATGGTGAACAAAATAATGAAATATTTCATTAAAGTAATACATTTTGTACTGAAATTCCCGAAAATTTCATGTTTTGGATTGTTTAGGACTACTTATCCTATTTTAAACATTTGGTTAAATGGAAACCAACCTAATTCGTGGATCAGACATTGGTATCACCTCGGAGGCAGAGAATCATGGTGTTTTATATATGTCAATGTCTCTAGATAGGCCTAATGAATTCATGTGAAACCTGTTCAAATGGGCAGTTAATCACATCAAAATGTGTCCAACACACGGACCATTCTAAAAATCATAACTAGAATGTGTCACCTCAGGGGGTACCGATAACTGAACTCTGGACTCTGGCCCATGAAATAAATGTCTTACCGTTCCCGAGAAAAGACGAAAAAAACAACTCGGTGTTTACATCAGACAGGACGTTTTTCTTGGCGTTTGTATTCATTCTGTAACCAGGCGGTACTATAATACAATTTAATATCAGGAAACAGCGCTACATAAGAAGATTCAGAGCAACCAGAATTGGATGAAGAAGTTTTATTACAAAAGATATTCAACAAAAAATATATATATGTGTATAATTTGTCTCTATACAGAAATGTGGGTATTTATTTACAGGTTTTGTACAAGTCAAGGAATGGTACATTTATAGTGCAGGTATAGTGAAATTGTATTACTAAATTCATACATCAAATATATTAAGCTGTATCAATTAATACAAGTTTCATTGCCCAATTTTAAATTATGGTGGAAGGTACATGTGTATTAATGGACGATTTAACTGAAATAAAACGGGAGTAAACTATTCACAATTACAAATGTACATGTCATCTCTAACATGAGCAATCTTGTTCTAGAGATTTAAAATTAATTACGGAAGAGCATAATGTTTTTATCTTTCCAATATTTTGGCTAATAAACATCTCTCCTATTATGTACAAGTCAAAGTTATAATGTGTATCATGGACAATCTGAGTTCTTATGTGCTAACCTGCTGTTGCAAGTAATTTGACAAGCGGGCGTATAGGCTGCACCTTGTGTAAAGTTTAGGCCGCGTCCAAATCACTTGACTAGGGCTATAAATTACACAAGTGCCTGAACAGTGTGTCTCTAAACAAAAAAATATTCTTCGTATTAGGCTCAATGGATAATAATAACTATTACCACGAAGGTAACGGGTAACTTAATAAGTGTAAGATTGAATAAAGGAGGTTTTATTTGAATTTACTGGTCTTTATATTATTTTGTTACATAATGGACACTAAGCAGATGAGATGAGTTCTAATCTGGTGCAAAGTCATGACATCCAGTTAAACCATAGTTGTTCGGTCGTCCACGACAATAACCTCGATTACTTGGTGTTAAATGTAAGAGTGCAGGATGACGCAATGAATAGTGGTTACTGCTTCTTAATAAACAATATACTAATAAAAGAAATGAGTATTTCAATCTCGGTTCCCTTGTTTTAATACAATCTCTATACATAGGCGGCTGTAGCCACTATTTTAAGTCGTATTTATTATAGCTATAATGTTGACGCAGTTTTACCATTGATCCGGCTGCAGCTATCGCGGAATAATAGACAGGGGAAGGCTTCTTTTGATAGTCCACAGTGTACTCTGTAACATGCCCACTGAACAATGAAGACGAAAAGCTTTTTGTGACGATACCAGACACTACTTTGTTCTCGGTGAGGTTCACCTGGATCCAGATATTGGTATCGGAACTGTGCACAGAGTTATTAAAAAGAGAACAAGGAAAATGGAACATTAAATTGCCATGCTCCGCAAACAATTCCGTTTCATCATCATCATCATCATCATCATCATTATTTACTGAATACCTACACATCCCTGAAGCTTCTTCAAGACTTTTTATCAGTGTTTAAAATACAGACCTAATACTGCCAGTGCTAAAGCCTGCATATTTTTTTTTTGTGTCGACATATTTATTGTCATTTATTTTAAACTTCGGATAGCATGCAAATTGTACTGTAGGTTTTCTCGATCATGTTCGTAGGAAAAGCATTTAAATTTGTTTTTAAATGTTCCTTTTTAGGCCTAGTACATAACATGTTTAAATGCTAAACATGCATTAGCGCTGCATGAGGACGGGTAGCGTTTAGCCATTAAACATTGATGTTTAGGAATAAGCCTGAAATAATGACGCCATCCTTTGTTTGCATGTGCGTTTTCCTATGAGCGAGTCTGTCCCTGCGTCGTTTGGCGTCCCGACTTCGATCTTATACACTCTAAAAACAGATTGGTTGAAAATAACCAATATATTGGTCGATTTCAACCAATCCAGTTGGTAGATATGTGGATAACCAAAATATTGGTTAAAATAACCAATCTGATATTGGTTACCTTTTTAACCCATCCACATTGGTTATAACACCAACCAATGCAATGTTGGTTAATTTAACCAATCCACAATGGTAGGACTCCAACCAATTTGTATTGGTTACCACGTAACCAATCCATATTGGTTATAGCACTAACCAATACATAATGGTAGGGCTGCAACCAATTCATATTGGTTATTAGACATATTTTTAAAATGTTAAAAACAGCGTTTTCTAAATTTAGTGGGTAATCGTTTATGCAATTAGTGTAGCGATATTATGTTAGAAATACTGCTCAAGTAATTATATGCATTTATTTAATACATTATTATTACTACTTATTACTACTAATACATACTACATGTACAACACTACAATACTACTCTTATGAGCTTGCCACTCCTACAATATAAGCGGTACGTAAATGGTATATATGTACCCAGTATCGCCGCCGTCTGTAATCACAGTTTGCAATTAACTTGTGTTTGTAATTGTTTTGTTTTCCTTTTTCGGCATTTGTTTCCTTCGAGACTTGGAGTAATTAAATATTACACAATTATCTCTATGAAAACACCCTAAAACATGTCGCTATTACGCGAAACATAACGTTCATGTTGAAAAAAGTGACAAAATTGTTTCACCAAGTGTTACCACGTCTACTTGGGGTCAACATCATATTGGTTATGAATGACCAATATATTGGTTGATACCTTGGTTACAAACTCAACCAATATGACTGGTTGAAAACCAACCAACATATTGGTTATGAATGACCAATGGATTGGTTAATACCTTGGTTACAAGCTCAACCAATATGACTGGTTGAAGGACAACCAATATATTGGTTATGAATGACCAATATATTGGTTGGTACCTTGGTTGCAAGCTCAACCAATATGACTGGTTGACGGACAACCAATAAATTGGTTATAAATGACCAATAGATTGGTTGATACCTTCAACCAATATGACTGGTTGACGGACAACCAACGCATTGGTTACGCTTTAACCAACACATTGGTTAAAAACAACCAATATTGGGTCAACCAATTAGATTGGTTGGTCTTTTAACCAATCTGTTTTTAGAGTGTAGGAAAGCGCATAATAGACACAGCCACGGCGTTATTAGGACGCACTGACAGCATGTTTTTTCGCTATAACAGGCAAGGAGGTGGAACCATGGGCGTCAATCCTGGGGGGGGGGGGGGGGGGGGGGACACAGGGGGACACGCCCCCCCCCCCCCATATTTTGAAGGGTGGGGGACACAATATCAAATGTCCCCCCATGTTTGTTGAACTCGTGTATCTCATAATAGGGCAATATATACTGTAGTGGAAACTGTCAAGAATAGCGGAGTGGTGGCGTAAGTGTGACGGATTTACACGGAGTCCATCCAATTCCAACAACGGCTGCGGAGCCAACAGAACCCGACGTTAACGCACTACAGCGGGTTTGGCCGCCCTATATGCAGGCGTATGTGCGCGCGCGAACTCGATCTTTACGTGTAGTTCGTGCGTGTGCATATGTACATACATACGTGAACATACTGTTCGTGTGAAAACACGTAATCTCGTCCGGACGTATTATCCCACTTTTGTCCTAAATTATTTGTTGCTGTAACATAGCCCCTGAAATCGATAATTCAGTAAATGATGTTTTTCAGCCATATTCATACTGTATAAAGTATGTGTGTGGACTACGGCTGTGGTTGAAATCTGTGTTTTTGGTCAAGTTGTAGCCTAGTTTGAGAAAGTTTTGTGTGTACAAAAGTTCAGTGAAGTGCGTGTGCCATTGGTTGTGCTTGATCGTGTTCAACTCTAACGAACCTTCTATTTACTTCTCATTGATTCCGAAGTCGCAGGCGAACAGAAGCCGAAGACGCGAAGCAAAGATTTAAGTACGCGTAGGAGACGACCAAATGCGCGGCGCGAGAGATCTTTGCCCGAACATTTCACTTGCATTTTAATTGTGGTTGTTAATTCATTTTACTATAACTGAGCATTTTATTCTTCACGTCCATTACACTGAAACAATAACATAGCTTCGTGGAAATTGTTACTGTTATCAGTTGGCCGTCAATCAAAGTTCAAAGACTTGGGATTTAATATTACTTGAATTAATTCGACGGTGGAATAAAACAAATAGGCCTACCGGCACCTCCGATTGAATCTGGGCTTAAAACTTTCAAGATACTTGATAAATACTTTTCAAGATACTTCTCCGTGACTTATTTGAAAAGTAAACGGATAAAAACCTTATCTCATTTACAGGACACCAACAAAAATGCAGATGGGAATTATTTCAGGTTTTCTTGTGTTTCTAAACTACATTCAAAATCCTTTGCACCATTTCGTTTGCGGAAATAGTTTTCTAATAGTTTCCAGGGATAACATTTTTTGCGAATTATTTTCACTAGAAAAGTAAGAATTAAAATTACAAAGCTAGTATTAAATGCACTTTAATTCTTAAATTTCGACTTGACAATTTGTTATCGAGTAAATAGGTATGTGTTAGAGTCAGGGGACCACTGCGCCCCGGGTATGGGTATGGGTATGAGTATGGGTATGGCGCCCCCAGAAACACGTGGTTCTCTCTTCAGGTTCTCCCTTCAAGTTCTCCCTCTTTATCGTGTCCGATGTAAACCACAGGTTTTTTCTCGAGAACGGTAAAACATGAGGTTGGTTTCCTTTCAACCAGACATTTGAAATAAGATAAGTAAACAATCCAAAACATGAGATTTTGGGGATTCCAAGAGTGCCCCTTTAGGTCTTCGCAGGATGACGCTCGCCGTCTGGGCTTCTCATAATTATGCCGGCCGCATGATATGCTGGCCGTGCCAACATCTCTTGTGCACTCGCGTTGACGTTTGTATAATGTGCATGCTAACCCCTCTAATACTTCTTGACTTCAGTAATGTCCCCCCCACATTTGAGATGGGATTGACGCCCCTGGGTGGAACCACTGTTCATGCCAATAGAGGTCCTAAACCTCTGTGCGTATACATAGACTACCCTATAAAGTTGAAGTTATAACCGTTCCAGTTTATTTATTCCATTTTTTTACCCAGGGTGTGCCCAAACAGTTTGAAACTGGTTTTCATTGGGGCCCTGCATACATCGTTAAATAAAATAACAGTACATATAAATACAACATTTACAGAAAGTTAAAAACAAGGATATTTTACAGGAATCCAAAACATTGATATCAATTCTGATTTACGAAAACCCGCCCCCAAAAAAACCTTTGGGGGAAAAAAGAGAAGGGGAAATTCCCATCCGGCTCCACATTAGTGGCAACCAAGTTATAACTCCGTAGATCAGCGCAATTGGCATAATATTTAACGGATGACATGTCGGAGCTCCGATTTAAATGTGCTTAATGAGTCCAATGTTCGCAATTTTATTGTTCGGGAAGATTATTTAAAATATTTGCACCACTCACAGCGAAACTTGTGGCTTAGCATTCTTTTTTGGCGAAAGGAACTTTCAGTGCCGTGTGGGTCGATTGCCTTGTTTCGCGAATAACTGTAAGTGGTGTGAAAATATTTGTCATGTACAAAGGAGTCATTTTGTTGAGACTTTTGAAGACAAGAATAGCCTTTTTTGACTTGACTCTTTTTGAAAAAGGAGCCCAATTAAGACGAGCAAACATATCCTCTGAAATGGGTGAGGAAGGTACATTTGAAGATTATCCGCGCGGCTCTTTTGAGACATTTGTTTAACATATTATCGTGAGATATGTACTTTCCTCCCTACACCGTACAATATACTCTAACGTTGGCATAACTAAACTTACAAATAGTGTGTGTAGGCTGTGTTGATGAACACAATCAGGAATTCTGCTTAGTATACCTAATTTAGATACAACAGTTTTTCTTACGTATTCGACATGTGGGCCCCAACTTAATGCTTCATCAATAACTACACCCAATCATTTATAAGACTTCACGTTTTCAATACGACTACCAGCAATGCATACATTTAAATCAACATTACATATGTTCTGCCTTGTACCAATAAGCATGCATTTGGTTTTGGTGGCATTTAATGCTAGCTTGTTTCTTACGCACCAGTTGTGAAACTAGTAGTTTTATTTAAGCTACTTTCTATTATATTAATGTTGGAGGAGCTACACGTTAATGTGGAGTCATCAGCGTACATAAATAAATTGCAGTTTGGGGCAATACAAAATGGAAGATAGGTATAAACAATGAATAAAAGTGGACCTAGTATCGATACCTACACTGGAAAAAGTTCCGGCAGCAAAATTACCGGAACAGATTTTGGGTTCTGTAAATTTTACGAAACTTGTTATTTTACAGAAAATAATTAACGGAAAGCGCTTTTACGGAAAACAAGTCATCACGGAAATGTTTCCGTAAAAATACAAAGAGAAAAAAAAGTTCCGGTAATTTTGCTGCCGGAATTCTTTTTATGGTTCCGTTATTTTTCCGTAAAAAAAATCCATACAAATCTCGTAAATTTACGGAACAATTGAAAACTTCCAGTAATTTTGCTACCGAAACTTTAATGTTCTGAATTTGGGGGTTTAGCAACTTCTTTTTTATAATACCCTGTACATGTACAATTGTAAATAAATGGCATCCATATTATAGAACAATAATTACATTTCTCCAAATTTTTCTGCAAGAACAGCAACTATTGTTTGAAAATAAAAGAGATAACACAACCTTGTTTATGTACAACACTTTTAGTCAAGCTAACAAGTTTCACTGTTGAGTGAAGGTAAAGATTTTAAAAAAGAAATAGAGAGATGCTATCTTGAACTTGATTGTCCTATTCAGAGATTTGAGTCAAGAACAGCTGATTTCCATAGAGTACAAAAGCAAAAACTAAGACAAACTAAGTGAACAATTATTCTTTTTTTTCATAGTCACATCTTTAATTTATTAACTTCCAATAAAAAAGGCAATACTGGTTAAAACAGTAACACATCTAAATGAAGTAACCATAACAATCCGTTTTTTATTTTATTTATGAGCCACCCTGTATAGAGATCAGTATTTTTCTCTGTTGTAAATTATAAATTTGATTTGACCTTGACATTTGACATAAAATTAATACTAACCTGCTATCCTTTACCCGAGTCTTATGAAGATAATTTGTTAAGCCCGTTTTTATAGGGATCTGCATCGATGTTTATTCCTTACCATTTGAACTTCAACCAAACATACTGTACACCATCTTGTTAACAGCCCTTTATCAAAGATATGGGTATAAATTGGTGATTATTTGATTTAGTACCTAGGTATACGTATACCTAGGTAGGTACGATGACTGTGTTGGTTATGTGCATAGATCATTTCCATTAGTTTTAACCAGTTCGCGCCAGGATTATTGTTTGGGAGACCGAGCCAGAAGCAGGATTAATTTTAAGGAAACTCGATCCGGCCTAGCTCGCTGCTGACAGACATTTTCAGCCTTGCTCGTGGCGTATTTATCCGTCATCCGTTTAGAATCTCGAAATTTGTTTGCAGATATATACGTCCTCCAGCGCAAACTGGTTAAACAGTTAAACAAGGAGATACCATACTCGTACATGTATGTCATAAATTTATAAAGAGAAAATCTAAAAGATTAACTTCCAAGGTTTTGCACATTTTGGCCGTTTAACATCAAGTTACTATCAGTAATAAGGATGTCTACTGTTAACATGTTTAATAGTTGTTGTGATTTACATCATTAGTAAAGATTTATCACAAGTAAATTTTGTAAAAACAAACTGCTTTAACCTTTCTTCTTTCACCTTTTTTTCATTTTCTGAGATATAGGATACTTTTTATTTTATCATTTAACTGCACCAAAATACATTGGGTATGTAAACTTGAAAGAGATCAAAAACATTAAAATTTGGGCTCGCGCTTGAACAAATTTATGTTTAAATGTTCAGAAAATATCAATGCTCAATGAATACTAATATACATTTGGGTCATTCCATGAAGTTGAATGTGTGACAAATTTAAAATTGCTACAAAATTAATTTGTTGCAGCAATTGGGATTCTATATGATTATTTCATCATAGCTCGAGTCACTTTGACAGAAAATTTAGTTTGGGCTTCCTTCTCTAGAGTTTTAAATCAACCCCCATAGACTTATGCTATGGATAAAAAATGATAAAGTGTGTTTTTTATTTGAAAATTGACACAGAATGACCTATACATACATGTACGTGTAGCTATGGTTTTATGATTCAGGACACTGCATCCAATCACTCTCAAAAATCGTCAGGTCATTCGCCAGAGCAAGAACCCTGTGGCTCACCTCCCCGATTACTTTCTTTCCTCTCACTGCCTTGCTCCCTTGTTGGGGATTGATGCCAACAAATACCCTGAAAAAACAAAACAATTGTAAACAAATTGTAATTTCCCTCATGTTTTCATTCAGTACTGAAAGCATGCATCACCAATAGTGCTATCAAGGTAATAAATAATGTTGCCAGTATTCTTTATGGGTTCCTGCAGGAACTGCTGGTAATAGTGACAGCTGTTTTGCTGTACAGCTAACCTTTATTTTTTATCCTTAATTACTTTTTAAACTGTCTGTGAGGAAGGTTGTACTCTATGTTTAAGTGCCTACGTAGCTAATACAGCTTGGCAAACTGAAATTAAACAATTATATTGTAACGTAGATTTCTCTGGGGTCGACTACACACACAAGAAGGACTCCTGACGCAAGTATTCCTCTATTTCCGGTGATTCTCAGCCGTTTATTGTGGACTCTCGCCTACCAAAACTGGACAACAGGCTCACACAATCACGCGGTCCCAGAACTGGTCAGAACCGGTTCGGCCGTTGCGCAATCCGAAGGCGGGTCGCCGGGGCGCACCAGCAGGAGCCACCTGGAGCGATCACAACACCGTGGAACCGCTCCAGCGCCCTCTACCGCCCAACCGGCACGGGCGCTACACAGCCCCCCACGAAGACCTTGTTTGCCCCCAAACAAGACTATGGGCTGCTGCTGCCGCCCCCCGGCCAACCGCCCCGGAAAGCGCACGACGCTAACATTTTATACAACAAAAAGAAAACAACCTTAAGGTTACAACAAGAAAACAACACTGGTTAAAAGTTCTCATCTAGGAGGTAGGAGGTGGCTGGCGCTGGACTTCCGTCTGTCGGAACAACTGCTCCCAGAATTCCTGTGGCACGTCATCGGGGTAGCGTGGAGGTGGAGGTGCCCCAGGGGGTAGCAGTCCTCCCAGCGAAGGCTGGCCCGCCGCTGACGGATGTACGAAGTACTGGCCGTACTGCTGGCCCTCGTATGTCTGGAGGAGCCTCCCCGGAACTTCATAGGAGTGGACCACGCTCGATCGGAACAGCCGGTGGCCGTCGCCGTCCAACCCGGTGGGCGTGGTCTCCAGGCGCCACTCGTCCCGCAAGTGCTCGCATAAGGGGACCGGCATGTGGGTGGCCACCTCCCTCACCTCATGGGGTCGCTGGACGACGCCGTCCATGTCCAGCCTCATCCAGGTCCCGTCCGGCAGCTCCACCCGACTTCCGACCGGCAGGACCCGGGGCGACCCACTCCACGGGAATGTCGCCACCAGCGGAGGCGTCGGAGGCTCCGTCTGCGTCCCCCCCTCCGCGGAAACCGGCGGAGAGGCCCTGGCGGCGCTGCTTCCTTCCGGACAGCGTGAGCGATGCCGGTGGCCCCGTCGTCCCGACCAACGGCCCCTGGGCGACGGAGGAAGCCGTTCCTGCTTCTGGCTGGACTCGTCCGATTCTGCACAAGGCCGGGGGGAACACTCCGAGCGGCAGTGGTCCCTTGGCGGTCGAGGTAGCCCCTCCCGTCCTGGTCGTGGCTGGCTGGCCGACTTGTCCCGTCTGGAACGAGGCCGGGGGGATCGCTCCGCGCGGACGCGGTCCCCCGGCGGTCGGTGTAGTTCCTCCTGCTCCGGTCGTGGCTGGCTGGTCGACTCGTTCCGTCCCGCCCGAGGGGGCCGGGGAGGTCGCTCCGCGTGGAGACGGACCCCCGGATCCCTCGCCGGAACTGGGCTCCGTCGTCGCTTGGCCCGGGACAGTGACGCGGGACTGGCAGCGGTTGATTGGCTACGCCCCCTGCAGAGAAAGTCCGGGCTCCCTTGTCGGGAGAGACAAGGCGGAGAAAGCTCCCGGCTGGCAGCGTTGACGAGCTCCAACTCGTCCTCACTCGGGTGGACGTCTAAGGTGTCCGCCCCCGCCATCACTCCAGCCACCAACCCCCCTTGGCAATATCGATGGTGACGCCCCCGGACGTCCTCCCGGTAGAACTGAAAGCCGCAACCACGCTCGCATGCGTACGGGCGTTCCGCGTGGAGCTCCACGCACGCAGTGCGGATGTGTCTGCGGCGGTTGCTGCGGCGGGTGAAGGTCTTCCCACAGTGAGGACACGCCACGGGAGTCATCCTGCGGGGGGAAAGAGGAGACGAAAGTTTGGTTAAGGCAAAACAATATCGACTAGGGCGGACTACTTTCCGGCCAACGCGAGTATACCGTTCGGTGCCTGGTTCCGTCGGCGGAGGAGGCGACTGGACATCCTCCCCCTCAGGTCCGTCCGGTCCCAGCTCTGCGTCCGTCTCCTCTACCCCGTCAAGAGTGACATCCGTTTCCGCAGTGGGCTGGAACGTCTCCCCTTCAGGTTCGTCCGGTCTCAGATCTGCGTCCGTCTCCTCCACCCCGTCAAGAGTGACATCCGTCTCCGCAACGGGCTGGGACGCCTCCCCTACTGGCCTCTCCGGAGGTAGTTCCGCTACATCCGACCGAGCACTCCCGTCCTCTGGCGGCCCCGCCGAAGGAGCCCGAAGCTCTGGGCTAGATGCTGGTGATGACCGTTCCCCCGGCGGTGACTGACCTTCCTCTGTGACTCGGCTGGGTTCCCCTGGATGGTTTCCTGCGGCCCGTCTCCACCAGTCTACCTGGACGTCCCCCAAGTATGGCTTAAGCCGGTTGAAATGGACCACCTTGGCCTTGGCGCGAGGCGACCTCTGGATCCGGTAGGTGACGTCGTCGGTCCTCTTCAACACCACAAAAGGCCCGTCCCACCAGCACTGTAGTTTGGGCGTGCGACCCACCTTCTTGGAGGGAGTGTAGAGCCACACGGCACGTCCGGGCTCGTAACCGGTACCCTCGGCCCGACGATCGTAATGCTGCTTCTGGTGTGTTTGGCTCCCCTTCAGGTGCTGTCGAGCGAATTTGTGCGCGCGCTCAATCTTCGCCCTCAGTTCGTCTACGTACTCCTGTACCGTTGCCTCTGTCGTCGGCTCCTCTGGCTGTCCCACCACCAAGTCCAACGGAAGCCGCACCTCCCGGCCGAGCATGAGCATGTTCGGCGTGAACCTGGTGCTGTCGTGCTGAGAGGAGCGGTACGCCATCATTACGTACGGAAGGTGTTCGTCCCAGTCATCCTGGTTCTCTCGCACGAACAGGCTCAACATCGTCTTAACGGTGCGGTTGAATCGCTCCACCATTCCGTCAGACTGGGGATGGAACGGCGTCGTGCGAGTCTTGCGGACGCCCAGTAGACGGCAAGTGTCCTGGAACAGCCGGGCTTCGAACTCCCTCCCCTGATCCGTGTGGATCTCGAGGGGGGTGCCGAAACGGGTGATGACCTGCTCCACCAGGGTTCGGGCGACGGTGAGGGCTGTCTGGTCCGGGATCGGAAACGCCTCCACCCACTTTGTGAAATAGTCCGCCACCACCATGATGCTTGAATTCCCCGCCTTGGTTTTGGGGAACCGGCCTGTGAGGTCGATCGCGATGCGCTCCATCGGCGCACCCACCAAGTACTGCTGCAGTGGGGCCCGGAGGGGTCGAGGGGGCGGCTTCTTTGAACCGCACTTGTGGCACTTTTGGCACCACTCCATCGCCTGGCGTCGCATCTCCCGGAAGTACACCGGCGCTTGCCTCAACCGAGCAACCGTCCGGGCGACACCCAAATGTCCCGATGTCCTGCAATCATGGGTTAGCCGCAAGATGTCCTCCACCCGCGTCCGAGGGACTACGACCTTCCACTTGCGGAGTCCGACCTGAGGCTGCTCCCACCCGATCTGTAGCACCCCGTGTGACAGTCGCAGGGTCCCCCACTTCGCCCACCAAAATTTCGTGCCCTCGTCCAGGGCCGACACGTCCGACCAGCCGGGTTTGGGGAGTCCCTCATCCAGCCAGTGGACGATTCGTCCTAGCTCCGGGTCGTCACGCTGCTCCTGCCTTAGCTCCTCGGAATCCCAGGCCGCCAGGAGTCCCTCCACCGGGGTGGTCTCTTCCAGTTCTGGCTTCCCAATGGCCCCCAACAGGGGTCCCTTGGTGTAGCATTCGTGGCTGACCTCGCCTGAACGTCCACATTGACCGCACGGAATTCGGGAAACGGCGTCGGCGTTCGTATGCTTCTTCCCCGCCCGATGTTCCACGTCGAACTCGTAACACCCCAGCCTCTGGATCCACCTGGCAGTCTGCCCCTCCGGCTCCTTGAAGTTGAACATCCATCGGAGGGATCCGTGGTCCGTTCGGAGCAAGAACCGTTTGCCAAGGAGGTAGTGTTTGAAATAGTGGACGAAATGGACTACGGCCAGCAACTCTCTCCGCGTGGTACAGTAGTTGCGTTCGGCCTTGGACAAGGTACGGCTCCCGTACGCGATCACCTGCTCGCCTTCCTCCCCTTCCTGTGCCAGCACGGCTCCGATGGTGCAGTTGCTGGCGTCCGTGTCCAGAATGTAACGGTGCTCCGTGTCCGGGTACCGTAGCACCGGTGCCGTGGTCAACGCGTCCTTCAGGTGGTCGAACGCTGACTGGCAAGCGGCAGACCATGAAAATGTTCTTTGGCTCTTGGCGGTCAGGGCGTGGAGGGGGCGGGCGATCTCGGCGAAATTCACGATGAACCGCCTGTAGTAGGAGGCGAGGCCCAGGAAGCTCCTGACCTGGGTCAGGTTCGCGGGTTGAGGCCAGCTCCGAATGACTTTGACCTTCTCTGGATCGGTCCTGACCCCGTCGGCTGACACGAGATGGCCTAGGAACGACACTTCCTTCTTGAAAAGGCTACACTTCTTGGTTTTAAGCCTCAACCCCGCGGCCCGGAACCGTTCCAGGACTACCGCCAACCTCTCCTGATGCTCCTCGAAATCTGTCCCCCACACGATAACGTCGTCCAAGTAGACTACTGCCACCTGCCATTGTAGTCCCTTCAGTACCTGTTCCATCAGGCGTTCGAACGTTGCCGGAGCGTTGCACAGCCCGAACGGCATAACGGTGAACTGGTACAGCCCGTTCTGCATGCCGAACGCCGTCTTCTCCCGGTCCTCCTCCTCCATCCCGACCTGCCAGTAGCCACTGGCTAGGTCGAGGGTACTGAACCACTTTGCCCCGCTTAAGGCGTCCAGGTTATCTTCAATTCTGGGAATGGGGTAGGCATCCTTAATTGTTACCTCGTTGACCCTCCGGTAGTCCACGCAGAAACGGACAGTCCCGTCCTTCTTCCGGACTAACACCACCGGCGACGACCAGGGACTACCAGACGGTTCTACCACGCCATCCCGCAGCATCTGTTTTACCTGCTGGTCGGCCTCCTGCCTCTTATGGATCGGCAACCTCCTGGGTGGTTGGCGAACCGGCACCGCGTCTCCCGTATTGATGGCGTGTTTGGCCAGCTCCGTGTGCCCAAGGCGGCCGTCGGGGCCGGTGAAAGCTCCGGCGAACTCCGTCAGCAGCCCCGCCAGTCGGGAACGTTGAGTCCGGGTGAGGTCCGTCGCTCCTCGCTCCAAGAGGTCTTGTAGATGAGGAGGAACCTCCGGCCGTGCATCCGCCGGAGTACGGCCAGTGGCAACCCCTCGCCATCCCTCTTCTAGCTCCATCACGTCCAACTCCTCCACCGGCGAGAAAAGAGCCAAACGGCTGCCCTGGTAGATCGTCACTGGGTCGGCCGTCGGGTTGAAAACTCTCACCGGCACGGTTCCATTATTGGTGTCCACCAGACCGGTGGCGACCGCAACCCGGCAGTTGTCCGTAGCCTCCAAGTTGGGGTAGACCATTCCGACTCCCACTCGTGTCCCGCTCCTTATTTCGCCGGCGAGGATCGCTTCATGGCCGGCCGGAACCACCATGTTCTCTGCTACCTGCACTCTTGCCACGAGAGGCTCACGTGTCATACCCCCCAGGGTGAACTTCCTTCCGTCGAGGGTGACCGTATGGTCGTTCCAATTCCACTCACAGTGGTACTTCGCGAGGAAGTCCAAACCCAAAATCACGTCCGGCTCAATCTCGGCCACCGTAAAGGTGTGGTGAACGCGGAGGTCGCCCACTTGTAACTCAAAGTCTCCTCTTCCCTTCGACGGCATAGGACTGCCGTCCGCCATCCTCAGGCCCGGAACCGCGGGGAGTAGTCTCCGTCCATCCGCCTTGAGCCAGGCATGGTAGAAACGTCCCGCAATCAGGCTCACTGTCGCCCCAGTGTCGAGAAGGCAACGCACTGGCCTTCCCGCTACCATCCCTCCAATGTAGTTGGCTCCGGGCGTCCCTGTCGCGGCCGGGCCGACTGGGCTTGCCGGCCCAGAAACTGGCGGTCTCCATGCTCCCCCGGCCCTGGGCCGGCGCGGCGGGGGGCCGCCTTTCCCACTCCGGCGGGGGCAGTCTCTGCTGATATGGCCGAGTTCATGGCACATGTAGCACTCCACCTGGGCCCGCCGGCGGGGGCAGTCTCTGCTGAAATGGCCGAGCTCATGGCACCTGTAGCACTCCACCTGGGCCCGCGTCTCAGGTTTGTACCCCACTGGCAGGACCGACTCAGGCTCCACGGCCGGAGCCTGAGGAAGTTGCTCCACTGACCTTACATCCCTGGCTCCGGCCCTCCCTCTCCGGCTGAACTCTTGGGACTCCACGAACGCCTCCATTTCGGTCGCCAGTGTAACAGCCTCGGTCAGGGTCTCCGCCTTACGGGAGAAAAGATGACGTTGTAGTTGTTCCTCCCCCAAGGCCCTCCGGAATGCCTCAACGCCCAAGTCCTCCCGCGCCTGTGTCGGTAGTCTCGGGTAGCTTTGCAGTACCAGCCGCCGAATGGACTGTCCCAGGCTACTGAGCGACTCATCTCGTCCCCTCGTCCGCATGGACAACTGGGCCCGATGTAATGGTACCTGTGCTGTCACGCCGAAACGGTGCTCGAAGTTCCCCAAGATGGAGGAATATTCCCCCCGTGCCTCTGGCGTCATGTCTGCCAGTGCCTCCTGGGCCGTACCCTTTAGGTGAGACGCCAGATACATTGCCTTTTCGGCATCGCTCCAGTGGTTGACTGTCGCGACGCTCTCAAAGTGAATCAAGTAGTCCGACCAGGACGCAACTCCGTCGAACTTATCCGGAAGCATCATCGGCCTCCGACTACCTATTCCCGTTGGCTCCGGTCCTGCGGCGACTCTAGGTGGCGCCGGCCTAGGCGCGGCTCTCCCGACGCCCATAGTGGGGGCCAGTCCGGGCCCACCAGCGGCCACCGGGTGTTGGCCTCCCCGGTCGTTTCCCCACTTGGACGGCCCCTCATTGAGTACATCGCCGGCGTCGCTTCGGCCTGTGTGTGAAACATCCCCGCTCCATTGGCCTGTGCGCGGAGCATCTTCCGCTCCATTGTCTCCCATGCGGAGCAGTGCCGGTTGCTCCGCTCCATTGGCTCCCATGCGGAGCAGTGCCGATTGCTCCGCTCCATTGGCTTGTGCGCGGAGCAGCTCCGCTCCATTGACTCCCACGCGGAGCAGTGCCGATTGCTCCGCTCCATTGGCTTGTGCGCGGAGCAGCTCCGCTCCATTGACTCCCACGCGGAGCAGTGCCGGTTGCTCCGCTCCATTGGCTCCCATGCGGAGCAGTGCCGATTGCTCCGCTCCATTGGCTTGTGCGCGGAGCAGCTCCGCTCCATTGACTCCCACGCGGAGCAGTGCCGGTTGCTCCGCTCCATTGGCTCCCATGCGGAGCAGTGCCGATTGCTCCGCTCCATTGGCTTGTGCGCGGAGCAGCTCTGCTCCATTGACTCCCACGCGGGGCAGTGCCGATTGCTCCGCTCCATTGGTTTGTGCGCGGAGCAGCTCTGCTCCATTGACTCCCACGAGGAGCAGCTCTGATGGCCCCGCCCCATTACCTTGTGTGCGGAGTAGCCTCGTCCCGTTGCTTCCCGTGAAAAGCAACTCCAACGGCTCTGCTCCACTTCCCCGTGTGAGGAGCAACCTCGACGGCTCCGCTCCCCTGCCTGGTGTGCGCAGTAACTCTGCTCCGTTGGCTCGCTGGGAAAAAACCTGTCCCGTCTCCCTGTGTTGTCCATTGTCCTCTGAGAGGGCGCTGTTCTGGTGGCCTGCCTCCAGACGACTCCTTGTCCCCGCCGCGTCGACGAACACAACCCGCGGGCGCTCCGAGTGAAACGACCCGCCAGCTGCGCTGTCGTCCACGGCCCTGGGCGGCCCCTCCTCAGGTTGAAAACCCACCGGCCTTGAGTAGGAGCTGGATGTTACCTGGTGAGGCCCCGCTGGTGTAGAAAAGTAAACCCTGGGAGTGTCCCGAAGAGTCCCCGCCCCCGCCGCACCAACAGCCACGGCTTGGGGTCGCCCCGCGTGGCGCGACCCGTCTGCCGCGCTGCCGTCTACCGCACGGGCCGGGCCCCCCCCGGACTCGATAATTTGTGTATGGAACAATTGAGGGATGTCCCGGTGAGGCCCCGCCCGAGCTGCACCGACGGACCCAGCTTGGGGTTGTTCCGCGTGGAACCACCCGTCTGCCGCGCCGCCGTCTACAGCACGGGCCGGGCCCCCCCCGGACCCGAAATCATTTGCATAGAACGACTGGGGAATATCCCGGTGAGGCCCCAACTCCGCTGCATCGACGGGCACAGCTCGGCATCGTTCCGCGCGGAACAACACGTCTGCCGCGCCGCCGCTTACAGCACGGGCCGGGTCCCCCCGGGCTCGGTAGCGGCCACTGACCTCAACACCTGGACGGATCATTGTCCATATTCTGCTGTGCTACTAACACTTGAAGTCGGCGCGAACTGGAAGTGCAACATGGCGTCACTGCTGTGAGCCAATGAAATGTCCAGTTGTAGAGGTCAGTGGATTTACCAACCAACTGAACTCTACACCTGGACATTTCATTGGCTCACAGCAGTGACGCCATGTTGCACTTCTCTGCATGCCGACTTCAAAATGAAACAATGGATGATCTGTCCATGTATAGAGGTCAGTGGTAGCGGCCCCAGACAATTTATGGGGAAGGGCGCCCTCACCCTGAATCGGAGTGGACGCCCCGTCGCCCCCTAACCATTGGGACATGTTCTTAAATTCCCCGTTATCAGTCCCCGAATCCTCCCCCAGAAAACACCCTGACTCCCAGGAAACCATAGTAACCAATGTAACGTAGATTTCTCTGGGGTCGACTACACACACAAGAAGGACTCCTGACGCAAGTATTCCTCTATTTCCGGTGATTCTCAGCCGTTTATTGTGGACTCTCGCCTACCAAAACTGAACAACAGGCTCACACAATCACGCGGTCCCAGAACTGGTCAGAACCGGTTCGGCCGTTGCGCAATCCGAAGGCGGGTCGCCGGGGCGCACCAGCAGGAGCCACCTGGAGCGATCACAACACCATGGAACCGCTCCAGCGCCCTCTACCGCCCAACCGGCACGGGCGCTACAATATATTAAAGTAAAGTGAACAAAGAAAACTGGCAGAAGCAGGATTCGAACCTGCGACCTCTGGAATAACGTACCAGAGCTATCTTGCCCTATACTAGGTTGGCGGTCTCCCAAATTGTCAGTATCTTTGTTCAGAGGCGCTAGTCAAAAATCAAATACCAGAATTCCGTGTGGCCAGGGATCACGCCGGATTATACGATACAACCTGGGAAGCGGCATTGTGGGGATCACTCAATGAGGATATAACCTCTTATCTTAAATTACACCACTATACCACAAGAGAAACTGACTATTTTAATACATATCAAAGTGAACAAAGAAACTGTCATGAGTGGGATTTGAATAAAGATACTGACAATTTGGGAGACCGCCATCACAGGGCTAGATAATCATGGTCCTCACTTTAGTAAGCAAATTTACCTAGTAATGTTCCCTTGTAGTATATACATGTACAATGTAGGTGTAATAAAAGAAATTAAGTGAAATCTGAAAATAAATGCACCATTTGCCCTACCGTGATGTGACATATTATGTAAAACTGCTGCTACACTATCACTGTCATGTATTTCTAATTTAATTATATCCCGATTCATGAAAAATGCACTCCGAGCATGTGCATTAGAATACACGCCCAAGAAAAAAAGGTCTTTAAAACCTATTTGAACGGAGTTTTCTAGGTGTTTTCCCCACAGTGTCACAAACTTTTCTGACTTAATTTAATTTAAGTCAAGTCATTTTAGTAAGTGAGTCGTGTCGTGTCGAGTCGAGTCGAGTCGAGTCGAGTCGAGTCGAGTCGGGTCGGGTCGAGTCGAGTCAAATATTTAGCTCCAGACAATTTGAACAATAATATAAGCACAAGGAAGAAAATAGTTTGTTAGCATTCTTTAATGAGAAATCGCAAACAGTTTCTGTTGGCGAAACAGTTGCTGCCCCTTTTTTAAAGAAATCACTGTGATGTAGCGTATCCCTTTAAGGTACCGGTAGTAACAATCCTGACCAAATCATTACTATGATGCTACACTTAAGAATATAGGATTGACATACCGTTGTATGAAGTCCATGCTCGAGGACACAGCCAATGGATAAACAATGTTGAACACATAGTAGGACGCAAATACCATGGCTATGCCCTTTTCGACAGATGATAATTGACCATGCACCACCTTCTTATCGATGCATAAGTAGATATGTCCATCTGTAAAAATGTATGCAAAATAAACAAAAGACGAACAAAATGATTTACTAATAAATCATCAAATAGGGAAGGACAATATGCATTCAGAAGGCATTTGTAACATAGTAGTATACAGATACCAGGTATAACATTTTTTGAGGGTGGGTATATAGTCAATATTAGCTCCCCGAGGTAATTCAAGCATTCAAACATTTTTTGAGGGTGGGTACATGTATATATAGTCAATATTAGTTCCTGAGGTGATCATGAAGCCGAGGGAACTAGTTTGTCAACTTTCAATACAGAGGGAAGCTAGTATCCACTACCTACCCAAAATAAACCATGTTATATGTTTTACTATACCTCATACATATTCAGTTACATTGTCAGGTGTTAGGGAAAACACCACCAACAAAATTTAAACATTTATGCGTTTGTATTTGCCTGCAATCGGTGACGTTCGTCAGAATACACACCTTTAATTCGGGGACGCACCGAAAGCGGGGACGTCCCCGATTGAGATTGTCATATATTCGTATCAATTCCGATCTACTGAGGGCGCTATTACAATCTCTTGTATTACAGTCGATGGTCCACGTTTCGATAGTATTGCGGTTAACATCGTGGGTGCGGGCCGCGAATGCGGGTGACAAATTGTATATTTCTCATGTGCCTTATTAAGAATTGGTGTCATTAGCCCCCTCTTGTGACCAATGCGCGCAAGAATCGACGGTACGCATGCGCACGACATCGGAGTTTTTCGCGCGCCTAGGCTAGGCCTGGCCTAGCGCCTAGTCGCGCGCGCGACGACGGAGGTCCACAATTTATAGAGGAATGTCGAGGAATGTTTAACTTCAGTCTAGAGTTTGTGGACAGCCTGCATCTGTTGTTTAGCATCGACATGCATGTACATTTGTACAACAAGGTAGGCCTATATGCGTGATAAATTTATTATAATTGTTAATAAACAGTTTAACGTTAACAAAACACGTCCAACAAGTTTTAGTCTTCATTTAGTCTAAATAAGTACGACTAGGCGCCCACGGACGTGCGTCGTACATGTCATAGGACTGCATGCATGTCGTTACGTGTTCGTTAACGCCACGGTATGCCCTAGCACTGGATAAGCTTACGTCTAAATGTTTGCACAATCGTGAACAAAATGGCAGATTCACCAACATCTCCAACTAGTCCAAGAATGGGACCAAGCAATATATACACACTTGCTCACATGTTCAACAGTGAGAAGCTTGATGTTGTACAGGAATATGTGCGAAAATTAATCATTCTAGTATTTGTCGCCTTTATTTGGATTATTATTCTGACTATCGTTATCGGCTACATATTATCAACAAGCCATTGTTCCTGTTAGGCTAGCGTATACATATATAACGTTAACTTCGGCCTATCTATAGTACCAGGCTAAAGTAAGCAGGGTAAGTGCAACTTTTTAGTTTCAGTTACCGTACTAGTCCAAGACTTACTTGACCCCTAGTTAGAAGTTATCACTTGTTTAATATTTGGACATGATCTGGCGATACTATAGTCTAAGCCAGTGTAATAATCAAAACTGAGAATCTTTAAACAAAAATAGATTTTTATTTTTACCCTCAAAACGGCCAAAAATTAATAATAGACATGAAAAGTGAAATATCCTGTGATATTTTTCAATTACTACTAGTAGTACATCTTCATATCTTCTACCAGTGCTACGCAGCATCCATGATTATCTATTTACATTTTATACATTTCTGTTATTTTTTCTTCTTTTTTTTAAGAGCCATGACATCAACTCGAAGGAGGCGTATTTCTCCAGCACAAGAAGCACAAAAGTGGTGTGCCCTTTCAGAAGACCAAGAGGGTTTTGACAAGAGATTTGTCAGCAAGTGTATAGGTGAGAGTCTTAATTGGACATGACGGAGACATTTGGACGGCTTTATAGGCGGGACAGTTTAAGATTAAATTACCCCCATAAATGTAGCTCAAATACTGGACTTCATCCGCATTTATTAGAGCCTACAGCAGCCATATGTAAAAATGTTGAGAAGTCCCCAAAAGATGGACATAGATGAAGAAAAGGTACAAAAACTGAGATTTAGGCTTTTGTTTTCACAGTAATCATTTCAAACAATTACTGACCTTGTTAATGTCCAAAAACCTGGGGATTACGTATCTTCAGACGTGTACCATCCTCTAATTTTTTTCAGAAAAAAAATCTGTTTGGTTTTAGAAACCTTCCCACCATTTTACCTTATTATGGCCGCTGCTATGTATATAGGCTATATAACTACGAAGGAAGTGTAGTATTTGCGCTAGATTTATGGGGCTATTTATTAAGATCAAATAGCAATGGTTTTTGGTACGGTTGGGTTAAAATTTCCTGGTCAAAAAGTACATAACTCATAAGTTTTGTTTGTTGGCCTGGTCAGTAACACGAAGCACATTTTTGTAAACTTATTGAATGAGCATGGGGCCCATTAAATCTGCCCATTCTTCTGTCATACAGTCAACCTGAAATAAAAATAAAAGGAGCGAAAAAGTGGGTCAAAAGTATATATTTATGTAGAACAGCTTAAACTGTGCTTATTCGTAGGCCATGGACTTTTTACGACCAAGACCTTTGCAAAGGGCCAGTTTCTACTGCAGTACAGGGGTACTTGCCTCAATACGTTTATTGATGAGGAAGATGACCAGGAGTTTGTGTTCCATTTTCAACACAACAATGTAAACTACAGGTCAGTACTTTCATTTTATGTTAATTTCTGTATTTTGTATACATTATCACCAACACTATACTGTGGAAAATGAAAGTGGAAAGTGCTCGCAGAAATTGACTGTGACCACTATCTTGATGCCTCAAAAGTGGACAACAACAAATCTCAAATTCTTACTAGCCAAAAATTATGATGCCCCAATTATAACCTCGTTTTCAGATTTTGTGACAATACCGTTTTTTAAAATGTAATTTTTCTGCTAGCTGAATTTATGTTTTACTTTGACAACTTTTCTTGACACCTCTAGTCAAAAGTGGACAACTAGAAAAACAAAAACTGTTCGCAAAAAAATACAATAAGTTTAACCTGAATTATTTACTAACACAAATTTAGTAGTAAACTAAAAGAGAATGAATTCAAATTCAAACTGTCTATTATTCTTAAATTTGGTGCATTTCTTCCCAAATGTTCCCAAATTTCTTCCCTTTTTTTTGAAAACCTACACTTCTACTAGCAGAAAATGAGAAAATCTGATTGTCCACTTTTTACTCTCCATAGCGGACACCTGCAGAGAGTAGCAGAATGTGATTTCAACAAAAGCTTTCCAATTAATATCCTGGGTTAAGTCGTAAAAACTCAAATCACATTTATTTTTCCCCTTTTTTCTATCACCACTACAAAAGTGGTCCAAGAGCTAGCCTAATTATGATAGGAGACTCATTTGACAAAACTGAGGTATATGCTCACATGAAGTGCTACGGTATGTATAGCAACTTGTACTCATGTACATGTATATTTATCAATTTAATCTGAATATTACTTACAGGATTGATGCATCAAATGATTCTTGCCTAGCACGATGGGTAAATGATGACCATAAGCATCCTAACTGCATCGTGAAAAAGATGGTATTCCAGGATGGAAAAGCCCACCTGTGCCTGTTTAGTCTGCTTGACCTGGATATCAATGAGGAGCTGCGGTATGACTACGGTATAGCTGATTTGCCCTGGCGAAAGGTATAGGCACAATCCATTTCTCCAATTCAGTCTGATAAACTAAAGATCTGCATTACTAATCTGCAAAGTGTTGCTGTCTATATATTGCCGACCTTTTAACACGTACACAAATGTACTATGAAGTATTTCCAGACTTCGGTCATGGATGCGACATTGTAATCTTTATATATGATGTCATGTCAAGTACGTACTGAGGTCGAAGATCAATTAAGGTCAAAGAAAGGACATGATGTCATTTTTAATCCAAAGTGGACACTGTCATTAGCAGGATGTGATTTTATAAAAGGATTTTCAAAACCACATCCAAATGGGTCAAATTCACCTCCAGTTCTGAAAACTGGATGTGAATTTGGATTTTTACAACTTAACCCAGGATGTGAATTTGGAAAAGGATGTGAATTTGGAGCATTTTGATGTGATTTTGGCAATCAATTGTTCAATTTTTGTATTTAAAGCAGACACGGTCCCTAGGCAGGATGTGATTTCAACAAAAGATTTCCAAAATAACATCCAAATAATACAAATTCACATCCTCGGTCCAAATTCACATCCTGGGTTAAATCTTTAGAATCTCATCCAGTGGCTTCTTAACGACTTAACCCAGAATGTAAATTTGGACCGAGGATGTGAATTTGTACCATTTGGATGTGATTTTGGAAATCTTTTGTTGAAATCGCATCCTGCCTAAGGAGCGTGTCTGCTTCAAATGCAAAAATCCCAACATGTCCTTTCCTATAGTGTCCGATTAGCCTCAGTTGGCAGATATAACAATGTGAAGCAATTATAGTTTTAGATGTGCAAGGAAAACTGATTAAAAAAAGATAGGGTGGGTAGACAGGTACGTGTCCCTGGTTGTTTCTACTTGTTTGAAACCGGCCAAGCACGTACATATGCATTTATTCCTTTTTTATTCAGAATTTTAATTTTATGTAGGAATATTCTAAACTTTATCTTTGATTATTGGGGTTTTTTTCTTCAGAAAACAACAGAGAAATCTGATGGTTTGATGGAAGCGTTTGCTCCCAAGTCCATAGATGAACTTGACAGAAATCTACATGCTCCTCGTTCAGAAGATGGTGATGCCTTATTTGAAGGTATTAAACCAAGTCTGCAGGCTTGTGGAGTGGAGCCAACTCCTGGCACCCATCAAAGTGCAGATACCACGTCTAAACTTCAGGTATGCAAGATGCATGTAGATTAAACCTTAAATGTTGTCCTTTTTTTCAGACGACCAACAAATGCTGGACGATGATGTAAAAAATGATTTGTTATTCTACTAGTGTCCCGTGGAATTCAGTGGTCTCTCACTAGGAAAGCTGGGGCATGAAGTGAGTTTGCATTAAGCGGACACGGTCCTTATGTGATTTTAAGCAGGATGTGATTTCAACAAAAGATTTCCAAAATAACATCCAAATAATACAAATTCACATCCTGGGTTAAATCGTTAGAATCCAAATTCTCATCAAGTGGCTTCTTAACGACTTGACCCAGAATGTAAATTTATAAGGATGTGAATTTGTACCATTTGGATGTGATTTTGGAAATCTTTTGTTGAAATCACATCTTGTCTAAGGAGCGTGTCTGCTTTAAATGCAAAATCACAACATGTCCTTTCCTATAGTGTCCGATTAACCTCAGTTGGTAGATATAAAAATGTGAAGCAATTATAGTTTTAGATGTGCAAGGAAAACTGATTAAAAAAAGATAGGGTGGGTAGACAGGTACGTGTCCCTGGTTGTTTCTACTTGTTTGAAACCGGCCAAGCACGTACATATGTATTTATTCCCTTTTTATTCAGAATTTTAATTTTATGTAGGAATATTCTAAACTTTATCTTTGATTATTGGGTTTTTTTTCTTCAGAAAACAACAGAGAAATCTGATGGTTGGATGGAAGCGTTTGCTCCCAAGTCCATAGATGAACTTGACAGAAATCTCCATGCTCCTCGTTCAGAAGATGGTGATGCCTTATTTGAAGGTATTAAACCAAGTCTGCAGGCTTGTGGAGTGGAGCCAACTCTTGGCACCCATCAGAGTGCAGATACCACGTCTAAACTTCAGGTACCGTATGCAAGATGCACGTAGATTAAACCTTAAATTTTGTCCTTTTTTTCAGACAACCAACAAATGCTGGACGATGATGTAAAAAATGATTTGCTTATTCTATAGTGTCCCGTGGAATTCAGTGGTCTCTCACTAGGAAAGCTGGGGCATGAAGTGAGTTTGCATTAAGCGGATACGATCCTTATGTGATTTTAAGCAGGATGTGATTTCAACAAAAGATTTCCAAAATAACATCCAAATAATACAAATTCACATCCTCGGTCCAAATTCACATCCTGGGTTAAATCGTTAGAATCCAAATTCTCATCAAGTGGCTTCTTAACGACTTAACCCAGAATGTAAATTTAAGGATGTGAATTTGTACCATTTGGATGTGATTTTGGAAATCTTTTGTTGAAATCACATCTTGTCTAAGGAGCGTGTCTGCTTTAAATGCAAATTCACAACATGTCCTTTCCTATAGTGTCCGATTAACCTCAGTTGGTAGATATAAAAATGTGAAGCAATTATAGTTTTAGATGTGCAAGGAAAACTGATTAAAAAAAGATAGGGTGGGTAGACAGGTACCTGTCCCTGGTTGTTTCTACTTGTTTGAAACCGGCCAAGCACGTACATATGTATTTATTCCCTTTTTATTCAGAATTTTAATTTTATGTAGGAATATTCTAAACTTTATCTTTGATTATTGGGGTTTTTTTCTTCAGAAAACAACAGAGAAATCTGATGGTTTGATGGAAGCGTTTGCTCCCAAGTCCATAGATGAACTTGACAGAAATCTCCATGCTCCTCGTTCAGAAGATGGTGATGCCTTATTTGAAGGTATTAAACCAAGTCTGCAGGCTTGTGGAGTGGAGCCAACTCCTGGCACCCATCAGAGTGCAGATACCACGTCTAAACTTCAGGTACCGTATGCAAGATGCACGTAGATTAAACCTTAAATTTTGTCCTTTTTTTCAGACAACCAACAAATGCTGGACGATGATGTAAAAAATGATTTGCTTATTCTATAGTGTCCCGTGGAATTCAGTGGTCTCTCACTAGGAAAGCTGGGGCATGAAGTGAGTTTGCATTAAGAGACACGGTCCTTATGTGATTTTAAGCCGGATGTGATTTCAACAAAAGATTTCCAAAATAACATCCAAATAATACAAATTCACATCCTCGGTCCAAATTCACATCCTGGGTTAAATCGTTAGAATCCAAATTCTCATCAAGTGGCTTCTTAACGACTTAACCCAGAATGTAAATTTATGGATGTGAATTTGTACCATTTGGATGTGATTTTGGAAATCTTTTGTTGAAATCACATCTTGTCTAAGGAGCGTGTCTGCTTTAAATGCAAAATCACAACATGTCCTTTCCTATAGTGTCCGATTAGCCTCAGTTGGTAGATATAAAAATGTGAAGCAATTATAGTTTTAGATGTGCAAGGAAAACTGATTAAAAAAAGATAGGGTGGGTAGACAGGTACGTGTCCCTGGTTGTTTCTACTTGTTTGAAACCGGCCAAGCACGTACATATGTATTTATTCCCTTTTTATTCAGAATTTTAATTTTATGTAGGAATATTCTAAACTTTATCTTTGATTATTGGGGTTTTTTTCTTCAGAAAACAACAGAGAAATCTGATGGTTTGATGGAAGCGTTTGCTCCCAAGTCCATAGATGAACTTGACAGAAATCTCCATGCTCCTCGTTCAGAAGATGGTGATGCCTTATTTGAAGGTATTAAACAAAGTCTGCAGAATTGTGGAGTGGAGCCAACTCCTGTCACCCATCAAAGTGCAGATACCACGTCTAAACTTCAGGTATGCAAGATGATGCATGTAGATTAAACCTCCAGTTTTTTTGTTTTTTTTCTCCAGACAACCAACAAATGCTGGACGGTGATGTAAAAGATGATTTGCTTGTTCTGCTTTGGAATTAAGTGGTCTCTCACTAGCCTCATAGTTGGCAGTTTTAGATGTGCAAGGACAACCGTAATTTAGGAAAAAGGTTTTTTTAAACCCATGGAATTAAGTAGTGACTGAAAAGTCAATCCATATTGGCCCAGACTGGATTGGGGTGTGAAGAAAAGTACTGCTTCATAAACCTGACTAATTTCCAACCTGACCGTAGACCATCATCAATTAAATTACTGCAATCCTTATAATTAAAAACTCTTGTACATTTATCAAAGTGCAGATTTTGTAGGGTAGAGTGGGCGTAAGGTTGTAGCTACTTTTCCTTGACTTTTTCTGAATATTTTGTTCTGCTTTAATGTTATTACATTGTTGTGTCAGGTTTAACTGAACTTTGAAAAAAGGTAATGGTTATTGTGTCTGAACAAAGGAAACAAGGCACATTCCGAATATTTTCTCCTTTTTTTTGGGTTTAATTTAGTCGGAGTTGGATTTGGATTCTGCAAGCGATATATCTGAATATCTTGCAACTTCAGGAGAAGAAAGTGATGTGTCCTTCCGGCCCTCGGATGAGGAGTCCATGGAGTTTGTTCCCGAGTCATCTGATGATGAAGTTTCAAGACCGGTAAGCCCCATTCTATTTCCTGGACGGAGTTTTGCTGCTTCTCAAGCACAACATGGCGATGCACATGGACATGCAAGTCATAGCAATACCACACAGGCAGAAAAAAACAGCCCCTCATCAGATCCAACTAGTACTAGTCAGGATGACCAAGTCTCGTCTAGTACTTACAACTCAACTGAAATACAAGTGATGACGACATCCAATGAAGAGGGCAGAGTGTACAACAAGCCTCAGTTTTGCCCATTCTGCTCCCTGCCTCAGAAAAAGCTTCCTCGGCACCTAATAACACCACTTCACAAAGATGAAGCCCAGGTACAAAAGTGGATGGCCACAGAGAACAAGAAAGAAAAGGATAGACAGTTATCACTTTTGAGGAATTATGGCAATTATCTTCACAACTGCACAGTTCTAAAAGAAGGCAAAGGTGAGCTGATTGTCGTGTACCGGCCGTCATACGAGGTTAATCCTCATGACTATCTGCCGTGCCAAGATTGTTATGGCTATTACGCAAAGAGAGAACTATGGAAGCACAGATGTAGCCAAAAGTCAGATGACCAATCAAGCACCAACCTGAACAAGAAACGGTATGGCCTATGCAAAGCAGGCCGAATGATGCTCCCAATACCTCCTGGTATTTCACAGAGAACACACGAAATCCTAATGCGCATGAACAATGACAGCACAGGTCGGGTTGCCAGGTCTGATCCCCTAATCAAGAAATTTGGGGAAAAACTGACGATGAGGCATGGTCACAGTAAGGACCAAGAAGGCTACATCAGGCAACGAGTACGCGAAGTGTCGCGATTGGTCATCCAATACAAACTAATGACAGGGGAAAATGCAGGTCTGGAAGACTTAATTTGCCCAACGAAATTCCTCAAAGTTACAGCTGCTACAAGAGCTGCGGCGGGATTCAATGATGAAAATCATCTATACACGACCCCAAGCTTGGCCCTAAAGATCGGGCATAGCCTGAAGATTTGCTGCGAAATTCTCAGAGGAGAGGCACTGATGTTGGGAGATGAGGTAACCGAGAAGAAGTGTAAAGGGTTCCTGTCATTGTATTCCCTTCATTGGGAAGAAAAGGTCAGCCATCACGCGTTGCGAAGCCTAAATGAAGCCAACCGAAACAACCCGAAACTGCTTCCTCTAACAGAAGATGTCGTCAAATTGTCCAAATATTTGAAAGAGCAAGTTAAAACAGCACAAGAAGAGCTGGAGAGAGCAAATAATAGTCCTGAAGTTGACAGCGCATGGAGAAGGCTTGCAGAACTACTGCTAGCACAGATCGTGTTGTTTAACCGCAAGCGCCCAGGTGAGGTATCCAGGATGACACTCCATGACTTCCAAAAGTGTTCAAATGGAGAAGGGTGCATACTAGATGGTGCCCTAACTGAATGGGAAAAGGCATTGTGCAAGTTAATGTGGAGAGTAGAGATTGTAGGGAAGCGATCTAGGACAGTTGCTGTTCTCCCGACGTTGGGCATGAAAGATGCCATGAACATTTTAGCAGCAAAGCGATCCGAGGCACACATCATTGATGACAACATCTACTTCTTTGCCCATTCTGGAGACGGCCACGTTAGAGCATGTGATTGTCTGCGTGAGCATTCCAACCTGTGTGGAGCTAAACTTCCCGAATATCTCAGAGCAACACGCCTGAGGAAGCAGATTGCAACCGTTTCTCAAATAATGAATCTCAAAGATAATGAGTTGGATGTCCTAGCTAACTTCCTAGGCCACGATATTCGCACACATCGCCAGTACTACAGACTACCAGAGTCAACACTACAGGTGGCCAAAGTATCCAAGGTCCTGATGAAAATGGAAAGAGGTGATCTGCAAGGGTTGGCTGGCAAAAGTCTTGCTGATGTGCAAGTCCACCCAAGTGAAGGTATGTCCTTTTTTCTCATGATGCAATTAAGGGCATTATATTGGGGCTGGGGTACTGGAGAGGAAGAATTAAGGCACCACCTCCTATTGATTGTAGACCTTAATACTTTCTATAGTCATAAATACACGAGACAGTTCAGCTATTTTTTATAGACCTTTATCAGGGTACGCCATCTTGAAAATCCAAGTGTGGCAAATAATGCAAACAATTAACATGCTTTGTGAAACGATCGGCTCTTGCAAAGTTACTGCAGATTAACAATCTTATGTTGTACTGGAATGATAGCTTAAATTCCCCCAAAACGAAGGTTCAAACAGTTAATTGTCTGCCCGCGCAGTTAATTGTCTGCCCGCGCAGTTAATTGTCTGCCCGCGCAGTTAATTGTCTGCCCGCGCAGTTAATTGTCTGCCCGCGCAGTTAGTTACCCGCCCGCGCAGTTAGTTACCCGCCCGCGCAGTTAGTTACCCGCCCGCGCAGTTAGTTACCCGCCCGCGCAGTTAGTTACCCGCCCGCGCAGTTAGTTACCCGCCCGCGCAGTTAGTTACCCGCCCGCGCAGTTAGTTACCCGCCCGCGCAGTTAGTTACCCGCCCGCGCAGTTAGTTACCCGCCCGCGCAGTTAGTTACCCGCCCGCGCAGTTAGTTACCCGCCCGCGCAGTTAGTTACCCGCCCGCGCAGTATAGTTACCCGCCCGCGCAGTTAGTTACCCGCCCGTTAGTTCTGGCCTCCTGGCCTATTTATGTGCATGCGTCCATGAATTTGAATTCATTAGGAAACTGGTCTGTACCATAATAGATGATAAATAATTGCCCATCTAATTGGTATGCCCATTTCATTTGTTATGTTTCAGAGTACACCACTGATGCAGAATCATCAGATTCAGATGCTGAAGATGATGAGCCTGTGAAGCTGCCATCATGTAGGCCAAAAATAGGGAAAGGTGGGTATTTTAGATAATTATTTAATTAATTTAATTGATGCTAAAATTTGAAATGAGCTCATGAACTTGGGCATCGAACTGGTTTTAAACATGTACTTGTTGAAAACCAGCTAATCACATTTGTATTCCCTTCTTATTATTTACTGTTGTGCGACCGTTGTCAATGAGCAACCCCCCAAAAAAAACACCCAAAAAAACAAACAACAAACAAAAAAAACCAAAAAACAACAACATGTGACCATTATATGTCAGTGACAGTCACCGGTCGGTCGGTCGCAGTGTATCCAGAATGTAAATGAATTGTATAAAATATTTGACAAGTAAGTTGTTGCTAGCAATGCTGTCATTAATAAATTCTTTTACACAACAAATACTTTGTGTACGTCTGATCATATTTCAGTGAAAGAAGGCGGTTCTGCAAGAACACGAAGAGCACCCACAGTGAAGAGACCATGGAGCAGGCGGGAAAAAACAGCTGTAGCAGAGCATTTGGGGTTTTACATCAGATCCCGAACTCTTCCTACCAAGGCCCCAATATCTGCCCTCCTAAAGAGGGAGCCTGAAACCTTTGCAGCCAGGACATGGAAGAATGTCAAAGATTTTGTAAGGAATCAAATCCGAAAAAGCGATCCAATGAGCTTTATGAAAAATTGATTTCAAACTCTTCAACAAATGTCATTGTGTCGCCTAAACAGTTTTGGGGCACAAGTTTATCAGTCCATATAAATTCTGTATGCCAATATTTCTGGATGCCTGTTTGACTGTATAGTCATTTGTTGTTAAAGTTTCAGGCTAAGTTTTTAAGAAAACAAAATGTTTAACTTCCGAAAAAGCGATCCAATGAGCTTTATGAAAAATTGATTTCAAACTCTTCAACAAATGTAATTTTTTTGGAATACTTCATTTCCAATGTTTTCATTGTGTCGCCAAAACAGTTTTGGGGCACAAGTTTATCAGTCCATATAAATTCTGTATGCCAATATTTCTGGATGCCTGTTTGACTGTATAGTCATTTGTTGTTAAAGTTTCAGGCTAAGTTTTTAAGAAAACAAAATGTTTAACTTCTATATGCTATCGTGGATTTCGATGAAACTTGGATGCAGTGACCCTTGCCTATCAAAGACACAATTTATCATCTATAGTTCAAGGATCATACTTTTTTTGCTGAATTCAGTGATACGTGGGGGTTCATCAAAAAAGGTCAAAGGTGATATAGAGGTAATTTTAAGTGTCAAAATGAATTATATTTTTAACCAACATACATACATCGGCCGGGGGAAATGGCGACACTCATGATTCGAGGATAACTTGTTTTTGATTATGATTATATTGACATTTTCTTGAATTGGTCATCGGTTTGTTATTAATTTTGTTTTAATAGAGTGACAGACTGAATCTGTCGCCCTATTCATCATCATTTCATTCATCATTCATCTATTCATCAGATATAATGTTGACAAGATTAGGTTAGGGTTAGGGTATACAGCTAGTAGTTATAGTTAGGGTTAGGATAAGTTTTTGTACACAATCCTATGGAAATTAGTAAACAATTATCATTATTATTATTATGTACATATGCAACGTGCAATTGTTGTGTGGCTGTTGGTCACTTCATTGTACATGTAATAATACAAATAGAAATGGAAATAAGGGTCACTGCATCCTCGTCTCATCAAAATTCATTGAAGCATGTGGAAGTTATACAGTTTTTTCAAAAACAAAAAACTTAAACTTTTACATCCACTTCATTATCCATACTGAGAGTGGAATTGGAACCAGCAAAATATTCAAATTAATTCAAAATGCACATACATGTACTTACCAATGGTAACTTGTGTTGCAAGTTATTTGTAAATAGTTTGTTTACCAAGGCTCAGTATTGTTTGGCAAATGATGCTTTATCACAAAAATGGTTGAGAATTGGAGTACCGGTAATTCTGTTTTTATTTTTATTTTTAAGGATCCTTGTTTGCATTGTAAATATGTTGTTCTGCGTTTACTTGGTCTGTGAGAATTGAGGATTTGGATTCTTGGGATTTAAACAAATTAATTTCCCCTCAAATTCTTTTAAGAAAGTGGCCAAGTTTTATTGACTTCTAAAAGTGTTGTTTTAATATTAACGTTTGAGCAGTGTTTGTGAAGACAGAAAAATAAGTAATGTAACAAAATATTGTTTAGGCCTACAACTTTGAGAAAGCTTCAGTGAGGCTTTGATAATTTCATCACCTATATGTAAGCCTTTAAGAGATATGAGCAAAGTAACCAAGGGAGAGGTTTTGTTTTGATGGTGAGGTTTGAATTGACTGAAACACTGTAAGAAATAATTGTGTATTTGTTTGTCCTGTAATGCTATTGATAAGCTATTGAAACGATGTTAAAAATGTAATTGGAATGAGAAGTTGTCATTTTTAGTTTCGCACGGAATCCTTAAGATCCTACTAGAGACTTGAGGTACTTGTATTTACAAAAATAATTGAGTATGACAGAAGAGACTTCTGTATTTATTTTACAACTTAGATAAATCTTGTATGATTTCATTTGCCTAAGTCATCAAGAGATTTGAGCAAAGATACCAAGATGAGAGATTGTGTTTTCAGTTTTGAGGTCTTATATATTTAATGTTTTCCTCTCCTTCAAGCCTCATAATATTTCCTTAATTTGAACCAAGACAAATCTTGTGAGAAACAAGTTTTTTGTTTTTAGTAATGCCTGTGGAATTATAATTGTTTGTTTTAATTCTCACTAAATCTGTTATCCTACCAGTTGGCTGCGAGACTTTGGGATATATTGTAACTGATTGATTTTCTTTTCATCTTTCGGTTTTCCTTTTTCAGAGAACAGTAGTTTTGTGTAGGAGATTCTTGTCAATTAGCTTTGAGAATGCTTTGTATCTTAAGGTTTAATTGTAACGCATGTACATGGTTTAATTGTAAGGTTTCTGTGGTCGTCCGCTCACACATTTTGACCATTTTCAAGCCATTGACCAATTTTTGTGAGAAAACGTTATTGGATTGGTCTATTTGGTTTTTATTGGAATCTTTTTCCAGTGACTGTTGATATGAAATATTGTTATTAAATAAAAAACACTTGTACGTTTTTATAGTTCTGGTACAGTTTTATGATTTCAAAGGCTAAACCTTTTTAAAGTTCGTTAAGTCATGTGAGGAATTGCCTGTTTCTAAGGATGCTGAGAAAAGTATCGATCGTTGTGGTTTTTTTCTAATGATTTGTTTTAATTCTTGCAAAAAAACCTGTTTCACTGACAATTGAACAATTATTGTTAAATGTTTACATTTGAGCATACCTTTGAGGTATACATGCTTTCACAAAATTAATTGGTAAAAAAAAAGAGTAGAAACTAGAAAGGAAGAGATTTCTAGATTTTTGTTACCACTTTGAGAACATTTTGACATTTCATTGGCCTAAACCTTTAGGGGATATAAGCAAACAAAGTAATAGTTTTTTATTTTGATTTGAATCAAGTGTAAACTTATTGAAATACTTTGCAGTTTTACAAGATTTAAGTATAGTTTGTAAGAATTTAATTATCATTTTTGTAAAGGTTCTCAATTAAACTATGTGCACTTAATTTTCTTCTCCAAGAAGACCTATTCGGTGTTTAAAATTAAAGCAATTTGATTTATTTTAATTTCTTCTTATTTAATGTACTCTTTGATACATGTTGCTATTTCGGTCTTGAGAATGCTGTATGTATTAATCATTTGAAACGTGTTTATTCACACACATGCATTATTTTGTTCATGTCTTAATTAATTAAGGTAGTATATAGTATACATCTATGGTGCAAGCAACTAGTTGGCATACTCCATGTTTATTAATTGCCCCCTTTCCACCATCTATAAACATCAAACTTTAACAGTTTGTTTTTAGTGACTGTTGATATGAAACATTGTTATTAAATACAAATCACTTGTACGTTTTTATAGTTCTGGTAAAGTTCTGGAATTTCAAAGGCCAAGCCTTTTTAAAGTTTGTTAAGTCATGTGAGGAATTGCCTGTTTTTAAGGATGCTGAGAAAAGTATCGATCATTGTGGTTTTTTTCTAATGATTTTTTCTTTAATTCTTGAAAAAAAACAACTGTTTCACTGACAATTGAACAATTATTGTTAAATGTTTACATTTGAGCATACCTTTGAGGTATACATGCTTTCACAAAAATAATTGGGTAAAAAAAAACAATAGAAAAGGAAAGATTTATAGAATTTTGTTACCACTTTGAGAACATGTTGACATTTCATTGGCCTAAATCGTTAGGGGATATAAGCAAACAAAGTATTTTTTTAATTTTGTTCATGTCTTAATTAATTAAGGTAGTATATACATCTGTGGTGCAAGCAACTAGTTGGCATACTCCATGTTTATTAATTGCCTCCTTTCCACCGTCTATAAACATCAAACTTTAAACAGGCTATCATTACAAATTTCACTATAAAATATGAATCACCTACCCCTTTCATTTTCGAAAATTACAGCAAAAACAAATGGTGTATACTACCTTTAAACCTCTTTAAATTTGTTGTGCCATTTGAGCCTTTAAAAAATGTTTGTTGTTGCCTTGGGCTTCTGAAAATGTTGAGACTTCTGAAAATAAAGTGTTTACAAAATTGAAGACAATTTACATGTAGTATTGTGTTTTTTAATTTAATTATTATTAAGGTGTGCATTGTCAAATTCTGCGAACGGTCTTAAATTATTAGCCTAAAAATTCCCTTATGCATTTTTTTAAAAGGCAAAAAATCGCACCGACGAGTGTCCCTATTTGAAGGCGATAAAGTAGCGAGTGTCCACAGTTGAATACTTGTATATTAAACCACAGTTGGCTGAATATAATAATTAAGTAAGACATTGGTCAGTATACGGATTGTCCACATTTGGATACAGAATATTTTGCAACTCTATGGCACAGACAAGAAATTGTATTCACATTTTGGAAGTTAGAAGAAAGTAAAGGCACTACAGTCCAAATATTGCCTGTGCAAAGTCTGATACACATTTTTAAAATATTTTTTAAAATTGTTTTTGGTTTATTAAATTACGATCCGAGTTAAGCTGAAACAAACAAAATTGTTCGTTTTCCTGGTTACTAATTATAACGCAACTGACAGTCATTTACACACACAAAATATAAAAGGTCCACAGTTTTATACTGCAAGAACTACACGTCCACACTTTCATGTTTGAAGTGCAAGTCCACACTTTCAGGTTTGAAGTGCAAGTCCACACTTTCAGGTTTGAAGTGCAAGTCCACACTTTCAGGTTTGAAGTGCAAGTCCACACTTTCAGGTTTGAAGTGCAAGTCCACACTTTCAGGTTTGAAGTGCAAGTCCACACTTTCAGGTTTGAAGTTCAAGTCCACACTTTCAGGTTTGAAGTGCAAGTCCACACTTTGAAGGTATCCAGTCTGATCACATAACTCTTTACAGAAAACAGTAACCTTTTATATTTAGTGGTCACTTAGATTCTTGACATGGGTTGCTTCAGCAATTATAGCAACACTTAATATCTGCCCTAAATTGAAGAAGTCCACAATTGTATAGTGTCACACACAGGTCCCCGTTTGCAGGCCTTTACCAGTATGTGTGTGTGCTGCCATATTTATGTTTAGCGCACGGCAATACAGTTCAGTCGTGTCAATGTGTGTGCGTACATGTCAATACCGCAAATGGAGGGCTTTAATGTAAGTACACACTCACATACTGAGGACACCTTGCAAACCGAGCGCGTCCTCGGTATGAAATATTGTGAAAAATGGCACTTTCGTGGCCGTTTTTGACTGTTGGTTAAATATCAAAGCGTTTGGGAGGAGTCCTCGGTTGACGCATAAGACCTGACGTGAGGCAGTATGCACATTTTTTTCCCCGTCAAAAAAACCGCAAACGGGATTACTCTGAATGGCATAGCGCCCTCCGTTGGTTGCGCGTGTGAAAATGACGTAAATGTAAACATGTATGTACAATTACATGTGTACATTAGTACATGACAACATACTCGTTCAGACATGTCTTAACTATTATAACGTTGTTTTGGCCTAAGTGCATATTGTAGTTTATGCGAAGACGTGGTCATTTGCAGCTAGCTAGGTGTACCATGGAGCTGGAATAAATGGTAAGTAGAGATATTGTATTTGGAAGCTTGCATGTTACTCGCTATGTATGACTATGAGTATGACTGAGTATGAATGTAGCAGAGTATGACATACCCGTCATCTGGGGTGACTTTGATAGTTTTTGGCACTTCTGATATCTTTTGAGTAGGATAAATGGGGTTTTCACCCTTGATTCTTTCAACTAATAACAATGTGCCTCTTGGCTATCAATAGACCAAATCACTTCTTCATCAGATTGTGTTTTCATATTTTTTTTAAAACCACAACAAAATATCAAAGTCACCCCGTTGTCGGGGTGACATTGATAACCAATGAATAAAGCCTATGTTATCAAATTAACCCTCTTATTGGGGTGACTTTGATAATTTTAATTCGTTTTAAAAAAACACAAGCTACAAAACTATTCAAACAATACAAATATTTGGGTTTTCTGATAACTTTAATGGTTTGATAGCCCCTCGACCCAGCCTTCCGTTTATAGACCCGTGGCATGATTGTTACGGTACATCAGAGCTCAATCAGTATCTGCGAAGACAGAAAAGACAAATACTATCATAAAAACACAACTACACAGAGTTTTGGACACTTTGTTGTTCAATTTTGACATTCGGGGTGATTTATCAAAGTCACACTGAGTATCAAAGTCACCCCAGATGACGGTATATGACGTGCTCATTTACGTTGTAATGTAATTTTTAGTTAAATGGCCTCGATCTCTTACTCTAGTCTATAGGATGATATGGGAAGTGAATATGCCTAATTTCAGAATAATATAGAAGTTATAACCAAATTTAACTGCTTTATTTTGCCAACGCAAGCATGAGTTGTTGAGCACCGTGCGAACAAGAAATAGTTAATTGTAGTTATTGTATAAATAATAAAACAAATAAGTAGCCACAATTATTAATATTTAATTGTATAAGCCAATTTGGTATTCCAACTGCACATGCGCACATTTTCCCTTGACGATTTTTCTTTCGATATAAACATTTCATCGATTGCGTGCAAAAGCATAGCGGGGTACCAGCAAATTTCAAGAGATCGTCGTGTTTTAAAGTTACTAAGTAACATATTTTTGTTTACGTTTTGGTGTTTTCAGCCGCTTTGTGTGGCCAAACTTTTGTTCGAACAAATATTATTTATTTTTTTCGATTTCACAAGAAAATGTAAAAAATGCGGATTTGGTTACCACGTCCCCCATAGCCTTGTGTGCATTTGTCTGCCGTGTTTGTATCACTTGACCTCCTTGAGAAAAATTGTTGAATCTTGTTGTGCACATGCGCAGTCGGAACTCCAAAGTGGCTTATTATCAGTTTAATGGTATATTGTTGTTGTATTGTTGTGTAGTCTAGGTGTGGCTGACAGAACTACCATAACAAACATGAAACGAAGTAGTCGTCTTGATGGAACCTTGACAAATCACCAGCATCATGAAGGGGAGAACGTAATCGCACTGTGGCCTCCAGATTCATCATGGTATCCTGCCGTAATAATCTCCTTCACCAAAGGTAAGTGCGGAGCCTCTAAAAGGACATATGACGAAAACAAATGGAATGCCCTCGTAATTTGTGGGTTCACGTTAACGTGAACCCACATTAGGGTTGTGGGTTCTGTAGGTAAGAAATGTAATCCATAATGTAGAATCCCATTTGTCACACATAAATTAAGACAGCTGTATACCCTCTTACATCCCCCCATGACATGTACCACATGTAAATAAACAATGCCATTTTTCCTAAACTTGATTCCTCCCCCCCCCCCTTTCAGAACCAAAAATATATATGATCTGTAAACAACAAATACTTTTCAACATTCCACTCCCAATTGCATGTAATCCCTTTAAAGTTTAATTAGTTGAATTTGTGGCTTTCTTATCAGGAAAGTACTGCGTCCGATACACAGATGGTGTGACACGCTGCCTATTTGAGCACCAGGTGAGAAAATTACCATAGAATGCATTAATTAAAAACAGACAGGTTAGGAAGAATACCAATGAAATGCGTAATTCTTCCAAATAGGCACTTGGGGAGACAAACTAGCGTAATTTGTTAGGTAATAAGGAGACAGTGGCACTTAGGGAGACATTTTAGTGTCTCCCTAAGTGCCTTAGAAGTCTTAGAAGTCATATAATGAATGCACATGACACAAATTCTCATTTGAATTACATATCTTTTTATGAAGAGGATAAATACCGTACATGAAATCCTTTAATGTAAACACCCGGATCTTAAAATTGTTTTACCAGAGCACAATTCAATCATTGTTAACTTTCTGTTCTATTGCTTGGTTTAACTCGCTCACTGTTAACAACCGGAAGAAACTGGAACGTATTGTGAAACGTGCAGATAGGATTATAGGTGATGGTAATGAGAGCCTTCAGGTGTTGGTTCAAAGGAGTCTCATGAACAAGTTCAACTGTGTTTTGTCTGACGGCACACATCCTCTCAACCCATTAATTGTTACAAATAAATCGGGTAGAATTCGTCAGTTAAGTCTAAAAACAAACAGGTTCAAAAATTCCTTTTTACCAAATGCCATACACAACTTTAACTGTAATTTTACTAGATGATTGCAGGGTGTATTTACCTTGTGCAATGTGTATAGTCCCAAAGAAATAGGCTTTTAAATTCTTTTACCAACTTCATATTCAAGGTATAACAGAGTAGGGGCCCGGGTCGTTATCATGTAGTTAATTGGAATTGAAATTGTATAATTTGTAATATGTAATGTTAGTAAATGATTTCTTGTGTGTATTGCCTTTGTGAGCATATTTTCTAATATTTGTGTAATTTTTGTGTAATTACTGCTGTACTAGGGAAATCAAATTTCATGTGTGTCACATGATGAATAAATGAATTGAATTGAATTGAATTGAATTGAAATACCGGTATGTCGTCAGTTAAGTTGCACATCAAGGGCGAATGTTGTTGCTTGTGATGGTGTTAAAATAGATAGTATATTTTATAGATAACACAAAGAAATTGTTATTTGTTTAAAATTAAATGTGATTTTGATTTGATTTCTATGCCAGGTGGCCCATCCGAGTTTCTTGAATCCGCACTTGAATGGTTCAGACAGTCTACAAAGCAGTTCCATTTGGGATGATGGCCCACAGGCTGATTCTGGTACAGGGCCTGCCGTTTGTACTGCTCCATATGAGGTAATTCACACACACTCAACTTGTTTTCAGAACCCAAATATTCACTCTGGGTGCCCAGAAGCCAGAAACAAATTTATAAATCAAGTGTTTTTTTTGCAAGCACCCCCCCCCCTTTCACCCCCCCCACCCCACACCCCACCCCTCCCACCCCTACTCCCAACTCCCTCTCCTTCAGAGGGGCAACTAGTCCGAGGCAATTAGGCATATGCGTCTACCCCGAAAGAAAATAACAGTGGTGTTTTGGGTTTTTTCCACTCGTTCTAAATCATAAACGTTTTCTGCATCCGGCAACATAGAAAGTAGTAAGATTTTGATTCATTAGTGAACTTGTTTTCTGAACCCTATCAAATATTCACTGTGGGTGCCCAGAAGCCAGAAACAAATTTGTAAATAAAGTGTTTTTGGCAAGCACCATCCCCCCCCCCCCCCCTTCCCCCCCCCCCCCCACACACCCACCCCTCCCCCACACACCCACCCCTCCCCTCGCCCTCCCACCCCTCCCCAAAGAAATTGTTATTTGTTTGAAATTAAATGTGATTTTGATTTGATTTCTATGCCAGGTGGCCCATCCGAGTTTCTTGAATCCGCACTTGAATGGTTCAGACAGTCTACAAAGCAGTTCCATTTGGGATGATGGCCCACAGGCTGATTCTGGTACAGGGCCTGCCGTTTGTACTGCTCCATATGAGGTAATTCACACACACTCAACTTGTTTTCAGAACCCAAATATTCACTCTGGGTGCCCAGAAGCCAGAAACAAATTTATAAATCAAGTGGTTTTTTTGCAAGCACCCCCCCCCCTTTCACCCCCCCCCCCCCCCCACCCCACACCCCACCCCTCCCACCCCTACTCCCAACTCCCTCTCCTTCAGAGGGGCAACTAGTCCGAGGCAATTAGGCATATGCGTCTACCCCGAAAGAAAATAACAGTGGTGTTTTGGTTTTTTTCCACTCGTTCTAAATCATAAACGTTTTCTGCATCCGGCAACATAGAAAGTAGTAAGATTTTGATTCATTAGTGAACTTGTTTTCTGAACCCTATCAAATATTCACTGTGGGTGCCCAGAAGCCAGAAACAAATTTGTAAATAAAGTGTTTTTGGCAAGCACCATCCCCCCCCCCTTCACCCCACACACCCACCCCCCCCCCCCCCCCCCCCCCCCCACACACCCACCCCTCCCCCACACACCCACCCCTCCCCTCGCCCTCCCACCCCTCCCCTCGCCCTCCCACCCCTCCCCAAAGAAATTGTTATTTGTTTAAAATTAAATGTGATTTTGATTTGATTTCTATGCCAGGTGGCCCATCCGAGTTTCTTGAATCCGCACTTAAATGGTTCAGACAGTCTACAAAGCAGTTCCATTTGGGATGATGGCCCACAGGCTGATTCTGGTACAGGACCTGCCGTTTGTACTGCTCCATATGAAGCCTCAAGTGCCGAGTCACAGAGATCATCAACCGAGGCTACTGAGACCGGTCACATAACGGTCATGGAGACCAGCAATGAAAGTGGGCACAGGAAATGGGACAAGAAACACTTTTGCTTTTTCTGTGAAGTACCTCAATCTAAGTTGCCCCGTCATCTCCAGTCATGTCACAAAGAAGAGAGCGAAGTTGTAGAGATTGCGTCTGAGACCAACCCAAGTGCCCGTAAGATACTTTTGTGGAAAATCCGCAATGTTGGTAATCATAGGCACAATTGCCAAGTCCTTCGGAAAGGCCGGGGTGCACTTATTGTAGGATATAGGCCTAATCATAAGGTATCTCCACATGCATACGGACCGTGCATATATTGTTATGGCTATTATGTGCGAAGTGATCTCTGGCGTCACCAGTGCCCACTGAAACCTGCACTCCCTGCACACTCGCATGGTAGCACTACCACAACTCCTCTGCGTAGATGTGTTGCTCACAAGAGTGATTTGTTAAAGCCTCCACCTGTCGGTGTGTCTTTCCAGTTGAACCAGGTTCTTATTCCGATGAAGAGAGATGAGGTGACTCTGCTGGCCAAGAATGACACTTTGATTGTGGAAGTAGCCAAGCGGGAATACGCGAAACTCGGGCACGATGTAGATCAACATGGCTACATCCGAAACAAGATACGGGAATTGGGTCGTCTTGTCATACAACTCCGCAAGAATACCCACCAGCCAAATGCATCACTTGAATTATTTGTCCACCCCCACTACCTGAATGATATCATCAAGGCTATTCACGGTATTGCTGGCTTTAATGAAGACAACCAGTTGTATGATGTTCCGTCTCTAGCTTTAAAGATTGGACATTCCATCAAGAAGTGTGCACTCATACTTAAAGGAAATGCTCTAGAGTCTGGCCAGAAGCAAAAAGCCCAACACGCTGAAGAATTTCTGCAGTTGTGCGAACTGACCTGGCGAGACCGTGTATCCACCCATGCACACAGAACACTGTACCAAGGAAAGCGCAACCAACCTCAAATTCTGCCGACAAATGCTGATGTTGTGAAAATGTCGGCGTTCCTCTATGAAGCTGGCAACAGAGAAGTGAAACTTGTCCAGGATGCTCGGGGCGAACAAATTGGACCAGCTTGGAAGAGATTGAATGAAGTCGCACTGTGCCACCTTATTATGTTCAACCGCAGAAGGCAAGGGGAGGTATCAAAAATGAAACTAGAAGACTTTCAGAAGCACACAACAGCTAGTGTCAACGGGGAATGCCTGCTGACTGATCTTGAACGGCATCTGTGCAAGATGTTCAGAGTTGTCGAAATAGTTGGCAAGAGGGGTCGAACTGTTCCTGTGCTTCTCAGCAATGAGGTGGTGGCGTGGTTGAGTGCTCTGATTGCGAAGAGAAATGAAGCTGGAGTCGCCCACGACAACACCTACTTGTTTGCACGATGTTCTTATGGAGGTACAGGTCATATAAGAGGATGTGACTGTATAAGATTGTACGCAGACATGGCGGGCCTTGACAATGCTGCCAGCATCCGGTCTACAAAACTTCGTAAGCACGTGGCAACCGCATCGCAAATTCTTGCCTTGAAGGAACATCAACTTGAAACACTTGCAAACTTCATGGGTCATGATTTGCGTGTCCATCGTGAATACTACCAGTTGCCAGATACTGTGCAGAGGGTCACCAAACTTTCTAGACTTTTTCTCAGCTTGGAGAGGGGAAACTTGCCTTCCCAGCAGGGCAAATCCCTGGATGAACTGCATGTCACTGGCGGTAAGGACACAGTTGTTTTAAATTATTTACTCAACAGCAAAAGAAAGACATTAATTATTGCTTTTGTTGAAACATATTTGATCAGTAATTACTATTCACTAATACATCTTCAACAGCGAAAGAAATGCAAGAAATAACATTTTGTTATCAGTTCACAATATATGATAACAAATGGTATACGTGTTTGTGTGCATTTCTTTTGCTATTGCTCCTGCATTACAGAACAAGAAAGAGAAATAGAGAAAAATAGAAAGAAACAGACCACAGAAATTTGACAAGAGTTGAGTCCACTTTTCTGAATTTACATGCAGGACAACAACCAACTGTCGGGTATGTGTGCATTAATCTAACAAAAACTGCTCTTTGTGACTTGCAGAAGGCTTCACTAGTGACGAGGACAGCGATAACAGCAGTGACAATTCCTGTGATGTGCCCAGTGAAAACAGTAAGTTTAGGCTTTTATGTGTCTGTATTTTAACCAGTTCGCGCTGGATGACGTATATAAACGCAAAAATTTTCCAAAATTCAAAACGAATGACGCATAAACCTGCCAAGTTCAAGTTCGGAAATGTATGTCAGCAGCGCGCAAGGCCGGAAATGCGTGGGTGTGCTTCCCGGCACTATCAGCCTGAACCCGCTTCAGATCGAGTTTCTTAAAAAATAATCCCTCCCGTGGGCTTGGCGATGTTAAAATAATCCCGGCGCAAACTGGTTAAGTCGGGCTGTCTTTAAAAAAACAATTGTCTGTCTGTCCATTTGTTTGTTCATCTGGCTATCGGGCTGTCTGAATTAAAAGTGCCGAAATATCTGTGTTTTATATCGACTTGTTTCCTATTTGACATTAGGTACTCGACAGGCTCCTATCAGTGTTCCATCTGGAAGTCTGGCATCTCTGAACAACTCGAGACGAGTGAAACGTCGTCCCTGGACTGCCGAGGAGAAGGGAGACGTTACGAAGGGTTTGCAGAAATTCTTTCTGCTGAAGAAGCTTCCTGGCAAACGAGACATCGAAACATCCTGTCTTGTGGCACTGCAGACACGAAGCTGGAGGAACATCAAAGACTTTTGTCGGAACAAAATGAAGCTTCATCAAAGCTAAGCAGGGTGTTTCGTCAGTTCACATACATGTACGGATGCGTCAGAGTACTTGACTATTTAGAATTTGCAATCGCAATGATGACTTTAGAATGCACATCAATATGAAACCAATGGACAACCAGCAATTTAGTGTAGTGTCCTCACTTTGATAGGTGTAATTCACACACACTCAAGTGTCCTCCATTGGATAGAATGACAAGTATGCCCTCAGTGTGGTAGTGTCTACATGTATGCGTGTACATGTAGGTGTAACTTTTATTAATTTTGGGGGGTTATTTTTTGTAACCCTCAAAGTCCTCAATCCTCCAACAGGTGAAGGATTGAGGACTGTTAGGGTTAATGCAATTCGCCATAGCACACAAGGTGGGGGCTACTACTAAGGGAAGATGGAACAGAAGAACCAGCTTCTCACACTGAAAAAGATCCATGCTTACCCAGATCTCTTTCACAATGCGAATAGAGCTTTTTTTTTTAAACTGTTTTCCGAACCCTATCAAATATTCACTCTGGGTGCCCAGAAGCCAGAAACAAATGTATAAATCAAGTGTTTTTTGCAAGCACCCCCCCCCCCCCCACTTCACCCCCCGCCCACACCCACCCCTCCCACCCCTCCCCACTCCCCCTCCTCCCCACTTCCCCTCCTTCAGAGGGGCAACTAGTCCGAGGCAATTAGACATATTCTAAATCATAAACGTTTTCTGCATCCGGCAACATAGAAAGGAGTAAGATTTTGATTCATTAGTGAACTTTTTTTCTGAACCCTATCAAATATTCACTCTGGGTGCCCAGAAGCCAGAAACAAATTTATAAATCAAGTGTTTTTTGCAAGCATCCCCCCCCCCCCTTCACCCCCCGCCCACACCCACCCCTCCCCACTCCCCCTCCTCCCCACTCCCCCTCCTCCCCACTCCCCCTCCTCCCCACTCCCCCTCCCCACTTCCCCTCCTTCAGAGGGGCAACTAGTCCGAGGCAATTAGACATATTCTAAATGATAAACGTTTTCTGCATCCGGCAACATAGAAAGGAGTAAGATTTTGATTCATTAGTGAACTTTTTTTCTGAACCCTATCAAATATTCACTCTGGGTGCCCAGAAGCCAGAAACAAATTTGTAAATCAAGTGTTTTTTGCAAGCACCATCTCCCCCCTCCCTCTCCCCCCCTTCCCCCTACCCCCCACCCCCTCCCCCCTACCCCCCTCCCCCCTCCCCCTCCCCCCTCCCCCTCCCCCCTCCCCCCTCCCCCCTCCCCCTCCCCCCTCCCCCCTCCCCCCTCCCCCCTCCCCCCTCCCCCCTCCCCCCTCCCCCCTCCCCCCTCCCCCCTCCCCCCTCCCCCCTCCCCCTCCCCCCTCCCCCCTCCCCCCTCCCCCCTCCCCCCTCCCCCCTCCCCCCTCCCCCCTCCCCCCTCCCCCCTCCCCCCTCCCCCCTCCCCCCTCCCCCCTCCCCCCTCCCCCCTCCCCCCTCCCCCCTCCCCCCTCCCCCCTCCCCCCTCCCCCCTCCCCCCTCCCCCCTCCCCCCTCCCCCCTCCCCCCTCCCCCCTCCCCCCTCCCCCCTCCCCCCTCCCCCCTCCCCCCTCCCCCCTCCCCCCTCCCCCCTCCCCCCTCCCCCCTCCCCCCTCCCCCCTCCCCCCTCCCCCCTCCCCCCTCCCCCCTCCCCCCTCCCCCCTCCCCCCTCCCCCCTCCCCCCTCCCCCTCCCCCCTCCCCCCTCCCCCCTCCCCCCTCCCCCCCTCCCCCCTCCCCCCTTTTCCAATGTTGGAGATGTTTGCCGGTCCGTGCGCACAAAGTGGAACCGCCCAAAATGAACAACACTGAACAGGGGGCGCGGGGGTTACGCTTAACCCCTGACCAAAATTAGTGAACAGCGTGTACAGAAATCGATAAATCTTGGTTTCCGCACAACAAATTCCAAAGTGTTTGCTTGGCATTTCGGCTGATGCTTTTGGGCAGCACAACAACCATTTTACAAAGTGGAAGTATAAAAAAATTTACACAGTCACCAGTATTCATTTAAATTAATGTACATTTTATTGTTCAAGTGCATTTTTTTTTAAATGTACATTATATATTCAGTTTTTTTCGTTTGGTTTTAGAATTTCAATTTCATTATGTTTTAAAGTTTGCTTTTGTTTAATTTTATTATATTACTTTTGGAGGGGGCGGGCAATTGCAGAATTGGCATCATCATTTTTATTTGCTTTTTCAAACCACCATGGACAGTTCTATAAAGGAATACTACCTCTGAACAAACTTAGGACCTTATTTTTAATAATATAATTGTTTTTGTAAACACTCTAATGCCTAATGCTCATCTAAAAAAAATATGATTGTTGTTAATTGTACTATGTTTGTGACATGACAGTATAGACATAAACATGGAAGTCTACAGTTAAATTGTAGATGTTTGCAATCGTGCTGAAAACCACCTTTTCACATTGTATGACAAAGATTGCCGTAATTAGAAAAAAAAACACCTGTTTAACATAGAGTTTTCCTTCAAGTGTTACAAACAAACAAGCGATATCGAAAAATCAGTACAAGTTGTGTAGCATAGTACATGTACATTTTATCTGGCAATAAAAACAATCAGTTCTTAATTGCGGAAAACTAATTCATGTTTCTTGGTCTTGATTTTGTGTTAAGGTAGAATACACCATTTGCAGATATCGAAAGAATTTACTACCTAATTATTAAAAGATATCTTATCATCTGAAAGTTAATAATTAATAATGATTGGAGGCATCCAGCAAATTGAGTGCGCTAGATGTCCTTTAATTATTCTGAAAAATATAATTTTATTTAAAAAAAATTGCGATCGCGAAAAAACACAATTAAGATCAACTGCTCGACGCCGGTTAAAAATAAACGCTGTTTGTGCTTTTCTCGGCATGCACGATTGTCAAACTTCGGACATAATTTACTTTAAACTACACCCCCCAAAATCCACCCATTCATGATAATTCAAGCTATTACCAATGGTGCATCCTATCTTTAAGTAATGATGTACTAAATTCCTTATTTCACCAGGGTAGACCCTATAATTTATCTAAATACACCGTGACCTTGAGTAAAACTTGTTTAGTTGAGAGAATATTTGTAAAGCAAATAATATATTTAGTGAAAAAACATTTGGGCGGGGGGGGGGGGGGGGGAATTCAAAAAACCCACATTTGTACCATTTGTCTTATTGTCTTATTTAACCTCTCATTCTAACAATACATATAATAATCAATCTTTACCCAATATCAGCGACGCAAAGCAGCGCGTACAAAGTGGAACGCGCTTTTGTTGGTCTTCAGGAATTTGGTAGTGGAATGGAAAAACCTTCCAACGGACAGCCATCATTTCAGTTTCCCTCTCATCCACAGCCCCACCCTGGACAAGCACAAGTTGATGTTTCCCAGTACAAAAAATTGGGGTGTCATTTTCTAAAACTAGATCTCGTGCAAAGTAGGATTTAGGGGCCGGAAGGTGGACAAGTTGACCTTCTAGTAATAAAAGAAGGTCTTGCCAGGGTATCATTTGTTGAGTCCAACGAAAGTCATTGAGAAAGAGGACTTCTGCCTGCTCAGCACCAATCCACGCAAACGTGGTTGTTGCTGGGTTGGTAAATGTTTTATAGATTTTGTTGAGTGGATTTAATAAAAATGTTTTTCCGCAATTTGCTGGGCCAGTAATCATTATGTTACGATATTTTCCCCTGCCTTTGTCCAGAAGCGTGGCAACTGCTTCTGTAAAAGTCTGTTCGAACACACCATTGTTATGCAGAACGTCTTTAGCACATCTCAGCCAGTCGCCATGACAGACACATTTATCGACTTTATGACACTTCTCCAGTATTTGAAGTCGAGTCAGTCTCGATCGCTCTAGTAGTGGTTCAGCTTCCGCCATGTCCCAGGCGTCCTTTAAACAAAATGGGAAGGGGGAAGGGGGGGGGGGGGGGGGAGGGAGAGAGAAAAAAACCACACAATAACATTACTGGATGAATTTACAACAGGCTTCGAACAGTCAGGCGAAGGAGTTCTACTTTTTCCAGACAAAATAAATAAGCATGAGAGATAATACTATTAGGGCTTATTAACGAATTTTCAAAGAGTCGTATAAATAATAATTGTTGTTGTTGTTGTTTCTATTGTGGGATTCTGCGACCCTCATCAATATGTACACAGCTAAAGTGTAATGAAAAATTTGTGGAAATCTGAGTTTATTAAAACACTAATTTGTTAGCAAAGATGGTGTGTACCTCAAATTATTTGATGTTCATTTTAATGCAGCCTATAGGCTATGTGTTACCTTTAGTACTTGGTTGACAACTCTCTCGCCCCTGTTGATTATAAACTCGGCCAGGTCGGTTTTCCCCATCGTTTTCTGTTTGTTGGCAAAGGCCAACAACTCCAAGCGTGACTTGATGCCTTTGGAGACCATGATTTGGCCGACGTCGTAGGCCGACAACCGGGATCGACGCTTTTTTTTGGACGGTTGTTCCGTATCTTCTGCAGACCGCTTCACGACCGCGTCATGACGCACTTTAGAGGCCTGGGCTGTCCTAGGCGGGTCCGCGTTTGTCAAATCGGGATGGCCGGGTGACTGTATTACAAGTTCGTCTTCCTTCATGACATACTGCCATGCGCTGAAATAATTGGTGTGATTGGACGAAAAGTTCACTCTGATACCGTTCACATCAGCTAAACGATTTCGCACTTGTAGCCAGCGCATGGCAGCTTGAAGTTTAACCGCCATGTGATAGTGAAAACCCCCGTTTATGTGAGGTTCCTTGCAGCAAGACCAGCACACGACATGCACCGGACTAAAAGCTTGCACGACTTTTCCCGCAAATGTCGCTCGATCTGGTATGACCCTATCGTCTGCCTGGCTGTAGGTAATCAAGTAGACTTGTCGCACTTGACGGTCCGCCAGTGGCATTAATTCCACGTTGTTGTCCATGGTGGTTCGAGTGCGGCCAAATTGTAGACCAAGTGCCCGGATAGATGTCGATGATGCCAATTCTGCAATTGCCCCAATGACACTACACGACCGGCGGCTTATATAGCCTTGCAATTACCCAGCACCAAATTTTCTCCATGCTAGAACAATCAACTACAATGTACATTCAAAACTACACGTGTCTCGTTGGACAAATGTTACTTAATGACGTCATATTATGTACACCTGTCAAGTTGGCACCCTGCCAACGTCGTAGACCGTCACGGTCAACCCTTCACGGTTGACAGTCGGCAAAAAATGGTTTTAAATGTGATTGTATGAATCTTTTTCTTATTTGTCTTGTCATGAGAGTTTCAAATGTGCCGTCTGACCAATAGATGGTTTTGTGGTTGCAATGTGTCTTAATTCGCTGGGAAGCTTGAGTAAACGTGAACGGTTAACCCCTACTGGTAAAGTAAGATAAGAATTATTATTACTTTAAACACAGACTTATGGTTTACCGTTGAATAAAACAATGATTTCACGGATTCTCGTAAGTCAATATACCGAAAGTAACATTATATTGTTTTTTGACGCTGCAAAGTCACTGTTAAAAAACAGACATTCGTTTGGAGGCGTCCGGTTATCTTGAATTAGTCATGGTAAATCGTGGTGCCTCCTCTTTGGTCTATCGTGTCGACCGTTAGAAACTCCACCCACCCCTTCCTAACCGCAAAATATAATTTACCTATATGATCAGCGTGTGTAAGGCCTTTGAAATTAATAGGAGACACTCTAAACAGGAACAAAATGCTGGCGGCCTAGACACATTTTTATCATTTTCAATATGTGGGTCATCACGAGGAATATTGGTCCAAATTGGTGTCGGAAATATTGTTAGACTCGGAAAGGGTTAATGGATGCGTCGTTACGTAATTCTTATTATCTCTACTCAAAATCAATGCAGTGGCTTAGCTAGCCAGCGCTATATAAAAGCATGATTGAAAAGTTTAGTCAGTCGGTGTAGTACGGCCCGTCTGGGTGCGTGTACATGTCAATACCGCAAATGGAGGGCTTTAATGTAAGTACACACTCACATACTGAGGACACCTTGCAAACCGAGCGCGTCCTCGGTATGAAATATTGTGAAAAATGGCACTTTCGTGGCCGTTTTTGACTGTTGGTTAAATATCAAAGCGTTTGGGAGGAGTCCTCGGTTGACGCATAAGACCTGACGTGAGGCAGTATGCACATTTTTTTCCCCGTCAAAAAAACCGCAAACGGGATTACTCTGAATGGCATAGCGCCCTCCGTTGGTTGCGCGTGTGAAAATGACGTAAATGTAAACATGTATGTACAATTACATGTGTACATTAGTACATGACAACATACTCGTTCAGACATGTCTTAACTATTATAACGTTGTTTTGGCCTAAGTGCATATTGTAGTTTATGCGAAGACGTGGTCATTTGCAGCTAGCTAGGTGTACCATGGAGCTGGAATAAATGGTAAGTAGAGATATTGTATTTGGAAGCTTGCATGTTACTCGCTATGTATGACTATGAGTATGACTGAGTATGAATGTAGCAGAGTATGACATACCCGTCATCTGGGGTGACTTTGATAGTTTTTGGCACTTCTGATATCTTTTGAGTAGGATAAATGGGGTTTTCACCCTTGATTCTTTCAACTAATAACAATGTGCCTCTTGGCTATCAATAGACCAAATCACTTCTTCATCAGATTGTGTTTTCATATTTTTTTTAAAACCACAACAAAATATCAAAGTCACCCCGTTGTCGGGGTGACATTGATAACCAATGAATAAAGCCTATGTTATCAAATTAACCCTCTTATTGGGGTGACTTTGATAATTTTAATTCGTTTTAAAAAAACACAAGCTACAAAACTATTCAAACAATACAAATATTTGGGTTTTCTGATAACTTTAATGGTTTGATAGCCCCTCGACCCAGCCTTCCGTTTATAGACCCGTGGCATGATTGTTACGGTACATCAGAGCTCAATCAGTATCTGCGAAGACAGAAAAGACAAATACTATCATAAAAACACAACTACACAGAGTTTTGGACACTTTGTTGTTCAATTTTGACATTCGGGGTGATTTATCAAAGTCACACTGAGTATCAAAGTCACCCCAGATGACGGTATATGACGTGCTCATTTACGTTGTAATGTAATTTTTAGTTAAATGGCCTCGATCTCTTACTCTAGTCTATAGGATGATATGGGAAGTGAATATGCCTAATTTCAGAATAATATAGAAGTTATAACCAAATTTAACTGCTTTATTTTGCCAACGCAAGCATGAGTTGTTGAGCACCGTGCGAACAAGAAATAGTTAATTGTAGTTATTGTATAAATAATAAAACAAATAAGTAGCCACAATTATTAATATTTAATTGTATAAGCCAATTTGGTATTCCAACTGCACATGCGCACATTTTCCCTTGACGATTTTTCTTTCGATATAAACATTTCATCGATTGCGTGCAAAAGCATAGCGGGGTACCAGCAAATTTCAAGAGATCGTCGTGTTTTAAAGTTACTAAGTAACATATTTTTGTTTACGTTTTGGTGTTTTCAGCCGCTTTGTGTGGCCAAACTTTTGTTCGAACAAATATTATTTATTTTTTTCGATTTCACAAGAAAATGTAAAAAATGCGGATTTGGTTACCACGTCCCCCATAGCCTTGTGTGCATTTGTCTGCCGTGTTTGTATCACTTGACCTCCTTGAGAAAAATTGTTGAATCTTGTTGTGCACATGCGCAGTCGGAACTCCAAAGTGGCTTATTATCAGTTTAATGGTATATTGTTGTTGTATTGTTGTGTAGTCTAGGTGTGGCTGACAGAACTACCATAACAAACATGAAACGAAGTAGTCGTCTTGATGGAACCTTGACAAATCACCAGCATCATGAAGGGGAGAACGTAATCGCACTGTGGCCTCCAGATTCATCATGGTATCCTGCCGTAATAATCTCCTTCACCAAAGGTAAGTGCGGAGCCTCTAAAAGGACATATGACGAAAACAAATGGAATGCCCTCGTAATTTGTGGGTTCACGTTAACGTGAACCCACATTAGGGTTGTGGGTTCTGTAGGTAAGAAATGTAATCCATAATGTAGAATCCCATTTGTCACACATAAATTAAGACAGCTGTATACCCTCTTACATCCCCCCATGACATGTACCACATGTAAATAAACAATGCCATTTTTCCTAAACTTGATTCCTCCCCCCCCCCCTTTCAGAACCAAAAATATATATGATCTGTAAACAACAAATACTTTTCAACATTCCACTCCCAATTGCATGTAATCCCTTTAAAGTTTAATTAGTTGAATTTGTGGCTTTCTTATCAGGAAAGTACTGCGTCCGATACACAGATGGTGTGACACGCTGCCTATTTGAGCACCAGGTGAGAAAATTACCATAGAATGCATTAATTAAAAACAGACAGGTTAGGAAGAATACCAATGAAATGCGTAATTCTTCCAAATAGGCACTTGGGGAGACAAACTAGCGTAATTTGTTAGGTAATAAGGAGACAGTGGCACTTAGGGAGACATTTTAGTGTCTCCCTAAGTGCCTTAGAAGTCTTAGAAGTCATATAATGAATGCACATGACACAAATTCTCATTTGAATTACATATCTTTTTATGAAGAGGATAAATACCGTACATGAAATCCTTTAATGTAAACACCCGGATCTTAAAATTGTTTTACCAGAGCACAATTCAATCATTGTTAACTTTCTGTTCTATTGCTTGGTTTAACTCGCTCACTGTTAACAACCGGAAGAAACTGGAACGTATTGTGAAACGTGCAGATAGGATTATAGGTGATGGTAATGAGAGCCTTCAGGTGTTGGTTCAAAGGAGTCTCATGAACAAGTTCAACTGTGTTTTGTCTGACGGCACACATCCTCTCAACCCATTAATTGTTACAAATAAATCGGGTAGAATTCGTCAGTTAAGTCTAAAAACAAACAGGTTCAAAAATTCCTTTTTACCAAATGCCATACACAACTTTAACTGTAATTTTACTAGATGATTGCAGGGTGTATTTACCTTGTGCAATGTGTATAGTCCCAAAGAAATAGGCTTTTAAATTCTTTTACCAACTTCATATTCAAGGTATAACAGAGTAGGGGCCCGGGTCGTTATCATGTAGTTAATTGGAATTGAAATTGTATAATTTGTAATATGTAATGTTAGTAAATGATTTCTTGTGTGTATTGCCTTTGTGAGCATATTTTCTAATATTTGTGTAATTTTTGTGTAATTACTGCTGTACTAGGGAAATCAAATTTCATGTGTGTCACATGATGAATAAATGAATTGAATTGAATTGAATTGAATTGAAATACCGGTATGTCGTCAGTTAAGTTGCACATCAAGGGCGAATGTTGTTGCTTGTGATGGTGTTAAAATAGATAGTATATTTTATAGATAACACAAAGAAATTGTTATTTGTTTAAAATTAAATGTGATTTTGATTTGATTTCTATGCCAGGTGGCCCATCCGAGTTTCTTGAATCCGCACTTGAATGGTTCAGACAGTCTACAAAGCAGTTCCATTTGGGATGATGGCCCACAGGCTGATTCTGGTACAGGGCCTGCCGTTTGTACTGCTCCATATGAGGTAATTCACACACACTCAACTTGTTTTCAGAACCCAAATATTCACTCTGGGTGCCCAGAAGCCAGAAACAAATTTATAAATCAAGTGTTTTTTTTGCAAGCACCCCCCCCCCTTTCACCCCCCCCACCCCACACCCCACCCCTCCCACCCCTACTCCCAACTCCCTCTCCTTCAGAGGGGCAACTAGTCCGAGGCAATTAGGCATATGCGTCTACCCCGAAAGAAAATAACAGTGGTGTTTTGGGTTTTTTCCACTCGTTCTAAATCATAAACGTTTTCTGCATCCGGCAACATAGAAAGTAGTAAGATTTTGATTCATTAGTGAACTTGTTTTCTGAACCCTATCAAATATTCACTGTGGGTGCCCAGAAGCCAGAAACAAATTTGTAAATAAAGTGTTTTTGGCAAGCACCATCCCCCCCCCCCCCCCTTCCCCCCCCCCCCCCCCACACACCCACCCCTCCCCCACACACCCACCCCTCCCCTCGCCCTCCCACCCCTCCCCAAAGAAATTGTTATTTGTTTGAAATTAAATGTGATTTTGATTTGATTTCTATGCCAGGTGGCCCATCCGAGTTTCTTGAATCCGCACTTGAATGGTTCAGACAGTCTACAAAGCAGTTCCATTTGGGATGATGGCCCACAGGCTGATTCTGGTACAGGGCCTGCCGTTTGTACTGCTCCATATGAGGTAATTCACACACACTCAACTTGTTTTCAGAACCCAAATATTCACTCTGGGTGCCCAGAAGCCAGAAACAAATTTATAAATCAAGTGGTTTTTTTGCAAGCACCCCCCCCCCTTTCACCCCCCCCCCCCCCCCACCCCACACCCCACCCCTCCCACCCCTACTCCCAACTCCCTCTCCTTCAGAGGGGCAACTAGTCCGAGGCAATTAGGCATATGCGTCTACCCCGAAAGAAAATAACAGTGGTGTTTTGGTTTTTTTCCACTCGTTCTAAATCATAAACGTTTTCTGCATCCGGCAACATAGAAAGTAGTAAGATTTTGATTCATTAGTGAACTTGTTTTCTGAACCCTATCAAATATTCACTGTGGGTGCCCAGAAGCCAGAAACAAATTTGTAAATAAAGTGTTTTTGGCAAGCACCATCCCCCCCCCCTTCACCCCACACACCCACCCCCCCCCCCCCCCCCCCCCCACACACCCACCCCTCCCCCACACACCCACCCCTCCCCTCGCCCTCCCACCCCTCCCCTCGCCCTCCCACCCCTCCCCAAAGAAATTGTTATTTGTTTAAAATTAAATGTGATTTTGATTTGATTTCTATGCCAGGTGGCCCATCCGAGTTTCTTGAATCCGCACTTAAATGGTTCAGACAGTCTACAAAGCAGTTCCATTTGGGATGATGGCCCACAGGCTGATTCTGGTACAGGACCTGCCGTTTGTACTGCTCCATATGAAGCCTCAAGTGCCGAGTCACAGAGATCATCAACCGAGGCTACTGAGACCGGTCACATAACGGTCATGGAGACCAGCAATGAAAGTGGGCACAGGAAATGGGACAAGAAACACTTTTGCTTTTTCTGTGAAGTACCTCAATCTAAGTTGCCCCGTCATCTCCAGTCATGTCACAAAGAAGAGAGCGAAGTTGTAGAGATTGCGTCTGAGACCAACCCAAGTGCCCGTAAGATACTTTTGTGGAAAATCCGCAATGTTGGTAATCATAGGCACAATTGCCAAGTCCTTCGGAAAGGCCGGGGTGCACTTATTGTAGGATATAGGCCTAATCATAAGGTATCTCCACATGCATACGGACCGTGCATATATTGTTATGGCTATTATGTGCGAAGTGATCTCTGGCGTCACCAGTGCCCACTGAAACCTGCACTCCCTGCACACTCGCATGGTAGCACTACCACAACTCCTCTGCGTAGATGTGTTGCTCACAAGAGTGATTTGTTAAAGCCTCCACCTGTCGGTGTGTCTTTCCAGTTGAACCAGGTTCTTATTCCGATGAAGAGAGATGAGGTGACTCTGCTGGCCAAGAATGACACTTTGATTGTGGAAGTAGCCAAGCGGGAATACGCGAAACTCGGGCACGATGTAGATCAACATGGCTACATCCGAAACAAGATACGGGAATTGGGTCGTCTTGTCATACAACTCCGCAAGAATACCCACCAGCCAAATGCATCACTTGAATTATTTGTCCACCCCCACTACCTGAATGATATCATCAAGGCTATTCACGGTATTGCTGGCTTTAATGAAGACAACCAGTTGTATGATGTTCCGTCTCTAGCTTTAAAGATTGGACATTCCATCAAGAAGTGTGCACTCATACTTAAAGGAAATGCTCTAGAGTCTGGCCAGAAGCAAAAAGCCCAACACGCTGAAGAATTTCTGCAGTTGTGCGAACTGACCTGGCGAGACCGTGTATCCACCCATGCACACAGAACACTGTACCAAGGAAAGCGCAACCAACCTCAAATTCTGCCGACAAATGCTGATGTTGTGAAAATGTCGGCGTTCCTCTATGAAGCTGGCAACAGAGAAGTGAAACTTGTCCAGGATGCTCGGGGCGAACAAATTGGACCAGCTTGGAAGAGATTGAATGAAGTCGCACTGTGCCACCTTATTATGTTCAACCGCAGAAGGCAAGGGGAGGTATCAAAAATGAAACTAGAAGACTTTCAGAAGCACACAACAGCTAGTGTCAACGGGGAATGCCTGCTGACTGATCTTGAACGGCATCTGTGCAAGATGTTCAGAGTTGTCGAAATAGTTGGCAAGAGGGGTCGAACTGTTCCTGTGCTTCTCAGCAATGAGGTGGTGGCGTGGTTGAGTGCTCTGATTGCGAAGAGAAATGAAGCTGGAGTCGCCCACGACAACACCTACTTGTTTGCACGATGTTCTTATGGAGGTACAGGTCATATAAGAGGATGTGACTGTATAAGATTGTACGCAGACATGGCGGGCCTTGACAATGCTGCCAGCATCCGGTCTACAAAACTTCGTAAGCACGTGGCAACCGCATCGCAAATTCTTGCCTTGAAGGAACATCAACTTGAAACACTTGCAAACTTCATGGGTCATGATTTGCGTGTCCATCGTGAATACTACCAGTTGCCAGATACTGTGCAGAGGGTCACCAAACTTTCTAGACTTTTTCTCAGCTTGGAGAGGGGAAACTTGCCTTCCCAGCAGGGCAAATCCCTGGATGAACTGCATGTCACTGGCGGTAAGGACACAGTTGTTTTAAATTATTTACTCAACAGCAAAAGAAAGACATTAATTATTGCTTTTGTTGAAACATATTTGATCAGTAATTACTATTCACTAATACATCTTCAACAGCGAAAGAAATGCAAGAAATAACATTTTGTTATCAGTTCACAATATATGATAACAAATGGTATACGTGTTTGTGTGCATTTCTTTTGCTATTGCTCCTGCATTACAGAACAAGAAAGAGAAATAGAGAAAAATAGAAAGAAACAGACCACAGAAATTTGACAAGAGTTGAGTCCACTTTTCTGAATTTACATGCAGGACAACAACCAACTGTCGGGTATGTGTGCATTAATCTAACAAAAACTGCTCTTTGTGACTTGCAGAAGGCTTCACTAGTGACGAGGACAGCGATAACAGCAGTGACAATTCCTGTGATGTGCCCAGTGAAAACAGTAAGTTTAGGCTTTTATGTGTCTGTATTTTAACCAGTTCGCGCCGGATGACGTATATAAACGCAAAAATTTTCCAAAATTCAAAACGAATGACGCATAAACCTGCCAAGTTCAAGTTCGGAAATGTATGTCAGCAGCGCGCAAGGCCGGAAATGCGTGGGTGTGCTTCCCGGCACTATCAGCCTGAACCCGCTTCAGATCGAGTTTCTTAAAAAATAATCCCTCCCGTGGGCTTGGCGATGTTAAAATAATCCCGGCGCAAACTGGTTAAGTCGGGCTGTCTTTAAAAAAACAATTGTCTGTCTGTCCATTTGTTTGTTCATCTGGCTATCGGGCTGTCTGAATTAAAAGTGCCGAAATATCTGTGTTTTATATCGACTTGTTTCCTATTTGACATTAGGTACTCGACAGGCTCCTATCAGTGTTCCATCTGGAAGTCTGGCATCTCTGAACAACTCGAGACGAGTGAAACGTCGTCCCTGGACTGCCGAGGAGAAGGGAGACGTTACGAAGGGTTTGCAGAAATTCTTTCTGCTGAAGAAGCTTCCTGGCAAACGAGACATCGAAACATCCTGTCTTGTGGCACTGCAGACACGAAGCTGGAGGAACATCAAAGACTTTTGTCGGAACAAAATGAAGCTTCATCAAAGCTAAGCAGGGTGTTTCGTCAGTTCACATACATGTACGGATGCGTCAGAGTACTTGACTATTTAGAATTTGCAATCGCAATGATGACTTTAGAATGCACATCAATATGAAACCAATGGACAACCAGCAATTTAGTGTAGTGTCCTCACTTTGATAGGTGTAATTCACACACACTCAAGTGTCCTCCATTGGATAGAATGACAAGTATGCCCTCAGTGTGGTAGTGTCTACATGTATGTGTGCGTGTGTACTACACCCGTGTGCTAGTTCCACAATTGCATCGTAAAGTGCATGCGTAGTAAACTAGCACACGGGTTACCTGGGTTTGCTAGTTAACTACGCATGTGCGTATTTTCCCTCTGCGTGAATGCTTTTGTGCACGCTTAGGAAACAGCAAAAAAAGCGGATGGCACGTAATGGTGATGGACCAGTGAGAATGGGGCTCTGGATCATGAATATGTATGAGGTATAGTAATTCAGCAAGGAACACAGTTCATTGCAACCACTGTTGTGTCAAAGTTACCCATCTCCGTGGTCCGTCAGGTTGGCATCTTGCAACAATATAAATTAAAAAAATAATTGTCAACTTCCCCGTAGTCTGCAAATGGGCAGACTGTGTCAAAAGTAATACTTCACAATGCCTAGAAATAACACATGGCTATAGAAGCGTCTGTAGTAACGTTCCATTGACTTGTGTGATATCGGACACATATTCCCACAAGTATTTCGGTCGCAACTGTACTTTCCAGAGCAGGCGCGCGGTCACAACTTCAGCACAGCGTGCAAAAGAACGTATTTGTGCATGCCCCCATGATGATCAGACAAGCACACATACAAAGTACACACACGAACACAGTGTTTTCTTTTGGATAATACCAGAAACTTAGAAAGAAAGAAATCACTGGCTGATGAATTGGCAGTCGGCAATTTTGAACAATTTTGATGGAAAGTTGGTATCGTAATACCTTTTTTCCAAAAACCATTACAATTTTGTTGGTTCTCATGTTATCGCTTAAAAAAATTAAGGTCGGTCGGGTGACCCGAACCTAAGGTATTTTTTTGTTTGACATATTTTAGTTCATGACTATTTTAGTTTATAATGGATATTAAAGCTAGCAGAGCTTTTTTGTTTGTTTAATTTTAAAGAAAATAATTAATCTTACCCAGAACAGCAATGCAAGGAGTTGAAGGTAGGTTGGAATCAGCTTCAAGATCATCCCTTGTTGCCATATCCTATGTGCACCAAGTAACAGAAGTAAATAGGATTTAGCAGAAAACTGCAAACTGCTTTAAAATAGGAATTACCGGACAAAAGGTAAAAGTTCAGATTGAAAGGGCTTTAGCAATTTATAGCTTGCAAAACCTGAACAAATTTGTTTTAAGAAAACCCTGAATAACATTTTTTCAGGAAATGTCAGGGAATCAAGACCATCTGGTACATGTACATGTACAATGCAGATGAACAATAAGAACAAATATGGTACATGTACATGTGCCACTTCCCCAGTTTTCTACTGCTTTACATGACTTGAACTAAAAATTAAATGCGTTTTGGCACTGGTCTAATACAAAGCCGTTTTTGTTAATTGTAGAGCTACATGTCTCTACCATATGGTACAACCTGAAAACTGAACCCTGCTATATGACCGAGGTGCAAAAGATCCACATCACTTACATCATAGTAACAGATCAAGACAGACTCGTCTTCTTTGAAGTACGTGGCTAGCAGCTTTGGCAGACTTCTTAAGACAGCTGACGAGTTCTGGACTTCACCAACAGCTTTAACCAAATCTGCTGGGGCCTTCTTTGTTTTGAAGAATTTGACAAGCCTGGTTCCCTTGCTGACAAACTCATCTTTAAGTTTCTCACCCAAGTCAATACCTGTCAAACTGTTGAAGTGAGCCAATAGTAGGTTATATTAGTAATAGGAATAGGTTATTATTGTATGTATGCGTAATTGCAATGTGTAATAAGTTAATTCTATTGTTTTTTGGTATTATTTCATTACGTAACCTTTTTTTATTAACCAAAATTATTGGTTAATAATCTCATCTAGATAGGGTCTTTTAGAAAAAGGTATAAAAGTCGTGTATACGAGAAACTAGGGACTGTATACGAAAAACTAGGGACTGTATACAAAAAACTAGGGACTGTATACAATTAACTAGGGACTGTATACAATAAAGTTAATGCATATGATGTCACACGCGCGACGCGTACGCGCTAATCGCACGTACAACCGGGCGGAGCGGTGAGGTCAAACACACTTTGTTTGACCTCACCGCTCCGCCCGATTGTACGTGCGATTAGCGCGTACGCGTAGCGCGCGTGACGTCAATGCAACCCCTTTATTAACTAGGGACTGCACATGCGCTACCGGAACTCACATAAGAATAGAAAAAGTACGTAGGATTACGGTCACGTAAGAATAGCCACGGTCTAAATTTATAGGCCTGCCCTAGCTGAGGCCTACACCAGCACTAGCACTGCAGCAGACCAGACATTGCCAATGCCAGACATAACCATAAGACAAAGCAGAAATTGTTAACCTAGGCCTACATGTAGGGCCGGGGCCTAGGCTACATGCCAAGTTTAAGGCCGAATGATTTCTATGAAGAAAAACAGTCTCTATCTATTCGCAGTCTGGTGCCGCACGGATTGCGGTATGGCCTACATGATACAGGTTTACAGCACACAGATTGGGGGCTAGCCCAGGTTGGCCACATTCTTCACTGCAATTTTCGCGGTCGGACATCCGGGAACCTTGTTTATCTTCTCATTGTTTGTGCAATTAGCGCAAAGGGAGAAATTTGAGGTTTAATGCATGTTGTTATGGACGGCTCGCCCCTTCGTGACGTCATGCCGATCGCGAGAATGTTTACAACGGAGTCCAACCTGGGACCAAATTTCATAAAGCTGCTTAAGCACAACATTTTGCTTAAGCACAAAAATCCTTGGCCTTGCCTAATAAATCAGGTAATTAGAGCCAAAATTCCATGCGATTGTTTATATGCCAAGAAACCTATAAAGTACTCCATGACACATAACAGCAGCTAAGTACCAATCACAAACAACATCATACATAACATTAACATGGAGTTGTGGCTGGTATTGGTAAACTGGTGTTACTAAGCAAGAATGTTTTGTGCTTTTAAAGCAATTTTATGCTTATAAATGCAGCTCTATGAAATTGGCCCCCTCCCCTACCCTGGGCTACATTAGCCTTTAAACAAGGCCACATGTCTGATAGACGCCGAGCGACTAAAAAGAGACTAATCGCGAAAACCTGAGTGAACGCCAGTGCGAATTGCCCAGACAAGTGGCCTTTATCAATCTGGTTTGGATTTCTTATGTTAACCTTTGTTTCCGACTGGAATCGCTACCGAAATGGTAGCGTCCAATCAGCGAACGTATCTCCGCGTGACGTCAGCTTATATTTGAGTTGGACTAGTTCATTTTACAAACAGGGAATGTCCAATCATGTCACTTACAATATTTAGCTCAAATCATCAGTTGCTTCCTAATTTATTGCAATTTTGCATGTAAAATAGATTTAAATGTGATATCTTGTATTTATCATTAATATATTCAACTCAGAAGCAAAATTTATATACGTTTTTTTACCTTTTCCTACATGCTTTGATATTGAACGAATCACGAACGAAGCCAACTGGGAGATCGCCGTTCCGATTGGGCGTATTGGCATGCTAATATGTATCTATGAATAATTCATGCCGAGCAGTGAAACCTACATTGCAAAAGGCCTCGTGACATTCGTCACTCGGTCGCGCGTTCACCCCGGGTATCTAGACTCATCTCAGCCGCTTAGCCAGAGTCACGAGGCCTTGTCAAAAGGCTAGGGCTACATGGGATCTGTTCCTTGCTCTATGGGCTAAGTAATTGCGGGGCCAATTATGATGGCAATGTCAGGATTAATTATTTAACGTTACTCATCTGGTTTATAACGTTAGGGCTATAAACCAGCGACAGTCAGTGTGAATGCACATTTGGTCAACAGTGGTCAAGAAACTCCAGAAATTCGGGCTTACATTATGCCTAATTTTACCTTTGTTTGTAGCGGCAGAATCACAACTTGTTTGGGCCTTCGCCGATGCAGTCACGTCACTTCAGCAGACCCTTCAGAGCTCAGTCTAGTTTCCTTGCTCTATGGTCTAGTCGGCGCGAGCAAATGCAGAAATGTTGTCTGCGAAATTTAGTCTGAGCATCGCGCACGTTTGAACGACGATAAACTCGGCATAAAAGGTGGAGCGGCGGAATTCAGACTTGCCTTCCCATGCGGCAAAGGTAAAAAAAAAATGCCCCGGCTTCGTGCGTATACCTATATCATATGGCTACGGCTGGGAAATAATACGTACATGTATGTACGTCTAGTCTATTGGCGCTTTCAGCCACTTCTTGCCGCGCTGCATCATATCAGCTGGGCCAAGGCAGTCTACTCATTACTAGGACCGTTTTCCAAACCCTAGCCTCGTCTTCTTTGGCTTTGTTTATAAGGTTCGACAATAGTTTTGGAGCCAAATTGGAGCCTAAGCTGTGGTTTGGTAAACGGACGTGGTCTGGCGCGATTTCATAGAGAACTGCTTAAGCAACAACTTTAACTGCTTAGTAAAATGAGCTTAACAGCTGATATACATTATTTGTGATTGGTATTTAGCTTAGCATAACAATCACGTGGAATTTTGGCTTGTAACATGATTTTATTGTGTTTTTGTGCTTAAGCAAATTGATATGGGCCCAATTTATTGGCTCTGCTAACCACATAATTCCATGCTTACGATCACCATCTTTCGCTAACTGCGCTAGCAGAAAAAATATGTGCTAACCCTGTAAGCGCAGAATGCTTAGTTACGGATGTACGCATGCGCAGAAGCCAAAATGTCCTGCTAACGCGTGAAATACGCTTACCGTAAACACGGAATTTCCTGCTACAGTAAGCAGAGATTTTTCGCTAACGGTTAGCAGTTAACTGCTTAACAGTTAACTGCTTATTATCGGCAAAACAATCTTTGCCTACGGTAAACGTTAGAAACGGAAGTATGTTTGTTTTATACTCATCGCCTAATGACCCATGACAAACTTTAAAAAAGCCAAAGCGCATGAAAAATGCACTGCAGTGGTATCATAAATAATTAGTTATAAATAATTATTGTTTGTGTCTCCAATATTTTTACGGGTAATTCCTCGTTCGGAGTAAAATTACGGAGAACCAATCTAGTACCTCCAGTAAAATAACGGACTTTCTCCAAGGACCCGTATAATAACGAACATTTCCCAAAAGACCTGTAAAATAACATGCATTTTTCTTGCACCCGTAAAATTACGGGTGTCTTTCTTGTTCCATGTGAAAAACGGTATTTTACCCGTGGTTTAAAGTTCACAGAGGATTTCCGTGAAATTTCTCCGTAAAAATACGGAGACTTTTTACAGTGTACTTAAGTTGATAGTAAGTTGATACATACCAAGTAAGTTGATACCCATAAGTGGTTTCCATAAACCGTTGTAGTTCAGTCGTGCATCCGAGGCCATGCAACAATCCATTTCACTGGACGCGCTTATGTGGTCATTTGGGATTGTCCCGTCCTCCAGGATCAAATCAGACCCGGAACCTTTCATAGTGTATTTTAGAGGTGTTCTTTGTTTTGTTTTCCAGCCAAGATGAACGCACAGGATGTTTACCCTTGTTAACATTGCCATCTGGATCCGCCCCAATGCGTAGAGTCTATAGCGGTTAATCTGGATAGTTTGGTAATTAAATATAATTAAAACCTCAATTTAATGCATTGTGCAATTATCACTCAGTTTCAGAATATCATCTATTCAGCCAAATTAAGTAGGGCGACATCCAAGCAACTCCAATTGCAGACGAACTTGATCATTCCAATCAGTAGGCTGAATACGCACTACAGTCGCCATCACGCTCTTATTAAACATATTAGTGACAGCGTTGGTGACATCGGTGTTACCTTTGAACTCCTGCAACAAAAGCAAAGATTATACGTGTTATTATTATTTATAAGCGGGACATTGAAGAGGGGAGGTATTTTCTCGAAATTATAGGTTTTCCCGGCTAATTTGAAACATTTTAGATTCAAATTCACCAGACATTTTTGTCACACGCTTTAACCATACCAATGCATTCATTTATCATTCAATTTCAACGTTTGGTCACCCTTTTTAAACATCGAGTCAACAATATTCGTCATTAAAAATCAAAACAGCTTAGACGAATTTGATCTGTAATGACGAATATTCCCGAGCCATTGTTTGGAGTGACCTAAAGTCAATGGTAAATTACTAAGATGATTTAGTGAATTAAAAGCGTGTACAAGTTGTCGTTGGACGAAATGGAATGTAATAGTTCGTAAATTTGAATAAAATGCAAAAGTTCAATTTCCAATTTTAGTCATTCTTTTTAAACATTGTCTCGGGAATAATTGTAATTATAGATGAAATTCATCTAAGCTTTTGCAGAAAGGCAGCATTCACAGATCGAATTTTTCTGAAATCAATCAATTTTAAACTTAATGTTAACTGAATTAGTCTGATGTGTGCATGACTTAATTACACTCTAGACTAATTTAGTTAGCATAAAGTTTGAAATTGATTGATATAAGAAGAATTTTGTTGGCGGCTTCCTAAATGGTTTGAGGGTGCTACTCACGGCATTCTGGTGTTAATGACTTCCGACTAGCGCCCTCAAACAAAGATACTGACAATTTAGGAGACCAAAAATATAGGGCAAAATAGCTAATTTGGTAGAGCGCCGGTCCGGTATTCCGGAGGTCGCAGCAGGTTGGAGTCCCGCCTTGCCAATTTCCTTTGTTTACTTTAAAATTTAAAGTAATATTCTTGGTATTTCTTTTCCAATAGTAAAACTTAATAAATGCGATAAAAACTGATGTGAGGTACGCCGATGCCTTCATTTTCTGATAAAAATAAAAGGCAACATGTTGCGGGTCGAGGCAGCAAATAGAAAGAATATTACCTTGACGTTTCCGTTTGCATCGGTTACGTGTTCAAGTGCAGATGCGGCATCTTTCTGATAGGACACCATGTACTTCTTTACGTATCCCTCGTAGTTCTGGTTCAACCAGCTTTTTGTGATGACGCCAGACACCACTGTACTTTCAGTCAGGTCCACCTGGATCCAGGAATCGTCGTTACTGTGCACCAAGAGTGAATGGAGATAAGAACAATGACGTAAACACGCTCCGAAAACCAACCCGCGTTGATCAGGAGAGAAATTGGCAAACAATTAGAACGATTAAACTACTGAAACCTCTTCAAGACTTTTGATCTTTCAAGTTTTAATACACTTTATATTAATGTTACCGGTAGTTGTTTTTGTTAGGTTTGCTGTCAGTGCTAGTTAGACTTTCCTCCGTGAACAAGAAAATAATTTCATTTGCTATTTTTTTCTCGGACTAAATTTAATGTGCCAGAGTTGGAAAAGTTGTAATGAACATTGTTTTGTATAAATAGCTGGGACAACCTGTACCGCAGCAATAAAATGGTAGTAAAAGAGAAATGTGGGTGTATCTGTATGCGAAACGGGGTTCTCTGAAATCTCAAAATGTTGTGCGTACATCATAGGCGACTCTTGTTAATTACGGATGTTAATAAGCGGCGGATAACTACAGTTCCCTTTGATACCTACTTCGTTGGTTTCCATATACGGCCAAGGTTGAGTCGTCCCATCCAGGCAGGACAACAACCCTGACTACTGGACGCGCTGATCTGATCATCGGTGATTGTCTTATCCTGCATTCCAAGAGGCTCTGGACTCGGACACACAGCTGTTGCGGTCAAGAGAGAAAATAAAACCGTAATCGGTGTATAAATGTAAACTCGCCCACCCCAAAAATAAAACTAAAACTAACGGACTCAAAACTGGGCTCCTAAATTAATATATTATCAAGTTGCCATAGGCAGATGAAGCATTGTATATTTAAAAACTTTCGGAGGATGTCCTGAACTCTCCTAGTAGGGGGTGTCTTCGGCATGCAACATAAAGCGTTAGTATCACGGCAACATGTACTCGGGCCTAAAAAGGTGGTCATTATGCTGTAGTTTGTCCAACAAAAGAATAGTAGTTTTTTCTTAAATTGTATTAGATAACATCTTACTGATCGCCGGGCTCGCCGTGGTCGCCGGGCTCGCCGTGGTCGCCGGGCTCGCCGTGGTCGCCGGGCTCGCCGGGCTCGCCGTGGTCGCCATGGTCGCCGGGCTCGCCTTGGTCGCCGGGCTCGCCTTGGTTGCCGTGGTCGCCGGGCTCGCCGTGGTCGCCGTGGTCGCCGTGGTCGCCGGGCTCGCCGTGGTCGCCGGGCTCGCCGTGGTCGCCGGGCTCGCCGTGGTCGCCGGGCTCGCCGTGGTCGCCGGGCTCGCCGTGGTCGCCGGGCTCGCCGGGCTCGCCGTGGTCGCCATGGTCGCCGGGCTCGCCTTGGTCGCCGGGCTCGCCTTGGTTGCCGTGGTCGCCGGGCTCGCCGTGGTCGCCGTGGTCGCCGTGGTCGCCGGGCTCGCCGTGGTCGCCGGGATCGCCGTGGTCGCCGGGCTCGCCGTGGTCGCCGGGCTCGCCGTGGTCGCCGGGCTCGCCGTGGTCGCCGGGCTCGGCGTGGTCGCCGGGCTCGCCGTGGTCGCCGGGCTCGCCGTGGTCGCCGGGCTCGCCGTGGTCGCCGGGCTCGCCGTGGTCGCCGGGCTCGCCGTGGTCGCCGGGCTCGCCGTGGTCGCCGGGCTCGCCGTGGTCGCCGGGCTCGCCGTGGTCGCCGGGCTCGCCGTGGTCGCCGGGCTCGCCGTGGTCGCCGGGCTCGCCGTGGTCGCCGGGCTCGCCGTGGTCGCCGGGCTCGCCGTGGTCGCCGGGCTCGCCGTGGTCGCCGGGCTCGCCGTGGTCGCCGGGCTCGCCGTGGTCGCCGGGCTCGCCGTGGTCGCCGGGCTCGCCGTGGTCGCCGGGCTCGCCGTGGTCGCCGGGCTCGCCGTGGTCGCCGGGCTCGCCGTGGTCGCCGGGCTCGCCGTGGTCGCCGGGCTCGCCGTGGTCGCCGGGCTCGCCGTGGTCGCCGGGCTCGCCGTGGTCGCCGGGCTCGCCGTGGTCGCCGGGCTCGCCGTGGTCGCCGGGCTCGTCGTGGTCGCCGGGCTCGCCGTGGTCGCCGGGCTCGCCGTGGTCGCCGGGCTCGCCGTGGTCGCCGGGCTCGCCGTGGTCTCCGATGTACAGTTGAAGTAAGCTCGAATTTCGTCGGAGTCCTCGCTGAGGATAAGCTTGTCAAGGTAGTGGGGCGCCTCTTGCTGGTATGACGAAGCAGGGATGCGCATCCCGCCGAGACGCACAGCGGTGCATTCGCACGGATCTTTGTACGGTAAGAACCAACGGGGTGGGGTACCAGACTGTGGGTTGTACTCCGATCCAATGAAGCAGATTTGATGACATGATGCCAGCACTTACGTAAAATTGCAAAGAAATATATATACTAATTATATTAACAATTATGCCACCGGTATCAAATGATCCAGAAAAATAATTCTCATAGCGATTTTTTGCAAGGTATGCACACCTAGAGTTGGCAAATGTGTGATAGCATTGCAGAATGAGCGGTGACAGCTTTTTAGGTGTTGTAACCTTTCTTCAAAATGGCCGCCGATATGTTTATTACCGGATCAATTATGTGGTAACAAGCATTATTGGCGGCCATTAAACAAAACGAAAACGATGATAACACTCAAAAAGCTACCACTGCTGCAATGCTATCACATATTTTCCAGCGAGAGGTTCATGCTTTGCTCAAAAAATATAATGATCATCACGAATTAAAGCATGCGCAATATATACTAAAGAGGCCGCATTTTATAGAGTCTGAAATTCATGCAAATATCGTCTTATGGGCCTATAGACTAATGACCCGAGGCGGTGTTGGTATGTTGTATTAGTTGCATAGTCAAAACCAAAAATAACATAATTGATAAAACAATATACACAATTATGAAAATAGGTCCAGTACATTTAAAACGTACACAGCGTTCAATCCCTGAACAAAAATTCATTGACTCAATCACTATAATTTATAAGCGGAATTTGGTGCGTTAAGAAAAATCGAACCTACCTGCCAAGGCCGATATCCACAGCACAACCAAAACTACTACTCCGTCCATTCTCTTCGATGCAATAATCGAAAATCCGTTTATTAATAATCGTACGGCCTTCACAAATTACGCCTACTCGCCTCTGGAGAGCTACATACAGCTTACCACCGACTATATATAGGTAGGCGCTGGGCGCGGCACTGGGAAACGCTGATGAGTTTCGTGCTCTGATTGGATAGTTCTTGTTTGATAGTCCGCCCGTGCCGAGTATATGTGTAATAAGTGATCTTGGTCTCCATTGCTTATTATAAAGGTTTTTGGATCCTTGTGTAAAACAACATAGTGGCGTGGTGGCAGCGTCGCAAACGTTTCCACGCATATTTAGCTCAAAAAGACCTGGTTTGCAGTTGACTGTTGCGCAAATAAAGACCCGTACCGGCCCCACCCGTACCCATGAACCCGGACTCGGCCCCACACGCTACGTACGCGCTGCACCCCCAAAAACGTACCGGTTTGTATCCTTAAAAACATATCAAACTTATGAATTTCACATCACCAACTGAAAGCAGAGTTTTATCTTTCCAAATCTATGTTCATAAAACAGCTGCATAAATAAAGTTGACCGAAAGATTTATGAATAAACTGCCTTTGCTCTGCCCGTTACCCTGCAAAACTTTCCCGTTGTCATGCCGGCGGCCCATGTGTATTGGCTAAACAAAAGTGAGGCCACTTTGACCGCTTCTCACGTGCAGATGGGCCGTGATTGGCAGCATAACGGGCTTCAATTTGTTGCCGAAGGGTTTCTAGCTCATTGTTATATCATACATGTATGTCAGTAAGTGTACGTACATGTACATTGTACATGTTTACACAGTCTCTATAACTAGCATGGAGGAATAAGTAATTTACAACGAAAGTTACACGAAAAACAAAAATAAACACATATTGATGTGGGGTTAATAAATGAGTTGTACTTAACTTTTCTAGCATATTTGTGATTTGTAAATCTCTAATGTGTGTGGTTTTACGCGGATAATCAATTTTGTACAGCCATTCCTGAGCGCTATCGACCTATGATCACGGAATTACGTGTTCACGTGTGCCGAGTACTAGGCCACATAACCCACTACAACGCGAAGGTCGTGCGCCCCGGCGGTCGGGTACATGTCCACATACAGAAGCTACGTGGTACGTGAAAATGCCAGTTTTTACAATTACAAAAATGTATTGATCATGCATACGTATCGTTTATCGTATTTAAGAACTAATTAAAAAAAATAAATTAAACGTTTAGAATACAAGTGTGCGAATTTTGGGAAAAATTAATAAAATGAAAGCCGCCTCATACACACCAATGGTATCGCTCGTGTGGTAAATACATTGTACCACAAGTACGCGGTTGCTCGTGTTTATTACATTCTTCAAGATACGGGTGTTTAGGTTTTTTAGAGGAATTGAAGGGCTCTTGTCCATTGTTGTGCGACCTTTTCATATGACAAATTGTGTAGCAATTGGTCATTTGTAACTGATTTCGTCAAAATTTGATCCATACAATGAAAATCACATGAAATTCCTCAATTAATTTGTGTAAATATTATCCCTTTGGTCTGAAAGTTACGGTACTGATAATAATCCAGAATCTGGCCATTGAGTCGAAATTTTGAGTTTATTGGTAATTCACAACTTATATTATGGGAAATTTCGGGTATTTGCGGGTCAAATTGCCATAACAACAAAAAATGACAATTATTAACAAATTTAGAAGTTTGTGGATGTTAAATTGTACGAAATTTTTGGAAATCTGCAGAGCACAAACATATTCATTGTGCGACCTCATATTAATGTGGTCATTTGTAACTGATTGCATAGGTATTTTACCATATTTTAAGCAACAAATTGATCCGTATAATGACAATAACTTAAATTAGTGGTTTTCTGCCCCGAAACCCGCACCGGTGGCGCAAATTCCACACAACTGGACACCTGATGTCGAAACAAGCCCTCTAGTCAAATATGTAAAGAAAAGAATTGTGCATTAGAAATTTCCAGTTTTAAACTTTACCTTCCAAAATCCTCCAATATTAATAATTGCATCCTTTGGAGGATTTAGGAGGATGTAGACATGTAGACAATATCCCGATATTTATTATTATTAATATTATTTCTGGTAATGAAACCAAGGATCCCTCAAAACACCTTCGGCACTGTAGCTCGTAAGCCAAAATAAACCTGTAGAGAGAAGACATTGAGAAGAAGGTACAGTTTTAGAGGTGGGATAAACAAATCATCACTTTTTGTTTTGTCTATCAAATTAAGGTATGTGATATAGATGGGTATCGCGACATCTGACCTAGAGTTTGGGCCTTTTACGTCAACAAATCCCTGTATTAGTCTATAAAAGCTCTGTAATCAGAGATTAATTTGCTGCAAATTCACAACACTGAACAGTGCAAGTCCGGAAAGTAATTTTGTATTGTCTATCAAATTTAGGTTTGTGATATAGATAGGTGTCGCGACATCTGATCCCGAGTTTAGGCCATTTTAAAATAAAAAAATCGCTTTTGTTTTAGTGACGAATTTTGGAGATTGCAGCCAATTAAAACAAAGTTCAATATGTCCGCGCCCGAGTTTTTTTGAAAAATAAATCATCAATTTTTTGTTTATCTCTATAAAACTTAGTAATGTGGTTGGGGAGGTTTTTGCATTTGATGTTAAGTTCCGTTGAACTCTTCACATCAGTTGTCATCTTAGGTAAACAAATTAAATTGTAACTGTACTACATTACAAATAAATGTAATTATAAAAATAAATGTTGCGTTATCACCAAAGTTGATACCTTAAGAGCATTTCGTCAGCGTTTTCACGAAGAGACGAATTTGGCCACGGGGAGTTGCACATTGGTTTTGAGAAAATCAGGTTTTAAGTTGGTCACTTTTTGAAAAAGAGATTTCGCCTATTTGTAAAGCACATATTAACTTATATTTGGTACGTACAGAGAGGTAAGATCCAACACTATAACAATATACCTATTAAATAACACTAACCAACTTAATTGACGAGTAATTAATGTAGATATGAATTTGTCTGTTCGTGAAAATTCCAAATCTACGGTGGTGGCTTTTTTGCCCATAGCGCACGAATTCGTCTCTTCGTGAAAGCTTAAAAACTAGTTTTGCCCAAACTTGTCTCTTCGTGAATGTATATAAAATGTATATACATTGTACGCGCGTTGTTTTTGCACTCGGGGCAACGCTATTTCTATCTACGCAGGGACAACATACAATTTGGCTGTTCGTGAAAATTCACAAATTATATTTCGTCTGTTCGTGAAAATTCCAAATGGCTTGTTTGCCCATAGCGCACGAATTCGTCTCTTCGTGAAAACTTAAAAACTTGTTTTGCCGATATCTGTCTCTTCGTGAATGTATATACAATGTATATACAATGTATATACATTGTACGCGCGTTGTTTTTGCACTCGGAGCAACGTTATATTTCTATCTACGCAGGGACAAAATACAATTTGGCTGTTCGTGAAAACTGAAAATACGATTTGGCTGAAATTTCCTCCTGTATGATTTTCGTAATCTTAATGATTCAGACTGATTTTGACAATATTAACCTCGCCAGAATGTTCGTTGCTATCCACTTAATCGATTTCGGCCAAAAAAACGAATTTTGAAAAAATAATGATTTTGGCCAAATTCGTCTCTTCGTGAAAACGCTGACGATTTGTTTATTCATACAAAACCCAGTGCTACCCGGTAGGTTGCTTTTAATTTATTTTTTGTAGAAACAACTCGAGATATCAAATTGGTCAGAAAAAGACTACTATGTAGTACTGTACACACATTGTTACTGTAGAGTACATTAACACAAACTGCAAGCGCCGAGATATTATGTGTTGATCAACTGAAAGATACTGCACAACCCTATGAGCTCTCATTAGCTATGTAAATCCTTTGGCATGCCGGGTTTCAAGACAAACATGGACAACCAAGGATTATGAACACAAGCATATACATGTAGTATAAGCATGGAGGAATAAGCATAGAGGTATAAGGATAGTATATCTAGATTACATAGAACTAAAACCAGGTAGACAAATGTTCAAAATTTCAAAATTAATGCAACGGACAAAACAAAAAATCATAGAGTGTCATAGATATATCACCATTGAGACGAGTACTGTTAGGAATTAAAAATCCGTCGAATATGATCAATTGTCAAGATTAAAACATCCAAAGACTTCATTTTGAATGGCAAGTGAAAATACGCGCATTTCTGTTTAGTTGGTTGATTCGTAATGTATGATATTGCACACAAACATCTCATACCACCATGCACGTACATGTACGCGTGCGCTCAAAATAATTTTAGGCTCTAGGTACACTGCATATCAAGAGGCCCTTGTGCAAACAAAATTACGTTCCCTACAACAACGTAGGACAGATATCTGCATCAAATTTGCTGTTGAATTAAGGAAGTCTGTTAGTTTCAAAGACTGGTTGCCTAAACAACGGGGCGATGTGGTACAATATATCTTGAGAAACAGCCAGCAAATCTCCAAATTGAGGTGTAAGACTCCAAATTGTGTTTTGATGTTGTAACGTGTGAATATTGAACTTTTTTTAATGTGTGATTTTTAGTGATTAGGAAATGTTTTGTTTAAAAATAAAAAAAGTTAAGCGAATTATTGTATAATTGCATCTTAAACCTTTTTTATGAGTACTAATGTTGTGAAAATTGACTCAATTTAGCCATTGGCTATACGATCAGTTTTTTAATAAACAAACAATAATACTAATAATGTACTGGCATTGAACATGACTAGGTAATACACTACACAACACACGTTACTCTGGATACACCTCAATGAGCCTGAAGCCACTTTAAATGCTTGCACCTTTTATAAACCACAAAGGTTCTTCCTGTGATGAAGGGGGCGAAGGAACCATAAAAAGGAAATTCTACACAACCACATAGACCTCATTCGCTATGAAAATCCCGTGGCATGCCAGGATAAACTCTTAATTTAAAGAAAACTAGGTAATGCTGAACAAACATGACAGAGAAGGACAACCCAGTTTTATAGGTTTATATTCAGGAGTAAAATGAATTCCAACTTATAAATTCCTATGAGATTTGAAGGTTTATATGGCAAAAAGGCCATGTTTTTTTTCATTGAAAATGCATCGAAAAAACATGGGCGCTAGAAAGTCACGAATTTGTAATGGAACTTATGGAAACAGATTTTTTTCCTGGACTTTTGTCAGACCTGACATGTCAAAATCTGTTTTGATCAAGAAATTAGATTTACACAAATAGAAACTTTTTCAAAATCGGTTGGGTAATGAATGCTCCAGAGGCCAAAACGATAGCGACAAACCCTTCTGACAGCGACTATAAATTCTACATCCGCTGCGAAAATGGCACAGTAATACTGCATTGGTCAAAATATCGAAGGCACACACCACAATGGGCAAATAAACTGATTAAAAGACGCTGTCAGCCTCCTAGGATGCCTGAAGCGAATGATATACATAATGCAGTTTGTAAAAAAAAAATCGCCCCCGGCCCCATTAAAAATGGTACCGCCCAAAATGGCGATTTTGACGTCGCGTTCACATCGAATTTGTATTTATTGTTAGGTCTACTTTACAATCAAATTTTCTATTTAATAAACATGATAGGTGAATGTGAAATAAACCGAAGCCTGAATTATCACTGAAAGGTCAGTTAAGCACAAAATAATGATATTATTGATTTCAAATGGAGACGAAACGGCGTGTTGAATTTAGTTTAAAAGTCAACAGAGGCAGTGTACTACGCATACATGTACGTGTGTGTGCAATGCATGGTGCATTCTGCGGTTACTGCATCACCGCATGTATTTTTACATTGTACACACATTGTGCAAGTGCAAGGTCGATCAACTCGACAGCCTAAGCATGCCCAAGCTATGTTGGCCCTGGAGGGACACAAACAGTCGTGAATTTGTTCGCGACTAGTCGTGAAATTATTCGCGACTAGTCGTGAATAATTCGCGACTGGTCGTGAATATTGTTGCGACTAGTCGTGAATAATTTGCAACTGGTCATGAATATTTATGCGACTAGTCGCGAATAAATTTACGACCAGTCGTGAATTTTTAATTCAAGCATGGAGGTATATTCATTGTACAGACATGGACGAATTTAAAACTAACAGGTCAACTCGTAGTTGTACGCGAGCCAACTTGAACTTGTACGCGAGCCAACTATTTTGTATTTATTTTTATTTAATAATGTTATTTGTAAATCTTGAAAAAAAGAGGGTCTAGTTCATTTTAGTTAACAAACTTGTTTCCAAAGGAGCTCTCTAATTATAAGAATTACTTACCCCTATAACATTTCACAAATTATTTATAAACAGTTAGGGCCTTTTTAGGGCCTAATAAAAATAAAACATTCATTGGTGGATTGAGCATAAGTCCTCCATGGGTTGGGAAACATAGAATGGATACATACATGTAAATAGTTAAAACTGGTTGATGCATCTAACACTAACCAAGAAGGATGGCTTCCTCCATGATCTAACTATTAAGTCTAACTGGTCTGGATGAGAAGAATCTGAATGAGGAGAATGTGCAAATCCTATTGGAACTATTGGAAGAACAAATCAATGATCAAAGTAATAGATCTCAAAACTAAAACAAAATAAATAAGTCAAGATATCCTCCTTTTGATCACTACCCAATTGTCATAAAAACCGACACACAAATAAAAACAAGGAAATAGGAAAGTAAAACTGAAAATATGGTGACTGATGAAGTGCATAAAATAGCACAGAAAATATGCTCTGCTGCCCTTCCCAAAAAGAAGAAAAAGAGGGAACGGCATATTATCATCGGTAATAATCAATCACTGAGTGAACTAAAAACAAGGGACCACTGTTGCAATACACAAACCAGTCGTGGCGTCGCCAAAACCGGGGACATGGTTTGAAACTCCCGCTCTCGGGGAATGTCTAACCCAATTGCCCTGCAGACCTTTGATGTACTTGCCCGTCCACGAACTCCAACCACTGACTGTCATCTAGCAGAGATAATGTGGCTAGAACTGACCCCCCAGATGCGTGTCTCACCCAAAAAGGAGTTAAGAATTACGCTCTGGAGAGGCCAGTCAAACAACTACTTTCTGGCATACCGCGACACTAGATAACGTACACTACAGATTTATCTCTGCAGAACAGCCACAAACATAAAATTCTGAGATATCTAAAAATAAATAAGAAAAACCAAAACGATGGAAAACAGTTCTGGCTTGTGAAAACTCCCATTAACACCCCCCTTTTCAATATAAAATGAATTCTGATTCACTGCATTGATAAAACAAACACACACAAAATAAACTGATTATTCTTTGAAGTATGCCTGCATAAACTGGTTTCTCCTGGCTATTTTCTTGCAAAAGCACTTCATCTTTCACTGAAAAACCTGATAGTCTCAAAGAAAAACCCCCAAAAAACCACATAATCCAGCGTTACATGTCCTTTAATTTATTGTCCTTCCCGCGTGACCGAGAATCGTTCTAATAATTAAAAGAAAACGTGAGCCGCATGTATGATTACGCTTCTTCCCAATAAACACATTGCAAAAGCACTCCATCTTTCACTAAAAAACCTAATAGTCTAACAGAAAAAAATAATCCACATAACCCAGCGTTACACGTCCTTCAATTTATTGTCCTTCCCATGTAAACGAGAATCGTTCTAATAATGAAAAGAAAACGTGAGCCGCATTTATGATTACGCTCCTTCCCAATAAACACATTGCAAAAGCACTCCATCTTTCACTAAAAAACCTAATAGTCTTACAGAAAAAAAAATCCACATATGCCAGCGTTACACGTCCTTCAATTTATTGTCCTTCCCATGTAAACGAGAATCGTTCTAATAATTAAAAGAAAACGTGAGCCGCATTTATGATTACGCTCCTTCCCAATAAACACATTGCAAAAGCACTTCATCTTTCACTAAAAAAACCTGATAGTCTCACAGAAAAAAACCAACACAATCTGCGTAACACGTCCTTTAATTTATTGTCCTTCCCATGTGAACGAGAATAGTTCTAATAATAAAAAAAAACAACGAAAGCCGCATGTATGATTACGCTCCTTCCCAATAAACATATTGCAAAAACGTTTCATCTTTCACTAAAAAACCTAATAGTCTCACAGAAAAAGAAAAAAAAATCCACATAACCCAGCGTTACACGTCCTTCAATTTATGGCCCCCCCCCAGGTAAACGAGAATCGTTCTAATAATTAAAAGAAAACATGAGCCGCATTTCTGATTACGTTCCTTCCCAATAAACACATTGCAAAAGCACTTCATCTTTTACTAAAAAACCTGATTGTCTCACAGAAAAAATAAAGAAAACAATTCACATAACCATGCGTTACACGTCCTTTAATTTGTTGTCCTTCCCATGTGAACGAGAATCGTTCTAATAAAAACAAACAAACCGTGAGCCACATGTATGATTACGCTCCTTCCCAATAAACATATTGCAAAAACGTTTCATCTTTAACCAAAAAACCTAATAGTCTCACAGAAAAAGAACGCAATAAACGCAATCTCGCAAAAAAAATGTGGCCAGAACTGACGTCGCAGAAGCGTATCTCACTAAGATAGAAACTTACATTAAGAGTTACGCTCTGGGCGGTATACAAACCAGTCTCACAGAAAAAAAGAGAAAAAAATCCACATAACCCAGCGTTAAATGTCCTTCAATTTATTTTTTCTTCCCATGTGAACGGGAATCGTTCTAATATTTTTTTAAACGTGAGCCGCATGTATGATTACGCTTCTTCCCAATAAACACATGACAAAAACCTACATTCGCATTTTTGTATCACTGTGGAGACATGGCTTTGTTCTCGTGTACAAAATGGTTAGAAAGTCGAGCACGTTTTTCAAAATGCTCCCATTTTAACCATATTTTTTTTCCTGGGTTGAAATTTCGACCCAATATACCCTATATTATACCCTAACCCAAACACTAACCCTAACCCACATCCTAATCCTAGTTTTTGAGTAATTTAAGTAAAATCCAAAAATCTAATTCGTGAAATTCCCAGTGGAGACCTATTCATCTATAGAAATTTACCCTCCGGAGACGTTTTGTCTCCATTGTACACATTGTGTTCATGTCTCCAGAGGGTACCGTATTTCGCACCACTTCATCTTTAACTAAAAAACCTGATAGTCTCACACACACACAACAAAATCCACATAACCTAGCGTTTAACACACGTCCTTCAATTTAATGTCCTTAATTCCCATGTGACAGAGAATCGTTCTAATAATTTTTAAAAAAAACTGAGCCGCATGTATGATTACGCTTCTTCCCAATATACGCAATCTCGCAGAAAACAATGTGGCCAGAATTGACCTCCCAGAAGCGTATCTCACTAAGATAAAAATCTCAATTAAGAGTTACGCTCTGGGCAGTTTGGTCTCACAGAAAAAAAGAAAAAAAAATCCACATAACCCAGCGTTACACGTTCTTCAATTTATTGTCCTTCCCGCGTGACCGAGAATCGTTCTAATAATTAAAAGAAAACGTGAGCCGCATGTATGATTAAGCTCCTTCCCAATAAACACACTGCAAAAGCACTCCATCTTTCACTAAAAAACTGAATAGTCTAACAGAAAAAAAATCAACATAACCCAGCGTTACACGTCCTTCAATTTATTGTCCTTCCCATGTAAACGAGAATCGTTCTAATAATTACAAGAAAACGTGTGCCGCATTTATGATTACGCTCCTTTTCAATAAACACATTGCAAAAGCACTCCATCTTTCACTAAAAAACCTAATAGTCTTACAGAAAAAAAATCCACATAACCCAGCGTTACACGTTCTTCAATTTATTGTCCTTTCCATGTAAACGAGAATCGTGCTAATAATAACACACAAAAACCGAGAGCCGCATGTATGATTACGCTCCTTCCCAATAAACATATTGCAAAAACGTTTTATCTTTAACTAACAAACCTAATAGTCTCAAAGAAAAAGAAAACAAAATCCACATAACCCAGCGTTACACGTCCTTCAATTTATGGCCCTCCCAGGTAAACGAGAATCGTTCTAATAATTAAAAGAAAACATGAGCCGCATTTCTGATTACGTTCCTTCCCAATAAACACATTGCAAAAGCACTTCATCTTTTACTAAAAAACCTGATTGTCTCACAGAAAAAATAAAGAAAACAATTCACATAACCATGCGTTACACGTCCTTTAATTTGTTGTCCTTCCCATGTGAACGAGAATCGTTCTAATAAAAACAAACAAACCGTGAGCCACATGTATGATTACGCTCCTTCCCAATAAACATATTGCAAAAACGTTTCATCTTTAACCAAAAAACCTAATAGTCTCACAGAAAAAGAACGCAATAAACGCAATCTCGCAAAAAAAATGTGGCCAGAACTGACGTCGCAGAAGCGTATCTCACTAAGATAGAAACTTACATTAAGAGTTACGCTCTGGGCGGTATACAAACCAGTCTCACAGAAAAAAAGAGAAAAAAATCCACATAACCCAGCGTTAAATGTCCTTCAATTTATTTTTTCTTCCCATGTGAACGGGAATCGTTCTAATATTTTTTTAAACGTGAGCCGCATGTATGATTACGCTTCTTCCCAATAAACACATGACAAAAACACTTCATCTTTAACTAAAAAACCTGATAGTCTCACACACACACAACAAAATCCACATAACCTAGCGTTTAACACACGTCCTTCAATTTAATGTCCTTAATTCCCATGTGACAGAGAATCGTTCTAATAATTTTTAAAAAAAACTGAGCCGCATGTATGATTACGCTTCTTCCCAATATACGCAATCTCGCAGAAAACAATGTGGCCAGAATTGACCTCCCAGAAGCGTATCTCACTAAGATAAAAATCTCAATTAAGAGTTACGCTCTGGGCAGTTTAGTCTCACAGAAAAAAAGAAAAAAAAATCCACATAACCCAGCGTTACACGTTCTTCAATTTATTGTCCTTCCCGCGTGACCGAGAATCGTTCTAATAATTAAAAGAAAACGTGAGCCGCATGTATGATTAAGCTCCTTCCCAATAAACACACTGCAAAAGCACTCCATCTTTCACTAAAAAACTGAATAGTCTAACAGAAAAAAAATCAACATAACCCAGCATTACACGTCCTTCAATTTATTGTCCTTCCCATGTAAACGAGAATCGTTCTAATAATTACAAGAAAACGTGTGCCGCATTTATGATTACGCTCCTTTTCAATAAACACATTGCAAAAGCACTCCATCTTTCACTAAAAAACCTAATAGTCTTACAGAAAAAAATTCCACATAACCCAGCGTTACACGTTCTTCAATTTATTGTCCTTTCCATGTAAACGAGAATCGTGCTAATAATAACACACAAAAACCGAGAGCCGCATGTATGATTACGCTCCTTCCCAATAAACATATTGCAAAAACGTTTTATCTTTAACTAACAAACCTAATAGTCTCAAAGAAAAAGAAAACAAAATCCACATAACCCAGCGTTACACGTCCTTCAATTTATGGCCCTCCCATGTAAACGAGAATCGTTCTAATAATTAAAAAAACAAACATAAGCCGCATGTATGATTACGCCCATTTCCAATAAACACAAATAATTCCGTATGAGATGCACACTTACTGATGAACCCGAAAAGTTACTGGGAAAATATTTACGACAAAAATTGACTGTTCGTGAATATTTTTTTGCGACTAGTCGTGAATTTTTTCGCGATTGGTCGTAAATAATTTGCGACTAGTAGTGAATTTTTACACAAGTAGTCGTGAAAAATTCACGGCTACTCGCAAACATATTCACGACTAGTCTTCAATTTTTGTCGTAAATATTATCCCAGTAACTTGAAGGGTTCAACAGTAAGTGTGCATCTCATGGGATTATTTGTGTTTATTGATAAGGGGTGTAATCATACATGCGGTTTACGTTTTTTGAAATGTTCGGTCATATGGGAAGGACATTAAATTGAAGGACGTGTAACGCCGGGTTATGTGGATTTTGTTTCTTTTTTCTGTGAGACTATTAGGTCTTTTAGTTAAAGATGAAGTGCTTTTGCAAGAAAATAGCCAAGAGAAACCGGTTTATGCAGGAATACTTCAACAAATAATCAGTTTATTTTGTGTGTGTTTGTTCTTATCAATCCTAGAGTTAGCTGCAGAACCCATTCTATATGGGCAGGGGAGGGTGTTTATGGAAGTTTTTACAAGCCAGAACTATTTCTCATCGTTTTCGTTATTTTTTTGAGGATGCTGAAACCGTTCTGCTACGTGAAGTATCATAGTATTTAATGTTTGTGGCTGGTCTGCAGAGATAAATTTGTATATTTATGATTTTCTGGTACGCCAGCAGTGTGTTTCCGTAACTATACTGCCCAGAGTCAGTTCGAGACACACCTTTTTTTGCGAGATTGCAGTCAGTAGAAATGCGGGGGAGGGGAGGGTGAGTGTACGTGAACAAATTTGAAGAGAACCCCTCCGTATTGTTTTGTTATTTCGGGAAAGCTTCTGCTGACAAGTATTATATGGATTGTATTTGTGACTGGTCTGCAGAGATAAATCTGTACTGTACGTTATCTACAGGTACAGGCCCATGCAACCCTGACCCCGATCAAATCTGACCCGGGACGTGTATTTCAGAGGTGTTCTTTGTTTTGCTTTTTAGCCACGATGAACACATAGGATGTTTACCATTGTTAACCTTGTCCAGGCGATACAAAACATTGCCCTCCAGGTCTTCCAAACGCGTAGAGTCTAAAGCGGTTAATCTCGATAGTTTGGAAATGAATTTTAGTTAAAGCCTCATTTTAATGCAATGTGCAATTAGCACTTAGTTTCAGAATATCATCTATTTAGCCAAATTAGGTAGGACGAAATCCAAGCAACTCCAATTCAATAGTTAGAACTCCCAAATCTAAATTTTGAAACGTACACCAAAGCAAATGTTGTACATTTCCCTTAATGTTGAAAACTGAAACCTACCTGTCATTGCTGATGACATCAGAATCCAAGTTACTGCTCCGTCCATTCTCGCTTCCAGCTAAGCTGCAATGATGGAAAATCCTTTCATGGAAAGTGAGCATATGTTCCAAGGTACAAAACACTACACCAACTCGTCTTGGCAGAGCTAGTTGCTCGCAACAACGGCGAACGAGCTAAGGTTATTGGAGAGACAAAATTTCAGAGAGAACCAGGGTATATTGGAGAGACCAACTCGCCTGGTTAGTACGGCAGATAGCTGATGTGATTGCGCCTTTGACGATACAACTATATGCAATTTGGCACATACACCGTCAGAGTACGACATAAGTAAGATATTTGGCCACAGGGCCATCGCAGATTTTTCCTTTAAAGAAATGTCTCATGAGGTAGACAAACAAGCCACTTGTTAACAGTTCGAAAATTGCTTGGTATTCTACCTATATTTTTTCGAAGGACAAATCTGCGATGGCCCAATATCCAAATATGTTTTTCATGACATACCCTGACCTGACAAAGCCATTAATAAATCACACTTAAATAATAGACTTCGTGCTCTATCCTGTAACCATAGAAACCATACTAGTATTGAAGAAACGCTTCCGTGACAGGCCATTCATGCGTAAAACACGAAAGTTATAACACTTTTTTTTTTAGTTGAATTGCACAAAATATTTTTAAGTATGACATAAACGCGCAACTTTGAAAGAAAACAAAAACGGAGTTTGGCGAAAATGATCTGCTGCTGACGGTTGGCATTGCTTGTCTATTGTTTCAGAATTGTGTCGGACATTCAATTTATGTCGGACAAAATGACGATGATTTGTTGGACCTGAAATTGTGCATTGTGATTGGTTAGTTTTTAAAGGGGCGTGGCCTCCTGGATCGCTGTATTCCTTAACAAAAAATAGGTGCTTATAGGTGCGTTTACTCTCCGGGGTTTGGGCCAAAAAGAATATCATTTGTTCAGACTATTATTTTAACTCGTGTTGAAAATAATAGGCACACAAACCACCATTCATTAAAACAAAATCTTCTTTACAACTCTTAATGCCAGGAATTCCACAAATTTACGACTTAGTATTCCACATTGCCAACCATTTGTATTAACCTTAATATGTAGACAAATTATCATTAGTGTCATCTCTATATACATGTTTTATGAATAATGAAATTATAAGCAATACATAAATATTTTATTTGTTGAATGCCTAAGAGTATCATTGTTATTTTTTTACAATAAAACCCTTTGGAGATTTTATGTCTTCTGATTGGTCGAGACTCAATCACGTGGGGGCATTATCATGTATTCATAAATACCTAGGACAGTTTAGGCATTCCTATTGGTCGAGAGCCCGTCACGTGGCCGGTATTAAACGGACGATAAAGACATGGCTGGAAGTGTTTAAACATAGCTGGAAATAACATTCCGTCCCCAGGGCTCACTTTATTTCCAACCCTGACCCGTACCTCGTCTCCAATAGTAAGAGCGGGTAGTGTTGGGCGCGTACAGCCCGACACCTTGGGAACGAGGTTGCCAATGGCAGTAATAGTCTGGTTCACAGTAAATACGCTTTATTGCATGTATTGTGTAGAGAGCGACAGAGGCGGAAACATGTCATTTGACACAGACAGAATGGCGAAACACCGAAATTTACTTGCGACAATTTTCCGTGATTTTCAGAGCTTTTTGGGCTGAATTTTGCAAAAAAGGTATTTATGAATGGGAATAAATGTGTGTTCGGTCGGTATTAATCACTCTGTTTAATACCGCTTGGAGTCTGGGTGCTGATAATTACCCTCGCCTTCGGCTCGGGTAATTATCAGCACCCAGACTCCAAGCGGTATTAAACAGAGTGATTAAAACCTCTCGACTGAACCAGCATTAATCAAGAATCATGTAAGCCAATGATTGGCCGAAAGTAACAGTCCTACGGTAACTTGTAACAAGGACGCGTCAAATCTTGATACTGCGCGCTATAAATGTACGCGTAGAACGTTCAACATGCGCGTGTGTTAACGCTAGCGCGTTGCTATGCACGATGGGCATCAGTAGTCAGCTAGTCTGGTCCCGAAGTATGGGTAACACTAACAACGCATATAGAAGAGAATGGGTACCATGCATAAGCTAAAACATGGCCCCTGAAAATGAACACAAAACGCTGGAAATATCGGCTCAGTTCATTACCAGCGGTCATCCCCTAACCTGGCCATTATTACGCAGTAATAACCGGGTCCTCGTACTGATAAATTATTCTCTTAGTAATTGCCCGGCTTTCAAAAAGGAGCGAATAAATGTTCCCTGAACCAGCATTAATCAAGCATCATGTAAGCCAATGATGGTGAGAATGTGATTAGAGCCCCCTATTGACAAAAAGTCTCGCATCTGCGTGGACCGTATTTTTAAAGCATTTCAGATTACAGAATTATGTAAATAAAAATAATTGTTTCTCCGCCCCCCGACCTTCCCCAATGAAAGGTTAATAGGGTGTAAGAGAATTAGCCAATTTGCCGGCACACCCAATTTCACACAACCCTGAACGGGGAGGGGGGCGGGGGGGGGGGGGGGGGGGGGGGGGGGGAGAGAGCATTTAACCAGTTTCTAAATTTCAAAGTAAACAAAGAAATTGGCCAGGCTGGACTTGAACCTGTTTGACAAACTATAAGTTACAAAGTCGTATCCTCATTGAGTGCTCCCCACAAAGTCGTTTCCAAGGTTGTCTCGTAAAATTAGGTGTGATCCCTGGCTGTATGGAATTCTGGATTTATGAATTCTGACTAGCGCTCAGCCGAACAAAGATACTGACAATGTGGGAGACCTCCAACATTGGGCGCTGGATAGCTCAGTTGGTTTAGAGCGCCAGTAGTATATTGTACGGTAACCTGGAGGTCGCAGGTTCGAATTCCGCTCTGCCAGTTTCTTTGTTCACTTTGAAAAATCAATTTTTTAATACATAGATTGGCGGGTCTATCCTGTTCTAATATTGTGTACAATTTTATGGGCAAGCAACGTTTCCTTTCTTCTTGCTGAAGTATGAGGGCGCTATACAATGAAATTTGTCAAAATGGGACTGCTATTGAGGGTACTGAGTGCATTATTTGTCCTGGTGGTAAAGGGGTTACTTAGACCAAAGCAGTTATCGACTTATATTTGTGAAGTAGTCGACTATTCACGACCAGCCTACCGCGGTTGGTCGCATCGATGTAACAAATAACCGCTTTAATAGCATAGTACAGAGAGGACAAGTTTGGCAGTTATCACTAGTTCGACTAAAGTCGTTCGCACTACAACTTCAGTGCGCATGCCCTAATGACGTCACGAACTAACCACTAGTTGACTTTATAACACACCTCTTGTATTCTATATTCTGGTTGGCTGAAACACGGTCACGTGGGGTTAACTAATATAGTGCATGAAATTTGCGCCACCGTGAATTTGCCGGAAGTAGTTCCTGAAGCGGGCAATAGACTTAATTTGGTTGACTGGTTACAGCGCCCTCAAGAGGTTTGTCGGGCTCATCTTAATATGAAAAATTGCGTTTTTTTTCTTATTTCATATTTTGGACCGAGGTGTGTTATAAAACACATATGGACTGGCATGATTCGCTCACTAGAGCACGTCTATCCCGACACGGGCCTGTGAGTGACCAGAAGGGGGACCTATTTCCCTCGGTCTTCGGCCTCGGGAAATAGGTCCCCCTTCTGGTCGTTCACGGTCCCTCGGGGGAATAGACGTGCTCTAGTGACCTCATTGCCAGTGCATATGTGTATAATAGTTCCTTGATCGAACTTGGCCCTAGTTGGTAGAAAGGAGCTAGGGATCGAAAGGTCTGAGGTTCGAATCCGATTAAAACGTTTGTATTTTTCTTCGACAATTTTTCTTATGGGTTATAAAACCGGATTAGGGTACACAAGTGCCTTGAAAAATACAATAACAAGAATCGCTACACTGGTTAGTTTTTAGTGACTTCCTCTCACTGCTGGTCTTACAAAAACACGTCCTTTGGATTCTCGCCACGCGGTGGCGCTTTCCTTAGGTTATTATTTACAACTTCTTTATAATAAACCCAGATAATTTACTTAAAGGAAACATGTAATAAGGATTTGTTTTGCTTAAATCAATAAAGTATAATGTTGCCAACAACATTATATGTGTGATTGTGTTTATTTTCTGTGATAAATGGGGGAAAATTATTTTTGATAATTTTGGTCAAACCACTCCGCTGCTCGAAGGGAAGCCTCATTAACAAAAAACCTCGTGAGGGGTATGACGAAAATCGGGGCAGAGACTCGACGCCCTGCTACCCGGCCTATCGTATACTGACTGCGCGCATTGCAACAAGCCTCCGTCTTTACATGGTGTTTCATTCTGAATCAGGGTAAAAATACAACAGTTTTCGGTCATGCCGACTAGGTGTGTAGCTGCTAGGTGTAGCAAAACTACTAAAGATGAAGTAAGGCTTATCCTAAATATGATCCTAAATATCGGAGGATTTGGACAGCCAAAGTAAAGCTTACCAGAGCGAAGTGGTCCGGGCGGGCCTAGTGATTTTCGGCCCTCTGCAGCGAACATTTTAAGCGGTCGTGCTTCGACCTAGAGCGCCTAGAGGGTTCCCATCTTTATCTTCGCTCGAGTCCGTGTCTAAATAAGAAAGACTGTGATTTGAATCAGACGAATCAGTACTGTTTTCGTCGGATTTACCAAAAACCGAGGAAGAACTTCACGATTGTCGATGTGAAAATCGATTACCGTGCACAAAGCGTACGCGATTCGTACACTGTGGGTGCACTAACACACAACAATGTGCGTACGTGGCCACGCGAACCCGTCTCGTACATAGACGTCGCATACTGACTATCGATAATTTGTACGGGTCCTGCCTCGGGTTACGTCACTCATTTTTAGTGGCCGTGCAATTTAAAAGGGGGGGGGGGGGTAAATTTTAGGACGGCAAATTACCGCACTAAACGTACACTAGAACCAGTTTTGCTTTTTATTAACATTTAATACACATAAATCTATTAAATGCGTAATGAAAATATTAGACTGCATGTTTCCTTTAAAATGTAAAGTAAGTATTAACGTATCAACTTCATTTTCTAGACTTTATTTATATTTTATCACATCTTCATATAAACATCTACGATGAGTTGGTGCCATATCTTGTAGCGGATACACAGTACCCATTCGAACATGCATGATCATTGAGTATTATTTGAATATTAATACTTGAGCATACAACGTATTTGCATATCTTTTGCATGCATATAATATTGGATTGGGTGTGATAACTTTGCTCATGACAGTTACTCCTGCTGTTTATATGTTGTATGACTACCTGTTAATACTTTTGTTGTATATAATTATTAACCAGTTCGCCCCAGGATTATTGTGAAATTCACTGAGCCGATGCGCGGAATTATTTTTAACGAAACTTGATCCGAGGCGGGTTCAGAACGATGGTACCGGGAAGCACACCCATGCATTTCCGGCCTTGCTCGCTGCTGACAGACATTTCCGGCCTTGCTCGTGACGTGTTTATGCGTCATCCGTTTTGAATATACGTTTTGTATATACGTCTTCTGTAAATATGCAGATATGCACAAATTTATAAGAAGTTTAAATGCTAAAGCTAAACATGTCAATATTTAAACAGCTGAATGCAAAATGTAAACGTGTCTTGGGCTAAACATGTGAAAAAAAGTGGGTACAGGATATGTGTTTAGAAATGTGTTTAAACGTCATTTTAATTGCTAAACACGTCCCCGTAAAACACATTGTGAACTAAACGTGTTTCCTCACCTTGTAGAATCACACCAAACATGTTTAGCCTAATGTGTCTGAACATGTTAAACCTAAACATGTTACATAAATGAAAACTCTAAACATGTTCAACCTAAACCTGCCACTTAAATGAAAACTCTAAACAAGTCGTGGGCTAAACGTGTGAAAAAAAGTGGGTACAAGATTAGTGTTTAGAAATGTGTTGAAAAGCTAAACGTTGTTTTTACAGTGTTATAGTCTGAGTTCGATCAGAGTTAGTCAAACTATAGTTAACTATAGTCCTTGATCGAACTTGGCCTATGCTATTGGCGAGTTAGTTGAGGAAGCCGTTCTTTATCATTCTTCATAGTTCTTTAATGTATATGAGTTGCCATTGCTCGCAAACCGCTACACCGTTTAGTATTGTCTTCCTCAGTGAGCAAGCCAAAATACTTGGACGGGAAAATGGCAGCTAAAAAGACGCCCTCGTTTGTTTGTTTTACTTATTCGCTGTCGCGATTACGCGTGAGTGTATGCACTTTATTACACGAGGGCGCTGTACGTTTTCTTTTGATAATTCGGATGTCTATGATCCGTGCCCCTTCTGTGATTTTTTCCCCCGCGCAATTGTGTAGGTTGCTACGGAAGCTTATTAGCGCCAAGAAACAAATGTTTTTATCGAATCCGTTATTTAGGATTCACATCAGTTATTATATTAACTTCCGAATTACAATGCGATGTTATTAATGCACGACGTGTACACTGCCAGTTTAAATTGCAGAATGAGGAAATAATATAAAGAATGTATATCCGCTTATTATTTTCAATTTAGGGTTTAACTATGATGAGATAATAACGGAGTAATAATGAAGAGATTGTGAATCTGTAATGACTGGTCGATAATCCGTAATAACGGATTCGATTATTTATTTTGCTTCGCGCTAATGGGCTTTTGTAGGTTGCTATGTAAAGAACAATTATTTACAAAACACTCAAGGGAATTTCATGCCGTTTTGAAAGTTTATTATACTGACTTAATCTTATAGCACACCCCTTGCGAAAAATTCTAACTCGTTTGGTTGAATGTTTAAAGGAATCGTATACGTTTGGTAATTACTCAAAAACTTAATGGCAATAAAAACTCACCTGGTAGGAAGTACAGCAGCTTTGGATAGTATAATGCATTTTTGGAAACTTTTCACTTCGAAGTACTGCGGTTATGAAAAACGATATCACTTTTTATCCCCAAAAATTTAAATCTAAGAAGCGTTACTGCAGTGACGTTTTTCAGATTGTGTATTCCAATGCAGATTATACTTCTTCCTGCGTGAACATAACCGCTCCAGATTTTCGGCAATATCTCAAAATCGCTACCACCTTTTGAAATGAAATTTTTACAGGTTAGTTGTATGGTTTATATCTATAACTATATATGATTGAAACAAACAGTGGGTTATAATTACCAAACGCATACGATCCCTTTAAAGTCAGTATTAAAGCTAGTTGTGCGATTGCAAAGTGGAGTTTGATTGAAATGGTGACATTATAGAAAACTTACATTTTGTTCCTTATTAAAGTCAAAGTTTTTTACGAAATAATTATTTGGTTACGAAGTCGTTTGTGTAAAGGTGAGTTTTGAAAACTGTTCATAAACGTGACGGTGAACTCGACTTTGAACACTGTAGATTCCGCGTTGCTGCACCAGGAGAATTGGATCATGGCCTCCTGCAGATAGCCGAGGGAGACGGCTGGAAAGACCGACACGGTCTCGGTCAGAGGGATTGAATGCGCGGAGAGTGCCATGGGGTTGAATCCCTTCATGCTCATGGTGTTGGGAAACGGCATTTTATGCATAATCTTGACTTGAAGTGCTGCTGGGGTGCCCTGTAGCGATGGAAAAGACATTTACAAAGAAAGGAACCTTAAGGGCACTTGTAGCCGAGATTGAAAAAACAGACAGGCAATTGATTATTCAGACACATTTTGGGCTTATAATGCGTTCCGTTTTACCTGCTCAACGAAATCTGCATTTACGCTCATGGCAATTCCGGAGACCGGGCCAGCCTTAGCAACGATGGTGATGTCATGCATGTTGGGCCAAGCTTCGATCAGGCAACTGGAGGTTGCATAGCCGTAGCTATCCTTGTTTGTACACAGCACGCCATCCTTACATAAAGTAATACAAATAAAATGGGATTTAATTTTTGTTTAGCACCAAGAGCTGGGAGCCTTCGAATATTAAACTTGTGGTCTCTTCGGGTAAATATTATAGGTTCGAATCTAGCCAGACAACTTTACCTGCAAGTTGGAGTCGACAACTGCGTAATCCACGACGCCTTTGGTTGGCTCCCAGCCCGGGATGTAGTTGAGGAGCATGGTAACGCTGACGGCTTTCCCTACGGACTGACCGCACAACTCGCCAACGAACCCCGTTTGCTCGTCCTGGGCCAGGTTTACAATCTGGGTGGTACTGTACCGGATAACTGTTGGTACGGCCATCTGGGCCGACATTGTAGTGGCTAAAGAAAAGCAGAGTTTACAAGGTGCTTTTTGTGCCGAACTCAAATGATTAGATTTGTATTACATGTAGTTCGACTCGGCAATAGCACGGCGTTTAGAACCAATTCGGCTCGGCAAATAATTCGGCACGGCAAAGCCCTATAGCTCGACAGGGCCAGCCGCGCTATCGGTGTTCGGAAAGGCAGTGGCGCGGCATGACGCCAATTAAGAACGGCGTTTAGTGTGTAGTGCCTATTTCAACTTTGACCTATGCAAAGTTGGTACTCTGTAAATAACTGGCTATGCAAATTAGGAACGCTAGTCAGCCATCTTGTTTTTCTACCAGCCACGCGGTGCAAACGTCAAATACTTTTCGTCAGTGTTCGTGGAACTTTTAGCGTTTATTCTCAGTTTATATATGCCAGAAGTTAAGGCATTTTTTGTAGTTGTGAACTCCTACAAGTGCAACGACGTGCTATTGGCGCGCTATTGCTGCACTCATTTTAATTAAGTTCGGCAACGCAGTAGCACGGCGTAAAGCCTAGATAATCTTAAAAACTACATTATCACTTGTGCTTGCAAGAACACTTACCAGAGATGAAAGATTGGGACACGGAGAGCTTGTTCTTGCAAGTGTGCTTTACATAAATGTACAATCGCATGCAAATGAAAAAAAAATGTAGCGATACAAAATATAAGCAGGTCTTGAATTTGTAACTGAACCACACTGTTGCTGTAGTGTTTGAAATTCATCATCTAGGCATCAGCCAGATCAATCCTGTCTTTTTTCTGCTGTCTTTAAATTATGCTTACTATGGGATCCGGACGAGGTCGAAAAAGGGCGCACATAGCAACCGCTTTTCCCATGGGTTGTCTTCAAAAAAAAAAATAGACATGGCATATGTTTTCAAAACTGTTATGAAAAATGAACTGCGTATCAAATGTCAGTACGCAAATGTTATTGCGGGCGTCGCGCGCGCACAAGAGGGCGACCGTACAATCGCATTATACGCGCCCGCGTTGTGACGATCGCACTTTCGGCTGTTAGGGTGACGTTTCATGAATTGTGTTAAATATAATCCAGGCCATGTGCGTTCTGTTTCTGTGCACGCAGCCTATTTTCATAACAGTCGGGTCTAGGTTTTATTTAGATGTATAAGGTGGTTGTCATATGAAACAAGATATACAAATGAAAAGAAAGTGCAGCGATACAAAATATAAGCAGGTCTTGAATTTGTAACTGAACCACACTGTTGCTGTAGTGTTTAAAATTCATCATCTAGGCATCAGCCAAATTGATCTTGTCTTTTTTCTGCTGTCTTTAAATTATGCTTACTATGGGATCCGGGCGAGGTCGAAAAAGGGCGCACATAGCAACCGCTTTTCCCATGGGTTGTCTTCAAAATAAAAACTAGACATGGCATATGTTTTCAAAACTGTTATGAAAATTGAACTGCGTATCAAATGTCAGTACGCAAATGTCATTGCGGGCGTCGCGCGTGCACAAGAGGGCGACCGTACAATCGCATTATACGCGCCCGCGTTGTGACGATCGCACTTTCGGCTGTTTGGGTGACGGGTTTTGACACTGCGTTCTGTTTCTGTGCACGCAGCCTATTTTCATAACAGTCGGGTCTAGGTTTTATTTAGATTTATAAGGGGGTTGTCATATGAAACAAGATATGATACGGAGGGAACCCCCCTGTCCGAGTATTAAGATCTAAACGGCGTCAATTTAGTTTCAAATGTACCAGAGCGGTTTGCATTTTTACTAGGCGATCCAACTACCCACCTTCGTTAACAAGCGATGCTTTAACGTCATAATGCCGCGTTACAAGCGTGCCGGTAATATATTATATAACAATGTTAGCCAGGCTTTATAAGCGATGCCAGTAGACTTTCACACCGTGTATGCAAAAAGTGGTCTTATTTTTCTCTTGAAATAAAACAGCTTCGAAGGTACAAATTCTTAAAGGATATTAAAAAGATGTACCTTCGAAACACCAATTCTTCTCTCTGAAACTACTAAAATTTGCAATTTGCTTCCAACGACATTTCATGTTTTGTTCCTTTGTACTCACAAGATTTAAATGTAGGATCCACCATTGGTAAATGCTTGAATTATCAGGAATAGGTTGATTTGGGGGTTCGATTTTATAGTAAATATCGTTTAACTGACTTGTCCGAAGTTTTACAATCATGGATGCCGAGGGGAAAAAAAGCAAGAAAAACGGGGCTCGTTTTCAACCGGCATCGGGCAGTTGTTCTTGTTGTTCTTGTTTATTTCGGCAATCGCGAACTTTTAAAAATAAAAGTTTTCGAAACAATTAAAGGATATCTAGCACCACTATTTTGCTTGATGCCTGGAATCATTGTTTATTTTCAATTAAATAAGGTATATTATCATCCGCGGATTGCGAGTGTCGCCTTTTCTTGCGGTCGATCTGTAAATGTTTTCTGTTCTTTAAAAAAACACAGTTAACTTGAAACAATACGGTCATACAAAATGTGGACCTCGTTTCTCGAAAAAAACTTCGTTTAGGGCGACACAAAAATGCCTTTCTTAAAATATACATGTTGTTATAGGTTTGGATAAAATTCATGCCGTTTATGAGTGCAATGTCTCACCTGTCTTTAACCGCTTTCAAATTATTTTTAAAATCTGGACTTCACTGTTAGACTTATGTTAATTCAGATTTTTCGGTCATTTTCTTTACAGCCCGAATGTTTCACCCGGCAATAGCACACTAAATCAGGTACCTACATAATTATTTAATGGTTATTTTAAACTTCTGAAATTGTAAGCCAGTGTGGCGTGAATTTCGGACTATGAAATCCGTACTCGTTGGTGGTATTGCGCATGCCTATGCGGACATAATTAGGAGCATGCCTGGTCACATGAGGGGGTTTAACCAATTTGAAAGGGGTCCGATTTCCATTATCACACCAGGAATTGTTGGCTCGATTTTTCTCGCCGACGGACATATTTTTGTAACGGTACTTTTTAATTTGTATATTAGTCTGGTTTCCTGACTTAACAATTTGCATGACGTCTACATTTTAGGTCGGGTAGCTAGCAACGACCAAAATAGATCATGACGCATTGTAGGCAGTGTAGCGTAGACGATGCAACAATTCATATCATACCGGATTTTTCAAAAAAATGCACAACGCCTGCATTTTTCCAATGCAAGCTTCGATTTAAAGCTAACCAGGAACAAACAATCTGTATCTATGGGCATTGTTTTGTTTAACTTTGTTTACCTTACAACCACTTAACTCCCGGAAACACATTGCGAACGTTAACGATAATACCCGACTGTCAATAGAACATTTTCGGGAAAACCTTTTTGGAAACGGGCAGCATTCCTCCCCGTTTTCGTCTAGCGACATTGGCGTAATTTGTTTTCCTAGAGTGGTTACGGGCAATTATAGCCAACCTCGAAAAAAAATCGACTCCTATCGGACCCAATAATTCATCAGAAATAGTAATTTTTTCTTCTTCTTGGAACCAGACTAATTTTATATTGGTCGAATGAACCTACGTATTGATGACGTCACCCAATGCTTACCGCATGACATTGCAGTTTTCAATGGGGGTCGACGCTCGCAATACCTTTATGTGCAGTATGCCGACATACGAGTGGTTTTCAAACAAAAGTGAAATGTACAGTGTTACCGCTGTTAGTCGTAGGAGATAACAACATCGCACAGACTACCTTTAGACTAGGCACAAAAATGATAAATCATAATGTAAGCGGCAAATTATGCTCAAAATTGGCAACACACATTTTTAGGGTAATTCCACCCTGCTGATTACGAAAATTGCTGTTGCAAAAAAAAAAAATGATCAGAAAGCTGAAATTCAAGATGGCCGACAAAATGGCTGCCAAAAACTGGTAAAATCACGGAAGACACTTAATACTAACCGGTGTAGCGGTTCGCGTTATTTTTTTTTAGGAGCTAGGTGGTGCGTGAATGTATATTCATGAGAAAGAGCAATGACAACTCATTATACGTTAAAGAACTATAAAGAATTATAAAGAACGGTTTCCTCAACCAACTCGCCAATAGCCTAGTTGGTAAAGAGGAGAGCTATAGATCGAAAGGTCTGCGGTTCGAATCCGACTCGTTAACGTTTGTTTTTTCTTCAACAATGTTCTTATGGGTTATTTTAATCATTGAACAAGGCTGAAGGGAAAACCGGGTTAGGGTACATAAGTTTCTCGAAAAATACAACAAGAACCGCTACACTGGTTAGTTTATAGTGACTTCCTAAAATCACATTCGAAGAACCATTTAGGCTAAATATACAATTCAAATGCATCAATTATGGTGTTAGTAGTTGATGCTCCCGGATAAGTTTGATGGGGTTGCGTCCTGGTCGGACTACTTGATCCATTTAGAGTGAGTCCGAGAAGACAATGTACCTGGCGGCTCACCTGAAGGGCACAGGTCTGGAAGCACTGGCGGACATGGCGCCCGAGGCACGGAGGGAATACTCCTCTATCTTGGAGAACTTTGAGCAACGATTCGGCGGGGCGGCACAGGTTCCACTACATCGGGCCCAGTTGTCTATGCGGACGATTCCCTCAGCAGCCTGGGACAATCCATTCGGCGGCTGGTGTTGAAAAGCTACCCAAGATTGCATGTGAAGGCCCGGGATGACTTGGGAGTGGAGGCTTTCCGGAAGGCCCTGTGGGAGGAGCAGCTGTAGCGTCACCCTTTCTCCAAGAAGGCGGCGACCCTGACCGAAGCCATCACGCTGGCGACGGAGATGGAGGCGTTCATGGAGTCCCAGGAGTACAAACGGAAAGGGTAGGCCAGAGCCAGCGGCGTAATGTCGGTAGACCAGTTTACTCCAGTTCCTGCTAGAGAGTATCTGTATCTGTATCATATAGTCGGCAAAGCATCCATAGGAAACATCACACCAACTTTTTTTAGTTTTGCGCATTGCGTGGGGGGATGACATCAATTCCAAGTATTCCAGTATAAGCCAGTTCCAAGGGTGAAGTATACACCAGGCGCGTGGACTCAAGTGGAGTGCTACTGGTGTCATGGTTGGGACACACCAGGAGAGACTGCCCTCGCCGGAAGCGTAAGGCCGCCCCTGACGGGCAGGGTGAGGCGGGCGTGGAACCGGGTCTGGGGCTTGGCGAGCCCGATCCAGGGTGCGATCGGCCACTCTCTCCACCGACGGAGCCAGGCCCCGAGAGGTACATTTGCGCCGGTCAGAAGCTAGCCGGTATTGTCTTGCAATAACCGAACCTTCCTCTTCTTCCCCCCGGAGGAGGGTTCCCGTAGCACCCACCGCCGTAGGCACGTGCGCACCGCGTGCCAGCAGCTCCACCCGGAGCGCCCGTACGTGTGCGAAAGGGGCTGCAGGCTGCGCGGTAGTTCTACCGGGAGGATATTAGGAGCCGTCACTATCGGTTCTGCCAGGAAGGTTTGGTGGCCGGAGTGTTGGCAGAGATGGATGCGCTGGAGATCCACCGCAGCGGCGACGAGAGGGAGCTCGTCAATCCCGCCGGCCAAGGGCCTTCTCCGCCTTGCCTCTTCCGGCAAAGGAGCCCAGACCTCCCCCACAGCGGACGGGACCACCCTGCAGCGGCCCGGCCTTTGTTGCCGCCCCCGCCCAAGAGACGACTGGGCCCAATTTCGGCGGGGGAGCCGGGGGACCACCCCCACTTCGAGCGGTCCTCCCGGCCTCCCCGTTCGGAGTGGGACGAGTCAGCCAGCCAGGCCAAGCCAAGGCCAGAAAGGGCGGTTCCACCCCGCCTACCGGGGCGCCAGGGATACGGCCGCGGACGCCGCTCCAGCCGGCCGAAGGAAGACAGCCCGGCCAACCCATCCCCGCCAGCTCGGGCGGAAAGCGGGACTCAGACGGAGCCCCCGCCCCCCCCCCCCCCCCACACCCACGGACGCCGACGCTTCGGTGGCATGGACAGCCCAGGGTCTAATTGCCGGCCGGGTCCCAGGTGGAGCTGCCGGACGGGACCTGGATGCAGTTGGAGGTGGACGGCGGCCGCCCCGCATGAGGTAAGCGGCAACCCACATACAGGTTCCCTTGTGTGAACACCCCCGCGCTACCCCGACGACGTCCCACCGGAGTTCTGGAAGCAGCTGTTTAGGCAGACATAGTTCCAGCGCCGGCCACCTCCCACCTACTACACGAGAACTTTGACTCTCATTTTCCTTTTGTTGTTGTTGTATTGTTGTTGGCGTCGTGCGCCTTCCGGTCCGGGTCTTCCGGGTGGCGAAATTTTTTTCCCCACTATGGGAAAGGGTAAATGGGCGTTTCTACACCCCTCGCGTCATGATTATTCAGTAGTTTCAACAATAATACTAACATATATTGTTATTGCTCAGTCAACTAGTTACACGTAGGCCAGAGGTACACTAAAGCACTTTGAAAAACGGCTTCTGTAGACCTCTCCCAGTAGCCAAGTAGATAATGGGTTAGGTTATAGATCGTAAGATTGGGGTTCGAGTTCTCATGGGTTCGATTGTGCTCATTTTTCATTGACTATTTTTGGTTTTTAAGTTTATTGTGGGATGAGTTTAATTTGAGGGGAAGCAAGGTTCTAAGAACCTAAGTATCTTCCATTCAGTGGGGTCTAGACACGCCCAGTTATGATAATTGGCCTTTACCATGCTGGAAACAAATCACGCTTCCGGGTGCGCGGCGGCAGATGTCCGCCGTCCTGTTTGGGGACAAACAAGGTCCTCGAGGGGGGGGGTGGGGGGGGGGGGGGGGGGGGTGGGGGGGGGGGGGGGGGGGGGGGGGGCTGTGTAGCGTCTGTGCCGGTTGGCCGATAGAGAGCACCAGAGCGATTCCACGGTGGAATCGCCTAGTGGAGCCCTGCCAGTACGCCTAGGCAACCCGTTCCGGATAGCGCATTCGCCGGACTGTTTTTAGTACCGCGTTAGAACGGTAACTTCATGTCACTTGTTTGACCCAGAAGTAGTTGGAATAAACGGCCTAAGAACCACCGAAACCAGTGAATACCTGTCTTGAGTCTTCTTCCTGTGTGTGTGTCGACCCCAGCAAACGGTCAACGTTACAATATGCTATCGGTCCAATACCGGATACATCTGCTACCAATGTCGTAGCAGGCCTGTGCATCAAGTTCTAAAGGTTCGTGCAGGTGAACTACTTGTCTGGGATAACGAGATCAAGTATAAAGACAAAAAATAACGGGTCAACTGGGAAAGGTTTTACACCTGGATACAATTCTGTTCATTTCCTGCATCTCATATAGGCATAGCTGTACTTTATCGTGGTTGCATTTGCTCTTGGCGCAGTTAAGGTGTGCTTTCATGGCGACACAGCTTCTAAGTTACAGTAGAACCGTTAGCTACGGCCAATTGCCCGCTGCACAGTAAAGGTAGCCTAAATCCTCTCCTCGACACAACAAACTTCAACCATTACAACTTCATAAATACGTAATATAGGTTTTCCCGGACGATATCGCAAAATGTGCACATTCATTTGTAAAATATGTATTCAATTTCGCGCTAAATTTCAGAACGACGTATGTCCGAGTTTCATTTTCGCAAAAACGAGCATTCAATTTTATTTTGTTTAATTCAAATAAATTAATGTGCTTAGCGTTTCTTTTAAACGATTACAAACACACGATTGGGCTTTCGGTTTGACGTATGCGTGGCCGATTATTAAGAGTGTGCAATCTATTTCGCAGCAAATCGATTTATCATTGTGTCACGGCCAGAATTGAATATTCTTTTTCATTTGTTATAATTTAAATTCGCATATTCTGCATTCAATTTCAAAAGGTATATATGGCTATACAATTTACGATACAATTTGGATTAAATCATTAATAAATCAATGTATTGTGGGACTAATTGATCAATAATATGTTGGCTCTTTATCTTACATGTATTTTAACCCTAACCATCCCAAATCCTTCAAAATCCTTTTTGCAAATTGCAGGATTTTGCAGGAATGAGGTCACTTGGAAGTTGATGCATCCGATGAATTTGCAGGATTGATGGCGTTTAGGGGTTTGCCACTTGAGGGTAATGCAGGCTCCAGGTCAAAGGCCTAATGCTGGATGAATTTACAGGATTAAGGTTACTTGGATATTTGTCCAAATGAAGATTTTGGAGGATTGAGGTTAATATGTTTTTGTAAATGACTTCTATATCATGTTATCAGTTCAATTGTCTATCCGTCAATGAACTATCCACCAAGACATGAGTGGTTGGTGTCCAGTATATTTTCTACATCTAGGTAGTCCGCGTCGTCAGCCTCAAAGGCATCGATGAGACGATTTCGATCGCGTCCGAGACTCGTCTGTATCTCCCTCTTGCAGCCATTATTGGAAATTGTAGGGGTCATAAAGTAAATTCTATGCGATTGTGGCAAATGCTGAGCAAATACAGATTTTTGTTCTTCAACTTAGGGGTTTATAAAGCATTTATTTGGTATGTTTCAAAGACAATACCACCTAGTTTAATTCCCCATATGTCACTATTGATAACACATAAAAATGGATTCCAATGCTTGACCAGTCGGTAATGCTTAGAAAATCGGCTGCACATTTAGCGAAATTGATTGTTGATAAATTAAAAAGAAAACACGATTGCGGGTGTGCATTTAAATTCGCGCTAAAATGAATTATCAGTGTAATAAATTTAGTGCACATTTGTGAAATCGTGTGCTGATTTCTTACGACTGGATGCACCATTATGCAAAAACGAATTATCAATTGTTAAATAGAAAACGGGAATGTGAGCGTTCATACTATTTCGCACGAAAACGAATGCACCAGTTACAAACATATGTGCACATTTCGCGATATCGTCTGGGAAAACCTATATAAACATACCTGGAAAAAATCGAAATAATCTGTACTATCTTCTAACCCAGACTGCTAAACCATTCCTTTTTTGGACTTCAAACATGGCCCCCAAAACGCCTAATTACGAACTGCACACAGGACTGCTGCCGAGCAAGATGGCTACCGCAGTTATACGTCTGCTACTGGAATAGAGGGCGCTAAATACAAACTCTACAAAATAAAACAAATTTGGCCTCAACCTTGACTTACAAATACATTTAGCTGCTTGTTATAATAATTATGTTGTCCCAACCCCCCCCCCCCCCACTCCCTTTTTTTTTGGCTATCGGAATAACTATCTTTTGCGCTAGTAATACATGCGTCATGGTTTTTCCTGTTTTAGCGGCCATTTTAGCCGCCATCTTGAATTTGAGCTTTCGGTTGATTTGTTTTTTTAGCAACAGGCATTTTCATAATCAGCAGGGTCAAATTACCATAAAATAAGTGTTGCCCACTTTGAGCATGATTTGCTGCTTACATTGCTTTCCAGATGACTTTTCACCTTTGTGTGCCTAGTCTACTTGGACGTAAAGATAATCGGCTTTAAACTTCGGATAAAAACCTCAATCTTTTAGTGTAATTTAATTAAATGTTTGGTTTTATTTAATTTACAGAACTCTACGAGACCATCCAGGGGTTTTCCTTCTCACTGGGATGGGACTGCCGGCAATTCCGGAGAGCCAAGTAGTTACCGTAATCTCTTAGCGACAAACGGACACAGTGCCTATTCGGTCAGGTTATGGCAAAGTCAAAACTTTTAATAGTTCACTTGAAAATGACACAAAGTATTCCGGTGTCTTTAAACTACCGGTAGACGTTTAAAATTGTATCATTTGTCAGTTGTGCATTTTTATCGTTTGAAGCAGCAAAAGTACCCAAAAAATCGAAAGAATGGTGCTTCACAACTATCCTTGCGATTTGTTTAGCTATGTGAATGATGTATATTCCGAGCAAACAAATCTCTAAAATTTGGATCCAACTAATATATCGAATTTGATCTAAATGTGGCACATAAATCAGTGCAGTTGGACGAAATTGAACGTAATAGTTGGTAAATGTAAATATTTTTTTCTTCTAAATAGCTGAAAAAAACACTTTTGTTTAAATCTTCGGACATTTTATAATTTTTTCGACGGCATGCAAAGAAGATGGCATGCTAGAGGTAAATAATTTCACGGGGAGTTTAGAGTCATTAATATTTGTACATCAAGTAAGCCTTTGAACAATAATTTGATTAGTTATTTGTTTCGATAGTTGCAAAAGATATACTTCCCCTTTAACTGATAAATTATATTTTACGATTTGAATAATTCAGGCCGACAGTCCAATGTTTGGATCCTTAAAAAATTTGACAGACAATGGCCTGTGTTTTAATAAGGATTTAGGGTCAACATGTTTGTGTCCCTGTTATATCTGACAATATTTATTTATTTTAATTGTTTATAAACAAAGTGCCTAGAAACAGTCTTTCAAATGAATGTAAAATGGTCTTTTTCACTACTAACTTAAAGGCAGGCTATATTGGCCTAGAACAGTTTTGGTTAGAGTGTCAAGCCCTCACATTCTTGTTTTCGGCACAATTTCCAAGATGGCCGCCATTTAAAATTGTGATATTTTTTTTTAAAGCTCATAATGTAAAACAATAATCTACCACGACGGCCAGGATACTTTCTTTACCTAATAAGAACACAAAAACGGTATTTACGCCAGAATATATTTTATAGCACCCTACTATGTCAAGTTAGCTAATGAACTGTACTGTCATGTGTCATTTTAATCTGTCATTAACTTGTACACCGACTACATAAAAACCGCTCCCAAAAAAATTATCTGAGTGCTTGACGCTCGAACCAATAATATTCTTTAGAACCTTACTTTCAGACTGGTATAAAAAAAACACTTTTAGATGAATTTGAAATAAAAAGAAATAAACGCCCATGCACGACACCCCACCCAGCTTTACCATACATACGCACTGTGGACATTCCTTTGTCTTCGTGTAGTTAACAAACTTTGACTAACTACTCATTTTTCTCGCTTCCCCAAAACAAATTTACCCTAAAATTTGGATTATGGGCCTCTCAGCTGTCTCTTCTATCTTTTCTATATATAACCCTAACCCGTTTTTCCTCTAGCGCTCTTTTTTGGAAACTGAAAAACGGATTGTGGACGTGTGCAAGTCCACAAACCGTAACCTCTTCCCGCATCGTGTGGACCTATATTGTTTGGAGGTCCACAGTGCGTATGCAAGACTAACTCACCAGTACCTGCCAAACACATTAACAAGTTTGAGCCATTTTGAATGACAATTGTGTGGACAATTACACAAGTCAGGTGTAATGGAAACACAAAAAATGCCACACCTTTTGACCCCTTAAGTATGGACTGACTCCCCAACTCTTGAAGATTTATATATTTCAAGTAACTCTAGTAGATGAACAGTTTTTAAATTTAAATAAGTTAAGAGGGCCTAACATTTCGATCTTAACAAGATCTTCTTCAGAGACTAAATGACTGTGTACAAGAAACAAACGTATATAGGGCAATGTACAGCATGATGCACATCATGGGCGCTAAAAAAACACAAAAGAAACAAAGCACAGAGTTCAATGGAACAAACAACAAAAGGAGGATTAGGCTGAGGGATTAAAGGGTGAGGTCAGTGTGGGTAGGATCAAAGGCGGGGTAGGAACAAAAACAGAAGGGGTAAAGCTACAAGGAAAGGGGTCCAGGGTGAAGATCAAAGGGAAGAACTAACAAATAAGTATGAATAGGAGTAATGAGGATGGGGGGGGGGGGGGGGGGGGGTGTTTGAGGAAAACCAGAGAAGTGAGAACAAACAAAAACAAAAACAAAATTCTGGCAAGGAATGAATCTGAAACAGATGACAAATTGAGAAAAAAAAAAAAGTTAATCATTTCCTAGTTGGATGTTAAGCCCATGTGGTTGAATAGTCCGAAGACGATTCATCCAGACTTTCTCCCGGCTGAGGCGGACTGAGTCTTTCCGATGGCCAAGTGATTCTATGCCCTGAAGAATCATATCAGAAATGCAATGGTTAGGCTGGTTAAAGTGATGTCCTACAGGGGTATCCAGTTTCTTGGTGTTGACAGTCGATCGATGACCGTAGAAACGCTTTTTTAGGGCATTTTTGGTCTCTCCGACATACTGAACTCCACAAAACCTGCAAGAGATGAGATATATGACGTTAGATGTACTGCAAGTGATGTTACCAATAATTCTATGAGTAGTACCAGAAGAGTGGCCAGAAAAGGAGTCAGACTCCTGAATGTGGATCTGGCAGACCACACATCTAGAGCTGCACTTGAAAGTTCCGTGCTGGATGGGGGGAGATGCATCCAAGCTGGGAACTTCGGCTCGAACAATGAGGTCTTGTAGATTTTGAGGGCGTCTATAGGCCAATACGGGGCTGTCGGGGATGGCCCGGACAAGGCGATCTGAAGTGTGGAGAATGTGATGGCTGTCGTTGGTGATTTTGCGAAGGGAAGGGAGACTGGGGTGAAAGGTAGTCACCAGGGGGATCATGGGTTTGGCATTAGCCTGGGGGGCCTTTACCTTTAGAGCCAAATTTCTGGGTACGGCTTTGGCTCTGGCAATGGCACGTTGAACTTGGCGGGAACTGTGACCCCTGGCAACCAAGTTGTTCTTCAGTATCTGTGAATGGCGGGAGAAATCATAGTCGTTAGAACAAATCCTTTTGAGTCTGAGGGCTTGACTAAATGCTATACCAGTCTTACAATGCCTAGGGTGACAGCTGGAGGAGTGGAGATACTGGTGTGTGTCTGTGGGTTTAGAATACAGATCAGTGGTTATTAAGTTGTCCTCCTTGCGGATGGTGACATCCAGGAAGTGGGCCTGATGATGTGAGTACTCTGATGCGAACTTGATGGTCCTGTGGAAGGAATTCATGTGATTAGTGAAAGTCAGCAGACTGTCCTCATCACTGGTCCATATGAAAAATACATCATCAATGTATCTCCACCAGATCCAGGGACGGCACGGTGCTAAGGCAAGCGTGCGTTCCTCGAGGTCACCCAAAAAGAGGCATGCAAAGGAGGGTGCCATACGAGTACCCATTGCAGTGCCATGTACCTGTAGATAGTGCTTATCTAGGAAGGAAAAAATATTCTTCGTTAGTACAAGTTTCATGAGGGCGCGAATGTCACTTATGGGAGGGGTCGTGTGTCCTGCCCTAGCTAGGGTTATGGAACAAGCACGAATACCTTCTTCGTGTGGTATGTTGGTGTACAAGGATGAGACGTCAAAGGTCCCAATGATGGCCGTTCTGGGAATCTGGTCCTTGATTCCTTCGAGCTTGCGCAGGAAGTCCGGGGTGTCATGGATGTATGATGGAATCCTATGGACAAGGGGTTTAAGAAAACTGTCAATAAACATGGAGATGTGTTCCGTGGGTGAGCCATTACCCGAGACGATAGGCCTACCAGGGTTACCAGTCTTGTGAATCTTGGGGAGAAAATAAAACCTGGCAGTTCTACAGTCAGTGGGTGAAAGAAATTTGTGAGCTTTCTTTGACAGTTGGTCACTTGACCGCATGTCATCAAGCAACTGCTGTATCTCTCGAGAGAATGTACCTGTGGGATCAGAGTCAAGGCAGATATAGTTAGTACGGTTGTCCAACTGACGGTGGGCCTCGTCGATGTACTGCTGACGATCCATGATGACCACGGCTGAGCCTTTATCAGCTGGCTTGATGATGATGTCAGTACGAGAACGCAAAGCAGCAAGTGCAAGGCGCTCTTCCCTGGGGAGGTTATCATGGGTCCTGTGGGGAAAGTTACCAGGGTTAGTGACTTGGGTATTGACAACTTTTAAATTTTTAAATTTCTTTGATTTTGTATAAATACGCGGTTAATTTTAATCGATTTATTCTCGGTGAAAATATTTATTCGGACGATACTACTTCTTTTCTAAGAATATACAATGATCTCTATTCAATAGTTAAAAACGTCGAAGTTAAACATTAACAGATTGATGGTGAACAAAATAATGAAATATTTCATTAAAATAACACATTTTGTACTGAAATTCCCGAAAATTTCATGTTTTGGATTGTTTAGGCCTACTTATCCTATTTTAAACATTTGGTTAAATGGAAACCAACCTAATTCGTGGATCAGACATTGGTATCACCTCGGAGGCAGAGAATCATGGTGTTTTAGATATGTCAATGTCTGTAGATAGGCCTAATGAATTCATGTGAAACCTGTTCAAATGGGCAGTTTATCACTTCAAAATGTGTCCAACACACGGACCATTCTAAAAATCATAACTAGAATGTGTCACCTCAGGGGGTACCGATAACTGAACTCTGGACTCTGGCCCATGAAATAAATGTCTTACCGTTCCCGAGAAAAGACGAAAAAAACAACTCGGTGTTTACATCAGACAGGACGTTTTTCTTGGCGTTTGTATTCATTTTGTAACCAGGCGGTACTATAATACAATTTAATATCAGGAAACAGCGCTACATAAGAAGATTCAGAGCAACCAGAATTGGATGAAGAAGTTTTATTACAAAAGATATTCCAAAAAAAAAAATATATATATGTGTATAATTTGTCTCTATACAGAAATGTGGGTATTTATTTACAGGTTTTGTACAAGTCAAGGAATGGTACATTTATGGTGCAGGTATAGTGAAATTGTATTACTAAATTCATCCATCAAATATATTAAGCTGTATCAATTAATACAAGTTTCATTGCCCAATTTTAAATAAGTACAAGCAGTAACACGTGAACACTGAGTGACCTCAAGAACCTAATTCCAATCCCTAGATGGTGGAAGGTACATGTGTATTAATGGACGATTTAACTGAAATAAAACGGGAGTAAACTATTCACAATTACAAATGTACATGTCATCTCTAACATGAGCAATCTTGTTCTAGAGATTTAAAATTAATTACGGAAAAGCATAATGTTTTTATCTTTCCAATATTTTGTCTAATAAACATCTCTCCTATTATGTACAAGTCAAAGTTATAATGTGTAACATGGACAATCTGAGTTCTTATGTGCTAAGTGGCCGTTGCAAGTAATTTGACAAGCGGGCGTATAGGCTGCACCTTGTGTAAAGTTTAGGCCGCGTCCAAATCACTTGACTACGGCTATAAATTACACAAGTGCCTGAACAGTGTGTCTCTAAACAAAAAGGAAACCGAGATTTAAATACTTATTTTTCGTATTAGGCTCAATGGATAATAATAACTATCACCACGCAGTTAGTTTGTAATGGGGGTAATCTTACAACTTAATAAGTGTAAGATTGAACAAAGGATTTTTATTTGAATTTACTGGTCTTTATATTATTTTGTTACATGATGGACACTAAGCAGATGAGATGAGTCCTAATCTGGTGCAAAGTCATGACATCTAGTTATACCATAGTTGTTCGGTCATCCACGACAATAACCTCAATTACTTGGTGTTAAATGGAAGAGTACAGGATGACGCAATGAATAGTGGTTATTGCTTCTTAATAAACAATGTACTAATAAAAGAAATGAGTATTTCAATCTCGGTTCTTTTTTTTTAATACAATCTCTACATAGGCGGCTGTAGCCACTAGTGGCCGAACCGTGTATTTTAAGTCGTATTTATTATAGCTATAATGTTGACGCAGTTTTACCATTGATCCAGCTGCAGCTATCGCGTAATAATAGACAGGGGAAGGCTTCTTTTGATAGTCCACAGTGTACTCTGTAACATGCCCACTGAAGATTGAAGACGCGAAGCTTTTTGTGACGATACCAGACACCACTTTGTTCTCAGCGAAGTTCCAGGCCCGTACGCAGGGGGGGGGGGGGGGGGGGGGGGGGGGGGGGGTGCGACGGGCGACGCACCCCCCCCCCCAAAAAAAAAAAAAAAATTACCAAAAGGTCCACATTTTCCGGGGTAAATAATGGTATTTTGATGTAGAAATAACTGTACTGGCACACGAACAATTTTGTTCCCATTTTTAGTCTCATCCGTACAAATTCGCCTACCAAAAGGTCCACATTTTTCGGGGTAAATAATGGTATTTTGATGTAGAAATCACTGTACTGGCACACGAAAAAATTTGGTCCCATTGGTCCCATCAATACAAATTCGCACCCCATAAAAAAATCCTGCGTACGGGCCTGGGTTCACCTGGATCCAGATATTGGTATCGGAACTGTGCACAGAGTTATTAAAAAGAGAACAAGGAAAATGGAGCACTAAATTGCCATGCTCCGCAAACAATCCCGTTTCATCATCATCATCATTATCATCATTATCTACTGAATAACCATCCCTGAAGCTTCTTCAAGACTTGTTATCAGTGTTTAAAGTACAGACATAATACTCGCAGTGCTAAAGCCTGCATAAGTTTTTTTCTGTCGACATATTGTCATGTATTTCAAGCTTTGGTTAACATGCAAATTATACTGTAAGTTTTCTCGATCAAGTTCGTAGGAAAAGCATCTAAAATTGTTTTTGAATGTTCTTATGTAGGCCTAGTAAATAACATGTTTACATGCTAAACATGTGTTAGCGCTGCACATGGACGGGTAGCGTTCAGCCATTGAACATTGATGTTTAGGAATAAGCCTGATATAATGACGTCATCCTTTGTTTGCATGTGCGTTTTCTTATGAGTGAATCTGTCCCTGCGTCGTCTGGCGTCCCGACTTCGATCCTATAGGAAAGCGCATATTAGACACAGCCATGGCGTCGTTAGGACGCACGGGCAGCATGTTTTCTCGCTATAACAGGCAAGTAGGTGAAACCACTGTTCATGCCAATAGAGGTCCTAAACCAATGACGTTCATGTTGGCATTCCGTGCGTATACTAGCCTATAACGTGAAAGTTATAACCGTTCTAGTTGATACCTACGTCAGTGGTTTCCATAAACCGTTGTAGTTCAGTCGTGCATCCGAAGCCATGCAACAATCCATTTCACTGGACGCGCTTATGTGGTTATTTGGGATTGTCCCGTCCTCCATACCAAGAGGCTGCGGATTTCGACACTCAACCGTTGCTGCTAAGCGAGAAAATAAACCACATCGATGCGGCAACTGCATGCTACCTTTCTTTCTTTCTTTTTATGGCGGCAGAAAATGACAATCTGTATAAATCATACCCAAATTGCCCCGTGCGCAAGTAAACAAAATGTTCTCGGCTGTTTTGGGTATTTGTATGTGGCACGTTCAAACAATTTGGATGATTTATGTCGGTTGTTTCTGTACATGTACGTGTGTAGGTTATGACATAATTATGTAAGCACACTTTCCCCATAGAAATGTGAACGTTATATGACAGTTAAATTTTGAATAATGTAAATGCATAAGCATTGAGTTAACGCGAGTTATCGGTACATGGCGTATAAATTGATCAGAAAAAGAAACTCCAAAATCATTGCTCCTGGTGCGCTCACATTTTTAAGTTAAGTGGTATTTTTGTATCAATTTGCAACGGCGCTGGACTGCCGATCAGCGTTAAGGATAAAAACAGTTTTTTTTTTAAATACTGCTCCTGCTGTTTGTTATTTAGTTTCTTTGCATTGTCTTTACAATTGATTACTGATTCTCTAACCTTACAATTCCCCAACGTCTATAAATTGCTCGATTTTGTTTTCAGTAGATTAGTACGGCAGATATGTGATTGCGCCTTTGACGAAACAAGCATGAAATTTGGCACATCAAACGTCAGAGTAAGACATGAGGAAGATATTTGGCTACAGGGCCATCGCAGATTTGTCCTTTAAAGAGAAATGTCTCACGAGGTAGAAAAACAAGCCACTTTTTAAAAGTTATACAAATGCTTGTTATTCTACCTATATTTTGTTGAAATATCCAAATATCTTTCTCATGACATACCCTGGCTGTGTGCCTAATGTCATATCATCAAAGGCACAAATCACCCAAATATTCCTCTCATCTGTCTCACACTAGGCCTATGTGTTCTATTTCAGTGCTGCGGTGGCTATATAAGCTATTGAGGGGTTTAGCTGCTATAATGCATACTTGAACGATGCTCTTCAACGTAAACTCATTAATCAATGATGATACGATGCGGCAGTATATAGATACGAAAGGTTTGACAAAAACATGACACTCATGCCTCTTATGGAGATGTTCCAGCGAGTAGACTAAAATCACAGTAGCAGTTGTACAAATTATTAGGGACCTTCAACAAAGCCATTAATAAATCACACTAAAAGAATAGACTCTCTGCTCTATCCTGTAACCATAGAAACCATACCAGTTATGAAGAAACGCCTCTGAGACAGGTCGTTCATGCGTAAAACACTGAAGTTATAACACTTTTATTTTGAGTTGAATTGCGCAAAATATTTTCAAGTAAGACATAAACGCGCAACTTTTGAAGAAAACAAAAACGGAGTTGGTCGAAAATGATTTGCTACTGACGGTTAGCATTGCTTTTCTGCTGTTGTTTCGGAAATTTAATTTATGTTGGACAAAATGGCGATGATTTGTCGAACCTGAAATGTTGCACTGTGATTGGTCAGTTTTTAAAGGGGCGTGGTCTTCTGGATCACTGTATTCCTTAAAAACAATTAAGTGCTTATATATAAGTGTATTTACACCCGAGGTTTGGCCCAAACAGAATATTATTCAGACTATTATTTCAACTCGCGTTAGAGCAGTGACGTTAAATTAATCTACATTTGTTGCCAAGGATGCGTAGTCATGCATTCAAAAAATACAATTTTGGAAATAATAGGCCACCATTTATTAAAACAAAATCTCCTTTACAACTCTCAAAGCCAGAAATTCCACAAATTTACGACTAAGTATTCCACACTGCCAATCATATTTATTAACTTCTAATATGTAGACACATTATTAGTGTCATCTCTATCTACATGTTTTATGAATATTAAAATAATGAGCAATACATAAATATTTAATTTTTTTGAATGTCTAAGAGTATCATTATTTTTATTTTTTTATATAATGTTATATAATTTTTGACGAACCTCTTCTTTTTGTAAAGGCCAGTTCATACTCTGCACAGAAGCGAATGCAAACGTGGATTTGTGACATCACGAAAATTCGTTGAACATAATTTGGGCGAATTTTGCAGCGAATGAATTGCATAACCTTCAATACGGCCTTTATTCACGAGTCGGCCATATTGAATTGAAAGTGAGGCAACATGTTCCTTTTTGCAAGTTTAAGTCCAAATTCGTCTTCTAATATGAATAATTAAATTTTGTTGAATAAACAATAACCTTAATGTTTTATGCCACATTTAAAACAAAAAATATTGAAAGTTGAGGCTAGAATGCAAAAACAGTCTTGGACTTCTTCGAAAATGAACGTTTTTTGTCAAACACTTTATCAACATTGGAGTACATTTCTCTTACTTTGACTGCGCTAAATAGTCAATTTAATTATATTAAGTACCACAACTATAAATATTTGTGCATAAATTTAAGATGAACTGATATAGATGTGCAGAGAAAGATGTTAAAGATAAATATGATTTGTTTACACGGTACAAGTATTTACATAATATGTATTTAGATAAACAAAGATAATAATGAACTACTGAGTAAGACGATGACATTTTAAACTAAAATGATTTTAAAGTAACCATTACTCCAAAATGATCTAGACCGACGCTCATAATCAAAATATAATTTAGACGTCTTGTACAGAAAGTAACGTTTTGAAAATTAATACATAAATATGTTTCTTTTCTCACAAGCTTTATAAGCACACAGCAAAACCATGTTTAAAGGCAAACCGCACTAAATAGTAAATTTTAGTTTTAGTCATATTTATTGCCACAATTCGGTCAATTTAGACAAATATGCGTCTAATATTTAATCACCACATTGTTCGGTTTCGCGCGAATTTTAATGCTGGTCTAAATATCGTTCAATTTTGTTTTCTGATTACGCCAAAATAAATACTCTTGCGTCATGCTATTTTAACAAGATAACCATCCAAATTATTAATCCACTCGAAAAGCAGTCAGATCCGAAGGGAGAATCGATGCTATTCTGAAACTGAGTGCTTGCCTATTGCATTAAAATGAGGCGTACAAATTAATTACCAAACTATCCAGAAACAGAAAGACTCTGTGCGTTATAGGGCGGAGCCAGAGGGCAATGTTATGTATCGCCTGGACAAACAAGGGTAAACATCCTATGCGTTCATGGTGGCTGAAAAGCAAAACAAAGAACACCTTTAAAATACACTTTAAAAAGTCCAAGGTCAGATTTGATCCGGATCGGGGTCCCATGTCAGGCCGACACTCTTCCAGGTCAGAATGACTCTTCGTTGGCTTCTTTTTGGGGTCATTTTGACCCGGAAAAGTGTTATTCTAACTGGGAAAAGTGTCAGGCCCATATGGAACTCTGATCCGGATCAAATCAGACCCGGGACTTTTTATAGTGTATTTTAGAGGTGTTCTTTGTTTAGTTTTTCAGCCACAATGAACGCACAGGGTGTTTACCCTTGTTAACTTTGTCCAGGCGATACAAAACATTGCCCTCTGGATCCGCCCTAACGCGTAGAGTCTATAGCGGTTAATCTGGATACTTTGGTAATGAAATTTAATTAAAACCTCATTTTACTGCATTGTGAAATTAGCACTCAGTTTCAGAATATCATCTATTCAGCCAAATTAAGTAGGGCGACATCCAAGCAACTCCAATTGCAGACGAACGTGATAATGCCAATCAGTAGGCTGAATACGCACTATAGTCGCCATCACGCTGTTATCAAACATATTAGTGACAGCGTTGGTGTAATCGGTGTTACCATTGAACTCCTGCAACAAAAGCAAAGATTATACGTATTATTATTATTTATAAGCGGGACAATACTCGAAGAGGGGAGGTAATTCCTCGAAATTATAGGTTTTTCCGGCTAATTTGAAACATTTTAGATTCAAATTCACCAAATCGCACATTCAAATTTTGTCACAGAAAAAAAATCACACGCTTTAACCAAACCAATGCATTCATTTATCATTCAATTTCAACGTCACCCTTTGTAAACACCACGTCAAAAATATTCGTCATTACAAACCAAAACAGCTTAGACGAATTTGATCTGTAATGACGAATATTCCCGAGCCATTGTTTGGAGTGACCTAACTTTGGAGTGACCTAAAGTCAATAGTAAATTACTAAATTTATTTGGTGAATTAAAAGCGTGTGACATTTGTCCTTGGACGAAATGGAATGTGATAGTTCGTAAATTTGAATAAAATTCAAAAGTTCAATTTCAAATTTTAGTCACTCTATTTAAATATTGTCTCGGGAATATTTGTAATTATAGATGAAATTAATCTAAGCTGTTGCAGAAAGGCAGCATTCACAGATTGAATTTGTCTGAAATCAATCAATTTTAAACTTAATGTTAACTGAATTAGTCTGATGTGTGCTTGACTCAATCACACACTAGACTAATTTAGTTAGCATAAAGTTTGAAATTGATTGATATAAGACGAATATTGTTGGCGGCCTCCTAAATGGTTCGAGGGTGCTACTCACGGCATTCTGGTGTTAATGACTTCCGACTAGCGCCCTCAAACAAAAATACTGTTTTTTTGGGAGACCAAATATATAGGGCAAAATAGCTAAGTTGGTAGAGCGCCGGTCCGGTATTTTGGAAGTCGCAGCAGGTTCGAGTCCCGCCTTGCCAATTTCTTTGGTTTACTTTGAAATTTAAAGTAATATTCTTTCGGTAGTTTTTTTCCGAGAACTGTTGTTAGGTACGCCGATGCCTTCATTTTCTGATAAAAATAAAAGGCAACATGTTGCGGGTCGAGGAAGCAAAAAGGAAGGAATATTACCTTGACGTTTCCGATTGCATCGGTCACGTGTTCGGTTGCAGATGTGGCATCTTTCTGATAGGACACCTTGTACTTCCTTACGTATCCAGGGTAGTCCTCGAGAAACCGGCTTTTTGTGATGACACCAGACACCACTGTACTTTCAGTCAGATTCACCTGGATCCAGGGATTATTGTCGCCACTGTGCACCAAGAGTGAACGGAAATAAGAACAATGACGTAAACACGCTCCGCAAACAAACCCACGTTGATCAGGAGAGAAATTGGCAAACAATTAGAACAATTAAACTACTGAAACCTCTTCAAGACTTTAGATCTTTCAAGTTTCAATACACTTTATATTAATGTTACCTGTAGTTGTGTTTTTGTTAGGTTTACTGTCAGTGGTAGTTTGACTTTCCTCCGTGAACAAGAACATTATTGTATTTGCTATTTTTTCTCAGACTAAATTTAATGTGCCAGAGTTGGAATTTTTTTAATAACAATTGTTTTGTATAAATAGCTGGGACAACCTATACCGCAGCAATAAAATGGTACTGAAATAGGGTAGTAAAACAGAAAGGTGGGTGTATCTGTATGCGTATGCGGTACGGAGGTCTCTAAAATCTCGAAATGTGGTGCGTACATCATGGGCGACTCCTTTAGTGTTAATATACGGCGGCTAACTACAGTTCCCTTTGATACCTACATCTTTGGTTTCCATGTACCGGCAAAGTGGAGTCGTCCGTTCCAGGCAGGACAACAGCCCCGACTACTGGACGCACTGATCTGATCATCGGTTATTGTCTTACTCTGCATTCCAAGAGGCTCTGGACTCAGACACACAGCTGTTGCGGTCAAGAGAAAAATTAAAACCATAATCGGTGTATAAATGTAAGCTCGCCCACCCCAAAATAAAACTAAAACTAACGGACTCAAAAATGGGGTCCTAAAATAATATAATATCAAGTTGCCATAGGCAGATGAAGCATTGTAGATTTCGAAACTTTCGGGGGATGTCCAGAACCCTCAAAGTAGGGGGTATCTTTGGCACCCCCGTATCCGTTTTCTCTCCCTCCCCCTCCCCACTCCACCCCACACCACACCCCACCCCACCCCACCCTACCCTACCCTACCCTACCCTACCCTACCCTACGCTCAAAGCTAGATCTGCTAGATCAGTATTGTCCCAGAGTATCATGGCAACATGTACTCGGGCCTGAAACGTGGTCATAAAGCTGTAGTTTGTCCAACAAAAGAATAGTACTCTTTTCTTAAATTGTATTAGATAAACATCTTACTGATCGCCGGGCTCGCCGTGGTCGCCGAACTCGCCGTGGTCGCCGGGCTCGCCGTGGTCGCCGGGCTCGCCGTGGTCGCCGGGCTCGCCGTGGTCGCCGGGCTCGCCGTGGTCGCCGGGCTCGCCGTGGTCGCCGGGCTCGCCGTGGTCGCCGGGCTCGCCGTGGTCGCCGGGCTCGCCGTGGTCGCCGGGCTCGCCGTGGTCGCCGGGCTCGCCGTGGTCGGCGGGCTCGCCGTGGTCGCCGGGCTCGCCGTGGTCGCCGGGCTCGCCGTGGTCGCCGGGCTCGCCGTGGTCGCCGGGCTCGCCGTGGTCGCCGGGCTCGCCGTGGTCGCCGGGCTCGCCGTGGTCGCCGGGCTCGCCGTGGTCGCCGGGCTCGCCGTGGTCGCCGGGCTCGCCGTGGTCGCCGGGCTCGCCGTGGTCGCCGGGCTCGCCGTGGTCGCCGGGCTCGCCGTGGTCGCCGGGCTCGCCGTGGTCGCCGGGCTCGCCGTGGTCGCCGGGCTCGCCGTGGTCGCCGGGCTCGCCGTGGTCGCCGGGCTCGCCGTGGTCGCCGGGCTCGCCGTGGTCGCCGGGCTCGCCGTGGTCGCCGGGCTCGCCGTGGTCGCCGGGCTCGCCGTGGTCGCCGGGCTCGCCGTGGTCGCCGGGCTCGCCGTGGTCGCCGGGCTCGCCGTGGTCGCCGGGCTCGCCGTGGTCGCCGGGCTCGCCGTGGTCGCCGGGCTCGCCGTGGTCGCCGGGCTCGCCGTGGTCGCCGGGCTCGCCGTGGTCGCCGGGCTCGCCGTGGTCGCCGGGCTCGCCGTGGTCGCCGGGCTCGCCGTGGTCGCCGGGCTCGCCGTGGTCGCCGGGCTCGCCGTGGTCGCCGGGCTCGCCGTGGTCGCCGGGCTCGCCGTGGTCGCCGGGCTCGCCGTGGTCGCCGGGCTCGCCGTGGTCGCCGGGCTCGCCGTGGTCGCCGGGCTCGCCGTGGTCGCCGGGCTCGCCGTGGTCGCCGGGCTCGCCGTGGTCGCCGGGCTCGCCGTGGTCGCCGGGCTCGCCGTGGTCGCCGGGCTCGCCGTGGTCGCCAGTGTACAGTTGAAGTAAGCTCGAATTTCGTCGGAGTCCTCGCTGAGGAGAAGCTCGTCCAGGTAGTGGGGCGCCTCTTGCTGGTATGACGAAGCAGGGATGCGCATCCCGCCGAGACGCACAGCGGTGCATTCGCATGGATCTTTATACAGTAGGAACCAACGGGGTGGGGTACCAGACTGTGGGTTGTACTCCGATCCAATGAAGCAGATTTGATGACATGATGCCATCACTTATGTAAAAATGCAACGAAATATATATATACAAATTATATTAGCAATTATGCCACCAGTATCAAATGACCGAGAAGAGTAATTCTCCTAACGATTGTTTGCAAGGTTTGCACACCTAGAGTTGGCAAATGTGTGATAGCATTGCAGCAAGAGCGGTGGCAGCTTTTTAGGTGTTGTAATTTTGTTCTTCAAAATTGACGCCAGTATGTTTATTACCAGATCAATTATGTGGTAACAAGCATTATTGGCGGCCATTAAACAAAACGAAAACGATGACAACACTCAAAACTGCCACTGCTGCAATGCTATCACATATTTCCCGGCGTGGGGTTTATTCTTTGCTAAAAAAATATTATGATAACAGGAATTAAAGCATGCGCAATTTATACTAAAGAGGCCGTATTTTATAGAGTCGGAATTTCATGCAAATACCGGCTCATGGGCCTGGACTAATGACCCGAGGCGGTGTTGGTATGTTGTATTAGTTGCATAGTCAAAACCAGAAATAAAACAATATACAAAATTATGAAAATAGGTGCAGTACATTTAAAACGTACACAGCGTTCAATCCCTGAACAAAAATTCATTGACTTAATCACTATAATTTAAAAGCTGAATTTGGTGCGTTATGAAAAATCGAATCTAACTGCCAATGCCGATATCCACAGCACAACCCAAACTACTACTCCGTTCATTCTCCTCGATGCAACGATCGAAAATCCGTTGATTAATAATCGTACGGCCTTCACAAATTACGCTTACTTGCCTCTGGAGAGCAACATACAGCTTACCACCGATTATATAGGCTAGGTAGGCGCTGGGAAACGCTGATGAGCTTCGTGCTCTGATTGGATAGTTCTTGTTTGATAGTCCACCCGTGCCGAGTATATAGGTAATAAGTGACCTTGCTCTCCACTGCTTATTATGAAGGTTTTTGGATCCTTGTGTAAAAAAACCATAGTGGCGTGGTGGCAGCGTCGGAAACGTTTCCACGCATTTACAGGATTGAACCACAGGTTATCTAGAATCTAAATTTCCCCGGAGTCTGGTGCTAATGTCTTCTAATAGTAAAATCCCCTAGAGCGATTACATAAAACAGTATACCTGCAAGACAAATTAAAACAAGTTCATTAAGTTAAAGTTGGTAGTTAATTTCAGTGACACTTCAAGTATAATCGCAACACATAATTTCACACTTTGGGACCCATTTTATTTAAGGACCGACCCGAATTTCATTGATGTTAGTACACGTTCTTCATTACATGATTGGAATGATATGAACAGGTTTCCATTCATTATTCCAATGGAGTCGATTGGGAACCAGCTCGTAGCTTATTATTATTTCTAGGAATACATACAAAGGAACCGAGCTATAGGCTACCTGTTTTTGTCTCCAGTTTGCAAATTGGTTTGTTGTTTTTTGTTGGTTTTTGTTGGTTTGGCAACCGCAGCGGTCAAGGATTAGTTTACTTTCGGCGACCCCACTGCGTTTTTGATGAAAACTGCATCGCAGGAAAAGTTTCGCTGCTCCATTATTGTTTTATTCACTATGAATTTCTGAACAATAAAAAAAACACTTTCCCACGTAAAACCTCTTTACACTGCAGTTTTACTAGCCCATTTTCACGGTGCAAAGTTGACCGCAGCGGTCAAGGATTAGTTTACTTTTGGCGACCCCACTGCGTTTTTGATAAAAACTGCATCGCAGTAAGGTTGTCGTGGGATCGCACTCCGGTCTGACAGGGTTATAACCACTGTGGAAGGTGTTAAAGCTAACGGACTTGTGGTTGGAGTGTTGGCAAAGATTAGTGTGATTGACAACCATAAAACGTACGGTGCATGAAGGCCGTACTTAAATAGGTCTACAGGGTATCGATAGCCATGATTTCCGATCCCATTGTCAACCAATAAATGTACATTAAATATTTGTGAATGATTATCGAATCATGGTCCCAAATCAGTATACTTTACAGGTTAGCTTTGCTGATGTCGTTCCGTTGCATATGCCGGCCGTTTCAGTTCGAGTTACTGGACCCTAGTTATTTTAACATGTTGACATGATCTGGCGATACTCCGACCGCGCCTGGATTTTCAGCTGACTGTTGCGCAAATGAAGACACCCGTACCGGCCCCACCCGTATGCATGCTCTGGTACCACATAACTACCGAGGGGCGAGACACACAAGAGAACAACGGGAACAAAAGCCCCTTGGTCGGCGGTATGAATGGCAAAATTCGGTCCTCGATCGACGGGGCAAGCGCTAAGCAATGGGGTTTGGGTATAACATAGGAATAAAGGAAAACACAACATCGATCCTCGATTACGACCCCATGTACATGTACATGTACACATGTAAATGTATGATATAAAGATGAGCTAGAAACCCCTCGGCAACAAATTGAAACCCGTTAATCTGCCAATCACGGCCCATCTGCACGTGAGAAACGGTCAAAGTGGCCTCACTTTTGTTCAGCCAATAAACGTGGGCCACCGGCTTGGCAACCACAGTTTTGCAGGATAACGGGCGGAGCAAAGGTAGTTTATTCATAAATATTTCGGTCGACATAGGTACATCATGCAGCTGTTTTATGAACATAGATTTCGATAGGTTTTTCATAAGTTTGATAGCAAATAGTTATATATTTGTAAGGATAAAAACCGGTACGCTTTTATTTTGGGGGCACAGCGCGTACGTAGCGTGTGGGGCCGAGTCCGGGTGCAGCAAAACAAACCCAGTATGTACACACGTCGTACATGTACGTACATATATGTACATGTACATGTTTACACATTCTCTATAAGCATGGAGAAATAGGTAATTTACAACGAAAGTTACACGAAAAACAAATATAAACACATATTTATGTGGGGTTAATAAATGAGTTGTACTTAACTTTTCTAGCATATTTGTGATTTGTAAGTCTCTATTGTGTGTGGTTTTACGCGGATAATCAATTTTGTACAGCCATTCCTGAGCGCTATCGACCTATGATGATCGCATTACGCGTTCACGTGTGCCGTGTATAATGCCAACATAACCCACTACAACGCGAAGGTCGTGCGCCCCGGCGGTCGGGTACATGTACACGTACAGACGCTACGTGGTACGTAAAGCTGCTAGTTTTTACAATAAAAAAAATGTGTTGATCATGCATACGTATCGTTTATCGTATTTAAGAACTAATTTAAAAAAAGAAAGAATTAAACGTACAGAATACAAGTGTGCGAATTTTAAGAAAATTTAATAAAATAAAAGCCTCCTCATACACACCAATGGTATCGCCCGTGTGGCAAATACATTGTACCACACCCACGCGGTTGTTGGATATTCCATTCTTCAAGATAGGGGTGTTTAGGTTTTTTAGGGGAATTGAAGGTCTCTTGTCCATGGTTGTGCGACCTCATGACAAATTGTGTAGAAATTGGTTATTTGTAACTGATTTCATGTTATCATATTTTAAGTCAAAATTTGATCCATACAATGAAAATCACATGAAATTCCTCAATTAATTTGGGTAAAAATTATCCCTTTGGTCTGAAAGTTACGGTACTGATAAGAATCCAGAATCTGGCCATTGAGTCAACTTTTTGAGTTGATTGGTAATTCACAACTAAAATTATGGGAAATTTCGAGTATTTTTGGGTCAAATTGCCACAACAACAAAAAATGACAATTATTAACAAATTTAGAAGTTTGTAGATGTTAAATTGTACGAAATTGTCGGAAATCTGCAGAGCACAAACATATTCATTGTGGGACCTCATATGACAAATTTGGTCATTTGTAACTGATTTTATAGGTATTTTACCATATTTGAGGCCAAAATTTCATCAGTAAAATGAAAATCACTTAAATTATTGGTTGTCTGCCCGGAAACCCGCACCGGTGACGCAAATTCCACAAAAGTGGACACCTGATGTCGGAACAAGCCCTCGAGTCAAATATGTAAAGAAAAGGAAGTGTGCATTAGAAATTTACAGTCTTAAAGTCAAAAATGATAATTTCAGGCTTGTATTGTAAATAACAGCTTAAATTAGTGGTTTTCTGCCCCGAAACCCGCACCGGTGGCGCAAATTCCACAAAACTGGACACCTTATGTCGGAACAAGCCCTCGAGTCAAATATGTAAAGAAAAGGAAGTGTGCATTAGAAATTTACAGTCTTAAAGTCAAAAATGATAATTTCAGGCTTGTATTGTAAATAACAGCTTAAATTAGTGGTTTTCTGCCCCGAAACCCGCACCGGTGGCGCAAATTCCACAAAACTGGACACCTGATGTCGGAACAAGCCCTCGAGTCAAATATGTACAGTGTGCATTAGAAATTTCCAGTTTTAAACTTTACCTTAATACATGCAGCCCACGTTTTTTTCCAATTATTAGAACGATTATCGGTCACATGGGAATTAAGGGCATTCAATTGAAGGACGTGTATTAAACGCTGGGTTATGTGGATTTTCTTTTTCTTTTTTTGTAAGACTTTTAGGTGTTTTTTTTTGCAATGTGTTTATTGGGAAGGATGGTAATCATACATGCGGCTCACGTTTTCTTTTAATTATAAGAACGATTCTCAGTCACGTGGGAAGGACATTAAATTGAAGGACGTGTAACGCTGGGTTATGTTGATTGTTTTTTTTTTCTGTGAGACTATTAGTTTTTTAGTGAAAAATGAAGTGCTTTTGCAATGTGTTTTTTTGGGAAGGAGCGTATTCATACATGCAGCCCAGGTTTTTTTTTATTATTAGAACGATTATTGGTCACATGGGAATTAAGGGCATTCAATCGAAGGACGTGTATTCAACGCTGGGTTATGTGGATTTTCTTTTTCTTTTTCTGTAAGACTTTTAGGTGTTTTTTTTGCAATGTGTTTATTGGGAAGGAGCGTAATCATACATGCCCTGTCCTTTCTATGTTACTGAGAATCGTTATAATAATTAAAATAAAACGTGAGCCGCATGTATGATTAAGATCCTTCCCAATAAACACATTGTAAAAGCACTTCATCTTTCACTAAAAAACCTAATAGTCTCACAAAATATTAATAATAATAATCCACATAACCCAGCGTTACACGTCCTTTAATTTATTGTCCTTCCCATGTGAACAAGAATCGTTCTAATAATTAAACAAAACCACGTATGATTACGTTCCTTCCAAAAAAAACCATTGTGAAAACACTTCATCTTAAACTAAAAAACCTAATAGCCACAACTGACCTCCCAGAAGCATATCTCACTAAGATAAAAACTTAAATTACGAGTTACGCTCTGGGCAGTATAGTTACGCAACTACACTGCTGGCTTGTCAGAAAATCATAAATATACATATTTATCTCTGCAGAGAAGCCACAAACAAAAAAATCCTAAGATACTTCACGCAGCAGAACTGTTTCAGTATCTCAAAAACAAACAAAAAATACGATGAGAAACAGTTCTGGCTTGTAAAAACTGCCATTAACACCCTCCCTTTCCCATATGAGATCTGATTCACTGCAGCTAACTCTAGGATTGATCAAACAAACACACACAAAATAAATTGATTATTATTAAGTATGACTGCATAAACCGGTTTCTACTGGCTATTTTCTTGCAAAAGCATGCATCTTTCACTAAACAAACTAATAGTCTCACACACACACACACAAAATTAACATAACCCAGAGTTACACGTCCTTCAATTTAATGTCCTTCTCACGTGACTGAGAATCGTTCTAATAATTAAAAGAAAACGTGAGCCGCATGTATGATTACGATCCTTCCCAATAAACACACATTGCAAAAGCACTTCATCTTTCACTAAAAAACCTAGTAGTCTCACATTTTTTTTTTAAATCCACATAACCCAGCGTTACACGTCCTTCAATTTACTGTCCTTCCAATGTGAACAAGAATCGTTCTAATAATTAAAAGAAAACGTGAGCCGCATGTATGATTACGCTCCTTCCCAATAAACACATTGCCAAAAAACCCACCTAATAGTCTTACAGAAAAAGAAAAAGAAAATCCACATAACCCAGCGTTGAATACACGTCCTTCAATTGAATGCCCTTAATTCCCATTTGACCGATAATCGTTCTAATAATGCTAGTTTCTTATAATTAAAATAATTAAAAGAAAACGTGAGCCGCATGTATGATTACTATCCTTCCCAATAAACACATTGCAAAAAAAACCAACTAATAGTCTCACAGAAAAAGAAACGAAAAACCCACATAACTTAGCGTTTAATACACGCCCTTCAATTGAATGTCCTTAATTCCCATGTAACCGATAATCGTTCTAATAATTAAAAGTAAACGTGAGCAGCATGTATGATTACGCTTTTTCCCAATAAACACATTGCAAAAGCACTTCATATTTCACTAAAAAACCTAATGGTCTCACAGAAAAAAATTCAACATAACCCAGCGTTACACGTCCTTCAATTTATTGTCCTTCCCATGTGAACAAGAACCGTTCTAATAATTAAAAAAACACGTATGGTTACGTTCCTTCCCAATAAAAACATTGCAAAAACACTTCATCTTAAACTAAAAAACCTAATAGCCACAACTGACCTCCCCGAAGCATATCTCACTAAGATAAAAACTGAAATTAAGAGTTACGCTCTGGGCAGTATAGTTACGCAACTACACTGCTGGCGTACCAGAAAATCATAAATATACAGATTTATCTCTGCAGACCAGTCACAAACATAAAATCCTAAGATACTTCACGCAGCAGAACTGTTTTAGCGTCTCCCAAAAAAATACGAAAACGATGAGAAATAGTTCTGGCTTGTGAAAAACTCCCATAAACACCCTCCTCTTTTCATATATAATGAGTTCTGATTCACTGCAGCTAACTCTAGGAATGATCAAACAAACACACACAAATTATTTCAAATAGGCACTTGGGAGACAAAAGCGTAAGTTTTTAGGTAATCGAGAGGTTTCGCATACGAACGGATACGCGTACGCGTACGTTTAGCTATCCGTACGCGTTTTATACGTGTAGCGAGCGAGATATCCGTGCCTTGTACGCGGTTAGCGGATAGTGCGAAACTGTGACGCCATAAGTCCGCGAAAATTGATGACGTATCCGTTAAGCTAACCGTATCCGTTCGCAGGCAAAACCTCTCTAATAAGGAGACAGCGGCATTTAGGGAGACATTTTAGTGTCTCCCTAAGTGTCTAGCTACCCTTAACAACTATATTTGGGAGTTTTTTTTGTCCTAGAACGACATATTTTGGTCTAAATAGCATAAATCTCGAATATCTTAGAGAAAAGGGTTAGGATAAACAAGTTAGGACTGTTTTAAGTTTGTGTACATCTCTATGGGATTGTCTCCCCAAGTGCCTATTTTGAGGTATTACAAATAAACTGTTTATTCCTTGAAGTATGCCTACATAAAACGGTTTCTCCTTACTATTTTCTTGCAAAAGCACTTCATCTTAAAAAAAACCAACTAATAGTCTCACGGAAAAAAAGGAAAAAATCCACATAACCCAGCGTTACACGTCGTTCAATTCCATGTCCTTCCCATGTGACCAAGTAGGAAGGGGGAGGGGGGGGGGGGGGGGTGGGGGGGGGGGGGGGGGGTGGGGTACGTGTACAAATTTGAAGAGAACCCCTTCGTATTTTTTGTTATTTCGGGAAAAGGTTCTGCTGACAAGTATTATATGGATTGTATTTGTGACTGATCTGCAGAGATCAATCTGTACTGTACGCTATTTAGATGTACAGGCCCATGGAACCCTGACCCGGATTAAATCTGACCCGGGAATTTGTTAAGTGTATTTCAAAGGTGTTCTTTGTTTTGCTTTTTAGCCACGAAGAACACACATGATGTTTACCATTTTAATGCAATGTGCAATTAGCACTCAGTTTTATAATATCATCTATTTAGCCAAATTAAGGGCGACATCCAAGCAATAGTTAGAACCCCCAAATCCAAATTTTGAAAAGTACACCAAAGCAAATGTTGTACATTTCCTTTAATGTTAAAAACTGAAACCTACCCGTCATTGCTGATGACATCAGAATCCAAGCTACTGCTCCGCCCATTCTCGCTCCCAGCTGAGCTGCAATGATCAAAAATCCTTCCATGGAAAGTGAGCATATGTTCCTAGGTACAAAACACTACACCAACTCGTCTTGGCAGAGCTAGCTGCGCGCAACAACGGCGAACGGGCTAAGGTTATTCGAGAGACACAATTTCGGAGAGAACCAGGGTATATTAGAGAGACCAACTCGCCTGTTTAGTACGGCAGATAGCTGATGTGATTGCGCTTTTAACGATACAACAATAAAAATTGGCATCTACACCGTCAGAGTACGAGATAAGTAAGATATTTTGCTAAAGAGCTATCGCAGATTTGTCCTTTGAGGAAATGTCTTATGAGGTAGAAAAAAAAGCCACTTTCTAACATTTTGAAAAATCTTCGTGCCTAATGTCATACTGTCATATTTGTATCATCAAAGGCACAAATCCCCCACACATTCCTCTCATCTGTCTCACACTAGGCCTATGTGTTCTATTTTAGTGCTGCGGTGGCTATATAAGCTTTCGAGAGTTATATAGTGCATAACTTAACGATGCCCTTTAACATAAACTCATTAATCAATGATGATAAAATGCGACATCATATAGATACGAAAGGGTTGACAAAAACATAACACTCATGCCTCTAAAGCGGTGGTTACTTCTTACGGTCATGAACGTAATTCATTTGACAGTAGTAGACCGTAGTTGATCGTACTTTAACCGTAGTACCGTGGTTACTACGGTCAACTACGGTCCACACTACGGTCAAGTAGAGTCAAAATATGGTCAACTAGGGTCAACTATGGTTTACTACGAATATACGAGGCTCACAGTACGGTACAGGCATCCAAGGTGACAAGAAATATTTTCAACATGTTAAAAACTTGTGGGCTAGCTACGGCCAAATCATGGCTTTCCTCAAGGTCTAAGTACGTTCAGAACTACGGTCCACTACGTTTAACTAGAGTTATTGCGTTTTAGACCGTCATAACCGTCGTACGCAAGCCTATAGCCAATCAGCACTTGCAAGTGTTGATGAGGTCAGCGGTACTTGCGTTCCATCCAATACACTGTCGGCACTGTACCTTAGCTTGTTGTTATTCGTAATAAGGCCTGGCATACGATATGCATTATTAATCTAATTATTAGTATATACACGCCCTCCCCCCGCTGGTGACTGCGGGGTGACGCGCCAGATGTGTACAATGACGCCCGGTCCGCTTCTAATGTTAAAAGGTTCAATGGGATAAGTACATGTACTGAACATGGCGGGAAGTTCAATGGGGTATTTTCAACATGCGGGTTGTAATTGTGAGGATCAAACTACTTTAAATGCAGGGAACACACATAGGCCTGGTAATTACTTACACCAAGTATAGAGTATATAAACCAGCTTCCCGAGGGGATGTTTGTCCCTAATGATTATTAGTGCCGTCCACGGGCGTCGCGCGCGCACAAGAGGGCGATCGTACAATCGCATTATACGCGCCCGCGTTGTGACGATCGCACTTTTGGCTGTTTGGGTGTACTGCGGGTTGGCGCAGTGACGTTTCATGAATTGTGTTAAATATAATCCAGGCCGTGTGCGTTCTGTTTCGGCCTCAACCCTTCCCCTCCCCGTCTCCACCATGCCCCTCCCCCATCCTCCTCCCATTCTTCACACTTCTCCTCATCCCTCCTCTCCCTTCTTTCTTCCCCTCCCCTTCCCCACCCCTCATTCCCCTCCCCCTCCCCTTTTATTTCTAGCCCTTTTATTTCTATGTCACATTACCACGTACTGAAACGTATAATAACGCAATGATTTTCTTTCACAATTTTCTCTACATTACAGACAATGGCACTAATAATACGACTATCAACCAAATAATCCCCACCATGGCTGCTGCGATGTCCATGTCAGTGGTTGCTACGGCCTGCGTAGCGCTTATAGTGCTCAAAAAGTGGTTACAAAGGTGGGTTTTTAAACAAGGTTATAGTTTACGAGTCCGAGTATTAAGATCTAAACGGCGTCCATTTAGTTTCAAATGTACCAGAGCGGTTTTCATTTTTCCTAGGCGATCCGACTACCCACCGTCGTTAACAAGCGAGGCTTTCACGTCATATTTCCACGTTATAAGCGTGCCGGTTATATAATATACCAATGTTAGCCAGGCTTTATAAGCGATGCCAGTAGACACACCATGTATGCAAAAAGTGGTCCTATTTTTCTCTTGAAATAAAACAACGTCGACGCTACAAATTCTTAAAGGATTTTAAAAAGATGTACCTTCGAAACACCAATTCTTCTCTCTGAAACAACTAAAATTTGCAATTTGCTTCCAACGACAAGTTTTGTTCCTTTGTACTCACAAGATTTAAAGGTAGAATCTACCATTGGTAATTGCTTGAATTGTCAGAAATAGGTTGATTTGGGGGCTCTATTTTATAGTAAAAATACTTTAACTGACTTGTCCGAAGTTTTACAATCATGGATGCCGAGTGGAAAAAAAGCAAGAAAAACGGTGCTCGTTTTCAACCGGAATCGGGCAGTTGTTTTTGTTGTTCTTGTTTATTTTGGCAATCGCGAACTTTTAAAAATAAAAGTTTTCGAAACAATTAAAGGATATCTAGCACCATCATTTTGCTTGATGGCTGGAATCATTGTTTACTTTCAATTAAATAAGGTATATTATCATCCGCGGATCGCGAGTGTCGCCTTTTATTGCGGTCGATCCGTAAATGTTTTCTGTTCTTTAAAAAACACAGGTAACTTGAAACAATACGGTCATACAAAATGTGGACCTCGTTTCTCAAAAAACTTCGTTTAGGGCGACAAAAAAATGCCTTTCTTAAAATATACATGTTGTTATAGGTTTGGATAAAATCCTTGCCGTTTATGAGTGCAATGTCTCACCTGTCTTTAACCGCTTTCAAATTATTTTTAAAATCTGGACTTCACTGTTAGACTTATGTTAATTCAGATTGTTCGGTCATTTTCTTTACAGCTTGAATGTTTCACCCGGCAATAACACACTAAATCAGGTACCTACATAATTATTTTTTTCGACTATGAAATCTGCCACATATTGGTAGTATTGCGCATGTCCAAGCGAAGATAATTAGGAGCATGCCTGGTCACATGAGGGGGTTTAACCAATATAGGAAAGGGGTCCGATTTTCATTATCACACCAGGAATTGTTGGCTCGAGTTCCATCTGATTTTTCTTGCCGACGGACATATTTTTGTAACGGTACTTTTTAATTTTTATATTAGTCTGGTTTCCTGACTTAACAATTTGCATGACGTCTGGATTTTAGGTCGGGTAGCTAGCAACGACAGAAAATAGATCATGACGCACTGCAGGCAGCGTAGCTATTTTTTGACGATGCAACAATTCATATCATACCGGCTTTTTCACAAAAATGCACAACGCCTGCATTTTTTTCCAATGCGAGTTTCGATTTAAAGCAAACCAGAAACAAACAATCTGTATCTATGGGCATTGTTTTGTTTAACTTTGTTTACATTACAACCACTTAACTCCCAGAAACACATTGCGAACGTTAACGATAATACCCGACCGTCAATATAGGACATATTCGGGAAAACTTGTTTGGAAACGGGCAGCATTCCTCCCCGTTTTCGTCTAGCGACATTGGCGTAATTTGTTTTCCTAGAGTGGTTACGGGCAATTATAGCCAACCTCGAAAAAAAATCGACTCCTATCGGACCCAATAATTCATCAGAAATAGTAATTTTTTCTTCTTCTTGGAACCAGACTAATTTTATATTGGTCGAATGAACCTACGTATTGATGACGTCACCAATGCTTACCGCATGACATTGCAGTTTTCAATGGGGGTCGACGCTCGCAATACCTTTATGTGCAGTATGCCGACATACGAGTGGTTTTCAAACAAAAGTGAAATGTACAGTGTTACCGCTGTTAGTCGTAGGAGATAACAACATCGCACAGACTACCTTTAGACTAGGCACAAAAATGATAAATCATAATGTAAGCGGCAAATTATGCTCAAAATTGGCAACACACATTTTTAGGGTAATTCCACCCTGCTGATTACGAAAATTGCTGTTGCCAAAAAAAAAAATGATCAGAAAGCTGAAATTCAAGATGGCCGACAAAATGGCTGCCAAAAACTGGTAAAATCACGGAAGACACTTAATACTAACCGGTGTAGCGGTTCGCGTTATTTTTTTTCAGGAGCTAGGTGGTGCGTGAATGTATATTCATGAGAAAGAGCAATGACAACTCATTATACGTTAAAGAACTATAAAGAATTATAAAGAACGGTTTCCTCAACCAACTCGCCAATAGCCTAGTTGGTAAAGAGGAGAGCTATAGATCGAAAGGTCTGCGGTTCGAATCCGACTCGTTAACGTTTGTTTTTTCTTCAACAATGTTCTTATGGGTTATTTTAATCATTGAACAAGGCTGAAGGGAAAACCGGGTTAGGGTACATAAGTTTCTCGAAAAATACAACAAGAACCGCTACACTGGTTAGTTTATAGTGACTTCCTAAAATCACATTCGAAGAACCATTTAGGCTAAATATACAATTCAAATGCATCAATTATGGTGTTAGTAGTTGATGCTCCCGGATAAGTTTGATGGGGTTGCGTCCTGGTCGGACTACTTGATCCATTTAGAGTGAGTCCGAGAAGGCAATGTACCTGGCGGCTCACCTGAAGGGCACAGGTCTGGAAGCACTGGCGGACATGGCGCCCGAGGCACGGAGGGAATACTCCTCTATCTTGGAGAACTTGGAGCAACGATTCGGCGGGGCGGCACAGGTTCCACTACATCGGGCCCAGTTGTCTATGCGGACGATTCCCTCAGCAGCCTGGGACAATCCATTCGGCGGCTGGTGTTGAAAAGCTACCCAAGATTGCATGTGAAGGCCCGGGATGACTTGGGAGTGGAGGCTTTCCGGAAGGCCCTGTGGGAGGAGCAGCTGTAGCGTCACCCTTTCTCCAAGAAGGTGGCGACCCTGACCGAAGCCATCACGCTGGCGACGGAGATGGAGGCGTTCATGGAGTCCCAGGAGTACAAACGGAAAGGGTAGGCCAGAGCCAGCGGCGTAATGTCGGTAGACCAGTTTACTCCAGTTCCTGCTAGAGAGTATCTGTATCTGTATCATATAGTCGGCAAAGCATCCATAGGAAACATCACACCAACTTTTTTTAGTTTTGCGCATTGCGTGGGGGGATGACATCAATTCCAAGTATTCCAGTATAAGCCAGTTCCAAGGGTGAAGTATACACCAGGCGCGTGGACTCAAGTGGAGTGCTACTGGTGTCATGGTTGGGACACACCAGGAGAGACTGCCCTCGCCGGAAGCGTAAGGCCGCCCCTGACGGGCAGGGTGAGGCGGGCGTGGAACCGGGTCTGGGGCTTGGCGAGCCCGATCCAGGGTGCGATCGGCCACTCTCTCCACCGACGGAGCCAGGCCCCGCGGGGTACATTTGCGCCGGTCAGAAGCTAGCCGGTATTGTCTTGCAATAACCGAACCTTCCTCTTCTTCCCCCCGGAGGAGGGTTCCCGTAGCACCCACCGCCGTAGGCACGTGCGCACCGCGTGCCAGCAGCTCCACCCGGAGCGCCCGTACGTGTGCGAAAGGGGCTGCAGGCTGCGCGGTAGTTCTACCGGGAGGATATTAGGAGCCGTCACTATCGGTTCTGCCAGGAAGGTTTGGTGGCCGGAGTGTTGGCAGAGATGGATGCGCTGGAGATCCACCGCAGCGGCGACGAGAGGGAGCTCGTCAATCCCGCCGGCCAAGGGCCTTCTCCGCCTTGCCTCTTCCGGCAAAGGAGCCCAGACCTCCCCCACAGCGGACGGGACCACCCTGCAGCGGCCCGGCCTTTGTTGCCGCCCCCGCCCAAGAGACGACTGGGCCCAGTTTCGGCGGGGGAGCCGGGGGACCACCCCCACTTCGAGCGGTCCTCCCGGCCTCCCCGTTCGGAGTGGGACGAGTCAGCCAGCCAGGCCAAGCCAAGGCCAGAAAGGGCGGTTCCACCCCGCCTACCGGGGCGCCAGGGATACGGCCGCGGACGCCGCTCCAGCCGGCCGAAGGAAGACAGCCCGGCCAACCCATCCCCGCCAGCTCGGGCGGAAAGCGGGACTCAGACGGAGCCCCCGCCCCCCCCCCCCCACGGACGCCGACGCTTCGGTGGCATGGACAGCCCAGGGTCTAATTGCCGGCCGGGTCCCAGGTGGAGCTGCCGGACGGGACCTGGATGCAGTTGGAGGTGGACGGCGGCCGCCCCGCATGAGGTAAGCTGCAACCCACATACAGGTTCCCTTGTGTGAACACCCCCGCGCTACCCCAACGACGTCCCACCGGAGTTCTGGAAGCAGCTGTTTAGGCAGACATAGTTCCAGCGCCGGCCACCTCCCACCTACTACACGAGAACTTTGACTCTCATTTTCCTTTTGTTGTTGTTGTATTGTTGTTGGCGTCGTGCGCCTTCCGGTCCGGGTCTTCCGGGTGGCGAAATTTTTTTCCCCACTATGGGAAAGGGTAAATGGGCGTTTCTACACCCCTCGCGTCATGATTATTCAGTAGTTTCAACAATAATACTAACATATATTGTTATTGCTCAGTCAACTAGTTACACGTAGGCCAGAGGTACACTAAAGCACTTTGAAAAACGGCTTCTGTAGACCTCTCCCAGTAGCCAAGTAGATAATGGGTTAGGTTATAGATCGTAAGATTGGGGTTCGAGTTCTCATGGGTTCGATTGTGCTCATTTTTCATTGACTATTTTTGGTTTTTAAGTTTATTGTGGGATGAGTTTAATTTGAGGGGAAGCAAGGTTCTAAGAACCTAAGTATCTTCCATTCAGTGGGGTCTAGACACGCCCAGTTATGATAATTGGCCTTTACCATGCTGGAAACAAATCACGCTTCCGGGTGCGCGGCGGCAGATGTCCGTCCTGTTTGGGGACAAACAAGGTCCTCGAGGGGGGGGGGGGGGGGGGGGGGAGGGGGGGGGGGGGGGGGGGGGGAGGGGGGGGGGGGGGGGGCTGTAGCGTCTGTGCCGGTTGGCCGATAGAGAGCACCAGAGCGATTCCACGGTGGAATCGCCTAGTGGAGCCCTGCCAGTACGCCTAGGCAACCCGTTCCGGATAGCGCATTCGCCGGACTGTTTTTAGTACCGCGTTAGAACGGTAACTTCATGTCACTTGTTTGACCCAGAAGTAGTTGGAATAATTAACGGCCTAAGAACCACCGAAACCAGTGAATACCTGTCTTGAGTCTTCTTCCTGTGTGTGTGTCGACCCCAGCAAACGGTCAACGTTACAATATGCTATCGGTCCAATACCGGATACATCTGCTACCAATGTCGTAGCAGGCCTGTGCATCAAGTTCTAAAGGTTCGTGCAGGTGAACTACTTGTCTGGGATAACGAGATCAAGTATAAAGACAAAAATAACGGGTCAACTGGGAAAGGTTTTACACCTGGATACAATTCTGTTCATTTCCTGCATCTCATATAGGCATAGCTGTACTTTATCGTGGTTGCATTTGCTCTTGGCGCAGTTAAGGTGTGCTTTCATGGCGACACAGCTTCTAAGTTACAGTAGAACCGTAAGCTACGGCCAATTGCCCGCTGCACAGTAAAGGTAGCCTAAATCCTCTCCTCGACACAACAAACTTCAACCATTACAACTTCATAAATACGTAATATAGGTTTTCCCGGACGATATCGCAAAATGTGCACATTCATTTGTAAAATATGTATTCAATTTCGCGCTAAATTTCAGAACGACGTATGTCCGAGTTTCATTTTCGCAAAAACGAGCATTCAATTTTATTTTGTTTAATTCAAATAAATGAATGTGCTTAGCGTTTCTTTTAAACGATTACAAACACACGATTGGGCTTTCGGTTTGACGTATGCGTGGCCGATTATTAAGAGTGTGCAATCTATTTCGCAGCAAATCGATTTATCATTGTGTCACGGCCAGAATTGAATATTCTTTTTCATTTGTTATAATTTAAATTCGCATATTCTGCATTCAATTTCAAAAGGTATATATGGCTATACAATTTACGATACAATTTGGATTAAATCATTAATAAATCAATGTATTGTGGGACTAATTGATCAATAATATGTTGGCTCTTTATCTTACATGTATTTTAACCCTAACCATCCCAAATCCTTCAAAATCCTTTTTGCAAATTGCAGGATTTTGCAGGAATGAGGTCACTTGGAAGTTGATGCATCCGATGAATTTGCAGGATTGATGGCGTTTAGGGGTTTGCCACTTGAGGGTAATGCAGGCTCCAGGTCATAAGGCCTAATGCTGGATGAATTTACAGGATTAAGGTTACTTGGATATTTGTCCAAATGAAGATTTTGGAGGATTGAGGTTAATATGTTTTTGTAAATGACTTCTATATCATGTTATCAGTTCAATTGTCTATCCGTCAATGAACTATCCACCAAGACATGAGTGGTTGGTGTCCAGTATATTTTCTACATCTAAGTAGTCCGCGTCGTCAGCCTCAAAGGCATCGATGAGACGATTTCGATCGCGTCCGAGACTCGTCTGTATCTCCCTCTTGCAGCCATTATTGGAAATTGTAGGGGTCATAAAGTAAAATCTATGCGATTGTGGCAAATGCTGAGCAAATACAGATTTTTGTTCTTCAACTTAGGGGTTTATAAAGCATTTATTTGGTATGTTTCAAAGACAATACCACCTAGTTTAATTCCCCATATGTCACTATTGATAACACATAAAAATTGATTCCAATGCTTGACCAGTCGGTAATGCTTAGAAAATCGGCTGCACATTTAGCGAAATTGATTGTTGATAAATTAAAAAGAAAACACGATTGCGGGTGTGCATTTAAATTCGCGCTAAAATGAATTATCAGTGTAATAAATTTAGTGCACATTCGTGAAATCGTGTGCTGATTTCTTACGACTGGATGCACCATTATGCAAAAACGAATTATCAATTGTTAAATAGAAAACGGGAATGTGAGCGTTCATACTATTTCGCACGAAAACGAATGCACCAGTTACAAACATATGTGCACATTTCGCGATATCGTCTGGGAAAACCTATATAAACATACCTGGAAAAAATCGAAATAATCTGTACTATCTTCTAACCCAGACTGCTAAACCATTCCTTTTTTGGACTTCAAACATGGCCCCCAAAACGCCTAATTACGAACTGCACACAGGACTGCTGCCGAGCAAGATGGCTACCGCAGTTATACGTCTGCTACTGGAATAGAGGGCGCTAAATACAAACTCTACAAAATAAAACAAATTTGGCCTCAACCTTGACTTACAAATACATTTAGCTGCTTGTTATAATAATTATGTTGTCCCAACCCCCCCCCCCCCCCCCCCACTCCCTTTTTTTTTGGCTATCGGAATAACTATCTTTTGCGCTAGTAATACATGCGTCATGGTTTTTCCTGTTTTAGCGGCCATTTTAGCCGCCATCTTGAATTTGAGCTTTCGGTTGATTTGTTTTTTTAGCAACAGGCATTTTCATAATCAGCAGGGTCAAATTACCATAAAATAAGTGTTGCCCACTTTGAGCATGATTTGCTGCTTACATTGCTTTCCAGATGACTTTTCACCTTTGTGTGCCTAGTCTACTTGGACGTAAAGATAATCGGCTTTAAACTTCGGATAAAAACCTCAATCTTTTAGTGTAATTTAATTAAATGTTTGGTTTTATTTAATTTACAGAACTCTACGAGACCATCCAGGGGTTTTCCTTCTCACTGGGATGGGACTGCCGGCAATTCTGGAGAGCCAAGTAGCTACCGTAATCTCTTAGCGACAAACGGACACAGTGCCCATTCGGTCAGGTTATGGCAAAGTCAAAACTTTTAATAGTTCACTTGAAAATGACACAAAGTATTCCGGTGTCTTTAAACTACCGGTAGACGTTTAAAATTGTATCATTTGTCAGTTGTGCATTTTTATCGTTTGAAGCAGCAAAAGTACCCAAAAAATCGAAAGAATGGTGCTTCACAACTATCCTTGCGATTTGTTTAGCTATGTGAATGATATCGAATTTGATCGAAATGTGGCACATAAATCAGTGCAGTTGGACGAAATTGAACGTAATAGTTGGTAAATGTAAATATTTTTTTCTTCTAAATAGCTGAAAAAAACACTTTTGTTTAAATCTTCGGACATTTTATAATTTTGTCGACGGCATGCAAAGAAGATGGCATGCTAGAGGTAAATAATTTCACGGGGAGTTTAGAGTCATTAATATTTGTACATCAAGTAAGCCTTTGAACAATAATTTGATTAGTTATTTGTTTCGATAGTTGCAAAAGATATACTTCCCCTTTAACTGATAAATTATATTTTACGATTTGAATAATTCAGGCCGACAGTCCAATGTTTGGATCCTTAAAAAATTTGACAGACAATGGCCTGTGTTTTAATAAGGATTTAGGGTCAACATGTTTGTGTCCCTGTTATATCTGACAATATTTATTTATTTTAATTGTTTATAAACAAAGTGCCTAGAAACAGTCTTTCAAATGAATGTAAAATGGTCTTTTTCACTACTAACTTAAAGGCAGGCTATATTGGCCTAGAACAGTTTTGGTTAGAGTGTCAAGCCCTCACATTCTTGTTTTCGGCACAATTTCCAAGATGGCCGCCATTTAAAATTGTGATATTTTTTTTTAAAGCTCATAATGTAAAACAATAATCTACCACGACGGTCAGGATACTTTCTTTACCTAATAAGAACACAAAAACGGTATTTACGCCAGAATATATTTTATAGCACCCTACTATGTCAAGTTAGCTAATGAACTGTACTGTCATGTGTCATTTTAATCTGTCATTAACTTGTACACCGACTACATAAAAACCGCTCCCAAAAAATTATCTGAGTGCTTGACGCTCGAACCAATAATATTCTTTAGAACCTTACTTTCAGACTGGTATCAAAAAAACACTTTTAGATGAATTTGAAATAAAAAGAAATAAACGCCCATGCACGACACCCCACCCAGCTTTACCATACATACGCACTGTGGACATTCCTTTGTCTTCGTGTAGTTAACAAACTTTGACTAACTACTCATTTTTCTCGCTTCCCCAAAACAAATTTACCCTAAAATTTGGATTATGGGCCTCTCAGCTGTCTCTTCTATCTTTTCTATATATAACCCTAACCCGTTTTTCCTCTAGCGCTCTTTTTTGGAAACTGAAAAACGGATTGTGGACGTGTGCAAGTCCACAAACCGTAACCTCTTCCCGCATCGTGTGGACCTATATTGTTTGGAGGTCCACAGTGCGTATGCAAGACTAACTCACCAGTACCTGCCAAACACATTAACAAGTTTGAGCCATTTTGAATGACAATTGTGTGGACAATTACACAAGTCAGGTGTAATGGAAACACAAAAAATGCCACACCTTTTGACCCCTTAAGTATGGACTGACTCCCCAACTCTTGAAGATTTATATATTTCAAGTAACTCTAGTAGATGAACAGTTTTTAAATTTAAATAAGTTAAGAGGGCCTAATATTTCGATCTTAACAAGATCTTCTTCAGAGACTAAATGACTGTGTACAAGAAACAAACGTATATAGGGCAATGTACAGCATGATGCACATCATGGGCGCTAAAAAAACACAAAAGAAACAAAGCACAGAGTTCAATGGAACAAACAACAAAAGGAGGATTAGGCTGAGGGATTAAAGGGTGAGGTCAGTGTGGGTAGGATCAAAGGCGGGGTAGGAACAAAAACAGAAGGGGTAAAGCTACAAGGAAAGGGGTCCAGGGTGAAGATCAAAGGGAAGAACTAACAAATAAGTATGAATAGGAGTAATGAGGATGGGGGGGGGGGGGGGGGGTGTTTGAGGAAAACCAGAGAAGTGAGAACAAACAAAAACAAAAACAAAATTCTGGCAAGGAATGAATCTGAAACAGATGACAAATTGAGAAAAAAATAGAAGTTAATCATTTCCTAGTTGGATGTTAAGCCCATGTGGTTGAATAGTCCGAAGACGATTCATCCAGACTTTCTCCCGGCTGAGGCGGACTGAGTCTTTCCGATGGCCAAGTGATTCTATGCCCTGAAGAATCATATCAGAAATGCAATGGTTAGGCTGGTTAAAGTGATGTCCTACAGGGGTATCCAGTTTCTTGGTGTTGACAGTCGATCGATGACCGTAGAAACGCTTTTTTAGGGCATTTTTGGTCTCTCCGACATACTGAACTCCACAAAACCTGCAAGAGATGAGATATATGACGTTAGATGTACTGCAAGTGATGTTACCAATAATTCTATGAGTAGTACCAGAAGAGTGGCCAGAAAAGGAGTCAGACTCCTGAATGTGGATCTGGCAGACCACACATCTAGAGCTGCACTTGAAAGTTCCGTGCTGGATGGGGGGAGATGCATCCAAGCTGGGAACTTCGGCTCGAACAATGAGGTCTTGTAGATTTTGAGGGCGTCTATAGGCCAATACGGGGCTGTCGGGGATGGCCCGGACAAGGCGATCTGAAGTGTGGAGAATGTGATGGCTGTCGTTGGTGATTTTGCGAAGGGAAGGGAGACTGGGGTGAAAGGTAGTCACCAGGGGGATCATGGGTTTGGCATTAGCCTGGGGGGCCTTTACCTTTAGAGCCAAATTTCTGGGTACGGCTTTGGCTCTGGCAATGGCACGTTGAACTTGGCGGGAACTGTGACCCCTGGCAACCAAGTTGTTCTTCAGTATCTGTGAATGGCGGGAGAAATCATAGTCGTTAGAACAAATCCTTTTGAGTCTGAGGGCTTGACTAAATGCTATACCAGTCTTACAATGCCTAGGGTGACAGCTGGAGGAGTGGAGATACTGGTGTGTGTCTGTGGGTTTAGAATACAGATCAGTGGTTATTAAGTTGTCCTCCTTGCGGATGGTGACATCCAGGAAGTGGGCCTGATGATGTGAGTACTCTGATGCGAACTTGATGGTCCTGTGGAAGGAATTCATGTGATTAGTGAAAGTCAGCAGACTGTCCTCATCACTGGTCCATATGAAAAATACATCATCAATGTATCTCCACCAGATCCAGGGACGGCACGGTGCTAAGGCAAGCGTGCGTTCCTCGAGGTCACCCAAAAAGAGGCATGCAAAGGAGGGTGCCATACGAGTACCCATTGCAGTGCCATGTACCTGTAGATAGTGCTTATCTAGGAAGGAAAAAATATTCTTCGTTAGTACAAGTTTCATGAGGGCGCGAATGTCACTTATGGGAGGGGTCGTGTGTCCTGCCCTAGCTAGGGTTATGGAACAAGCACGAATACCTTCTTCGTGTGGTATGTTGGTGTACAAGGATGAGACGTCAAAGGTCCCAATGATGGCCGTTCTGGGAATCTGGTCCTTGATTCCTTCGAGCTTGCGCAGGAAGTCCGGGGTGTCATGGATGTATGATGGAATCCTATGGACAAGGGGTTTAAGAAAACTGTCAATAAACATGGAGATGTGTTCCGTGGGTGAGCCATTACCCGAGACGATAGGCCTACCAGGGTTACCAGTCTTGTGAATCTTGGGGAGAAAATAAAACCTGGCAGTTCTACAGTCAGTGGGTGAAAGAAATTTGTGAGCTTTCTTTGACAGTTGGTCACTTGACCGCATGTCATCAAGCAACTGCTGTATCTCTCGAGAGAATGTACCTGTGGGATCAGAGTCAAGGCAGATATAGTTAGTACGGTTGTCCAACTGACGGTGGGCCTCGTCGATGTACTGCTGACGATCCATGATGACCACGGCTGAGCCTTTATCAGCTGGCTTGATGATGATGTCAGTACGAGAACGCAAAGCAGCAAGTGCAAGGCGCTCTTCCCTGGGGAGGTTATCATGGGTCCTGTGGGGAAAGTTACCAGGGTTAGTGACTTGGGTATTGACAACTTTTAAATTTTTAAATTTCTTTGATTTTGTATAAATACGCGGTTAATTTTAATCGATTTATTCTCGGTGAAAATATTTATTCGGACGATACTACTTCTTTTCTAAGAATATACAATGATCTCTATTCAATAGTTAAAAACGTCGAAGTTAAACATTAACAGATTGATGGTGAACAAAATAATGAAATATTTCATTAAAATAACACATTTTGTACTGAAATTCCCGAAAATTTCATGTTTTGGATTGTTTAGGCCTACTTATCCTATTTTAAACATTTGGTTAAATGGAAACCAACCTAATTCGTGGATCAGACATTAGTATCACCTCGGAGGCAGAGAATCATGGTGTTTTAGATATGTCAATGTCTGTAGATAGGCCTAATGAATTCATGTGAAACCTGTTCAAATGGGCAGTTTATCACTTCAAAATGTGACCAACACACGGACCATTCTAAAAATCATAACTAGAATGTGTCACCTCAGGGGGTACCGATAACTGAACTCTGGACTCTGGCCCATGAAATAAATGTCTTACCGTTCCCGAGAAAAGACGAAAAAAACAACTCGGTGTTTACATCAGACAGGACGTTTTTCTTGGCGTTTGTATTCATTTTGTAACCAGGCGGTACTATAATACAATTTAATATCAGGAAACAGCGCTACATAAGAAGATTCAGAGCAACCAGAATTGGATGAAGAAGTTTTATTACAAAAGATATTCAAAAAAAAAATATATATATATGTGTATAATTTGTCTCTATACAGAAATGTGGGTATTTATTTACAGGTTTTGTACAAGTCAAGGAATGGTACATTTATGGTGCAGGTATAGTGAAATTGTATTACTAAATTCATCCATCAAATATATTAAGCTGTATCAATTAATACAAGTTTCATTGCCCAATGTTAAATAAGTACAAGCAGTAACACGTGAACACTGAGTGACCTCAAGAACCTAATTCCAATCCCTAGATGGTGGAAGGTACATGTGTATTAATGGACGATTTAACTGAAATAAAACGGGAGTAAACTATTCACAATTACAAATGTACATGTCATCTCTAACATGAGCAATCTTGTTCTAGAGATTTAAAATTAATTACGGAAAAGCATAATGTTTTTATCTTTCCAATATTTTGTCTAATAAACATCTCTCCTATTATGTACAAGTCAAAGTTATAATGTGTAACATGGACAATCTGAGTTCTTATGTGCTAAGTGGCCGTTGCAAGTAATTTGACAAGCGGGCGTATAGGCTGCACCTTGTGTAAAGTTTAGGCCGCGTCCAAATCACTTGACTACGGCTATAAATTACACAAGTGCCTGAACAGTGTGTCTCTAAACAAAAAGGAAACCGAGATTTAAATACTTATTTTTCGTATTAGGCTCAATGGATAATAATAACTATCACCACGCAGTTAGTTTGTAATGGGGGTAATCTTACAACTTAATAAGTGTAAGATTGAACAAAGGATTTTTATTTGAATTTACTGGTCTTTATATTATTTTGTTACATGATGGACACTAAGCAGATGAGATGAGTCCTAATCTGGTGCAAAGTCATGACATCTAGTTATACCATAGTTGTTCGGTCATCCACGACAATAACCTCAATTACTTGGTGTTAAATGGAAGAGTACAGGATGACGCAATGAATAGTGGTTATTGCTTCTTAATAAACAATGTACTAATAAAAGAAATGAGTATTTCAATCTCGGTTCTTTTTTTTAATACAATCTCTACATAGGCGGCTGTAGCCACTAGTGGCCGAACCGTGTATTTTAAGTCGTATTTATTATAGCTATAATGTTGACGCAGTTTTACCATTGATCCGGCTGCAGCTATCGCGGAATAATAGACAGGGGAAGGCTTCTTTTGATAGTCCACATACTCTGTAACATGCCCACTGAAGATTAAAGACGCGAAGCTTTTTGTGACGATACCAGACACCACTTTGTTCTCAGCGAAGTTCCAGGCCCGTACGCAGGGGGGGGGGGGGGGGGGGGGGGGGGTGCGACGGGCGACGCACCCCCCCCCCAAAAAAAAAAATTACCAAAAGGTCCACATTTTCCGGGGTAAATAATGGTATTTTGATGTAGAAATAACTGTACTGGCACACGAACAATTTTGTTCCCATTTTTAGTCTCATCCGTACAAATTCGCCTACCAAAAGGTCCACATTTTTTCGGGGTAAATAATGGTATTTGGATGTAGAAATCACTGTACTGGCACACGAAAAAATTTGGTCCCATTGGTCCCATCAATACAAATTCGCACCCCATAAAAAAATCCTGCGTACGGGCCTGGGTTCACCTGGATCCAGATATTGGTATCGGAACTGTGCACAGAGTTATTAAAAAGAGAACAAGGAAAATGGAGCACTAAATTGCCATGCTCCGCAAACAATCCCGTTTCATCATCATCATCATTATCATCATTATCTACTGAATAACCATCCCTGAAGCTTCTTCAAGACTTTTTATCAGTGTTTAAAGTACAGACATAATACTCGCAGTGCTAAAGCCTGCATAAGTTTTTTTCTGTCGACATATTGTCATGTATTTCAAGCTTTGGTTAACATGCAAATTATACTGTAAGTTTTCTCGATCAAGTTCGTAGGAAAAGCATCTAAAATTGTTTTTGAATGTTCTTATGTAGGCCTAGTAAATAACATGTTTACATGCTAAACATGTGTTAGCGCTGCACATGGACGGGTAGCGTTCAGCCATTGAACATTGATGTTTAGGAATAAGCCTGATATAATGACGTCATCCTTTGTTTGCATGTGCGTTTTCTTATGAGTGAATTTGTCCCTGCGTCGTCTGGCGTCCCGACTTCGATCCTATAGGAAAGCGCATATTAGACACAGCCATGGCGTCGTTAGGACGCACGGGCAGCATGTTTTCTCGCTATAACAGGCAAGTAGGTGAAACCACTGTTCATGCCAATAGAGGTCCTAAACCAATGACGTTCATGTTGGCATTCCGTGCGTATACTAGCCTATAACGTGAAAGTTATAACCGTTCTAGTTGATACCTACGTCAGTGGTTTCCATAAACCGTTGTAGTTCAGTCGTGCATCCGAAGCCATGCAACAATCCATTTCACTGGACGCGCTTATGTGGTTATTTGGGATTGTCCCGTCCTCCATACCAAGAGGCTGCGGATTTCGACACTCAACCGTTGCTGCTAAGCGAGAAAATAAACCACATCGATGCGGCAACTGCATGCTACCTTTCTTTCTTTCTTTTTATGGCGGCAGAAAATGACAATCTGTATAAATCATACCCAAATTGCCCCGTGCGCAAGTAAACAAAATGTTCTCGTCTGTTTCGGGTATTTGTATGTGGCACGTTCAAACAATTTGGATGATTTCTGTCGGTTGTTTCTGTACATGTACGTGTGTAGGTTATGACATCATTATGTAAGCACACTTTCCCCATAGAAATGTGAACGTTATATGACAGTTAAATTTTGAATAATGTAAATGCATAAGCATTGAGTTAACGCGAGTTATCGGTACATGGCGTATAAATTGATCAGAAAAAGAAACTCCAAAATCATTGCTCCTGGTGCGCTCACATTTTTAAGTTAAGTGGTATTTTTGTATCAATTTGCAACGGCGCTGGACTGCCGATCAGCGTTAAGGATAAAAACAGTTTTTTTTTTAAATACTGCTCCTGCTGTTTGTTATTTAGTTTCTTTGCATTGTCTTTACAATTGATTACTGATTCTCTAACCTTACAATTCCCCAACGTCTATAAATTGCTCGATTTTGTTTTCAGTAGATTAGTACGGCAGATATGTGATTGCGCCTTTGACGAAACAAGCATGAAATTTGGCACATCAAACGTCAGAGTAAGACATGAGGAAGATATTTGGCTACAGGGCCATCGCAGATTTGTCCTTTAAAGAGAAATGTCTCACGAGGTAGAAAAACAAGCCACTTTTTAAAAGTTATACAAATGCTTGTTATTCTACCTATATTTTGTTGAAATATCCAAATATCTTTCTCATGACATACCCTGGCTGTGTGCCTAATGTCATATCATCAAAGGCACAAATCACCCAAATATTCCTCTCATCTGTCTCACACTAGGCCTATGTGTTCTATTTCAGTGCTGCGGTGGCTATATAAGCTATTGAGGGGTTTAGCTGCTATAATGCATACTTGAACGATGCTCTTCAACGTAAACTCATTAATCAATGATGATACGATGCGGCAGTATATAGATACGAAAGGTTTGACAAAAACATGACACTCATGCCTCTTATGGAGATGTTCCAGCGAGTAGACTAAAATCACAGTAGCAGTTGTACAAATTATTAGGGACCTTCAACAAAGCCATTAATAAATCACACTAAAAGAATAGACTCTCTGCTCTATCCTGTAACCATAGAAACCATACCAGTTATGAAGAAACGCCTCTGAGACAGGTCGTTCATGCGTAAAACACTGAAGTTATAACACTTTTATTTTGAGTTGAATTGCGCAAAATATTTTCAAGTATGACATAAACGCGCAACTTTTGAAGAAAACAAAAACGGAGTTGGTCGAAAATGATTTGCTACTGACGGTTAGCATTGCTTTTCTGCTGTTGTTTCGGAAATTTAATTTATGTTGGACAAAATGGCGATGATTTGTCGAACCTGAAATGTTGCACTGTGATTGGTCAGTTTTTAAAGGGGCGTGGTCTTCTGGATCACTGTATTCCTTAAAAACAATTAAGTGCTTATATATAAGTGTATTTACACCCGAGGTTTGGCCCAAACAGAATTAGAGAACTGCGTTAGAGCAGTGACGTTAAATTAATCTACATTTGTTGCCAAGGATGCGTAGTCATGCATTCAAAAAATACAATTTTGGAAATAATAGGCCACCATTTATTAAAACAAAATCTCCTTTACAACTCTCAAAGCCAGAAATTCCACAAATTTACGACTAAGTATTCCACACTGCCAATCATATTTATTAACTTCTAATATGTAGACACATTATTAGTGTCATCTCTATCTACATGTTTTATGAATATTAAAATAATGAGCAATACATAAATATTTAATTTTTTTGAATGTCTAAGAGTATCATTATTTTTATTTTTTTATATAATGTTATATAATTTTTGACGAACCTCTTCTTTTTGTAAAGGCCAGTTCATACTCTGCACAGAAGCGAATGCAAACGTGGATTTGTGACATCACGAAAATTCGTTGAACATAATTTGGGCGAATTTTGCAGCGAATGAATTGCATAACCTTCAATACGGCCTTTATTCACGAGTCGGCCATATTGAATTGAAAGTGAGGCAACATGTTCCTTTTTGCAAGTTTAAGTCCAAATTCGTCTTCTAATATGAATAATTAAATTTTGTTGAATAAACAATAACCTTAATGTTTTATGCCACATTTAAAACAAAAAATATTGAAAGTTGAGGCTAGAATGCAAAAACAGTCTTGGACTTCTTCGAAAATGAACGTTTTTTGTCAAACACTTTATCAACATTGGAGTACATTTCTCTTACTTTGACTGCGCTAAATAGTCAATTTAATTATATTAAGTACCACAACTATAAATATTTGTGCATAAATTTAAGATGAACTGATATAGATGTGCAGAGAAAGATGTTAAAGATAAATATGATTTGTTTACACGGTACAAGTATTTACATAATATGTATTTAGATAAACAAAGATAATAATGAACTACTGAGTAAGACGATGACATTTTAAACTAAAATGATTTTAAAGTAACCATTACTCCAAAATGATCTAGACCGACGCTCATAATCAAAATATAATTTAGACGTCTTGTACAGAAAGTAACGTTTTGAAAATTAATACATAAATATGTTTCTTTTCTCACAAGCTTTATAAGCACACAGCAAAACCATGTTTAAAGGCAAACCGCACTAAATAGTAAATTTTAGTTTTAGTCATATTTATTGCCACAATTCGGTCAATTTAGACAAATATGCGTCTAATATTTAATCACCACATTGTTCGGTTTCGCGCGAATTTTAATGCTGGTCTAAATATCGTTCAATTTTGTTTTCTGATTACGCCAAAATAAATACTCTTGCGTCATGCTATTTTAACAAGATAACCATCCAAATTATTAATCCACTCGAAAAGCAGTCAGATCCGAAGGGAGAATCGATGCTATTCTGAAACTGAGTGCTTGCCTATTGCATTAAAATGAGGCGTACAAATTAATTACCAAACTATCCAGAAACAGAAAGACTCTGTGCGTTATAGGGCGGAGCCAGAGGGCAATGTTATGTATCGCCTGGACAAACAAAGGTAAACATCCTATGCGTTAATGGTGGCTGAAAAGCAAAACAAAGAACACCTCTAAAATACACTTTGAAAAGTCCCAGGTCAGATTTGATCCGGATCGGGGTCCCATGTCAGGCCGACACTCTTCCAGGTCAGAATGACTCTTCGTTGGCTTCTTTTTGGAGTCATTTTGACCCGGAAAAGTGTTATTCTAACTGGGAAAAGTGTCAGGCCCATATGGAACTCTGATCCGGATCAAATCAGACCCGGGACTTTTTATAGTGTATTTTAGAGGTGTTCTTTGTTTAGTTTTTCAGCCACAATGAACGCACAGGATGTTTACCCTTGTTAACTTTGTCCAGGCGATACAAAACATTGCCCTCTGGATCCGCCCTAACGCGTAGAGTCTATAGCGGTTAATCTGGATACTTTGGTAATGAAATTTAATTAAAACCTCATTTTACTGCATTGTGAAATTAGCACTCAGTTTCAGAATATCATCTATTCAGCCAAATTAAGTAGGGCGACATCCAAGCAACTCCAATTGCAGACGAACGTGATAATGCCAATCAGTAGGCTGAATACGCACTATAGTCGCCATCACGCTGTTATCAAACATATTAGTGACAGCGTTGGTGTAATCGGTGTTACCATTGAACTCCTGCAACAAAAGCAAAGATTATACGTATTATTATTATTTATAAGCGGGACAATACTCGAAGAGGGGAGGTAATTTCTCGAAATTATAGGTTTTTCCGGCTAATTTGAAACATTTTAGATTCAAATTCACCAAATCGCACATTCAAATTTTGTCACAGAAAAAAAATCACACGCTTTAACCAAACCAATGCATTCATTTATCATTCAATTTCAACGTCACCCTTTGTAAACACCACGTCAAAAATATTCGTCATTACAAACCAAAACAGCTTAGACGAATTTGATCTGTAATGACGAATATTCCCGAGCCATTGTTTGGAGTGACCTAACTTTGGAGTGACCTAAAGTCAATAGTAAATTACTAAATTTATTTGGTGAATTAAAAGCGTGTGACATTTGTCCTTGGACGAAATGGAATGTGATAGTTCGTAAATTTGAATAAAATTCAAAAGTTCAATTTCAAATTTTAGTCACTCTATTTAAATATTGTCTCGGGAATATTTGTAATTATAGATGAAATTAATCTAAGCTGTTGCAGAAAGGCAGCATTCACAGGTTGAATTTGTCTGAAATCAATCAATTTTAAACTTAATGTTAACTGAATTAGTCTGATGTGTGCTTGACTCAATCACACACTAGACTAATTTAGTTAGCATAAAGTTTGAAATTGATTGATATAAGACGAATATTGTTGGCGGCCTCCTAAATGGTTCGAGGGTGCTACTCACGGCATTCTGGTGTTAATGACTTCCGACTAGCGCCCTCAAACAAAAATACTGTTTTTTTGGGAGACCAAATATATAGGGCAAAATAGCTAAGTTGGTAGAGCGCCGGTCCGGTATTTTGGAAGTCGCAGCAGGTTCGAGTCCCGCCTTGCCAATTTCTTTGGTTTACTTTGAAATTTAAAGTAATATTCTTTCGGTAGTTTTTTTCCGAGAACTGTTGTTAGGTACGCCGATGCCTTCATTTTCTGATAAAAATAAAAGGCAACATGTTGCGGGTCGAGGAAGCAAAAAGGAAGGAATATTACCTTGACGTTTCCGATTGCATCGGTCACGTGTTCGGTTGCAGATGTGGCATCTTTCTGATAGGACACCTTGTACTTCCTTACGTATCCAGGGTAGTCCTCGAGAAACCGGCTTTTTGTGATGACACCAGACACCACTGTACTTTCAGTCAGATTCACCTGGATCCAGGGATTATTGTCGCCACTGTGCACCAAGATTGAAGGGAGATAAGGACAATGACGTAAACACGCTCCGCAAACAACCCCGCCTTGATCAGAAAAGAAATTGGCAAACAATTAGAACAATTAAACTACTAAAACCTCTTCAAGACTTTAGATCTTTCAAGTTTCAATACACTTTATATTAATGTTACCTGTAGTTGTGTTTTTGTTAGGTTTACTGTCAGTGCTAGTTTGACTTTCCTCCGTGAACAAGAAAATTATTTTATTTGCTATTTTTTCTCAGACTAAATTTAATGTGCCAGAGTTGGAAATTGTTTAATAAAAATTGTTTTGTATAAATAGCTGGGACAACCTATACCGCAGCAATAAAATGGTACTGAAATAGGGTAGTAAAATAGAAAAGTGGGTGTATCTGTATGCGTATGCGGTACGGAGGTCTCTAAAATCTCGAAATGTTGTGCGTACATCTAGTCCAGGAAAAATAAGTTTTGACCTCAAACAAATTGCAACAAATTGTTTTTCACCACAGTGCACTTCTATAAGGTTCCTAGAATTACATACTAAAAATCTACACAAATCCAAGTGGTGGAAATATGTCTAATTTGCATAAATCGTTAATCCCTGCTGTGTAATATGTTTATTCCCATATTTGGGTAGGCCCTATATATTTTTTTTGTTTTTTTGAAACGTTTATTTTGGTGATTCTACTTAAATATCCTTACTTCAATAACATTTGCTAAAGCATATAAGTGACTGAATAATTATGAGAACACAGTAATTATCCAAAATGACAACTTCGTGACCCTATAAATGTGCGCACATTACACTGTCTCCATTGCAGATATCATCAAGTAGTCAGTATTGGTGAGCTTCAAATTCACCAAGTTGCTTACTGGCACAGTTATCATATTAAACCCTTATGAAAAATCATATGAACAATAATAAAATTGTGATATTTAGCCCAGAAAACAAAAACTTGGGAAAAATGGTGTGTCTATAAATTCGGCTAAAAAGTAGTTAAAGGGTTGCCTAACATGGAAGACTTGAACAAGTTCAAGGAAATCCCCACAATACATTTTAACGTAGATATGATTATTTTAAGCAACAAAAATCTTAAATTTGGGGGGGTTTCCTTGAACTTGTTCAAGTCTCTCACCTTAGGCAACCCTTCACCTACTTGCTAGCCCAATTTAGGGACACATCATTTTTTCCAAGTTTTTGTTTGCTGGGCTAAATATCACAATGTAATCATTGTTCATATGATTTTCCATAAGGTTTTAATGGGATAACTGTGCCAGTAAGCAACTTGGTGAATTTGAAGAACTTCAATACTTGATGATATCTGGAGACACGGTAAATGCGTGCAAATGATAGGGTACAATTGTATAAATTAGACATATTTCCACCACTTGGATTTTTGTAGAATTCTAGGGACCTTATAAAAGTGCACTGTGGTGAAAAACAATTTGTTGCAATTTGCTTGAGGTCAACAAAACAAAATTATGTATTTTGCCTGGACTAATCATGGGCGACTCATTTAGTGATCGGTGTTAATAAGCGGCGGCAAACTACAGTTCCCTTTGATACCTACATCTTTGGTTTCCATAGACCGGCAGAGTGGAGTCGTCCGTTCGAGGCAGGAGCACTTCTCTGACTACTGGACGCACTGATCTGATCGTCGGTGATTGTCTTATTCTGCATTCCAAGAGGCTCTGGACTCGAACACACAGCTGTTGCGGTCAAGAGAGAAAAAACAACCATAATCGGTGTATAAATGTAAGCTCGCCCACCCCAAAACTAAAACTAAAACTAACGGACTTAAAAATGGGCTCCTAAATTAATATATTATCAAGTTGCCATAGGCAGATGAAGCATTGTAGATTTTAAAACTTTCGGGGGATGTCCCGAACTCTCCTAGTCTGGGGCGTGGCTTGTTAATTTTAAAGTTATATTATATACATAAAACATAATTAATTATCCTTTGAAAACATTGTGGATTATTTCTCAGAATGAACTCACCGTTAGGGACTAAAAAGCAGTAATTGGTGTTCATTTTTGCGTGAATATTTAGCGGTTTTCACTTGTTGCCCCCTTTGTTCTAAAAATAGCCACAGAAAATGACGTAGAGGGTCCATGTTTGGGGTGTCTGGTACGCGTAGTGCAGCGGTCTTTTCGTCTGTCGTAACCCATTTTGTACTCTATGAACTCAACTTGTTCATTTGGCATCATTTTTTAGTGGTACCTCGCTCAACTATTTAGTACCCAGTTTTCGACCCCTTTGGGGGTCCCCCCGGGGTACATGCAGCTGGTGGTACCCGGCAGAATCTCATTTCCATTCATTTTAGGTGACCCCCTGCACACTCCCATAGTCAGATATTGGTACCTAGTTCATCTAACCAAAATGTCCGTGGGCTGCCAGTTTAGTCTCCTCTCTCTCTCCCTCCCCCTCCCATCTCCACCCCGACCCACCACACCCGATTTCACGAAACATTACGCAATTGAGTAAGCCCCCTTGCGCCACAGTTTATTGCGTAAGCTGCGCTACTTTTGTTTGCTGCGCAACATTTCGCTTACGACAGTTTCACAAAAGTTGGACAGTGCGTAAGTCCGCGGCTTACGCAACAAATTATGGCGTAGCTTGCGCAGTCAATTTAGGTGGCGTAAGTATGGCGTAGCGACTGAAAATGACCTTTTTTACCAGCAAATCGTAATTGACGTGGAGCCCGCCATTGCTCAACTTATTAAGCTTGATAAAAGACACTCACAGTTTCATGATTGAAGTAAAAGAATCACTATTTTACCCCTGACAGAATTGTTAATGTTGCCACGCGATTTCGCGGAAAGTCGGACAAAACTATTTTCAAAATGGTGGGCGAAGGTGATACAACGACGATTTCGTGAAAGAACACAATAATACGCAAACAGTATTAAACGCTGTTTAAAACGTTGCGCAGCTACGCCAAGTTTCGTGAAATGCTCCGTAAGGAAATGGCGCAGCTACGCAACATTTTTGTTGCGTAAGCCTTACGCCACTTTTGAAAATGGCGCAAGCTACGCACTTTTCGTGAAATCGGCTGCAGTAGTCTTTTCTTAAATAGTATTAGATAACATCTTACTGATCGCCGGGCTCGCCGTGGTCGCCGGGCTCGCCGTGGTCGCCGGGCTCGCCGTGGTCGCCGGGCTCGCCGTGGTCGCCGGGCTCGCCGTGGTCGCCGGGCTCGCCGTGGTCGCCGGGCTCGCCGTGGTCGCCGGGCTCGCCGTGGTCGCCGGGCTCGCCGTGGTCGCCGGGCTCGCCGTGGTCGCCGGGCTCGCCGTGGTCGCCGTGGTCGCCGGGCTCGCCGTGGTCGCCGGGCTCGCCGTGGTCGCCGGGCTCGCCGTGGTCGCCGGGCTCGCCGTGGTCGCCGGGCTCGCCGTGGTCGCCGGGCTCGCCGTGGTCGCCGGGCTCGCCGTGGTCGCCGGGCTCGCCGTGGTCGCCGGGCTCGCCGTGGTCGCCGGGCTCGCCGTGGTCGCCGGGCTCGCCGTGGTCGCCGGGCTCGCCGTGGTCGCCGGGCTCGCCGTGGTCGCCGGGCTCGCCGTGGTCGCCGGGCTCGCCGTGGTCGCCGGGCTCGCCGTGGTCGCCGGGCTCGCCGTGGTCGCCGGGCTCGCCGTGGTCGCCGGGCTCGCCGTGGTCGCCGGGCTCGCCGTGGTCGCCGGGCTCGCCGTGGTCGCCGGGCTCGCCGTGGTCGCCGGGCTCGCCGTGGTCGCCGGGCTCGCCGTGGTCGCCGGGCTCGCCGTGGTCGCCGGGCTCGCCGTGGTCGCCGGGCTCGCCGTGGTCGCCGGGCTCGCCGTGGTCGCCGGGCTCGCCGTGGTCGCCGGGCTCGCCTTGGTCGCCGGGCTCGCCGTGGTCGCCGGGCTCGCCGTTGTCGCCGGGCTTGCCGTTGTCGCCGGGCTTGCCGTTGTCGCCAGGCTACAGTTGAAGTAAGCTCGAATTTCGTCGGAGTCTTCGCTGAGGAGAAGCTCGTCCAGGTAGTGGGGCGCCTCTTGCTGGTATGACGAAGCAGGGATGCGGTTCCCGCCGAGACGCACAGAGGTGCATTCGCACGGATCTTTATACAGTAGGAACCAACGGGGTGGGGTACCAGACTGTGGGTTGTACTCCGATCCAATGAAGCAGATTTGATGACATGATGCCAGCACTTACGTAAAAATGCAAATAAATATATATACAACTTAAATTAACAATTATGCCACCGGTATCAAATAACCGAGAAGTAATTCTCATAACGATTTTTTTGCAAGGTATGCACACCTAGAGTTGGAAAATGTGTTTGCAGAATGAGCGGTGGCAGCTTTTTAGGTGCAATCACTTTTTTCCCAAAAAAAAGCCGCCAATATGTTTATTACCGGATCAATTATGTGGTTACAAGCATTATTAGCGGCCATTAAACAAAACGAAAACGATGATAACACTCAAAAAGCTGCCACTGCTGCAATGCTATCACATATTTTCCGGCGAGGGGTTCATTCCTTGCTTAAAAAATATCATGATCATCACTAATTAAAGCATGCGCAATATATACTAAAGAATCCGTATTGTAGAGTCTGAAAATCATGCAAAAACCGGCTCATTGGCCTGGACTAATGACCCGAGGCGGTGTTGGTATGTTGTACATGGGCGGATCCAGGATTTTTTTAAAGGGGGGGTCCACCCAAGGTCTTAGGCAGGATTTTGTGAATTGGGTGTGTAAACAAAAAATGTTGGTGTGTAACAATTTGAGTACATGTAACTGGGAAGCATGTACGCGAAGCGCACATCACGAGCGCGTAGCGCGAAGTTCCTGCGGCCGGGGTTCAGGGCCCGCTTAAGGGCCCTGAAATTTTTTGGTTGATTAGGTGCTCTCTGGCGCAATCTGAGGCCAATTTCTACCTATTTTTTGTTAATGTTGTGGCAATATGAAGCCTGATTTTTATACCATTTTTTTTTTAATCTAATATTTACCATTTTTAGCTGGAATGATAACTTGAAATAAATTTTGACCAGAGGAGTATATTATGGATACCGGTATTGGAAGTTTGGATTTAAAAACAGCGCACACTGACTCACACTACGTGTAAAATGATGTAACGGTTAATTGGTCATAAACCTTAGGCATACTTAACATAGGCAGGATTTGGCTGGGAGCGACCGGCAGTGACTCCATTTAAAATATTAAACAAATTACAAGCCCTAATAGTTATTAAGTAAGTTTAATTTAAAGTTGAATGTTAAAATAAAATGTTACAAGTTGTGTTTAATCTTTAAAAAACTACACGCCAAACGCCCGCTTGTGCTAGCGGGGTTTATTCCGACCGTCTCTACAAACGGTGGAAAAAGCGGCGTGTTTGTTCCAATTTAGTGTTTAGTAATTTACATAAATTTAGCTTAAATTTAGGTCACGTGACAAATATATAAACACTGTGGTTAGCGCCTATTGCACTCGTTCTGCTGGGGCTACTCAACCGTCACTTCAAACGGTGAAATTCCAGTGTTTTTATTGGCAAGTCTGCCAAGTAAATGGGCCCAGTGGTGAGCCAAGCATGGCATTTGGGGCAAGCCTGCCCCGTTCAAGCTTATGAAAGTGTTAAAAAAATTAAAATATGTAATTGCCTGAAATGCAATAAGAAGGAATAAACAAACTAGCGGCTCGAAAAACTAAGCCAAAAAAGTCAAATCATAGTCTATATGGTTGTTATTTTGTGTGTGTGGTTTGAGAATAATACACGTATGTATGTGTGCGTTTGTTTTTGATTGAAATAGGGGACGTATGACAAAGGGAACAATGGGGTCCCCTATTCCGCAAAGGTCCCCGATTCAGACTCGTGTGCAAATCCTATGGCGATCATCCGAAAACAAAAGAGGGAAGACGGTCGGACAATGCCCCGTCCCCTATTGACGGCATTTACCCACTTGCGTGTACATGTGTGTGTATGTACGTTGCTTGTTAGGTGAAATACATTTTTTTTTTTTTTCTCGTTTTTTTTTTTTTTTTTTTTTTTTTCACTCAAGAAAAAAGGGGGGGTCCGGACCCCTTGGACCCCCCCCCCTGTATCCTGTATTAGTTGCATAGTCAAAACCAAGAATAATATAATTGATAAAACAGTATTACAAAATTATGAAAATAGGTCCAGTACTGTGTTTTTGAGGGGTGACAAAAGTGCAAAAATCCCCCAGTTTTTCAATAAAGCTGTGTTTTGAGGGGCGTCATGCTTAAAGGGGCTATTGGGTTCTTTATAAATAATGCTTTAGTTGGGTTCTGTAGAAATAATGTTTCAGTAGAAGTATTGTTTTCTCCTTATATATACCACTAATAAAATGTTATCAGAAAATAGAATATAAGAAATGCTGTGGAGGGGGTTAGTCTAGATGTTGCCGTCAAAAATGCTGCTTATTCAGTAGGAGTGATTCACAGGCCTACAACTCACTCTTATGATTTGAAAAAGGCGCCAGATTCATAACAATATTATTGTTTGTGTGTATTATTACTTCAAACTGAAGAAAAAGCTCAAATTTCATTTTTGTTTTGTTTTGGGAAAATGACAATTGTTGATGCAGTACTGCCTTGAGAGGATACAATCCCCAAACCTTTCTCACCAGATATGAAAAGACCAATGTTGGCTCTAATTAAAACCAAAAGAATAATATTTTGAGACCCCTGGCAAGTTGACTTTTTGAGGGACAAAAATAGAGTCAAAATTACAATTTTACAAGTTCTGAAAACATGCTTTAATGCATGTTCTAAAAATAGCACAAGGGTGACATTTAAAACCCTTTTTTTCTTAAGTGGGGGCAAGGATGATACTTTGTAATGATATAGTTAATTTGTGTGATACAATTGTATGTTGGCTGGGTGATTTTTAAGGAAAAAAAATTTGCCGTCCCAAAACTGGCCCCAAATGCCCAAAACACAAAATGACCTGTTACCGTGGCAACAGGCAAAAGGGAAACATTTTTAAAAATTTATGTTACTTGCTTACCAAGTCCTTTCATATTAAAAAATATAAAAAAATGCCGAGGACACTTATATTAAATATTTACGGGGACCCGCTCTTCAGAGCTTCTTTGTGTTCGTTACTCGTTCACCTACGCGTAACCCTTAATCGCCGCATTTAATAAAGGGAACGTATATACTGTTTGCAACTATCCAAAAAGTAACCAACCAAATGATTGTTTATCAGCTTACATGTTGTCAAGAATTAAAGACTCCCTGTGAAATGATTCCTTTTGATATGCTGGTGGTTTTTTTTTAACCAGTTCGCGCCGGATGACGTATATAAACGCAAAATTTTTCCCAGATTCAAAACGGATGACGCATAAACACGCCAAGTTCAAGTTCGGAAATGTATGTCAGCAGCGGGCAAGGCCGGCAATGCGTGGGTGTGCTTCCCGGCACTATCAGCCTGAACACGCTTCGGATTGAGTTTCGTTAAAAATAATCCCGCCCGTGGGCTCGGCGATGTTAAAATAATCCCAGCGCGAACTGGTTAAAAAGATTTTATTTTTTGAAAATGTCATAAGTAGTTAGTTACAAGTCTTGGAACATTCGCAGAGCTAAAACTTCGTCAGGTCAGTTCGATTTGGATAACTGTTGCTGCTTCAGACGATAAAAATTCAGAACTGACAAATGATACAACTTCAAGTGCAGTCAGTGACAGACAAATGTCAAGGGGGAGGGGGAGGGGGGGAAATGTCGATGAAAAGGCCAAACATAAAATCCTACCAATACGATTTATAAACCAGTATTCAATGGGGATAATTCACAAAAGAGAAACCATTACCAGCCTGCCATCTGCCTCGTCGTTTGGACAAAATTGACAAAATAATTGTCTAAGCATGACAAAAAAATTCGATAGCTTTTATTCCTCTATTCAATTGTCGGTGTGTCCTCCACAGAAGCGCTGGAATCGGAGTGTACAATTGAAATAAACGTTAAATCAACATTAAGTGTGCGATACAGAATGCTAAAGTAATTTATGTCGGGCAAAATGGCGACAAATTGTCGGACCTGGAATATTGCACTGTGATTGATCAGGGTTGACAAAAACTGAAGGGTTGACAAAAACATGACACTCTTGCCTATTATAGAGGTGGTTCAGTGAGTAGAATGGCAGTTGTAAAAATTAATAGGGACCTTCAACAAAGCCATTAATAAATCACACTAAAAGAATAGACTCCCTGCTCTGTCCTGTAACCATAGAAACCATACCAGTTCTAAAGAAACGCTTCTGTGACAGGTCATTCATGCGTAAAACACTGAAGTTATAACATTTTTATTTTGAGTTAAATTGCGCAAAAAAAATTCAAGTATGACATAAACGCGCAACTTTTAAAGAAAACAAAAACGGAGTTGGGCGAAAATGTTCTGCTGCTGACGATTAGCATTGCTTGTCTGCTGTTTCAGAATTGTGTCGGAAATTCAATTTATGTCGGACAAAATGGCGATGATTTGTTAGACCTAAAATTGCGCACTGTGATTGGTCAGTTTATAAAGGGGCGTGGCCTCGTGGATCACTGTATTCCTTAAACACAATAAGTGCTTATAAGTACGTTTACACCCGGGGTTTGGCCCAAACAGAATGTGATTTGTTCAGACTATTATTTCAACTTGCGTTAGAGCAGTGACGTAAAATTAATCTACGTTTGTTGCCAAGGATACGTAGTGATGCATGCAATTATACAAAAAATACATTGTTGAAAATAATAGGCACATGTGAAACCATTCCTTTAAAGAAAAACCTTTACAACTCTCAATGCCAAAATTTCCACAAATTTACGAGTTAGTATTTCACTTTGCCAACCACTTTTATTAACTTCTAATATGTGGACAAACTATAGTGCAATCTCTATCCACATTTGATTTGTTTGGATGTCTAATAGTATCATTATTGGTGTTTTTTTATATATAATGTTATATAATTCTTGACGAACCTCATCTTTTTGTAAAGGTCAGTTTATACTCTGCACAGAAGTGAATGCAAACGTGGATTTGTGACATCACGAAAGGTATTCCAATTACTAGTCGAACATAAATTGGGCGAATTTTGCAGCGAATGAATTGCATAGCCTTCAGTATGGGCTTTATTCACGAGTCGGCCATAATTATTGAATTGAAAGTGAGGCAACTTGGGGATATAAATGACCTAAAGTTTAATTAGGAGGGGGGTGGTGGGGGGGGGGGGGGGGGGGGGGGGTCCAAGGGTCTGGACCCCCCCCATCCCTTTTTTTCTTGAGTAAAAAAAACCACAGAAAAACAATTAAAATAACAATTGATTTACCACAAGTTGAAGTATGGTTGAAGATAGAGAGTGAATTATCGGTTCTGTGGACACATTTTTGGCCAATGAAAGCATTATAAACATTGGTACTTTGGTAGACAAAACACGCCGCACATGCATACAGCTAACGTCTTTGTATATTATGCAGCCAACGTCAGTCTTTGTACATTGTTAATACATTTGTGTATACATGTAGGCTACATATACACCCACATCCACATTGTACATGTACAAATACATGTTCACACAGTCATGTAGACCGGCAATCGTGGACGGGGCATTGTCCGACCGTCTTCCCTCTTTTCTTTGTACTCTAACGTTTTCGGATGATCGCCATAGGATTTGTACACGAGAAAAGATCGTGGACGTTGTGTCAATCGTGGACCCATTGTTTGACTCCCAATTCTTTTGTCCGACGACCACGATTACCAGTCAATACAAACGCGCATGTACATGTACATGTACACACATGGCTATTTAGTTGGTACATTACTGCTAGGTTTATTCACTGCATTGTGTTTAGCCGTGAGTACCATTAACTACCATAGTGGCAGCGTCAGAAACGTTTCCCGCGCACGCATTTTCGGCTCAAAAAGTCAAGGGAAAGTGGCCAGGAAATGCCTCAGATTGCACCACAGAGCATCTAGAATCCAACATTTCCCGGGGCCCTTAAGCGGGCCCCGCACCCCATGCCATAAAGGCTTTGCGCTCCGCGATCGCAGTGTCTGCCCCCCCCCCTCTTATTTTTACAGTATTTATGTCGAACCCCCCCCCCCACCCCCTCCCTTAAATTGGGCTAACAAGTAGGTGAAGGGTTGCCTAAGGTGAGAGAGTTGAACAAGTTCAAGGAAACCCCCCAAATTAAAGATTGTTGGTGCTTACAATAATCCTATCTACGTTAAAATGTATTTTGGGGGTTTTCTTGAACTTGTTCAAGTCTCCCATGTTAGGCAACCCTTTAACTACTTTTTAGCCCAATTTATGGACACATCATTTTCCCCCAGTATTTGTTTGCTGGGCTAAATATCACAATGTTATCATTGTTCATATGATTTTTCATAAGGTTTTAATATGATAACTGTGCCAGTAAGCAACTTGGTGAATTTGAAGCTCACCAATACTGACTACTTGATGATAGGGAGCCTATATGGAGACAGTGTAATGTATACGCACATTTATAGGGTCACGAAGTTGTCATTTTGGATAATTACTATGTTCTCATAATTATCCAGTCACTTATATGCTTTAGAAAATGTATTGTGGTGAAAACAAAATTGTTGCAATTTGTTTGAGGTCAAAAATATTTTGTTCTGGACTACTATTCCGGCCCTCTTAAACCAAAACGACCGCCTGAGGTAATATAAGTATTTGAAGCCGCATGGGCCTCAAATGACTTGTTTACATGGTACATGTACAAGTATTTACATATTATGTATTTAGATAAACAAGAATAATAATGAACTACTGAGTAAAACGATAACATTTTAAACTAAAATGGTTTTGAAGTAACGATTACTTCCAAATGATCTAGACCAACGCTCATAATCAAAATATAATCGTTTTGTATGGAAAGTAACGTTTTCAAAATAATTCATCAATATGTTTATTTTCTCACAAACTATAGCCTAAGCACACAACGAAACCATGTTTAAAGAAAACATGCATTGCAACATTTTCATTACGCAATTTTAGTGTAGTGTGGTAATTTGCCGTCCAACAATTGACCCCCCGCCCTTTTCAATTTCGCGGCCACTCAAAATGAGTGACGTAACCCGAGGCAGAACACGGACAAATTCTCGATAGTCGTTACGCGATGTCTAGGTTCGAGACGGATTCGCGTGGCCACGGTCGCACACATTTGTGTGTGTACGTACCCACGGTAATCGAATTTCACATGGACGATCCGGTGGAAGTTCTTCCTCGTTTTTTGGTGAATCCGACGAAAACAGTACTGATTCGTCTGATTCGAATCACAGTATTTCTTATTCAGACACGCTCAAAATGATCGTTGCAGAGGGGCGAAAATCACTAGGCCCGGACCACTTCGCTCTGGTAAGCTTTACTTTGGCTGTCCAAATCCTCCAATATTTAGGATCAGCCGGAAACAAATAGAGGCTTACTCCACCCTTGGTAGTTTTCTACACCTAGCTACACGCCTAGTCGGCATGACCGAAAACTGTTGTATTTTTACCCTGATTCAGAATGAAAAAAACATGTAAAGACGGACACTTGTTGCAATGCGCGCAGTCAGTATACGATAGGCCGGGTATCAGCGCGGCGAGTCTGTGCCTCGATTTTCGTCATACCCCTCGCGAGGTTTTATGTTAATGAGGCTTCCCTTCGAGGGGCGGAGTGGTTTGACCGAAATGTTCAAAAATTATTTTCCCCCATTTATTACAGAAAATAAACACAACCACAAACATGCATTGTTGTCAACATTATACCTTATTGATTTAAGCAAAGATAAACCTTATTACATGTTTCCTTTACCTGCACTAAATATAGTATATTTAAGTTTTAGTAATATTTAGTGTCACAATTCGGTAAATTTCGGCAAATAAGCGTCCAATATTTAATCACCCGCATCGTTCGGTTTCGCGCAAATTGTGGTGCTGGTCTAAATATCGTTTAATTTCGTATTCTGATTGCGCCAAAAAACAATACTCTTGCGTCATGCAATTTCAACAAAATAACCATCCAAATTGTTATTTGCTCAAACAGCAATCGAATTCAAAGGGAGAATCGATGCTATTCTGAAACTGAGTGCTTGCCTATTGCATTAAAATGAGGCCTACAAGTAAACTACCAAGCTAGACAAATGGTGACAAATATTCTATTGCAATTTGTGTGAGATCAACCAAACAAAATTAGGTATTTATATCCCAGGACTATTATTGTTTCGGCAAACAAGAAGCTGCTGACACCGTACAATAAAGTATCTATCTTCCTTGCATTACAGGTATATAATGGGATACCATGCATGGGTGTTTACCTTGGTTTTCATTTAAAATTCATGTAAAAGTTCCGTTTCTAGTTATAATTTGAAGGCAAGGTTCTATAGAACAATATTGGTTCGAGCGTCAAGCCCTCGGACATTTTTGGGTCCATTTTCTCAATGACCGATTAAAGTGGCACATGGGTACAGACTATAGGCGTTATTAGCTAACTGTATGCATAGTTTGCACAATGTTCAACCCCCCCCCCCCCACCTTTTTTTTTCGTGTGTACGTATTTTACGGAGGTCGATGTTGTTAAAGTGATACAGTCTTTCTCGCTTATCTTTATTATTTTATTACATAGTGTTCAAACTATGGTGACTCGAATTGACTATAGTATAGACTCGATTATTGACTCGACTGTACTCGGCCAATCATGACCTCATAACTGGACTCGAGTCACTTCTTTAAAATGGCTTGACTCGATCACAAAATATTCAGTGACTCGTTACAACTATGGAGACCACAGACTGGATGAGATAAACGCCCAATAAATAACAACATAAGGTACTACGGTTCGACACTGAACTAGCACAACCGCATTTAAATATCATCACCATGGGTATAGACACCGGAGCAAATTTGTGATGGTTTTATAACAACTAGGAGATGCCGCGCTTCGGGCGGCACCCGCTAGCTGGGTGGAATCGTAACTTATAGATAAACCTTGTTGAGGTCCTGAAAACACTGTGATCGTATGGCAAGCAAACAGCGAAACTTAGGAGTAGAGTACCAGCTAGGTGTGTGTGTGTTATAAACGTTGTTTACTTTGCAATCAGTTCACTCCGATTCTCCCGGAAACACTCGAACATCACGAACGTTAACGATAATACCCGACCGTCAACGAAACGTGTTCGAAAAACTTCGGATATAATATTAGCGAAACTGAAGGAATTCTTTTAGTTTTGGTCACGTGACATTGGCGGCTACCGGACCTAATAATTTATCAGAAATATAAATATTTGGTCTGGGAACCAGACTAATAAAATAACACGTGCAATTTTCCGATGGCACCCCTTCACTGTCATGTTTCCTGTTTATTTGTTGTTTTGTAAGCGTTTGTATGTATCCTGTATTTATTTTCTTTACTACTTGTTATCATGTTTTATGTGTACATTTGCCTCAATATAAAAGTATTTTTATTATTAAATAAGATTAGATCCAACGCGAAAAGTTAGCCCCCCCCCCCCCCCCCCCGTCTCCTATTTCCAGGCTTCCATCAAACCCAAATGAATAAAAATGTCTACCAATGGCCTATCCTTGTAGGGGTGCGTTTGTCCAGGCTAATTAAATTCCCGGCTGGCTCCAACGGGCGCGATACAAGCCATAAAAACTGAACAAAGACGAAACATTCCACGGCTAGATGAGCATCTTCGCTAGTACCCTGTACATGTTGTTATAACAAACCGCAGACAAAGCTTCCTTAATTTAAATAAATTAGGTCATGCTGACATATGTAACAATTATCTTTGCCGTACTAATAACAAAAGCCTGACGTGACGACCGGTCGTCACCTGGCCAACGATTGGACGAGGCCCTGGTAGGAGGGCCGTATTGTTTTGCACGGCCTTTGATAGGATATGAGACGTACACCGTTTACCGTGTCGTATGAACCCGTCTAAAACGAAAGAACACTAGTACTAGCACTCAGTTTCAGAATATCATCTATTTAGCCAAATTAAGTAGGGCGACATCCAAGCAACTCCAATTCAATAATTTCAAATTCAAATTCAATTCAATAATTTCAAATTCAAATTCAAACCAAATGTTGTACATTCCATTTAATGTTGAAAACTGAAACCTACCCGTCATTGCTGATGACATCAGGATCCAAGTTACTGCTCCGTCCATTCTCGCTCCCAGCTGATGAGCTGCAATGTTCGAAAATCCTTCGATGGAAAATGAGCGTATGTTCCCAGTTACAAAACACTTCACAAACTCGTCTTGGCAGAGCTAGCTGCGCGCAACAACGGCGAACGGGCTAAGGTTATTATAGAGACAAAATTTCGGAGATAACCAGGGTATATTGGAGAGACCAACTCGCCTGTTTAGTACGGAAGATAGGTGATGTGATTGCGCCTTTCATGATACAAGCATGAAATTTGGCACATACACCGTCAGAGTACGACATGAGAAAGATATTTGGCTACAGGGCCATCGCAGATTTGTCCTTTAACAAAATGTCTCATTAGGTAGAAAAACAAGCCACTTTTTAAAAGTTTGAAAATTGCTTGTTATTATACCTATATTTTTTCAAAAGACAAATCTGCGATGGCTGTATATCCAAATATCTTTCTCATGACATACCCTGACTGTGTGCCTAATGTAATACTTGTATCATCAAAGGCACAAATCCCCCAAATATTCCTCTCAGCTGTCTCACACTATTATGTGGTCTATTTCATTGCTGCGTAGGCTATATGTAAAGCTATCGAGGGGTTTGAGCTGCTATACAATGCATAATTGAACGATGCCCTTCAACATAAACTCAATAATCAATGATGATACGATGCGGCATTAAGCAGATACGAAAGGGTTGACACAAACATGACACCCTTGCCTCTTATGGAGATAGTTCCAGTGAGTAGAAGGCAGTTATAAAAATTAATAGGGACCTTCAACAAAGCCATTAATAAATCACACTAAAATAATAGACTCCCTGCTCTATCCTGAAACCATGGAAACAATACAGTTCTAAAGAAACGCTTCTGTGACAGGTCATTCATGCGTAAAACACTGAAGTTATAACACTTTTATTTTGAGTTGAATTACGCAAAATATTTTCAAGTATGACATGAACGCGCAACTTTTAAAGAAAACAAAAACGGAGTTGGGCGAAAATGATCTGCTGCTGACGGTTAGCATTGCTTGTCTGCTGTTTCCGAATTGTGTCGGACAATCAATTTATGTCGGACAAAATGACGATGATTTGTTGGACTTGAAATTATGCACTGTTGTGCAATTTTAAAGGGGCGTGGCCTCCTGGATCACTGTATTAGGTGCTTATAAGTGCGTTTCCTCTTCGGGGTTTGGGCCAAACAGAATGCGATTTGTTCAGACTATTATTTCAACTCGCATTTGAAATAATAGGCACACATACCATCATTCATTTAAAAAAAATCTCCTTTACAACTCTCAATGCCAGGAATTCCACACTGCCAACCATTTGTAGTAACTTCTAATATGTAGACAAATTATTAGTGTCATCTCTATATACAAGTTTTATGAATAATGAAATAATGAGCAATGCATAAATATTTGATTTGTTGAATATCTAGAGTATTATATTTGTTTTCTTAATAAAAACCTATATAGGAGAGTTGATGGCTTCTGATTGGTCGAGACTCGATCACGCGAAGGGCATTGTTTTGTAGTATAGGCCTAATTGCCCGGCTTTCAAGAAGAAGCGAATAAATGTCCCTTGAACCAGCATTAATCAAGCATCATGTAAGCCAATGATTGACCGAATGCAATAGTCCTACGGTAACTTGTAACAAGGACGCGACAAATCTTGATACTGCGCGCTATAAAATAATGTACGCGTAGTCGTCCATCAATGTCTTCCTATACAAGCTTTAATTTTATATATACTTTAGTATATTATAATTAGGAGAATTGTTTATTTGTATTCACCGTCGTTCAACGTTTTAAGTTAAGCACATTATGAGGCAACGTTGAAATAACGGTGAAACACAATTTTACTTAAATATTTCCCCATAGTTACAGAGTCCAAATTTGACTGAAGGGATTTTGTTTGGTGGCAGATAGGAAAGGTCAATTGAACGTTACAGTATGGAGCTGGTTGCTCGTTCCTCGTTAGATGTTCAATATTCAATCAGTAACCAGATCATTATTCAACAGTCGAACGCTGAACACATTCGAATCCCTATGTGCAAAACATTTAATGTGCGATAATGTGCGACATCGCAGAAATCTGCGCAGAAATCTGCAATAAAATATATAATACTACGTCGTGAATTTCACTGATACGGACTCATTGGTAGTATTGCGCATGCCCGAGAGAAGACAACTAGGCGACGGTCTTTTTATCGAGTCCACACACTAACAAAATTGCCCGAGTTAAACTTTAACAGAAATATTGGGTACTGGAATTTGAGTTATATTTAGGGTTAAAGCAATCACGAATAACCTATTTTTGGCTAAATCCGCAATTTTGTCCTAGGTTGAAATGTTGGGTTAAAACTTGCTTCCAATTTTAAAGTTGGTTAAAGTAATTGTGAATAACATAATGAAAGCGCCAACGCGTGGCGAGATTTAGAAGGGCGTGTTTTTGTAAGACCAGCAGTGAGCAAGCTAGCCTTGGTCAAGGCGTTCATCGTTACCCGTCCGTACGTATACAGCGCAGCGGTAATCGGAGCTCAAACAACGACCTCACGCGGCCACTATTATATGCAAAGTAACTGAAGATACTTGAACGCCTTTGATCATTAGGTTTTTGGGGCGGTGCTCATTATGCTAATAGATTAAGCTGACCTTTATAGTCGTTTTCTTATTGGTCGATCGTTGCGTAGAAACTGCATAAAAATTGAGCTAGCGGTGAAAGGTCATAGCTAGCTCGCAAGTACAAGTGTTTACGAACACCGCCATCGTTGACATATTTTATCGGAGAAAGTTGAGTGATTTTTACGAAGGCTTGTAGGAATTACACATGAAGATTTGAACTGTCTTGCTTGGTTGGTGAGGGTCGCAGTTATTTTCGCTCGTTTTGCTGGGTATTTTCTTGAATGTTGACAATGTTATGGTCAAAACTAGTTGTGTTTAGCTGCTAAGTTTTGAGTTTTCAAGGCCGCGACTCTATTGAAACGTGTCGAACTCGGCCCTACATTACATCGCACGCATCTAATCCAGCTGAATTAAAAACCGTGGCTCGGTAAAACGCGGAACTCTGATAATTAAATGCCTTGCCGGCTGAATTTTGCCAAGATAATAATCTGAGGAGTTATTAAGGATATAGACACGTGTCCCTGTTTGAATTACGATATTGCGATCACTTTGAAGGTTGGTTCTACAGCCGTAAACATGCCCCCTCCCCACAGCATTGGACCATGCCTGGACCATACAATGTGGCGATAACGCACAGACCAACATGCCTGGGTTAATGCCGATTATGCGGCGATAAGAAACTGACCGAACACGCTGAAAACTGACGCTGAGTACCTGGCCGTGCGAGCTCCGAGCAAAATGGGGCTCAGCCTGCCTGAAAAATGACGGATTTCCCATAACCTGTCGGCAAATTCACAAAAACACCGTGACCACGAAGAAAGGATTCTAATGGCCTTTCGCTGCTCGGGTCTAAAATCTTCGAGGGATAATATTTTCGCTGCAAAATTCAAACAACACGACAGATCTTCGGACGACAGACGACGCTGAATATCTGCCATTTTGTCTTAAATGTCATGCTGCATCAAATTTGATGACGTCGGGATTCAACCGCGTTGTGATTGGACACTTCACATCTTAGCCCCGCCTATACTTATCTGTATTCGCATACGAGGTCATGCGCTGGAAATGTGGCGCAAAATATAGGAAAAACATAAGATTTCAAAAACCCAATGATCCAAGGCGAAAAAGTAGCCTCAGTAGATTTGCATAAATAGTGGCCGTATGAGGTCGCTGTTCGCGCTGTATCTTTGCACGGTAAGCAAGCTAGCAGCATATGCGGGGCGCGCGCGCAGTGTATTTCTGGACGGATAACAACGGACGGATAACGACGAACTCGCCTTGACCAAGGCTATGAGCAAGCCAAAATACTTGGACGGAAAAATGGCAACCTAAAGGACGCCCTCGTTTATTTGTTCTACGTTTGTACTGTCACGATTACATGTAGTCTGGTTCCCCGACCTGACAATTTGTTTAAGGCCAAGACGTCTAAATTGTAGGTAAGGTAGCCGCCGGCGACAAAAATAGATAATAACGCAATACAAGCAGCGTAGCTATTTTTAGACGACGCAACAATTCAAATTGTAACGACTCTTCTCAAAAATAGCACAATGACTACAATGACTGATATTATTAGGCATGTCGTCCGGTGTTGCCTTTTGCCAATGCAAGTTTTATTTTACAAAAACAAGAAAAGAAAGTGTACAATATTTTATCAACGTCACCTTTAATACAACCACTTAACAGTTATTCTGCAAGTGCAACTGCAAGTTCTGGATCGACTGACATTTTGTTCACCTTCTTAACGTACACTCGAACATCTCGAACGTTAACGATATAATACCCAACCGTCAATAGAACGTGTTCGGAAAACTTCGGCCATTTTTGTAAACTGGAGGAATTCCTCCATTTTTGGTCACGTGACATTGGCGGCTACCGGACCTAATATTTAATCAGAAAAAAATCAGAAATATTTTGTCTGGGAACCAGACTAGATTACATGAGGGTGCTGTACGTTTTCTATCTTAAAGGTATACCCAGCACGATGTGTGGCAGAGGGGTACCCCCCTCTTATCCCTATACTTTATAGGCACTCAACACTATTGTAACCTAACCCATCCCCCCTTGAAACCTAAAAGGAATTCCTGAGATTCCGGGAACACAATGGTTAACACAAAAGAGGGGGTTTTCTCTGCCACATTTCGTGCTTCATATGCTAAAAGGTACGACTCGTTTCCTTGTCTTTTTATAATTGTGACGTCTATGATCTGTCCCCTCCTCCCTAAACTTTCCCCGCGCATTTTTGTAGGTTGCTACGAAAGATCATTAGCACCAAGCAAAACCAAAAAATAATATAATCCATTTTCAAGGATTCACAATCCGATGTTATTGATGCATACATTGCCAGTTTAAAGTGTAGAATGAAGAAATGCAAGTAACTTATCCGCTTATTATTTCAATTTAGGATTTAACTATAAGTGTTTGATAATGAACAAATTGTGAATATTTAATACCTGATCGATAATCCGTTATAACAGATTCGATTTGTTATTTTGCTTGGCGCCAATGGTCTTTTGTAGGTTACTACGTAAAGAAGCAATTAATAAAAATAAAAAAAACACAAAAAATTGTTCATGCAGTCTTGAACGTTTATTATATTAACTGAATCTTATAAGACACTCCTTGCGAGAAGTTTGGTTTAATTGTTTCAAGTCGTGAAGCCATTTGTGCGATTGCAAGGTGGCGTTTAGATTGAAATGACTAACGATTAACCATTTTACAAAATAAATCTTGAATACAAAGTTAATTTCTGAAAACGTTATATCAATATTATGAAAACATATTACGTTGGAGTAAAGCATTATGTATGAGCAACAATCTGCATATAAACTCGTAAAAGTAGACGACAATCTTTGCACGTGTATATAAATAGTACATCAATACCAGTAGGACTACTAACTATTTTAATATAAGTTTACAAATACTCAATTAACCGATGCATCGGTCTCTTGGCTTTCTTGTTACAGCGCGGTGTCAGACCAGACGGTTGTTTTATGTTTACGCGATTTTCACTTGATTGGCGTTGTACAGGAAATTGCCGTTATACGTGCCTGAAGCTTTGTCGTACGCACCTCCCCAGTTTACGACCACAACGTACATAGTTTTGTACACCATGGGATCGGTCACGACGGTGTTGCTGGTCAACTGTTCGCCATTATGAGCAATGTTGTTTACACCCACCTGCACAAAAGAAAAGAATAATCCTTGGTTAGAGAGAGGGCGCTTTTAGGAGGAATGGTCCATTTCTAGTTTAGTCATACTTCGAGAAGAATGTTGTCACTGCACACATGAATTGTGGTCCGACTTTGAACTTACGTCACACGGCACTGTGTCGCAGATGTACTGGGCGTAGCTGCTCTCGCCGTCCGCAGACGTGACGGTGGACTCTACTTTGAACACTGTAGTTTCCGCGTTGCTGCACCAGGAGAATTGGATCATGGCCTCCTGCAGATAGCCGAGGGAGACGGCCGGAAAGACCGACACGGTCTCGGTCAGAGGGATGGGATGCGCGGGGAGTGCCATGGGGTTGAATCCCTTCATGCTCATGATGTTGGGAAACTGCATTTTAGGCATAATCTTGACTTGAAGTGCTGCTGGGGTGCCCTGTAGTGATGAAAAAGACATTTACAACAAAAACGAAGGGAACAACTAAAAGCGCACTTTGAAAAGCCGAGATTAAAAAAGCAGACAGGCAATTGATTATTCAGACAAAATGGTGAAAATGGGCATCGTTCATAATTTTGGCTTGTAATGCGTTGCGTTTTACCTGCTCAAAGAACTCTGCATTTACGCTCATGGCAATTCCGGAGACGGGGCCAGCCTTAGCAACGATGATGATGTCATGCATGTTGGGCCAAGCTTCGATCAGGCAACTGGAGGTGGCGTAGCCGTTGCTATCCTTGTTTGTACACAGCACGCCATCCTGACACGAAATAAAAATAAAATGGGATTTAACATTTTAGAGCTCCGGAGTCTTGGAATATTGAACTTGTGGTCTATTCGGGTAAATATTATAGGTTCGAATCTGGCCAGACAACTTTACCTGCAAGTTGGAGTCGACAACTGCGTAATCCACGACGCCTTTGGTTGGCTCCCAGCCCGGGTTGTTGTTGAGGAGCATGGTTACGCTGACGGCTTTCCCTACGGACTGGCCGCACAACTCGCCAACGAACCACGTTTGCTCGTCCTGGGCCAGGTTTACAATCTGGGTGGTACTGTACCGGATAACTGTTGGTGCGGCCATCTGGGCCGACATTGTAGTGGCTGGAACAAAAGTTTACTGCATTTTTTTTTTTTACATTCTGGACAAAAGCGAACAATTAGAAGAAAACAAACAAAACATCTTCAATGTTTTCTTTCGATTGAAAGTATTTCTGGCAGATTTGGTACCAGCCCTATCTTTATTAAAGACTTTCAAACAGGTTTACCTGTCAATACAAAAATAGACGTGTACACAAAAGTGACACACGAGGTAGAAAGCGTAGGCAGAGTTTTATGAATCAAAAAGTTGCAAGTTTAAAATAAAATAAAAAAATTAACATAAAACCGCAATATTTACTTACCGCGCCCTTGACCCATCCGTCCAAACTTCCGCATCAGGCCGTCCCACTGAATGTAAAAAAAACAAGAAGAAAGTCTAGTGATTTTAGGGCATAGGCGAGGCTTGAGCAAGTCTAATTCACGAGCGACAACGAGCTACTATGTGTATAGGACGAGGGCATAGACTTGCTCTCCATGACTCGTACCAGGAACGGTTTAACTTACCGCAGCACGAGTGGTTTCGCTGCGAGAGAACGGTAGCGACGCCCCAGACGTCAGCTGTAGGAACAGGCAACAAACGACAATCACAGGCAGCTTGTTCATCTTGGCCAAGAAAGTTGTCGACTCTCCTTTTCCGAAAGAATTCGTCTGAGGCGTAACAGAGACTGATGAAGCTCGAAGGTGCAGACTGAGCTGGTTGAGGAGACCGCCTTCTTTTTAAAGCCTTGGAGTTTCGTAACTCCGCCCCCCGGGTGACTGCAAGCTGACTTTCCTGCAAGGCCATTGGTCGATGTCCAAGTGACTCGGCCCCCGGTACACCAATCAAAATCTTCATGCGGGGTGTGTGCCTCTCATTCCATACATTTATTTCACAACGGAGTCCATACGCGAGTTCTGTTAGCATATTCTGCATTCCTTAGGCTTAAGATCGCATCCTTACCGTATAATCGTCATAGCTATTCCAGCACATCTGTATACGTAATAATAATACTATTACAAAGCATTTGGCGCGTAGTATCTGACAATAACAGTCATTCAAAGGCGCCGGTCAGTGAAAAGTCAGTGTGCATGAAAGGTTTTAGGCTTGTCCTCATTTCATATCTACCGACACGTCGTAGGACATTAAATAGTGATACACTAAATAGTGATAACTCATTGACTAACTGTTTTTAACAAGAATGTTTTCAAATAATGAAAACTTGTTTAATGTGATGCTGGATTAATGTGATTTGTGAATATAAAATGCAGATCGTTTGTTCAGTTTTGAATAAAAAATGCTGATTTTCCCGTAAACAATTGTGTCAATTTTTTATTGTGAAATTTGTGTCAATTTCAGAATAGCAGCAAACAACGCGGGAGAAGGGGGTGCCTTGGACTCCAACACTGCTCGCACGCCTCGGCGTGCTCGGACCCTCCCTTTCAGAAATCCTGGATCCGCCCCTGTTCCAAACCTTTTTTTAAACCAAATGGGTGTTAAAACATGCAGATGTATTGTTTTCAATATTCGCTGATTCGAAATCATAAATAACACTGTACATCAACCCGAACATATTGCCGCGTATGGCTATTCTAACTATTTAAGTCACAAATTTATGTCGTAAATTCATGTCCTACTATTGCGTAAGTCGTGATGGTGCAACAGTTTTGTCGTAATTTCTTTCGGTTGCACGAAACTTGTCTTACACCACACGTAAGTCAGAATGCATACGGCAAGGAAGTTAGTATATGTCGTAAGACATCGATGGTGCAACCCATTTTTGTTCGTAACTTTAGTACAGCACTTAAGACCGTTGGTGCAACCGGGCCCTGGTAAAGAGTTCCAGAGACACGGTGCAAAGCTAAAAAAACGCACGGTCTCATAGGTTGCCAAACGAGTTCTCGGGACAAACAGTATTATTGGAAGAAAATCTCAGACCTGCCAACACTTTCTTTCCTATTGGTAAGACGTAAATACTCGACTCGAACGTAACATCTTAGTTAAAAGACATGACAACATCGGCATAGGAATTAGTTTTAAAAGACATCAACAGCGACGAAACATTGGTTGAATAACGAAATTCATTAAAGTCAGCAGTCCGCAACTCGACGTCGGGTTTTGAGCTGTTGGAAATACGTCAGAAAACAGACCTTGAAACGTTGTTGAAAGACTGACGTAACAATGAAGTCGATTATGGTAACCAACCGCCAAACCATTTACTATTTTACTTTTACTTTACTTTATTTCATCTCAAGCCTCAACAAGTCGGTTTACACTTTAGAACATTAACATTTAATTTAAATGTGAATATTAATATAGAATAACACCAGTCAGTTCTGACTGGTGACTGGCGCCCTTAAACAAAGATACTGACAATTTGGGAGACCGTTAATAACAAATAGGGCAAGATAGCTCAGTTGGTAGAGCGCCGGTCCAGTATTCCGGTGGTTGCAGGTTCGAGTCTCGCCTTGTCAAGTTCTGTATTTCCCCTGTTTATTTGTGTATTACTTTTATTTATATTTGCAAGTTCTAAAAATGAAGATTTTTACTTCGCTGTTGATGGCCGACCTGCGAATAAGGTGTATGAGGGGTCACTGTTTGGGGTATTTACAACGTTGTGATTAAAGCGGTACATGTATTGTTGTTATACCACGGCAATAGATTGTGAATTTTTATTGGTCGAGAAGCGTTCACGTGACATGCAACAAAAACGCATGTATCCGAGTGTGCCGATGTATGAGCATGGTATGAGTGATGTACGCCGAGTACGCGTGGTACATGAGTTCATGTACCCCACGGGGTACATGAACTTTCTTTTTCCAGGCCGCGGAATCTTTTTTTACACGCTAGCGCATAGCCTGGCCGGCCATTTCTGTGATAAATACCATGGAAGCGACTGATATTAGAGTCTAGCAACGCTGTGTTATATTAGCTGGTACTACGTAAATTGATGCATGTTCCTGTGCGACAGGGAACAGTGAAGTTAGCACTTTCGGCAACGACTAACGACCGCCATTGTTGTTTACACCGGCTTTCGTTTATGCTGTTCGTCTGCTTTTTTTCTGTTCCAATTTTGCCTTATTTTCTCCGTAATGTCGGCAGACGACAGCATTAAGTCACTTCCAAAGAAGCGATTTCTGTCTCGTTCAAAAGAGGAGATCAGAAATTTGATTTTCGAGCAGGACAGCGCCAGTACGAAGAAAAACACGGAACATTCAGTGCGACTACTTCGGCAATTTTGCACCGCAACGGGAACGGACCCATAACAAACAATTCTTGCCTGCTGTAATCTATTACCGTGGTATAACAAAACAATTGTTGCCTGCTGTGATATGGTCCATGGCGTTTTGTACACCCTCGGGGGCAAATGGCACCCTCGGCTTCGCCTCGGGTGCCATTTTCCCCCTCGGGTGTACAAAACGCCATGGACCATGTCACAGCAGGCAACAATTGTTAAATGTACGCTGTTTGTTCGTATTGTGTACAGCGTTTGGATGTGCGTGTAGTCTATAATTAAATTGTACGCTACCGCTAAGGCGGACTTGCAATCCGTACCTGCCAAGGACCTCAATTAGTATAATTATATTAATATTTATAATCTTTCTCTCAAAACTGGAGCGCGCAATTCGAGCAATGATAAAATACTGTTGTTTTAACTGTAGAACGGCCTGCAAATGCAAACAAGCAAATGTATTGTTGTTAGAGTACATTATATTCCTGTAAAATTCGTTCGAAAAGAAAAATCGAAATTCAGAAAAAGCACGGACACCCTAAACTTCAAAGGCAAAAATAAAGGGAAATAATTGAATTTATAACAATGAAATAAGGGATCCAAAACATGTAAAATAATACAAAAAGGTCAGCCGCACCAACAATAATGCAACACGGGTGGTCTATAAATCAATCGTATGAATAAGGAAAATTATATTCAAAAATAGATTTTGAGTTTATGAATAGGAGTATTTATTGAAAAGACACTCATTGAAGTGTGCTTATTGAGATGATTGTTTGTTTTACAATGGACAACGAACGTTTATATTCTGGTTGAAAACATGCTACACGTGCAACGTCGCAAAGCCGCCCCAATTATGACAATACAGCGTTGTTTTGCATGACATTTTTACAAAAATAAACTATATCATTTGCAGCTATTCAAAAAGTAACCAACCAAAATATTGTTGAAAACCTTTTTAGAAATGTTTCCTTCTGGTATGCTTTCATTTCTAAAGATGCGTCTTGGATACGCATACAGGAAATTTGAGTAAGTATTGGTTTGTACTCTGTGAATGGTGCGCGCAATTAGCGTTGACGCGGCTCACACGCTCGCTTGGGCGCTATTTAGTCCAGTCAAAATACATACTTTTGTTTTGTTGACCTCAAACAAATTGCAACAGATTGTTTTTCACCACAGTGCACTTCTATAAGGTCCCTAGAATGACATACTAAAAATCTACAAAAATCCAAGTGGTGGAAATATGACTAATTTGCATAAATCGTTAATCCCTGCCGCGTAATATATGTATTCCCATATTTGGGTATATATATTTTGCCAAGTTGCTCACTGGCACAGTTATCTTATTAAAACCTTATGGAAAATCATATAAACAATGATAACATTGTGATATTTAACCCCGCAAACACAAACTGGGAGAAAATGGTGTGTCCCTAAATTGGCTAACAAGTAGGTGAAGGGTTGCCTAAGGTGAGAGACTTGAACAAGTTCAAGGAAACCTCCCAAATTAAAGATTGTTGTTGCTTACAATAATCCTATCTACGTTAAAATGTATTTTGGGGATTTCCTTGAACTTGTTCAAGTCTCCCATGTTAGGCAACCCTTTAACTACTTTTTTTCGCCCAATTTATGGACACACCATTTTCCTCCAAATATCACAATGTTATCATTGTTCCTATGATTTTTCATAAGGTTTAAATATGATAACTGTGCCAGTAAGCAACTTGGTGAATTTGAAGCTCACCAATACTGACTACTTGATGATATCTGGAGACAGTGTAATGTGCGCACATTTATAGGGTCACGAAGTTGTCATTTTTGATAATTACTTTGTTCTCATAATTATTCAATCACTTATATGATTTAGCAAATGTTATTAAAGTAAGGATATGTAAGTAGAATCACCAAAATAAACTTTTCAAAAAATGAAATATATATATATATACCAAAATATGGGAATACATATATTACGCGGCAGGGATTAACGATTTATGCAAATTAGTCATATTTCCACCACTTGGATTTTTGTAGATTTTTAGTATGTCATTCTAGGGACCTTATAGAAATGCACTGTGGTGAAAAACAATCTGTTGCAATTTGTTTGAGGTCAAAACGTATTTTTCCTGGACTAATTGGTCGGTTGAGTGCGTGACATGACACACGCGTAGCTAGCTGCAAACGGCTGGTGTGGTTTAGTTTGACACCGCAGCGAAGGGTTTCTCTTAGAAAAAGTACCTAGTGCGCTCTTGAAAGCAGACTACGAAGATCTTTAGAAAAATCATTGACGTCACATCAATGTTTCTCTTCAGTCAAGCATTTAAAAGACCGGTTGTCATTGAACTGTCACGGTAGTCTGATAGGCCAAGAGTTTTAGCTATAATCTGAAAATGGCTCATAACAAGCTGATTTTTTTAAGGATAGGTCCAGGAATATAAGTGGATTAACGTACCAAGTCCCCAAACATTTCCCTACAGCTCTTTTCAAAGTCCAAGATGGCGTCCAAAATAGTCGTCATTTACCATTTCTATTATACCTTTCCAACCAAACAAGTTGGAAATACAAATTAAACGTCTATATGTTTTAAGGTATAAGATATCTCATAAAATCATTATTAATAGAGTTCAAAACTCATAGGTATAAAAAACCAAGATGGTGTCAAAAATGGCAGCCATTTTCAACTTTACACTTACATGTGTTTCTAATTTGCACGGGTCGGCCGTCGAAAGTGAAGTAAAATATTCATTTTTGTAACTCGCATATAAAAATTAAAGTAACACACAAATAAACTAAAATAAACAGGGGAAACAAAGAAATTGGCAAGGCGGGACTCAAACCTGCGACCTTCGGAATACCGGAACGGCGTCCTACCAACTGAGATATATTACCCTATTTTGGCGGTCTCCCAAATTGTCAGTATATTTGTTCGAGGGCGCTAGTCAGAACTGACTGGTGTTATTCTATAATTAATATTCAAATTTAAGCTATTTTCAATTATAATGTTTTAAAGTTCAAACCGACTTTTTGAGGCTTGAAATGGAAAGGTAAAAGTAAAAGTAAATGGTTCGACGTCATTGTTACGTCATTGTTTCAACCACGTTCCATTAATTCATTTTTTGTTCAAAACTAAACATTTGCGATAATTAGCATTACATTAGACGAGTTTTCGTAATTCGAAAACACGAAAATCTTGTTCAAAACGATTAGGTAATAAGTTATGAAGAAATCCTTCAAAAACCAGCAGCTGAGAGAAAAGAACGACCAGACAGCAATTTTAAAAGACATTTTGGAGAATGCACGTGGAATTAACTTTTTGGATTTCGTTCAAATGCCCCAAGTGTTTATAATAAAAAAATACAACAATTATAGTAATGAATACAAGCACAAAAGTAGGGTCTAACAACGTGAAACTGTTTAATCTACCATCCGGAATGGTTGTAATCGACACGGAACACGCACTAGGCGATTCAAAAAGAAAGTAACCGAATTTGAAAAAAAATATTTGACAAATATTGGCTCACTCCAATTATATATATTTTTACGGGGATAAGGTACATTTTATTGACTTGCAAAGGAAAACATACACACATCGCCATTAATATTTCGGGGGAAAAGTGTTCACTTGTTTCTCAAATAAGGTTTTCAGTCTTAATTTAAATTATTAAAATCTCATTTGTATTTGAATTCTCACTAAGCACATCAGCTTCCAATACAGGCATAAAAGCTTGTTGGCGCAAACGCAGTTACGACATGTCTTAGGAGTGTCAACAATTCCTTATCTTACGACAAGCAAGTACAATACAAGACTAATCTCTCTTCACATCTGAAAACCCACTCTTTCAGTCTTTCTCTTTATAGTCATAATGATATTCAGTTTTACGCGCACTGACTTTTCACTGACCGGCGCCTTTGAATGACTGTTATTGTCAGATACTGGGCGCCTTACAAATGCTTATTATGTATACAGATGTGCTTGGATAGCTAAGACGATCACACAGTATAGATGCGCCCTTAAGCCTAAGGAATGCATATTATGCAAACAGAACCCGCGTATGGACTCAGTTGTCAAGTAAATGTATGGAATGAGAGACACACACCCGCATGAAGATTGTGATTGGTGTACCGGGACCAAGTCACTTGGACATCGACCAATGGCCTCGCAGGAAAGTCACGCTTGCAGTCACCCAGGGGGCGGAGTTACGAAACCCCAAGGCTTTAAAAAGAAGGCGGCCTCAACCAGCTCAGTCTGTACCTTCGAGCTTCATCAGTCTCTGTTACGCCTCAGACGAATTCCTTCGGAAAAGGAGAGTCGACAACTTTCTTGGCCAAGATGAATAAGCTGCCGGTGATTGTCGTTTGTTGCCTGTTCCTACAGCTGACGTCTGGGGCGTCGCTTCCGTTCTCTCGCAGCGAAACCACTCGTGCTGCGGTAAGCTAAACCGTTCCTGGTACGAGTCGTGGAGAGCAAGTCTATGTCCTCGTTCTAGCTACATCCACTATCTCGTTGTCGCTCGTGAATTGGACTTGCTTAAGCCTCGCCTATGCAATAAAATTACTCGACTTTCTTTTCGTTTTTTACATTTAGTGGGACGGCCTGATGCGGAAGTTTGGATGGATGGGTCAGGGGCGCGGTAAGTAAATATTTGGGTTTTATGGTATTTGTGTGTAATATTAAAATTATAAATTTGATACATAAAACTCTGCCTAGGCTTGCAACCTCGCGTGTCATTTTTGTTGTACACGTCTATTTTTGTATTGACCGGTAATAAAGATAGGGCTGGTGCCAAATCTCCTAGAAATACTTTCGATCAAAAGAAAACATTGAAAATGTTTTGTTTCTTTTCTTCCAATTGTTCGCCTTTATAATAATAATGTGCGGTGCTTATAGAGCGCTTTATCACAAGTCTCGAAGCGCTTAACATTTTGTGTAGAATGTTAAAAAAAAATAAGCTGTAAACTTTTTGTTCCAGCCACTACAATGTCAGCCCAGATGGCCGTACCAACAGTTATCCGGTACAGTACCACCCAGATTGTAAACCTGGCCCAGGACGAGCAAACGTGGTTCGTTGGCGAGTTGTGCGGCCAGTCCGTAGGGAAAGCCGTCAGCGTTACCATGCTCCTTAACAACAACCCGGGCTGGGAGCCAACCAAAGGCGTCGTGGATTACGCAGTTGTCGACTCCAACTTGCAGGTAAAGTTGTCTGGCCAGATTCGAACCTATAATATTTAGCCGAATAGACCACAAGTTCAATATTCCAAGCTCTCGGTGCTAAAACTGTTAAATCCCATTTTATTTGTATTATTTCGTGTAAGGATGGCGTGCTGTGTACAAACAAGGATAGCAACGGCTACGCCACCTCCAGTTGCCTGATCGAAGCTTGGCCCAACATGCATGACATCATCATCGTTGCTAAGGCTGGCCCCGTCTCCGGAATTGCCATGAGCGTAAATGCAGAGTTCTTTGAGCAGGTAAAACAAAACGCATTACAAGCCCAAAATATGAACGATGCCCGTTTTCACAATTTTCTCTGAATAATCAACTGCCTGTCGGCTTTTTCTACAACCCAAACAGCTTTAATCCAGGCTACAAGTACCGTTTAGTTGTTCCGTTCCTTGCTTTGTAAATGTCTTTTCCATCACTACAGGGCACCCAAGCAGCACTTCATAATATGCCGAAAATGCCGTTTCCCAACACCATGAGCATGAAGGGATTCAACCCCATGGCACTCCCCGCGCATCCCATCCCTCTGACCGAGACCGTGTCGGTCTTTCCAGCCGTCTCCCTCGGCTATCTGCAGGAGGCCATGGTCCAATTCTCCTGGTGCAGCAACGCGGAAACTACAGTGTTCAAAGTCGAGTCCACCGTCACGTCTGCGGACGGCGAGAGCAGCTACGCCCAGTACATCTGCGACACAATGCCGTGTGACGTAAGTTCAAAGTCGGACCACAAAATTATTGATATGTGCAGTGACGACATTCTTCTCGAAGCAAGACTGTAGAGCGTATTAAAGCGCCCTCTTTAACCAAGGATTAATCTTTCCTTTTGTGCAGGTGGGTGTGAACAACATTGCTCATAATGGCGAACAGCTTACCAGCAACACCGTCGTGACCGACCCCATGGTGTACAAAACTATGTACGTTGTGGTCGTCAACTGGGGAGGTGCGTACGACAAAGCTTCAGGCACGTATAACGGCAATTTCCTGTACAACGCCAATCAAGTAAAGATCGCGTAAACATAAAACAACCGTCTGGTCTGACACCGCGCTGTAAACGAAGAAATCCAAGAGACCGATGCATCGGTTAATTGAGTTTTTGTAAACTTATAGTAAAATAGTTAAACAGTAGTCCTACTGGTGTACTATTGTACTATTTATATACACTTGCAAAGATTGTCGTCTACTTTTACAAGTGTGTATGTAGATTGTTGCTCGCACATAATGAAGTCCTTACTCGAACGTAATATTATGTTTTTCAGAATAATATCAAGTTTTCAGAACTTTGTATCCAAAGATTTATTTCGTAAAAAAGAAAATCTATTTAGAATTTTGTTTGTAAGTTCTTTATAATAATTATGTAGCCATTTCAATCTCAACTCCACCTTGCAATCGCACAAAATGACTTTAAATATTTAAACCGAACCATACTTAGAATTTCTCGCAAGGAGTGTGCTGTAAGATTCGGTTAATATAATAAACTTATAAAACGGCATGAATTGCCCTTGTGTTTCGTTTTGTTTTATTAATTGTTGGTGTTTTTTTTTACGTAGTAACCTAATAAAGACCATTGGCGCCAAGCAAAATAAATAGTCGAATCCATTATTACCGATCAGTTCTCACAGATTCATAATCTATTCATTATCACTCCATTATCTTATAATAGTTAAACCCTGAATTGAAATAATAAGTGGATAAGTTCTTTACATTTCCTCATTCTTCATTTTAAACTGGCAATGTATACGTCATGCATTAATAACATTGGAGTCGCGGTGAATCGCAAGATAATATGATAACCGATGTGAATCTGTAATAACTGATCTTATTTGAATTGTCGCAGCAATCCTTAAACAAGTTGGCCAATACATGATATGAACGACCACCCCTGATAAAAGGACAATTTCTACTTGTATTCTTAATTGTTTTGGCGTTTACGTAGCTTTTCGGTCTTTTATGTTTCTTATTATGTATAATATGTAATAGCAAAGCTTTATTTCACGTTATGTACGATATGTACGTTAATTTTTACAATTTTTCAGATTAATTATTTGTTTTTACGTGGGAGGATGAACATTTTTATGAGAACACCTCAGATGTCCAAGCGAATGGACCAATAGAAATGCGCGTTGGTTCGCATGCCTATGGCTGTTTTTCGAACCCCAGCTTTGTCTTCGTCTCAGGCTTCATTCATACAGTTTAGCAATAATGCTGTAGCCAGAGACGGATCCAAAGCCAGGGTTTGGGAAATGGCCTTGGTCTGTTTGTAACGGAGGCTCTGATTGGGCGCATGATTTGTTGCGCTAATAACCACGGATCTTGCCGTGTGTCCGCAGGGCTTTAAGCGCGTAAAAGCGCTGCGTGGCTCAGGATGGACTACACCCAAACAGCTCGAGTTTTGGGGGTCAAAAAATTTAGTTTTTTTAAAGGATGGTTATGTGGATGTTTATATCCTACTTTAACTGCTTATTCCGAATACATGTACATGTAGCACCATTTTGTTCAAAACGCATTGTGTAGCCCAATTGGGCGATTCCAGGGCAGAGTATCCGAGAGCAGTGACACACCCATACCGCCCAATGACGAACGCGCAAAGAGGAGCCTAAACGCTACGCTTGCTTAGCCTACAGCTATGAACACGAACCAAATGTGACCCAGCACGAGTAAATTAGATACTTTGAGGCAAAAATGAAAATTGAGATTTTGATTTCATCATCAAAGCTAAACAAGCTTTAAATGATGAAATCAAAATCTTAATTTTCATTTTTGCCTCAAAGTGTCTCATTTACTTGTGCTGGGTCAGATGTGTCAGTGCACTGATAGTTTAGCCACAGAGCGATGAGTGATAGCGTCCCCTGTCGCGTTACAATATAATATTGGATGGATTTGACGGGGATACAAGAATATATCGCACGAGCAATAACAATATTGCACGAGTCCAAGACAAGTGCAATATTGTTATAGCGAGTATTTTTGTTCTTTACAAATACAAGTTCTTCGAAGTTCAGAAATCAAAGTGAACCGCTCGCGCCGCTAGCTCGAAGCAGCAATTTTTGTTGAGCGCTCTTAAAAGTGACGAAGTGACGAAGTTTTAAATCATTGTTTAAAGGGATCGTATACGTTTGGTAATTACTCCAAAAATTAATGGCAATAAAAACTTACTTGGTAAGAAGTAGAGCAGCTTTGGATAGTATATAATGCAGTTTTAGAAACTGTTCACTTCGAAGTACTGCGGTTGTGGAAATAGATATCACTTTTTATCCCTAAAAATTTGAATCTGAGAAGCGTTACTGCAGTGACGTTTCTCAGAGTGTGTATTCCAATGCAGATTATTCTTCCTGCGTGGACAAAACCGCTCCAGAATTTTGGCAATATCTCAAAATCGCTACCACCTTTTGAAATGAAAATCTTTACATGTTAATTTTATGGTATATATCTATAACTATATAGGATTGAAACAAACAGTGGGTTCCAATTACCAAATGTATACAATCCCTTTAAACCCTCACTTTCGAAAACCAATGGGCGCACAAGATGGCGGGCTATAATCCTAGCCAGTATTTACAATGGAGATCAATGAAAACATTGATCTTCATTTATATAGACGGAAATCTATATCTATGATTTTGAAAAGAGCACCAGGGGGATTTTCGGGTTTTTTCAGTATCTACTTATATTCCTAGACCTATCCTAAAAAATAATCAGCTTGTTATGAGCTATTTCCAGGTTATAGCTAAAGCCCTTGGCCTAGTATCAGACTACCATGGCAGTTTGATGACAACCGGTCTTTTAAATGCTTGACTGAGAAATAACATTGCATGCTGTGACGTCATTGATTTTTCTAAAGCTCTTCGTAGTCTGCTTTCAAGAGCGCATTAGGCACTTTTCTTGCACATGAAGCACGAATGGGACGAAGAGAACCCCCCCCCCCCCCCCCCCCCCCACGTTGTGGTCCGGTGGCATTGTACTTGCTGAATGTAGTGGTTTCTCAGGAATTTATTTGAGGTTTTTAGAGGAGGTGCGTTAATTTTAGTCTAGATAGTGTATATGTATAGGTGACCATCCGCGTTTCCGCGTTTCTGAGATAATTTATCTCGGAAAGACGGAATACTGAGATAAAAATGATTATGTCTTTCCGTGATATCGTATCTTAGAAAGACGTCTTTCTGTAATATTGTATCTCGGAAAGACGTCTTTTCATAATATCGCATCTCAGAGAGAAGTCGTCAGCGTTTCACGAAGAGACGAATTTGGCCAAAATCATAATTCTTTTCAAAATTCGGTTTTTTTTGCGGAAATCGAATAAGTGGATAGCAACAAACATTCTGGCGAGGTTAATAATGTCAAAATCAGTTTGAATCATTAAGATTACGAAAATCATACATGGGGAAATTTCACCCAAACCGTATTTTCAGTTTTCACGAAGAGACGAATTATAAGTTGTCTCTGTGTAGATAGAAATAACGCTGCCTCGAGTGCAAAAACAACGCGCGTACAGTGTATATACATTGTATATACATTCAAGAAGAGACGAATATAGGTAAAACAAGTTTTTGAGATTTCACGAAGAGACGAATTCCGTGCGCTATTACAAAAAAGCCACCATCATAGATTTTGAGTTTTCACGAACAGACGATTATAATTTGTGAATTTTCACGAACAGACGAATTAAAATTTGTCCCTGCGTAGATACAAAAAAAAGTTGCTCCAAGTGCAAAAACAACGCGCGTACAATTTATATACATTGTATATATACATTCACAAAGAGACAAAATATGGGCAAAACAAGTTTTTGAGTTTTCACGAAGAGACGAATTCCGCGCGCTATGAGCAAAAAAGCCACCACCGTAGATTTTGAATTTTTTACGAACAGACGAATTTATATCTACATTAATTACTCGTCAATTAATGTTGTTAGTGTTCTTTGATACGTATATTTTTAAAGTGTTAGGTCTCACCTTTCTGTACGTACCAAATATAAGTTAATATGTGCTTTTAAAATAGGCGAAATCTCGTTTTCAAAACTTAAAACCTGATTTTCTCAAAACCAATGTGCAACTCCCCGTGGCCAAATTCGTCTCTACGTGAAAACTCTGACAAAGTCTTTCCGTGATATCGTATCTCGGACAGACGTCTTTCCATGACAATCGTATTTCTGAAAGGCGTCTTCCCGTAATAATTGTACCTCTAGCTCTCGAGAAGACGTCTTCATATACTACGGTGGCCCTCAACTGTCACGGACAAAGTAAAAGCGTCGCGGCCAAAGCGAAAGCGTCACAGAAAAAGAAAAAGCCCATCATACTGATTAATAAAAGGCCGAATTTGGTCGCGGTAAACCATGGGAAAATTGAATGTGGCAAATTGGTAAAACTAGTTCCGACCACGTTACTTTTCAATAGACCCTGTTACTCCTGACGTCAAAGTTACGTTGACGTGCGTTTTCTTATGAGTGGTCGAAGCTCCTCAGAAAAATGCACATGTAAACAAATCGTGACGTCATTAGTACTGGCCAAGTATTCTTGTGTTCTGTACAAAAGCACAATTGTGTTGCAATGCATCATGGATACTATATTGGGATCACTAATTGTAGGCATTTAATTGGACCGTAACTGCGCGTCCGCAGTAATGATTTTGTTAAAAATTGTATTATAAGAATGTCCACTTTTTCACACACGAGTCAGCATTATCGCTGGTGAGAGCTGTAGCATCTTGAAGTGCAACAAGACAAGGTCCAGGCAAAATAAAATCGCGAACGGAAAAGCAACTTTTCAAACATTAAAAAGCAGTGCACCTTTCTTTCTGACTTTTCTAAAGACACTTTCTCATTAAAAAGTATCACCGTAGTGTCACCGCAAACTACTCATCTTATTGCTTTCTCACAAGAAAAATATCCAAATCTCATAAAGACACTATTACCCAAGAGGAGATTGTGGACAATCTTAACAAAATTTCTTCTGGAAAGGCCTCTGGTTCCGACGGGTTTAATTCTTTTGTAATCAAACAGGCAAGCTATTTGTTAGCGAAACATTTAGCAATTACCTTCAAAAAATGTTTCATCCCGATGGATGAAAAATAGCAATACCAATTACACCAATTTACCAATTTTATACCAATTTACAAAAAAGGTTGTAGGCATGATATTACTAATTATAGACCAATGTCGGTTCTGTCGACATTATTTGAAAGGATAATATACATTAGATTGATGTATTTTATTAATAAGAATGATATTCTTTCTGAGTCACAATTTGGTTTCAGACAAAACCGGTCGACTATCAGCATCATTTGTTCTCAGTAAAATATGTAATGCGATCGATTTTAATAATTCTCAATTGGCATATTCCTTGACTTATCTAATAGTAACCCTAAATTAGCCATATATTGAGCCAATCTGTGAAAAAATTTAAAAGAAGCTAATTTCAACTGATTTTGGTGGGTATGGGTATGGACAACTACCAAAAAAAAGGAAGGAGGGATAGGGGTTGGGGAACTTTTTTTATTAGAGGTCAAAGGTCATTGACCCCTGCCTAAATCACTAAAAATTATATTTCAGCAACAAAATATGGTATATAGATGATCTTGGTGTCAAAATGCACAGAATTACAAAAGAAGATGACATCAAATAATTATTGACCCTTGGGACCAAATCCTGACCTCCAAAAATTAGGTCAAAGGTCGAAAAACTATTTTATTACTAAAATGTCATATTTATAACAGGAAAATTATCATTAAATAAAAATGAGCACAAACAAATCAAAGAGACTAATTTTAACTTACGTGGCGGGTATGGGAGTTATTATTTATTCTAGGAGCAGAGGTCAAAGGTCATTGACCCTGGACTAAAACACTATAAATTGTATCTCGGCAACAACATAATGTACTTGTATGATCTTGGTGTCAAAATGGTCATAATTACACTGGAAGTAGAAAAATGTAAATTCTTGTGATATAAATGTAGGATACAAATTGACCGCCACATATGACCTTAAAGGTCAAAGGTAATTATTCGAAGCCCCATATTGAATCCACAAAGCACCACCCTAGAGATATACGTATAACATAAAACAACATGAATTATGTCTTTGTTTAAGAAGTGATTACTCATAACACCTAGTTAGCCTACATGTACCCTGACTAGTTACCCCAGTGAAGTGAGATGTCCCAACAGTTTCCTATTAATAAGAAGAGGAGTTTGGTGCATCTTGCAGAGAGTCTTGTATACAGCAGAGGGATTCAGCACACCCTAAGTCGGTATTTGGCGGCTTAATCAAGGGCGAAGTGACTGGAACAACCGTATATGTACCCATTTAAAAGACTTTGAGGAGAGGGTTGAAATATTCAAGGACCAACTTAAAAAGCGCGGATACACAAACGAAGACCTAGCCCTTCCTCAAAGGGGCGAGCCTTCCGTCCGCGGACTCTAAGCGTGAAAAAACACACCAAAAAACCCCACAATACCCCACTGGTGTTCGTCCTACCCAGGGCACTACCCACGAGTCGCGCACTCAGCTCTCAAACGGGCCCTCCTCAAACACTGGCACTGGATTAGTGAAAACGAATACCAAATACATGTAGGCTATTTGATACCCAACCCTTGGCAATGGCATACAAACGGCACAAAAACATAAAATATGAACTTGTTCGATCTAGGACTAAGCATCTCCACAATCCAACCAAGAAGAAAACAACCTGGATGATGAGAATGTGCAAATCCTATTGGAACTATTGGAAGAACAAAACAATGATCAAAGAAATGGCTCTCAAGACTAAAACAAAATAAATAAGTCAAGATGCCTTCCTTTCGATCAATACCCCCCAAAAGCCGGTATTTGTCCTTGCAATCTGTCATATAAACCGACACACAAATAAAAACAAGGAAAAAGAAAAGTAAACTGAAAGAATGGTGACTGATGTGAAGTGCATAATATAGCACAAAAAAATATGCCCTGCTCCCCTTCCAAAAAAGGAGAGAAAAAGGGGACGGCATATTATTACCGGTAATAATCAATCACTGAGTGAACTAAAAACAAAGGACCACTGTTGCAATACACAAACCACAACCCCCCCCCCCCCCCCCCAAAAAAAAAAAAAAAAAAAAAAAGAGTTAAGAATTACGCTCCGGAGAGGCCAGTCAAACAACCACTCTCTGGCACACCGGGCATACCCACTAGATAACGTACAATTACAGATTTAACTCTGCCAGTCACAAATACAATCCATATGATACTTGTCAGCAGAACCGCGTCTCAAGAAAATAACGAAAAACACGGAGGTGTTCTCTTGAAACTTGTACACGTAACCCCCCCCCCCCCCCTCCTCCTACCGACTGCAATCTCGCAGAAACAATGTGGCCAGAACTGACTTCCCAGAAGCGTATATCACTAAGAAAAAACTTACATTAAGAATTACGCTCTGGGCAATATAGTTACGCAACCACACTGCTGGCATACCAGCAAATCATAAATATACAGATGTATCTCTGCAGACCAGCAACAAACATACAATCCTATGATACTTCACGCAGCAGAACTTTTGCAGCATCTCCAAAACAATAATGAAAACGATGAGAAATAGTTCTGACTTGTGACAACTTCCATAAACACCCTCCCCTTCCCATAGTAGAATTAGTTCTGATTCACTGCAGCTAACTCTGGGATTGATCAAACAAACAACAACAAATAAACTGATCATTCCTTGAAGTATGCCTGCATAAACCGGTTTCCCTTTGCTATTTTCTTGCAAAACCACTTCATCTTTAACTAAAAAACCTAATAGCCTCACAGAAAAAGAAAACAATTCCACATAACCCAGCGTTAGACGTCCTTCAATTTAATGTCTTTCCCATGTGACCGAGAATCGTTTTAATAAAAAAAAACGTAGGCTGAAAGTATGATTACACTCCTTCCCAATAAACACCAAACATGATTATAAATGCACATATACGTTACATACGCAAACTATTTGACACTAATGAACTTTAATCCCCCCCCCCCCCCGCCCAATTGCTCATTTTGACCTTTAACCTCGTATTTTGGTGGTGAAGAATCCATTTCATATTGTGTTTGTCTCCTAGTATAATTCTGTGCATTTGGACACCAAGATCATCTAGGCCTATGAAAAACATACTGCTGCTGAGATACATTTTATAATGTTTCAGTGCAGGGTCAAAGACCTTTGACCCTCAGAAAGGGAATTTTCCCCTCCTTCTTTGCTCTTGGAAAAAATAATAACCCCCATACCCGCCACAATAAGTTGAAATTAGCCTCTTAGATTTGTTTTTGTTTATGGTAATTTTCCTGTTATTTTACTAATATGACATTTTAGTAATACGTCTATTTTTGACCTTTGACCTCTTTTCTAAGGGTCAGTAGTTATTCTATGTCATCTTCTTTCATAATCCTGTGCATTTTGACACCAAGATCATCTATATACCATATTTTGTTGCTATAAATATGACATTTTAGTAATAAAATTGTTTTGTGACCTTTGACCTCATTTTCGGAGGTCAGGATTTGGTCCCAAGGGTCAATAATGATTTGATGTCATCTTCTATTGTAATTCTGTGCATTTTGACACCAAGATCATCTATATACCATATTTTGTTGCTGAAATATAATTTTTAGGGATTTGGGCAGGGGTCAATGACCTTTGACCTCTAATAAAAAAAGTTCCCCAACCCCTTTCCCTCCTTCCTTTTTTTTGGTAGTTGTCCATACCCATACCTACCCAAATCAGTTGAAATTAGCTTCTTTTAAATTTTTTCACAGATGAACCTTAACCCTTTCACTCCCAGCCACTATGCAAGAGATTACCCTTGTTTACCACAGCAATTAGGAGCTCAGTGTGACTCTGGCCCCATTGGATTTTGAGCAATTTCATTGAAGAGCGCCCTCACTGTTTACATGCATACTGTACATATACACTTGCTGAGATATTTGTATGTAAAACTGATTGAGTGTACAAGGAAAACAAATTGTGTGCATCTATTTATTTTGTAAGTGTAAAAGCACAATAATGAAATAATTAGATACGTATTTACACTCGGGGGGAAAAGTAATACAAACGGGTAATAATTCAGAACATGTGATAAATACGGCACATGTTTCAGATTTTGTTTACATGTGGAAAAACAATAACTTGTATGAGAATTTTTGTTTTTAATTCCTTTGTTATTTTCTTGAAAATGAACCATTTACTTGTATTCGGTGCATACACATGCATCAAAAGCCATTATAAAAACAATTTGGCTGGGAACAAACTATTTACTTGTACATGTATTTACTGTACAGACATACATCATAAGTAATTATACCCCCCCCCCCCCCCCCCCCCCCCAATCAATGTTGGTTTGGAGTGTAACCTGAAGTGTGTCCAACGCCTCATTTTCTCAACATTGATTTGGGGGGGGGGGGGGCAAATACATGTAGTACAATCAAGTGGTATGGTAATTCTCAAAGCAAGGAACTATGCACATAGGCTTCATACATTGCTTACATATAATCACCGTTTGTTTTCGCCGGCCTAATTTGCGGTTACTGCAAACAATGCAGTCGCGTTTCTTTCCATTGCGGTTTTTGCCAGGAAAGTGCTGTTGTCTTGCCAAATCAATAGGAATATGGTATCTCAACTGACTTGTTGCATTACGTTTCCAACCTAATAGCAAGCCTTGTACAATCCCTATACGAAAATCAAGGTTACTGACATTTTTGCTCCCTGCTGTGCTGTTAAATATTACTCTGCTATTGACAATACATATATTGAGAAGATGGTAAAAAACTCGTTTCCACCATTTCAAGCTTCTGTGGGTATGATTGTAGTACTGAAAACACTGGTCTGCTAAATCTGTGCCTCCCATATTTAAATTGTAAGATGAAATACATTCGGGCTTCATAACTTCACGAAATCCAGAAGTGCTCTTTTTACATCGAGTTTGCTTTTTTGACACTGCAGTGCTGCCGACATTAGTTAAAAATGTTACAGATTTTTTGTCTTGCCAAACCATGCACAATTGCCCATCTTTCACCAAAAAGATTGGGTTGCTACCTTTCTTCATTTTATGATTTTTTGGATTTGCGACCTCGGGTATTCCCTTAGCAGTATATCGAGCAGTTCCGCAACATCCAAAGCCTTGTTCAGACAGTTTTGCTATCAGCGACGGACTTGTATAGTAATTATCACAGTATATGACGTGTCCCTTATTCTGAAGTGGTTTGACTAATTCTATAACCACTTTTCCAGGGACTGTCAGGTTTGGTGGATGGCAGCCCGATGACTCGGAATCTACAAGTACCTTATCCTTTACAGTTTTTGTGTTGTCAGCACCTGTGTACAGTTCCCAATTGCACGTGTATCCGGATTTACTACAATTTAATGAAAATGCTTTCATCCCACGTTTTACTGGTTTGTTGGGCATGTACTGAATAAAACTTAAGCGTCCCTTAAATTTCAACATACTCTCGTCTGGAGACAGATTCTGCGCAGGTTTATACAGGTTAAGAAACTTCGGGATAATGACTTCTATCAAGGGCCGAACTTTGGAAAGTTTGTCTTGTTTAGCCGAGGATTCACGAGGAATTTGGTTATTGGAGATGTGGAGAAACCAAAGAATTGAACTGAAACGATTTCTCGACATTATCGACGGATAAAAGGGAATTTTCAAAATTTCTGACGTTGACCAATACATCCTATATTGAGGCGATTTGTTTATGCCCATAGCAATGATAAGTGCTACAAATGCCATCATTTCGGGAACGTTGGTTGGGTACCAGGAGAACTGTTGTTCAGGATTTGAGTCTATTGTTTGCTGTGCATATTTAGCGATTAGTCTCGTCGACGAGCAAATCCCACACGAGTTGGCAAAAATACAGCTTGAAGATCTCCACTGCCGAGAGTGTTCCGAAGTCGCCAGTTGGGCCAGGATTTCCAGTGAACTGCACAGTCCCTCAATCGTAGTGGTCTCGTCGTTCCCAACCAGATCGGAAATTGGCTTTTCCGGTTCTTGATTTGGAAGAACTTGGATGGCCGTCATCTTGGGTAGGCTGCAAAAGAAGCAAGATAAAATTTGATTATCGGTCCTATATTTGTTAATGCTAATTTGCAGCACATGCCTAAAATGAATATTGCGCTGAGAAAAGAACGATCATGGTGGCCTCAATAGTCGTTGCAGATATGTCATGAATGTGAATGCCTTGTGTATGGTATTGACTGTGATTGACATAGTGAATCATCTTCTAAATTCTTGCCAAATATAATACATAATAATACGGAGTCTAAATACCAGGCCAAACGGCCTACGAAGCTATTCTTATCTTGTTGGATGCAAAATTGCACGACAGGCTATACCATGTTTATGGGTGGAGGTAAATTTCTATAGGACTGTAATCTGTATTCATTTGATGTACATGCACTGAGTGCCACTGTACATACATCAAATAAATACAGTTATACTCTAATTTCCGTTATACTCGAGGGCACCTACTCAAGCCTGTATCATGCGCTTACCTCTTGAAATTCTGCTGTGTTTTCGCCAAGCATGCTCTCGTCGTCCGAAGACTCTTCAGTGTCATCATTTAAGTCAAATCCGGAATCACTATCTGCTAAAATCTCGGCCAAAATGTCATCATTGGGGATTTGTTCCATTCCGATTGCAAAAACACAGCGATACGTATAACCTACTTCGACCGCAATGGATATGCATGGGACGCGACGCTATAATGTCGCGTCAGTCACGTGACCGGTAGCTAACCTATTCACGTACGTACACGTACATTCATGCCTGCATGCAATGCATATATGGGATGGCGCGCTAACTTCAAAAACTTTATTTCTGTCAGCAGAGGGCGCCAAACCAATAACTCTCAAGCAGTGTTTTCGCTGGTGAGATAAGTTGCCTTGGTCCCCAAGCTCATGGCAAATCGTGGGACTTTTTGTCGCCCACGGGTTCCAAGCATATTACAACAAAGGCTCTTTTTGGAGCCCGTGGGATTGAAAGGGTTAAATTAGGGATACTATAAAGCCTTTGACACAGTCAATCATGAAATATTAATTAGTAAGATGGAACATTACGGTGTGTATGGGACTGCCTTGGAACTATTTAAATGTTTCATGACGATCGGACCTATCCTTCTCTGTAATTTTTCTAAAATTGCGTTTTTGATAACATCATCACGGTGTCACACATATTTTGTCGTGTATTTGTGTGACAAATTTATGATAATTTATTTTTGAATTAAGCATATTGTATTGATGAGATATGGCTTGAAAGTCAAATTCAACTAAAACGTTCATATCCACGATGACGTCATCATTACTCCGACACCTTAAAGGGAAATTCCAGGCTCAATAATATTTTACCTAGTCTAAAAGAATATATGGTAACATACTGACTCCGCAGAGAATTTGTTTTGATCTGTTATCGAGAACGACACACGCGCTTATTATATTCACGATTTCTTGCCATTCAGGAGTACAAAGGCGCGGCCATATTGTTTAAATTTCCCGCCTCTCCCGGGACATTATGACGTAGTGTCTGCACCTCAATGCACATCGCTTTATTGCCTGTTGTTCGCACTGGTATCCCACCTTGACGCGGCCAACTACATTATGCAGACGTATGTTGTACGGCGCCCGACTATTGCGAGTACATGTATTGCATTTCTGTGCAGAATATCGACTTGACGCGCCACAAACTATCGTTTTTTGTATTTTCTGAGAAGAAAAGAAAATCTGTGAGCTAGTAATTATGGCATCAGGTTTTGAGCCCGCTTTCACATGTACAGTACACATTGTGTATACACTATGCCGTACACAAAAGGGTTCACTTGCATTCCTTGCGCGTGCAGGGCCGCTATCGATCGGGCTTCGCGTACTGATGGTGCAGACACTACGTCACAATATCTCGGATGTACCGATAAACCAGAACAAAATGGCGGCTCGCATGACGGTAAACGCAGTGCGAGAAAATCTGTTTTATATGATTACCGAAACCGATAAAAATTAAATAAAAATCAAGTCACAATGGCAATTGACACTCTTTAACATTATGCAATTATAAACTATAGGTGGAGTTTCTCTTTAATTTTTACATATAACACATCCTGGAATACAACATACCAATTTCAAACCCAATCTGATACTTCTAAAGATACAAGGCCTTGAAAATGACCTTTAACGTGACGTTACATGACACTCGATGGCGTCATCGTCTTCTTGCACCACGGTGACACTTGGCTTTTTCTGCGGTGCTTTTGCTTTTTGCTGCGGGGCTTTTGCTTTTGTCGTGACAGTTGTTGGCCACCGTAATAATCGTATATAGGAAAGACGCCTTTTCCATGATTAAAGACGTCTTTCCGACATGCAATATTGTGCGAAGACGTCTCTTTGAGATACGATTATCATGAAAAGACGTTCTTCTAAGATAGGATAACAAGAAAAGACGTCTTTCCTAGATACGATATCACGGAAAGACATATTTTTCTCTCTCAGTATTCCGTCTTTACGCGGAAGAACGGATGGTCACTTTAAGCTTCCGTATTACGGGGACTAAGGGGGGATTCTGTCGGTCTCATAGTCATATCTTGCTTGGTATATTTTCTAGAAAAAAAACCAGTTGCTGTTTGTGCGGTATAAAACTAAATCTTTCGCTAGTCAGAACTGACTTGTATTATTTTATGTTAATGTTTACATTTAAGCTATTAATATTGATTTTCTTTTGTTCTAAAGTGACTTTTTGAGGCTTGAGATAAAATGAATTGAAGTAAAAGTCTAGTAAAAAACTTAATGGTTTGGAGGTTGGTTACAATAGTCGACTTAATTGTTACGTCATTGTTTCAACGTTCAAACGTCTGTTTCCTGACGTTTTCCAAGAGCTCGAAACCCGACGTCGAGTTGTGGACTGCCGACTTTAATAAATTTCGTTATTCAACCAATGTTGACGTTTTTTAACTAATTAATATGACGATGTTGTTATATCCTGGTTTTAACTAAGATGTTACGCCCGAGTTGAGTATTGACGTCTTACCAACAACAAAGGAAAAGGTTGCTAGGTCTGAGATCTTCATCCAATATACTGTTTTTCCCGAGAACTCGTTTGGCAACCTATGAGACCGTGCGTTTTTTAGCTTTGCACCGCGTCTCTGGAACACTTTATCAGATGCGTTAAGGGCTATACAGGACCGATCTCTCTTCACACGCCACTTCAAAAACCCACGTCTTCAATCAGTTTATCATTCAGACATAATGACGAACACTTTCATGCACACTGACTTTCACTGACCGGTGCCTTTGAATGACTGTTATTGTCAGATACTGCGTGCCTTACAAATGCTCTGTAATAGTATTATTATTATGTATACATTATGTGCCGAAATAGCTACATCTATAGCGTGTGAACGTCTTAAAGACGACCACACGGTATAGATGCGATCTTAAGCCTAAGGAATGCAGAATGTGCTAACAGAACCCGCGTATGGACTCCATTGTCAAGTAAATGTATGGAATGAGAGGCGCACACAACGCATGAAGATTGTGATTGGTGTACCGGGGCCAAGTCACTTGGACATCGACCAATGGCCTCACAGGAAAGTCACGCTTGCAGTCACACAGGGGGCGGGGTTACGAAACCCTAAGGCTTTAAAAAGAAGGCGGCCTCAACCAGCTCAGTCTGCACCTTCGAGCTTCATCAGTCTCTGTTACGCCTCAGACGAATTCCTTCGGAAAAGGAGAGTCGACAACTTTCTTGGCCAAGATGAACAAGCTGCCTGTGATTGTCGTTTGTTGCCTGTTCCTACAGCTGACGTCTGGGGCGTCGCTTCCGTTCTCTCGCAGCGAAACCACTCGTGCTGCGGTAAGCTAAACCGTTCATGGTACGAGTCATGGAGAGCAAGTCTATGTCCTCGTCCTATACAATTACTAGCTCGTTGTCGCTCGTTAATTAGACTTGCTCAAGCCTCGCCTATGCCCTAAAATCACTAGACTTTCTTCTTGTTTTTTACCTTCAGTGGGACGGCCTGATGCGGAAGTTTGGACGGATGGGTCAAGGGCGCAGTAAGTATTATTTGGGTTTTATGGTAGTTTTTGTTTTAATATTAAAATCATAACTTTTTGATTCATGAAACTCTGCCTAGGCTTTCAACCTCGCGTGTCGATCTGTGTACACGTCTATTTTTGTATTGACCGGTAAACCTTGTTTGAAAGTCCTTACTAAAGATGGGGCTGGTACCAAATCTGCCAGAAATACTTTCGATCAAAACAAAACGATGACAATTTTTTGTTTTTCTTCCAATTGGTCGCTTTTGTGTAGAATGTAAATAAAAAAAGCTGTAAATTTTTGTTCCAGCCACTACAATGTCAGCCCAGATGGCCGTACCAACAGTTATCCGGTACAGTACCACCCAGATTGTAAACCTGGCCCAGGACGAGCAAACATGGTTCGTTGGCGAGTTGTGCGGCCAGTCCGTAGGGAAAGCCGTCAGCGTTACCATGCTCCTCAACAACAACCCGGGCTGGGAGCCAACCAAAGGCGTCGTGGAGTACGCAGTTGTCGACTCCAACTTGCAGGTAGAGTTGTCTGGCCAGATTCGAACCTATAATATTTACCCGAATAGACCACAAGTTCAATATTCCAAGCTCTCGGTGCTAAAACTGTTAAATCCCGTTTAATTTGTATTTCGTGTCAGGATGGCGTGCTGTGTACAAACAAGGATAGCAACGGCTACGCAACCTCCAGTTGCCTGATCGAAGCTTGGCCCAACATGCATGACATCATCATCGTTGCTAAGGCTGGCCCCGTCTCCGGAATTGCCATGAGCGTAAATGCAGAGTTCTTTGAGCAGGTAAAACAAAACGCATTACAAGCCCAAAATATGAACGATGCCCGTTTTCACAATTTTGTCTAAATAATGAACTGCCTGTCGGCTTTTTCTACAACCCAAACAGCTTTAATCCAGGCTACAAGTACCGTTTAGTTGTTCCGTTCCTTGCTTTGTAAATGTCTTTTCCATCACTACAGGGCACCCCAGCAGCACTTCATGTCAATAATATGCCTAAAATGCCGTTTCCCAACACCATGAACATGAAGGGATTCAACCCCATGGCACTCCCCGCGCATCCCATCCCTCTGACCGAGACCGTGTCGGTCTTTCCAGCCGTCTCCCTCGGCTATCTGCAGGAGGCAATGATCCAATTCTCCTGGTGCAGCAACGCGGAAACTACAGTGTTTAAAGTCGAGTCCACCGTCACGTCTGCGGACGGCGAGAGCAGCTACGCCCAGTACATCTGCGACACAATGCCATGTGACGTAAGTTCAAAGTCAGACCACAACTGATGTGTGCAGTGACAACATTCTTCTCGAAGCAAGACTAAACTAGAGATGGACCATTCCTCGTAAAAGCGCCCTCTCTTACCAAGGATTAATCTTTCCTTTTGTGCAGGTGGGTGTAAACAACATTGCTCATAATGGCGAACAGCTGACCAGCAACACCGTCGTGACCGATCCCATGGTGTACAAAACTATGTACGTTGTAATCGTCAACTGGGGAGGTGCGTACGACAAAGCTTCAGGCACGTATAGCGGCAATTTCCTGTACAACGCCAATCAAGTGAAGATCGCGTAAACATAAAACAACCGTCTTGTTCGACACTGGGCTGGAAAAGGAAACGTCAAATAAACAATGCATCGGTTGGTTTTTTTTTTCTCGTCGCGATGCCAGCTTGAGTTTGTGTACACTTTACAGTAAAACAGTAGTCGTACTGATGTACTATTGATGTACTATTTAAATACACGTGAGAAGATTTGTATCTCCTTTTCAAATGTACATGAATATTGTTGCTCGTATACACACATTATTACGGTTCTTACTCTAACGTAATACTATGAACAGTTTTCAGAACTTAACTTTACACAATACCTTGGTATCCAAAGAATTATTTCATAACAAACTTAGACTCCAAAACAATGGTTAATTCTTTGTAATATGTAGCCATTTCAATCTAAATTCCACCTTGAAGTCGCACAATGACTTTCAACAATTAAACCAAATAGTTATAATTTCTCGCAATGAGTGTGCTGTAAGATTCGGCTAATAAAATATATTTTAAAACGGCATAAATTTCCCTTGTGTTTATTTTAATAATTGGTTCTTTACGTAGCAGCCTACGAAAGCCCATTAGCGACAAGCAAAATAAATAATCGAATCCCTTATTACGGATTATCGATCAGTTATTATAGATTCATTATCAATCCGTTATTATCTCATAATGGTTAAACACTAAATTGAAATATAAGCGGATCAATTCTTTACATTTTCTCATTTGGCGCTTTAAACTGGCAATGTACGCGTCATGCATCAATAACATCGGATTGTGAATCCAAAGTTAAAATTAACTGTTTTGAATCGGTAATAATAGATATTATTATTAATTGTTTTGCTTGGCGCTAATGAGCTTTCGTAGGAAAAACAATCGCAGGAGAAGAGAGAGAGACCATAGACATCAGAATTATCAAAAAAGAAAACGAGACCTATACCTTTTACACAGAAAACGCACAGCGCCCTCATGTACAGTACGTGCATACACCCACACGTATTCGCAGTAAAGACGACAGACAAACGGAGGGCGTCTTTTTGGCTGCCATTTTTCCGTCCAAGTATTTCGGCTTGCTCAGGGTGCACTATCATAATTCAAGCCCCATTGAAAACAGTGTAAAATCAACAAAGTTCAGGGCCAGGATTCATGCAAACCAACATCACTGGGGTTTATCAAACAACAATCGGATTATTGTCTTGGTCTTTATCTTTCCATTTCTTTTCAATTTTGGGTGGGTTAGCCAATAACATTTTTTAATATTCACACCAAAAGAAACTCACCTCCCGAAGAGTGATAGTTTGCCAGCCTGCACGCAGCCATTTTACAAATGGCATTCCTCCACGTTCTAAGGCAATTAGGACCCATTTTTCAACCGTAATTTTGTCAAGTCTGCCCTCAGATTGAAGCTCAGAAACCAGGGAGTTGATCCCATGCTATATTTACAATCCCACCGTTTATTTTACCAAACGGCCTCCTTTTTCAAAAGAAATTATGGGGGCACATTTTATGCTAATGAGATCGCGTAGAAATTCTCCCTTCAATAAGGGTAGTGCACCCCTCACTGCTGGCCTTACAAAAACACTTTCTTCTTAATCTTACCACGCGGTGGCGCTTTTCTTAGGTTATTATTCACAATTACTTTAACCCAGTAATTTACTTAACATTTTAAAGTACGTTTGTATTCTATACAGTGCGTTACCGAAGCCGATACGCCCAAAACCAAAACGTATTATCAGCAAATGAGCGCAAACATCGCAAATGCGTGTGCGTATCCGCGCGCTGCAGTTGATTTTGCCGTAACTTTTTTAAACTGACATTACGCGCGTAAAGTTGTTTGCGTCTGTTCTACTCGCACGCGCGTTGCATTTAGAGTACACTGTCAAAATTCAATCCATCTATTGTTATTATGTTCTACAACACGCACATGAATTCAAAGTATCTCCGCGCGTCAGAAGGAAGAGTTAGCGCTCTAGTAATTTAATATTATGGTTTGAACCCAAAATTTTAACCTTGAACCAAATTGCTTCGCCTCGTATACCAAGCAACATGATGAGACCCAGCGACTTCCCCCTTAGTCCCCCATACCTATACACCCGTAGACCATTGTTACCTAAACACCCCCCCCCCCTGGAAACCTTAAAAGAAACCCAACATTCCGCAAGCACAATGACCACAACAAAGGAGGGGGGAGGGGGAGGGGGGTTCGCTCCGTCCCATATATTGCTTAATATGTCGCCTCGGGTGCTATATGCGTCCCTCGTGGTGTTAAAAACGTCACATTCCACATCACAGCAGTCAACAATTATCGTTTTGTTATATCGTGCCAATAAGTCAAAAAGATAAATAGCCGTATTTGTGTAACTTACTTTCGAAGAAACAGATTACCTCCACGTTTCGAACAAATCACGTTTTCAAAAACAGCTGATCGTCTGCTATTTCACTGCTCCTCACTGTAGTTATCTATAGTAACAATGTAGGTGAAAATTGCGTGGGTACCAACGGTACAGCTGGCATCATTATCATAGCGCACGTCACGGTGTGCCATTCACACGTGATCGTTCTAGGCCAATCAAATTACAGTATCCAAGTACACACTTTAACAATAATAATTGTGTGGAATAAAGTTGTGGTTAACGCAATCATCAAGTATTTGTGTCTTTACATTATTTTCCCACGACCCATTTTCAAAATGGCGACGGGACGTCATGAATACTTTTAGGATTGATCGCCTTTTGAGTAAACATTTCTCTCCAAAGTCCCGATGTTACACCCCACCCCCTCCAAAAGGAATAGAATGTGTTGGACGAAAGAGAAAACCACTATTTGATACCTCGACCCCCGACTTTTTTTAAAACCCTAACTCCCTAGGATCATATTGATTTTGGGGGATTTGCGAGGGTTAGGGATGACATTTCTCACTCACTGTATAAAAATGTATTTTGCCCAATGATGGTCAAAATACCAACTGCTTAGAATCTTTGTCAAATTCTTCCCAACATCTAATGGTCCATTTCCTGAAATTTACTAACACTGCAGTAAATTCTTACCAATGTTGCGCAAATAGTGCCCCACTTTTTTTTTACCTAATTTGTTTTTACCGAACCGTTGAAGCTCTAGCAAATTGTAGCATTAAAAAACCACCGGTTTGTACCCTTTGTGTGAGTGCCGTATACAGTTCGCAAGCATTTGACACAGTTCGCTTACCGTATTGTATTTTATGAATGGATTTGAGTAAATATTCCCTTGTGCATTCACCCATTCATTTTGGGACAGTGGTTACGCCAGGAAATATTCTCATTCATTTTTTCAGAAATTTCGAGCCTAATAATATGGCGACTCTGTCGTGACAGTGGCCCGTGGAAAGATGTGTTATTGCTTTGCAATAAAGCCTGAAACTAGTAAAAGTGCGCCATTTTGTCTTTGCGCTTCCGGACCCCTCCGTGACCCTTCTATGGGCATTTTACACGGGGTTGCCCTTTCTCTTGCTATAACGGTTAACTGAATGATTCCTAGTCGTACTCTCCCCCCGAGAAACATTCATCCAGTTCGCGCCGGAGGACGAATATACACGCAAAGTTTTCACCAGATTAAAAACTGGATGACGCATAAACACGACACGAGCGAGGCCAAAAATGTCTGTCAGCAGCAAGCAAGGCCGGAAATGCGTAGGTGTGTTTCCCGGTACCATCAGCCTGAACCCACCTCGGATCGAGTTTCGTTAAAAATAACCCCGCGCCTTGGCTATAGGTGATTTTAAAATAATTCCGGCGCGAACTGGTTAACATTTTATCTTGCTTCAACAAGAAAAAATAAACAAAATGAACAGAAATCAATTTAAAATGGGTAAAAACTAATTTTACTAAACGACCTTCACATCCGGATTTTCGTTCCTGGGTCTCCTTGTTCGATCACGTTTGTTTTCGAATCGCGTACTTGCGTGAGAACGAAAATGATCAAAGACGCCAAGGCATCCTACTTACATCAGATGAATTCTAGAGTTATTCAGGCTCGTTTCGATCACGCTTTCAAACAGTTCTTATCCACGGTCATTTGTTTGTAAATGAAAATAAGTCTCTCAAGTTTATTTACAAACATCGTGTGTCGCAAATAACATTTTAGTCTCCTATTTAAGGATTTACCCCAATAATCGCCACAAAATTATTTCATACATTTTCATATTTTGTACGAGTGCTCCAATTCCACGAGTCCACATGTATTTTAGATTTTCGGAAGTGAAAGGGCAAGTTTTGGCAAGATATTTATTTTTTCACGCCATGCGATTTTTTTGTTTTCATAATAGTAACATTTGACAAAAGCCTTTTCCGAGGGTGATTTTCTTTAAATATTAATGTACCAAAAATATTTTCAAAAACTCCGACATTTACATGCACGCTAATCTTACAATTTGGTACCGTTTGCAGCCTGCTTGCCTACATAAGAAAACTTGGCAATTTTTAGGAAGTATTTTGCAGCGTTTGTTGTGTTTTCAACAATCAAATAATATGTTCGTATTTCGTGATCATTACTAGCTGTTCTTCGTTTAGCAATGTTGGGCCCCTCCATAGTCTGCCAACTTGTGGTTGGCAAAATGTGCCAACCCCGTGATGGCGATGGAAGGTCCGTGACAGATGTAGTCTTGGTGAAAGTCCTTCGCGTGTTGATTTGTCACAATTTTCCCCACGAGAGGGCGCTATGACAGATGGTGCTTTTGGATGGGCGGGGGGGGGGGGGGGGATTTATTGAAATTAAACAGCCGCATGAGGTCAGCCAATTATGATGGAAGGGTAACAGTGCTTTTCATTATGAATTTGCTGCAGTAAATCTTCACGCATGATACGAGCCACACAAAACGCAATGTGTAATGCGCTGTGAATTCCGTGGGTGCACAAGCAACCTATTTATACTTCACCCCAGCGGCATGGCATGGGTTTTACCCCAGCGATTTTCGTTCGATCTTTGTTAGTGGGTATAAAAGGTAGCCATTATTGCAATGATATTGCATTGTAACCTTGCGAGACCGCGAGACGCCCTTTTTACTTCAGGAAACATGACTCACACATTGTGTATAGGGAAAGAACTGAACATACTAAGGCCACAAACGACTGATGCATGTACACAGTATTCACGTATACAGTTCTCATGACATCCACTGGCGATTTTGAAAGTTCGAGGAATATTTTCCATCAACAGTCTTTTTCGAAAATCTTCATGGAATACAAATAGTTTGATATGGCAGGTGTGCTTATGTCCAGCGAGAACGTTGGGTCTGTGAGTCTTCTGGTGTTTGTTTTGCTTGTGACATATGCTGGTTGCCAAACGGTAAGTTCCAATATAACTTCAGTATTCGATTTGACTGTATTACAGTTTTCCAGTGGTGAATTACATGTACATGGAATTGGAGTGCGGGAAAACATGCAAAAACAATTCAGGCCAACTTTTATGCATGCAGTATGTCAGATTTTAGCTGAGACAGTTTTCCAAACTTTTCATGGGACAAAAACAGGTCCTCGGCATTTGCCAAGTTAGAAGTCTCCAATCAATTTTTTTAAAGGTTGATACGCCATTGGTAATTGCTTAAATTATCATGAATGAGTGGAATTTTTTTTTTGGGGGGGGGGTGAAGGGGGGTTGTATTTTATAGAAAATATCGTTTAACTGACCTGTTGGAAGTTTTACAATCACGGATGCCGAGGAAAGCAAGAAAAACGGCGCTCGTTTTCAACCGGGGACGGGCAGTGGTGCTTATGTTCGTGTTTGTTTCGCGATCGCCGTCTGGCGATCTTGTTTTTATTTTGATAAAATTAATTTTTTCGGAACAATAAATTATAGGATAACTAGCGCAATCATTTTGCTGGATGCCTACAATCAATATTTACTTTAAAATAAGTAAGATATTTGTTAATAATTCGGTGGTAAATTGTTTTGAAATCTGCAAATGGTGTATCCTACCTTTTAATAAGAGTTTTATTCCACATTTTGCACGTACCTGAGACTGAGAGTAAATCTTGCCATTATGGTTTTATTTTGAAGACTAAGACTAGACTTGTGCATGTCCATTTGTTTGAACAGACTGACATCCTCAATGGTCTCTACTGATACTACATACATGGATGACCATAATTATGTTGACACGGTTGACTGACTCAGCACTAAAGGCGTGTTGCTGGTTGTTTCATTTTATTGCCTTGCATGTTTTGGAGTCCCAAATAGTTGGACTGTAATGGTAGATCACAGTTTATCAATGGACTAATGTTCTAATACTACCAAAATGGGGCCAAACATTTACTCAAGGTAGGATACACCATTGGTATTTGCCTGAATTATCGTGAATGGGTGGATTTGGGGATGGTATCATTTAACTGACCTGCCCTTAGTTTTACAATAATTGATGCAAGAAAAACGGCGGGAGTCGGGGGGGGGGGGGGGGGGGGGGTGGGGTATTCCCCCAGACTCCATTTGCATCTTTTTTTGGGGGGTGGACGTGCAGTCAATCCCAAAGCAGCGCGCACTGCTTAGCACGTGGTTGCCAAACATTTGTCGGATTGCACCCTCTATCGTTAAAGTTGGTGTGTCCGTTCTTTTTCGGTGTGGCACCCAGAAAAATCTATTTTCAAATAGAATTGATAATTTTCTAGCATAGTATTTGTTATGAGCTTTCCAATGAGACACCAAACGAATAAATCGGACTACGATGAGTAATGAACTATTTAATTTCAACCTATTTCTCTCGGCCTTTGGCCTCGGGAAATAGGTCCTCCTAATTCTGGTCACTCACGGTCCCTCGGGAGAATAGACGTGCTCTAGTGACCTCATTGCCCGTTCATATGTGTATACTATTGACAAACGTTAGGAATCCACCTCACCATTATTACGTCAGATCACTTGAGATAGCGCTTAATTACCAGCCAGATCAATGTTTGACTCGGGGAGCTAGAGAACGGACGTGTATTGATGTTTTCAACTCGTGCAATAAGTGATTATGCATTTCCTTTTAATATACAAATTGTAGTCATGTCTGAAGCCTAGATCGAGAGTGTATTGATATTAGAAGACTTGTAGGATTTGTCGCAACATCCAACACCTCTACGGTCGATGTTATCCCCCTCGCAGACGGCCTGGGAGAAATCTCCCAAAGATCCTTTAGGAGGCACCTATAGCTCAACATTATGTCTGATTCTCCAACATTGGAGGTCCATGTCCCCCTCCAGGAAGGAGGAAAAAGACGGACAAACCTGACTCAGCAAAAGTCGCTATTACAGGACGTAGCCCAAGACCTGCCATTATCCCCACCTACTCAGTCGTGACAAGAGATCAATGAGACTCTCAAGCAAACAATGCAAGCAGGGTTTGCGGAGCTATACCAGTGCATTACACTGAATGCTAACACAAAACGTGACCCATTCAAGCACCAATGTGCCTGATACACGCGCAAAATGACTGAAATCAGTCGATACCGTCAATACTGTACCCGATACTGCCACAAATACAGAAACTGACACTGACACATAACTTTAGGTTCGTCTAGGCATTCCACAGTCGCGCCGAACAAATCAAGTCGCTCCTGAGTCGCCCTAACAACTCCATAGGGCGATCGTTTGCCGTCTGGCGCGCCTTGTCGCCCTTATTCGTTTCAGACGTCGGACGTTCGACAAACTCAATTCACTCATTGGTTCGGAGCGACTCTGGAACGTCTAACAGAACCGGACTTTAAACGCCTCCTTACGAAAAGTGAGAGGAGTTCTCCAGATAATAGCCTTGGTCAAGGCGTTCATCGTTACCCGTCCGTACGTACAGCGCAGCGGTAATCGGGGCTCAAACTACGACCTCACGCGGCCAATATTATATGCAAACTAACTGAGGATACTCGAACGCCTTGGATCATTAGGTTTTGGGGGCGGTGCTCATTATGCTAATAGATTAAGCTGACCTTTATAGTCGTTTTCTTATTGGTCGATCGTTGCGTAGAAACTGCATAATTTGAGCTAGCGGTGAAAGGTCATAGCTAGCTTGCAAGTGTTTACGAACACCGCCATCGTTGACATATTTTATCGGAGAAAGTTGATTGATTTTTACGAAGGCTTGTAGGAATTACACATGAAGATTTGAACTGTCTTAATTGCTTGATTGGTGATGGTCGCAGTTATTTTCGCTCGTTTTGCTGCGTATTTTCTTGAATGTTGACATTGTTATGGTCAAAACTAGTTGTGGTTTAATAGTTTTCAGTTTTCAACCGCGGTGACTGGAGAAGGCCGCGACTCTATTAAAACGTGTCGAACTCGGCCCTATATTATGTCGCACACATCTAATCCAGCTGATCTGAAAACCGTGGCTCGGTAAAACGCGGAACTCTGATAATTAAATGCCTTGCCGGCTGAATTTTGCCAAGAAAATAATCTGAGGAGTTATTGGGGATATAAGACACTTGTCCCTGTTTAAATTACGATATTGCGATCACTTTGAAGGTTGGTTCTGCAGCCGTAAACATGCCCCCTCCCCACAGCGTTGGACCATGCTTGGACCACAATGCCTGCGGGTTAATGCCGATTATGCGGCGATAAGAAACTGACCGAACACGCTGAAAACTGACGCTGAGTACCTGTGCGCGCGCACAGTGTATTTCTGGACGGATAACGACGGACGGATAACGACGAACTCGCCTTGCCCAAGGCTATCCAGATAACGACATTTAGCCAGAATATAAAGTAGGAAATAAAGTTGGTTCTAAAATTAGAAACAAACTTGCTTCACTCAGATATAATTCTCACGACCAAGTTTGAAATCATACATTGTACAGCAAACGTGTATGTTAAAACCTGTAGGGGACATGCCACCAATTATGACTCGACTCGTTATATTACCGACTTTCTAGTATTCATAAATACCTGGGACAGTTTAGGCATTCCTATTGGTCGAGAGCCCGTCACGTGGCCGGTATTAAACGGACGATAAAGACATGGCTGGGAGTGTTTAAACATAGCTGGAAACAACATTCCGTCCCCAGGGCTCACTTTATTTCCAACCTTCGGCTCGGGTAATTATCAGCACCCAGACTTCAAGCGGTATTAAACAGAGTGATTAAAACCTCTCGAACACACATTTATTCCATTAGTAATTCATTTTATTAAGCCTAAACAAAAAATAGGATTAAATAAATATAAAAGAACGAAAGGGGTTCGAACCCCCGATATTCTGTTTAATAATTTAAGACGTCTAACCCCTAGACTACGGCTGTAAAGTGCCCCCTTCTTTTTTTTCCCACAACTTTACTAGAGTGTCGTCACCGTTTTCACGAAGGGGGCGAATTTCAAAAACAATTGTCTCTTTATCGACATTTGTGATGCGATCAAGCAAAATCAGTCTGAAGTAGGCCTTGGTCATTTTGGGGATTTTTACATATTCTTTTGTAGCGTACTTCAGACTCCAATTTCAGTGAAAACCGCATGTAAATACGACCTTTGGTTAAAAAAATACAACCATTTGAACACCAGCACGTTAAAAAATAAAGAAACTGAGAAAATCATGTTTTTGTATCACTTCCCTTCTGAATTTGGTTAAAATAGTATTTTCATGTAAAAGAACAATATTTTTCCCTTCTGTTTTTGTAAAAAAAGTCAATTTGGATTTTTCCACCCCTACGAACATATTTTGGCCCGATCTCAAAACAAGAATTGCCGAGTTCCGACTGATTTTGCTTGATCGAATCACATTTGATGTTTGTGGAAACGATTAAATATTGCAATATCTTCAACCTGGTGAAGTTATACTATCCCCCAAAAAATCATTAAAACCACAATTAACTTAATTAATGACTGGGCAAAATTCTGCTCAAGTAGGTTTGGCGTTTTTACGAAGGGGCAAATATTGAATATATGGACTTTACTGTTTTCACATGGGCGAATTTTAGTCGCAGCGGGGGCGAATTTATGTGCCCTTTTGTGTTTTTACGAAGGGGCGATTTTGAATACATAGATTTTACTGTGTTTTCACGAAAGGGAGAATTTTGAATACATGGACCTTACCGTTTTCACGTAGGGGCAAATTTGCTAATTTATGGTTTTTACGTATCACAAACAGACAATTCTCTTAATTACTGAATTCTGCAAAACTAATCACTATGGTTTCTGACGTTTTCTACATTTAAGAAGAATATAGAAATCTCTTCTGTTCCCTGATAACTTAAATGTAGGATACACCATTTGCAGATATCCAAAATATTTATTACCGAATATTAAGAAAAATATCTTACTCATTTGAAAGTAAATAATGATTCCAGGCATACAGCAAAAGTTTTACGCTAGATATCCTGTTATTATTCCGAAAAATGAAATTTTATTTAAAAAAATGCAAAAGCCGGACGGCGATCGCGAAAAAACAAAGATAACATAAGAATAACTGCTCGGCGCCAGTTGAAAACAAACGCTGTTTTTAGTGCTTTTCTCGGCATCCATGATTGTAAAACTTCAGACAGGTTAATATAAAATACAACCCCCCTAAATCCACCCATTCCTGATAATTCAAGCAATTACCAATAGTGTATTTCTTTTGAATGGTGTATCCCTTTAATCTTGCATATTCTATGTATCTTTGTGTTTCAAACTGCTCAACGAAAAAAAAGAACCAACTTTACACGCGATTTTCTTGAACGTTTGTTTAGACCGTGAAATGCTAAATTCGCCTCTTCGTGAAAAACGTTGACGATATATTTGCCCGATATGTGTCGGTTTAGATGCAGCTTTGTGATACAACGAATTTTATCGGCGTCATCGTACAAGGATGTACAGACGATGGGCAATGCGGAAAGGTCTTCTGCAACAGCGGTACTTCTAATTACAACTGCTCACAAGTCAATTTGCCACCAACTTTCCCGAACATTAACGCCTCGATCTTGACGGAACACTGTGGGCTAATTGCGTGTACTACGACAGTTGAGCCAACGACTACCGGAGAGCCTACAATGTCAACTGAAACCACTACAATGTCATCTAATACAATGGATGCAACTGATCCGGCTGCAGCAACGGCCCAGTCTGTCACAACGCCAGCTGGGACTGTCACAACGCCAGTCCAGTCCGTCACAACAACGGCCGATACTGTCATAACGACGCATGCCCAGCCTTCTACCACCAGACCAAAGGACCGTATGACTACAAGATGTGTTACTCCCAATTGCCTCTTCAAAAATATCATCGTGACCATACCAGTCGGAAATAGTAAGTTTTGTTATTTTCCTTGTATGACATCGTGGTCAGTTTTTTCGTGAATTTATTGAATTTAAAAAAGTTGAAAGCACTAGTTTTTAAAGTTGAATTCGAGTCCCTATAGACAATGTGCCCTCTGACGTCACGTGTTTACATCTGTATTCGAATGTGCCCGGCAGTATGCGCACACATAGTTTGCTTAAAGAGTGACGTCGCAGGTCAGATCGCCTTTGAAATATGTGACCTCTGATGTCATCTCTTAACCAAATTTATGTAAAACACGATGCGTGTGCATAATGCCGGGCACATTACAAATGTAAACAGAGGGCACATCGTCTATAAGTCCCTTCAAGTCCCTGCAAGTCCCTGCAAGTCCACCACAAGTCCTTTAGTCTAAGGTCAAATCACTAAGCTATTTAATTGAACTGTTAACAAAAGCATTATTTTATCATTGTTCATCAGCAACCAGATTGCGACTGGTTTTTCAAAAGGGACCTGCGACTAGACTTGCGACTGGACTTGTGACTGGAATTGTGAAAGGATTTACTTACAGGGACTCGAACACAAATCTGATATTTGTAATTCAGCCGATTTCCCAATTTTGTTTTGCGTGCTTGAGTTATGGTGTTAATGCGCCGTATTTCTGGCCGCATGAGGGCGCTGTAAGACGCCATTTTCTGGGTACCCAACACAGGCAAAATCGCGTTTATTGAAGTAGTTTTAGTAACTTTACTTTATCTATAAATTGAATATTAGAAAGAATAACAATTTGGAGCTGTAAGAATATTTAAAATTACGTGAATTATCTCCTAATCACTTTTAATTATACCCCAAAATACCGTGAGCACAGCGCCCTCAACGTTCAATAATACGGCCTATTGGCTTCGTTCTTGAGATAATTGTGGACACGTAGGACTTTTCTTTGGTCCTCATTTAAAACAAATCATCTTTTTTTTCCTTCACATTGCTTATTCACGTTTAACTTTCACATTTTAAGTTTTACATTTTTCCCATTTTGATCTTTTACATTTTTCTTATTTTGGTTTAGCTCCAGTCGGTCCTACAGCAGACCCACCTGGAATTGTGGCTTTGGCGGTTATTATGGTGATTCTCCTATTGGTCTTAATCGTCTTATTCATAGCTTTGATCGTAGCCAGAATCTTGAGATGGTGAGGTTTTCATTGCAATTGTTTTATTAACGTCTTGTAATGTTTACGTTCGGTGGGGAGGGGGGGGGGGGGGGGTGGGGCTTTATTTATGAAGTATTGCTTTGAAATGGGAAACACTTGAATTGTCTAGGGCCTAATATTATGGAATGAACCTTCTCATTTGGGGAAAATGTTGCAACCATACATCCTCTCAATAAAGGTCAATTATTAAAATATTAAAAATACATGAATCTGGGACTAAGAAACATTTCAATTTTATCAGGAAATACTTAGAATTGTTTTTCGACTCTACATAGACTTTGAACACAACAGCTAATGCAGCGTCAGGATACTACACTATTTCCCACATTTTCTTTTTAGCTTAAAGCAATATTATAGGTTTCCCTGGTAAGTTTTTCGATTTGGCAGCCAAATTGAAGACGAATCAACCATTCCCGCACGAATTTGGATGCAAGTTTGAAATTAACATTCAATTTATTAAACAAATTGTTTAATTTCAATCTAAATGCATGTAACTGCATGCAACTGCAATTTAACAAATAAGGCATTTAAATATTAATTTCATATTAGGTCATTTAAATTTGCCAATTTGGCTATTCGAATTCACAATTAGGCAAGCATTTATGGAATATAAGCAGAGGAATTCGTAAACGGATCAGTTCGTTACAATCTTACAATGCCTTATTCCGAATAAATTAAGTAAATGAGAATTTTTCTCACAAATTTTGCCACAAAGAAGCAGCGACAAAATAACCAAATTAATCACTTTTCCCGCTTTTTTACACATAAAAAACATCAGTTAGACAAAAAGAAGCATGATCAACAGAGATATAACATAAACCCAGATTTCAATTCAATACAGATAAAATAAGAGAGCAAAACACATACAAAAACTATGTGCATACGTGATAAATTCGGGGAAATGATTACCTAAGTTTAATATCGCCGAAGTTTATTGTCTTGTAGTGTGGACTTTCATGCAACATGGATAATGTTTACGTATTGCTAACTTATACTTTACTTAAATTTTAAAGTGAACAAGGAAATCGGCAAGGCGGGACTTGAACCTGCGACCTCCGGAATACCACACCGGCGCTGTATCCACTGAGCTATCTTGCCCTATGTTGGCAGTCTCTTTAAAACTGCACAAACTAGACAAGAATTAAACTTGTGAAAAGTTAAAACAAATTAAAAACTTGGCATCTTGTCTATTAAAGTCATTTCCAAATAATTTGGATGCAGCAAGTGCTAAATAGAATGAGCGAAAATGAAAACGAAAATACGAATCTTATGCAAACAAGTCTTTACGAAACCGACTGCTAATATAAATTAAATGACAACTTAAACCGAACGCCAAAACTTCAACATAGGATGAGTAAAATATGAATATCTCAGGCATGAAAACGAATTTGAACGATTTAGCGATAGCAGAGAGCTCATTAATTCGCTTCAAATTGGCCACTATTAAGATGAATTTGAACGCTCTTTTTATTTTGCGAAATTGGCCGGGAAAACCTATATTTATAAACTTATTTAGCTTTTTCGTTTATTTCACAACGGCATTATACGTTGTAACTGAATGTGACGTTTTCTTGTAACTCTAAATGTAAACGAGTGAAGAACGTACTCAGAATTTATTCTAGATACGGCTCTAAAGGCAGTATACAACATTATGATGTTGCCGTGAATTTCAACAAAGATGAATTTTGACTTATTTTAAAAAAAATTGTGATTAACCCCCACCTAATGATCAATTCGTCTAAATTACATACACATCCATCAAATTCTGTACACAAAGGAACATTTGAAGCATCCAAGTTTCATCACAATCCATGAAAGCACGTATAAGTTATACATTAATTTTGTTTCCCAAAAACTGTAATTTTATACGGGCTGCCATAGGCTACAGACTTTAGGATATGTCTCTCAAAACTTGTTTAGGTAACCCAAACATTGATGGACTAATTTAAAGAAAATTGTGCTACACCGATCTGTCTAAAGTTGTGTGTCCGGACATGATGGGAAAAAACAAAAGACAAATGCTGTCCTTTTAGTCTGGTGCCCTGACCCTACATTGGACGGAACAGAACAGGAGGGGTAAACAATTTTTTCATTCTGAAAATAAATAGTTCAATAAACCTAAATGGAAAAAAGATGAATTTTGACTTATTTTAAAAAAAATTGTGATTAACCCCCACCTAATGATCAATTCGTCTAAATTACATACAAATCCATCAAATTATGTACACAAAGGAACATTTGAAGCATCCAAGTTTCATCACAATCCATGAAAGCACGTATAAGTTATACATTAATTTTGTTTCCCAAAAACTGTAATTTTATACGGGCTGCCATACAGACTTTAGGATATGTCTCTCAAAACTTGTTTAGGTAACCCAAACATTGATGGACTAATTTAAAGAAAATTGTGCTACACCGATCTGTCTAAAGTTGTGTGTCCGGACATGATGGGAAAAAACAAAAGACAAATGCTGTCCTTTTAGTCTGGTGCCCTGACCCTACATTGGACGGAACAGAACAGGAGGGGTAAACAATTTTTTCATTCTGAAAATAAATAGTTCAATAAACCTAAATGGAAAAAAAAGAAACCAAACAATTTGACGACATATTGCAGTAGCTGTGACTCCTCCTAAATTTGATTTTTGTTTACTGTTTTTTTATTAATCACAGGCGGCCTTTGCCTTGGCTTCTCCCGTGCTGTTTTAAGCGACCTGACCGCGTAAGTCCAGCCCAACCCAATTCCGTTTGTGTTTTCTTGATGTTTTCTTACTGTTTCAGTGTACTGGTGGTGCGTCGTATAACAGAATGTCCAGTTGATGTAATATATTTTGGTGACGTGTTTTCCCAGTCACACAAATTTCTTATAACGACAGTTTAATTTTGTCCAGGAACCTCGCCCAATTTTCAATTTCAATTTCAAAATGTTACCAATGAATTTCATTTAAAGGTAGTATACACCATTTGCAGATATCGAAAATATTTACTACCAAATTATGAAAAAATATCTTACTCATTCTAAAGTAAATAATGATTGTAGGCATCCAGCAAAATGATTGCGCTAGATATCCTGTAATTATTCCGAAAAATAGAATTTTATAATGAAAAATTCGCGATGCCGGTGGAAAACAAACGCTGTTTTTCGTGCTTTTCTCGGCATCCATGATTGTAAAACTTCGGACAGGTCAGTTAAACGATATTTACTATAAAATACAACCCTCAAAATCTACCCATTCATGATAATTCAAGCAATTACCAATGGTGTATCCTACCTTTAAGGTCAAAATATAATTCAAATTTGTAGCATTCAGATCCGTCTATAAAAACAAATCGCCATCACAAGCTATATTTGTCGAAATATTTGTTGAAGCGAAAAAAAAAAATTCGTTTTCTGTCATTTGTTTTAACGCTTTGGTCATTTAAATTCATTTCCTATCTGTAACGTTTCAAAGTAAACAGAACGAAGAGGGATGACAACACCGTCAATGATGACCCCATAAAACCGCCGATCGCTTAATCAGATTTTTACGAGTCTGGCACGAATCAGAATGCTACACATTTAAATTATACTGTACCTTAAAATATACAATCTATTGGTTACGCTCGGTTCAGACAGGCGTTTCATATTCGCGCCGAAATCAAGTCGCTCCTGAGTAGCTCTAACAACGCCAGCAGTTGGTCGTTCGCCGTGTGACATAAGTATTTAAATAACTGGAGAAAATAGCATTACGCCATGGCAACCAAGCAGGAATTGTGATTTTGACAATTCAGTTGGAAGATCATTAATTCGAGAGTTTTCAACAATTAGGAATATCAAATCACACATTTTTTCTTCGTATCTGTTTATCTCTTTCTTTGTTTCTTTTTCAATTTAAGGTTTCGAGGGATCTCAACTTTTCCAGCGCCCCAACTCAAGGTACATACAATCCACGGCCAGGCACTAGAATATGGATGCGCAGTTTTTCGAGAGGACAATCGTGAGCATTACGCAGGCTGGAAGTACATGGAAACCTAAAAAGAATTCCTAAAATTCCGGGAACACAATGGTCAACACAAAAGAGGGGGGGGGGGGGGGGGGGGGGTTCTCTGCCATATATCGCGCTTCATATGACGAAATCAGGGCCGCGTGTTTTCTTTTTACACAACAGTGAAGGAATTCTTGTAGAAATAGTGCCTAATACGCTCTTGAAAGCAGACTACAAAGAGCTATACAAAAAAAAAATACAAAAAAACTACAATGATGTCAATTGTGCCCGGTGGTATGCGCACGCATCGTGTTAACGTAAATTTGGTTAAGAGGTGACATCAGAGGTCAGGCGATCTGACCTGTAACGTAACTTCTCTACCACGTTGTGTGCGCATATACTGCCGGGCACGTACATGTATGTTTGAATTTGGATGTAAACATATAATAGGGTACATTTTCTAAACCTTAGCCAACAAGTGCACATAAAAGCATTTAAAGGTAGGATACACCATTGGTATTTGCTTGAATTATCATAATGGGTGGATTTGGGGGGTTGTATTTTATAGTAAATGTCGTTTAACTGACCTGTCCGAAGTTTTGCAATCATGGATGCTGATAAAAGCACGAAAAACGGCGTTCGTTTTCAACTGGGGTGAGGCAGTTAAACGCGGTTAGGTTGCCGCGGTGGTAGCTCTGTAAAGTAGTAGACACAGTCTTGGTATAATATTGGCAGCACTACCCGGAAACTCAATCTAAATCCAGTGAATTAAAAACGAGGAAGTAAATTCACCACATGGTTTTCTCGAAATGTTATCATCGTCAAATGCCAACTTTAAAAACGGGACTTAAAGGTTGTAAAACATTTAGCCTTTTTCGTGAACGGACAAGGGAATAAAATTGTATATAAAATGTTTTATTGTCAGCCAGTTATCGTTGGAAACATTATTTATAAAAAAAACCACCAGATTCCATGATTTATACAGAATGCTTTATAATATTATTCACTTACGTACGGTGAAGTCTGCACATGTATTTCACAATAACTAATTGTTTATGTTTTCAAATGTTATATACATGTATCACCTTTAATGAAACAACAGAACTTGAGAGAAACTAATTCGCTTTTATGTATAGAAAAAATACTGCATTCATAAATATATTTTTGGTGTTTGGAAATGTTAGTTTGAATATACACGGAGATCATTTAATTGTATGTATGTATTGTGTATATATTGAACCTGGACACGTACTTAAAAGAACCCAGTCACGTTTATCGCTAAGAGAAGGGGTTCGCCCCGGTGTTTCTGGCATTTCGTTCATCCTCCTTCAGGTTTTCTCAGGCTTACGAGCTTACAGTGCCTTGGGTGCTTTTTGAGGAATCCTCGGTTTCATTGCCGAAAATAAATAAATAAATTAAACAATTAATATAATACTTTTATATAGGTTTCGCCGGCTATTTTAAAACATTTTTCATTTAAATTCACCAGCTCTCACATTCACCTTCGTCTAAGAAAACAATTCACAAGCTTTTACCAAACCGATTTAGTCAAACGAAATCGAATGCAAATTATGTTAAAGTTGGTGAATTTAGATGATTTATTTGTAATAGCCGGGAAAACATATATTTGTATTGTGATATAATTGTATTAATATTGACAGTTTATTATAGATAACAATATAATTCCCAGACTAAAAATACACGGGCCTACAGATATTATCTGTAGGCCCGTGTATTTTTAGTCTGGGAATTATATATTGTTTTTTTTAATTGCGGCCTAATTTTGTTACTCACCTTCCAGTTAAGTTTTTCTGCTCATTTATATATGATTATAAATATACATATTTTAATTTTAAAGCATGGCATTAATCAGATATGGTTGTCCTATTTCATTTTCACTTTTGGCCTACATAATAATCTCGGTGGTACATGTTATTTCGTATTCTTGTACATGTATTTCTTTATTTTCACAAAAATATTGTTCACAGGTAATAAATTATATATTTTACAGTGAGGATGTCCTTGTTATAGTGTATACCACCACTCTGTATAGGACTGCCCTGCCAGGCAAGTATTGTGGTGGGCTTGAGAGTTGTTCCTTCTGACTTCATTATCCGAATTTCATGGAGCTGCTAAGCAGAAACATTGGCTTAGCACAAAAAGCTAAATACAGGGGCCAATTTCATAGAGCTGCTAAGCACAACAATTTGCTTGTTTTTCATGCTAAGCCAAAAACCAGCTGATTATCAATCCAAAACAATAAAGATCACGTGAAAATTTGGTCTGCAACTTTGTTTTTACCAAGGACAAATTTTCATGCTAAGCAAATTGTTGTGCTTAGCATCTCCGTGAAATTGGCCCCTGGACATTTCATTGTCTCACAGAGTGACGTAGTGGGCCCGCCATGTTGCACTTCTCGTTCGCGCCGACTTCAAGCGTGAATGGGCAACGATCCGTCCATTATGTAGAGGTCAGTGGTGTGGCCCCTGTGGGGCTAGGGTTGTTTTTGTTGTTGTTGTTCGATAGAATCGACACTACATGAGCGAAGGAAGAAACAACGAAACATAGAAGGGAGGGGAGACAGGGGAGCGTTCGTATCTTTCCAGACTTATGCATGGTAACTTCTTTAAAGTTTCACCCAACGATATAGTACGCATCCGAATAACGACATACGTCGCCATTTTGTCTTCTGTGTCGGGATCCTCCAGTCTGAGCAATAGTTTCAATGATTTGCTTGATGAATAAATTGACAGGTGAGGTGCCAGATAAATTAATTAAAATTGAGATTTAGAATTTTGAAAACAATGAAATTATTAGTAAAAACTAGATTTTTCTTAGAAATAAAAAAGGGGTCAACCTTGCATAATACAATTCTGTGAAATAAAGTATTGCAAAGGCTTTGCAATTGAAATTGAATATAATTGAAATTGGTGAAAATATGATTGTTTTTCTTGGAATTAAAAAATTGTAACAGGTTAGCCTTACAAATAGCATTAAAAAAACAATCATGTGGGAGAAAACATAAAGTTACGGGTGTCGAACAAGCATTCAGGGTCGGACTTATAATTATGAACTCACCGTCATCATGGAGCAATAGCTTCACAGCTTGATGAGCCCATTACCGACCCCCTCATAGTTTCGGCGTTCCCGGCCCACCTTCATCCTTCCTTGTCCATTCATGTAACCCGAAGACCAAGCGACCATAAAAGGGAGGAATCATAGGGCCTTTTCGAATCCCTGGCTTCGTCTTCGTCTTTGGCTTAAGGCGATTTTTGACTCCCAACTGCAAGGTCTCTAGCCACATTCTGACGCCTGTTGCGCTTTGTGGAATTTCTTCTCGTCATCGAATGACAGAAGGGCTCATTGAGCCGTGACACAGCGCATTGTGTTGCGTAACTCCATGGGAGTATAAAACGATTGTACACAGCAATGCTGGTTCCTTCTCGGTTTGAGCATTCATACCTTGCTTTAACAGTAACGATACACGTCCTGTGCATGCACACGTACGTTACTAGTACTATACGATGATGGACGAAGACCACAGCCAGTCCACAAATTGCGATATATTGGCCGCAATTCGAGATCTTCAACAGAAATTTGCTTCGTCCTGCAAGAAGCAGAAGCTGTCGGACAATCCCGCTAACTTAAAGAGCGAAGGCAACAAGGAGCAGTACGACCACTCCGTGAAGGTTGCTGTATCAATCGAAGAGGCGTTGGCATCGCTAGAACTTGACGATGTTTCAGCGGTGAAGGCCAACCTAAAGGAGGCACTAGACGCTCTACACCAGCGACAGAAGCTGATTCGTCTGGCTGACCGCTCTCCGCTTGGCTGGGCGACTGTTAAAGAGTACGTGGCAGACGACTTAGCCGACAACTCCGATGACGAAAAACGGCTCCGCAAGGCCGAGAAATCGGCCACATCAAAGAAAGCAGAAAATGCCAAGAAATCTAAGGCAAAGTCAAAGTTCCGTACGCCTTCGTCTTTTGCTACTAGCCAGCCTAGTTTTCGTCGCTATACCAGCCCACCAATCCCTTTCCAGCCCTACAGCACTGACAACAGAGTATGCTACCAGTGCGGCATTAAAGGGCACGTTCGCCCAAACTGTCCGGCTTTGCGAGCCTTGCGCAGTGGACAACATCCCAGCGCAACGAGCAGAAGCACAAGCATTTAATAGACCAGCGCAGAACCCAACACTCGTCAATGTCACCGCTCTTTCCGTAGCCAAACATATACAATTCATCCCCTTGCTTGGCTCGGAATCTTCCGATTGGGCGTACATGTCCTCAATCGTCCATTTCTACAAAGACGGGTCTAGGAGCTTCAATTTCCCAGAGCTCACGCACTCATCAACCTAGTGGCCGCGCCCGAGTTGCAGCGGCACATTTGCCACCACCGCCCGTATCAACGACGTGCAACGACCCCTCGTCGGGCGGTGCACGCGAAGGTCATCCCTACGCAGACTTTGACACGGGCAGTCCACCTATCCTTTCCTCCATCGAAGTCCGGAACTGGGAAACGACCGAACTTGACAAAGACGACAGTGCGGCTGCTCACAACGTCCCAAGGGGCGTTAAAGGTAAAATAAAAGCACGTTTACCATTTTGGATCAACGAGCTAAAAGCAAATGCTTTGGTCATTAATACGATCAGTCATGGGTACAAGATACCTTTTACATCTTTGCCTACCCAGTTTTATGCTAGGAATAATGCATCCAGTTTGGAATACGCAGAATTTGTTGATTCCGCCATTAACGATCTATTGTGTAAACATTGTATTGTGCAGGTTCATTCTCGCCCTTATTGTTGCAACCCTTTGACAGTCGCAGTAGGTAAGAAACTCCGCTTAGTTCTAGATCTTCGTCACACAAATCAATTTATTTCGAAAGTCCAATTTAAATATGAAAATCTAGACCAAATTGCTCAAGTTTTGGATACGAATCAGTTCTACGTCTCTTTTGATTTTGAGTCCGGTTACCATCACATAGACATTTACGCTCCTCATCAAAAGTATTTAGGCTTTACCTGGCAAAACTCCGACAAGCACACTAAGTCATATGTCTTCACAGTCCTTCCATTTGGCCTGAGTAGTGCCTGTCATATTTTCACAAAGGTCGTCAGACCTTTAGTCTATCACTGGAGGGCTCGAGGAATTCTTTCCTTTGTGTATATTGACGACGGCCTCATCGTTTCTAATTCGTATGAAGAAGCTATCACTAATAGAACGGTCGTTCAGAGTACAATTGCAAATAGTGGATTTGTGCTCAACGTTAACAAATGCATTTGGGAGCCCACGTCCTTATTACAACATTTGGGGTTTATTATTGACTCTAACTCGGCTTCCTTTTTTATTCCAGAACAGAAGATAGTCAAGTTGTTGTCATCTATACACGGCTGCATATCAGGCCAACGCCCATTTCGGGTACCAGTCAAAGGTTTGGCTTCAGTTGCGGGGCAGGTGATTTCCATGACTCCCGCCCTTGGCCCTATTGCTAGATTAATGACAAGGAATTTGTACCGTGTCATTGAATCCCGTACCTCTTGGTTTCATGTTGTCTTCTTGCCTTGCGAAGGGATCTTAGAAATGCGATTTTGGGAAGAAAACATTCGAAAGTTGAATGGATTTCCTTTTAAATTCCGTTTAGTCCCCACGATGCAGCTTTATGCTGACGCCAGTGGTACTGGTTACGGAGGCTTCATTCAAGATAAGCCCCGGATGCGTTTTCATGGTATGTGGTCCTCTGTAGAAAGAACCAAAAGCTCAACTTGGCGCGAGCTGATGGCTATATACCGCATACTTTCAGAAGCTGCCCCTGCGCTGGCTAACGAAAAGATAAAGTGTTTCACTGACAATTCTAGTGCTCCCATTATAATCAAATGCGGCAGTACAAAAAGCGATTTGCACGAAGTGGCCCTGGGCATTTTTTATCTCTGTAGACAGCACAATATTGTCTTAATTCCAGAATGGTTGCCTAGAAATGAAAACACCATAGTCGATAAGATTAGTAAAATAAGGGACTATGACGATTGGGGTATAGACACCCATTCTTTTGCATTAATCGATGCCCTGTGGGGCCCCCATACTGTTGACCGCTTTGCTTCGACGCATAACAGGAAGATTTTGAATTTTAATGCTAGGTTTTGGTGCCAAGGCGCTTCGGCAGTCGACGCCTTTTGTCAAAATTGGTCAGGTGAGAATAATTATTTTTGTCCCCCGGTGTCCCTCGTTGTTCAAGTCATTAGACGAATCAAATCGACTAGGTCGATTGGAACACTGATTGTGCCAAAATGGCCGGCCGCCTATTTTTGGCCTACAATTTGCCCAGACGGCAATCATCTTGACACTCACATTTGTGATTGGAGGCTTTTGCGGGCAACTTTTACGCCCCCCTCATTGGGCAACAATCTGTTGTTTTCTGAGTACCCTAATTTTTTAACGTTGGCCTTGAGGTTCGACGTTACAAAGCCTCCCCGAACCCGCAATGGCGGGTTTTGTTGCAGCCAATTAGGCTACTGCGATTTGTGCACGTAAAACTAGCGTTTTATACGCGGATTGAAGGTCTTTTTTGACCGCTCGGACTTTTTTGTCCAAATTGGCACGCATATTGGATTGCGTGAGGATATCCTTTGTGAGAACTTTTTGACGTATTTTTTCCTATTCCCGTTTTTATAGGAACCTAAGATTTGTCCGCATTTCATGCAGACTGTTGGCAGTCATTTGAGTGTAATGTACAAACCCCGACTCCTTCTTTGGCGTTTCTCTTGACTTGGTGCTCACTACCGAATCCAACTTGTTCAAACAAATTGGGAGTATAAAACGATTGTACACAGCAATGCTGGTTCCTTCTCGGTTTGAGCATTCATACCTTGCTTTAACCCCAGCCCACCCTTGACCCTAAAAATACAAGCATGGAACAAGGGAGTGCGCCCTCGTTTGGCACCCTGGGACGCAACCACGTTTCCTCTAAAAAAGAATTAGGGGTTTTTCGTGGCCTCCGAGTGCCAGCAAACAATTGCTGGACCGTGGTGCCAAGCGCCATGCAGTCCAACTACGTCAGTTTCACCGTTTATCGGGTCAAAATAAGAAAACGGTTCTTACATCGGGCCTTTTGCTGGGTTTGGCCCTTATGGCAGGAATATTATCAAGACTACAATTTTGGTACCATTCAAATTCCATTCGGCAAATTTCGTCCGAATATTAAAATTGCTGTTCACTTGTTCGTTTCTCAAATCCAAAAGAGAAAACGGTTATTACTACAGGTATTTTCCCGGGATCGGCCTTTACGGCAGTAAAACCAAGGCTACGTTTCGATTTATATTACTAGGCAAATTTCTGCCAATAGTATTTGTTTTCCTTTTGTAGGAATATGGGACTTGCGCAAGTCTACCTTGAATGACCCCTCTTTGTGCAACCTCGCCGAAACGGAACTCCCAATCCTCCTGACGTCGGCCAAGGCTTCGTCAACAGTAGCCAAATACTCGCTCACGTGGAGACGCTGGGAAAAATGGGCCGACTCAAAAACTGGCATCCAGGCCTTTCCGGCTGACCCTTATCATTAATTTGTGCCTCTACCTTGCGTATCTCTCCCAGTCATCTGGAGCAAAGACGGCAGCAAACGCCATTGCAGCAGCCGCAAAGTGGGCCCATTCCCTGGCCGGGCTCCTGTCACCCACGGACGATAACTTATTCAAGACGGCGCTACAGGGATACAACCGGCAATCAGCCGCCCCGACAAAAAGAAAGGAGCCCATTACTCCGGATACTCTGGAGAAGATCTTGGCGAACCATGGACAACCTGGGGCAACTTTGTCCGATCTTAGAACTTTATTCATTTGTTTTTTGAGTTACGCTGGTTTTCTCCGATTCAATGACATCTCCAATATTAGGCGTAAAGATTGTACCTTTTACCCAGATCGACTTGTTATATATTTAGTTAAATCTAAAACCGATCAATTTCGGCAGGGAAACAACGTTACAATTGCCAGAACATTTAAATCGACTTGCCCTGTTGCCATTGCCGAAAGATATCTGTTAGCCATGGGCGACAGTCCCGATTCTGAATTACCAGTTGTACGCCGTTTAACTACTTCTAAGAAAGGTCTTGTTGCCACTTCTAACCCTTTAAGTTACAGTAGAACACGTGAGATGGTACTTGAAGCCATTAAGCCTTTTGTACCTGACATTGCCAAGTTCGGTCTTCACAGCCTTAGGTCAGGCGGTGCATCCGCAGCGAGTAATGCGCTTGTACCTTCTTGGCTAGTTGCGCGCCATGGCAGATGGAAGACCGACAAGGCTAGACACGCTTACCTAAAACCAAATATCGAAGCTGAGCTGCTGCCGTCAAAGTCCCTTGTAATTTGAGGCACAATTTTGTCAATATTTGTAACTGTATTACTGGTCCAGTTATCGGACAAGGCAGATATATCTACAATGTGATTGTGAAATTCAGTTGTATAAATATGAGTCGGATAAATAAAGCGAGTTGACTTGGTGCTCACTACCGAATCCAACTTGTTCAAACAAATTACTTGTTTTTCAATCTTGTTTTATTTCAAGGTTTATTTATTTATTTATTTTCCCTGTATCTTCTGAAGTAGATATAGAGAAGAAATGTATTTTCTTACGAAGTAAGAAAAGAAACATTTACTCGATTGATGTGAACCCGAAAGTTAGACTATTTTAATTTTCTTCCATTTCTATTTGCTTCCCAGTAATTCGGAATTTGGAGGCGAAGCCAAAGCCAAAGACGAAGCAACGGTTTCGAAAAGGCCCTTAGCGGGGCCCTGATCCCTGAGTGACCAGCACGGGCTAACCTGAACTTTGCGGACAGTCCAAGCAGCACGCCTAGCCGTTAGGCTAATAAGGCACCGTTGATACTTCGGGGTGGTTTTTAAAATTATTTAAAACAAACTGAGGGTGCGCGGTAAAGCTAAAAATAGGACCCAAACCGGATTCGAACCCCCGGCGTCCGTCTGTAGGCCCTGTATAGCCTACCCGCTGAGCCAATAGGGTATTACAACATACTCCACCCTCTTAGCGTTTTTTAAATTGTATGCGTGCATTCTTTTCCGATTGTCTATAATTATAAGCTTCAGTGATTGTTTTTCCATTATTATTTATATTATTTTGCTGGTTCTGTCGGTTTCGCTTTCTGCTTCATTTACAAAACTCATAGACATTCGTACTCTTTTTTCCGAATGATGATGATGATGATGATCATGCATTTGTAAAGCGCCATCTATCTAGTTGCCTATTCCGAGGCGCTGCCAGGAACACCGGGGCGAACCCCTTCTCTTAGCGAAGAGTGTTACTGGGTTCTTTTACGTGCATTACACAACGCACGGGACCTACAGCTTTACGTCTCATCCGAAGGACGAAGCAATAGTGGTTTAATTGCCTTCCTTAAGGACACACGTGTCGATACCGGGACTCGAACCCACGCTCTGCGGAACAGAAATCCAAGTTCTTAACCGCCCGGCCACGACACTCCACTGATCTCACTCGACAAAAACCACTCGCCTCATTTAGGCATCAGTCTATCACATGCAGATATACATGTTTGAAATGGATGGATTAAGGGATTAGTATTTTTTTATTGCAAATACTGTTGCACTGACCTGTTGTGTTGTGTACTTATAGATGGCAGAACAAAACAGCAAGGAAAAATGCTTTTCCTGCAGTTTGATTCGCTGATCCTATACCTCAGACGAATCACAGCATTTTATAGACGTCGGGAATTATCAGGTTAGGGAACCAGACTATTTGGTTTTGCGTCTATTCAATATTCACGCATGTATAAAGGATGGTAAACAACATGCGATCTAACTAAATTTGATAAACCAGGGGCAGTATTTTAATATAGTCAATGTTTTTTTCCAAAGATGGTCGACCGACCATCGTTTGAAAATGACACAAAAATTTCACCTTTCTTGAAAATAACAACATACCAGGAGCCATAATTTCACAGGGTGCTTGAGACTGTTATTTTATAATAATTCAGTACTTTTTGTTTATGTTTGCAAAATGTTTTATAATACCTTTAAAATTGTTGTATGGTGAACGTTAATCCGTGGACCGAGTTTTACTCCGTAACATTATAATATTTACTTGCCACGGAGTGTTGGCATCGTTTTTCAATTTGTCCAAAGATGGTCACCCATACAAGTTTAGCCCTGTTGCTGATCAGGGCGGCGAAACAGGGACCACCCCCTCCCCATCAACACACACCCACACACACAGGCTGTATACGCATATAATCAAGGACCTCCTATTGCCCATCTTTTGTTTGTACTTTTTCGGAAGGCCTCCCAAAGGTTTTGTACAATAATCGGAATCGGGGACCTTTCCGAAATAGGGGACCCTATTGCCCTCTATTGTTCTACGCCTATTGGTTTTTCAATCAAAAACAAAATCACACTTACACACAATTATTTTTACTTGGTGGATATGCTTCTCCCCCCCCCCCCCCCCCCTACTTTTGTCGTTCCCTACTTTTAGAGACCCAATTATATCCCAATTTTCCAGTAGTACAAGCTGGCAGTCCTGTGCACAGCTTAATTCCACCCATGAACCTCTAACAAAAGAAAAACGGTGCAATAACAATGAAAGTCCATTGTTGCTTGGCACTAAATCCACTGTATACTTATTTACAGTGTTCCACCATTGATTTTGTTTGCAATACCTCAAGTTGATGATTCACAAAATACTTCAATAATATAGCGAAGGATTTGAGGGCTTTCAAATCGTTTGTTGGACCGTGTAGACAATTTTCCGTAGTCTGCCGCTACACTAATTCAAGCCCCATTGAAAACAGTGCAAAATCAACAATGTTCAGGGCCAAATAACATGAAAGCCGATATCACTGGGGTTTATCAAACAAAGATTTAACTATCGTCTTGTCATTCATCTTTCAATTCCAATTCTTTTCAATTTTGTTGGTGGGTTTGCCAATTACATTTTTTAATATTCACACCAAAACGAATTCACCTCCCGAAAGTGATACCGCCCAAGCCTGCATTCCCTCCACTTTCTCATTTAGGACCATTTGTTACCGTATTTTTGTTAAGTCTGCCCTCAGATGAAAACCCGAAAACCAGGAAGTAGATCCTCGGCTATTTAATTTGTTACACAATTCCACTTTTGTTTAAAGCCAAATGGTCTCTTTTTCCCCAAAACAAATTGTGGGTTCTTTGTTATGCTAATGAGCTCGTCAACCCCCCCCCCGTTTCAAAGTAAAAGATGGGCCCAATTTCTTGGCTCTGCTTACTGTTCGCGAAAAATATCTGCTTACTGTAGCAGAACATTCCGTGCTTACTGTAAGCGTATTTCACGCATTAGCGAGGAATGTTGGCTTCTGTGCATGCGTACATCCAATAACTAAGGATTCTGTGCTTTTAGGGTTAGCACATAATTTGTCTGCTCGCGCGGTTAGCACAAAATGGTGATTGTATAGGCGCGGAATTTTGTGGTTAGCAGAGCCAAGAATTTGGGCCCAGGGTCGCAACTGTCAAAGCAATGCACCGTACACAGAAAACACTTTTAGGCATTTGATTAGTTTAATGTTGGGTTGTCCGTCCTTTGTTTTTAATTTCGATTTTATGGAAGACCATGTACTGTATATGAATAAATTAGATTTGTTTTGCAATGGCAGGCCTTTTAACACATTGTTAAAAAGTGTTTTTTATTGTTGCGCAATTTGCACGCTCCAGTTAGGTTGTGCATACTGGGACCCCCAACGAATTAGGAGCGGGATGCTCTTAATTCAAATTTTAATTAATTAATTACTCGCCATTGGCCGATTTTTTCGTGGGATGTCTGAAGTTCAAAGGCTCATAACAAACACAATGCTAGAATATTATCGATTCAATTTGATTTTGTTTTCATGGTGCAACCCTCTAAAAGCACGGACACACCAAGTTTTGGGGAAAACAGGCTTAGATTCTCTGCAGACATGAGTCAAAGTACAGGGTGTTTAACAAAAGTTAACCCAACTTTAAGGTGATTGTGTTCACCTTACCTCCTTCAATTCCAAATGTGCGATGTGCGATGTCCCTTCAGGGCCACCATACGATAAATCTAAAACTTCTTAAATCGATAATATTTTTGGGGTGCGCTTTTTTTACTAAAGCATAGTCTTTATTTAAGTCGTTAACCTATTTGTACTGCACATCAATAACCGACGCGGGAAAGTGTACTGATACTCACCATGGAACAATAAACTAGTTTATTGCTCCATGTACTCACACATGCTTAACCTGCAAATTTGCAGCAAAGTAGTCGTGCATTGTGTAATAACATGGAGCAATAAACTAGTTTATTGCTCCATGGTAATAACAACGACTTGAATCAAAATTAACATGTGGAAAGTTCGATTCCCAGACGTCAGTGAGGTGTTTTGTGTGTAAACCGATAGAGTACACGATTAAAATCCCACAAATTGCAAACAAGTTGCATGCGCACGGTTGAAGAGGTTATGACACAAATTTATCTTGTTTTCAACATGACATTTTAGTTTTGTCTTTGGTAACTGTTGAGGACCGCTTACTGATGATGCCAACATGAACCGACTGACAACCGAGCTGACTTTTGACCACATCAATGACTTTTTTAAACTCGGGGTGAAAAATCCCCGCATGCCAGACACGCTTGCCAAGAGCAGTACAGGAGGATGGGGCATATGTCCACCGCGTGAACTGGCGGACGAAGCAGATGCCAATCAAGTGCCGAGCTACAGACGGTAAGATGGTTGGTGAAAGAAGACAACAAATCTTTATACAGACATCACTTTTTTTCAATAAATGTTTAATCCTCAAAAGCACTAAAATAAGGAGATCGGCACTTTTGTAATCATCGTTTTAAAATAACTTTTTTAAATAATTACTAATTTTATAATTTTAGACTAGTGTTTTCATTTAATTAGTGTTTTTGTACAAATGTTTTACTTGCGGATTTTTCACACTACTAGTAGTAGTACTATACCCACGCGTACAAGTTTTTCCGCGTACAAGTTTTTCCGCGTACGAGTTTCTCCGCGTACGAGTTAGATCGGAAACGAGTTGGTTCGCGTCAAGTTGTCCCGCGTACGAGTGTATATTCCAACTCGACACCTCGTCAAGTCGACACCTGACCAACTCGACACCTAGTCGGCTCCTAGTCCTAGCCAACTCGACACTTAGTCAGCTCCTAGACGGCTCCTAGCCAACTCGACACCTCGCCAACTCGACACCTGAATTCCCAAAAAAACTTGGCCCGTGCCTAAGCCATCAGCAGAAACTATACCCAAAGTGTTTTTTTATGACATAGGGCATATGCCGGGTGTATCGTTTGGTACCCGGTACCGGAGGGTTAGCCAGCTACCACTGCCAGCCTGTGATGCGCGAGTCTGTGCAGGGGGCCTGCGCTGACAGGCGAGCACAGCACATGCTGGCATGCCTGGTACCCCGGCCCAGCGATTTGGTCCTGCGGCGCACCAGCAAAAGTTTGATGGACTGTGACGGATTCAGGATACCTAGGTGGCATACAAAAAATTGCAGTGCGTTTCTCCATAGAGTCCATCACAGTCCATCACCTGCATTTCTGTATCCTGAATCCATCACACTCCTGCAGTAACGCTAGGCTTAAAATCCTCAATCTATCACACTCCTCCAGTTGTCCAATATAGAGGTATCCTGAATCCGCTAAAATCCTCCAAAACAGGAAATGGATTTAGATGGACTCAGAGTGGTTAGGGTTAAACTTAAACTTATTTTACTTGTTGGTGCCTAGAAATCCACAAGATCCATATCACCAGCAGGAGTACGTGCAGAAGTACCAGAGACTATGGGAGGAGGAACGAATGCAGGAACACGGTGCGGCCGGGCCAGACATCACGGACAGAAGCGTACATTCCAGCCTGTCTGGTGAGTTCAGACTTTTATTATTGCTATTATTATTATTAATTATTTCTGGTAATGATACCAAGGATCCATCAAAAGCCTGAAGAAACCTACAGTAAGAAGACAATAAGAAGAAGGTACAGTTTTAGAGGTGGGAAGAAACCCCCAGAAGAATATCTTGGAAAAAACCCACAGAATCTGGCAGGGACTGAAAACCCAATCCACATATTGGCCCAGGCCGGATCCGAATCTGGGTCACAGCGGTGGAAGGCGAGGAAAGAACTGCTACGCCAATCTGACTCCCCAGTTGGGGAGTAGGGAGGTATGGACTCGCCGCACAAGCACCCCTTCAACGGAGAGACAGGGAAGACCACTGCGAGAGACATTTGTGGTGTAATCGAAACCCAGTTCTCAGGTGGCTCGTGAACGGTGTTCCTGGGTTGCCAATTAAAAAATGCCTAAGTGCGAGGGGAGTGCATGTAGATGTCTAGGTGAACATTCATGACGGCAGTCCTGAATTAAAACTCTCAATGAAAAAAAAAAAAATTAATGATTTTACGAAAATAATTTACATCCCGGAAAAGGAGTAAAAAATTACTAAGATAATCCTACTTTTATGATCATTTACACTAAATGACTACTTTAAAGGTAGGATACACCATTTGCAGATATCGAAAATATTAACTACCGAATTATTAAGTATCATCTTACTCGTTTAAAAGTAAATAATGATTCTAGGCATCCAGTAAAATCATTGCGCAATAAATCCTGTAATTTTTCTGAAAAATTTAATTTTATAAAGGAAAATTCGCGATCGCCAAAAAACAAAGATAACATAAGAATAACTGCTCGACTCCGGTTGAAAACAAACGCTGTTTTTCGTGCTTTTCTTGGCATGTTCATGATTGTAAAACTTCGGACAGGTCAGTTAAACGATATTATAAATGATAATTCAAGCAATTACCAATGGTGTATCCTACCTTTAAATTTGTATGTACAAAAATTAACGCAAGTAGGAGGGGCCTAAAGTCAGTCGTCTTTGTTCTTGGCGTTCTTCATCTACTAAATCCTGTTCGCGAACACCGTTCGTGTGTTCATTCTAGTTCATTCTAGCGGTTTTTCGCCTTTCCGCGGTTTTACACGTTTCTGCAGTTTTTCGCAGTTCCCAAATTTATAATTTTCCAACATTGATCCTTTCTGCTTGACTCTGTATTTTTGTTTTTGTCAATAATTTTCCTGATCTTACATTTGGCATGCAGTTTTGTCAAGTTGGAAAAAAATCAAAGGGCGATGCTGTGCAGCCACCCCGCACCCAATATGATTATATTGCCCTTGTCATCCGAATGGTGCATCGGTGATCACGGGCATTGAATTATTTGTCCCAATGCACCGCGCAGCTGCACTGCATACAAATAGAAGTTCTATTGACCATTATGTAATACATCTATTCACCAGTTAATAAACTTTATTGCACAGTCTCAGTTTTCAGTTTCAATAACTGAAAAATACAAGTATTTCTAAGCGCTGAGATTTCCCCGGTCATTTCCCCATGAAACATTTCAAATACCATCTCAGCTCCCTGGGGGGTATACAGCTCGATGCTGCCATTTTCGGCGCGAAGCAGCTAAATCAACCACAATAGCCATCTCTGCCCTCACAGGTACCCATTTACTCCTGGGTTGAAAAAAGCAATGAGTGACAAGGTGCCTTGCCCAAGGGCACACGAACCGTAGTCCCAGGCCGGACTCGAACCCACAACCTGTAGCTTTACCTACAGATTACAAATTCAATGCTCCAGACCACGAGGCCACGGCACTCATGGTCAATCAACATATATTTAAATATATTGAGGATGGTTCCTAGCAAAAAGGGCCTAGGTGAGGGTCGTGAACTGAGCAATTTCCTTGTCCCGTTTCAGATTTGGAAAGCATGACAGAGAGTGCTGTGTTCAGTTTGCCCAGCGGCGTGTCGTCAGAGCTAGCCTCCAAGGTCTACCACAACTACAACTTTGATCACACGTACAATCCAGCTCTTCCTATCACAGAGTACAATGAACAGGTAGGGAGTGTGGTTCAGATGCTGTAGTTGAACCCTAACTACCCCAAACCCATCAAACTCCAACTGCAGGTTTTGCTAGGTTTTGGCAGGTTTGGTACCAAACCGTAACAACTTGTTGTTGGACTTTGTTTGACTCAGTGCCAAAGGCCCAGGGAGACCCTGTTGAATTATGTGATTTTCAGGACAGAAAGGCATAAGACTTGTCAAAATGCTGGAGTTTGGGAGAATGCACAGGCGTTTATTCGTGGGTAGCCCACGGCTGGTCACGGCACAATTCCTGGTCAACTTGTACATGTACCGTAATTTCCTGCGGTAAAGCCGCACGGCGGTTAAGGCGCAGGTCCCTAAAATCACCCAACAAAATTTCAAACGTCAACAGATAAAGTGCACCGCCGAATAAAGCGCATGCTTGAACGCACCCAGAAGAACACCAGGCGCCACCCGGTGTAGGTACATCGCCACAAAGGGGTCATTTTGTTGCCTTAGAACGATCCCACTATTCCAAGCAAGAATTTGCTGAGTACTTGAGTTTATCTGGCACGCAAACAATGTATGAAAACTTCAAACCAGTAGTACTAGTCACAATATCGCACGAGGTTTGCCGATACATATCATGTATCACTGCAGTATAAACTGCATGCACATGTACATCACATGCAGCGATCGCGTGCATGGTATCCCTAATTGCGACACCCCCTAGTCTTTTTTCCAGTCGTTGTGAATGCTCCGCGCTGTGTAGTTCGGATGGTGAATTGCATGAAGCCGGAACGTAGACGAAAAAACGTTTAGAAAAAGGCCACATAGTACGGGCCAGCTTTTTATCGCTGTTGTAGGCGTCATGCAGCGCACGCTGTAGTCTTGTTTGCAAGACGATCTTAATCGCGGTATATGCAGCGCGCGTAGGCCGCCGATGCGGTAATTCGCGCGTGGTCTACGGCGTACGTTAGAGGGCGCCCCGCATCGCGAAAAACGTCTTGCAAACAAGACTATGCACGCTGTCGAGTGCTAAATCACATACATGTACGGTCGTAGGGGGATCAACACATCGCGGCATTGTTAATGGAAACACGGTCACAATGTCCGGAGAGTTGGGCTAATTGGTTGACCGCATTATTGAGTAAGATTGCGGCGTTCAAAGAATTCTTCACACAAAGACCATCACTTTGAACTCAAGCGACATCATATACGGCGCACTGAAAGATAAGGCGCGGCGATGTTTTTGTGGTCTAGAAAGTCAGATAAGCCGCGTCTTTACCGCAGGAAATTACGGTAAGTGTATACACCCTGTATGTCCCCACTCAAGCACATAATACCACTGGCCAGTTATCACTGTACCAAATCAATAAAACTTCAACTGTTGGAGTTTGACAGGTTTAGTACTGTTAGGTTCAGTACAGTGTACCACAAATTACTGAACCTGTGTGAGCTGTTGAAGTTTGTTAGGTTTGGTATGGTATGCTTTCTAGTGCGAGAGCCTAGGTCTGAGGTTAACTATGAAGAACAGTTTGGCATCCTGTGGGTTGCAGTCAATAGTTTCATTAAATTAATTTATTACCAATTTAATTTAGAGTCATACAGGATCATTTGCATTTTGTCCTAAAAGTAACCTAGAGGGTTTACTTGGATTAACCCTAACCCACCTGGGTAATTCGGCTAGAAACACTGCCAGACCCAGCAACATGCACCAGTGCAGCAAGATTCATCACGTCTCACAGTGTTGAAGGGGCACTAGTATACACATATGGACTGGCAATGAGGTCACTAGAGCACGTCTATTCCCCCGAGGGACTGTGAGTGACCAGAAGGAGGACCTACATGTAAATAGGTCCCCCTTCTGGTCACTTACAGGCCTGAGGGGGGATAGACGTGCTGTAGTGACCGAATCATGCCAGTCCATACAGTATGTGTTTTATAACACACCTCAGTCCAAAAGATCCAGACGCCGCCATTTCTAATATTGAGATGAGCCTGGCAAACCTCTTGAGGGCGCTGTAACCAGTCAAAAATGTTAAGTCTATTGCCCGCTTCAGGAACTATTTCCCGAAAAATTCACAGTGACGCAAATCTCATGCACTAGCCTAAAATAGTTAACCCCACGTGACCGTGTTTCAGCCAACCAGAATACAGAACTAGCAAGAGGTGTGTTATAACTCTCAATAGTTTATGCACTAGTGTTGGCAGCTGAATACAGTGGGGTGCATCTGGCAGGGTTACGGAACTATTCTGTCTGGTATGCCGAGGAGAAATCAAGAGATGTACATTTGTACATACATGTAGGTGATCTATAACGATCAGTCACTTCACCGATTATGAAATTGTGTTTTGTGGTAAAAAAGTTTTGTTTCCCCACTTTTGTTCTCAAAAAGTATAATATCTACTTAGTTAAAACTTCCACAAGTTAGGTTTTGAGCATTATTGTTTGGATATTGAATGGTGGTATTAATGGCAACAAAGGAAATGCGTGAAATGAAAATGACCATATACATACATGTACCGGTAATACTGGGCAAATCCACAAAAAAGTGATCCTAAATTCGGTACCTTCTGGAGACCTGAACACAATGTGTACAATGGAGACAAAAGGTCTCCAGAGGGTAGATTTCTATAAATGAATAGGTCTTCACTGGGAATTTCACGAAATAGATTTTTGGATTGTACTCAAATTACTCAAAAACTAGGGTTAGGATGTGGGTTAGGGTTAGTGTTTGGGTTAGGGTATAATATAGGGTATATTGGGTCGAAATTTCAACCCAGAAAAATAATTGTGGTTAAAATGGGAGCATTTTGAAAAACGTGCTCGACTTTCTAACCATTTTGTACACAAGAACAAAGCCATGTCTCCACAGTGATACAAAAACGCGAACATGTGTTTACATGCATGACATGATTGCAGTGAAGAAGAATTCAAGAGATGTACAACAAGTGCAAAGTGCAAAGTACAAAGTGCTATTGATGAATTTGTGTTTAATAATCAAAAGTTTGTGCATTGTTGTTTACTGTTTAGTTTAAAAGTGTGATATTCACTGAGTTGAAACTTCAATAGGTTTGGTTCTGAACATTTCTCTTTGTATTTTAAATGGTGTAAATATTATTGGAAATGAACATGCAAATGATACCGTATATACCTTTAAAACAGGTTGTCAGGACCATAGAGGCATCCTCAGTGGCCATTATCCAGGGCCCTACCGGCAGTGGAAAAACCACCCAAGTCCCCCAGTACATCCTGGACTACTACGCCACCCAGGACAGACACTGTAACATCATCGTGACGCAGCCCCGCCGCATCGCAGCCAGCAGCATCGCTAAACGCGTCTGCGAGGAGCGGCGCTGGCAACTGGGAAGTATCGTGGGATACCAGGTGGAAGATTTGGTTTCTCCTCATTTGCATATTCTGATCTTCTTTTTCCTCATTTACATATTCAGATCCTCTTCCCTCATTTGAATATTCTCCTCCTCTTCCCTCATTTACTGATCACCTTTTCTCTCGTGCATAGTCTGATCCGCTTTTTCCTCATTTATATTCTAATCTTCTTTTCTCTCATTTGCTGTTCCTTATTTCCCATCGTTTGCATATTCTGATCTTCTTTCTCATTTGCATATTATTATCTCTTGTCCCTCATTTGCTGAACTTTTTTTCCCTTATTTTTATATTCTGATCTTCTTTCTCTTCATTTGCTGATCCTCTTTTCCCTCGGTTGCATTTTCTGATTCTTTTTTTTAATTATTTATTTAAACTTATTTATACACGGAAAAATTTGTCTTATGTGCAATGATGAAGTCTAATTGTAATCAAACTTGGGTCATGCATACAAAATTGTAACTTTTATATGATGGTCGTGTCAAAGGTCATTGTAAAAAAGCTGGAATCGTAAAACTTGAAGTTCAATTGCAATCAAATCATAAATCATTGCAATCAAATCATAAATGTAGATGCAATATAGAAACTTGCATGTGATGGGGATATTAAAGGTCACATAGTGAGGTAAAAGGTCATTTGAGGTCAAGTTGTAAATCAGGGTAATCTCGAAAGTAGGCGAAAACCTCATTTGCATATTCTGATCTAATTTTCTACTCATTTGCATATTATAACCCTCTCGTAGTGGAAATGCAACTTGGATGTCTGTTCTCGCTAGTTACTTTTACTATTGAGACGACCATGTTCATCAAAGTCCATCAAAATCCATCAAAAATTCATCAAATCCATCAAATCCATCACTTGCTGAAGTTGATTTTGATGAACTTGGTACACAATGCTTATACATGTAAGACAACAGCAGTACTCGGATGAACACAATTAATCAGCAGTGCTCTCTATCGTACTCCATCCAAATTTAGTCCAGCTAGGCCCGCAGGACCATATCCCTCAAATTTCACTAAAATAGGAGGAGGTATTTTGATGGATTTGGGAAGGTTACATGTACATGTACATGTAGGGTAAAACAACCACTATTAAACGGTGATTGTTGCATTGATTTGTTGTTTCAGGTTGGCATGGATCGCTGTGTATCTGATGACACCCGTCTGACGTTTGTCACCACTGGCGTGCTACTAAATAAACTCGTCACTGGCCGCACCATGAACAAATACACACACATCATTCTGGATGAGGTATAGTGTGCTGAAATTCGGTTCCCCCTCGGGAGACCTGAACACAATGTGTATAATGGAGACAAAAGGGTTCCGGAGGGTAAATGTCTATAGATGAATAGGTCTCCACTGGGATTTTCACGAATTAGATTTTTGAATTGTACTCAAATTACTCAAAAACTAGGGTTAGGATGTGGGTTAGGATTAGTGTTTGGGTTAGGGTATAATATAGGGTATATTGGGTCAAAATTTTTACCCAGGCAATTAATTGTGGTTAAAATAGGAGCATTTTGAAAAAGGTGCCCGACCAGTTTGTACACAAGAACAAAGAGATGTCTCCACTAGGATACAGATTTAAGTATTCGTGTTTTTGTGTGAAAGAATGTAGTATCCTGACGCCACTTCAGCGGTTGTGTACAAAGTCTATAAAGAGTTGAGACAATTTTCCCAAGTATTTTCAAACAATAATTGGAAATGCTTCTCAGTCCCAGATGCGTGTCGTTGTTTGCACTGAATGACCTTCATTGAGATGATATATAAAGACAAATGTGTCGTCAGGTTGCAACATTCGTTTCTTTTCATGTATCCACATGTATAAAATGAAGTGATCAAAGATCGCAAAGAGGCTGTGGATAGTGCAAGAGCTTTAGTTTGAAAACAAACATATGTGACCCAGCACGAGTAAATGAGACACTTTGCGGCAAAAATAAAAATTGAGATTTTGATTTCAACATTTAAAGCTTGTTTAGCTTTAAATGATGAAATCAAAATCTCAAATTTTATTTTTGCCTCAAAGTGTCTCATTTACTCGTGCTGGGTCACATATATATATTATTAGAAAATTAGATATTGCATTGTATACTAGCCAGAGCTAACAAACTTTGCTTACAGTGAGCCCATATGTGACCTGTCATAACAAAATGAGCGTAAAGTCGCACGGAGTGATTTCCCAGTACCAGTCAAAGTCAAAATTTGAAGGGGTGGTCGATTTTGAGATTATATGGTTATTTTTAAGACTAAATCCCCACAATCAATTCCCAATTTTTCAGGACGAGCAGATAAAAACAAAATTAGTTTTTGAGACAATTTTGACTATGCCTTTCTATGCCTTTCACACAGTTTCTCGCAAGAAATGCCCGTTTTCTCATAATCTCTGTATTAAGACTCCAGACTAAAAAAAAAATAATATTGAGTATCAAACCTCCAAGTGTTATATACCATTGGAAAGCTCTGTTTCCACAGAATTTAAAAATACCCATATCTCAATTTTTGATTTTGCCGACTTTACACTCATTTTTTGATGACAGGTCACATATGTGACCCGCTCTGGAAAAAAAAAAAGTTTATTACATGTATATGTGACCCAGCACGAGTAAATGAGACACTTTGAGGCAAAAACAAAATTTGAGATTTTGATTTCATCATTTAAAGCCAAACAAGCTTTAAATGATGAAATCAAAATCTCAATTTTCATTTTTGCCTCAAAGTGTCTCATTTACTCGTGCTGGGTCACATACATGTATTGCACATTAAAAAAAAGAAGTTACATGTATATACACGGTTGGAAAGTTTAAAATATAAGCTTTCATTTGGTACATACATGTAGTACAGCTCCATAGCCCCTCCCGTTCTGGTGATCTGACATTTTTGCATATTAATAGTTTTTAAGGAATTCAGATTACATAACTGAGAAGACAGGATTCAAACACGAAAAACTAAGAAAGTACATCGAAACCATGCACTCCTAAATATTTTGTTGTTGTTTTACTTTGATTGGTAATTAAACCCATAACTTTAGATAATAAAGATGGCATTTAAAAAAATATGTAAACGAAAATTGAATTTTTATGAACAATTATACCCTCTCGACTTATATCACCTTTTCCTAGAGCGAGTCACATACAGTATGTAACCTGCTCTAAACTCTAAAAAGTTCACTGAATCTGATAGAGGTTCAACATTATTTGCTTTTAGTTCTGGTTACAGATATGTAGAAAAGTAAGACCATGTTGTGGTGTGGAACTGCTTTGAGAAAGTCTTGTCTCCTCCCCACTATGGCTCAAATCACCAGAGTAACTTCTTAATTTATCTTTCTGGATTCAGGTCCACGAGAGAGACCAGGATATGGACTTTGCCCTCTTGGTGACCCGCAAGCTGCAGAGGTCAAACTCCAGACACGTCAAGGTCAAAATAGTTCTTCCCTCTTAATTATTTAATGCAAATTTGAACAAGGCAAAAAAACCACTCTGGGCACAGGGCTAAAAGAGAAATTAAGACCGTGTCCGAAACGGGTGTCTAGAGCTACAGCTACGGCTATTGTCTGCGTCGGCCATTTTGTAGCGCTGTCCGAAATGCCGTCCAGAGCTACAGCTACGGCTACAACGTCACAAAAATCTGTCTGTAAGAGAAGTTGTCTAGCCGTAGGCTCTGCCGTAGCCGCGTCCGCATTCCATTTGCCTTAGCGCCTAGGTAGACGTAGACGTAGACGTAGCTGTAGACGTAGACGTAGACGTAGACGTAGACGTAGACGTAGACGTAGACGTAGACGTAGCTGTAGCTGTAGCTGTAGCTGTAGCTGTAGCCGTAGACCGTAGCTCTAGACACTCGTTTCGGACACAGCATTAGTCTCTCAAACACTCTGATTGGAGGCACCAGGTTGGACAGACCTGTACAACAATATCTGTACAACAAACAGGATGGCAACAGACATATGGTAGGAAAGGGGCTCTAATGATGAGTATTTACAAGTAGGAAATAAAAATCCATACTTTTAAAACCATTCTTTAACCCTAACTCCCTCACCATTGTTATTGAACAATACAATTCCTCCAAAATCCTCCAACTTCCTTTGTTGTGCAGGGAGTTAGGGTTAAAAACTGTGTTATTCTTTTGTACAACAAGTTTTGGGGGTCATAAAAGTGCTCCTAAAACACCAGTTGTTTGGGTGTAAGACATGTGAGAAACCACATTGGTCATTGGTACATTGGTGCTGTGTGTAATTTAAGGACACACACAACATTGAATGAAAACGACAGGATAAACATATGCATCATATGACGTAAACAATCAATTTTCTCCTGAACGATAAGATAAGGTTGGTTCCCTTTCAACCAGATGTTTACATTCCAAATAAACAATCCAAAACATGACATTTTCAGTGATTTCAGGACATACATGTAGTGCCCAATCATAGAATGTGGTAGACTGTGCCAACTGTCAGAAAAAAATACAAGTCGCTCTATGTAATACTATTCAGACAGTAGAACGTTGCCATCAAGAATACCGTGGAGTCTTTTAGAAGACTGTTCACTATAGCAATCTTGGTTGTAGATATGACAAAATACAAGTCACTCTATACATTGTAGTACTATTCAGACAGTAGAACGTTGCCATCAAGAATACCGTGGAGTCTTTTAGAAGACTGTTCACTATAGGAATCTTGGTTGTAGTGATTTTTTAGACATCAATTGTCATACATAAATAATTATATACAGTGCAACAACAATGTCCGTTACTGTTTGCGTATTTCAGATTGTTCTCATGTCGGCGACCTTTGACACGTCGATGTTTGCGCATTACTTTGCCATGCCCATCGCCGGGAAGTTGGAGGACGCACCAGTGGTGAACATTGAGGGCATCATTTATGACGTCATGGAGCATTACGTGGAGGATATTGCACATCTTGGGCCGGTAGGTGGAATTTGGTCCGTAACAAAATAAATAAAGGTAGGAAATTTTACTACCGAATTATTATGAAATATCTTACTTATTTAAAAGTAAATAAAATTGTAGGCATCCAGCAAATTGATTGCTTTAGATATCCAGTAATTGTTTCAAAAAATTGATTGTCTTTTTTTTTTTAAACAAGAACTTTGTCCATTTTTAAGTGTGGAAAATTATTATGGTCATGGCAGATAATTGAAACAGTGTGAAACTAATGTGAGACCGTACAATATAAGTTCTATTCACCATAAAATATCATTTTTGCGGAGCGGTTGTGCCCTTTTTTGGATAAATAATTTTGGATAAGCAAGTGATCAGCAAATCACCAATCGGTATACGGCGATTTATTCAAGTGTTGTATAATCCGAGCTATTATATTCTATTACTAATGCTAAATATTTGTGTGATATTAGTACATTGAAGGTGAAAATGGAGAACCAACACTAACCACCGAGGCCAATGACCTTGCTAGAGCCTTGATCCTTCACTTTGATGAGTTGGAAGTAGCTGAGCAGGGGTGAGAACAACATTTGTGTCCAAAATTTGTGTCCAAAATTTGTGTCCAAAATTTGTGTCAAAAATTTGTGTAAAACATTTGTGTCAAAATTTGTGTTTCTAAAATAGTGTCAATTAATAGTGTTCCCAAAAGTGCGTTTCCAAAATTGTGTCTAAAAATATTGTTCCAAAAATATTGTCAAAAAATTGTGTCCAAAATGCCAACATTTATAATTGTTTTGTTTTTACACCAGAGACCATGAGAATAGTGGGCGAGCTAAACACAGAGGTACCGTCTTAGTATTCCTACCAGGTGAGTCCTTGTGGTGATAAAACTGTTTCAAGACTTTCATATTATTTTTATGAAAACAGCGAGACATTTGTATTTCAAGTGCAATTTCAATCTGTTCTACCAATCGTGCACAAAATGTAGAGTAGACGCACATAGGTAAGCCCCGAATGGAGTTTTAAGGCTTTCTATAGGTTGAAGCATTAACCCTAACAAAACTGAACCCATCCAAATTCATTTCCGTTTTTGGAAGAGTTTGGCGGATTCAGGATACCTCCATATTGAATACTGGTGGAATCTGATCGATCGAGAATTGTAAACCTAACAATACTGCATTTGCCATTTTTTTCATAAAGTATTTGCCCATGCCAGCCTAAAATCGTTTGGTATGACTATGAATAAAAAGGAATGCTTCAGATTTCAAGTGTCCCTTTTTTCATTTCTGTCCAGTTTCAAATGTGAAAAATTATTATGGTTAGGTCAAATATCAATACAATTACAAAGTTTGTGGTCGTCAATTTAGTCTTGCAGCCATTGTCATCCCGTGGGAAATTCATGAACATTTTGTTTTCTTTGCAGGAATACAAAGCTTATAGCCATAGATACAATTTGAGTCTTGGTGCCATTTTTTAGGAGCACATATAAGTGTACTTTTATGCAAATTAAGTATGACGTCATAAATTGCTATATTTTACATAGGGTTTTCAATGTGTTCTCTTTGCACGCTACAGCTCGACTGTAAAATACTAACCCTATTCATGAACATGTTGTTTTCTTTGCAGGAATACAAAGCTTATAGCCGTAGATGAAATTTGAGTCATGGTGCCATTTTTTAGGAGCACATATAAGTGTACTTTTATGCAAATTAAGTATGACGTCATAAATTGCTATATTTTACATAGGGTTTTCAATGTATTCTCTTTGCACGCTACAGCTTGACTGTAAAATACTAACCCTATTCATGAACATGTTGTTTTCTTTGCAGGAATACAAAGCTTATAGCCATAGATACAATTTGAGTCTTGGTGCCATTTTTTCGGAGCACATATAAGTGTACTTTTATGCAAATAAAGTATGACGTCATAAATTGCTATATTTTACATAGGGTTTTCAATGTGTTCTCTTTGCACGCTACAGCTCGACTGTAAAATACTAACCCTATTCATGAACATGTTGTTTTCTTTGCAGGAATACAAAGCTTATAGCCGTAGATGAAATTTGAGTCATGGTGCCATTTTTTCGGAGCACTAATAAGTGTACTTTTATGCAAATTAAGTATGACGTCATAAATTGCTTTATTTTACATAGGGTTTTCAATATATTCTTTTTGCACGCTACAGTTGGACTGTAAAATACTAACCCAATTCATGAACATTTTGTTTTCTATGCAGGAATACAAAGCTTATAGCCATAGATGAAATTTGAGTCATGGTGCCATTTTCTGGGACCACTTATAAGTGTACTGTGCAAATTAAGTATGATGTCATAAATTGCTATATTTTACATGAGGGTTTTCAATATGTTCTCTTTACACGCTACAGGGGGACTGTAAAATACCAACCCTATTTGATTTTGTTCATGACATTGATAAAAACATTTAAATTCACTGTTTCTAAAAAAACATATGGATATGTTGGAGAGCTATTTGCTATACGATATGGCTAAATAATCTCTTTTGTTTTGTGTTCCTGGTTGAGAAATATGTTTCTGGTATATGTTCATATAACCTGACACTTTAATATTTTTGTTTCCTTCTTTGGTTAAAAGAATGATGGCGCTTTCCCATCCAGTGACATTTCTCTCTCTGTGACTTGTATGGCTTAATTAAGCATGAATTAGTCTAGGCCCGTTATGTCCGAAATAAATGGAGTGGGCGAACACGAAAGACTAGATGACCGTTGTTGGTATAAGATAAATCAAATGTGATTTTATTTGGGGGTGCGAGGGGAGAATTGTAATCGCAAATTCTCTTGTGTTAGCAATAGCATGCTTTCGTGTCTTTACTGTTATGACACTCGTCAGTTGCAGGTAGTTGATTCCATGGTAAGGAATCGGTTTTAACTCGCAGGGTGTGTGGGTTGGGTGTGGTCCAATCAGTGATCGTGAATTGGAAGTGTTTGGAACAAAGCCATGTACTTTTAGTTGGTTCCGTGTTGTTCCTCTAGTAAAGAGAGCAGTATGTTGAGGGTTTGATCATGTTCAATAAGTTCTTCAAAGCCGGAGTTGGGTGGGAGTGGTTGTGGTAACTTGGCTCGTATTAGTTTTTCCCGGATGTTTTTGGCTTTTCGGAAGGCAATGAACGGGGGTTTAGGAAATATTTCCGAGAGTATTTAATTTCCTTGGATCAAGTTCCAATGTTTGTTAACTGCTTGATGCAAGTCACGGTGGTTGATGGCTGGGTTGTATGTAGTGGAGAAGACAAGTGGAATTTGTTTGGATTTGTCTTTCACTACGGTTCCGTGTATCAATCTGGTTCTATCGGAATGCGATACTTTGGTTGTTGCTTTTTCAATTTGCGTGAGGTTGTAACCTCTGGTGGCTAGTTTCTCTGAGAAAGATTTGACTTTGTTTTTGTAATCATCCTTGTTGGTGGTGTTTCTAGCGTATCTGAGAGTGTTTCACTCACGAGTGATGTTCGTTGTGGTTTAGCAGGAGTGGGAACGAAGTTGAGGCCTTTTCCTAAAGCAATTTTCTCGGTATGCGATAATGTTGCTTTGGATAGGTTGGTTATAAATGATTCGCATTGTTCTGCTAATAATTGTTGTTGTTGTTGATTGGATTTGGCTTTTTTGCTTTTGCATTTGCCAGAGAAAAGGTTTGATTTTTGTTGGCTAAGGAATCTCTTTCTTTCTTTATTTAGGTTTCTTCTTGCCATTGCTTTCCTGTGTGGAAATTAAATGGGGCACAATGTAAACAAGAAAAACGGTTTATCTCTTTTGAGAAGTTGTGGTAGTCTTGAAAAAGACCGTTTGGTTTATTGTGGTTGAAGAGATTCTTAGTAGGGATGTTTCCTTTTGATGCCTCTTGATCGTCGGGGCCTTGTGAAGAAACCCAGCAACTGTTGTGCTGTTTGGTGGTCTTGGCCTTGGTATTCAGCAAGCTTTTCCTGAGCAGCTCGTCTTGTGTCGGTGTATTTCGACTCCGCCAGGTTGAGTTGGTGTTCGTACTCTTCAAGTGCGACTTTTGTAAAAAGCGGCGATTTACGGCTCTGCAATTTTGGAGTTGCACCGATTTTTGGAGTTGCACCGATCGGTGTGGTCTTGGTGGCTTTACCCTGGTTTCCAGGTATGGAGGTGGTGTGGCGATCTTTACATGTTTGGACAAAGATTGTATCTGTCGATTATGGTAATCCTTAGCAGAAGTCAAAATGTTGATCGTTACTGCTAAGGCTTTCACCTCTTTGAATTTTGTCTCTGGTAGACGGTGGGAGCCGGAGACCGGTGGTGTGTTGCTAGAATTGGATGGGCCGGGTTGATCGTCTAATTCTAGGGATAGAGGTAGAGATTCATCATCGCTGCCAAGTGGTGAACGTTGCCCGCAGGGTATGCTTGAAGACGAACTGGATGGAGACGGAGACGGTGGCTGGCTGGACTTGCTCTTGCTCTTGCTGGATTTGCTTTTGCTCTTGCTGGATTTGCTTTTGCTGAGTTTTGACATCTTGGACATTTGATGGTTTGGTTGATATTCTCTGGGGTATATACGTACAGTTTTGTAAACAGGTCAAAATGGTTTATTATTCTGGCATCCTATCAATGTTGCTCTTAATGTTTTATATGCCCATTGCTATAATCTGTATAGAATTATGGTATGCATTTTTCGTATGCATTTTTAACATGCTGACTTGTCATGTCACTTTATGTTTTGAATATTTAACTTCACACCATCATTCCTAATTTGCATAAACAAGGACATTATGCAATTTAATTATCAGATGTTAAGCAAGATTAAAAATAAAAAAGTAAGATGTTTTAAATGTGATCAAAAGGCATTTGTTTCATGCCAATTCAACATGTTATTTCACGTCAGAGGTATTTAATTTGATGTAATATCCTTAATTTGCATAAAATAAGTAAATTTATGCATAAACAAAACATGTGTTATACTTTATACACCTAACATAAGAAAATATTAAATCTTAACAACAACATTAATGTTACAAATGCCTTTAAAGTATGTTTTGTTTGTGTGATAATGGTAAAATATGTCTTTTAATGAGTGAAACAGTCAATTTTATGACGTTTTATGACGTCATAACTAATTTGCATAAAAATAGGCGTTAACAGTGTCCGAAAAAATGGCACCAAATCTAGATCAACTCATTAGAGTCCAAAGATCAAGTTTCAATGTTCAAAACAAAATGTTCACGCGTTTCCCACGGAATCCATAATATGGACGATGGCTGCAAGACTAATTTGGCCGGTCGGTCGGTCAGGGTACCTTTTTCAGAGATTCAACACGGATGACGCATAAACACGTCAAGAGCAAAGCCGGAAATGTCTGTCAGCAGCGAGCAAGGCCGGAAATGCGTTGGTGTGCTTCCCGATACCATTGGCCTGAACCAACCTCGGATCGAGTTTCGTTAACATAATAATCCTGCGCCTCGGCTCGATGAATGTTACAATTAACCCAGCGCGAACTGGTTAAAGGACATTCATCCAATCCTCTTTTGTCACATTGTTTTGTTCAGGACTGGCTGAGATAAACTGTCTGGATGAGATGTTGATCAGTGTTCACTCCACCCACAGGTAGGTGGTCATACTTTCCTCACCAGCATTCAAGCCTACATGTACATGTACATGAATTAATTTGTGGTTTTTATCATTAAAATATATGGCCTGCTCCAACAGAACCCAGACAAAGTTGAACATTTGTGTTTTTTAGATTGAGCTTTTTTCAAATTGTCTAGGTTTTTAGCTTTAAAATGATGTATCATTTACATATGTACCCCCACTCTATCTCCCCCGAGGGATGGATTTAGTGATAAAACCCTGACAACCTAAATATAAGATAAACAGCTTTGAAGTTCAGAAAAGCGTATTATTTCTATACACAATTTCTTTACAAAATCGACAAAAAACACACTTCTGGGTGACGGATTATGTTCAAATTTGGAGAGATTGTAGATTAATAGTTCGTGATTCATAAAAACCCAAAACCTCCAAATGGTAAAATTCACCATGAAAAGACTTCACAAGTACATTGTAATAAAACACATTGTGCGACTTTGTCCGGGTTTCGTTGGAACAGGTCAAATCAATTCATAAATACCTGAGACAGTTTAGTCGAGCCCGACACGTGGGTACATTTAAACTGCCGATAAATCATGGCCCAGCCGGTTTTAAATGTTTTTTTTTAGTATCGCATTAAATTTGGACTCTTATTTTAGTATCGCATTAAGTCTGGTCCATGACCTTTTTATTGGTTGAAACCTCCCATTTTTATCAGGCCCGTACGCAGAGGTGCGACGGGTGCATACGCACCCCCCCCCCCCCCCCCAAATTACCAAAAGGTCCACATTTTGGGGGGTAAATAATGGTGTTTGGATGTAGAAATAACGGTAATGGCAAACAAAAATGGTCTTGGCTTAGCCGATATTGTCAACTAAAAAATGTGCACCCCCCAATAAAGAATCTTGCGTACGGGCCTGCTCATTACAACTAGTAAGTCCGTATATTTATAGTCACAACGTCATATCGCTCATCTATCACGCGTATATCACACGTAAGTCTATCTCCATAAAAGGGCACATGCGCGAGGGACATACCATTACAATAGCTGCAGGGGTGTTCCTCAAATTGTTGATCAAAATTGTTGAACAAAATTGTTGGTAATAATTTTTAGAAAACTTTTTTGAAAACTTCTTTTGACATTTTGACCGAATGATATTTATGAATGGTAATACAAATGTGGTTGGCCGCTATTGGGGTTGAACATTGTTAATGTCCCCGCCTTCGGCTCGGGTTTTGACGCGCCCAGGCCTATGAGCCATTTTTAACATACTTTTAAACATACACTGTACATTTAACAATTGTCACATTAGGGTACATCATGTTAAATTGTTTATAGCTACTGATTCACTTGTAAGAGTAACTAACTTAACAGTTGTATGGGGTCCATTCTGTGTGCTGTACTTTAAAGGGTACCTGAAATTCAAAACTTTAATATGGCGAAATATACGCTTCAATAACGCTGAATACTTAACAACTGCAACAACTTTATATTTGCTTATGTTTGCTCATTATTCGTGACCCTAAAATGAAAAGCAATAGTGTAGCTATGTCATGCACAGCCTAGCCGGTTGACGCCTGATCGCGACATGTGTGTTCCGGCACCACATAACGACCGAGGGGCGAGACACAAAGGAGAACAAAGGAAACAAAAGCCCCTCGGTCGGCGGTATGAATGGACAAATTCGGTCCTCGATCGACGGTGCAAGCGCAAAGCAATGGGGATTGGGTATAACATAGGAATAAAGGAAAACGCAATACAGAGCCTCGATCGTTATGTGGTTCACGACTGCATGCACGTGTGTGTGTATTGTGTACATGTATGTACAGTCATGAGACTGCCTAGTTGAAAGAAGAAACCCCATTGTTGATTTATGGTATTTATTATTAAACTCATTTTAGGCTGTGGGTTTTGCCGCTGCACTCCACCATCACAGGCCAAGAGCAAGCTAGAGCGTTCACCAAGGCCCAAGATGGCTTCAGGAAGGTCATCCTAGCCACTAACATTGCTGAGAGTTCCATCACGGTGCCTGACATCAAATACGGTAGGAGGTCAATCACTGGACAGTAATCTTTTTGTGTGTGTGTCACTGGGATAGCATCATAGAAACTAAATAATCCGTACTGTCTGAGAGCTGGGGCCAATTTTATAAAACATGTAAGCACAAATATTTGCTTATCGGGAAAATTCTTCCTTGGCAATAAATTGACTTTTTGACAGATAATATAATAGGGGTCGACCACAGGAAAAAGGAGACACATGTGATCTGCGGATTGCTTGTTTTTCAACTTACAAGCATTAAGAAAGCTTTGAATGTGCAGTGCTTTGGTGATAAAGAGCTATATTTATTATTATTATTATTATAACAAAATATCAGTGAAGCAAAATGCTGGTATTAAATGTGATGCGATCTGTGAAAACCCGCCACATGGTGGCAAAATAAAAAAATTAGTTCTTTACATCATCTTAAACTTGAGATCATCCTCTTTCTAATGCTTTTTCAATCAGGTCTCTAGGACCTCTACATCAAAAGTTACGTTAAAATGAACGAAGTTCTGAGAAAACAGCGTTTAACGATAGGGTACCAAAATAGCAATGAAAAATCAATTACAAAAAAAAATATATATAATTTTTTATTTTTTATTTTATTTGCTTTTATGGGACTTTGCGACATGCGACGGGTTTTCACAGATCGCATCACAAATTATGAGTTTAAAAATCCCCCCTTCTAGTTTTTGTTAATTAAGCCATGAAACTGATTGCACAATGTACTGAGTGTGCAGCTTCCACACAGGCTGTGTTTTATAGTGTAGCACAACTGACAACAGCATTCTGGTCGGATTAGCAGGCCGTGGCTATAGTGTTAACCAGTTCGCGCCGGGATTATTTTAACATCGCCGAGCCGACGGGCGGGATTATTTTTAACGAAACTCGATCCGAAGCGTGTTCAGGCCTATAGTGCTGGGTAGCACACCCACGCATTTCCGGCCTTGCTCGCTGCTGACATACATTTCCGAACTTGAACTTGGCGTATATATTCGTCATCCGTTTTGAATTTGGGGAAATTTTTGCGTTTATATTCGTCATCCGGCGCGAACTGGTTAAGGGGTACTTGTTTATTTGTAAACAACTCCAACCCCTCCCACCCAACTCCCCCAAAAAACAACAAAAATTTCATAGTAAAGACTTTACTATTTCATTCTGTTTCATTTTATTTTATTTTTATTAATTATTTCATTTTATTTATCTTCTGTTTCATTTTTTTTCAAACAGTCATTGACTTCATGTTGACTAAGTGCATGGTGTGCGATCCAGAGACCAACTATCAGAGTCTTAAGCTGCAGTGGGCATCCAAAGCAAACGCCATCCAGAGAAAAGGTAAGATTCCAACGGTTTCATGAAAAGTAAACAAATATCAAGAAATTGAGGTCAAAATATTAGTTTTAACCCTCCCTGTCTGGCTGGCAAATTCAATAATGCCAGCCCAGCACTCAAAAATCAATCGTGTGACTGTTTATGACAACGAAACTCGATCCGGAGCAGGTTCAGGCCGCCAGTACCGGGAAGCACACCCACGCATTTCTGGCCTTGCTCGCTGCTGACAGACATTTACGGCCTTACTCGTGGCGTGTTTATGCGTCATCCGTTTTGAATCTGGGGAAAACTTTGCGTTTATATTCGTCATCCGGCGCGAACTTGTTAATGACTAGCCTGTGTATAAAAATCATGGCACAGGAAGAGGATTGAATTTGTGACTGTCTGTGATTTTTCGGTGTGATCATGAAACATGCTATCTTTTATCCTCCAGGAAGAGCTGGGCGTGTGTCGTCAGGCAAAGTCTACAGACTCATCCCCAGGGAGTTCTATGAGGACTGTATTCAAGATTATGGAATCCCAGAAATGAGAGTAGGTGGTTGAATCTGGTGTACATTGTATCAGACTACTCCGATCTGTGGAGTGTAGACGGTGTGCCGTTCTACATCTGTATTCAAATGTGGTTAGAGGTAGGATACACCATTTGCAGATATCGAAACATTCAGAAAAATGATTGCGCTAGATATCCAGTAATTATTTTGAAAAATCGAATTGAAAAAACAATCACAGATCGCGAAAAACACAAGAACAACATAAAAATGTCTGCCCGAAGCCGGTTGAAAACGAACGCCGGTTTTCCTGCCTCTCTCAGCATTCATGATTGTAAAACTTTGACAGGTCAGTTAAACGATATTAAAATACAACCCCCCCCCCCCCCCCCAAATCCACCCATTTATGATAATTCAAACAATTACCTATGGTGTATCCTACCTTTAAGGAGTGATTCGCAGGTCAGATTGCCTTTGAATAATGTGACCTGGGACGTCATCCTTAGCCAAATTTTATGCGTGCATATAAGCCCCAGGCACATGTGAATGAGAGGGCTAAACAGAGGGCTAATCGTCTATAGTGAACTCCCCTATAAACTTGGTGCACCTGCGCGTTTCCCTCGACTTTTCACGTGCAGTGTTGCCAAACCTCTTTGTTTACAAACTTCAAATTAATTCAGTTAAATACTAGTCCATTTACCTTAACAATTCTTGCTATTGAAAATTGTTATTGTCATGAAACAGTGGCGTCCGAAAAAGTGTTCCCTAAATGTGGCGCACTTGAATGAATCTCGGAATATCATTAATTAGCATTTAAGAATTTCTTCAAAATTCACAAATTCTGTTAAACCATTATTGCCTGAAAGTTTAATTGTTATTTTTTGACGCATTTTTTTAAAGTTCTGATAAAAATCTGATGATTTCAAGTATTATCTAGGCCTACATTTGTTCCAACTAAAACAGCCTAGACCTTGACACAGTGCATCATGCGAACTTAATAACCTATTTACCATACAGTCTCAATACTTCAAATTTCTCCAATTTGCAAAAACCTTTTTGGAGGATTCGGGATTGTTATGGTAAAGCTAATAAAAAAACTAGACTTTGCACGAAAAATAAGATTAATTGAAAGGGTTCTTTTCAATAATGATTATCTGTAGACTCTTGAGAGTAAGTTATGGGCTAGTTGGGAGACCAGCAGGATCATTTGGTTTAGACATCTGTCCACGGAGTCCGCGGACAGTTGGCTTTTAGCAACGGAACGATTCCACGGGAGTCTGCAGACAGTCTGCAGAATGTTTATTGAAAAGCACTCTAAAATCTTTTAAATGTTGTTATTTTTTGTCTTTAATTTCTTCAGCGTTGTCCATTGGAGCAGCTCATTCTGAAAGTCAAAATTCTGGACCTTGGTGAACCTAGAGCCCTCTTGGCCCTGGCTCTGGAACCTCCTAACATGGATAACATCACCAGGACTGTGCTACTTCTCAAAGAGGTAGACAAATATTCTCTGTTTGCGTTGGATTTTAACACATGTTTCGGACTCTGTTGTAATAAAATCATGCCAAACTTTCTGAAGATTGCCAATAATATCTGAAAATCATCCTCATAGCGCTGTGGTTCGATGGTTACGGTGTTTGACTCATGTGCGATGGTACACAGGTGCGAATTCTGACAGGAACGGGGTGCTTGTGTTCTTGGGCAAGACTCTTTGCTGTGGTTACCTCTCTCCACATAGGAGTATAACTGGGTACCTGTGAAGGTTTATGTAGAGACTACATGCGTTGATCCAGCAAGCTTCTGATTTTGTTTGTCGGATTAATAGTCTTTACAGGGTGTCTTAAAAAAAAGGAAACCGAGATTGGAAACGTCCATTGCTTGTATGCCATACATGTCAGTCGTGTATACCCGTCCTCTACAGTGCTAGTGGGTAAATTTTGGTGTAAATACAAGTCAACCGCAGCAACCAAGGGAACTTTTGCAGCATATATACACATCCTCCGCGGAATTAAACTGCAGTGCCTGATAAATTAACGTGTCATCCGTGGATAGTAACGATGTTTTGGGCCTTGTTAATGCGCTGATATTACCGCGTACAATTGTCCCCGACCTAGTGTGTACCGTAATTTCCTGCGGTAAAGACGCGGCTTATCTGACTTTCTAGACCACAAAAACATCGCCGCGCCTTATCTTTCAGTGCGCCGTATATGATGTCGCTTGAGTTCAAAGTGATGGTCTTTGTGTGAAGAATTCTTTGAACGCCGCAATCTTACTCAATAATGCAGTCAACCAATTAGCCCAACTCTCCGGACATTGTGACCGTGTTTCCATTAACAATGCCGCGATGTGTTGATCCCCCTACGACCGTACATGTATGTGATTTAGCACTCGGCAGCGTGCGTAGTCTTGTTTGCAAGACGTTTTTCGCGATGCGGGGCGCCCTCTAACGTACGCCGTAGACCACGCGCGAATTACCACATCGGCGGCCTACGCGCGCTGCATATACCGCGATTAAGATCGTCTTGCAAACAAGACTACAGCGTGCGCTGCATGACGCGTACAACAGCGATAAAAAGCTGGCCCGTACTATGTGGCCTTTTTCTAAACGTTTTTTTCGTCTACGTTCCGGCTTCATGCAATTCACCATCCGAACTACACAGCGCGGAGCATTCACAACGACTAGAAAAAAGACTAGGGGTGTCGCAATTAGGGATACCATGCACGCGATCGCTGCATGTGATGTACATGTGCTTGTACATGTGCATGCAGTTTATACTGCAGTGATACATGATATGTATCGGCAAACCTCGTGCGATATTGTGACAACTGGTTTGAAGTTTTCATACATTGTTTGCGTGCCAGATAAACTCAAGTACTCAGCAAATTCTTGCTTGGAATAGTGGGATCCTTCTAAGGCAACAAAATGACCCCTTTGTGGCGATGTACCTACACCGGGTGGCGCCTGGTGTTCTTCTGGGTGCGTTCAAGCATGCGCCTTATTCGGCAGTGCGCTTTATCTGTTGACGTTTGAAATTTGTTTGGGTGATTTTAGGGACCTGCGCCTTAACCGCCGTGCGGCTTTACCGCAGGAAATTACGGTAGTTCCACTTTACTAGTCATCCGTTTTGTGTGTATACGTCCTCCAGCGCGAACTGGTTAATGAATCTTTCACATTGATCTTGCACATAAAATAACTTTAGAATGTCTTATCTTTTGCAAGGTTGGTGCGTTGTCAACGAAAACCGGTGGCGTCACCACTCCGAGTGACAGTGACGGAGACCTGACGTTTGTTGGTCGGGTACTTGCAGCTCTTCCTGTTGATATCCGCATTGGTAAACTCTTGTTACTAGGCCACGTCTTCGATTGCCTCGGGGAGTGCCTTATCATTGGTAAGTACGCCCATTACGTCAGTTTAAATGTAGGATACACCATTTGCAGATATTGAAAATTTTTACTACTGAATTATTACTTATTTGAAACTTTGAAAGTAAATAATGATTCTAGGTATCCAGCAAAATGATGAAAAGAAAAAGAAAAAGAAAAACTGCCCGATGTCGGTTAAAAACGAACACCGTTTTTCTTGCTTTTTTTGTTGGCATCCCTGATTGTAAAACTTTGGACTGGTCAGTTAAACGATATTCACTATAAAATACACCCCCCCCCCCCTCAAATCGAACCATTTCTGATAATTCAAGCAATTACCAATAGTTAGTACAATCGTCCGACGATCTCGAATTAAAAATTTAAACTAGATTTTTCGGAGCAATTACTGGATATCTAGCGCAATCATTTTGCTGGATGCTTGGAATCATTATTTACTTTCAAATAAGTAAGATATTTCTTAATAGTTCCGTAGTAACAATTTTCAATATCTGCAAATGGTGTATCCTACCTTTAGAGACTGACGTTTCATATGCAAACTAAATTATTAGGAAGAGCAAACAGAAGTCAAACGTTTCAGTTTAGGAGCAAGAGTAAATAGAAAATTTGCAGGTAAATTTCTGTCTGGAACTAAATTCTACTATATTTGACTTAGACTGGGTACTAGGCCGCGTTTAATTAGTCTTTTAAAAACAAAAGGTTTGATAGTACCAATAAATTCTTGTGAGGTGTCATACTTGGTCAGATGTAAATTTCAGAAAAGATTGGATTGGAGATCTGTATTTGATATCAAGTATTTTTATACTAACTTGATTACAGTTTGGTTTTTCATTGATGAAAGAAAAACCACAACAAAAAATGCTGTTCTTAAAGTCTGGATCTCTGACCCTACTTCAGATGAAACAGAGTATATAGACATCAAGAAATTATCGGGATAGGGAACCAGACTAGCTGGTTTGCACCCATTTACCTAACCTTATTGCAAACGAAATTGATGTGAACATTCCACTTTTCTTGAAAAGACCATTACAACAGGTCTGAGAATATTGTTGATTGGAAGTCAAGTATTATCCTTATCTACCCAAATCCATCAAAATCCATTCCCTGTTTTGAAGAAGTTTGGCGGATTCAGGATATCTTCATATTGAACAAACTGGTGTAATCTGATGAATTCAGGATTGTAAGCCTAGCTATACTGCAGGATTGAGCAGTACTAGTATTGTACGATAGATTTTGAGGTGATGGATTTTGAAGACTATATAAAAACACACTACAAAATTTTTGTGTGTCAGCATGGTATCCTGAATCTGTCAGAATTCATCATACTTTTGCTGGTGGATTGTTGATGGATTCAGGATTTCTCCAGAATGTAAACTGATGGATTCTGATGGACTCGGGACACCAGCAGTTTTTGCATGACAAACTCGGTTGCCTTACTATTAAAATTACTCAAGGGGTCAGGGTTAATATCTTAATAATTCAGTCGTTTGGAAATGTTGTTCTATGTTTGGATATTGTTTGCAGGTGCTGGTCTTTCAATGAAGAGCTTCTTTGCCCGTCCCTACAAGGACCAACTTAAGGCATATGGGTGAGACATTCTTATTAAACTGGCTCCCCAAACGAAAATATCCGGTACCTTAACCAGTTCGTGCCGGATGACGTATACAAACGCAAAGTTTTCCCCATATTCAAAGCGGATGACGCATAAACATGCCACGACCAAGGCCAGAAATGTCTGTCAGCAGCGAGCAAGGCCGGAAATGCGTGGTTTGTGCTTCCCGATACTATCGGCCTGATCGAGTTTCGTTTAAAATAACGTGGGATGACGACTCGGTGATGTTAAAATAATCCTGGCGTGAACTGGTTAAGCTGTTATGCACAATTCGCTCCAGTTTTCTGTTTCTGCTGAATACTTTATAAGCAAGCACCACCAGATGGTGGTTATAACGCGAAGGCATCAACTTCCAAGTGCCCTCAATCTCCAAGTGCCCTCAATCCTGCATTTTGCAATGTTAATTTTGTAGGATTTGGGATGGTTAGGGTTAAAGAAGCTGAAAGCATTAAGATTATTTTTCCTGTGTTGATTTCAGTGCCAAGTTGGACTGGGCTGCCAACTCATTCAGCGATTCTATCGCAATCCTGAATGCCTACACCAAATGGGACCACCTCAGACAGACCAAAGGATTCCTGAGAGCTGGAATGGTGAGTTACCCTCTAGCCATATGTGACCCGCTCCATCGTAATCAGAATAAGTCGTTGGGCCGTTTTACACAATCGGCCGTTGAAGTGAACGCATGGGTGAAAATCGTGACCAAGTCGTTTTTCTGAACATTGTATTTTTAGGAAGTGTAGTTATCACAGATTATTGTCATTAATGTCTTGTATGTAAAAACGATCAATAACGATGAAAATAAAGAGGATTTGTGTGCGCTGTCTGTATGATTTTGGTCAATTTTGTTTATTTCAAACCTGTTTTTCTCGGAATGTGGATTTGGCAAATAAATATACACCTGTCATCTTCATCAGACCATAACTCGTTAAGCTAAGAAGATACACATTTGTGATGGGTATCATTAGAAAGCTTATGAAATTCCCTTTCTCACCATGTGCATATCCCAAAAATTCATTTTGAGACTTATTCCAGATTTCGATGGAGCGGGTCACATATGAACTCCAACTGTTATGCTAACATTGTTAAAGGTCATATACACCATTGGTATTTGCTTGAATTATCAGGAATGGGTGGATTTGGGGGAGTGTATTTTATAGTAAATATCGTTTAACTGGCCCGTCTGAAATTTTACAATCATGGAGACTAAAAAAAGCAGGAAAAACGGCGTTCGTTTTCAACCATTGTCAGGCAGTGGTTTTTGTGGTTTTTGTTTTTTTTCTTTTCGCGAACGTGAATTTGTTTTTATAAAATTTCAATTTTTGTAACAATTACAGGATATCTAGCCCAATCATTTTGCTGGATGCCTACAAGTTGCTCTAAATGTTCGGTACCAAACCTGCCAAAACCTGCAGTTGGAGTTTGATTGGCTTAGGGTAGTTAGGGTTAAAGGTCGTCATGTCTTTGTCATTATCTCAAAACGGCTGATATTTTCATGTGTTCGTCATTATTAAACAGAATTCCATTTTCTTTCTTTTTTCTTTTTTTTTTACAGAATGAAAGAAAGTGGGGGGAGAAGAACATGATTCAAATTAACCGAATGAGAGAGGTGAGTTTAATGATTTAATGGATTTGAGATTAGTGAGTTAATACTGTGTTTACAGCAATAGTCAACTCATCAAAACTCAAAAGTCATGTTTTGGATATACATGTATACTACAGAAAGGACATTTTTTATCAGAGTTTTTGGTTGTCTTGTGTGTCCAAACTTTTGTCCGAACAAAAAGTTTATATTGTCTTGCACAGAATACAGATTCAGTGTCCTGCCCCCCCCCCCCTTTTAATAGCTTTGTGTGCCTATATTTGCCACGTTTATCCCAAGAGGAAAATCATTAGGTTGGAACACGCGTTTTGGCGGTCCTTTTTTGTTTCTGATATCACAACTTTCACCGGAAACATTTTTTAATGTGCGGAAATGCATTCAACCATGCCTTGTTGGTCAAACACACTCGGTCTAACAGTACATATATATCCTCATTTTTGTATCCTTGTGAAGATATCTCTTTGTTCTCGTGTACAAAATGGTTAGAAAGTCGAGCACATTTTTCAAAATGCTCCTATTTCAAAATGCTCCTATTTCAACCCCAATTAATTTCCTGTGTTGAAATATTGACCCAATATTCCCTATATTATACCCTAACCCAAACACTATCTAACCCACATCCTAACCCTAGTTTTTGAGTAATTTGAGCAAAATCCAAAAATCTATTTCGTAAATTTCTTTATTCATCTATAGAAATTACCCTTTGGAGACCTTTTGACTCCCATTGTCCCCATTGTGTTCAGGTCTCCACAGGGTACCAAATTTAGAAACAAGCTACTTGCGTAGCAGACGATACACTCGGCACTCTTTTGTTAAACTTTGACCCAGGTTGCCGAGACTGTGAAGGAGCTCAGCGACAGACTTGCCAATTTCAACATCCAGTTGCCGAGGGGGCATCATAAGAAGTTGAGCCAAAGAGACCACAGCAACGACCAACTGATCCTTAAGGTACTTTTTCTCTCACTGTCTTGAGAAAACTGATCCCTAAGGTACTTCTTCTCTCACTGCCTTGCGAAAACTGATCCTTAAGGTACTTCTTCTCCCACTGCCTTGCGAAAACTGATCCCTCAGGTACTTCTTCTCCCACTGCCTTGAGAAAACTGATCCTTAAGGTACTTCTTCTCTCACTGCCTTGAGAAAACTGATCCTTAAGGTACTTCTTCTCCCACTGCCTTGCGAAAACTGATCCCTCAGGTACTTCTTCTCCCACTGCCTTGAGAAAACTGATCCTTAAGGTACTTCTTCTCTCACTGCCTTGAGAAAACTGATCCTTAAGGTACTTCTTCTCTCACTGCCTTGAGAAAACTGATCCTTAAGGTACTTCTTCTCCCACTGCCTTGAGAAAACTGATCCTTAAGGTACTTCTTCTCTCACTGCCTTGAGAAAACTGATCCTTAAGGTACTTCTTCCCCCACTGCCTTGAGAAAACTGATCCTTAAGGTACTTCTTCTCCCACTGCCTTGCGAAAACTGATCCCTCAGGTACTTCTTCTCCCATTGCCTTGAGAAAACTGATCCTTAAGGTACTTCTTCTCTCACTGCCTTGAGAAAACTGATCCTTAAGGTACTTCTTCTCCCACTGCCTTGCGAAAACTGATCCCTCAGGTACTTCTTTTCCCACTGCCTTGAGAAAACTGATCCTTAAGGTACTTCTTCTCTCACTGCCTTGAGAAAACTGATCCTTAAGGTACTTCTTCTCCCACTGCCTTGCGAAAACTGATCCCTCAGGTACTTCTTCTCTCACTGCCTTGAGAAAACTGATCCTTAAGGTACTTCTTCTCCCACTGCCTTGCGAAAACTGATCCCTCAGGTACTTCTTCTCCCACTGCCTTGAGAAAACTGATCCTTAAGGTACTTCTTCTCTCACTGCCTTGAGAAAACTGATCCTTAAGGTACTTCTTCTCTCACTGCCTTGAGAAAACTGATCCTCAAGGTACTTCTTCTCTCACTGCCTTGCGAAAACTGATCCTTAAGGTACTTCTTCTCCCACTGCCTTGAGAAAACTGATCCTTAAGGTACTTCTTCCCCCACTGCCTTGAGAAAACTGATCCTTAAGGTACTTTTTCTCTCACTGCCTTGAGAAAACTGATCCTTGAGGTACTTCTTCCCCCACTGCCTTGAGAAAACTGATCCTTAAGGTACTTCTTCTCTCACTGCCTTGAGAAAACTGATCCTTAAGGTACTTCTTCTCTCACTGCCTTGAGAAAACTGATCCTTAAGGTACTTCTTCTCCCACTGCCTTGCGAAAACTGATCCTTAAGGTACTTCTTCTCCCACTGCCTTGCGAAAACTGATCCCTCAGGTACTTCTTCTTCCACTGCCTTGAGAAAACTTATCATTAAAGTACTTCTTCTCCCATTGCCTTGAGAAAACTGATTCTTAAGGTACTTCTCCCACTGCCTTGAGAAAACTTATCCTTCAGGTACTTTTTCTCCCACTGCCTTGCGAAAAAAAAAAAATACCGTGACATGCCTTTGTGTATTAAATCTACCCTGCGATTTCATTTGTTTTTACCTTGACGGAATGTTCATTGCCTCGCGAGGCTGGCAGAATGTCACACATTGCTGTCCTGAAGTGGTGCCAATGCAATTTATGATTTCTTGCCAATCCAGTAGCGTCAAATAAGGCATGTGTACTAATTAAATTAATTAACATCAACCAACACTTTAGTGGCGGTACCATTTGCCCATGTATATTAAACAGAGAAGTGACTGATGGATTTTGGCGGATTTGGTCAATTACCTGGGAGAGGCAGTCGGGAGTTTATTAGATTTTAAACATTGATTTTTTTTCAGATTGTTCTAGCGGGAGCGTTCTACCCTAACTACTTCAGCTGTGAGCAACCAGATGAGGCCCAGGCACTGAAGCAGTTATCAGGCAAAGACCCATGCACCACTGTCATGGTAAGAAGCCAAGAACACCCCATCACCTAGGGAGGGGGAGGGAAGGGGATAATAAAGGAGTGGACATTTTTCAAAATTAGTAGAACAAAGCAAGTATACATTCAGTAACCCTATTTTCCCAGTGTAATTTACTGGAACCATACTCATCCTTACAAATTACAACACCATGTGTGACCTGTTCCAACGAAACTCGGACAATATCGCACAATGTGTTTTATTACAATGTACTCATGAAGTCATTTCGGGGTGGATTTTACCATTTTTAAGGTTTTGAGTTTTTTTGAATCTATTAATCTACAATCTCCCTAAATTTGAGAATATTCCGTCACCCAGAAGTGTGTTTTTTGTCGATTTTCTGAAACATTTGTGTATAGAAATAATACACTTTTTTGAACTTCAAAGCTGTTTATCTCATAATTAGGTTGTCAGTGTTTTATCACTTAATCCTTCCCCCAGGGGAGAGATAAATAGGGTTGGGGTAAAATGATACATCATTTAAAAGTTGAGAACCTAGAAAAGTTAAATCTAAAAAACAAAAATTTTACACTTTGTCCGGGTTTCGTTGGAGCAGGTCACATATGGCAAACTGTAAAACAAATTGTTGGACTGGAGGTATGCCTAACCCAGTGTAAAAGACTGTCGGTTTAGGGGTCCAGTACCCATCCTAACAGATCCCAACCAAACATGCTGTTGTCATTCCCTGCTGGGTCATTCCCTGAAGTTGAGACATGGTGCGACATGGCGTCCTTATTATGTGCAGAACTTGTTGTGAGGCAATTTCAATACTTCTACATATCACCACACAGTTTTTCTATGAATTTTAAAGTAAAACACACAGAATGGACCCCCATACAACCGTTAAGTTAGTTACTCTTACCTGAAATACGAGTGAATCAGTAGCTATAAACAATTTAACATGGTGTACCCTAGTGTGACAATTGTTACGTCGGAACATATTTTTCAACATATCCCCATTCCCTTGTAATTTATCTACAATAACATTATATAAATAGGCATGGTTCCATTTTGTGGTCAGTTTAGTATGCAGGGAAATTATATATAATAAATCTTGCAACACGACCACAACAATTAAAAGAGACTAGGCGTCCCCTGTTACATAGGAGTACTATGAATCAGTTCGTGCCGGAGGACGTATACACGCAAAGTTTTCCCCAGATTCAAAAACGGTTGACGCATAAACACGTCACAAGCAAGCAAGTAAGCAGCGAGCAAGGCCGGAAATGCATGGGTGTGCTTCCCGGTACCATCAGCCTAAACCCGCCTCAGATCGAGTGTCGTTAAAAAATAATCTCGCGCCTTGGCTCGGTGATATTAAAATAATCCCGGCGCGAACTGGTAAAATTTGTCGTAAAATGCCAAATTTCTTGGGAAACGAATATTCATGTTCGAATGGTACAAATTTAATTTGACCAATAATCTGTCAATAGATGGCATGCAACTAGAAGTGCCAAATTGGAAGAGTTGATTGTAATAAGAGTATTAAAAAGCTTATTATTATATTTAAAACTGCTGCAAACTGCTTACTGGCTGAAATTCTTCCAAATAGGCACTTTGGGAGACAAATTAGCGATAGTTTTGATTCACTTGGGAGACAGTGGCACTTAGGGAGACATTTCAGTGTCTCCCTAAGTGTCTAGCTACCCCACAAAACGATATTTGGGAGTTATTTTTGCTCGGAGAAGACAGATTTGGGTCTAAATAGCATAAATATGAAATTTCGTGGAAAAAGCTCCAGGTAAAAACGGGTTAGGTTACAATAAAGATTGTGCACGACTCTATGGGATTGTCTCCCAAAGCGCCCATTTGGAGGTATAATAATGACCTGAAATATACAAATCAAATAAGTTAAGAGGGCCTATTATTTTGAGCTTAACAAGATTTTCCTAAGAGAAAAAAAGAAATAAATAAAAATATATCTTGTTAACCAGTTCGAGCCAAGATTATTGTAACATTCTGTTCATGCCAGGAATATTTTAACATCACTGAGCCAAGGCGCGGGATTATTTTTTCGAAACTCGATCCGAGACGGGTTCAGGCCGATGGAACCGGGAAGCACACCCAAATCTACAAATCGTATCAGAATGATTGCAAAATTGTGTTTTGTTCTTATTTGTAGGTGAGTAGTCTGCCACCCCATGCTTACCTGTACAAGGCAGCCATCGCTAATCTCTTTGAGCAGTGCGGCAAGGGAAAGCATCTCTACTTTGAGGAATCAAAGTAAGTAAACTGGCTACAAAAACTAGCCGGCTCACCGACTAATCATGGTAATTTTCACGATAATTTCATATAAAGCAAGATATGAGACGGAGGAACCCCTCCTCCTTTGTGGCGGTCATTGTGGTTTGCAGAATGTTTTGTTTTTTTAGGAATTCTTTTCAGGTTTTCAGGGCAGCGCTTAGGTCTTCCACAGACACATCTCGCTTACACATAGCTACACATCACTGCATGGCATGGCTCCTTCTTACCTGACTGACTTACTCTCCTTGTATCAGTCAGGTAGGGCAGGGCTTAGGTCTTCAACAGACACATCTCGCTGACACATAGCTACAAATCACAGCATGGCATGGCTCCTTCTTACCTGACTGACTTACTCTCCTTGTATCAGTAAGGTAGGGCAGGGCTTAGGTCTTCAACATACGCATCTCGCTGACACATAGCTACAAATCACAGCATGGCATGGCTCCTTCTTACCTGACTGACTTACTCTCCTTGTATCAGTCAGGTAGGGTGGGGCTTAGGTCTTCAACAGACACCTCTCGCTTACACTTAGCGACAAATCACAGCATGGCATGGCTCCTTCTTACCTGACTGACTTAACTCTCCTTGTATCAGTAAGGTAGGGCAGGGCTTAGGTCTTCAACTGACACATCTCGCTGACACATAGCTACAAATCACAGCATGGCATGGCTCCTCCTTACCTGACTGACTTACTCTCTTTGTATCAGTCAGGTAGGGCAGGGCTTAGGTCTTCAACAGCGCATCTCGCTGACACATAGCTACAAATCACTGCATGGTATGGCTCCTCCTTACCTGACTGACTTTACTCTCTTTGTATCAGTCAGGTAGGGCGGGACTTGGGTCTTCAACAGACACATCTCGCTGACACATAGCTACAAATCACTGCATTGCATGGCTCCTCCTTATCTGATTGACTTACTCTCTTTGTATCAGTCAGGTAGGGCAGGGCTTAGGTCTTCAACAGACGCATCTCGCTTACACATAGCTACAAATCACTGCATGGCATGGCTCCTCCTTACCTGACTGACTTACTCTCTTTGTATCAGTCAGGTAGGGCAGGGCTTAGGTCTTCAACAGCGCATCTCGCTGACACATAGCTACAAATCACAGCATGGCATGGCTCCTTCTTACCTGACTGACTTACTCTCCTTGTATCAGTAAGGTAGGGCAGGGCTTAGGTCTTCAACATACGCATCTCGCTGACACATAGCTACAAATCACAGCATGGCATGGCTCCTTCTTACCTGACTGACTTACTCTCCTTGTATCAGTCAGGTAGGGTGGGGCTTAGGTCTTCAACAGACACCTCTCGCTTACACTTAGCGACAAATCACAGCATGGCATGGCTCCTTCTTACCTGACTGACTTAACTCTCCTTGTATCAGTAAGGTAGGGCAGGGCTTAGGTCTTCAACTGACACATCTCGCTGACACATAGCTACAAATCACAGCATGGCATGGCTCCTCCTTACCTGACTGACTTACTCTCTTTGTATCAGTCAGGTAGGGCAGGGCTTTGGTCTTTAACAGCGCATCTCGCTGACACACAAATCACTGCATGGTATGGCTCCTCCTTACCTGACTGACTTTACTCTCTTTGTATCAGTCAGGTAGGGCGGGACTTAGGTCTTCAACAGACACATCTCGCTGACACATAGCTACAAATCACTGCATTGCATGGCTCCTCCTTACCTGATTGACTTACTCTCTTTGTATCAGTCAGGTAGGGCAGGGCTTAGGTCTTCAACAGACGCATCTCGCTTACACATAGCTACAAATCACTGCATGGCATGGCTCCTCCTTACCTGACTGACTTACTCTCTTTGTATCAGTCAGGTAGGGCAGGGCTTAGGTCTTCAACAGCGCATCTCGCTGACACATGGCTACAAATCACTGCATGGCATGGCTCCTTCTTACCTGACTGACTTCTCTCCTTGTATCAGTCAGGTAGGGCAGCGCTTAGGTCTTCAACAGAATCATCTCGCTTACACATAGCTACAAATCACTGCATGCCATGCTGTGATTTGTAGCTATGTGTCAGCGAGATTGTTAAAGGCGTTATATAAATGCTCTATTATTATTATAATCAAGCCCTACATTGTATTGACTGAATACTCTAATACGAGCAGATATGCATCAGCTATGATGAACATTCTTTATTTTCAGGGCCTTTATAGAGTTTGAGCGCCCTCACACGGTGGCCACCTCTGAATCCAGCTCCATCTTGACTGCAGTTTACATGGCTGTAAAGATGAGGTATTGTCCATCTCAAAAATTCCACCCCCAAATCCCCCCCCCCCACCCTAAATTCACCCCCCGTTGAAAAAAAAAAATCTCCTGCCAATCAAATTGAACACCCCTCCCCCCCCCCACAAATAAACCCCCCCCCCCATTTTTTTGTTATAATAAATAAATTATAATAATAACTCCCCCCCCCCTCTTTTGTAAAGACCACAACATCTCTCTCCCCCCCCCCCTTTAAAAATTCCAATTCTCTTTTTCTCGTATTTTTTTCGTGGGTCTGCTAAAAAAGCCTGAAATTGTCTACTCTGCCTTGAACAAATAAAATGCAATGATCATAACGTCATGAACATTCTGTCTATTCATGGTTAGGATTCTACGCGTCTCCCTGGCCATCCAGATGTTCGAGATTAACGAGGCGGACGTCAAAGTTGTCGAAGAGGCCAAGGAGCTTGCCTCACAGTCATCAAGACAGCTCAGAACTAACAGGTGACTAGGCCTATTCCTAAACCTCCCCTCATAAACACTCTCAAAAAACTCTCAAACCCCAAACTGTCAAAGTTGTCAAAGAGGCTAAGGATATAGCCTCACAGTCATCAAGACAGCTCAGAACCAACAGGTGACTAGGCCTACCACCAAACCTCCCCTTATAAACCCCTCCTCACAAACCCTCAAACCCCAAAATGTCGTAGTTGTCAAAGAGGCCAAGGATATAGCCTTACAGTCAATCAGACAGCGCAGAACCAACAGGTGACTAGGCCTACCCCTAAACCTCCCCTTACGAACCCCTCAACCTTCAAACCCCAAACTGTCGAAGTTGTCAAAGAGGCTAAGGATATAGCCTTACAGTCATCCAGACAGGACAAAACTAACAGACTAGGCCTACCCCTAAACCTCCCCTCACAAATACTTTAACCAGTTCGCGCCGGGATTATTTTAACATCACTGAGCCGAGTGTGCTTCCCGGTACCATCGGCCTGAACCCGCCTCGGATCGAGTTTCGTTAAAAATAATCATGCGCCTCGGCTCGGTGATGTTAAAATAATTCTGTCGCGAACTAGTTAAACAGCTCTATGAAATTGACGCCTGGCTTCATTTGGTAAATTCTCAACAAATGACATTCACAACCATTCACTTTCATCCTCTGAGAAGTAACTATGTAGTTTGTAAAGTTGGCTACGAGTTTCTGACATCCACAGTCGAGTATTCGAGTACTTGTTTTAGATGCACAGCCCTACCCCTGACAAATGTGAATGGCTTTGGCAAAACCTGCCACTTCTAGAAATGTCCCATTATCCGGGATAAAAAATATTTAACTTCAATGAAATATTTTTTCTTAATTCGTCTTTTACTAGTTTGCATCAGATGAGGTATAAAAATGTCAATTTTTACCGAGTTTCAAAATGGATGACGAATAAACACGTCAATAGCTTGCAAGACGGAAATGTCTGTCCGCAGCAAGCGACACCGACAAAATATCATGGGTGTGCTTCCAACTAATATCGGCCGGAACCCCGCCTTGGCTCAAGTTTCGTGAAAAAGAATCCTGCGCCTGGGCTCGGTCAATCTAAAAATCTAAAAGGAAACTTTGTTGTTTTATTTTGATATTTTGTTTCTTCCAGATTGTCTGCTTCGGTAGATACCAGTGCTCCCAGACAGGTTCCCTTGCCTCCAGCCAATAAGAACTGGATTGATATCTATGTCACTGAGGTAATGTGTTAACTTGACCTGCCGGTTACCAACTCAAAATGGCACGTGATACCGGTTGATCTGATTTGCTGTATTTTGTGGAAGTGCCTAGTGTTTTGTTTTGAAGTATTTTGTGGCCTGGTTGTCGGGGGCATTAAATTTGTGGCCTGCGGGTAGTTCTGCAGGTTGGGGGTTCAAGCTCAGCCTGGGCTAGGACACTTCTACACATATTATGGGTAGAGGTATTATTAATGCCTTGCTGTGGACTAGTTACCCATCCCAACCCTATTCGTGCTGTGAAGAGATCAGAATGTCTTGTTTCAGTGTGAAGGGCTGGTTCTTCCACTTTCCTCTATTTACCCACACCTTGAGTGGCCTTTGGCCTTGTGATGGGCGAATTGCAAAAAACAAAATGGCAAAATGAGACGGAACTGGGAAGAGGTTGAAATGAGTGTTTACAGGTATTTGCAAAGAGGATTAAATTTTCCTTGTAATGCTGTTTCTTGCTTTTTAGTCGGACATTCCTTTAACAAATTATGGCTGTTTAAAATTCGCATTTATCAACATCTCGCAAAAGTAAAATGTTTAGGAAAAAGGCCTTTGAAGTTTCGAGTTTTGTACATCATGTGATATGGAAAAATGCCAATTGTTAGTCGAGCTGATCTACACCAAAGGACCAGTAATTCCCACTATTTTCCAGAAACAAACCATGCTGTATTTGTTTTACTACACCTCATATACATTCACTGCCTTTTCGATAACGGCCTCCGTAGATTTAGCATCTTTATTCAGCACAAGATATTCAAGTTCTTAGTCAGTCAATGATGAAAATCTAGTAACGCTAATACTGATACTGGTTTCGTAAAGATTACATGCCACAGACTACATGTCTATGAGGCCGATCCCAGAGGGAATTGTTGGTGCTACCAGAAAAGAATATTGCACAGCAGCGAGCTTGATACTCACTGGGATGACGTCACCTGACGAGCGGCAGAATAGGCCAATGACGTGCTCCGATTTGCTTATGAATATTTATGAGGTGTAGTAATAAAGGTTACTACACTATCGGTCATTTGTTGTTACATTATCAGTAAATGATGAATATACAGTATCGGTCAATTTGTGTGACATTAACCGTTGGTTACTACATTAACCGTTGGTTACTACATTAACCGTTGGTTACTACATTAACCGTTGGTTACTACATTAACCGTTGGTTACTACATTAACTGTTGGTTACTACATTAGCCGTTGGTTACTACATTAACCGTTGGTTACTACATTAACCGTTGGTTACTACATTAACCGTTGGTTACTACATTAACCGTTGGTTACTACATTAACCGTTGGTTACTACATTAACCGTTGGTTACTACATTAACCGTTGGTTACTACATTAACTGTTGGTTACTACATTAACCAATGGTTACTACATTAGCCGTTGGTTACTACATTAACTGTTGGTTACTACATTAACCGTTGGTTACTACATTAACCGTTGGTTACTACATTAACCATTGGTTACTACATTAACTGTTGGTTACTACATTAACTGTTAGTTACTACATTAACTGTTGGTTACTACATTAACCGTTGGTTACTACATTAACCGTTGGTTACTACATTAACTGTTGGTTACTACATTAACTGTTGGTTACTACATTAACTGTTGGTTACTACATTAACTGTTGGTTACTACATTAACCGTTGGTTACTACATTAACCGTTGGTTACTACATTAACTGTTGGTTACTACATTAATTGTTGGTTACTACATTAACCGTTGGTTACTACATTAACCGTTGGTTACTACATTAACCGTTGGTTACTACATTAACCGTTGGTTACTACATTAACCGTTGGTTACTACATTAACCGTTGGTTACTACATTAACCGTTGGTTACTACATTAACCGTTGGTTACTACATTAACCGTTGGTTACTACATTAACCGTTGGTTACTACATTAACCGTTGGTTACTACATTAACCGTTGGTTACTACATTAACCGTTGGTTACTACATTAACCGTTGGTTACTACATTAACCGTTGGTTACTACAGGGCGTCCCAAAAAAAACTATACACTTTTGAAATGGCTGCCGAATAAAAAATATATGATTCTGGGGTAAACGTTTTATATGTATGGAAAGCTCATAAACTCAACTTTCATAGGACACCAAAAAGTCCGAAAATTATTTATGCTTGGGTGAGCACTGCTCACTTTTGTAAAGGGTATGAAAATTAGGTTGCGCAGGATTTACCCTTTCAATTTGTGAGAGGTAAATCCTTTGGAGCTTACAAAATCGAGGGTGATATGATACATTCATGATTTGCTGAGTGAATTTCATGGTTTATTAAACCAAATTGTTATGCATGAGTGAACAGGAATTGCATTTTTTATTGTAGCATTGTAACTTTCCCTGGTAGACTCAGTGGTGTGTGTTCATGGGAGTCAGGATGGGGTGATGGTACATGTTGTAATTTCCATGTTACAAACTGTTATTTTTAACATCTGTGACTTTGAATAAAAACCTTCACCCCACATTTCGGCATACAGGCAACACCACAGTGTCGAGACTGCTCTCATAAAGGTTCACAACGACCTTCTGCAGTCTCTGGATAATAGAAATGAAGCAGTTCTTGTCTTGCTGGATCTAACATCTGCATTTGACACCGTGGATCATCAAATACTACTCTCCAGACTCAAGGAAAGGTTTGGAGTGACTGGTGTCGCACTGAATTGGCTTGCTTCATACCTCGCAGAGAGAGAACAGAGCGTGACAATTCAAGATGCGACATCTGCACCTACTAGCCTTCGTTGGGGTGTGCCACAGGGATCGGTTATTGGCCCACTCCTCTTCATCTGTTATACGACTCCTCTCCAAGATGTTATACAAGGTCATGGCTTCTCTGTCATGATGTATGCAAATGACACCCAGCTGTACCTGTCTATTAAACCGACAGAAAGAGAACAGACGTCTGAGAAACTAGATGCTTGTCTTCGAGACATCCGCAACTGGATGGAGAGCAACCACCTTGTACTCAATGATAGTAAGATGGAAGTACTGCATTTGTCCTCACGCTTCGGTCCTTTACAAGAACTGGCTTCAATTATTCCAGACACCTTTCCAGTCAAGCCCTCTACTTCAGTTCGTAACCTTGGCGCATACTTCGATAGTCACCTCACTATGCGTCGTCATGTGAATGCAGTATGCAGCAAAGCTTCTCTGGCACTCAGGAGGATTGGAAGCATCCGTCACTATCTAGACAACCACACAACAGAGGTGCTTGTCCATGCCTTCGTGACTTCTGTACTTGACAACTGCAATAGTCTTCTGCTGGGTTCTCCGGATAAGGACATTGCCAAGCTCCAACGGGTACAGAATTCAGCTGCACGACTGGTATCGCGGTCCAAGAAGAGGAACAACATAACACCCGTCCTAAAGAGCCTACACTGGTTACCAGTTCAATCTAGAATTCATTACAAAGTTATGCTCATCATTTTCAAAGGCATCCACGGTCTGTGCCCAAATTTCATCTCCCAACTTGTTATCCCTTATACGCCATCAAGATCCCTCAGGTCATCCACACAGCAGCTCCTCACCATCGGTTCAGGCAGGACCAAAACCTATGGAGAAAAGACATTTTCGATTGCAGGCCCACGGCTCTGGAACTCTCTTCCACAATCTCTCCGATCCGAAACTGAACTGCAACTTTTCAAGAAACATCTAAAGACCCATTTGTTTAAATTGGCTTTCCAGTGACTGTTATCAACCAACTGACACACAGCTATTTTTTGTTTTGTTCACCATTTTATTTTGCATTAATATTGACTGTTAAGCGCATTGAGAGATCCGGTGGATCTGAAATGCGCTATATAAGAACCTGCTATTATTATTATTATTATTATTTCAGTTATTGTAAGATTAGTTGAACATCTCATTGATTTACTTAAAGGTAGTATACACCATTGGTAATTTTTTGAATTATCAGGAATGGGTGGATTTGGGGGGTTGTATTTCATATTAAATATCGTTTAACTGACCTGTCCGAAGTTTTACAATCATGGTTGCTGAGAAACGCAAGAAAAACGACGTTCGTTTTTAACCGGAGTCGGGCAGTTTTTCTTATGTTGTTTTTGTTTTTTCGCGATCGCCGTCCGGCGAGAATGAATTTTGGTTTATACAATTCAATTTTTGGGAACAATCACAGGATATCTAGGGCCCTCATTTTGCTGGATGCCTGCAATCATTATTTACTTTCCAATAAGTAAGATATTTCTTAATAATTTGGTAGTAAATTTTTTCGATATCTGCAAATGGTGTATACTACCTTTAATAACCAAATGGGGATTATGTAAATTGATTATTCAAATACGGTTTGTTGAAAAAAGGAATGTCACAGATGTTGGCTACTTATTCTTCAGGTTACCCATTTACCTGAAGAATAAGTAGCCGACATCTTGGACATTCCTTTTTTCAACAAACCGTATTTGAATAATCAATTTACATAATCCCTACCTGGGTATTAAGTAAATCAATGAGATGCTCAACTAATCTTACAATAATTGAAATGTGGGGTGACGGTTTGTATTCAAAGTCACAGATGTAAACAAATAACAGTGTGTAACAGTGTGTAACATGGAAATGACACATAAATGGATTAAGAATAATTTAAGAGCTGTAAGTTGTTACTCAGTCCTCATTCATCTTGGACTGACCACCAAAGATGGAAAGGCCTCAGTTTTCACCACAGCAGCGTTCTTTTATGGTAACAGAATACCTTCGCAGTAACAGTGCCACTGCTGTCCTTCGGAGGTTCCGGCAGGTCTTTCCGAATGTAAGATGCCCAACACGCGCAACAGTCTACTGTAATGTCAGAAAATATCGGGAAACAGGATCCAGTCATAACCAGAATCAAGGAAGGTCTGGGCGGAGAAGAACTGGAAGATCAGCGGACAACATCGCAGCTGTACGCCAAGCTCTTCAAGATCACCAGGATGGTACAATTAGCAGTCGCCGTAATGGAATAGGGATTCCACATACAACCTTCAACAGGATTACCCGACTAGACCTGACATTTCATCCCTATCAGATGATCAAGCGGCATGAACTGCTTCATGGTGATCACCAGCGTCGCTTAAGGTTTTGTCAGTGGCTGCTTCAAAGACCTGCCCGCTTCCTGGATGACTTTCTCATTGGAGATGAGTCTGGCTTCGCCTTGAATGCCCAAGTGAATACCCACAACCTGAGGGCATATCGAGAGCAGGGACACCCTCCTGACGAGTTTCACTATGAACGTAGTAATAGCAGATTTAAGGTAACTGTTTGGGCCGGCCTCACAGGGAATGGAAACATCATCGGACCAGTTTTCTTCGACAACAATGTCAATGGAGCTGCCTATGTCCAGATGATAGATGAGGAAGTTGTCCCTGCCCTTGACATGATTCCAAGATACCGCCGTCGTCGAAACGGTCGCTTTCAGCGTGTATGGTGGGCACAAGATGGAGCTCCTTGTCATCGTTCGAGAGCAGTGACAGAGCGTCTCACCCAGCTGTTCGGTGATCGGGTTGTTTCTTTACATCGAGATGTTGAATGGCCCCCGCGTTCCCCTGACCTTACGCCCCTGGATTTCTTCTTGTGGGGATATCTGAAGGCGAAAGTATACACTACCCCTCCAGCCAACTTGGACGAGATCAGGGGAAGAATCACCCGCGAGATGGATGACCTCAGGCGAGACAGACCAATGGTCAGGAGAGCTGTACGGGACATGATGAAGAGAGCACACTGTTAGAAAAGGGGTGTTATATCAACACCGAAAAACAGTGTTCACTGAACACCGTTTTTCAGGGTTCATTAGTTGCCATCACCAATTTTCGGTGTTGGCCCTGAACACCGATAATCGGTGTTGAGTGATCACCGCTGGACAGTGTCCATTTTTGAACACCGTTAAATAGTGTAGCTTGAACACTGATGATCAGTGTCAAGTGAACATGCCGAACAACGGTGTAGCTCACCTGGACACTGAAAACTAGGGTTTATTCAACACCCTTGGGCGGTGTACATCCTTACTCGACACCGAGAAACAGTATTGATCCAACGCCAATATTCGGTGCAGAATGAACACCGAAAAGTAGTGTTGAATTTAGTGGACACCATTTTTGAACACCAAACAATGGTGTTCAATCAAGTGAACACCATTTTGAACACCGACAAATAGTGTTCAATTGGGTGGACACCATTTTGAAAGCAGAAAACGGTGTTCAATCAAGTGAACACCGTTTTGAATACCGAAAAGTAGTGTTCAAATGAAGTGAACACTGTTTTTCGGTGTTGGGGTAACACTACTTTTCTAACAGTCTTGCAAGACTGTGCATCGAAAGAGAAGGTGGACATGTGGACCATTGAACTGGAAGACTTCGATTTTTAGTTTCCATTATCAGATATTTTCTCCCCTTTTTTTCTCTTACAAGATGGATGAAACAGTTGTAAAATTGAAAACTGAAAAGAAATACTGACATGTTTATTTTACAAATTTGTGAATTTGTGTTAAACTGTACACTGCAAAAACTGTGGTGTTAACATTTTAACACCAATGTTTTTTTAAATCTTTTGGAATGAAAATTGGTGTTAAAATGAGTAAAATGATTCTTGAAGTATTAGTTTCAAATCAAATACTGGTGTTACGTACTTTTGGTGTTAAATTTGACCTAGCGCATGCGTGTGTAAAATAAAGCCCTCTGATTGGTCGATAAGAAATTATGGGATATGTTAACATATTTTACCATAATATGTAATTATTTGAACGATTCCATGATTGAATTTTGATTTTTGTGCAAACATAGTTAACAATTCGCGTTACATTTTATTCGTTTTTTAAATGTTGACATTATTCATAAAAACTATCTGTGACTTCGTCGTGGGCAAAAAAAGCGCAATATAAAACTAACTAACGGCAATGGCTATGTGTGTAGTACGTATTCAGTAGGAATGGGTTATTATTGTATATGGATGTGTAATGTGTAATAAGTCATTTGTTGGTAATATTTCATAACGTAATTTGTCTATGCAGTTAATATGTACACAATTATAGTGTTAAAACAGTAAATCTTTTCGCTAGAATGACGAGCAAATGACGTGATATCCACGCCCCCGAAATGTTGCTATCAGGGTGTACACCAAAATTGGTGTTCAAATAATTTGATTCCCAAACTGGTGTTATTCAACACCCAAATCCCTGCCCAAAATAAACACCAGGAAATAATCAAATTTGCACCATCGGTGTACAATTTAACACCCCAGTTTTTGCAGTGTACCGTAATTCTTGTGCAAAACTCAAGTGCTAAAATGACTGAGTTATTGATTAATTACGATTGATTTATTGAATGATTAAATTGATTGAAATACTGAATGGTGATTGAATGCTTGATTGATTAATTGATTGACCGATTGACTGATACATTGTTGATTAAGTGATTGATAGCTGAATGTTGATTGTCTAATGAATTGTCAAGATATGCACAAGCACACCCAGGCAGAGAAAGAGAGAGAGAGAGAAAGAGAGGGGGGGGGGGGGGGGGGGGGGGGGGGGTGGGGGGCATACATGTCATCTTGACCCTTATCCCATCCACCCAACAAAGTCCTACCCTACATTTCACCTCCCCTGCACTATGTACCATCACCCCGTCCTGACTCCCATGAACACACCACTGAGTCTACCATTGAAAGTTACATTGCTATACGCTAATAACAAAAGCAATTCCTGTTCACTCATGCATAACATGTTAAGGCCCAGTCACACCGGGCTTGCGACCAGGTTACGACCTAGCTGCGACCGAAACATATTGCAATCCTGGGCAAATCGTACAAAGAGCGTGCGACTGGTCGCAGAGGTCGTGGGTCATCGCCACAGCAAAATCAGTCGCAGCAAGGTCGATGGTCATGTTCAAAACTTCTGACCTGCGATTCCAAATCGTAAGAGGTTGCAGACAGGTCTTACATGGTCGTACCACCAATCGTGCATGCTCGCACCACCAGTCGTGGATGATCGCGGGTCCCACAGTCGCACGATTAGTCGTGCAACTGGTTGTAGGTATACACGACTGATCGTGCGAAGTGGTCGCAGGTATACACGATTGCTCGTACGATCAATCATGGGTACCTGGGACTAGTCGCACGATTACCTACGACTGATTTTGCGATCAATCTTCTCCAATCGCTTGTCGATCGCACGACCAAGCGTGCCACCCAATTGTACGTACCCAGTCTTAAGGCCCAGTCACACCGGATCGTACGATTTCTGGATCGTGCGATTGGTGCGATTTAGCAGAGGTACGACCAATCGCCAATGTTTTGCGACGATCTTCATAGCGGTCGTATGCTGTGATTGCTCTTAAGACTGGTACGTACAATTGGTGGCACGCTTGGTCGTGCGATCACAAGCGATTGGAGAAGATTGATCGCAAAATCAGTCGTAGGTAATCGTGCGACTAGTCCCAGGTACCCACGATTGATCGTACGAGCAATCGTGTATACCTGCGACCACTCGCACGATTCAGTCGTGTATACCTACAACCAGTTGCACGACTAATCGTGCGACTGTGGGACCCGCGATCATCCACGACTGGTGGTGCGAGCATGCACGATTGGTGGTACGACCATGTAAGACCTGTCTGCAACCTCTTACGATTTGGAATCGCAGGTCAGAAGTTTTGAACATGACCATCGACCTTGCTGCGACTGATTTTGCTGTGGCGATGACCCACGACCTCTGCGACCAGTCGCACGCTCTTTTGTACGATTTGCCCAGGATTGCAACATGTTTCGGTCGCAGCTAGGTCGTAACCTGGTCGCAAGCCCGGTGTGACTGGGCCTTTAAGAGCAATCACAGCATACGACCGCTATGAAGATCGTCGCAAAACATTGGCGATTGGTCGTACCTCTGCTAAATCGCACCAATCGCATGATCCAGAAATCGTACGATCCGGTGTGACTGGGCCTTTAATCCCATAAACCACAAATTTCACTCAGCAAACCCAAACTCATCACAATTGATCATAAATTGGTCATATCATCCTCAATTCCGTAAGCTCCAAAGCATTTACCTCTCACAAATTGGAAGGCTAATTCCTGCGCAACCTAATTTTCATACCCTTTACAAAAGTGAGCAGTGCTCACCCAAGCATGAATAATTTTCGGACTTTTTGGTGTCATATGAAAGTTGAGTTTATGAGCTTTCCATACATATAAAACTTTTCCCCCAGAACCAGATATTTTTTATTCGGCAGCCATTTCAAAAGTGTATAGTTTTTTTTGGGACGCCCCGTACATTAACCGTTGGTTACTACATTAACCGTTGGTTACTACATTATCAAAATGTTCTAAGCATCTCAAGGACGGACTACTGTTTGATTTTCTTTCATTTTTTTTCCTTTGGTCGTTTTTCATTTGTAGGTTGTGGACGGCAATCGTTTCTGGGCCCACTATGCCGATCAGGAAACCTTCAAGCATCTAGATAACATCATGAGACAGACTAACTCTCCAACCATGGGCAGTGCACCGGTGAGTGTAATCAATAATGAAACAATTGGCTTTAGGTAGTGTTGCTAGCTTTGTTCATTTGGCATGATCCCTGTCTACATGGCATATGTGAAAGGTTCTGGGCAGAAGATAAATTGAGGATTTCAAGCATTGAGAAGGATAATTATATTTTTCTTACAATACTCTTTGTTGTGTCTTTTGACTAGCGCCTCTTGAACAAAGATTGGCAAAATAGGGCTGGATAGCTCAGTTGGGTTTCAAAAGCTAGAATATACAAAACGGAGAGAAACTAAAATATTGTCCTCATCGCCTAAAGTTTCACTCTGCCCAATAAAAACACCAATTCTATATTATGAATAATAAATAGAATGTATCAGAGGTGATTATGAGTAAAACAACATATTTTTATATTTTACAAATGTCTTTGCTAGCTTGACGAGCAGCCAAAAGCTGGAGTGTATTGCTTGGCTCCGTTTGTCGATGAAGAAAATGACAAGAACTACTACCGATCGCGTGTTGAAGCCGTGCAGACTAACGGAAACAGAGTCAGGGTAGGTTTTTTAATACTGGCATCCCACTGCCTGCACCGGATTATATGCATGACTGCACAGCTGCCTTGTGTATAGTAGCTGCACTGCACAATGGACCCGAGCGTGCAGCTACCACAGCTGTCCACAGCATTCCGGATGGATTAGTTTGTTTGTTTGTTCGTTTGGTTTATTTCCATCCGTACATTAAACTAACAGCATAACAACAATTATAATATGTGACCTGTTCCAACGAAACCCGGACAAAGTCGACTTTTTAGTTTTTCAGATTTTGCTTTTTTCAAATTCTCTAGGTTCTCAGCTTTAAAATGATGTATCATTTACATATGTACCCCCACCCTATCTTCCCTCGGGTCTGGATTTAGTGATAAAACCCTGACAACCTAATTATGAGATAAACAGCTTTGAAGTTCAGAAAAGCTATTATTTCTATACACAAATGTTTCACAAAATTGACAAAAAAACACACTTCTGGTAGACGGATTTTGTTCAAATTTGAGGAGATTGTACATTAATAGTGAGTGACTTAGGAAAACCTAAATTCTCAAAATGGTAAAATCCATCCAGAAATGACTTCAGGAGTACATTGTGACAAAACACATTGTGCGACTTTGTCCGGGTTTCGTTGGAACAGGTCACATATGTTAACGAATAATGTAAAAATGGGGTTAACATCCAGAGGGGGTATGACCCTTCTGTAGTGGAGTACCCAGACTGCTATTGGTTCATTGTATCAATTTTTCATTATAATAATAAAAGATAATATACTATCCCTTGATCAGCTAAGAATAAGAAGTAAAGTTAAAACAAAATTAGTGAGCCGCGGCTGTAGCAGCAAAGAACCAGTTTGCGCCTGGGATTATTTTAACATCACCGAGCCGAGGCGTTATTTTTAACGAAACTCGATCCGAGGCGGGTTCAGGCCGATAGTACCGGGAAGCACACCCACGCATTTCCGGCCTTGCTCGCTGCTGACAGACATATCCGGCCTTGCTCGTGACGTGTTTATGCGTCATCCCTTTTTAATCTCGGGAAAACTTACATGTATACACGTCCTCCGGCGCGAGCTGGTTAAGTTCATTGATTTAACCCCTTTACAAGCAAAATTTGCAAGTATAGAAGTGTCTTGGAAAAGCAAGGGTTAAGGATGGATTTTCTGTGTTTTTTTTCCAGTTTAATTACGAAAAAACATAGATTGTTTTTCTAAATTGTTCCTTCTGTTTAAAGCTATAACAGACCTTTTGTCAGTTGTGCATTTTTATCTATTAGGGAGACCGGCGAAACCCCTGACGCAGGAAAGCCTTTGCCATGCCCTGGAAGGCCCGGGCCTCTTTGCCAACTAATCCTCCTTTTGTGCATGTAAATCATCCAACAAAAGCCCCCCTGGCAATCATTAAAGCTGGTCCTCTGGCCGCTTTGCCCAGCTACAGTCCATCCAAGCGTAGCTCATTATCTCGGGACCTTTGTTGGAAGTGTATTGTGGAGTAAAACCACTTAACACATAGGAATTTCTTTGAGGGGCTGACATGGACATGCCACTGAGGAGACGAGGAATACCGATCAATAAAACTGGGCTTACTGATCAATAAAGCTCTGGGCGAAGTTAACCACAAGTCCAGAATGTCAACCACGAAAATCAGACGAAAATCAACCACGAAAATCAAAGACGAAAATCAAAGACGAAAATCAAAGACGAAAATCAAAGACGGCCGACATGGCAGTTGGGTTTTCTTTTGTTATACAGTAATTCACACCAGCTGCACACATACAAAGGGGAGCTTATCTGTCACTCAAGTCTGGGCCTGCCAGGAAGGTGTGATGTAGTCTATTCATTGGATGTGTGTCTTTTGTCAATGGATTAGGATTAACAAGTCTGCAAGGCCCAGGTTTTCTTCAGGCCTTGCTCGGCATTTGAAAGGCTTTCATGCGTCAGAGTTTCGCCGGCCTCCCTAACCTGATGAAGTTTTATCTCTGTGAATTATGTAAATTCCAAAAGGACAATATTATAAAATTTCAGTTTCAATTCAAAATTTGCCGGGTGACAATTTGAATTGCAACCACAATCGGCCTTCGGGGTGCATTATCAGTCAGCCGAGTGCATCTACGCGCTTGTCATGCACTGAACTGACAACAAATGTGTGTGTGTGCCCGCACCATTCCCAGACTACAAACCAACTACTACTGGAAATTTCCAAAAATGCGTCTGTGCGACACATTTTTGGAAATCTTTTATTATTTTCTTCAAAATGTTCTACATGCCAGAAGTAATAATTTCACAGGGAGTTTAGTGTCATTAACATCTTTACAAACAAGTAAGCTTTTCAACATTATTTTGGTTGGTTACTTTTGGGATTGCTGAAAAAAAAGTATACATCAGCTTTAATATGTGACTTGTTCCAACGAAACTTGGACAAAGTTTTATTAATTTTTTTATTTATTTTTTTTTAAATTTTCTAGGTTCTCAGCTTTAAAATGATGTATAAGTAATCCCACCCTATCAGGGTTTTTCCCACAGTGGTCGGTGCCAAAAAACGAGAATTTTGAAAACATTTTATTACCCGTTTGTGAAATTTTCCCGATCTACTGAATAAAGATTTTTGTTCAAATCTGATCTATCTGGTCTTCAGGTGTTCTATTTGGACTACGGGAATCTAGGAGAAGTTGACAAGCAGGAATTGAAAAAGATGCCGAGGAGTCTACTAGAAATTCCTTTCCAGGTACAATAAGAGGGGACGAAAACAGTAATCTTGTTTCCTTTTGATGTTTATTTGTGTAAGCATGTCCTCGCAGAGCATTGTCAGGAATTCAAGTATTCTTACTTTCAGGTATTCCTAGTTTGTTTACCTTTGCACCAGATTTTTCTTACTTTAAACCCTAACTACCCTAAGCCTATCAAACTCCAACTGCAGGTTTCGCTAGGTTTTGGCAGGTTTAGTACCAAACATTAGCAACTTGTTGTTGGACTTTGTTTGACTCAGTACAAAAGGCCCAGGGAGACCCTGTGGAATTGTGTGAGGTTCAGGGCAGAAAGAAATGAGACTTGTAAATATGTTGGAGTTTGGGGAATACACAGGCATTTATGCGTGGGTGAGCTCAGGCTGGTCACAGCACAGTTCCTGGTCAACTGGGTGTCAACATGTGTGTCCCCACTCAAACACAGTCCAATATGCAGAACCAATGGCCAGTCATCACAGCCCTGATCCTGAACACTTAACAATGCATAGACCCATCTGTACCAAGTCAATCAAACTTCAACAAGTTGGAGTTTGGCAGGTTTAGTGGTGTTAGGTTCAGTACTAATAATTACTGAACCTGTGTGCAGTTGTTGAAGTTTGTTAGGCCCAAAAGAGAAAGTTGTCAGTCTGTAATATATTTTGCCTCATGACCGAACAGCGTATCCACTGGATGATAGACTATGGTGGCTATTTAGTGTGGAAATCCCTCTTTAGCCAGGCCACCATGTTCACTGCAACAAATTGGATATTAGTCAAAATAATTATCCTGAAATTGTGTAAATTCATCGGAGAAAAAAAATCGGGGAATTTTGTTTTTTATGAAATGGTGGGATCCTGGAAGAGCGCAGTACCTTCTAAGAGATTTGGATGAGATTTGAAGGTTTGCTTGGCGAAAAGGCAATAAGATAAATCTAAGAGATTTGTTGAGGAGGGAGCACAAGTGTGGTGAGTACAGAGCTTGCCAAATAAGGCTTATGATACTGTGGACATGGGCGAGTATCAATGGCAATTTATTTCTAAAAACCTGCAAAAGTAGGGACTGAAAACCCAATCCACATATTGGCCCAGGCGGGATTCGAACCCGGGTCACAGTGGTGGAAGGCGAGGAAAGAACCGCTGCGCCAACCTGACTCCCCTGATTGTTCATATTTTCTGTTCTTTTTCCCTTCCAGGCCTTTGAGTGTGTACTTTGCGAGACAAAACCATTCTATCATCTGCCTAACAACCAGTGGTTGCCCGTAGCAACCCAGAGACTCGCTCAGCTGGCCTGTAATAGAATCATGACGGCGAAAGTAAGTGGTTCCTTTAATATGTATTTCTTTTCAAAAATTTTTTTTTTGTATTCACAAATGCCAGAATTGTATCGACTCAAATCTGTGACTCGACTTGAGCCGGCCCGTACGCAGAATTTTGTATGGGGGGTGCGAATTTGTACTGATGGGACCAAAAATGAAACCAAACATGTTTGTGTGCCACTAACATTATTTCTACATAAAAATACCATTGTTTACCCCTAAAAATGTGGACCTTTTAGTAATTTGGGGGGCAAATTTGTACTGATTGGACCAAAAATAGGACCAAAAATTGAACCAAAATTTGTCGTGTGCCAGTACAGTTATTTCTACATCAAAATACCATTATTTACCCCGGAAAATGTGGACCTTTTGGTAATTTGGGGGAGGGGGGTGGGTGCGTACAGGCCTGTTGAGTCGCATTTGTTGGCGATTCTACTTGAGTCCCTACAAGTAAATGACTCAACTTGACTATTGTAAACAAAAAAAGTGACTTGACTTGAGTCCCTCATTAGAACCCTTGACTCGACTCAAGGCTAACAGCACTCAAGTCCCAGAAATAAGAGCAAAACTTAGCAGAAAATAGTATTAACGGTGCAAAATGTATGTTCACGTCACTTTGCAAATACAGTGTAGTACAGCTACCGTTTATCATGTACACAAAATCCTTGTGAAATTACACATTTATTGCGTATTGACTATCTGTGGTTTTATCATTGGCTTCGGGCATTTTCTGAAGAAAAAAAGCCAACAAATTATTATTTCACTTGTTTTGTTGTGTAGTGTCCAAATATTTGTGTCCAAATATTTGACTTGACTTGACTGCACACTGTGACTCGACTCGGGTCGACCTTGATCATCATTTTAAAATGACTAGACTCAAGTCATAACAATAAGTGACTCATTACAACTCTGAAAAAGTATTAATTGCAATTTGCACTGTGGTCCAGTGACTTGTGTGTGATTGTATGTGGGTTAGGACCCTGGCAACATGTACTTGTGTTCTTGGGCAAGACAGTTAACTACAATTGCCTCTAGGAGTATGAGTGGGTGCCTGTGAGGGTAGAGACCAGATTGTGGTCTCGGGTTGCTCTGGGAAAACTGGTCCCACAGTCTAATATAAATATATGTGAAATACATAAAAATGCTAAACAAAACAATATTAGAAATCATACAATTTTACCCCCCCCCCCCCCCCCCCCCCAGCCAAATAAAAACATATCCTTGAAATTACAGTGAACAAGTGTATCAAAACAATTTTTTTTAATAAACGAAACCATCATTATTGAAGTGAATTCTCCAATGTCTGATAACTCTTATTTACATGTATTCCAATGTTACCCCATTCTTTCAGGTCTGCTTTTCATACTGTAGTTGGTTTATCTTTTTCTTTTTGAAGAGACATTTTGTGCTTTTCTGTTCTTTTTCTTTATTTTCCCAAACTCCTGAGATGTTTGAGTTCTGCACTTGTTTCGAAAATCTGGGAGTATTGCAAAAATCAACCCTTAAAATTCAATGTGAACATTTCGCTCAGTCCCGTTGCTCATACTGGGGTCTGGAAAGCGTTGATGAGACTTGAACTCTAATTGGATAGATTTTGTGTGACCTGTGAACTGAAGACAGACATTTCCGGCCTTGCTCGTGACGTGTTTATGCGTCATCCGTTTTTAATCTCGGAAAAAAACTTTGCGTGTATAGGTAAACAATGTTAACAAAATAAAGCCCATCAGTTAGATTCTCCTTTTTGGTTTGCATAAACTCGCACTGGTAAATAGGAGAAATATAATTTAACAAAACCAATGCAGCCGTTTTTTGCGTTACAATTTGTTTTGCTGCATTGTCTAAAAATAGTTGGACAGTGCAGTGTGTCATAATCTATTTTTGTCGCCGGCATCTACCTGGCCTACAATTTAGACGTCTGAGCATACACAAATTGTCAAGTCAGGAAGCCAGACTAGGGAGGGACAAAAGAGGGCGCTATTTTTCATTTAAATTTTCTTTTTCAAAAGGCAATGAATCAGCAATAGTGCGTTATTCAAATGGGGGAAGATCAAGAAAACGTTTCCCAAAGTGGATACAAGGATACGTTAATACACAGTGGGAGTAGTTTAATAAATGCAGTCAACCGTGACTTTGCTATGCCCTTTCAGCTCGTCTTGTCCTGTAAACATGTTTACACAGGTATGAGATTTTTCAGATTTGTTTTTTCTTCTGAAATCAGACCTTTTAAATCCCATAGCAAGTTATTTGTGACCTGCTCCAACAAAACCCAGAGAAAGTTGACTTTTTTTATTTATTTTTTATTTTGCCCGTTTTAAATTCTTTAGGGTACATTAGTGATACAACCCTGATAACCTGATTGTGAGATAAACAGCATTGAAGCAGGCCTCAACCTTAAGCTTCAGAGGGTCAAGGCCACTTGGCCTCAAAGGCTCCAAAAATGAAAGGGGCACCAAGGCCAACCTAAAGGGCACCAAGGCCATTTTCAAACTGTTATTTGTTCATCCCCGGATCACCGCCCCAACTCTCCGAGTCAACGCCCCCCCCCCCCCCCCCCCCCCCCCCATTCTTCTTCCAAAAACCTCAAGGCTCAACAAAATCCTCTGTTTCAGTAAATTTAACCTTGAAGATGAATATAAAATTCTTAAAAAAAAAAAAAATATTCTTAGAAATAAATATGATTATAAAAATTTAAAATGACCCCCCCCTCCCCCAAAAGAAAAAGCCAAATAATTGGCCTATGTAAACGTAAATATGATCATGAAAATTGAAAACGAATCCCCCTAACGCCATATCATTCGCCTATGTAAACGTGCATGTTTATGCCTAGCCCTAGTCTATGGCCGGCCGGCCCCGCGTCCATCAGTGCCAAAAAAACCCCGATTTCATGGAAACCATTTGGTCTAAAACTCGGCATGCAGGTTCATTTATTATAGCGCATCGATATTTCGCCATAATTAGGACTTTTTCGTGGGTCCGTCTGGTGTAATTTGTCTCTAAATCTGCGTAAAAAAACATTAAAAATATTCCCGATAAATGCAAAACATCATGGCGGGACAAGTCTGCGCAGGCGTGCATAGCTCGTCGCACCGAACAACAGAGGGCGCTCTGCTAGTGCCCTAGGTTGTTTGGTGCGACGAGCTTTGCACGCCGCGCCTGCGCAGACTTGTTCCGCGATATCATTTTGCGTTATTCGCGAATTATTTTTGGCCAGTCTATACACGAGTAGTCTGGTACCGTGTTTTTAGTAAACAACTCAACTACGTTTGATATGGTTGCCATGCCACGTTCTCCTCTGCAAGTACTTGCGCGATGCATGGCGCAAGCAGCATTATGAAAACTAGTGCGCGGCGCGGGAGAGAATGTACGCTACATACGTCGAAACAATTTGATCTTCGTAATGGGTCACAACGTTAACATTATATTTTAATAACACTTTCGAATACATAATGTAATGGAATCAATGAAAAGGGGCACGACGGCCAAGTGGCCGTAAGGTACGTGTTTTTTTAAGGGGCTTCACGGCAATTCGCTGGGGCATCGCGGCAATGGCCGCTGGTGGCCGCTGTAGAGGTTGAGGCCTGATTGAAGTTCAGAAAGCGTATTATTTTTCTATAAAATATTGAAAAAATTTTATTTCTCTTGTTTCACATAATCGAGGGAAAAAAACACTTCTGGGTGACGGATTATGTTCAAATTGAGGGAGATTGTAGATTTTGTACATTTTGTGATTCAGACAAAATCAAAAACTTTAAAATGGTAAAATCCACCCCGAGATGACTTCACAAGTACATTGTAATAAAACACATTTGTCACATTTGTTGTTTTGGCATCTTTCAGAAAAATCAGTTTTCTGACTTTTTTCTTAATAGATCATCTCATCCCTTGTTTGCATCTAGTGTATGTGTATCACAGCTGTAGTATATCGTGCCAGATTGTGCAGTCGTTAATCAGCAGCCTATTTGTGCCGCTTCTATTATCACATATTATTGATTCACATTTGACACATTTCGCTTCACTAAACTAAACACCCATGCACCTCAGATTTCAGTTCACAGACCCTTTTATCCAATACTCCAGATCTTCTCAGTCCTCAAGCGGACTTCAGCATGGATAGCCAGCCATAAAACAGCTCTTTCTTTCTCGATATTGACGCGTATCTTGCAATCCTGGGGCAATTGGTTTTTAAGCAGGTGGAAAATGGATCGTTAACGATGGCCCTCTATTAAGCAAGTGCTTTCTACATGTTTATGCACTAGTGGGTAAACTGAATCGGTGGTTTTTTTTTTCAGACAATCAAACTGTCAGTAGGCATCATGTGGTCGAGAAGACCGGAAGGTTTTGAGGCATTTAGTTTGACGTTGAGACTGGAATAAATCCTTCTTTTTTTCCTTCAACTCCAGATTGAGTAAAATATGCAACCATGTCTCTGTGTTGGCTCAAATGAAAAAAACATTTTTTTTTTTTATTATTTCATTATAATTTGAATGGTTTCATAACAACATTGCACAGATTAACTGAAATGCCATCAACATTATTTTCTAATATTCAAAAAGGGAACTGCAAAAAAAAATACAATGAAATATCCTACTTTAAAAAAATAGTCCTGTGAATGCCGAATATGCTGTCGTCATCAAGAAAGAGCGTCCTAGCAATGGTTTTTACCAAATTATTTCTACCAATTTCTTTTACCAAATTGGTTACATATCTTTGAATGAGAATTGTTTTATCCAAGAGAAAGACTGGGATTATACCACGAAAGGGTACAAATCGAAACGTATTGACCCCAATTTGCGTGGGGTATTTTACCAGGAACCCTACCCATCCTGGCAAATTCCAACACCACGTGGCAAACTGTACACACAAAACGATATTTGTGACCCGCTCCATCAAAATCGGGAATAAGTCTCAAAACTTTTTGAGATATGCACATGGTGAGAAAGGGAATTTCTAATGATACCCATCACAAGTGTGTGTCTTCTTAGGTTAACGAGTTATGGTCTGATGAAGATGACAGATGTATATTTATTTGCCGAATCCACATTCCGAGAAAAACAGCTTTGAAATAAACAAAATTGACCAAAATCATACGGACAACAGACACAAATCCTCTTCATTTTCATCTTTATTGATCGTTTTTACATACATGTACAAGAGATTAATGACAATAATCTGTGATAACTACACTTCCTAAAAATACAATGTTCAGAAGAACGACTTGGTCACGTTTTTCACCCATGCGTTCACTTCAATGGCCGATTGTGTAAAATGGCCTCAGCGACTTATTCCTTATTACAATGGAGCGGGTCACATATGTGAGGGGTTCTGGCAAAATGAGACGGAATTGTGCACAGGGCATAGTGGAGAAAACTGCAAAATACTGAATGGTAACTGTGATTTTTTTTCTCCAATTTTCAGATGTATTGATATTTGTAATCTTTGTTATGTCTACTAACCATATTTCTAAAGAAATAGTAAGAAAGTAATAGAAAAACAGTGTTTTTAAGGAAAAACAATTGACATTTGTCCATATCACATGTACAAAACTCTAAACTTCAAAGGCCTTTTTCTCAATATTTTACTTTAGCGACATGTTGATAAATGCAAACTTTAAACAGCCATAACTTGTTAATGGAATGTCCGATTGAAGTGCAACAAACAGCTTTGTAAGAAGAAATGTATCCTCTTTTCTAATACCTGAGAACCCTCATTTCAACCTCCGCCAATTTTCGTCTTTTTTTCTAGATACCCTCACATATTTTTGGTGTTCATCATTGCCTTTTATTGTCACCGTTGTGTGACCACCGCTTTCATATCAGACGTTTTCACCCACTTTCAAGACACCGCTAATGTATGGGCATTCAATCTATTTTAATTTTTTACTTTTTTGCTAAGTAGGCCAAGCAGCGTTGTTCCAAAGCTTTCAAACCGTAAAACTGACGGCTTTCTTCAACTTTATATGTGACCCGCTCCATCGAAATCAGGAATAAGTCACAAAATGACTTTTTGAGATATGCACATGGTGAGAAAGGGAATTTCATAAACTTTCTAATGATACCCATCACAAGTGTGTATCTGTTTAGGTTAACGAGTTATGGTCTAATGAAGATGACTGGTGTATATTTATTTGCCGAATCCACATTCCGAGAAAAACAGCTTTGAAATAAACAAAATTGACCGAAATCATATACGGACAGCGCACACAGATCCTCTTCATTGTCATATTTTCTGTGATAACTACACTTCCTAAAAATACAATGTTCAGAAAATCAAGTTGGTCACGATTTTTACCCATGCGTTCACTTCAACGGCCGATTGCGTAAAATGGCCTCAGCGACTTATTCCTGATTACGATGGAGCGGGTCACATATTTGCTGTAAGAAAATTAATCCACAATCTTAGGCTATACTCTCCCCCACCCCCTTCCCATTGTCTGACACAGGACAGTTACAATAGCAACAAGGTCACCTTTAGACATTACATTCTAGTAATTGTGTTAGCTTTTCAGATTTGTTACTTCCCCCAGAAAGGATTATTTGTTTTTAGGGTGGGAGTTGAATTGAAAAAAAAAAAAAACCACCGCTGTCCATTAGGACAAATCCTTGACTTTCATTCAAGCAAGATGGCTTAATGGTTATATTATTAAAGATGGCTCTATTCAAGCAAGATGATTCTATTCAAGCAAATAGCTCTATTCAATATTTCTCTCAACCACATTTGTCTTTCTGTCAATAATCTTATTATTTTAAGACTGGAAGTTAATTCCCTGCCCGACCTGCTTTATTAAAAAAGCAAGTAGAGGAACGGTAAATTTTCGAGGCTGGTGATTGTGATTTGTTGTTTAAATACAATTAAATTTTTCGTAACAATTGCAGGATATTTAGTGCAGTCATTTTGCTGGATGCCTAGAATCATTATTTATTTTAAAATAAGTAAGATATTTCTTAATAATTCGGTAGTAAAAATATCTGCAAATATTTTTTAATTAAAAGGTATGGTTTTCCCCCATTAATTTGATACCATTTGAGGTTGTGGGACTTGTAGTTTAAAAGATTTTGAAGTTATTCCACTTTTTAGGTTTACCCACTGATCTTCGTATGTGTACATGTATATAGATCTCTGTGTTATGGCATTGTGTTTTTTTCTGTTCCTGTACGATACACCATTTGCAGATATCAAAAGTATTTACTACCAAATTATTGAGAAATATCTTACTTATTTGTAAGTAAATAATGATTCTAGGCATCCAGCAAAATGATTGCGCTAGATATCTGGTTTATCTTTTTCGTCGCAAAATGTTCTTGTGGATTATTTTAACCACAGAGCAAGGAAGAAGGGAAAACTGTTAAAGGGGTCTGGTTCCAAATAGTCGACTAGATAGTCCAACCATTCTGCGTTCGAGCGACGTTAGTCGAACTATGGTTAACTATAGCTCGCACCCGAACTTGCTCTAGGCTTTGGCATACATGTACTGTAACCTTTCATAAGAATTTGTGATCATAAAAATCAGACTAATTTCAAACTGAAAATGCAGCATATACTGTACATGTATACACGTCCTCCGCTGAATTAAACTGCTGTGCCTGACAAATTAACGCGTCACCTGTGGATAGTAAATTATTTTTGAGGGCCTTGCTCGGGACATGTTTATTCGTCATCCGTTTTTAATCTCTGAAAAATTGTGCGTGTATACGTCCTCCTGCGCGGACTGGTTAAACCATTTACAGTGTCGCATACAATTTGGATGGCAGTAAAATCTGGTCGCTTTACACTTTTTATTGGTTGAAACCTCACAAGGCCCACGCAATACCACAAACGAGTCCATATTTCATAGTCCTTAATTCACCCTGTACCAGCAGCTTGCGTTCCGCGTAACATCGCGCAGTATGCGGGACGCGCATCAATGTCCATATTAGGAGTTGGCTTACCTCCCGGACCAATCAAGCGAGTTAGGATATTTGAAGATCATACCACAAACATAGCTAGAGGGGTGTTTCACAAAACATGTTCGGTATTAAACGTACGTTTACGTTTAAAACCAGCTCATAGGCCTTCAGCTCTAGCATTAACGCGTCTAGGCCCACGAGTCGTTTTTAAACCCGGCCAACCACATTTATTTCTTAATAATGACTTGAACAGCAATAACAGTTAGAGAGAAAAGGGAACAAAAGATTAGAATTGCAAACAAGTTTATCAACCAGTTAGCGCCGGATGACGTATATAAACGCAAAGTTTTCCCCAGATTCAAAACGGATGACGCATAAACACGCCACGAGCAAGGCCGATAAAGCAGCGAGCAAGGCTGGAAATGCGTGGGTGTGCTTCCCGGTACTATCGGCCTAAACACGCCTCGAATAAACTTTTATTAAAAATAATCCCGCGCAACGGCTCGGTGATGTTAACAAAATAATCCCGGCGTGAACTGGTTAAAACAATGAACCTATTAAATATCAATGAACCTATTAAAATGTTTCGCATTGATGGGTACCAATCATCGTGGGACAGCATTCTGTCAGTCAAAATTTATTTTACGCTTCCAACATTTTTAATTTAATAAATTTGGCTGCTTAATTAATAGAAACATGCATCGCTTATCTCCGCAGGTCTTCTCCGTGGTGAGTGGTACGCTGCGCGTGGATCTGTACGACTGTTCCCAGGAGCCCTCGCTCCACATCAACCAAATCTTGACCAGGGAGGAATTAGCCGACCGAGCAGAGGAGCCCTACGTCTCCAAGGTAACCACAATTTATGCAGATCTAGTTTGCTAGATGACCATGTGGACATTGAACGCTTGGTCAGTGAACTTTTGTTATTTAGATGTAATAGAATTAACCCTCTTCCTCCCCCACGCATCAAAGACCTAGGGCCAATTTCGTAAAAGGTGTAAGCACCAACATTTGCTTAGCATAAAAACTCTTCCTTGGAAAAAACAGGGTAACAAACCAACATTTCCGTTGATGTTTATTGTTTGTGACTGGTATTCAGCTTTTGTTTTGCTTTGAATGAAAAGCTTGTGGAGTTTTGGCCGATAACCTGTTTTTACTGAGCAAGACTTTGTTGTGCTAAGCAAATTGTTGTGCTTACATGTTTTATGAAATTGGCCCCTGGTGGATCTCTCGCACTGAGCAAGATCTAGTTTGCTAGATGACCATGTGGACATTGAACTCTTGGTCAGTGAACTTTTGTTATTTAGATGTATTAGAATTAACCCTAACCCTTCCACATGCAACAAAGTGCAGCAGGTGGACCTGATGGATCTCTCACACTAAGCAAGGTCGACACTTTGACAAATGATGCAATCTGATGCGTGTGGAAAGCAACTCACAGAATACCCCTTGGGGTTTAGAGTTAATGATTATCTTTTTTTACATTATTTGAACCATGAACTTTTCAGCTTTCTGCGTGATTTGGTTGTGCCTAATGTCTCTAGAATTATTTTCCCTTTAATAACCCTATGTGATGGCTTGTGTCGATTCGTCACTCGGCCAAATTTTCATGATCATCTTCCCTGCCCCCCCCCCCCCCCCCCCCCTAAAACCTAAAAAAATATCTCTGTTAACATGGATAATTTGATAAATTAGATAGAGAAAATCTATTGTATCTTCTATGCAACTCTAACTCTCAAGTTACTGCCCCCCCCCCCCCCCCCCCCCCCCAACAACAACAATTAAAAATAAATAACTTTGGCCTGGGGCAATTCTACTAATTGGTAGTAAGTTTTTTCGATCTGCAAATGGTGTATCCTACATGTACTTTTAAAGCAAAGAATCTTGATATTTAAAACATTGTCATTTTTGGCAAGCTCGTCCCTTTATACATCAAACCTGTGTGAATTAATTTCACCAGAAATGGTTTGGAACCATGCGTCAGCAAAGAAAACTCACAAGACCCCAAAATGTGCATTATGTTTTCTGTTTTCCCCTAAACAGAAAACGTAATATCAATAATTGAGCAAAACTTCAACGCAGTAGGCCTTGTTGTTAAACATCCTATTTAACACTTTGACCAATTTTGTAGCATCAAAATAAATGAAAATATATTTACTTCTATTCTATTTCCCCCCGAAAACACAATACACTTACACAGTAATTGCGGTCTTTATAATATTCGTATGCAGGCACAATTGTAAGATTTATTGTAAAACATTTGACGTAGCAATCATTACCGAAATCCCCATAGTATTAATTAAATATTAACTGTATTTGTTCCTAATGAGCGGTTGGAGTTGGATCATTTACATTACAAAAAGAAAGAGGCGAGGAATATTAAGCCTTTGCACCCACCGTCGAGCTTGGAAGCAAGTTGAGCGGTTATTTGTTGTTCACTAGTAGTAGCACCCAAAATGAGCAATTTTGTCAACTATAGATGTTGCAGTCATTAGGCAATGGAGTTTTAAAAATACCCCGCCCCACCCCCGCAGGCTTTCTTTAAAACCAAATGAATGAAAATGGCTATGCATGGTCTATCCTTGCAGCAATGCGTTTGTCCACAGGCTACTTAAATTCCCTGCTGACTCCAATGGGTGCGATACAAGGCATTGAACCATAGAGAAAGATAACAAATACCACGACTAGATGAGCACCTTAGCTATATAGTCCCCTGTAAGCCTACATTGTTGTTAAAACAACCCGCCGGAAAATCTTCCTTATTTTTAATAAAATAGTTTATGCTGAATATGTAACATTATCTTTGCTTACTAATAACAAAAGCCTAATGTAACGACCGGTCGTCATCTGACCAACGATTGGACGGGGCCCCGGTGGGAGGGCCGTATTGTTTGGCACGGCTTTTGATTGGATAGTAGACACTGTCTACCATGTCGTATGAAGCCGTCTAAAACGAAAGAACACTAACGAGACATGCGCGATACGCTTAAACAAGTCTGTTCATTGAGTACAAATTGCACACCACACCGGTAACCGGGTCATCAGGCCAGGCGCAGTCAGCTCAGGACCTTGCACGCGTTGTGTTGGTAAATGTTATGCCATGCCACACCACACATGGCCCGCTAGGTTTATTATTCATCAAGGCCGACTAGGTTTATCATTCATGAAGTCCAAAGGCGCATTGGGCACAATGACTGCCGATTCCCTGCGTTCAGACCTATACGTGGATAAAAGTTTAAAACACAAGTATCGTCGATTTTGTGTAAAGGAAAATGCGAGTCACAAAGAAATCGCCGATTTCAAAAACGATATCGGCGATATGCCGATTTTTTAAAATGTATTAAAATGTATGCGATTCTTTTTTGGGCGAATATCGTATCGTCACGATAAAATCACCGTACCGTCCAGCGCTAACTCCCATTGTCCACATTGTGTTCCGGTCTCCACAGGGTACCAAATTTAGAAACAATAATTCACACTTAGCTACATTACATTTCACTGCCACTTTAATTTCACACCACCTTTGTTGTTGTCATGCCTGTAGATTGGAAGACTTTGCCAATGTTTCACTTTTTAGCCATGTCCACTTTTGCGTGAAATTGCAGTACTGTCCTAATGGATTGGGTTTTGCACTGATGGTATATGACCTACATGTATTTTCAGTGTATGTAGTTCCCTAGGAATTTCCAGTTGTGGCTTTTTCACCTAGGATTTCTGCATTCCCCCGGGGTGGTTGAGTGAACCAGTAATTAATCAAACGTACGGAGTCAATTTCTAAATCTGGAACCGCTGTCGGCACCTTAAGGTGTTTTGAGATTGATACATTAAGGGACGTTTTAAAACATCTAGTCTTGATAATGAATGCACAGAGATTCCTTTCTAGGTTGTAAATTGCTTTTAGAGGTACAAAAACAAAAAGGTCTTGCAAATTGTGGAGTTGAGATATTTTGGTGAAAAAATTTGAACAATCATTCAAAGGAGAAACAGTTTATATGTGCAATTTTGGGGAACAATATTATTTGAACATTTTGAGGATTATTAAAGGTAGGATACAGCATTGGTAATTGCTTGAATTATCATGAATGGGTAGATTTGTAGGGTTGTACTTTATAGTAAATATAATTTAACTGACCTGTTTTACAATCATGGATGCCGAGAAAAGCACGAAAAACGGCGTTTGTTTTTAACAGACGTCGAGCAGTTATTCTTATGTTATCTTTGTTTTTTCGCGATTGCGATTACAGGATATCTAGCGCAATCATTTTGCTGGATGCTTAGAATCATTATTTACTTTTAAATAAGCAAGATATTTTGTAATAATTCGGTAGTAAATAATTTCGATGTACAAATGGTGTATCCTACCTTTAACCCTAACAATCCCCATAAGATCTAGTCAAACTCCAACACCAGGTTTTGTTGGAATCTGTGGGGTGCATGGGTTCTGAACCCCTAAAAACGGATTGTCTTTTACACTGTGTTATTAGGCCATATGTGAACTGGCACCACGAAATGGGTGGAAAGTCGCAAAATAAAAAAATTGACATTATTACATTTCTAGAAAGAAAAATTTCTAAGCTTTCAAATGTTGTAATGTGGGTTGCTGTAGCTTATTCCTAGCCGCCGCTATACTCCTTTGAAATTGCTGACGTTATGCTCCCTTGTTTTGAGAAAACGGAGTTCAAAGTCTGTGAACCGTGCCAACTATACTATTACTCATTGTAATTTAGCCACAAAAAACACACTTTAGAGTTTTAATTGAGCTATACAATTTTGGGATATGATAAAGAGGGTTTTTCTGTATGTAAAAACGTTAACAACTCGAAACCGCCCTCCCACTTGAAAAATAAACGTTTCGGCCAATAACTCGTTTTGGCCATGTGCGACTTTCCGCTCATTTTGTGGTGCCAGGTCACATATACAATGTATGTACCTCCAGAGTCAGGGTCCAACAGTTTGTGTGTATTAGTTTGTTATAGTTGGAATTTGCAAGGATGGGTATGGTTCCTAGTAAAATTTCACTAGAAAGTGATTTTTGAAACAATAACAAATAAAACAAAAGTCCACTTGATGAAAAATAATGGCACACGTCATCGCAATACTACCAATGTACCAATGTCTTAAATTCCTAATTCCCAAATTCCCAAAGTCCTAAATTCTCACCACATCGGCACCGGTGCGTTTTGCACCAAATCACTCAGCTGCACCAAATCACATAGCTAGAGTGGTGTTTCAGAAAACATGAAATAAAATCGTTGAAAAGAATCATTGGAAATATCAAATTGTTGACTTGTTTTGGCCTTTTGACTGTTGTCAAGTTGTCAAGTAAGATATTTGATAATAATTTAGTATTATTATTTTTATTATTATTATTATTTTTTTATTTTTTTTGTTGGTGCATATGGTGTATACTACCTTTATTAAATGGTGTATATTATCGTTATTTAAGTTCAATTTTTTATTTATGCAAATTGACCAAGTCTTATTATTATTATAAGATAAAAAGCCGTATCCTCATTGACTGATCCAACACAGTTTCACTTCCCTACATATAGTTGTATCGTAATATTGGGCGTGATCCTTAGCCACACAGCATTCTGGTGTTTATGACTACTGACTAGCACCCTAGAACAAAGATACTGACAATTTGGGAGACCGCCAACATAGGGCAAGATAGCTCAGTTGGTAGAGCACCGGTCCGGTATTTCGGAAGTCGCAGGTTCGAGTCCCGCCTTGCCTTTTTCTCTGTTTATTTTAAATTTTATTTAAGTATGTTTAAAAATGGTGGATGCAAATGACACTTGGTTGTTGGTGTGGGCATTTTCACATCCACTGGTTTCAAACATACTTGTTTAAAACCAACCAGAGCACATTTATTCCTTTATTAAAATAATGTTTAATTATTATTAACACAAAGTATTATTACCTAGGGTGCGTTCCACTCAAACGAACAATGCAAACGTTCGCCAATGTTTGCAATTTTTTGTGTGCACATCCAATGAAAAATTGTTTGCATAGTTGGCAAACATTAGACAAGTTTGCATGAGTAGAGTGAACCCCTTTATCAAAAAAATGATTTTTAGTTATAATTTATTATCAATAATTAATTGTATTTGTACTTTACAGCTGAACAATCTTCAAAGGCAGGAGGAAGCAGACTATAAGTTTGTCGATTCCGGTTGGGTGGAGGTTCCCCGGGCGACGCTGCTGGGAACCAGTGGGCAGAAGGCCAGGCCGAGAGGAAAGGTAGGTGCCGTGAGGGCCCTGAACCCTACCCCTGAACCCTACCCCTGAACCCTACCCCTACACATTCTCAAATGTGTATCCTTGTGGAGACATCACTTTGTTCCCATGTACAACATTTTTGGAATGTCAAGGGCCATTTTCAAAGTGCTCCTATTTCTAGAAGAAATTCCTGAGCTGTATTCCTAACCCCCTAGTATCCCAATAGACCTAGATAAACATAACCTTGAAATTCCTAGTTTTTGAGGAAGGTCGAGTCTAAAACGGGTGTCTACAGCTACGGCTATTGTCTGCGTCGACCATTTTGTAGCGCTGTCCAAAATGCCGTCTAGAGCTACAGCTACAGCTACGGCTACAATGTCACAACAAAATGTAGCCGTAAGAGAAGTTGTCTAGCTCAGGCAAAACAAAATGGCGGCAGCACTAACGTTAATTTTGGAGCAAATGTTCGTTTATTTTTTAATAATAGTGCATTGAATTTAAACCAACAGACCGACAAATATGTCAATATCATCAGGTATTTTGACTGGCTGATAACAAACATTGCGTAACATCTAGCAGACGATAATTGTTGTGAATTCTTACATCGTAATTTTGCAAACACTAATTCAAGCATCGCTTGGGGTCGCAATAACTACATGTAGCCGTAGGCTCTACCGTAGCCACGTCCGAATTCCATTTACCCCTTGAGCCGACCTAGACGTAGCTGTACCGGTAGACCGTAGCTCTAGACACTCGTTTTGGACACGCCCTATAGTTCGTGAATTGCCATTACGACCGAGGATTCCCTATTGTGTTTTCCTTTATTCCTTTACTGAAACCTAACCCCATTGCTTTGCGCTTATCTTGCCGATCGAGGACAAAAAAAAACGTCCTTCGAGGATCTTTTGTTCCCTTTGTTTTCCTTTGTTTTTCGATCCTCGATCGCAAAAGGAAAAAAGCACTTAAACTCCAAGAATCTATTTTGTAAAACCTTAGAAATTGCCTTTGTCTCCATTATGTTCAGGGGCCAATTTCCATAAAACTGTAAGCACCTACATTTGCTTAGGGTGAACATTCTTCCTTGAAAAAAACAACAGGGTAACAAACCAACATTTCCATTGATGTTTATTGTTTGTGACTGGTATTCAGCTTTTGTTTTGCTTTGAATGAAAAGCATGTTGTGTTTTGGCCGATAACCTGTTTTTACTGAGCAAGACTTTTTTGTGCTAAGCACATTTTTGTGCTTACATGTTTTATGAAATTGGCCCCTGGTCTGCACAGTGTAGCGTTTTTAAATTACTCACACCCAGGCATTTTAGTTCTAGCACTGTCTGTCCACTGTGCTGTGTGGTTTTCAAAGTTATAGTATACTATTTGTCAGTTGTGCAATTTTATCGTTGGAAACAGCAAACATTTTCAAATTATTAACCAGTTCGCGCAGGATGACAAATATAAATGCAAAGTTTTCCCCAGATTCAAAACGGATGACGCATAAACACGCCAGGAGCAAGGCCGAAAATGTCTGTCAGCAGCGAGCAAGGCCGGAAATGTGTGGGTGTGCTTCCCGGTACTCGCGGCCTGAACCCGCTTCGAATCGAGTTTTGTTAAAAATAATCTCGCGCGTCGGCTCGGTGATGTTAAAATAATCCCGGCATTTCCAGCTAGACCTGCAACGGTTACACGGTTAACCGACCGTTCAAACGGTTACACGGTTACATTTTTCCGGTTCTGTTAACTTTGTTTTTTATTATTTTTTTTATTTTTATTTTTTAAATACCAAAAACCTACCAATTGTCAACTTTGTCCGGGTTTCGTTGGAGCTTTGGTTGGGAAAAGGGATGGTTTCGTTGGAGCAGGTCACAAATAGTACAACTGATTAAATTGTGTATGGACTGATAGCTTATCTAACATATAGTCTGCCTACATTACACAAATTGATGCAGACAATTAGCAATCGCAGAACTATGCAAATTAGCAGCGCTAATTAGATATGCATTACAGGCCCGTGCATTTTTTTAAATGTATGCGGTTACACGGTTAATTTAATAACCGGAAACTGACAGCCTTATTTCTAGCCTTGCTCGCTGCTGACAGACATTTTCTTGCTCGGGCGTGTTTATGCATCATCCGTTTTGAATCTGGGGAAAACTTTGCATTTATATTTGTCATCCGGCACGAACTGGTTAAGATGTAGATTTCAAGCAATTTCTGGGGTTTTTCCTCAAAAAGTGAAGAAAAAAATGAAATTTCATTGAGTCTCTTTTATGGCATTGTTACACACATTGTAAATCACACAATGAAGGGCTTGAGCACAGAAGTACTGTATATCCAAGAGCTTAGTCAAGGATGGACTGTTGAGGGTACAGAAATGCCAAATGAGGATTTTGATGCCATTGACATGGGCGAGTATCAACGAAAACTATTCCTGAAAGCAGGCAAAAGTTATATTTATCCTGATTTGGTCCTCCATGGTCCTACTTTTGTCCTTTAAAAAAGAGTTGCTGAAAAGTTGTACCACACGGCCACTAACCCTGCCATTCTTTCTTCTTATTCTTTCAGGCAAATCTTCGAGGGCCGTTCAGTCCGTACGAGTTCAACTTTGGCAGTATGACCCGTGTTGGAAGGCTAAAGTAAGCCGTGGCGCTAATTTAACTTTAACAAAAATTGCTAAGAACTGTGATGAAAACAAAGGAATTCACTTTTGAATTTTCCTGGGAAATTTTCCTGTAAATCTCTGAAAATCTCTGTCATTTGATTGGTGGAACTCGCATCACGTGACATTTATTATTACTCCCATTCACGCCGCGCGGCGGTTTAAAACGTCCCATTTGCCCATGGTCAATGGGATTTACTATTCTCGTTCTCAATAAAGTAAAATCTGAACTTTAACATTTTACTCGGCTTCGCCTCGTGAAAGTCCAGATTTTACCCTGCGATAATATTCCTCCCATTCCACTCTGAGGCACTCATTTATTGTATACTTGCACCTGGCTTTCAATATTTTTCTACTTTTTTTTCTCTAAAAATTCCCTACTATTTCCTACTATTTATTTGTCAAACAATCTCATTGAATATTTTGCACAACAGTGTTACACACATGTCATATGTAAATCACACAATGAAGGGCTTTAGGTGCAGGAGTATGTCAACTGTACTTCTCAGAACTTTGATGCAGACGGAGCACAAGTGTTGTGAGTACGGAACATGACAATTTATAAATGAGCAGTGCGACACTAAACATGCCGGGGTACCAGCGTGGCCATATGCTTAGAGAAAGTAGGGAGAATTTAAACCGTGGCTGTTTTCCCAAACCACGTCTTCGTTTCAGGCTTCATTCATGCATGAACATTGGCTGCAAGATAAATGAAAAATGCTACAAAAATAAATCAAAAACGATCTTTTTGCTTTGAATGTCTAGGGCAACTAGAGTGGAGAGGGACAGCGTCAACTCGGTGGCTCTTAGCAGCGCCCCTGAGGAGAAGTTTGAGAAGATGATGGTAGCGGCTCACGTGGGTCTGAACCACGCGGGCAACACGCTGCTAGCAAGAGACACCACCTTAATGCCCAACCTACCAGATATGCCAGCTTTAGTCTGCATGCTGTTTTCCCCGGTCATGGAACTCAGGTATGCGTTTGGGGTTCCTGCCCCCGATTTCCCCTAAATGTGACCTACTCCAATGAAACCTGGACAAAGTGGAAAATATATTGTTTTTTTAGAATTAGCTTTTTATTCAAATTCACTAGGTTCTCAGCTTTAAAATGATGTATCATTTACATATGTACCCTTACCATATCTCCCCTGGGGAAAGGATTTAATAGTGACAACCTAATTATGAGATAAACATGTGCCTCAGTGACTTTCAGTCTTTGTTTGAATTGATTTCTTTTACTAGGACTGATAAGAAGAAGACCAGAATAACCAGCGCACTGTGTGGTCTTGGATATGACCCGGAGACCAGAGGGGCCGTGTTACCAGACCATGACATCGAGGTGACCTTTGACACGCTCATTGAGAGCATTGACGTCGCCAGTGTGAGTTTTATCAAAAAAATAACAGCCAAACAAGAGTGGCACTCTGAGTTGTAGTCGCGTCCCTGCAAGCCGTTTTTGGCTTTCATAAAGCTCTTTGCAAATAGCTGGATGAACCATAATAGTGTTCGGGTGGCACAGGTGGCTTGTGCGTAAAGCGCTCGCCTCTCACCAAAGTGGCCCGGGTTCGATTCCCGGCCCGGACCATATGTGATTAGAGTTGTGCGTTGGTTCTCTCCTGTGTCACGAGGGTTTTTTCTCCGGGTCCTCTGGTTTTCCTCCTTCTGGAAAAATCAAACACTTGCGATATCAGGATGTGCTCCGTAGTCATATATGAGTCGATGTGGCCGGCTGCCATAGGCGCCTTTACGTGCCAGCGGCTCGACTACGTTGTAGCCGCGTCCTTCGCAATTCAGCACCTGAGGGCCTCCATGGAGAGTAGTGCTGTACACTGATTGGAGTTTACCCTCATTAAATAACTAAATAAAGGGTTGTGAAATTACACAACATTTATTGTGTATTGATTATAAGTTATTGATTATTGATTATCTGTAAAAGATTACCTGATAACACGCATTGTGATGGTCTGTACGCGTTTGCGCTGTGGGCGCCGAGCGTCTTAACCGACGATGTATATTTCCATTGCTGTGCGTGATTTAGAATACCTTGTGTAAACAGCGCAAACTTGTTATTTGGTCTCTACTGAAGGAATTATCGCTTTGTTTTACTCATCTATTTTTAGATAAATGCGATTCGTCTGGCCATAAATCTGGCCATCGGTTCCCAGAATGCCATCGCTAGCTGGGGCTCCTCGGCTGTCGACAAGATCCAGCTGGGGGCCAGGAGTTCCTTAGTCAAGTAAGACCAGTGACCAATTTCATTGAGCTGCTAAGCACACAAATTTGCTTAGCATGAAAATTCTTTCTTAGCAAAACATGGTTACAAACCATTTTTATAGGTGACATGTATTATTTGTACACAAACCACAAGGGAAACTGATTAGTAAATTTGCATCAATTTCAAAGTGAACAAAGAAATCAGAAAGGCAAGACTTGAACCTGTGACCTCTGGAATACCGGCACGGCGCTCTACCAACTGAGCTATCTTGCCCTATGTATGCGGTCTCCCAAATTGTCAGTATCTTTGTTCGAGGGCACTGGTCAGAAGTCATAAACACCAGAATGCCGAATAATATTAATCGCTGAATAAACATGTCCCGAGCAAGGCCCCCAAAAATTGTTTACTATTTACGGATGACACGTTAATTCGTCTGGCACAGCAGTTTAATTACGCGGAAGACGTGTATGTATGCTGCCAAGGTTTCCTTGGTTGTTGCGGTTGACGTGTATTTACGCCAAAAGTTACCCGCTAGTGCTGCGGAGGATGGGTATGAGTTAAAATGGCAGTCAAAGATTATAACAAATTGAAAAGGTAATTAAAAACAGTGACCAAGTCATTTAATATGCAACCTGAGAGGCATCAATCAGGACATGTAAGATAACCGATCGGGTGGTTAAAGCCCCAGAAACTCATTCCAGTCTGCAAGAGGGAACTATCATTTTGAGATTGGGTGCTTGGAAATAAAAATCTTGAGTATCACACATGGAACATGTCGCAACTCTTTGTTTAACAGCTCGGTCAAATAAGGGACTGCAGTTTTACCGTCTATGTGACCTGTCGCCACAAAATGAGATTAAAGTTGGAAATATTAAAAATTGAGATATTGATATTTTCAAACTCTTCAGAAAGAGAGCTTTCCAATGGTATGTAACACTTGGGGGTTTTGCGATAAATACTTTTTACAGCGCTCTAGAAATTCATGGGTTTCACAAAACGTGTTTGTGAGAAAACTTACTTTAACCAGTTCGCGCCGGGATTATTTTAACAACGCCGAGCCGACGGGCGGGATTATTTTTAACGAAACTCGATCCGAAGCGTGTTCAGGCTGATAGTGCCGGGAAGCACACCCACGCATTTCCGGCCTTGCGTGCTGCTGACATACATTTCCGAACTTGAACTTGGCGTGTTTATGCGTCATCCGTTTTGAATTTTGGGAAATTTTTGCGTTTATATACGTCATCCGGCGCGAACTGGTTAAACATCTTAAACAAAACACGCAAAAGATTACAAAACAGGACAAGTAAGGTTCGGTTGAGCATAGCAATGACTATGCTCTAATCATTATTTCTTCTTGACATTTTCCACACATACAAAGTATTGTTTAAACAACAAAATTTTGAAAACGTGAGATATTTACGAGGACCTGATTTGCATATTTAATTACCGTGTTAATTAGACCACTAATGGACTTTAATCCAAACACTAACTACGCAAACACTACGCAAAATCGCGCAATTTAAGAGGTTTTCGATCATCTGATCGCACCCAAAAAATGGGAATATGTAGAAGAGGACTTGGGCTTTCCAAATTACGCAAAATCTCAAAATTGACCACCCCTTCATATTTTGACTTTGAATGGCCATATCTCCGAATCACATTGTGTGACTTTACTCTCATTTTGTGGTGACAGGTCACATATTGTGCTCAGCTGGTCATTATTCCTCAACCCATTGTTTGAATGGGAGGCAGCCAGTCTCTGAATTGTTGGTATGCAAGCAGTGATTTACCAAAACTAGAACACAATTGCTCTCTTCGCTTGGAAATAGGGGGAATGTCGAGTTGGAAATAAATTTCATTGTAAGACAAGAAATTGGGTCTCTCGCGAAATCAACATTTTCCAAGAATGCTTTGCGACATCAATTTTACATTGGTATTCTCATTCTCATGAAGTATGACCCCATCTTAAACCAGTTTATTTTGTGCACAGATTGGTGACGAAGAGAAGGGAAGCAGTGGACCCGGTTCACTACGGTAGAGCATACCTATGGGACCAGGTAAGTTCAAAGTATTTATAGAATAACAGTGCAAGGACCCGGTCTTCATTTGCATGATAATGACCAGGTTGGGAGATGTCTGCTGTTAATGGACCGAGCCAAATATGAATGTAATAAATACCTTTTTTATAAAATAAACAGTGAAAATGCTCCAAATGTTGTTACTTTTCTTTCTGCGATTTTTCCAGACTTTTGTGTTCGTGTTCGGAGGCCATATTTTAGCTTAGGCATAGTACCCTGACTCTTCAATATGTGTTATTATTACCTGTACTTTGAGACAGACTAACTGACCACTGTAATCTATACCGTGCATAGCAACGCGCTAACGTTAACAGATGACACATACGTGCATAGTTTGAACAAATGCCACACTGTGATACAAACGTTTTACGCGTTCGCGTACATATAGAAGATTATAGAACATATGACCCGCTCTGTGAAAATGAGTCGGATGTCGCACAGCGCGCTTACGAGATTTGGGTTTTTGAACGCGGAGAGGGGGGTTTTCGTACAAAAATTTGATATTCCTATTTTATGATTTTCACCTTGGTTAGAATCTATATTTTCAATGTCTACATTAAAACATGCTGAATTAACACAGTGGAAAGGGCTTGGTTGCTTAGGGTTTCTATTGCATACATCTCCTAAAGGGAAATAATTCTTTTTAATGCATGATTTCTCATGAATGGGGTTTTTAGATTTCGCAAAATCGTCAAGATTAAAATCGGTATATCACAAGAACGCAACATGCTACAGACCTCCAACATATATCAAATTAAAGAGGACAGTGCACTCTTTCTAATGGTATACATAACTCTGTTTGTCAAATTTTCGACATCTTACTCATTTTCTCAGAGCAGGTCACATATGAAGATTTGACGGGTGCTTTATTTAAGCTTTATTCACATACGTAGGCGTATTGCTGTATTGTTGCCGTAGGACTGTTGTATTTATATTTGATCAATTATTGGCTTACATGATGCTTGATTAAAGCTGGTTCAGAGGCCATTTATTCACTTCTTGAAAGCCGGTCATCAGTTACTACAAATAGCACCCGCGCACGTGATCGAGTTTTGACCAATCAGAAGCTATCAATTCTCCAAAGTATTTATTAAACAAATATAACATGGTTTGAGGGTTGGTAGTCGATATTAGCTCCCCGAGGTATTGGAAGTTAACAAACTTTGCCTTGGGAACTACATGTAGTTTATCAACTTCCAATACCTAGAGAAGCTAAGATACAAATATAACATGGTTTGAGGGTGGGTAGTCGATATTAGCTCGACAAGGTTTTTAAAAATTGACAAACTTTGCCTTGGGAACTAGTTTATCAACTTCCAATACCGAGAGAAGCTAATATACAAATATAACATGGTTTGAGGGTTGGTAGTTGATATTAACTCCCCAAGGTATTGGAAGTTGACAAACTTTGCCTTGGAAATTAGTTTATCAACTTCCAATACCGAGGGAAGCTAATATACAAATATAACATGGTTTGAGGTTGGGTAGTCGATATTAGCTCGACAAGGTTTTTAAAAATTGACAAACTTTGCCTTGGGAACTAGTTTATCAACTTCCAATACCGAAGGAAGCTATATAACATACCCCGGTAGTTTGAGGGTGGGTAGTCGATAATGTAAATCAATATTATTAATACAAATTTTAAATTAAATATTTAGGGTTTTTTTCGGTTTTTTTACACATTTTTCTTGACATCCAGTAATTACATGAGTTTGGAACAAAACAGAGGATTAAAACAAAAAGGACTTTTCGGGGAGAGAGCAAAATGTCAGAAATTCACATTTTGGTAAAATGAGACAGAATTGGGCAAACATTAAAATTAGGGTTTGCGGGTGTTTATAGGAAAGAGAATACAATTCTCCTTACAGTAATGTTTGTTGCACTTCAATCGGACATTCCGTTGACGAGTTATGCCAGTTTAAAGTTTGCATTTATGGACATGTCAAACAGTGAAAAACCTGAGAAAAAGGCCCACAAAGGTTCGAATTGAGTATTAATGAAAATGAAAGATGCAAAACGTTTTTCATGAAAAACATTTTGTATTCCACATATTTTATTCTATAACTTCAAAACATGTGTATCAGACATATCAAAGATATGAATAAATATTTTAAAAAGAAAATCCCCCATTGCATTTTGGTGCATTTTTCATCACTTTGGACTGTCCAGTTCCATCTAGTTTTGCCAGAATTAAATAACTTTTTAGAGGTGCTACACAATATGAAGGAATGACTGTTCTCAGACATTCAAAATGACTCCATATTCCAGTCAGTTGTACATGAATACATAATAAACATCTGCCTTAGAACCAATTTAATTATAGAGAATCTCCTAATGGTTTGTGTACTGCCTCAGATGGGAGAAAATTCACTGAAAACATTTTGTTCACAATGGTTTCTTGAATAACAATAGGCCTCGTTAGGTGTTTGCGTCATTTGGGCTGTTGCCATGGTGACTCCATTTAGCAGAATGCAACGACAGCCATTATGTGAAACCGTAAAATGTAAAGAATTTTTGTAATAGTAATTTTTGTTGTTATTATTCATCATCTCATTTTATTTAATGTTTAATAAAGCTTGGTTGGACAATGGGCCGCCCAAATTGTTTTTTTCAGAGATGTAGTCGGTAAATTTTATTTTGAGAGATAATTTCTTTGGTTTTGTCGGATTCATTATTTAATATAAAAATTTGGTATAAAATTAAAAAACACCTGGAAAAGCCGTAATTGCCTGAAAATTTTAATACCCGTAGCTCTGAAATTCCTATTATAAAAATTGGGAACGTTTCTTGTACTTTTGTTTTTAATACAAATAATTTGTTGTGCCTTTAAATACATTTTTTACCAAAGTTCTTAGGCCATACAACAACAACAAAATTCAGTTACCAAGACCAACCTAGGAAATTATGCTGAATATGCATTAGCGCCGGATGATACGGCGATTTTATCGTGACGATACGATATTCGCCAAAAGAAAATCGAAAGCTGTTTGAGCGTACCTATCAAATTTTTTTTTTTATGCCGTAATTTTTCTCCGATCGTGATATTGCGCCGGGGGGGGGAGGGGGGGGGGGCGGGAAGGAGTACGTACGCCGCAACGTGTTTGATGGACGATCAGGGCGGTACTTACAGGCGACATTTTTTTCAGGCCTTAATTTTTGCCGACTTTATCGGAAATGTCGCGAGAACAAAACAAAAATATCGCTGATATGCATTGTGGTTCCTCAATAACCTTAGTTTTTAGGACATCATCAGGTATTTTTTAATTTTTCACAGGCATTTCATTTTTTCTTTTTAATTTTTAAGTTGGTTGCATTAAAGTCTATAAGTTCCGTGCACCAATAAACAAAGATGCTACTTTCACTTACGATGCATTCAAAACATTTTGAACAAGTGGTTCCTCAATAACCTTAGTTTTTAGGACATCAGGTATTTTTTAATTTTTCACAGGCATTTCATTTTTTCTTTTTAATTTTTAAGTTGGTTGCATTAAAGTCTATAAGTTCCGTGCACCAATAAACAAGGATGCTACTTTCACTTACGATGCAGTGGTGGATCCTATGCAGTGGCGGATCTATGGGGGGGGGGGGGGGGGGGGTTAGGGGTTTAAATTAAAAAAATTCCGGGGGGGGGGCATGCTTTACAGGTTTAATGCCCCGAACCCCCCTAGCAAGGCTTGCCTTCGGCACGATCAGGTAACACCCCCCCCCCCCCCTCCCCTTAGTTAAAACCTAGATTCGCCACTGCTATGGGCAGGACACACACACACAAGTGTGTAAAGGCCTTCGATCGTGGACGGGGTATTGTCCGACCGTCTTCCCTCTTTTGTTTATACTCTAACGTTTGTTGATGATCGCCATAGGATTTGTACACGGGAAAAGATCGTGGACGTTTTGTCAATCGTGGACCCATTGTTTGACTCCCAATTCTTTTGTCCGACGACCACGATTGCCGGTCAATACAAACGCACACACACACACAGTCGTGAACCACATAACGACCGAGGATCGATATTGTGTTTTCCTTTCTTCCTTTACTTAACCCAATCCCCATTGCTTAGCGCTTGCACCGTCGATCGAGGACAGAATTCGGACAAGCAAACCGTCGATCGAGGATCCTTTGTTCCCTTTGTTCTCTTTTGTGTTTCGATCCTCGATCGTAATGCAAGACAAGAACACACACACATATGCTTTACCTTACATACGTACTGTGGACATTCCTTTGTCTTCGTGTAGTTAACAAACTTTGACTAAATACTCATTTTTCTCGCTTCCCCAAAACAAATTTACCCTCAAATTTGGATTATGGGCCTCTCAGCTGTCCCTTCTATCTTTTCTATATATAACCCTAACCCGTTTTTCCTCTAGCGCTCTTTTTCGGAAACTGAAAAACGGATTGTGGACGTGTGCAAGTCCACAAACCGTAACCTCTTCCTGCATCGTGTGGACCTATATTGTTCGGAGGTCCACAGTGCGTATGCAAGACTAACTCACGCAAGTGGGTAAATGCCGTCAATAGGGGACGGGGCATTGTCCGACCGTCTTCCCTCTTTTGTTTGTACTAACGTTTTCGGATGATCGCCATAGGATTTGCACACGAGTCTGAATCGGGGACCTTTGCCGAATAGTTGACCCCATTGTTCCCTTTGTCATACGTCCCCTATTTCAATAAAAAACAAACGCACACACACTTAGCTTTACCTTGCATACGTACTGTGGACATTCCTTTGTCTTCGTGTAGTTAAAAAACGTTGACTAAATACTCATTTTTCTCGCTTCCCTAAAACAAATTTACCCTCAAATTTTGATTATGGGCCTCTCAGCTGTTCCTCCTATCTTTTCTATATGTAACCCTAACCCGTTTTTACTCTAGCGCTCTTTTTCAGAAACTGAAAAACGGATTGTGGACCTGGGCAAGTCCACAAACCGTAACCTCTTCCCGCATCGTGTGGACCTATAATGTTCGGAGGTCCACAGTGCGTATGCAAGACTAACTCACATCCAGTCATGTATAGACCGGCAATCGTGGACGGGGCATTGTCCGACCGTCTTCCCTCTTTTGTTTATACTCTAACGTTTTCGGATGATCGCCATAGGATTTGTACACGAGTTGAGATCGTGGACATTGTGTCAATCGTGGACCCATTGTTTGCCTCCCAATTTTTTTGTCCGACGGCCACGATTGCCGGTCATTACAAACGCACACACACTTCACTGGTTTCATGTATGCAGCTCCTTTTTAATATGTGATAAACGCATACTGGGGATTCCATTCATTGAAATATATATGTACAATCAAATAGAAATTACCAGATAATTCAACAATTTGATAGAAACTATGTATACACAATAAGTTAAATAAAGAAGCGGTATTAAAATTAAGTGACAACATTTAGGTATAAGGTTAAGCGTATAACGCTGTTGTGCCCTAACCTATGGACAGATAAATATACAAACAGGAAAACCACACAAAGGACAACAAAATACAACGTAAAGACAGACTAGTGTGAGACAAGGCAGAATTATTAGTTAACAAATAAGACCAAAATTACAAGTACAAATCAAGGAATCAAGCTTTTAAAATTTCAACAAAGACAGACAGAGAAGGTGATGATTTAAGCGATTTATCTAAACTATTAACAAGTTTTGAAATTGTAAATAAGACTGATATGGGTCTATAGTTTGTAATATTATACTTAATGCCTTTTTTACAAATTAGTGTTACCTGGGTTATTTTTAGACTGTTCAGAAACACACCAGCTGTCGGACATTTGTTAAAGATGTCAGCCAGAGGTTTAGCTAATGAATACCTTGTCTGTTTAATTACAAAATGTTAACTTTAAAACCAGGGGCCTTGCCTGACGGAATCTTGTTTAAACAATCCACAATCTCTTCCTGGGTAATAAATTTTTAAAAAGAGTGAATTTTGACATTTGTTGTTTTGAAAGTAATCAAAGGAGGTGTTACATAACGGGAGGTCACAGGAAAGACTACTGCCGATATTAACGAAGTAGTTCTTAAATGCATTGGCAATTTCGTAAATCTTGTTAAAGGTAGGATACTTCATTGGTAATTGCTTGAATTATCAGGAATGGGTGGATTTGGGGGGTTGTATTTCATAGTAAATATTGTTTAACTGGCCTGTCTGAAGTTTTACAATCATGTATTCCGAGAAAAAAGCAAGAAAAACATCGTTCGTTTTTAACCGGCGTTTGTTTACAACCAGCGTCCGTTTTCAACTGGCGTCAGGCAGTGGTTCTCATGTTGTTTTGGTTTTTTTCGGGATCGTGTCCGGTATTCGGGGTTTTTTTGTTTTTGTTTTTCGGAACAATTACAGGATATATAGCGCAATCAATTGGCTAGATGCCTACAATCGTTATTTACTTTTAAACAAGTAAGATATTTCTTAATAATTCAGTAGTAAACATTTTTTCGATATCTGCAAATGGTGTATCCTACATTTAACCAGTTTGCGCCGGGATTATTTTAACAATTCTAATAATAATATTCGCTTAGCCTGTATTAATAAGTTTGATAAAACCCGATTCAATATCAGAGTTATTTATTGATATGAAAAATATTAAAACTGCTGCAAACTGCTTGCTGGCTGGAATGACCTGAAATATACAAATCAAATAAGTTAAAAGGGGCCTAATATTTTGATCTTAACAAGATCTTCTTCAGAGACATAATGGCTGTGTACACGAAACAAACATATATAGGGCAACATACAGCATGATGCACATCATAGCTGGCAGGAGAAACACAAAAGAAATGGCATGTACAGAGTTCTGTGGGAACAACAAAAGGAGGATTAGGCTGAAGGGTTAAAGGGAAAGGTCAGTGTGGGTAGGATCAAAGAAAGAAGTATTAATAGGAGAAATGCGAAGGGGGGGGGGGGGGGGGGGGGGTTAGGACAATAGACAGGGGGAAACAAAAAGAGTGAGAACAAATAAGAACAAACTGCTGGCAAGGATTAAATCTGAAACAGATGACAAATGGGAGAAAACAATAGAAGTTAATCATTTCCTAGTTGGATGTTGAGCCCATGTGGTTGAATATTTATTTTAATTTTTTTCAAGGTTGATCCTGATGACATCCTTCTCTGCCAGGATGAGGCAGACACCGCGGAGTATCCCAAGCTGTACGAATTCCACAACAGCGTCTCGCTGAATACCTGGGACGAGAACGAAGAGGACTTGAGAAACCTGCAGGAACAGAAAGGTCACCTGGATCACCTCCACTCGCTAGCCAACAGGTCAGAGGTCATGGGTCACTGTGTGAAGCACTGTGCACTCGCAGCTTAGTGGACATTCTCAATACTCATTATGCTCGCACCATAAACAGTTTTTCAACACACATTTGTGAGTGTGAACTCTAAAGTACTCTAAAGTATTCCTCTTTACTTTTTTTTTTAAATAACCCTACATTTTTAAGGCATTCTGGCAATATAAGACATAACTGGGCACAGGCAAAAGTGGAGAAAACAAATCCCAAAAACCACTGAAATAGGGGATTTAATTTTTTTTAATTTTTAGATTCTCGGATATGTCTACTACACGTGTTTTGAAGTCATAGTATAAAACATGTAGAATAAAAGTGTTTTTCAAAAAAAAAACGTTGGCATCTATCATTTTTACGAATACAAATGTTGAACCTTTGTGGGTCTTTTCCTTGGGTTTTTCACTGTTTGACATGTTCATAAATGCAAATTATAACAGGCATAACGGAATGAACTGCAACAAACAGTACTGCAAAAAACAGTACTGCAAAGAGAATTGTATTTTCTTTCCTAACGCCCACAAATCCTCATTTCAATGTCTGTTCAGTTCCGTCTAATTTTGCAAGAATGCCTTACATTTTACCTCTAGACCTATTTTTTTTTTTAAATGGAGAAATGTGTGGACAAAGTCCACAAAACAGCAAGTCCACAAAACAGATGCCTTCCACTTGCATCATTTTGTTTGGGACATGCTGCATATAGCGAGTTGAGCCTGCAAAATATATGTGATCCACTCTGCAAAAATAAGTCTGATGTGTTTAAAAAAAAAAAAAATGTTTACAGTTGGTCAGAAAAAAGCAGGTAATAAGCTTTCATTTGATATATGGCACAACTCTGTAGTGTAATGCATCGGTCTTTTACAATTTTGGGAAATTTGCTTTTTCTCAGTTATATTCAAAATAGTCTTTGAAAAGAAATGAAAATTTACAATTGTAGTGCCTCATTAGATGCTATGGTAAGAGAATGACAAAACCTGTATTAATTTTAATTTAGGGATCAAAATAACCTTTTCAATCGATCAGATCTGAAAATGTAGGTGTCTGAAAAACCAAAATGCCTTATAACAAAAATATTATTTGTTGCAAGAAAAGTCACTTTACGTAAAAAAGATTTTCCGATATCAGACTCATTTTTTCAGAGCAACCCACATGCACAATATGCTCGATATAGTCAATCAGCGACAGTTTTGAAGGAACACAGCCACTGGAGTCGAGGTTCTCTGAAATATGGTGGTCTTATTCTTAACCAGTTCGCACCGAGATTATTTTAACAACACCGAGCCGAGGCGCGGGATTATTTTTAACGAAACTTGATCCAAGGCGGGTTCAGGCAGATGGTACCGGGAAGCACACCCAGGCATTTCCAGCCTTGCTCGCTGCTGACAGAGATTTCTGGCCTTGCTCGTGACGTGTTTATGCATCATCCGTTTTGAATCTGGGGAAAACTGTGCGTGTATACGTCCTCTGGCGCGAACTGGTTAAAGGTACATTGTAATATACAACATTTGCAAACATATAAAAATAAAAATAAAAACTAAAATTATTATGAAATTCCTTAGTGAATGACAGTCTAAAGCATCCTGTAAAATTATGTTGTGGCATAATTTTCCAGAAATGTGGTATTTTTATATCAATTTCAATACTATATTTAGTTGGTCCGCATTTTGTCGGCAATTGACGTCAACGGGTACAAGCCAGCTAGACTGGTTCCCTGATCGTGCATACATTGCTCCATTACATAGTAAGTTGGGTCAGAGAACAATTTTGTTTTAATAAAAATAATAATAATTTAAAAAAATGCTTTCCATGTCACAAAGACATCCTAAAATGCTGTATAAAGACGTAACAATCATAAAAACACCAAGTAATCTAAAACTATCAATTAGGTGATAAAAAGTACTGCTTAAAAAAATTAGTTTTCAAATTAGCTTTAAAAATTTCAAAATTATCAGCAGATCGGATTGCTGCTGGAAGCCTATTCCACAGACGAGGGGCATATATTGTGAATGATCGATCTCCATAGTATTTAGTTTTGCCAAGTGGCTGCTTTAAACATACCACACCAGCGCAGAGTGCGTGTACTCGGTTTAACACTTAGTAATTCACATAAATAACCTGGAGCTATTCCCTTCATAATCTTGTAACTAAACTTGTCATAAACCTTCAAACAAATCAGGGTAATAATATTTGCTATGCAATACTAACCCCCAAATTCATTCATTTCTGAAAATTTCAAGTTATGGTCAAGTAAGGTATTTCATAATAATTAAGTAGTTTTCTTTGTTTATGTTTGTTTATGCAACTGGTGTATACTACCTTTTAAAAATAAATCCTGATTTCTGCTGAATTTAGGTCCACCGTTGCCTTTGACAAGCCTGCTCACTGCTGGCTGTGCGAGACCGTCTTCTACACACCCAGAGATCTCCTCTTTCATCTTGGCATGCAATCACACATGGAGGAGGAACGCAAACTGATGGAAGACTACGAAACGTATTGCCAGTGAAAACAACAACAACAACAACAACAACAACAAAAGGTATGGAGGACAATAGCCTTTCGTCAAGGTGCGCGTGGCTCCCCGGATGCGTGACACGCCAAAAATGTTGGCACGGAAAAAAAACAGACCAGCAAGAGTGACGAAGCCACGATACCTTTATTATCTCGTAGAGAGCGCTTATGGTTTTCTTTTTGCATAATGCATGCAGTGTTGCGAACATTGACCAATGAAAACGCGTCTGGGTAGCTATGCGTCCGGGTAGCCACGCGTGCCACGCGTCCATGTAGCCATGTGCACGGGTAGCCACGGGTGGGCACGGGTAGCCACGGGTAGGCACGGGTAGGCACGGGTTGCCTCGGGTGGCTGTAACTACACAATCGCCCACGAAACAGCCACAAAAAACGACAGATTTCAAACTTTTTACTAAGCTTGGTTCCACCGCTCATTCTGGACACTCACTGATGCGCTTTGCACTCTGATTGGATAGATTTTGTGCGACCTGTGAACTGGAGGTTCATGCAAAAAAAAGTTTACATGTAGATCCTATACATTGTGCCTGGATGTGGTATTCTCGTAAAGTCTCGAGGTCAACTCGCTATTCTGTAAATTTTGACGTGCATGCAATACATCACTAATATGTGACGTCTAATGCATAGAAAACAATTACAGACCAAACTAAAGTGCACCACCACCTTAACGATATAACGACCTTGTGGTCATGTGGTCAGACGTACGCTGTAGGGTCAATGTAAGGTTTACAGTGGGTCAAAGTGTCTTAATGGGAGCAGTGCTCAATTTGTTTAAAGTTAAAGAAAATTGTTTTAGGTTTAACCAGTTTGTGCCAAGATTGACATTGACCGGGCCCAGACCCGGCTGGCATCTGTAGGTAGCACACCCTGATATTTCCAGCCTAGCTCGTTACGTGTTTATCCGTCATCCGTTTTAAATTCCGGAAAAACTGTGCATGCATAAATGACATCCAAAGTAAACTGGTAAAGTAACTTGGCTGCAATATTGTGATGAAAACCTCTGCACACTCACAAAAAGAGAGCACAAAATTGTTATTAGCCTAAAAAAAATAAAAACATTTTGAAACACTTTGTGGCTTTGCTTTGCTGGTGTTTTTATTTACTATCCCCAAGCATAAACGACTCGCCGAAAAAACACACCTTTTTTTCCCATTCATTTGTTACTGCCTGATGTGTGCGACTACATACATACATGTACTGTACATGTACCATTCGGGCCACAGCACACCATAATGCACCTAATGTGATTAAAGTACCATCCATTAGGACTGTCAGCTAAATGCATTCTTTATTACCTGAGGGTTCACGTCAATGATAATCCTGGACCACACACAAGGAGTTAAAACATGCACACAAAACAGAATCACTGAATGCTTGAATTGAGTTGGTTGCCCATTAAGGCCATTCGTTTGCAGTTGTAGTGGGTCAAGAATGCTTTCAGTCAGTATTGTCCGCAGTGTTGTCATTGCTTGAAAGATCTTTCAAGATCTTGAAAAATGGGGACCCACCTTCAAGGTGGGTCTCAATTTTTCAAAAAGATCTGAAAAAGCAACAAATCTTGACAGATTTCCCAAAAGTGCAAAAAATATTAAATTTCATGCAGCATTTTTAAACATTTTTCAATAAGTTGGACTTTTTAACGGTTGTGTGATTTTTATTTTAAATGTATTATTTTAATTTAGCGATTGGGCGCCATACTTACGGTCAGACCCCGTCCCCATGTACATGTACATGTACATTTACGTGTGCAAGCTTACAGGCTAGCACTGCATGCATGACTAGCATCTTGTTTCTAGCCATGTGCCTATTGGTCGTTAAGCTATGTGTATCAGCTATGCCGTACAACATGTGCATATAATGGCGCCAGTTTACTGTACAGCTTTACTGTTACACTAGGTTGTGTACTGTTTTACATAGACTTGGAAAATCTTGAAAGATTTTTGATGCTGATTTTAAAAGAAATAAAAATAACGAGTGGTCACACTGATGATTTGTCCGGTGTTATTTCACATGTTTTGCAAATCACCCAGGGAAGCAGGCGTACATTAAACGCACTCTCTTGACTTTGGTGCACCTCAAACTAAAAACATGTTTTCCGCAAAACGGTGATAGTTGTAAATCACTAAAAGGTACAATGTAAAAACTTAAGCAACTACCAGAGTTGCAACGAGTCACTTTGTGACTCGAGTCAAGTCGTTTTGGAGGAGTGCGTCGAGTCATTCGGTCAAGAAGTTTGAGTCGAGTTGAGTCAAGTCAGTCAAGTATTTAGCTTGAGTCAAATCGAGTCACAAATGTTTGTGCACAATACAATAAATATGCACAACTTTCTTTTTTTTGTAATTTACATCTGTGTCACCACAATTTACTCAATAAAAATATAAAGGAGGTGGCAGCTGATCGCTATCCAACTAATGGGGGCACTGTTCACACCACGGGTGCATGTAACCATGGTTTGACTTCAGGAATTCCAAGTCTGAGAGCAACTTTGTACACGCATATATTTGCGAACATAAACGTGACGTGAACGTAAACCAGCACCAGCGTATAAAGTCATTGCAAACAAGTTTTGCTTTTATTTTGGGGACTTTAGTCTTATTAGCCTTCACTCAGTCAAGCAGAGTTATTTGTTCGCAGTGAGTTGAGTCGAGTCGAGTGATTTACCCGTTGAGACTCGAGTCGAGTCAAGTTACCAACAATTGTGATCTGAGTCGAGTCATTTGAAGACTGGAGTCATTACAACTCTGACAACGATGGATTGAATATTTGTGGTTTTCATGTAAATATCTTGGAAAGGAATTTTATGTGTAGGATATACAATTTTGGGCCCCCCAAAAATATAACCGTTGGCATGCAAATGTTATTTGAGTCGCACAAAACTGTTGCTTCAAACACTTTATTGTTGGCCCTGAATTCTAGCAGTGTCGTATGCTGATTGGTAATGTCACTAATGTGCACATGCAAGGCACAATATAGCAGCGGCGTCAGATATAATCATAGATAAGCGACAGACATCATGTGGTTTTCTTGAAATTAAGTGTTTGATTGGAAATCTCCAGACGAATATGTATCTTTATAGGAGTACAGTCCATTAAAAGGGGTTCAAAAGTGTGACATGGTTTGTCAAAACCAGGCGGAATTGGGCAGAGCTACGAATGGAGAAACAGCTGCAAAACGATGTGGGGTGATTTTCAGTGATTTGGGGATTTTACATTTTTTGTGGTGCTATTTATGTTTCAACTGTTGTGTAAAAATGTCAAATTAAAGCATTTTGTTAATACAAAACTCCAACTTTAAAGGTCTATTTTTCATTTTTAACATTTCAGACAATGTGATTTCAAAATTGTATATCTTTATTTTGGAATATCCAATAAAAAAAGCACCACCAAGGTGGCATTTAAAAGAGCAAGGGGTACATTTTACTAATATTGCAGAAACAAAAAATTGACTTCTTGCCCAAAAGTGCCTGATTTTTTGACATACCGCGTCACATATTTTGTTGTGTTTCGGTTGTGAATAATTTACTCCCAAACGATGTCCGGATTGTTAAGTGACTTTCTGCAATACTTGTAATATACGCACGCATTATCATAGCTCGGTATATAATTCAATAAATTCTTGTCAATCGTCGAGCTCCGATGGCTCAGTTTTTGAAAGGCTTGACGCGGAGGCACGAAATTGGTGTTCGAGGCATAGCATTTGCTTTTTAAGTCTGATTTAAAAAAAATCTTAATCAGTCGCTTTGGAGAATTTTTTATTAGGTTTGAGGAACAAATTCTTTTCTACTATTTAGTTTTTGTTTTGTCAAGTCCGAAATGTCATAGTGTTCACTCAGCTCGGATGTCGTGTGATAAAAGATCACGATTAGGTTACGCCTGGCCTGTGTAATTTGTTAAGGTAAATTGCTTTTTGTAATTGCTATTGGAGATATAGAAGGCATAACAAAATGTGTCCTAAATAAAACAGAAATTTAGGTCAGACGTAACCGAGACAAAAAAAAGGACAGACCCTTAACCAGTTCGCACCGAAGAACTTATATGCAAGCAATTTGTTTCCGAGACTTCAAAACGGATGACGCATAAACACGTCACGGGCAAGGCCAGAACACCACATTTTTTAGAAAAAAAATGGATTGGAGGGGAGTATATTAACTACTGATGTTAAAGCATTGCTATTCATATTAGTGATAACAGAGAAACGTTAATCACTTCAGGAAATCCTTACTAAAGGGAGTGCTTCTATAACCGTAATGACAGGTGTTTTTCCTCTCTGCTTTTCCCAGTGTCATTGAGATCGCGGTGAAGGAAATCTCCCACACAAGACAGGAAATGAAAGGACTACCCCATCCAACTCGTAATCCTGCCTTTCAGACATTCATCTGCAAGACATAAAGGGAAATTGTGGGTTTTTGTAATCGTCGATTTTTGTAACAGAGTCTTGCTATCATGAAGGCCCCTTTGAATGGCAACTGCATTGTGCTAGCTGTCGCTAAGATAATCCTTCATCATGGGGCAGTTGCTTTGTATAATATCATGCACAATGGTTCCTCCATTGGGGGGGGGGGGGGGGGGGGGGGCACGTGATGAACGTACAATGATTCGTCTCCAGATTCGTCTCCAGTCCAGTGGCCAATTTCATTGCCAAGCACAATTTACTAAGCACAAAAAGTCTTGCTCAGTAAAATCAGGATACCAGCCTAAACTCAATGTGCTTTTCGTGCTAAGCAAAAATCAGCTGAATACCAGTCACAAACAGTGTACATCAACCTGAATATTTGGTCTGTAACCCCGTTTTTGACAAGGAAGAATTTTCATGCTAAGCAAAGTCCTGTGCTTATTAGCAGCGCCATGAAATTGTCCCCAGGACAAATTTGCAGGATTTCAAGTATTCCTTCATTTCCTAGTTTTCTCAACTTACTCCTACTTTTTCTACTAGTTCCTACCTTCTTTGTCTCACAACATCAACTAAATTAAAATCTCATTGAATAGGGCCTTTATTTCATAACATTGTTACACACTGTCGTATGTAAATCACACAATGAAGGGTTTTGGTGCAGGAGTACTGCAACTGTACTTCCAAGAGCTTAGTCGAGGATGGAGCACAGGTTTTGTGAGTACAGAACACACAAGTGTTGAGAGTACAGAACATGGCAAATGAGGCTTATAATGCTGTGGACATGGGCGAGTATCAGGACAGCCTCCAAAAGTCCTACTTTTATCCTCTTTTTTTGCCTACCTTTATCCTTTTTTTTGGCCTACTTTTATCCTTTTTTTTTGCCTACTTTTATCCTTTTTTTTTGCCTACTTTTATCCTTTTTTTTTGCCTACTTTATGATATTAACATTTGTCACTTTCATCCAACATCTTTAATTAATGATTTTGTTGTTTTCAAATAAGCAGAACCAAATCACTTAAGAGTTGATTCCGAGGAAAGATCTATATTTGTACATTATATTATTTGTACACGCAATAGTTATATGTTTCAGTTGTTAATTGTGATTATTTGGCAATGTTACCCCATTGGTGTATTATCTGCGTGAGGCAGGTGCATGTTAAAGTTGTCGTTTTTTATGTCATCGTAGTTGCCTTTTAAAAATATGTTTTTGGTGTTTGTTTGGGTTTTTATTTTATTTTTTGGGGGGGGTTAGGGTTATAAAAAATGTTGAAAACTTTCTTAAAAAACAGTGATTATGTAACTTATAAATTTGTGTCACTCGTAATTACAATAAAAAAAGGTTTTAATTTCTCATATAAAATTTGTTGGGGGGTTTAAAAATTGATAAACTCTTGCACAGATTTATATATATATATGTTTTACAATAGTTTCTCATTGCTTTGTCATTACATAAGCAGACATAAGCAGTGATCAGTACACCATATACTCGGTGTCATACTTAAATTGTTTGTGTTTATTCTGTAACCGAGCTGTTATTTATGTATTTAATTTACCATTTGTTTATCAGGGTTAAGTGTTTCTGGCATTTCCTGTAAAGAAATGTAATCAGGACGCAACGCCCCAAACCTAAAACTGGGTGTTCAAAAAAAGCTACCCACTCTGCAAAAATTTGTATTTTTTTATATTTTTTTTTTTATAGTTTTTTGTTTGTTTTACAGTTTGCCGGAAAAAGCAGGAAATACGCTTTCGTTTTATATATGTCACAACTCTGTAGTGTAATGCGTTGGTCTTTTATGATTATTAAAAAAAAAATTGTTTTAGTTATATAAAAAAGTCTTTGCACACAAATGGAGATTTACATGATTACATGCTATGGTAAGAGGATGACAAAAAACCTTTATTGAATCTATTTGGGATCAAGACAACTTTTTCAATCGATCAAATCTGAAAATATATAAATAACTGAAACCATAAAGCCTTAAAACAAAACAAACAATTGATATGTTGAAAGAAAAATCACCTCTAAAACATTAAACAGCCCTGTACCTGAAACTGTATTATGCGACTCATTTTTGCAGAGTGGGTCCAGATTTGATTAATTTCCAAATGAAAACCCCTTTCTGGTGCGAGTACAGATTGTTTAAGAATTCGACACGAAAAGCGTTTACAATGTGCACATGTTTTCTGTGATCAACTGAATTCAAATGTTTATCTCTTCGGGGAGTGTAAAGAGCAAAAAGTGCTTACATCGACTTTCAAAAACTAATCATGTTTTGTTTGCTGCAGGCCATAAATTCTCGTCTGTTTTTTTTATGACCCTAGCGGGTAGCCGTGCCCATAACAATCCACACTAAATTGAGTTTAACATTTAGAAAGCTTTCAAATGATGACGGAAGCAAGCTAGATTTGTAAAACACTTTCTTTCCTTTTTTTTTTCTTAAATTTTTCCTAAAGAAAAAAAAAAAAATCCAATTTATGGATACCCATTTTTATATCCTTCGTAATTCTGTTTCTAATCCGTTCTAATCCTGTTTTCTGTTTTGTTGTTGATTCATAATGGTAATTTATTTTAATTGGCACAAAGTTTGCCTTTATTTTCGCAACAAATTTGCCTGCATAAGTATCATCTTTGTGACGAAAAAGCATTCAAAAAGTGTAATCGTGTTTGTTGTTAAAGACGATTGCGTTGATACTGACAAATTAATTACCGTGTTAATTTTTTTCTTTTCGTCAACGAAAATATGCCACCTGATGGAGTTCGACATTTTTATTTGTTTAATAAACCAGCTTTATTGCCAAAAACGTGTTTACCTTGAAAGTGTCATTTAGTTGTACAATCACGAATTGATATTTTACTGAATACAGTGCTCGTCAGAAAATAATGGAAGATTTCTCCACTCAAATATCAACGTCAGACTAGTGCTCACAGTAAACAGAGAGTTAATGTTAATTTTCTGTAAGCGGTATATTTTAACGTACTCTTGAATTCAGCTATCTTTGGAGGGCCTTTTTGTATGGCTGTAGGCCGTTTTCCAAACCCTAGCTTCGGCCCCGTCTCTGGCTCCATCTCCATAGCCAAACTGCAAAGACGGAGACGAAGCTGGGGTTTGAAAAACGGCCATAGAAAGCTAAATTAATTTACGGAGATATGGATGAAAAATCAGCCTCAAACCAACGGACAACAATCAACGGACAACATGTGACCATAGCTGGTAACCGCTGGTAACCACTGGTAATCTAAATTTCTTGCTGAGCGCCTTCGTGAAATCAAATTAAAAGCAGTATGCAAAAATGTGCTCACTTTTTTAATTAAAATGTTTTGGGTTTTTGGGAGGCAAAAATCGTTTCGCTGTCCCCCATTCGAGACTTGTAATCCCCGCCATCTTAGGCAGACAGATTGGTGCACAATTTGATAGAATTGTTCACTTTGGCCAACTGTTTTTAATCATTCTTCCAGTGCACGTATTGAAAACGGGACGAATAGAATTCCGCGCATCGCGGGTATTTTTAATCGTGTGCCGTGTTCCGATTGCTTTGTAGCTAATTGGTCTTTTGGGGGTTTTTTTGGCGGAGTTTTTGTATAATACCATAATCGACCGGCCGAATACATAAACACCAGCAATTGTATATTCTAGGCTTTTGCTAACATTGTTTATACATAACAATAAGAAATTGCTAGCAAGCAAAAGCAAAAAGCTTGTTTCTTGCAAGCAAATGCTTTCCAGATTAGCAATTGCTTGAAAATTGAAAAAGGATACACCATTGGTAATTGCTTGAATTATCATGAATGGGTGAATTTGGGGGTTGTATTTTGTATAGTAAATATCATTTAACTGACCTGTCCGAAGTTTTAAAATCACGGATGCTGAGAAAAGCAAGAAAAACGGCGTTTATTTTCAACCGGCGTCAGGGGGGGGGGGTCTTATGTTGTTTTATAAAATTCTAATTTTCAGAATAATTACAGGATATCTAGCGAAATCATTTTGCTGGATGCCTAAAATCATTATTTACTTTTAAATAAGTAAGATATTTCTTAATAATTCGGTAGTAAATATGTTCGATATCTGCAAATGGTGTTTAAGCATTTATCGCTTTTGTTCAGAACCTAAGCATTTGCTAGGTAAGAAAAAGCTGTTAGACAGTCAAAGCAAAAGGTTATGTATATCTTTTTAAGCAATTGCTTTTTCTTCTGCTTGATGAGTTTATGCTTCTGCTCATTGCTTCTGCTTATAAGTAATTGCTAGTTTTTATGTATTCGGCCGAATGGCTCGTAATTCACCAGCACCTCTAAATAGACAGACTTACGCATCCCGTCGCTAGGCAACGGTCGGCCAGGCTATGACGTCAAAACGCCTGTTGGCAAATTCCTCGCTGTCACGGAAATCTAGAGGCACACATTTTAATTTGCACCTTTCGTGTTGGTGCGTGTTAACCGTATAACTACCTTTTTTTCTACAGCATTATATATTGCGTACGCGTGAAACATATCACGTGTTTGAAACTACATATTTTTGTGATTCTCTAATTTATCGATCTTTAAGTATTTTTCATATATACAGTTAAGATCACAGCGACCTTTTGTTTTCCCGACAACTATAATTCCTACGTGAATCTGGAAGGTTTTTTTTTAAAGGAAATCAGGGCCAAGGACGATTTATTAAGCAACTGGCGCGTGCGCATAATGGTCAATGGCTGTACTTGGCTGCAGAAAAAAACAATTGTTGCTCGTCAACCCGCCCAGCATGTTTGAGTTTTCAATATTGTGAGTGCTTCTTTAAAACAAATGTTTAATTTGCATCCCCATATCGAACGATGTCTAATGTTTGGCTTCGTGGTTAAGCACCTAATTGCTAAACAGACTCGCTTTGGTGCAATTTGGACACGGCACATCTGAAATAGTTAAGTGAATTAACTGTAGCATGCCTATGATTAAATTTCGTCGACAAATACTATTTCTCCCTTTTTTTTTGTTCTTCGTATTTCGTAAATCAACAACCTAATTTTCTCACGATTTTCTGTCGGCATATTAAGATTATTGTTGTATTATTCCCAAACCACTAGCACGTAAAGCCCCTGAAAAATAGATTTAAAAATGGAATTGATTTTCTAGCCGCGTTGTTATTATTATAAGCTTTCAAAATGAATGATCGAGACATCGCACGAAAGCAATCGGCCCACGATAAATAATGAATTAATTACAACTTTCTAATTAGGAGCGTCCAACGTGTGTATCTAGCTAGACACACGTGCATGTTCGCGGCCCCGACCTGTCAATGTCCTAAATTAGCATAATTATTTCACTATATAAATATTTATTACCTTTGGGCTCAACATTTGACAAAACTGCCAAAGCAAACAAGCAAAATGTATTCGTTATGTTTCTTCAAAAATCGTTTAGGAAAGGAAAATCAAAATTTTGAAAAAGCACGGACATACCAAGGTCAAGTTCGATCAAGGAACTATAATTAACTAGTGGTTAGTTCGTGATGTCATTAGGGCATGCGCACTGAAGTTGAAGTGCGAACGACTCCAGTCGAACTATTGACCATTAACTGCCAAACTGGTCCTCTCTGTACTGTGCTATTAAAGCGGCTATTGGTTACCATCGATGCGACCAACCGCGGTAGGCTGGTCGTGAATAGTCGACTAGACTTGTCCAACCATCGTCGACTAGCCTGAGTTCGATCAGAGTTAGTCAAACTATAGTTAACATAGTCCTTGATCGAACTTGGCCAAACTTGAATACAAAACCTGAAGTTGCGAACGGCAGAATAAGCTTGCATACAAAACCAATTATGACATCTCTACCATTAATTCCCGAAAATCACCAACGACCACAGAAAATAATATAGGATCTTGCCGCCTATTGTTATGGTTGTGTATAATGTCTATGCATTGAGAGTTGAGTGCAATTTCAAAGTATTTTCTGACAAAATCGATAATGTTTCCCAGTCCCAGATTCATGTTTTTTTTAACTGATGTTTTGTTTGCACTGATTGACCTTCATTGAGGTAAATTAATTATGAGAAGACTGGTGGCAGGATGCAACATTCTTTACAATGAGTAAACAAATTAATAAGTAAAATATAAATAATAAACCAAACAATTGAAACCCACTAACAACAAAATGATCAAAAAGATTGTTAACAAATTTTACAAATCGCAAATTATATCGCAATATAGACCAAAAACAGAACATATCAGTTGTTTAGAGAAAATACATGTAAAATACAGTTAAATTACGAAATGTAAAAAACGCGAAAGAAAAAACAATCGTAAAAAGTACCATTCAGGAGAATTTACAGAAATAGAAATCCGTTTCACGAAAACAAAGGACAAACAAAACCGGCATGCAAAACTATAGGTTTTCCCAGCTATTTGAAAACATTTTTCATTTAAATTCTAACATTCAATTTCGTCCGGGAAGAACCTTCACATTCTAGTTTCAAACCAATTTAGTAATTTATCATTCAATTTTAAATGTTGGTCACTCTATTTAACATTTCTGGAGGAATATTTGTCGTTTTTAGATCAAATTCGTCTAAGCTGTTGCCGAAAGGCGGCATTCAGAGATCGAATTCGTTTTTATATCAATCAATTTCAAACTTATTGTTACCGAGAGGTGATTTTTAGATGAGGAAGGGTCTAGAATCTGGAAGTAATCTTACCAATAATGGCATACCACCGTCCAGACCCTAAATAAATTTTAAAGAAACAGTTATGCACAGTAAAGAACATTGAAGGACAATGATTTAGGAAAAATAGATGTATTGGTGATTTTAATTGAATTTTCTCACACAAAATATACAAGTGAATTCTAATAATAACAATTAACCCCTAAAATTTGTAAAAGTTAGCAACCACTAACTCAGATATCAAGGTTGCAATTCACAATAATTCACAATAATTAACCCCAATTTACACAAGGGTTGAATGAATTTAAATTGCAAAACTTTATGTTCAATACAAGTAAATACAGTTAATGTTTTTGACCCCAAATTACACGATTATTCAAATAATCCCCAAGTTAAAGGACAGTCAAATTTTACCCCAAGTTAAACGACAGTCAAGTGGCATGACAATCTGTAATTTTAAGGAGAAAATGTACACACATTTTAAATGATTCAACACTGTCAATATTTTTAAAATCAATTTGTCTGGTTTGTATTTGAGTCAAGCACACATCAGACGAATTTATATGACACAAGTTTGAAATTGATTATAAAGACAAATTCGATTATCAAGCTGCTTTTCGGCAACAGCTTATTTGTAACGACGAAATTTTGAAATTGAATAATACATTTTGTAAATTGGTTTGGTAAAAGCGTGTAAAAAATATAAACGGCAAATTGTATATTTCATTTGGTGAATTTGAAGGGGAAATGTTTTAAAATAGCCGGAATTTTCTTCTTTTTTCAAAGAATGCTTCAAGAATTTTAAAACAAAATGTTAAAAAACATTATCAATAAAATGTTTTATATAAAATAAAACCAAACAAAACATCGATAGTAAAACGGACTCAAAATTAAGGTTAAAAGAAATCTGTCTTGTTGCACGGTCGAAGAATTGAGAATATCCTTGTCTTCCTTCCCCCCTTGTCCACTTGAAAAATTCCTTCCGAACGGGAAACCTCTGGAGAAATGACATTGATACGATGCCCTTTCGAGGTCGATCTCTTGAAAGTCAACCATGACAAATTGAAATGCTATCTCACCAAGGGATCGCAGAGTGCCTTGATTTGTGTGATGCGTATCACTATCAATGCATCGGTCAGGAACTGAATTTTGATATTTGTGTATACGATTTGCCCTTCACTACTTCACCGACACTGAAATATTCAGGGAATTGTGCCCTTGATGATACAAGCATGATATTTGGCGCACAGTCAGAGTATGATATGGGAAAGATATTGGATATAGGACCATCACAGATTTGTCCTTTGAGGAAGTATAGGTAGAATAACAAACAATTTTTAAAAGGTTCAAAATGGCTGTCATTGCATGTTATTAGGGGTGCACTACCCTAATTGAAGGGAGAATTTCTCCGCCAGCTCATTAGCATGAAATGTGCCCCCACATTTTCTTTTGAAAAAGGATGTCGTTTGGTGAAAGAAATGGTGGGATTGTGTAAATATAGCATAGGAACTGAGGGCAGACTTGACAAAATTACGGTTGAAAAATGGGTCCTAATTGCCCTAGAATGTGGAGGGATGCCATTTGTAAAATGGCTGCTTGCAGGCTCGGGAAGTATCACTTTTCGGGAGGTGAGTTTCTTTTGGTGTGAATATTTAAAAATGTAATCGGCTAACCTACTAAAAATTGAAAAGAAATGGAAAGATAAAGACCAAGACAATAATCTGATTGTTGTTTGAGAAACCCCAGTGATGTCGGTGTGCATGAAACACTTGTTACACTGTTTTCAATGGGACTTGAATTAGGCCAGTGCACCCTTATAGGCTGCTTCGGCATCACTTATGCACTTTAAAAAGTTGGTTCGACTTGGATTTTTCAGGGTCTCTGAGGACCATCCACAGATGGCCGTCGAAGAAATTTGTGACGATTTTCCATGAAGGTGTGACGTTATATAACATTGAAAATTGAAGGTGCAAATCGACCCATATTTGTTATAAGTTTAGTTGAGCAAAGCTTGTCTTTGTTCAAGCAATATCAAGAATATTGTTTTAGGTTAAATTCACTATAGATAGCCTGCCGTATTTGGCACTGTGTATTGCAAGACAAGAAATGGAATTGAAGGCTGAGCAACCAATTCAAAGGCCGATAAGAAGTTATCAATGAAATTTGAAGTCTCATGTCGTCAAGTCTAGGTTCAATTTAGTATTGGACATACATAGACTTGCATGTGTTATATGCACAACAGAACATGATATCGTCGTCACATGTCACAAGGCCATCGCAGAGTTCAACTCAAACATTCTCACCCAGCAGTTAATTATGTTCGTTCTTGAACAAACTTCTAGTTCTTCCTATATTTATTTCCAAAGAACAAATCTGTGATGGCCCGATAGCCAAATACATACTCTGACTGTGTGCCAAATGTTACGTTTGTCTGTATGTCAAAGGCACAATCCCTGAATCCAATCACCTATCTGCCGTCCTATTTAAGTAGGTATACAGGGTTACAAGATAACTTAGAAGAAGATAAGGTACTCCGAAAAACTGAAGAAAGGAATCAATATTCCTCTTGAAACGGGACAGATTATATTGGCTGGAGAAAAACAAGCGCCATGGCAACGAATTCGAAAGGGAAGCACCACGTAAACAAGTTATGAACTTTATTCACGGGGAATCCATTTGGGTTTTGTTCCCTGAATGTATTTTATAACTTTTTGAACTGTTGAATGGGATGGTGCCAGACTATTTTACGATTCTAGCTAAGACTGTGTTTGAAACGGGTGTCTAGAGCTACGGCTAGGTCTATTGTCTACGGCGGCCATTTTGTAGCGCTGTCCGAAATGCCGTCTAGAGCTACAGCTACGGCTACAACGTCACACAAATCTAGCCGTAAAAGAAGTTGTCTAGCTCAGGCCAAACAAAATGGCGGCAGTACTAACGTTAATTTTGGAGCAAATTTTCGTTTATTTTTCAATGATAGTGCATTGAATTGAAACTAACAGATCGACAAATACGTCAATATCATCAGGTATTTCGACTGGCTGTAAACAAACATTGCGTAACATCTAGCAGACGATAATTGTTGTAAATTCTTACACCGTACTTTTGCAAACACTAATTCAAGCATCGCTTGGGGGCGCAATAACTAGCCGTAGGCACTACCGTAGCCACGTCCGAATTCCATTTGCCTTAGTGCCTACGTAGACGTAGCTGTAGCTGTAGACGTAGCCCGTAGCTCTAGACACTCGTTTTGGACACGGCCTTACTTGCTATACATTTTGTTATGTGGCTTCAAACTATAAAATGGTGTATCCTACCTTTACCTATACCTATTGCGTGGGTTCTCTTGTTATACAATAAAAATGCTGGCTTGCCAAATGTTGAGTTTGAATTCCGACACACATTTTATTTAGATACAGGTAGGCGAAACCAGGGGCCAATTTCATAGAGCTGTTAAGCACAACAATTTGCTTAGCATGAAAAAATTTCATTGTCAAAAACAGGGTTACAAACCAAATCTTTAGGTAACATATATTGTTTTTGACTTATAATCAGTTGGTTTTTGCTTAGCATGAAATGCACATGGAGTTTTGGCTGGCAACCCGTTATTTTTGAGCAAGATTTGTTGGTGCTAAGCAAATTTTTGTGCTTAACAGCTCTATGAAATTGGTCCCTGGTCTGATGTGGGCGATATGTTACAAACCGGCTCACACAAAAATCTTGCTCAGTAAAACCAGGTTACCAATCAACACTCCATGTGTTTTTATGCTAAGCAAAAACCAGCTGAATACCAGCCACAAACATGGCTCAAGATTTGTTTTTTTAAGGCCGTGTTCGATTACTTGGCTGCAGCTTGAAATTAGATACGAGTCTATGGTAGCGGCTACAACCACATCTCACTAGACACGTGCGTAATATCAAGCCGCAGCCACGTAATTCGGACACGGCCAAACCCTTTTTTTTTTACCAAAGTAGAATTTTCATGCTAAACACATTTTGATGCTCAACAGATTGGACCCTGCTGATGTCATATACTGTATTAAACCATTGCTATGACGTCACTCTATTGTTAAAAGTGTGGATTCGTATCTACGAATCGACGCCTTGGACAACAAGTAAAGTTAGGAATTCGCGGTTTTCATCTCAACACTAACCCAAAGCTTGATTACGTAAGATCCTCGAGAAACCCTGTAAGCAAATTAGGCGTCCAATACATGGCCACAATACCAGAATGCATGCCTTTTCATGTCCACTCAACTGGATGACAGTTGACAGTTGACGCAATGGTTTAAAGATGGACTACAACGAAAACTCACACATTAAATTTATTATCGGACCTTGTTTATGTTGTGTTCAGGCATGGTTCAGGTAACACTTTATTGTTACGGTCATGTTTTTCTCTAAATAATTTTGTTGCAATTTGACCGAAAAAATTAGACCTCGATTCTTCGATTTTGAAATTTCCCGCCCTGTACTGGTTCCCGGCAAAGATCCACTGAAAACCACAATGAAATCCACGATATAGTACCAGCGGACTTGTAAACCAGCGAAAAGTGATGACGTACTACCCATGAGCAACCGAGAGTAAACAAAAGACGCCATGTTATTCCGTGTGTATTGTACGGTAAAAATGCACGCACACGATCGACCCGAGTAAATCGTCATGGGTAGTACGTCACACACAAAGTATGAATTATTCATGAGTTAAGGGCTTTTGCTGAAACTGAGTTTTTCTGGGTCGTAGAACGCCGATCAATTTTGGGTTTTTTTTGCATGAAGGAACAAGTTTTATTGAATACTAATGATATATTATTATTAGTAATCATTATACATTTCTCGAACAAAAACAGCAACACAGCCTTTATCATTATTCCGTTGTAGTCCATCTTTAAGTCAGAGAATACACTCGCAAGTGTGGATTCGTAATTATTAAGAATCCACTCGGCGCTTTGCGCCTCGTGAATTCGTAATTACGAATCCACACTTTCCCGTGTATTATCCTATACGACTACCCTGGATTCTTTCCTGGTCGTACCAACCATCCTCTTTTTTTTTCTGTAAATAATTATGGAGAGTTGTCAGCAATGGCGTCATCAATAATCAATAGCCGTTTATGTGAATGGCATGACAGTCTTCGCTGATCATCGTTGCCGTGACTCACATCACACGTCACGCACGGCGCGTCCGTCCCTTGGTAATTCGGTATGGCGACAGTAAAGACAGATGTAAAAAAAAATATAGCAATTTGCAGCCCTAGTTTTAGGGCTATACGGAATCAGCAACCTTCGTTGTATTCCCCTGGTAAAACAAATGTGTTAGCTCTGTGCAAATGTAATAGTCCGCCTGAGGGGTCGGTATCAAATGACAGGAGTGATTTTTGGCAAGATATGCACCCCCGCAGTTTGAAAATTATGTGATAGCATCGCAGCGGTGGCAGCTTTTTGAGTGTTATCGCCCTTTACAAAAAATTGTCATCTAAATGCTTGTTACCACATATAATGAATCAAGTATATTGGCGGCCATTTTGGAGAAAACAACATTTATAAAAGTGATAACTCCCAAATTGTCCAACTCTAAGTGTGCATAATCTTGTCGAAAAAATCGCTAAGAGCATTACTCCTTTCGATCATTTTGATAGCGGTGGTCCAATATTTTGACCGAGTTCGATTTATATTGAGCTTCAAGAAAGAAAGAAAAACATTTTTGGCAAACTGCCACAATAGGCTATTTTGCAAATTATTGCATGTTAATTTTAACCCCAACAGTAGTGTGGGGGTGGGGGGGGGGGGTGAGGATGGGGAAGATGTATCAGAAATATTGTAAAACCCAAGTTGACACAAACAAAATGTAATGTTATAATTAAAAGTGCAAGGGGTAAGAATGTGTTTTTGACAATCCAAAAGCTGAACAACGTGCACATGTATGGTACACTTGTTGGTAGCGCTATCAAGCCGACGTGTGATCGGTGCGATGAATTTATCTCTTTTTGTCAGAACACACTGTATATAGTAACTTGTGACAATATCAATATCGTCACAACAGTGGCTTAAAGGTTATAAACACCATTTGCAGATATCGAACATATTTACTACCGAATTATTAGGAAATATCTTACTCATTTGAAAGTAAATAATGATTCTAGGCATCCAGCAAAATGGTTGCGCTAGATATCCTGTAATTACTCCGAAAAATAGAATTTTATAAAGAAAAATTCGCGATCGCCAGACGGCGATCGCGAAAAAACCAAAGATAACATAAGAATAACTGCTCGACGCCGGTGGAAAACAAACGCTGTTTTTGTGCTTTTCTCAGCATTCATGATTGTAAAACTTTTGACAGGTCAGTTAAACGATATTTACTATAAAATACAACCCTCCAAATCTACCCATTCATGATAATTCAAGCAATTACTAATGGTGTATCCTATCTTTAATTGGAGGGAGAATAGGCACGGCCACCGCCCTCCTCATACCCGCGGTCCCCCACGCCCAGTGTTTATAGACCAAATTGTTTACGTCACTGAGTGCCCCTCTGATAAAATGAGACCGCCTTCAAATTGGGCTCGTGTTGAATTTCACACAAGAGTCGACTACGCGTACACTGTTTGTGTGAAATTGTGTGCGTGAGTGCGTGAGTTAGTCTTGCATACGCACTGTGGACCTCCGAACAATATAGGTCCACACGATGCGGGAAGAGGTTACGGTGTGTGGACTTGCACACGTCCACAATCCGTTTTTCAGTTTCCGAAAAAGAGCGCTAGAGGAAAAACGGGTTAGGGTTATATATAGAAAAGATAGAAGGGACAGCTGAGAGGCCCATAATCCAAATTTGAGGGTAAATTTGTTTTGGGGAAGCGAGAAAAATGAGTATTTAGTCAAAGTTTGTTAACTACACGAAGACAAAGGAATGTCCACAGTGCGTATGTAAGGTAAAGCCCTGTGCCTTCACGGACGTGGCTGACCACGTATAAATATTATGCAAATGTTTTCACAAAGAAACCTAAAAAGGAAACCTAAAAAGGAAACCATGCAGGGAAATCAATATGTATGATCTTAATAGGTCTAATACTGGTTAGGCGCACCTGCCATTGTATATATTTGTTGGAAGAACAATGTATTTGCGGTTAAATGTATTTGCCTCTACAGAGTGTCCCAGAAAACAGGTGATTCGAACAAAGGGTTAGTTTGACTAAGATATGTATTGTATGGCTATTAATCATGTTTCACCATAAAGTAGAAGCAAAATACTTTCCAGTGATACCTTGATTACATTCCTCCTGGCATGCATCACTGAGCACCGTTGTTTGGAAAATGGTATGTAAAATACCCCTCTGGGACAGTTCATGATCACTGCAGACATAAGCAGCACATTCAGATATGGCCCGAGGGTAGTCTAACCATTGGAAAGCATGCGATACACAATATGTTTATTAATTGGTGATATTTATTTAATACTAAATTATGCACTAACACCTTCCACGTGCCCACCTCCATTTTCGATGCAAAGTCCACAACGGCGGCGCATGTCAGCCACAGCTTGTCTGAACATTGCATGATCATCACGTAAGATTTAGATCTTATGTTGAACGCGGGCTTGCAAATCTTGAAGGTTACACGGTGGACTGCACTGGTATTATTATCATGTGGGGGGTATTCGAAGAACAAAGTGTTTACCAGTGGTAAACACTTTGTTCTTCGAATACCCCCCCACATGAAAAGTCCAATGGAGTCAATAAGCCATTTGCGCGTGACCCCGAGTTAAATTTGAATAATATCTGCTACACTGACTTGCTCACACCATAGACACAGCTTGGCACAGTTTAACTTTAAATTCTCCAGACCAAAGACGCTGTTGCTATATCACGTGATTCGAGGCAAGACTTACGCGTCATACGCTAGCAACCCCCAACTCCTGAATGGTCTGGTGTCTTTTTTCCATTCTCACCCATTGTAAACAATGTATTGGTGCTGAGCGTCTCTTACGTAACTATGCAAAAGCTTGCCCCAAATCACGTGATATAGCAACAGTGTCTTTGGTCTGGAGAATTTAAAGTTAAACTGTGCCAAGCTACATGAACAAGTCAGTGTACCAGATATTATTTAAATTTAACTCGGGGTCACGCGCAAATGGCTTATTTGGGTGACCTGGCCGGCCATTCCACAGCACGATTCAAAGCATGAACTGTTCCAAAAGGGTTTTTACATATCATTTTGGAAACAATGGTGCTCAGTGTTGCATGAACGGAGGAATATAATCAAGGTATCACTGGAAAGCTCTTTTCTTCTACTTTATGGTAAAACATGATTAATATAATAGCCAAAATACATATCTTTGTCAAATGAACCCTTATTGTCAGAATTACATTTTTATCTGGGACACCCTGCATGTTAACATCAATTTTGTTCAGCATTTATGTTTGAGTAATTAAGTTTCGTTTACAATTGCTTATTTTGCAATGGACCGATCCGGCGTGTCAATCACTAAGCGCGCATTGACCAATAAGATTACGAGTTTTGTTCAGGTAACTTAGCAACGGTTGCTACAGGCGTGGTCCGCCATTGGCTCGGTCAAACTATATCGCATGTGGTTAGAAAAGTTTACACAAACAAACAGCTTCGGTAAGAAAAGGCACCGTATTTGTCAATCAAAATACGGCTGTATGGAGTTAACAAAATTGTCAAACATGTGCATGAAATGGTAATGAAATATGCAAATAAACAGTGCGAGGACCCGGTTATTACTGCGTGTTCGGCTCGGTCCATACCAGCGGTTATCCCCAAACCCGGTCATTATCACGCAGTAATAACCGGGTCCTCGCACTGTTATTCCCTAAATAACAGATTGTCAATCAGTAACGGATTGTGAATCCGTAATAACATTATAAATCCGTAATAACAGATTTGATTATTATTTTGTTGCTTGGCGCTAATGGCTTTCGTACTACGGGGCCTAGTCACTGACCTCAACACCTGGACAGATCATTGTCCATATTCTGCTGTGCTAACACTTGAAGTCGGCGCGAACTGGAAGTGCAACATGGCGTCACTGCTGTGAGCCAATGAAATGTCCAGTTGTAGAGGTCAGTGGATTTACCAACCAACTGAACTCTACACCTGGACATTTCATTGGCTCACAGCAGTGACGCCATGTTGCACTTCTCTGCATGCCGACTTCAAAATGAAACAATGGAGGATCTGTCCATGTATAGAGGTCAGTGGGCCTAGTCCTGCCCTATGATTGTGTGTACATTGTATAAAACAATCGTGTACAAGAGCTATGGAAAAAAATTTTTTTAAAGTGACGTAACCTGACACCTGATAACATTATCACGACGAAAATCTTCTGCATACCATACATGTCAGGGATATGTACACATACGTGTGCTAAGTCTGCGTACGAAGCAAAATATAAGGCAAGAGGAAACTCCCTCTTTTGTGTTGGTCATTGTGTTTTGAGAATCTCAGTTTGCCTCAAAACGTGCTGGGTATACAAGAAGTCTGAATTCGATCTGATTTACAAAAGTGTGGGTAGAATAAAACCGTGTACAAAATATATGGAGGTGAGTCTGAAAAAAGGAAGATGAAAAAAGGTAATTTTTTGTTTAAAGGAATGCAAGAGCTGTTTCGGGGTATGTACTCCAAATAGCTCCCAAAATATACCCCTACACGTAGACAACAAATTCTATAACAACCCAAATATTCAATACTCTAATCTAATTTGAAATAATGCAGAAAAAATTGCAAGTAGTTACGAACTATATAGTACTAATTGATTGTCGAAGCGTGGGATGGTGACTATAACATACACAGCATGCACCGACGTGGCAAGTAATGAAATTTCCTGCCTGTAGGCTTTGAGTTGACGCGTAAAACGAAACAGGAAGATCGCTTAGAGATTGATGCGGCATTCCGTGTTGATTTAAGCATTAACTCGCCTGATAAAATACACACACTCGAGAAAAGTATACTTCCGGATTGCAAGGCAGTAAAACCGAGCATCAGGAGGCTTCTAGAAGGCCCGCCGTTCAAACGCGGCGCTGGTGGTGAACGATCAAGTGGCCATTTTCACCGCACACGTGACGACCGCATGGCCTGATGGGAATTGATGGGTGTTTAAGCTCCGGTCGCTAGGCAGCCAAACACGAGACCCTCGTCGCCTGAGCTGATTTATCGTTCAACTCATGACTTGTGCGAGAGGGACCGACCCGGCCGTATGGCCCGGAATCATGAATAAATCATTTTTTATTTCCTTTTATTGAATCGGTTCTTAATCTCAACGGCCGGGAGAGATGTGTGGGATTTTTAAACTTATTAGAAGTGAACTTAACTTGTGGTAGCCTCATTCCTCCATGCCTCGACCAAGGCTATAGAGCTTGTTTCCTGAGCGAGAATTTGTCCAAACCATATCCGTCTCATCCCGGGGCACAATGAGCGCCCAGCACGCCAGCAGCCTGCCCGCACGTACACACTCGCCCCACATGTACATGTACATCCGTAAAAGCTATACGACATCGTCAAGACGAATGGTAGCCTTGGCCCAGCCATTTCAAATTTGTAATGTTGTTTTTAAATATTTTTGGCCAAACTCGGCCAAGCCAATTAAACACCGTAAACTTTGACCCGATTTATGCATATTCATTATCTCGTCAACGGCCAATAACGTCACCGAAAGTAAAACGTTGTTTTGGTTATTTCATACCATGGAGGTTGGAATGGTTATACCATGGAAGAAATGCCGGCGCGCGGCGACTGTCCCGCGTTGTAGACAGTGTCGTGTTTTTAAAAAAAGCGTGGGGTCGTCCACTCGCCGAGGGCCAATCAGAAAACACTCAGTTAACTGTAAAACCCAGAGGTGAACCTGGTTGGATTATTCCTTCTTATTCCTCCATGGTTGGATCAAGGCTATCATTCGCCTCAACTACAGGCCGTACGGAACCCTGGTTTTAGGCTAGCGTGCTTGGCATGGGCGATTATGTGCCGTGCAGGGACGGATCAGAAAAATCAGGTGTACGCGGTATAGCGGCGGCTCGTTCGTTCTGGGAACAAGCTTGATAGCCTTGTTCAAGGTCAAGGCTAAGTTTGTGGGAGGTTTATAAGTTAGTATTTTGTCATTGTAAAAAAATACACAAATGTTGTATAAACTATTACCTAGAAGAGAATTAGGATTTAGAAGCGCTATCCTGTCAGTGCTTAGCGTACCAAAAAAATGTATATAAAAATGATGTTTTTATAACAGGTACAATTTTGTAAACAAAAAAAACCCAGCACAACGTATGGCGACTCTGCTGCCATCACTTTTAATGTAAATATACAAAACACGGATATTTGGCGGAACTTTGACGTCAATAGTGCTAGCTTGCTGTAAAATACAATTACAGTGTATGTACAATTAGGCATATATATTTTATAACAGGTTAACCGAATTTACTTTGATAAAACATCACATTGGCTGTAAAACTAATGCAAACCCACGTTTTTTAACAAAACATTTTACTTCGCATTATTTTTACACAGAAACACTGTGTAAATATACAAAATGAAGGAAAATTGTAATTTTAACATGGAAAAAAACACTTACAGTACAAATTGTTTACAGTGTATACTTTGTCGCCTTAATTCTTGCGTAATTAATAAGTTTAAGTGACCATTCCTAGATTTGATACGCGTGCGGGATTTTTAAAAAGTGGCCTATTAAACCACTATTGGGCAGGCCCGTACGCAGGGGGGGGTGCGACGGGTGTAAATAATTAAATCCGTTATTACCGATTCACATCCGTTATTTAGGTAATAACAGTGCGGTCATTATCACGCAGTAATAACCGGGTCTTCGCACAGTTATTACCTTTAATAAATACCTTTTTAACGAGACAAATGGTCAAAATGCTCAAAATTACGTGACTTTTCTTTCGGTGATATTTCCAGCGTTTTGTGTTCATGTTTTAGCTTATGCATGGTACCCTGTCTCTTCAATATGTGTTGTTGTTATAACCCATACTTTGAGACCAGACTAGCTGACTACTAATGCCCACCGTGCATAGCAACGCGCTAGCCTTAACAGACGACACGCGCATTTTGAAAAATGCCGCGCGTATAGATACAAACGTCCTATACGCGTACATTTATAGCGCGCAGTATCAAGATTTGACGCGTCCTTGTTGCAAGTTACCGTAGAACTGTTGCATTCGGCCAATCATTGGCTTACATGATGCTTGATCAATGCTGGTTCAGGGAACATTTATTCGCTTCTTCTTGAAAGCCCATGATATTACTACCTGATAATCCACTCCACGTGATCGAGTCTCGACCAATCAGAAGACATCAACTCTCCTAGGTATTTATTAAATACTCTTAATCTAATAGTCCCTAATTTTAGGTTTATTCAAATTCACCAACTCACGCATTCAATTTCGTCCGAGAAAAGAAATTCACATACTTTTCCCAAACTAAATCTAATCATTTACCATTCAATTTAAAATGTTGGTCACTTTATATTTTAACATTTCTAGGGGAATATTCGTCATTGCTGATCAAATTCGTCTTAGCTGTTGCCAAACGGCATTATTTAGAGATCGAATTCGCTTTGTATCAATCAATTTCAAACTTATGTTAAATAAATTAGTCTGATGTGTGCTTGACTCAATCAAACACCAGACTAATTATTTTACGTAGCATAGGTTTGGATTTAAGACGAATTCGATCCTTGATTGTCGCCTTTCGGCAACAGCTAAGACAAATTTGATCTGCAATGACAAATATTCCCCCAAAATCAAATGTTTAAAAAGAATTACCAAAATTTGAAATTGAATTATAGATGACTAAATTGGCTTGGTAAAAACGTGTGAATGTTTTTCTCAAACTAAATTGAAAGTGAGAGTTGTTGAATTTAAATGATAAATGGTGTTTGTTTAAAGCCAGGAACACCTATATTATAAGGCAAGATAGATTCCCCTGTTCGTTTACTTTCCAAAAATGAACAACGTTATTGTGACGTTTGTTTTCCCCCAGTTTACGTGGTTATAGATAATCTAGGTATGACGATGATTACATAATTATCTTACACGCACAATACCCGCAAGGCAACCGAGTCAACATTACTTAGCAACGAAGTCACGACTGTGAATATGTTGTGTACAAAACCAACACGGATGCACTAACAGTGCGTCAGTAAGGAGAAAAACAAGGTTAATTGTATTGTGTTTTTTCCCTTGAAATATAGATATGTTTTCCTGGTCAGTTTAATAGATTTGGCAGCCAAATTGATGACGAATTACCTATTTTCGCACAAATTTAGATGCACTTTTTTGATCAACATTAAATTAGCTAAATCGATTGTTCAATTTCAATCTAAATGCATGCAACTGCATTTTGCCACATTCAATTAAAAATTGGCATTCAAAAAAACCATTTCACATTGGGTCATTCGAATTTGCTTAAGCTTCTAATTGCGCCAGTTTGGCTATTCGATTTATGGAATATAAACAAAGGAATTCGAAAGTCCAGTTTGTTATAATTATACAGTGTCTTATTCTAAATTGATTAAGTAAATGAGAACTTTTCTTACAAAATTCGGCCTCAAAGAAACAGTAACAAAATAACCAAATTGATCACTTTTCCCCGCTTTTTTACACATCAAAAAGAAAAATCATGAAAAAGAAAAGAAGCATGAAAAACAGAAATACAACATAAACCCTGATTTCAATTCATTACAGAAGATAAGATAGCAAAAGGTAACAAGTAAAATGTGTATAGGTGATAACAATCGGGGAATTGATTACTTATTGATTAAAGAAATGTATTGTTCGTATATGTCGACTTTCACACAAAATGTTTAGAATCTTACCGTTAAAGACAAACTAGACTAGGATTAAACTAAGAATGTAAAAAGTTAAAACAAATTTAAAACTTAGCATCTTGCCGAAAGTCGTTTTCCTTTATTTTGTTGATGCACAAAGTGCTAAATAGAATGAGCGAAAACGAAAACGAAAATACGAATCTTATTCAAATAAGCCTTCACTAAACCGACTGCTAAATTGAAGGACCACTCAAACCGAACGCCGCACCTAAAAAACTCTCAAAATTGATTAATGTCACCGCATCGCCCTGAATAATTTCGATAACAAATTCCCTTTATTAATTCTCCATCGCTGGCGCATCGCCGGGCGGCAAATTTTGTTTCCCCAAACGACATCGCCATAGAACTGGTTTTTAGCGCATCTGATTGGCTATCTGTTACGTCATGGTAGTAAATTTTACTCACAATTTATAAACCCTAGGATTCTCAACTTATTGACCCTAGGACTCTTGGTTTTATTGACCCTAGGACTCTCAACTTATTGACCTTAACCCTAACCATAACCCTTTTTGACCCAAGGACTCTGGGCTTTTTTACCCTAGTACACGTCATGCAATGCGACACATGGATGAATGAATGACGTAGATGTTAAACAACCAATCAGATGCGCTAACAAACAGTTCTATGGCGATGTCGTTTGAAAAAGAAAAAAATCGCCACCGGGCGTGGCAGCCATTTTGGCATGACCTTATGAGATCCCCTAATATAACTGGCTCGACGGTTCGGTGACTCGCGTCAGGCTCAAGAAAGTGCAAGAAGTCACGTGAGCGCCAAAATCGAACGGTGTCAAACGTCTAAGTTTATTCTGCTCTTCTTCAATAATTTAGACAGTCATGCATGTTGTCATATCTTGTATAATTAAGCTTAAATTTATTATGACCGTTTCATGGTTTAGATCTTTGTAATAAGTATTTTAGAAAGACTAAATCAACCACACTATAGCCGGCGGCTCGGTAACGCCCAGGTAATGACCTTTTTGCGCGAGACTTACACTGTAGAACTTCTATTTCTGCGGTGCTGCCACGCTGTGCTTTGGGAAACTAAGTCCCACGTTATTAACTACAAATCAGATGACGGGGATTTGTTCAGGTGTTTCATAAAATAAAATATTCTACATCTATACTTTATCACCGGCCGACAGAGCATTAAGCGCGCTGCCCCGCCCCCCCCCCCCCCCCCCCCCCCCCCCCCCCCCTCCCCCCCAATCCTTCCTTGCCCAGCCTGGCTTCACAAAGCCAGGAACCTAATTTACCATAACAAGAAGGTAACAAAGACACATGCAGTATTGATCGTTCAGACGGCGCCAGACGTCCGTACTTGTAATCGCATACTGTGATATCGTCTGGAAAATCATAGGCATATTGCATGAACAACGCTATGCCGATCACCGATATACCGAACCTTCGGCTATACCGAACACCCACATTGGCCCCCGATTTCTGTGTCCAAACATAACAAACATTGTTGTTGGAAATAATGTCAAAGATATTTAGAATGTATCCACTGGGTATAGCAAATGCTATTTATGCCATGTTCCATTCCTGAACATCAAACGGCCGTTGCTTTATGTTAAAGAGTGACGGGTGGTTATTATTTTCCCAGTGAATAGAAGGGGAAAACCAACTCCTGCTTTAAAATTTGATGGGATGAATTTACAAATTCAGTTTGGAAGATTAAAAAAGGGCGCACTTGAAGTAGGAAACAAGAGAGTGTTATTTAAAAAGGCGGACGCCATCTTGAAATGTAGGCACCCGATGGACCGGCGGCTGAAAATCGCTATACCGAACGATCGCTATACCGAACGATCGATATACCGAACGATCGCTATACCGAACGATCGATATACCGAACGATCGCTATACCGAACGATCGATATACCGATCGAAATCTGTGGATCCTGTGATGTTCGTTATAGCGGCGTTCCACTGGAATAAGAATATCATTTTGAATGGAGACATCCGGTTCAACTTTTGTTACAAGATTCCTGGCAGACAACCCTATCAACGTATTGCTTCTTAGACGTCCGCATCCTTGTCCTTTGACCTGGCCCTATTGAAGTTACAAACCGCAACACAATGGGGCAATTTTTAATGGAGCTGCTAAGCACACACATTTGCTTAGCATGATAATGTGTCCTTGTTGTGCTTAGCAGCTTAGCAGCTTAGCAGCTTCATGAAATTAGTCCCTAGTTCAATTTGTTTAAAGGATTCCTCACGCAATATTATGTGTGTTTTAAATGTCAACGTATCAGACGCCCTCATCCTTGCCTGGACCCATTTTACAATCCGCTACAGAAGGACGGTCATTATTCTATATCCATTTCAATTTGAAGGTTTAATTATGATGTATGGGCGCTCTTTGCACGTAAACCTGGTTTGATGACGATGAACCTCACGGCAGGATAGGTCCATTTCCTTCAAGACATCGAAATCAATTCATAGTTGAAAAAGCTTCCACACACAAATTGCACACAGACGTCATCTGGCGCTCTATTTTCCACCTATAAAAATACACCGAAAGGCAACGACCAGTTTCCCAATAAATTTAAATTCATGCACGCATGCGCATAAAATGCCGGAAGGCAAGAAGCGAGATAGGCCCATTGGAAATGTACAGTGGTCCATAAACTTTTTTCATTTTCTCTTAATATCTCCAGGATTTTTCCTATTTGAAGTCGGAAAGATGCCTGAAATCTGAAATCATCATATAGGTATTACTTTCTGGTCTAAGTGGCTTTTGGGGTTACAAAATCAAAATAAAAAAAAATGATTTCGTCCCATGCACACGAGGTCGAGGGAAATCAAGAAAATACTTTTTGTTGGGGTGGGGGGGGGTTACTATTTCCCACATTAATGGTTTTTATTTTATCATAAAACTGGCACTTGTTAGTGTCTGGGTATAAAATTAAACCAACAATTTCAAAAATGTCCTTAATCCAAAAAAGCTCGTTTTGCCTTTTTTCTATGGTTTGTGCATAAGGTTATGATGTGGAATTCTCCTCCCCCCCCCCCAAAAAAAAAAAAAGAAGAAGAAAAAAGCGAATTTAGAAGTTTGATATGAAAACAAAAATTCTTGAAAATACTTGTCCGACATATCCTATAGACTTTGCACTGCATTGCATCATCTCATATCTTTTCCCGAAAATAGGCCTATTTAACATTCAAACTTGGTGTATACATGTCATTCTTGGTTGTTATTATGTTGAACTTAATTTTTCTGATTAAACTGGATTGTTTTTTGGGATATTAACTTCGTTTCTTTCGATATTGAATTTGTTTTCTCGGTCGTGCGCTATACGATTGTATGTACGCCTGCAATGTTTCGAATTTCCTAATATGGCCGCCGAGTGGCTTCATGTGCAGAGCCGTGCGACCTATCCAGTTTGTATAGATCAGTGATTGCGTACAGCCAATTCCATGTCTCGGGCGCGCACGAAATTGTGGGATTGGATAAACAAACCGCCATTCGCGTTGTGGAATAGCTGGCAAGGGCAGACCGTGAGATATCAGGGAACTTTCTACTGTCATCAGATTATAAGAAATCTGGGGCACGTTAGTTTTGGCGTCCATAACCAAAAACTGGTTCTGAACGTTTCTCTTTGGTTAATCAAAGGAATTCTTCAACAAAAAACTACCGAACTAGTACTTGGTTATGAATGTTTATGACCGCCAAAACGCAATAATAGTTAGGTGGAATATTTCATTTACTTATTATTATCCAAAAATGGATAGAACTTGAAGAAATCCAAGTGCTACATGATTTTCGCGTGCATATCGCTAATCACGACAATTAGGGAGCTAGCTGTATCATTTATTTATAATGTTTGTATTCCAGATCCAGAACATTTTAACAGAAGATATCACGGAAGCATTCATGTAAAATGCACGTCCCTGGCAGAGGTAGTTGCAGGGGCAGACGTGTATCAAAAGATTGTTTGGCAAAAGTAGATCACACGGCAGTGTTTTAATTAAGTTATGTTTTTTTCTTCTTTAGCCTCCTTTTTTACCCCTTCATGCGTCAGTGACATAAAGGCTTTCACGCTTTATAGATATATCATCATAGCTATATGGGTCACATAAGTAGTGAGCCGTAAAAACAATAAAATGGTAGACCTATAGATGCTTTGAATTTTTTTTCATATCGCTGTTCCAAGGTTGCCTCCGTGTTCGATGGAAAAGTCCGGGCGAGGACATCGCTAGGATCTCAGACCCGAAATTGTTTGGTCTATAATAAAAATGTATCTAATTATCCCTTAGATGCGACCTTGCCGGTGCATATACGCCCTGTACATATACACGCACCAATTACCACCCCATTGTTATTAATACAATATAAACAATAGCGGTCAATACTATACATCCTGTTAAAAAAAAAAAAAGGTAACGGACCAAGCAAATCGTTGAGGCTCCAAAATGCACAGAGCTGGAATTTTGTTATCATTATATAAAATAAAATTATATATTTTTGTTGTTGTGAGGCTATAGGCCTATGTTAGTAAATCAGGAAACGTTAAGGGGCTATGGGTGCCGTGAATATCGATCGGAGTTTTAAGGAGGAGACGTCGATTGTCAGTGGTTTCCGGTGCAGGTGGGTAGGGGGAAGGGAAGCACGATAGGTCGTATCTCGCAATTTTAATTACCGGTGGCATGCTCACATCGATGCAGGAGCAAAGGATGGGAGTGTGTTCATTATATAGTCCATGTTAAAAATACACATATCGTTAATTAAGCCGACGAAGGTCGTTGTGCCGTTCGTAGCGTGCAGTGAACGTAATGTCGGCAAGGCATATGGGAATATACAAGCCATTGCGACGTGCGACGAGCGGCAGCAAATTATGCTGTGCAGCAGGCCGGCTGGGTGTGAGAGGTCACACAGCACGTGGATGGCGGCTGTTGATGACTGCACGCGCACATTGAGTATTGGCACGCGGGAAACTCACTGGGTATGTACGTGTACATCGCCTCGACCAATGGTTGGATGTGTTGTCTAGCAACCGCAGTTGGGCGCCAACACGTCGCACTTTCCACATTACAGCAGCGGCTTTGGTGTTTTACTGTATCTGATATCAGGCCGAATTATACAACGCTGAGTTGCCTCGACGACACGGCGCAACCTGAGACTGTCGTCATTTTGGAATTCAGTCGTCGTGGAAGTTGTTTCATTAACATCTATACTCACTGTGTGTATGTTATCATCGTGGACGATTTGTGTGTACGGCAGAATATATAATACGACTGTGTTAACAGAACTGATAAGATTGCAAACGAATAGAAGGAAGTTAGTATTGCCATTTCGCAGCGTCATGAATATGGATTGAAGTACACATTTGTTGCGAGGGACGTTTGTGTTTATTCCCCCCACATAATGTTTCGCGGTTTATCACCGCAGTAGTCGCATGAATTGGTTATGTGGAATAAGAGGCGGGAACGCAAGCTTCCTTCGGCATTATTGCGTCATCAGCCCGCCAAGACCCCCTCGCCGAGACCCGACGGTACCACCGACTCGTACTCCACCAATAACAGCCACAGGCTCCGGGTGAAGCCGCCGCCTCCAAGTGAACCGCGACCGACGTTCACCGGGGCGCAAGACTGGGTTCAACGGCATCGCGGCGACATCGACACGGTGGTGAAATTACTGGATCTCTACCCGAACCTCATACAGACCAAGGGGTTGGACCCGCTGTGGGACTTCTTCCAACCTATGTTGCTTGACAAAAGTGCGACAACGTCGGTCAATAAAACGGAGAGCCGAAAGGAGGAGGGCAGGACACGGAAAAAGAACAAAGGAAAGAACCATCACGTGCCCCATCATCGAACCAGATGTAACCGGTCACACCCGGACAATACAGGTAACACCCGCTATGTGTATGTTTGTGGTCCACCCTCCTCCACTAATTTCCTCTCATCAGATAAATCTACCAAGGATCGGATCGTAGGGGCTTTGTCAAGTTACTGCTACGTGCGGACCAGCCCCGAGTTACAGGCCAGTCAGACCGACTTGGACGAGGTTCTGGATGCTGTCAGCACCGCTGATGCCTTCTTGTTCCTGCTGAACGATGGCTCACTCACCAGTTGGTTTTGTCTACACCAGTTGAGCATAGCCATAACCTATGATATTCCTATTGTGGCCGTACGAGAGGCAGGTTATACTCTTCCACGAGCTTTGCCTTCAGAGTTTGACCAGTTGGAGATAGTCAGGACTACATCTGATGACGTTCCGTTGCCTTGTTTGCCACGACAGCAGCACGTCAGGAGTAAGTCTTGGCAGGAGACACGAGCTAAGAGTGAGTCTCAATCCAGCGGATTCCACTCGGACTCGGAGAACGTCTTTAGGCAGTCCTTGGGTGAGTCCGTCTGTACCTTATCCGACGCCATCCGGAGCTGCTTCTTAACCTCGGTCTTGTACGTCCACAATTTCCACGACTCGTGCATCGCCAAGCTCTTCGGTCGCCTCTCGGATTATCTTGGGGATATATTTCTGGATGCCGAAGTAAGCAAGACGGAAAAGAACCAGCGAGTTAGAGATTCCCAGAGCACGGACAGCGATACGAGCGACCGACTCCCAGATGTCAAAGGGAGTTCCGTCTTTAGATCGCTGCCCTCGAAACAAGGAGCTCGTGAACAATTCACGGAAAGGACTCCTTCATCAGACGGTAGCCACGAACCCCCAGACACGCCTGCATCCACAGGCAAGTCCAATAGTGTCACTCCTACTAGTCCTCCATTCAAGCTTCCTCCAATCAATGTAGTGTTTAAAAGTGAAGAAACTCCAACACCTAAAGCAGAGCCACAAGACGTTGCCAAGAACACCATGAAATCGGCACCTAATTTTGCCGCCCTGTTTGTCTCACCCCCGTCTTCCCCGTTCTTGCAGACTCGATACCTGGTGTTCCCTGGAGAACCTAAAGGATCTTCTAAGAAACCTTACTTAGTAACCTTCCCGGTGGATGTTTGTGGTGATGACGCCCAAGTGTTGGAAAAAGAGGATCCGTTTTTGGAGAAAGTCGACGACGAGTATGAAGAAGTCGAGATCAAGTTGCTTCAGATGGACGACGATCCCAGTTTTGATAAGATCAAGTTGGATGTACGTCAGGATGCAATCTGCGAGAAATCTCCGTTCAGTACGCCGTTGCCAACCACTAGGAAACCCAAACCTCAAGATGGCTACTCAAAAACTCCGGGGAAGAAAGACAAGCGGACGACCGAAACCCAATCGCCCGTAGACAGAACGCCAAAGGCGGCAGAGAGGTGCGAGAGATTCCGCACCCAAAACGGGAAGCTACGCGGAATCCAGCTTGCAGAGCGGAACAAGCAAGCTCAAATCACCTCGCCGTCCAAAAAGTATCTGCGGAATAGCTCCAGCGGTTGGCTGACTGCCACTGGGCCGTTCGACAAAAAAAACTTCAAAATGACCAAAGTATCTTTGCAATACGGACCAGACGGAAAACTGCCTAATCCACTTATATAAACCCAATCAGTGTAAAGGAAGTGGGCAGAGAAAGGACAAGTGGAGTTTTTGTACCGAGGACCAAGTTTATAACAAATGAACAAAAACAAAGTTTGGGTTTTTTTACAAGGAGACTTTTATCTACAATCTTGTACATTCAAACGATAGTCTTTGTTTAAAATAATCGGCGAATATGTATTTAAATGGTTTTTATCTACAAACTACATGTGAATTGCTGGTCAATTTCCTTGTCTAGTTGTGTTCAGTATATCAAAGTATAGTACGTGTATACCGCTATTGCTAGTTAGAGTTGGTATCGGCGTAAACTGCCTCGGGTCAAGTCAACAAATCTGCTATCTGTAGCGAAACAAATTCGATAAAGATAGCGACGTAATGTTATCACATTACAGTTCCAGTCGCGACCTATGCCACTGCAGTTTTGCACCCGATAATTTATAGCGGTAAAACAAAATCAACATATACCGTTTTCGTTTGTACACGTGCACCAGGTGTTCTTGTTTGGACACACGATACTACGTGTTCCGCGTACACTCTCGTGCGAAACTCCAAGCTGGAAAGGGGAACAAATCGTAATCGTTTTTGAACTTCGCTTTAATCGCTCCTTGAGCGAGCATGAGTGTTTTTTAGCGATTGAGGCCGGCTGAAGTTGTAGAGGGGGGGGGGGGGGGGGGGAGGAACCGCTCGACAAGCTGTGTAATCCGTTTGGTATGGCGTTCGTTGCCTCGTTACAACCCAACTCGTTTTCTTTGAGCATCCGTTGTCTGGACAACCGTGCACTCCCACTGTTTACACGGCAGGATGCAAATCGTTATTAATTTCAAACATTGATTGATAATATACCACGTTTAGTTTTTTTCCTCCTCGTGGTAGATGTAAGCCGTCAGTATTTTTCTAAAGTTGACATTGAAATATTGTATTGTGTTAGGCGGGCATTGCGCGCCCTACTTTATTTAAACAGAGATTTAATTTTATAATTACGCACGTTTTTTTGTTTGTTTTTTAAATAAACAACCATTGCCTAACAATTCCCAATCTCTTCCAGCACAAAAAACTATCATTATCTAAGCCCATTTTTTGTTTTAAATAATAAATGGTTGTTTGTCAATGTTTTTTTACTCCAAAATAAAACGAAAATACAATTTTAGTGTATAATACAGAGGGGATCTTGTTTGAAATTTCAGGATTTGACAGAATGATTACGACGTCAAATTCTGTTCATTTCAAATTGAATTGTACAGAAATGACGAAAGTTGGTTATAACCAAACGTAAATTGGCGACCCTTTTGTACCATTGTTGCCCAGTTGATCTGTTTCTCTCGTCAGGCAAATAGGTGCCACAATATTATATAATTGTGACCCAGCACGAGTAAATGAGACACTTTGAGGCAAAAATGATGCTTTAAATGATGAAATCAAAATCTCAATTTTCATTTTTGCCTCAAAGTGTCTCATTTACTCGTGCTGGGTCACAATTGTTCGCTTGATAATTTGGCACACAGTCAAAGTATGTTGTGAGAAAGATATTTCGCTATAGACGAAGTGCTCTCTGTATATTAAAATATGCAAATATTGTATATTAAAATATTAAAATATTGTTTTAATACAATTTGGTTAATGGTGACGTCGCAGGTCATCGTCTTTTAGGCCATCGCGGATTTAGTAATATAGGTAAAACAATATACAACGGCAGCCATTTTGAAAACTTGAAAATTGCTTGTTAATCTACCTATAAGTTTTTTTCAAAGAACAAATCGGCGATTGCTCTATAGCCAAATATCTTTCTCATTACTGTGCGCCAAATTCCATGCTTTTGTCGTTTGATTGAACATTTTTTACCAATCTGCCTGACTATATATTTTTTTAACGACCAAATTCTTCATAGCAAATTGGCGTATGAGCATTGTAGATTTATATTTGTTTTATTTACATAATTTACCTATAGCGTATATTCCTCAGTGAACTGTTTGAAAGCATAGTCAATAGGACCGAGAACAATGACGTCATGTTTTGTGTACATGTTCGCTTTCCCTATGGAAGCCAGGCGGGAACGAGATACACAAAACTGCCGTAGAGAAGCGGACATGTAACAAAGCGCGACGTCACGGACCACGTGACATTTGCAACAATTGCAACAATTGACCATTTGCGTGTGGAATTTGAATAATATCTGGTACACTGACTTGTTCACACAGCTTGGCACAGTTTACATTTAAATTCTCCAGACCAAAGACACTGTTGCTATATCACGTGATTCGGGGCAAGCCTTACGCTAGCAACCCTCGGCTCTGGAATGGTCTGTGTCTTTGTACCATTCTCAACCATTGTGAACAATGTATTGGTGCTGAGCGTCTCTAACGTAACTATGTAAGAGCTTGCCCCGAATCACGTGATATAGCAACAGTGTATTTGGTCTGGATAATTAAAGTCAAACTGTGCCAAGCTGTGTGAACAAGTCAGTGTACCAGATATTATTTAAATTCCACACGCAAATGGTCAATTGGACGTTGTGGTTTTCCTTTAGCTGTTGGTTCGCTTCTGTACTGCATGTAGCATGTATAACATTTCTTGAAATATGAATGGTTTAAAATGTTGAAATAATGTGGGCCAAATAAGATGTTTCGTTGGTTTGTCAAACGTCAGAGGGCACGTAATTTATTTTAGACCCGAGACCTTATGACGTCATTCTGTTATACATGATTTGCCTCGATTTAGGAAGATCCGTATCATCATACATACAACCCACAGATGACAACAATATTCGTCTCTTTTTTAGTGTAATGATTTCTTTAATGTGAAAAATAAAATTCCACAAAAGAAAATTGATTAAATGAATAAACAAGCTATTCTGAACGTTTGTTCAAATTGATTATTATACCTTTTTTATAAAACATTGACTAACAGGAATATCAGATATTAACACGATGGAAAAATAATGTTCGTGTCGTACTGTCGTACCTCAAATTGCTACAACTATTAAAACCTGTAGTGAATAGTGAATGCCTAAATAATAGCACAGGCAAAATAAGGTTTGACCTCACACAAATGGCAACAGATTGTTTTCACCACAGTCCCTAGAATTAAATACTTTAAAAATCCAAATGGTGGAAATATGACAAATTTGCATAAATCGTTAATACTTGCCAGGTAATATATATTTATTCCCATATTAGGATATCTATATTATTTTTTTGTTGAAAAGTTTATTTTGGTAATTCTATATACATCATTATTTCAATAACACTTTATAACCCGGAATTAACGATTTATGCAAATTAGGCCTAAACATAATTCCTCCACTTGGATTTTTAAAGACTTTAGTATGTCATTCTAGGGTGAAAAAAATATATATATAATCAGAGGTGTAACGATTCACTCATTTTTGTGACTCGAGTCAAGTCGAGTCGTTTTAAGGAAGTGACTTGAGTCGGGTCGAGTCATGTATTTAGCTCGACTCAATTCGAGTCACAAACATTTGAATACTGTAACATATAAACACGTTACAGAAACACAAGGTGGAAGTCCACGACACGGTGTATGTTTGTTGTATGACATGAACATTAACCGGCACTGGCGTAAGTCATTGCCAGTATTGTTCGCAAATTGTTGCTCTTATTTGGGGGATTTGAGTCTTCTTAGCCTTCACTCGAGTCAAGTCGAGTCACTCTGATGAGAGCATCGAGTCGAGTCGATTCATTTACCAATCGGGACTCGAGTCGTGTCGCCAACAAAATGTGACTTGTAGTCCAGGAAAAATATGTTTTGACCTCAAACAAATTGCAACAAATTGTTTTTCACCACAGTGCACTTCTATAAGGTTCCTAGAATTACATACTAAAAATCTACAAAAATCCAAGTGGTGGAAATATGTCTAATTTGCATAAATCGTTAATCCCTGCCATGTAATATGTTTATTCCCATATTTGGGTATATATTTTATTTTTATTTTTTGAAAAGTTTATTTTGGTGATTCTACTTACATATACTTACTTGAATAACATTTGCTAAAGCATATAAGTGACTGAATAATTATGAGAACACAGTAATTATCCAAAATGACAACTTTGTGACCCTATAAATGTGCGCACATTACACTGTCTCCAGATATCATCATGTAGTCAGTATTGGTGAGCTTCAAATTCACCCAGTTGCTTACTGGCACAGTTATCATATTAAAACCTTATGAAAAAATCATATGAACAATAATAACATTGTGATATTTAGCCCAGCAAACAAAAACTTGGAAAAAATGATGTGTCTATAAATTGGGCTAAAAAGTAGGTAAAGGGTTGCCTAACATGGAAGACTTGAACAAGTTCAAGGAAATCTCCAAAATACATTTTAACGTAGATATGATTATTGTAAGCAACAAAAATCTTAAATTTGGGGGGGGTTTCCTTGAACTTGTTCAAGTCTCTCACCTTAGGCAACCCTTCACCTACTTGTTAGCCCAATTTAGGGACACATCATTTTTTCCAAGTTTTTGTTTGCTGGGCTAAATATCACAATGTTATTATTGTTCATATGATTTTTAATAAGGTTTTAATATGATAACTGTGCCAGTAAGCAACTTGGTGAATTTGAAGCTCACCAATACTGACTACATGATGATATCTGGAGACAGTGTAATGTGCGCACATTTATAGGGTCACAAAGTTGTCATTTTGGAAAATTACTGTGTTCTCATAATTATTCAGTCACTTATATGCTTTAGCAAATGTTATTGAAGTAAGGATATGTAAGTAGAATCACCAAAATAAACTTTTCAAAAAATACAAAATAAAATATATACCCAAATATGAGAATAAACATATTACATGGAAGGGATTAACGATTTATGCAAATTAGACATTTTTCCACCACTTGGATTTTTGTAGATTTTTAGTATGTAATTCTAGGAACCTTATAGAAGTGCACTGTGGTGAAAAATAATTTGTTGCAATTTGTTTGAGGTCAAAACTTATTTTTCCTGGACTATAAATCGAGTCATTACAACTCTGACTTTATAATCCATCCAAAAATATTTTCAATCTTCTTCTGTCAAACAAAATCGCTCAAGTCGTAGGTTGCTAATGCACATTCCATTACAGAACGGTGAAAGGATAAACACACATAAATTACGGCTTCCGTCCACTCTATACCTTAACAAAATAAATACAAAAGGAAATCGACTAGATGGTTATCGTTTCGTCTAAGCTAACGATGTCAAAATCAAGCACAGACATGGTTTCTTACATCTTTGTTCGTTATCATTTACCTGTTTAAAAGCTAAAACTATCTACACCTTAAATGGACCTTATTCAGGAGGAAGCCATTTCAGTCGTGTTCCCTGAATGCATTGTATACATTATAAACTGTTGAATGAAATGGGGCCAGAGTATTGTTGCATTCTAGCCTCAATTCCATTAGGTATGTTTAATCACAATTGTTTTAATTATTTATCAGAGAAGACGAGTATTAATTTGTAATTAAATTTAGGTCATTGCTTTAATTTCAATCCTCAAGTTTCAAAAATGAAGATTTTTAAATCGCTTTTAATTTAATATGGTCGACTCGTAAATAAAGCCTATTCCGTATACGATTGAGGTGTCCAGCATGCGAATTTATTCTCGTAGGTGGGTGAGTCAACAGCAATATTTATTGTCCAACGTTTAAAAAAAGTCGTCAACACATTTTTAAAAATATGCATCAACATGCAGAATTCATTCAACCCTGGACGGAAACTGCGGCAACATAAAAAAGACCGCATCATTAAAAACAAACATTCATCAACTTTATAAGCTGTTTCAACATAAGAAACAAAAATGAGGCAATTAGTTTTTTAGAAAACATTTTGCCAACGCGGGAAAAAACAGTGTCAACATTGAAAACAAAATATGCGCAACCCCGGGGGGGGGGGGGGGGTAATTTGTCGACATTAAAAAAAAAATTGTTCTGATTATCTAACTAGAAAGTACATGTCAATGCAAGTTGAAGCATATTTTGTAAAAATGTTGACCAATGTTTTTCATCACGTTGACACAATTTAAATTAGTTGCCACTAATTTGGTTAAAAGTGGAACAGTGTAAATACTACTGTTGACGTACGTTGCAAAGTAGTTGAGGTTGTTGTTATGTTGTGATATATTTTTTTATGTTGCCGCAGTTTCCGTCCAGGGTTGAATAAATTCTGCTTTGGCGTGCCATACTACTTACCCACCTATACGGGGACAAATCGCGTCCAGCATGCCTATGCGTCACCAAGCGTTAAATCGTGTGATACGGCTTTGAAAACGTAAGCGTTTCAGTAAATATCAAATTCCAATTTGCTTCTTTTATTACACAACGTGTTTTGACAACATCTCATGGAAAGAATTAAAGTCAAACGGGAAATGTGCGTTCCATGCACAGTATGGTATGCACCGATGTGGAATGCGACAGAACTTGAGCGCTCAATTGCTTTCCTACTACTTGACCGAACACAAGTGCGCATTAATTGACTTGACAAATCCTTCCCCGCTCCTATGTCAAATCATTTTCTGGAAAAAACAAACCCTTCCACATATGTCGTAGTGTTATATTCATGAACTATACATCAACAATTATTGTTCAGCCGTGAAATTAAATTATTGTCCCAATGAAACATTAAAATGTGCCAATGAAATATTACAAATATCATTTCAGCTATAGCTGGGAGTATATCGGCCTCCATGCCGTCGTTTTGTTTTATTGCCGAAATATTATTGTACACCGAGACATAAATATAGGAGCGAATGCGAACACAATTTTGGACCAATAAATGGATATATTTGTAATAAACTGACTTCATAATAAACCGACCATGCATGCCGGGTCTTCAGGTGAAAATTACAGCGCGAGCCAGGGCTCATATACGGTACATTGTCACTCAGATCAGATTTAGTTTGGACATTGATCGTTCGGTGTCAGTTTTCATCTTGCCGAAAATCCTTTACTTCAGATTATTTTTTTTCTTCAGCCGTTATAGTTTTCAATGCGTGAGAAATGTATCGACATTTTTTTATATAATATCTGACAGTTTTGATGCCCTTGTATAAGGCTTGTGGAAAAATTTATCACAGACTGAATTTGCTCATACTACAGGGTGCCCCCCCCCCCCCCCCGACAAAAAAAACAAAAAAACAGAGAGAAGAAGATGCAAGTGAAACGTGTCATTTAGCTCATTAAATATTCAGCAGTTGCTATTGATGTTTGTATGCGCTTCAAGATAACTAAATTGTTTGACACTATTTGCTTTGTCAATTCCGATATGTTTGATTAACAAATTTTAGGTAAATTATGCATCTATTGCGCCAAACGATATAATGGGCATTTAACACGTGGGTGGATTCTGTGGAGAATGTTGGCCTAATGAACATTCTCTTTGAAACCTCACCTGAACTTATTCAATATATTATTGTTGTTCGTAGTTGTTGGTTAGGTGGGCTGTTTTTTCCCTGTTTTTATTAGGTAATAAGAAGACGGTGACACTTAGGGAGACATTTCAGTGTCTCCCTAAGTGTCTGGCTACCTGCGATATGTATAGCAGAGACAGAGACCCCCCCCCCCCCCCCCCTCTCTTTTGTGTTAGCCATTGTGTTTCTAAAATCTTATGAAATCTTGTTAGGTTTTAAGGGGGGAGGTGATAGGTAACAATAGTGTAGAGCGTGTATAGGGTATAGGGATAAGGGGGGGGGGGTACCCCTCTGCAACATATCGTGCTGAGTGTACAAATTCCCTGCCCTTCATTTCTTCCCCTCCCAATCGTCTTTTTCAAAGCTGTGATTAATGCGTATGTCTGGTGCATGACGTATAGAAGCTAGACGTGTACTTTTAACACAGCAAAGTCTATAGGCATAGTGCTGGTTCGCCCTGTTACGATCACTCGAGGGGGTGACACGAGATAGATACCCTTGGTTATTCGTATCAAACAATAACCCAACTCAACCTAGTACTGTATTTCTCACGTATCTTGTCGTTCCGCGTGAATCCCCTATTATAATGACTACTGGTATTGTATGCACTGTAAATAGCTACAATTTCTGACAGAATTATACATGCTATTTTTTGAAGATTTATTGTATTTTTGAATGTGCAAATGGTTGGATTTTATGTAGATTCTAAGCGAATCTGCATAAATAAATGTACCTATAAATGTATGCAAATAACATTATATTTATAGCAATAACGGCACAATAATCAAATGTTTAATAAAAACATTTCCCCAATAAGTGGTAAATATAATTTGACCAATAGATGGGTAACGACACAACTAATTGACATGTTGAGTAAAAACATTTTCCCCAAAAGTAGTAAACATAAACTCATCACAAAAAGTATCGAGACACTCTAAAATGATCCAATAATTAACGGCCCGAAATGGTATGGATTAATCGAAGCAAATAACCCAATCAATAATTTTGTTCTGCGTATTTTGACACCTCGATTGTTGAAATACGATGTTGCGGAGCGGAGTTATTGTCATTTCAATGGTCTTATATCCAGTTTCAAAAGTGACAATCATCCCTATAGAAGTAGATTTGTATTGACCATGTTGATGTTAAATAATCAGCCAATAAGATAATCTCTATAATGCCCGCCTTTTCTTTTGAAAAGACAATAATTCCGCTCCGCAACATCGTATCTCAACAATCGAGGTGTCAAAATACGCAGAACAAAATTATGCACTGGGTTATTGCTTTGATTAATACATACCCTTTCGAGCCGTTAATTATTGGATCAGTTTTACGTGTCTCGATACTTTTTGCCCCAGTGCCGTTGGACAATACAAGCCCAACGATGTAGGCAGTTAATAATTGACGTCATGCAGCACGCGGTTTGGAAATCGTTGCTTTAAAGGTAGGATACGCCATTTGCAGATATTGAACATTTTACTACCGAATTATTAAGAAATATCTTACTTTTTTAGTAAGATATTTTAGTAAGTAAATAGCGATTGTAGGCATCCAGTAAAATGGTTCCGCTAGATACCCCGTGATTTTATTTTTTTATTAAATTGTATAAATAAAATTCACGATCGCCAGACGGCGATCGCGAAAACAACATAAGTCCCACGCCAAGCGACCAATGGCGTATCCTACCTATAATAAGCCTATTAGGTTTATTTAAACAGTGACGGGCGATTTCCCAAGGTTTAAATGTAAGTGCCCGATATTTCAATTCAATTCAATTCAATTCAATATAATTTAATTCCAATTTCAATTTTATTTGTTGGTCCTCCAAAAAAATCGTCTATTGGCGGGCGAGCGATTTAAAAAAAAAAAAATTCAATTTTTCGGAACAATGACAGGATATATCGAGCGCAATCATTTTGCTGAATGCCTAGAGTCATTATTTACTTTCAAGTTATAGTAAATGCAGCCGTTCGGAATATTGGGGACACCTGACGGCTGTTGTATGTGTCAGATTTACTATTGTTATTAAAGTCGGAACAATGACAGGATATATCGAGCGCAATCATTTTGCTGAATACCTAGAGTCATTGTTTACTTTCAAGTTATAGTTAAAATGCAGCCGTTTGGAATATTGGGGACACCTGGCGGCTGTTGTATGTGTCAGATTTACTATTGTTATTAAAGTCGATATGTTTAATTTTGTCAAGAAGAAGGAACTTTGGGGGATACAGTAATTTCACTGAATCATAGGGGAAGTACAAGGTTTTCAGCAGTCTAGTTCCCAAACTTCAGTCGGACTTGCGGGCCTGCATTTGGCATGAGGTGCACAATTAACGTGATCAACCTCCAGTGTAGTCTGGTGTAGTCTGGTTTCTGAAAACGTTTTAATGACGGTCGGGTATTATATCATTAACGTTCGATGTTCGAGTGTTTCCGAGAGTTAAAAGATATACCATTAGTAATTGCTTGATTATTATCATAAATGGGAGGAATTTGAGGGTTGTATTTCATAGTAAATATTGTTTAACTGACCTGTTCGAAGTTTCACAAACATGCACTGTAAAAAAATTACCGTAAAATAACGGGGTTTTTTTCACCTGTAAAAAAAAATTGCAGTATTTTTATTTTAACGGAATTTGGACCTAAAATTAAGGTAGTTTGCCTTGATATATAATCACAATAATTCATAATATCACGTCCAAATTCCGTTAAAAAACAAAATACAGCGATTTTGGGGTTTTTTTACAGGTGGAAAACCCCGTTATTTTAGGGTTATTTTTTTACAGTGTGGTTGCCGAGGAAAGCAAGAAAAACGGCGTTCGTTTTTAAATGGCAGACGATCGTTAATTATTTTAAATAAAATTCAATTTTCGGAACAATTATAGGAGATATCGCGCAATCATTATCTGCAAAATAGTGTATTAACCTTAAGTTGTTGTAAGATAATCAACGTTAACAAAATAGTTTGCCCATCCATCTAAAACAAATTCTAGTTTGCATAAAATCGAAGCTCGCATTGGCAAAAACCAACACCAGACAAAATACCTAATATGATCACAATTTAAAGCCAATTTAGGTTTTGTGCCTTTTTGGGGGGGAAAGCCGTTAGGCCCTATGTAGTACAATAGATTACAAAAAAAGAAACCAATACTCATTTTCACGAGACCCTCTATGTAATGTAATTTAAATTGTTGCTTCGTCTAAAAATAGCCTGCAGTGCGTCATGATCTATTTCTGTCGCCGGCGGCTACCTGACTTACAATGTAGACGTCTGAGCATAAAAGAAATGTCAGGTCAGGGAACCAGACTACCTGCAGCGGCGAGATGCGTCACAGACGATATCTGATCATATGAACGGGGTCTTGTGTGTTTATCAATGCTGGTACGGGTGTTCCGGCACCACATAACGACCGAGGGGCGAGACACAGAGGAGAACAAAGGAAACAAAAGCCCCTCGGTCGGCGGTATAAATGGAAAAATTCGGTCCTCGATCGACGGTGCAAGCGCAAAGCAATGGGGATTGGGTATAACATAGGAATAAAGGAAAAAACAATATCGAGCCTCGATCGTTATGTGGTTCACGACTGCGTGCACATTGAGAAAGATGATTCAAAAAGTGTTAAATCCTGAACAATACAGATTTTTTAATTGACAGTAATTCTGTTTTGCTCATTACTCTTTGACCCTACTTGTCTTACGTTTGGCCTTTTTGACACGTGTTTACATACTTTTGTTTTATTTAGTTTTTTCGCAAATCGCCCATCACAAGGCCAAAGGCCACTCGAAGTGTGGGTAACTAGAGGAAATGTGGAAGAACCAGCCTATCACACTGAAACAAGACATTCGGATCTCTTCACAGCACAAATAGGGTTAGGATGGGTAACTAGTCCACAGCAATTAAGGCAATAATAATGCCTCTACCCATATTATGTGTAGAAGTACTACTAGCCCATGCCGGGCTTGATGAACGCCCAACCTGCATAACTACCCACAGACCACGAATTCGATGCTCCAGACCACTAGGCCATTGCACTTTCACATGTAGTGTTACTAGCATTGTCAAAACAATGGAACTCAGTAATGCATGGCCTAATAATGTTCCCCCAATGCATCAGCTAGTTGAAAGCTTGCAATCCATATTTGATGATACAACCATTATTATGCTCGTCAAGTTCATATTTTTTTAATAAAGTTTGTAATAAAATTATAATGCCTGTGTGGCCTTGTATGAAAGTGCGTCTGTGTTCTGTCTGCGACCAACCTCACGGTAGACCTGAATACAATTCGCCGTCGGCTCTGCCCCCCCCCCCCCCCCCCAAAAAAAAAAAAAAAACCCGTTTATTATTGCGCAGTAAAAGCCGTTATTCCATAAATAATTTGTACAATAGACCTGCCCATTAACTACCACTTTGCATAACATTTTCTGTAATGTTTCATCTTCCTGTCAACGAAATTATCCCAGTGACGTCATTACTACGGAGTTCCATAACTGCCATCTCGCAACTCGCGTCACGGATCTCCCCGCATCACACCCAGGTATTCACCAGAGACCCGCTCGTGAGCATGGGCAGTTGTATGGTGGTTGACACCGGGGCACAAGGTTGCAACCAATCAAACTGCTCCTTCCAAATTTGTGTAGAAAGTGATGTTGTGCAGAAAGTCGAGAACAGTTTACTGAAGTCGAAAATTGGCATCGACCTACACGCATAATATTGGGATCGAGGATACGTCTACACCTTGCGCGATGGGCGAACTAAATCCGACTTGATTGCAAGTCTAGGATACAAGAATGAAATCAAACATAGATCGGGAGCGATTGGTACTTAATTTCTGCTCGTTAATGCAGTCACATACAACAGTTATCTTAAAGGCTGGGCACCACGACTTTAACCTTTATTCTGTATAAACTGGAAATGTATTGTTTTCAAAACAGTCAAAACTAAAATATCTAATAGATTGAAAGTAACTATGGGGAATATTATCGACCAACTTGTGAAATGAATGTGTGTCCATGTACACTGTCTGATGACGTAACTATACAGGGTAGCCCATACAAAAAAGGCTAGCATACTTCCACTACACTGAGACCAAAACTATCTATACCAATAGATGGAGAACCTTTCTAGAAGAAAAGTGATATCGAGATATCTCGACTGGGGCTAGTAGTTTTAACTTCAGACTCTGTTTTGTGAAGCACATTTTAAGGTTATTTTGCACCGAGAAACCACTAAACCGCCCCTGTTAATTTAACATAACACGATTTAGTTATTTTTCGGTACGAAACGACCAGTGACATCTCTTCAAAAAATAATCGGGTCTGCGGCTAAAACTACTAGCCCAAATCAAGATATCTTTGTATCATTTTTCTTCTAGAACGATTCTCCATCTATTGGTATAGGTAGTTTGGGCCTCAGGGTAGTGGAAGTATGCTCTTCTTCATTCGTATGATGATGAGCAGCTTAACGTGTTACTGTACAGGGTTGATGACAATAGTGGAAACAGGTTGGACCGCGTGAAGGTTGTCTCCCACCCCGGAAGTATGCTTGTCCGTTGAGATATGGTTGTCCGGTTTTTTTTAAATTATTTGTTTATTATTTGTTGGGGTTTGTTTGTTTTTGTTTGTTTTTTGGGGTGTTTTTGTTTTTTTGTTTTTTGGGGGGTTTTTTTTTTTGGGGGGGGGGGGGGTTGGGGGCGGGGGCCACCCTGTACAGGGTTGATTTTGTAGGGGGGACCTGGGGTGCACCAATTATGATAATTGTTCGTGTGCAATTCGAAATTTCAAATGGGGTTGGGGGGGGGGATCACTTGGGGGTACGGACCTCGAATGGGAGGCCGTGCCCCACCCCATGTCACCTACCACCGTAGTTACGCCACTAGTGCTATCATTTTTAAGAAATGAGGTAGTTTTGTATCAATACCGCTTCCAAGGTTGTATCGTAAAATCGGGCGTGATCCCTGGCCACATGGAATTCTGGTGTTTATGACTTCTGACTAGCGCCCTCTAACAAGGATGCTGAAAGTTTAAGAGACCGCCAATATAGGGCAAGATAGCGCGATTGGTAGAGCACCTGTGCGGTATTCCGGAGGTCACAGGTTCAAATCCCGCTCCTACCAGTTTTCTTTGTTTACTTTAATGTATGCAAATTTATCTAGGCAGTTTCACTTGAAATATATTCGTATACCCAGCACGATAGGAGACCGAAGGACCTTCTCTTAGTGTGCCCGGCAGTATGCGCACGCATCATGTTTTACATAAATTTGGTTAAGAGATAACATCAGAGGTCACATAATTCAAAGGCGATCTGACCTGCGACGTCACTCTTTAAGCAAATTTTATGTAAAACACGATGTGTGCGCATACTGCCGGGCACATTTGAATACAGATGTAAACACGTGACGTCAGAGGGAACATCGTCTATACACTCTCTAAACTATTGTTAACTTAACAACCTAAACCACAACATTGTGCAAAGGAGAACCACCACAAAGGATGGGGGGGGGACGGTCATTTCTTGCCTCATGTGTATATTGGTATAAAATACATAGTGTAGATTTATAAAGATTCACTTGCGGGGTAGCATTGTCGCCATTGTTACATTCTTTTCCGGTACTCCGTAAAGACCCCATAACAAAATACTCAGCTACTGACACCCATCAGGACTACCTGTGACTATGACCCCGCCCCTCCCCCTTCCCTGTCATTCCAAAATTGGGTTAAGAAATGCATTTATTAAATTATTCTTCACAATAATGGGACATTTTACGACGGTTTTTTTCACTGATAAAACGGAAAGCAATTTGCTCCCCCCAAATGGATAGAATTGATATATTGTATTGTTCGTCACAATAATGGGGCATTTTGCGACGCGGCTTTCCCCACTGATGAAACGGCAGGAAATGTTCATATTAAGTGCTCCATGCATTACAATTAATACAATTTAAACCCACCAAAATGAGTCGGCATTACCACAAACACAAATCAGCTTCAATTTGCCCATAATACTTCAATATTTTAATTATAACGCGGCTGACATTTAGATATCGTTCATACTTAGTATTATTATTCACCGTGTTTTTCATTTTTATCCCGTCGGCTTTTGTAAAGTAATGTCATAATTTATCATCTTGATGGCTGGCGGGAGAAATGTTTTAAACCGTCACCTTCAATTTAACAGAATTAAACTTTGTACTTTTTTGTGGCGCCTGCGGGTATCGCGTTTGCTGGGGCGGGGGTGGCGTAGATAGGTTGGTTCTTCAACTTTGATGGTCACTAGCCTTATGTATATTGATGACGTCACCCAATGTTTACCGCGCGCAGGATGTTGCAGTACATTGTGTACGTGCTGAATATCGACGTATGAGTGGTTTTTGACCAAAAAAAAGTGAAACGTGCAAATTCAGACCTGTCGCTCGTGGAAGATAACATACATGTCAGGACAGAGGACTAGGAACTATTTTGTGCACGGGATTTTCCACGGGAGTCGAAAATAGAACGTGGTAACAAAAATCGTTTTAGCTTTGGCGGTAAACAGGATAAGGGAGCACTGATTGAGCCCGAGGTTGGTCCCTCCCCTGAATCCTCCAGTGTAAATACCCCTTATTAAATGCAACAAATATCGGGTACCGGTGGGGATTGGTACCCCTGGTTACGGGACATGTCATTTGTCCACGTGGCTCAGGTATAATTAATGGTTAGGGCTAGTTTCACTTTGCACCATACACATTTTTGTTTTCCTGTGACAAAAAATGATTAGAATCTCCCTACAACTGGGTTGTTGATGTTTTCAAATCACAGTGACAATTCTACCTGTGTTAATGCGCAGTACCGGAGTTCGTCTAGACGATATGCCCTGTATTCGAATATTCCTTGTAGCATGCGCACGCATCATGTTTTGCATATATTTTGGTTGAGGATGACGTCGCAGGTCACAAAGCTCAAAGGCGATTTGACCTGTGACGTCACTCTTTAGCCAAATTATATGCAAAACATTTACAGACGTAACAGAAGGCACATCGTCTAAGCTCATTTGGTATAATGAAAAAGTTTGAAAAAGAAACATTCGCGTCGTCGTGCTTCAAAGAGGCGACGATTTAAGACCCTCCGAGTCCCCGGTCTTTTTCTCACTCATTTTAGAGTAGAGTTTGGCGTCGCGCGTGTGTTATATCACCCTCCTTATATAAGTAGTCCATCGACACTGTGAATGTTATTCATCCATCTTCACATCGGTTACCATGGACAACCCAGATTGGAAATCATCTTCTTATAACTAGAGGCGCCAATACATCATCATCAGAACTCAGGCGGAGAAAAAGTGTGTGTGTGTGTATTGGGGGGGGGGGGGGGGGGGGGGGAACCGGGGGGGGGAACCGGGGGGGGGGGGGGTTAGTTACGAGCTAGGCCAGGCAAGCAGAATGCAGGTAAACATCGGTATATTGGCTTATGGAGGGAAATATCACCGCGGTTGTACACCCGTACCGGTGTTTTCCAGCGGTACGTGAGGCAAGCATTTCGTTGGTAATTGGTAGGGGATGAAATGTCGCGCGGCATATCTGTTTTCGTTAATTAAAAGTTTATCACCGCGCCCGGAGGACACTGCGCCGAGTTCGTATACGCGTATGGCGCGAACCTGTGCGGATCGAGGCCTGTGTCTCATCTATCTAGTCAATGATGATAGGTTCCAGGGATGTGTGTTGGGGACAGTTTTATTCTTGAAAATGCAAGTATGGGTTTTATTTACGAGTCGGCAATATTAAATTAAAAGTGAGGTACGGTATTCATTCTTGGAACTTGCATAGAAAAGACCTGAAGTTAATTACAAATTAATTCCATGCACACTCGGTTTTTTTAACACCTAGTTATTGTTTGCTGTTACACTGTTAGAAAAGGGGTGTTATATCAACACCGAAAAACAGTGTTCACTGAACACCGTTTTTCAGGGTTCATTAGTTGCCATCACCAATTTTCGGTGTTGGCCCTGAACACCGATAATCGGTGTTGAGTGATCACCGCTGGACAGTGTCTTTTTTTGAACACCGTTAAATAGTGTAGCTTGAACACTGATGATCAGTGTCAAGTGAACACCGAACAACGGTGTAGCTCACCTGGACACTGAAAAATAGGGTTTATTCAACACCCTTGGGCGGTGTACATCCTTACCCGACACCGAGAAACAGTATTGATCCAACGCCAATATTCGGTGCAGAATGAACACCGAAAAGTAGTGTAGGGCCAATACCAAATACTAGTGTTAAATTGACACCAATATTTGGTGAACACCGGAAAGTAGTGATATTCTAAAACAAGACAGTCGGTACAATAATTAGCACCATCTTATTTTGTCACCACTACTCCTTTAAGACTGAATACAATGACAGATTACTGCCATGCAATTTGACAGGGTAAAATAAAAACAACGTAGCTAGTTATTTTCCAGAAATTTTGTACATGATTGACTTGTTAAATATTTTAGGAATGGCTATGAATTCCACTTTCTAATGTAATCATCCTACACTGTAATACCGGTACCAATTTACTTATTGGCACGCAATTTAGAATGATTTAAGTGACAACACTATAACAGGATCAATCTTTGTTAGTGTAAAATGGACTTCATTCACATTTGTATGGCAATTCATAGTCCAATTGATGTCGTGGTCATTGCAAGCTTGACCCCATCTGCCTCAACACCGATGTATTGTGTTCAGCAATTTCATTGAGAACATTTAATGGTGTTCAGTAGGGTCAACACCGAAGAGTGGTGTTGAATTTAGTCAACACTATTTTGAACACCGAAAGATAGTGTTGAATTTAGTGGACACCATTTTTGAACACCAACAAATGGTGTTCAATCAAGTGAACACCATTTTGAACACCGACAAATAGTGTTCAATTGGGTGGACACCATTTTGAAAGCAGAAAACGGTGTTCAATCAAGTGAACACCGTTTTGAATACCGAAAAGTAGTGTTCAAATGAAGTGAACACTGTTTTTCGGTGTTGGGGTAACACTACTTTTCTAACAGTGTACGTTTAACTTTTTATTAAAAAAAAGAAACCCACACATTGTTGTCAATTATGATGTCATGGTCCCAAATCCAAAAAGTTAATTTACCGCGAAAACGTATTATTATTCTCCCCCCCCCCCCCCCCCAAAGAAACCAAAACAAAGTGGAAACGAAACGAAGCAAAACCAGTTCTCACGTGTATATACTTAACACTTAATAATATATTTAATCACACACAAAAATAAAGAATTTTACCAAAGAAATAAATATTAAATGTAATAACAGAACATTACCAGTATTTGCTTAAACTTAATATGAAGGGGCGAGCAGAGCAAAGGTTAACAACAAAGTTCAGTGTTTTATTATTTTTGAAAGCAAGATGTGATGCGTGCTGAAAGACTCGTTTTTAGACATGTACAGTATGTATTTTGTATTTAACGTAAAAAATACTGCCAAAAAACATACTAACGTATACTGCATTTTTTTTATTTTTAGAAAGAGTGCTGGCGATCTTTGTAATGATATAGTTGATTTTGTAATTTTGTAAAAAAAAAAAATGCCGAGGACAGTTACATTAAATATTTACGTGGACCCACTCATGAGTGGCTCCCACGTAAATATTTCATATTTTTGTGTCCTCGACATTTTTTTCTTCATTTTTAAAAATGTTTCTATTGCCCGTTGCCGTGGTAACACCGATATTGTGTTTTAAGCATTTTTAACCAGTTTGGGGCCACAAAAACAGTTTTTTTGCTTATTTAAAAAAAATCACCTAGCCAAAATACAAAATGTTATTACAAAATCAACTATAGGGCCTGTCATTACAAAGTATCATCCTTGCCCTCAGGCGTACTTCTTGATAATTTCTTTTTAAAATGTGTTAAATGTCACCCTTATGCTATTTTTAGAACATGCATTAAAGCATGTTTTATTAGAGCTTGTAAAATTGTAATTTTTAGCCTATTTTTGTCCCTCTAAAAGTCAACTTGCCAGGGGTCTCAGAAGAATTTCCGTTTGTATTTAATTAGAGTCAACATTGGTCTTTTCATATCTGGTGAGAAAAATTTAGTAATTTGTGATTGCTGATTGGCTTCCTAGGAAGGCCTGCAGAGAAATAAGGAAAAGTTAAAGCCGCTAGAAGCAATCTGCAAAGTCGTATATGTGAGCGAGGGAGCTGGTCTATAATCTTGTCGTTAGCGGGCGCAATGCGTGAAAAGAATACGCGACGTACACGATCGATCAAATGCATTCGTTTTTGGCAAAGACTATCCTGCCCTATGTTGGCAAGGATGATACTTTGTAATGATATAGTTGATTTTGTGATATAATTTTGAATTTTGGTTGGTTGATTTTTTTTAATAAGCTAAAAAAACAGTTTGGGCGGCCCCAAAACTGGCTGAAAATGCCCAAAACACAAAATAGCCTGTTACCATGGCTATAAGTTCAATTTTGGTTACTTGCTTACCAAGTCCTTTCATAACAAAAAAAATATAACAAATGCCGGGGACACTAATATGAAATATTTACGAGGACCCACTCTTAACGTGCTAAAAATAAAAACACGTACGGCTTCGCTTGGTGGGTTTGGTGCACATAAGCACATGTACCAGTATTGTGTATAAATATTAAATAAACTTCCATGGAAAACCCTGAAATAAATATACACGCTTCTAAATCCCAGGTTTTTGCAACTCTAACTCTAAAGGTGTCTGAGACACATGAACACCAAATTCAAGGCTTTTAAAAATATCTTTCCGTTTATGTTTAATTTTGTAGTGGTGTTAACCAATTACTTAAAACAAAATGTCCACCCAAAGATGATAACCCTGTATATAAAAGTAGTTCTGATGTAGCCCATCCACGCGGTCAGTGACTATAAGTTGAAATTTCAAACATTAAACTGATGAATTAAATACCTCGTGTGTTGAATTTATCTGTTTCATGTATGGAATCCCAACTTTTAAAGAGTAGTTACCTAGTACCGACCGCACACTTAAAGTGGATTTGAAAAAAAGGGTATTAAAGGCGACACCATTTGCACATATCAACATATTTTACTGCCGAATTATTTAAAAATATCTTACTTATTTTAAGTAAATAATGATTCTAGGCATCCAGCAAAATGAGTGCTCTAGATATTCTGTAATTGTTTCGAAAAATTACATCATTTTTTTTTAAATCACGATTTCCATTTAGCAATCCCGAAGGAAAGAAAAACAAGAACAAGAACATCTGCACGACTGTGACGTGCGCCATTAAAAACAAACGCCGTTTTGTTTTGCATTTTTCCTCGACCATGATTGTAAAACCTCAGACAGGTTAGTTAAAGACGATGTGTCCGTGCTTTTAGGAGGTTGCACTCTGAAAATAGATTTTCAAATTTAATTGATCATTTTCTAGCATTGTGTTTGTTATGAGCTTTCAAATGAGCTATCGCACGATAACATCGGCCAACGGTGAGTAACTAAATAAATAAATCGAGTTTGGAATTAGGAGCGTCGCGCTCCTAATTAGAGTGCGGACCTAGTACTTATGCTGCGTTCCAATCGCGTCGTGTTTATCGTGTTCACGAGTTCACGGGTTGTATAATGGCGTTCTAACTTCGCCTGGTAACTCGTGTTCACCAGTGGTGAACTCGAGGTGGATTTGTATTCTCCTTGTTCACGACTTTATAAACGAATGAAATACTTGCGCATGCGTGTTGGTTCACGTACGAATTCTTGCGCGATAAAGAATATCCTTACCGCACGACTAACTCAGCTGTACGCGTGCGTCTTGGTGGCTAGCGTTTGGAACGCAACCCACTCGTGAACATGGAGAAATTCACGGTGAACACGATAAACACGACGCGATTGGAACGCAGCAATAATATGCACATGCACTTTTTCGACTGCATGTTAAACGCGCGTTGCATCATGAAGAAATTGCTCCATGGTCCGGTTGCATGCACTGTATACACCCATTGCGTTTATCGCGAATTTTTTGGAAACTTTATAACGCAGATTTGGAGACAAATTACACCAGACGGAATCACGGAAAAGTCCTAATTTTAGCAAAATATCGATGCGCTATAATAAATGAACCTGCATGCCGAATTTGAGACCGAATGATTTCAATGAAATAAGTGAACAAAATCCTGTATTTTTTTTTCACTGATGGGCGTATGGCCTACAGCATGCACAGAGTGTATTCTAGTGCAGGGCCGGCGATAGACTAGGGGGTAGGGCTAGACGGGGACAACGATGGCACATTTTCGAATTCATTGTACCTGCTACTGCTAGTTCAAGTTACCAATTTCCTCCAGCTATATGACAACCCAATGATAAAATATAGGGCTGAGGTAACTCCAGCATCTTTAGTTCCACTGAGATAATGATAATATATAGGCCTATGTATGGTTAATTAACAAATTGCGAAAATGTGCATTTCCCCCAACAGTTCATTTTTTCACACGTAGCATATATACGGCGCTTAGTTAATTTGACCTTTTTAAACCCCCATATGACATTTGAATCGATAAGTCGATTCTAAGTTTTAGTGAACCACCTCCTGATCGATTGAGGGCAGTATTCTTGGCCCGTGGAGCTCTAGAAAGTGAGAACTGGAGCCTCTGAAACGTTAAGGGGAAACGCATATTCCCCCCCTATAAAGACGATTTCCCCCTATGGTTGACTTTTTCCGCATGACTTTTCCCCCTAATCCGTAAATATATATATATATGTAGCATCGTTTTCAGAAGTTAATTAATAAGCACAGTTGGTGGTTAACTAATCAATGCTCGTTCGTTTGTAAAATTCCTCGTGCAATGGACTTTAGGTGGTGTTAGGAGAGTGCAGTATTAATGACATGTACCCTTTGTGGTTACAAGTGATCAATGTGTAATTGAGAGGTCGAAACCGATTCAAGTGTTTATTAGGGACTGATAATCACTCGGATACTGAGCCGAATAAATACAAAATAGCAATTGCTTTTTCTAGGATTTGCTTAAGTGGGATTTTGTATCAATTTTCAACGTTTGCCGACTAGTCCGGTTAATTCCCTGACCGTCTACAAATTGCTGTTTCGTCTGAAGAAGGTCAAAAGGCCAAGAACAGCATTTCTTATTGGGTTTTTTTCAGCATCTATAAACACAAAGAAAATAGTGTGTACTAACTCTCAGCAATTTTTTTCAATCGTACTAGTCTATTAAAGTTTATGTTGGATAGGTTCGCCAAGTGATGAGTGTGTACGTATACTTGTTGGCGTCGCACGTCGGATCTTCACATAGAAGTCTAATTAGAAAGTAAAGGAGTCCTCATCAGCGGCTGAGAGATGAACGTAACAACATGAAGACCATTGGGCAAGCAACCTAAGTAAACTAGACAGCGAAAGATATCCAGGAGACCACAGGATGCATGCATGCGAATAAGAACTTATTTACAATTAATGATCATAAACACGCCTAGCCTATACTTTGGAGATTCAGGGGGAAACTCTCCAAGGGGCTTGAAATAAAAACTTTTCAATGAGCAGATTTCGCTTGTCTCACTGCATCATTATTAGTGAAAACATGGTGCCTTATGCTGGCACTGAAGAGACATGGGTATATTTCGTATGTACAGCACCTGATAATTTGTTTTTGTCTTGTAATAAATACGCTTCGTATACTAGATACGTATACTAGACACGTTGATGCGATATGCAAATCAGCTTTTTACTAACCAGAAACGAGGTGGCGCCCTTCCCCGGATGAGCACTAGCTATCTCGCTATACACACTGTATTAAATACTTCCTAGTTGATAAAGTATTTTTATTATTGCACGCACAATCCTCAAATCACTTTACTCGCAAGCAGCTTGCCTTGAGCAGTTGAGTAGTTGACCTATTATGATGTTGAAACCCCAAGCATTGACGGAGGTCCCGAGGCAGGCAAATACAGGAGGAATCAAAAGTTCTCTAATTTCCAGCTCTATATCTTAGCTCATGACACATGTGACGCGACGTGGATCATGGAATGTTTTCACTTGGTATTAAAAAACTTACTTTTCCAACTGAAAAAAATAAACCTATAGTATAATTATTATATATATCAACGTAAATCGTGTAGGCCTATGTGTGGGTCTGTGAAAAAAAACCAACAGAATGAATTTCTGATTTCAATGGAACTAATCTGCAAAAGTATTAGAAAAAAAGCACATTAAAAAAATGTAGTAACTCCAAAGAAAATCCTGAAGTTCAAAGTAGATGTAATGAGAAGGGTAAAAAACCACTCGCTGAAATCGGTATAAAATAGGCTCATGCAACAACATAAGCAAATACACCCCCCCCCCCCCACCCCCCCCCCCCCCCCACCCCCCCCCCCCCCCCACCACCCCCCCCCCCCCCCCCCCCCCCCCCCCCCCCCCCCCCCCCAAGTGCTAGAAAACCGCAAACACGCTTGATCATTACCATATAATACGTTGTCAAGCGGCCGGCCCGTTGATCTGTGGATACATAACGCAATTTATTATAATAGCCTTGTATAATATACTTCTGACAACCAAACACATGGCGTTCTAGTGTTTCAATTCGTTCGGCTTCCAATAAACACAATTAACGGTTCCGCTAACTTTCCGTTCCGAATTTTGAAATGGTGCCTTAGGTGTCGGAAATACGTGTCTTTCAATAAACATTGTGCATTTAAAACAAAATAATTAACGTGTTTTCCAAAGGTTGATTTTTGTTAATTTATTTATGGGAGTTAGTTAGAGTCCCAAAATTTAAACACATTCGGCTACTATTTGCCTGTTAACAAAAATGTCTGGGTACTCGTCAATTCTTAATGAACTATTATAATCGTCACCGTTTTCACGAAGAGCAACACATTTTCAACAATTATCATTTGTTCGATTTCGATTTGTTCACTATTTTGCTTTAAAACACTGTATTTAACTTGTTTGACATGCTTCTGTGAGCAAAACATTAATACTATATTAATTAAATTAATGATCCAATTAACCACACCGTGTTATAGTACTGGGTTCATGTAAAAATTCACCTCTCATAGAATCATGTGAAAGTTTCCTTACTGCAAAAGTTGTTGCAGAGTAGTATTTTTTTCAGTTTTCTTTCAAAATATAATAAAATCCTTTTGCGATTATCTCATAAAACGCTTTTTTTTTAATCCACGTCTCCGTGAAAACGGTGACGATATCTCGTCGCTGTTATGTAGAACTGCATGTTTTACGGCAGACCTAAACCCGATCTCAATCTCAGAAAGTTTACGGGTTAATTGCTGTAATTATAGTTATTTTAATTCTAAGACAGAAGTTTATAAGTACATGTACATCTATGTGTGCCCTTCTTCAACTTGTTATCAACCACCCTCATTTTCCACCTACCCGCTTTTAGTTGGTTTCTCGGTATCTCATGGTTTCTTCCATAACTATAACTTCCATAAGCACTTATGTGAAAATTACTGTGATGTTAACTCGTCTCAGTCATCTACTATACACTGTAAAGGATTAAATTCCAGGCAGTTTTATGAACGGCACTATATTAACGGGACGAACTGTGCCCGCCTTTTCAACTTGTTATACATCACCCTCATTTCACCCCAATGCTTTTGGTTTCTTAGGCACAGAATTGATTGAACACCCACTCCGCTAGATCATGGTTCCAAGAACTTATACCAACGTATACCGGAGTTGATATGTTGCGACGATGATGCGCAGCGGCGTCCCACTCTAGGAAAGCCTCCTCCTGTCCTCCTTTGCCGACGGTCACCACGCCCCGTTTGTACTCTACCCAGAAGGGGCGACGTTCAGTGCCACTGACGATACCTGCCTCCTTGTATTGTGAACGCCCACCAGAAAACATATCGGGGCATTCGGTTGAGGGTGGGTTAGAGTAGAAACAGGCTCGGATAGCCGACATCGAGTTACTCCAGCCACCTATGACTATAGAAAAAACACAAAGGGTTTCGATGTTATGAACTTATTAATTCTGGTGAGTCATTGTGGAAACAGTCCCGGGTGACCGACTTAACTTCTGTCCAGCCCAGCCGTCAATAGCTGGATGATGAAAGAGTTTTAACCACATTTTCGGTGTGGTATATGAAGACCAGCAATGTCTCTGTGATTTTCCAACCTGATTGTAGGCTTTAACTGAGGTAAAACCCCATTGGGTCGACATCAGGGGTCACGTGACGTCATCTTAAAGGTGTATACATTTAAGGGCCCTATATCTAGGGAACGGTGGGTCCAATTGGTTCAAACTTGGTACGTAGATAGACTGGGATGTATTATAGACGAAAATTGAAGTGACGTCACGATGGCGCCATCGTACGATTTTATATGAATTGTTCACTTTTGTACCTTTATGTTGTAAGCATTTTTGTAATTTCTCGGAGTAACCCATTTAAACAGCTGGAAGAGTGTTACGTGCTATTACGTAATAATTGTGCCTTTAAATAAAGGACCGATAAAACTAAGTAGGAAAGTGCTTGTTTCTGTCTAATCAATTACACATTCACGTGGACTTGGGCAAAAAGCATATTGAAGGCCAATAAGTTTCAAAGGATTGACAAAATGAAATAAAGGTTGCCCCCCCCCCCCCCCCCCACCACCACCAATTCCACGAACTCCAGACCGTCGATCCCATGCCTTGTGGCTCTTGTGATACAACCCTTTCCCTGAAAAAGTCAAATGAGTAACTAAACAATAGCTCACTGACACTCACTTATTTGGGCAAACACGGACGCTTCTGTATTTTCCTCCGCCAGATTTATTGTGGCAGCTATGCGTGTCTTTACATCAAAGTCCAACCGGAAAGGCGCCCTCAGCGGCGGCAAGATGAACGTGACACCTTGGTCGGACGCCCCCAAATTGAACGAGCAAGCTGTGTGACACCCCAAGATATAAATAAAAAAATTACCAGTCAAACTGAATTATATCATAGGACTATTCAAATAGAGATGAGTATTTGATTTCATTTATTTATTCAGGGTAACAATATGATAGAAAAAAAGCAGTTGATTTAACCTGGGATAACCCAAAAAAGCTTATTTTCATTGGAGTCCCAACATTAAAGACAGAATAAGAAACAAACAAAAACATTAAATACAAGGAAGACAGATATGCCTATTTAAGACATGACGTAATAAATATACATGGCAACACCCCCTCCCCCCCCCCCCCCCCCCCCCCCCCCCGCCCCCCACCTCTTCCAAAACAATTATTATAGCCTATTCGCGCTTGGGTCGACCGTTCGCAGTAATTTTACAGGATTACGGTGACCACCGTCGTTAGGACGACCGTTTGGTGGTCGTCCGAGCGCCCAAGTACTCGATAAAATTACATTTGTTTACATTTTATTGAATATGTCGATATATTTGGGTACATTATCCTATAGATATGAAAATTCGTGGCAAAAGCTCCAGCAGCCGATTTCACGAAACTTTACTTTATGGCGTAAGTGGACTTACGCCATACCAATCAGAGGGCGGAATCGCTTTACTCGGAAGGGTATTTTCTAAATCGTTGAAGATTTACGACATGTTTTGGAGCGTCCTACAAGGATAGTTTCTTATTTTCCGTTAACGTTAGTAAATGTCGCGTGCAACAAAAACCACCGTGACCCTCATTTAAATCTCACTTTCTCAAATCATAACAAATCTCCGACGCACTTTTTTGTCTCAAAAGTTAAACAGCGCCCTCATACACCCCTAAAAGATGAATGTAGGCCTATATTGGTCGAACAAAATACATAATGTACTCGGGAATGAAAGGGACAATGTGGTTTGTAAGGAGCGCGTTCTCCAAATGTATTGTTAGATAAGCAACCCACCTGTTAAATCAAATCAAAGCCAGAACCAAAGGATTTTTTTGTAGTTTTTGTCCCCAGTTTATAGAATTATAGGTTATATAAAACACTACAAAACATGACAAATTGACAAACCAATGCAAGTCTAGGAACAAGCTTAGGCTTCTGTTTTGTATTTATAAATAAATTCTACATGTACATTGTATATACAAAAATTGTTCCAAGAAAGAAATTATAATCAAGAAAGATAATAAATATAAACAAGACTTGTTTGTAATATTATGGCAATTTTATAAACTTGACTTCTCATTGGATATTCAAACAATATGCCTTTTCGAATTCATGGCTTCGTTTTAAGTTGATTTTTGGCCCCTAACTGCAGGAACTCGGGTGCATTCTCAATTTTTACAGTATTTTTTACATTATTCTGCTACACAGTGGGTAGTTTGGTTGCAAGACATCCTAATCTCAGTATGCAGTGCGCATAGGCCGCCTATGCGGGCGCCTTCTTAATAAACGCCATGACCTTTAAATTGAACGTTTTCGCTAATGGACATAATCGCTTAAAAAAATTTCAGCAGAATTTGCATGCGCGTGTGACATTGCTTGTATAAGCGCGTTGACGTAACATGCATAATCGCCAACTCATTGGTCAAGTTTCTGTTACGTCACGTAATTATGTACGCAACGTCACACGCGCATGGAAATGCGTCACAATTCTACTCATAAATTTTCGAGCGATTGTCAGTCCTATTTGAACGTCATGGCGTGGTCTGTGGCGTATGTTAAAGGGCGCCCGCATCGGCAGCCTACGCACGCTGCATACCGCGATTAGGACGTCTTGCAACCAAGATTTCATAGTAGGGTGGCTGACTGGGTTTTGTAAGATCACTCCGCTAACGTAATCTTAGAACCAAGACTAATTTCAATGTCAAGTATAAAGGGGCATTCAAAATATCAATATTTTTAAGTTTGACTTTTAACCAGTTCGCGCCGGATGACATACATATGCAAAGTTTTTTCCCAGATTCAAAACGAATGACGCATAAACATGCCACGAGCAAGGCCGAAAATGTTCGTCAGCAACGAACAAGGCCAGAAATGTCTGTCAGCAGCGAGCAAAGCCGGAAATGCGTGGGTGTGCTTTCCGGTACTATCGGGCTGAACCCGCCTAGGATTGAGTTTCGTTAAAAATAATCCCGCTCGTCGGCTCAGTGATGTTAAAATAATCCCGGCGCAAACTGGTGGAGACTATGGAGCGTCAAAAGCTAGTACATGTTAGAACACAAATTTTAAGTTTTCAGAAACTGCGACACAGATAGTAAAATCCAAATTTCTGCTAGCATAAAATCCATTTTTTGTTTGACCAGTGTCGCAATTTCTGAAAACCTAAAATTCTACTAGCTCTGAGAAAATTGGAAAATACAGTTGTCCACTTTTGACGCTCCATTGGGAGACAATTCACCTACATTTTAGAGTCAAAATTGTGTAATTGTTGATTACTTTTAATGGCCCCAATAAAAAGGGAAAATTATGACAGGGAATAAAGAACATCTGGAACTGAGAAGTAAAATACGTTAAGCACCATCTTGATCAGCTGGCACTAAAAGTGATGGCACGCTGCGGACAGGCAATAACAATCACCATCTGCAAATAAGAAAATTAAGATACTGCGACACTTTTAAATGTTCCTTTGCAACCATAGCCTTTCCTTCTCAATTTCCAGAAGTAAATTTGTCCAATTCATAAATTTCCCTATTTGTTATTGATAATTCTTTAGGTTGTACATGTGCTACACCACTCGGGGTTGCAGTCTGTGTTGGAAGGGCTAGCCTTGATGATGTAGAGGCAATGGAGGCTTCTGGTTCAGTTAGTTAATGTTCTGATGGGTCGTGATCAGCGTTGTCGTCATCATCATCATCAGCAGCATCATCTTTATCTCATCCCTAGCCATGCTAGCCTGGTGTGTGCACAAATCAGGGTGATGATGTCCGTAACGTTAGGCCTAATAATGCCTAGGTCCCTCTAGGGAATGATTTCCTATTTGTATCAGCTCGATCAACACGGAAGAAAAAAAGAGCACAGATTATCATGCTTAATATTATTATGCCTTACCAATGAATTACTACACTGTACCACTCTTTTCTCCATCCCGGCCATTTTTATTTTCTAGCTTTTGCAGCAAGCGCCCCCTTCCCCCAGGCCCCACCTCTTTCTCGCTTTAAACTAGACCGAGTTACTGGCCTCTAGTTATCGCTTTTTTAACATTTGGACATCATCTGGCGCTACTAGAGGCCGAGCCAGGAGAATATTGATGAGCAAACCGAGCATTGTGGGTATTCTGTGACGTCACTGCCAAAGTGCGTGCCGACCATTGATCTCCATTATATATCCGTATCACTATACGCGGGGGTCACAGGTCATTGTATCGCGCGCGCAACGCGATACTCCGACCTGTGAAATCGAGAGCACCCCCGCGTATAGTGGTACGGTCGGCATGCACTTTGGCAGTGACGTCACAGGCAATCACAAAAATGGCGGCCATGCAAAAGTTCAGTACGCGCTGGAAAACTGGCGTCGAATTTCCTTGATTTTCAGGACAAGAATTGATCGTGAATACCTTAGAAGTTCGTTAACTCAGCTTGGACATTATGGAAGGTTATTTAGACGATTTAGAGGTATTTTGTTAAGTATTTGTGTGGATTTTTGTGACATTTTGAACCACTTTCTAGAGCTGATCGGATTTCAATATTCTCCTGGCTCGGCCTCTAGTAGCGCAAGATAATGCCCAAATGTTAAAAAAGCGATAACTAGAGGCCAGTAACTCGGTCTAGCTTTAAACCAATCTTTTGTTGACATCCGCTGTCACACAGCACTCTGCCAACACAGCTTTTTTACCTTTCTATATTCATCTATGACCTTTTCCCTTTTAGTTTTAAGTTGTTGCCAAACAACTGTGTTGAATTTTCTTTCACAAATTCAGTTAAAATGTTTAGTTCTTCCCCCCCCCCACCCCCACCCCCAGTTAGTGCCACATTTGTTTGCTTCTAGTTTTATCATTGTATTCGGTAACGCTCAACATCGATCACAAACATTCTAGTTGCCATAATTGTGCTCACTGTTTTTACCAGATTTGCTTATATTAATTACCCGCTCAATCATGTCGTTAGCAGACGAACACCGCCGGCCGCTCATCCTCGATCGATCGACGCAACGATCGACAATATGATCAAGTGACAAAACCTTACGTGACTGATGACAATGCCTATCCTATCTTTGTTCAAGTTGCTGCTTCAATTTCCCATTATAGGTCACGACAAGGCGCGATCGTACTATGGGTTTTTCATCGAAAAAAAAAACGGCTTTTAAAATCGGTATTCACGCTACAAACACAGCCCCGAAAAAATTGCGGCCTCCAACAAAAATCCGCGTAAACACGTATAATTGGAAAGTCTGTTTTATGTATATTTGTGCAACAACTGCAAACAGTCGTTGTTAGAACTTGAGGTCACCCTCGTCCTACAAATATAAAAGTTTTTAGTGAAAATAGGATGTTGCGTAGCTAAGTCGAGTTTCGTGAAATCGATTTTAACTTATGGCGCAGCTACGCATTAAAGTTATGGCGTAAGTCTTGCGCCACATCCAGTAAAGGCGTAAGTTACGCACAGTTTCGTGAAATCTGCTGCTGGTAAAAACGGGTTAGGTTACAATAAAAAACTTAAATTTTGCACGCGTCTCTACGGAGCGGTTGCGCTAATAGTGGTTTATTATAGTGGTTAATAAATAAATATATATATATATATATATATATATATATTAAAAGAACAACATGTAGACAAAATTACGTTTTAAAATTCCCACAAGTTTATAAAAAAGTACATTCAAAATTACAGATTGAATTAAATGCAAGATCGATAAAAACTATTTGGTCGGAATACCCCGAATTAATTACACATGTAATTACACATAGCTACAAAAAACATCAGTCGTCTATGAATGATGGACTGGGTTTATTTTCCTAGACTTAGCTTGTTCAGATAGGTGACACTTAATATAGAAAGACTAGTGGTGCACTTTACATTGGAGGGCAGGTCATTCCAGTGTTTAATGGTTGTAGTAAAAACAAGTAGCACTTGTTAATCCGGATATAGCTGAAACAACAACATCACGTTCACTGGCCCTTGTATTGTGAATATGTCGTTCAAAGACTCTAGTAAAATTATCAGTAGGATATTCTGGAGTTATATTGTGAGCTATTTTATACACATGATTCAGCTTCAATTGAGTAACTCTATCCGTAACATTTAATAGGCCGTGTTACGTGACCCAAAAATATGCTCAGAAAATGACATTCGTGGTACCAGTTTGGGAACACAAAAACTTTGTGTAATTCGACTCAGATTGATGTCCTGAATCCGAAAATTAATGTTGTCGGATGCAGGAAATGGAACATAACCTACTTTTTGGGGTCCAAAATCAGAATGTTGGGCGCAGTCTCTAAATCTGCGCTATCAAAAATGCATTTGCACAAGTACCGTCGGCCTATTTCTCAGTTTTTACTTCTCTTTTTGCAGAACAACCCCCAATTACTCGTGCATTGGAACTAAATGGAAGAGCTAAATAGAAGGCAATCCGACTGGTGGTGGCACGATCGGCCAATTGAGGCACGATCAACCGACAACGAATGCAGCGCGATCCGATTCGGGCCTACCTGTACCTCCCCATGATCACAGCAGCGCACGCGATGGACGGTTCGCGCAAATAATTAGCAGTTCGTGCAGATCAGCAGTTCGCGCCGCGCAGAAAGACTGAATTCAGGACTATACTATACTGCCTACTGGCATACGTAAGTTAAGTCAGGCAGATTGGTGAAACAAACATGGTAAAAATGATAAAAGCATGCAATTTGTCACACAATCAAAATATTATGTCTTTAGAATATAAATGTATAGGGCCATCCTACATTTTCCCCTACATTTTCAAAAAATTCTAAATGGCTACCATTGCAGGTTATTCTACCTATATTTTTCCTAAGGTCAAATCTACGATGGCCCGGGAGCGGAGAGCCAAATATTTTTCTTATAGCACACTCTGAATGTGTGCCAAAATTCATGCTTTTATCCTCAAGTAAACAATTCTATCATAATGTTGCAGTTGGAGTAAACTGACCAATACCACAGCTTATACAAAACATCATGACTCGCACAAATAATGAATATTCAGTTTATTTACAGCGACATATAAATGTTCAGATGGGGTCTATTCCTGTGTAATCATCCGGTAAATGAAATTGGTGCTGTACAGTCAAGTACTGCACTGAAGAGCTACTCCAATTCCAGATTGAAATTTTCATCTAATGATCCAGAAGATATGCTGTAAAAAATAAGTAAAAACAAAAACTGTAATCTGTTCATTCAAGAAAGACATTTTAATCAGAAGAGAATTTCTGAGTGCAATTTAACTTGCCTGTGAAACGCAGTGGCTATCGTTAGGGCCTACGGCAGTTGACGAGCTGATTCCCAGACATACTCAGGCCGACACATTGACAATAATATTTGGATATCGATCTTGGAACCATACTGGTTGATACTAGCCAGGTTCCAAGAGTGAAAGGTCCAGAGTATTGTCATTTTCAGGGAATCAGATAGCTACTATGTTGTTGCCTAAAAATATCAATACAAATCACCAATGCCAAAAAATATTACGATAGTGCTAGAACTATATAGCATAAGGCACCCTAGTAGAATAGTAGAAATATAAACATCCCCTGCCTGACCCTTTCCCCATACTTTGCAATAAAATGACATTTCCATCTTTGGTGGTTAACAGTTTTGGGTGGATTCCTCTGTGGTTATGGGAAGTATTGCGAACCACTGTGCTGATGCATTTGTGTTGTTGATGATGCCGTGTGTTATTTGGCGCCTTGCAAAATCGGGAACCGATTTCAAAATTAAAAAAAAAAAAAGTCTTGCCTAAAATAAGACAAATATATTTGTTAATATAATACTTTAGCTCCATTCCTTGTTTTTTCTTACTTTCCAAATTAGTCCTTTTTGCTGCAGACCGTGGCAACTCCCGTGTGAAAAAAAAATGCGACACACGACGACACAACTCCGAACAGGCATTAGTACAAAATCGGTTGTATTCGCCTTCGCCGCGCTGGTCGCGTCGTGGCATTGATTTTCATACACCAATTTCATGTTATTTACACCAATTTCATGTTATTTACACTTTTTATTTTTTCCCCATAACTCTCCAGGTACTAAGTTACTTCTTCACACACAAAAACGCGGTTTCTGAAGCTGTGCCATCGGCAGAAGCTTGAATGATGATTCTCTCCATTTGACGAGAAAATTTGACTCGCGCATGGCGCATGCATTTGTTTACATACAGTGCGCCACCTATTGACACACTTTTGTATGGAAAGCCGCATCTTTTAGAAATCGATCGTAAATAATGGGATGGGGGAGATAACTTTTTATAGTTTACATTTATTTTTAAGATGCATCCTTTTCACCAAAATGATTTTGAAATGTATATCAATTTGTGAAATGTAAGTGGGGGTGGGGGCTACCTTTATTAGCCTAAATAAATTCATTGTCACTTTTAATTTTTTTTTTGGTCAATATGGCTGTCCATACTGTGCCTGTTGCGACGTCATCGATTCAAGGACCAAAAACGGGTCTTTCGAGGCCTAATTTCCCCCCTTTGTTCCATTCCCTTGCTCCGACAACATGGAGTTTGGAATTCGCAGGCAACACGAAAAACGGGGACGTAACACGGCCTATAATAGCCTGAGTGAATCCAATTCTTTTTTGCCCAATATGATCTCTGGAGTTTTTGTTTAAAATAAACCTAACCATTTTGTTCCGCATAACCTGAATATTTAAATGTTAAAATATTAATTGGATCTCGTCTTTATGCACTTTGCCGTTTATATTTTAAATCAACTTCTCCCACAGCGTCATTAGCCTAGTGGATAAGAACGCTAGTAGTGTAGAGTACGTATATGGTTGACTTCGTTTTCTGGTATAGGATCATGATCCTCATCGAAGATGAGATCGGTAACCTCGCCGAGGATCATGAGAGGGAGTTGAATCTGTAACTAGTTGAGGTCATGTGTCAGTGGGTTAATCGATAAAAAGGGGATTATGGATATAATTAGGATGACACGAACGAAAATAAGACGACCGATAATCGATTAACAGGCTTCGCGTGGGAGGGGTTGATGTTACAAAATAGTTCATCGTAATCGTTAATTTTGAGGTTTCTGTCGGTTTGGGTTTGTTTGTTTCACCAATTTTCAGCCGTTTCTTAGCCATGTATATTTTTAGTCTTGATGTAGATCGATGCTGATGTGAAATAATTACGACTCCTTCAATCGTCCTGAGTAACGTAGCGCTTTTATGAGCTTTCTACTATAAAATAGCTCTCAAACACTTGGCAAGATCTGTGGTTATTTTGGCGCATAGATTCATGCGCCCAATCAGAGCCTACGTTACAAACAGACCAAGACATGCGAACCAACCTCGACCCCAGGCATGAAAGTTGCAGTTTTTCATTCATAAAACGACGAGGTTGGCTAACAAACAAACAAGAAGGCGGACAATTCTCAACTCAATTTTTTGAAGGAAAACATTTGCAAAAAAGTTCCATGTTTCGTGCCTAAATAACTTACAAAAGGCAAGGATGTCAGAGTGTGTTCTAAGACTGGGAGCGGTAAATCCCTGATGTACCAGCAGACAATTGTTGGCTTTTTCACCCAAACCTCCCGAAGTTTTTCCGGAACGTGCATTTGTATTGGTCCATTCGCTTGGACATCTGAGGTGTTCTCACCAATTTTCATCCTCCCACGTACAAATCAAAATGAATCGGGAAAGAATTGTATAAATTAACGTATAGGACGGGAAATAAAACTTTGCTATTATTTATTATACAGAATAAGAAACATAAAAGACTGAAAAGCTATGTAAACGCGCCAAGTAAATTAAGTATAGGTGGTAGAAATTGTCATTTTATCAGGAGTGGGCGTTTATATCATGTATTGGCCAACTTGCTAATGTCTGCAGGGTTTGAGGGCAATAATTCAAGAGCCCGTTAAACTCTGCGTGGTTCAGGATGCCTTTAACAGGCTTTCCAATTAATTTTCTGCGGGTCAAGTAGTATAATGAAAGACGTAAGTTAACCCAAGAAACGTCAGTTATTGTGAAGTATGTTAAGCCCCTGTCACACTTGTCCGAATCTATAATTCCGTTCATAAACCGATCTGAAATATTATTAATTCGGACACGTTCGGAGAGAAATGTCAAAAAACCAGCCAGAAATGAAAATACACCGATCATAATCTGGTCTTATTAGTGTAGGCATATTCGTCATGAAAAAAAGGATTCGTGTATTTTTTTTGTTAAAAGCAAAAACTCACTTGATTTTGTTAGATGATACTGTGAACATAAAACAAAAATAGGGTGTCATTTTTTCTGAGCATTCTAACGGCCTGAAATCCAAGATGGCCGCCACCATAGCCAAACGCCCTAAATTTGACACTAAAATTAACTTAATGTGGTTTACATATTTTTTTTTCAGCACTATCACCGCAAAATCTTTCGAGAAAACTATCTCGCTGTATAACAGGATAATGCATAGAGGATTTTCAGGGAAAGGATGTGGTGGAGCTTAATAAATGCATCGTTAGATCATGCCATAATCACTGTGAATGAGTTTGTCTTGGAACTTGTATACAGGTGACTATAATAACAATAACTTTCACCTGACTACTAATTATTTTATTTTATTTAATCTTTTTATTTTGCACAATTTGAGACAATTTATTTCAACATGGCGGCCGAAAAATGGCGTTCAAAGGCTATAGATCACCTCGACAAAACAGGCCGCTATCCCAACACCATGAAGCTTGTTGAATTTCTTGAAAGGGCTGCCAGGGAGGCCAACGATCCTGTGTATGGGTTTGAGGAAAGAAGCAGCAGGGAATCCAAGAAGGGATCAAACTTCAACGTCCAAGCCAAAACTACATCACAGCCATCTACTCAAAGAACCCGACCGAGCAAAGAAAATGGATACGAGCATGCTCAGAAACAGTCTTGTCCCCTGTGCTCTGGAGGGCATCAGTTAGTTGAGTGTAACCAGTTCACTATGATGAGCCTAATCCACATGATCGTCCCGATGTAGCCCAAAAGAACAGGTTATGTTTCAATTGCCTGACGGCCAGACGCCACTTTGCCAGAAGATCTGATCAGGGTGCATGTGGAGTTGGAGGTTGCAAAATGCAAAGTGAGACACTCAAAACTACTGCACGGTGTGTTCCAGTCTTCCAGTATCATCGTTCAAGCCCCGACAGAGCTACGGTCAACTGACAGCCAGAACATAAAAGCTAACGTCTTGCATGCGGAGTGGACCAGGTTACTAACAAGGTGGCTTTGCATATCGTTGCCTTAACCGTGAAGGGTGTCGGCAGAAGTGACAGCATCAAGACTCATGCGCTAATGGACCCTGGCAGTAACAAGAGTTTTTGCTCCGTAGATCTGGCGAGGATGCTTGACATACAGGATAGTCCACAAGCCCTGTCCCTCGACACGCTGAACAATGGATCACAGGTGGAGACACTGGCGGTCGCTCTGAACATATTCGGTAACAACACGGGCAAAGTGTTCCACCTGCCACGAGTCTACGCCTTGAAGGACTTTCCTACCCTGCAAGACATGCAGCTGTGCCACTCACAAAGAGTTGAGCCCTCACAAGCACCTAAAGGACATCCCGTTTCCTCGTATATCTAAGGAAGGTGTCACCATGTTAAATGGCCAAGATATACCAGATATATTAGTCCCTCTTAAAGTACGACATGGCAAGGAGGGGGATCCCTATGCTGTCAAAACATCACTCGGGTGGACTATTAATGGTCCGTTGGGTTACAAGGGAACCGGTAGTGCTGTATCCAACTTTGTCCAAGGAAACCTTGAGGCTCAGGTAGAGAAGTTTTGGAAGTTAGATATCGGCCAATCCTTGGCAAGTGACTTGCCTGCTGTGTCAGTTGACGATATGAGGGCGGTAAAAAATATAGAAAAGGTCAATAAGCATAGTCAATGGCCATTACCAGCTAGCCATTCCTTTTAAGCGCGACCCCCCAGACCTGCCTAACAACAAGATGATGACAGAGAGGCGTCTTTCGTCTCTCGGCAAGAGATTAACGAAAAAAAAACTCCGGAAAATTAGATATACCAAAAAGATGAACCAGCTGATTGAGAAGGGCTACGTCGAGAAGGTGGCAGACGAACAGCTGAACAATTCTCCCGGTGCAACCTGGTACCTGCCTCACCACGCCGTTAACAACCCCAACAAACCAGATAAGCTGAGAGTCGTGTTTAACTGTGCAGCCAAGAGTCGTGGGATGTCTTTCAATGACACTGTTCTACAGGAGCCAGATATGATGAATAAGCTTGTGTGAGTCATCATGCGCTTTTGTGAGCACAAGGTCGACTTGATGGGTGATGTCGAACAAATGTTCCACCAGGTGCAAGTTCAGAAAGAGCACAGAGATGCCCTGGGGTTTCTTTGGTGGCCGGAAGGAGACACAACTCAGCCACCAGATGTTTTCCGAATGACAGTTCACCTGTTTATGGGGCGTTTGGAGCCCGAGCTGTGCTAACTTCGCACTGAGACGCACAGCAAAAGACAACAAAGACAAGTTCAGTGCTGATGTGGTGTCACGGTAAAAGAAACTTCTATGTTGATGACTGCCTCAATTCCGTGCAGTCTGAAGATGAAGCTGTTCTGTTGGAAAAGCAGCTGACTGACCTGTTGGCAATGGGAGGTTTCCGCTTGACCAAGTGGATTGGTAGCAGCAGAAAGGTCTTAGTATCTATACCACAGGTTATCAGGGCTAAAGTATTCAAGGACCTGGACCTTGACCGAGACGGCCTTCCGGTGGAGAGAGCCTTAGGAGTTAATTGGGACACAGATAATGATCTGCTGGGTATCAAGATAAAATCAAAGTCCAGATGTCACACCAAAAGAGGTCTGCTTAGTGTCATCTGCTCTGTGTACGACCCCCTTGGGTTTGTGTGTCCATACATCCTTCAAGCCAAGATTCTCTTCCAGAACGAGTGCATAATTATGGGTAAAGGCTGGGATAATCCCTTGGAGGTTGACACCGAACGGCACTGAGTCGGTGCATGGTTGGAAGATCCTTCCATGATGGATAGGTCTACTATGGATAGGTGTCTTGTTCCAGACTGGTTTGGGCAGATTCGTGAGTGTCAACTCCATCACTTATCCGATGCCTCACAAGATGCATATGGTAGCGTTTCCTACTTACGTCTTGTTAACACCCAAGAAGTTGTCTGCAGCTGTAGTAGCAGTTAGGATGGAAAAGATGCTGAAGAGAAAATTAAGACTGGAGGTACAGAAGTCAACCTTTTGGACTGACAGCATGTTGGTGCTCTAGTTCATCAACAACCAAACAAAGCGTTTCCATACCTTTGTGGCAAACATGGTAGCTGTGATCCATGACGGTTCAACAGCAAGTCAATGGAGGTACGTGCAATCCGAGCTAAATCCTGCTGACGACGCATCCAGAGGTATTGATGCTCAGGACATGATTAACAGAGATAGGTGGAGAAAGAGTCCGAACTTCCTTTGGCAGAATAAGGCCACATGGCCGGTGACACCGGAAGCTCCAAATCTACTTGAGACGAACATGGAGGTGAAGAAGGAAGCAGTATCCAGAGCAATTGATGCGGCTGAACAAGATGACATCATAGACAGACTGATCAATAGATTATCATCTTGGTACCGTCTCAGAAAGGCTGTGGCATGGCTCCTTCGGTTCAAGCAATGGCTCCTTGATCATAAGCCTGAGACTCTGGATGGTGATGAAGGCACAAGAAGACTGACAGTCGTCGAGCTGCGAGAAGCGGAACTAGTCTTAGTGAGATATGTCCAGAGAAAGAGCTACATGAAGGAACTCCACGACCTACAGATGGGCAAGACATCAGTACAGAGACAAAGCTCAATCCACAGCCTTGAGCCGTATCTTAATGAGAGGGGTACACTCAGGCTTGGAGGTAGGATTCGACTTGCACCATTTGAGGAGAATAGCAAGTACTCAGCGACACTACCTCTAGATCACCACCTATCAAGCTTAGTTGTTCGACATGCACATGAGTCCTTGTCTGGTTATTATGGCAAAGAGCATGTTCTCTTCTTGATAAGAGGCTGCGAAGATCACCTGGAGAGCGGCGCATTGCTAATCTTCCCGCATGATGCAGAGTAGTTACCCCCGGTGAACCACCATTTACATATGTTGGAGTGGACTGTTTCGGGCCGTGCTACCTCAAACAAGGCCATAGCAGAGTAAAACGATACGGACGTTTATTCACATGCATGTCCATAAGAGCTATCCAGATGCTACAGTCGCTGGAAGCAGATTCCCCCCTGAATGCTTTCATCAGGTTCACTGCAAGGCGAGGGACACCAAAAAGGGTTCACTCTGACAACGGTACAAACTTCGTCGGTGGGGAAAAGGAGCTCAGAGCAGCGATCAAACATCTTGCGGAAAATAAGCAGACACAAGGCTTTCTCCTGAGCACGAAGATGGAGTGGGAGTTCAACCCACCAGCGGCGTCCTACATGGGCGGGGTTTGGGAGCGCCAGATACGCACAGTCCGCAAGGTTCTCTACTCACTTATACATGACCAAGTTTGGGATGACGAAAAACTACTCACTCTGTTCTGCGAGGTCGAGTCTATTGTCAACGACAGACCAGTCACAGCCGTTTCTGATGATCCAAAGGACTTAGAGGCTCTTACACCAAATCATATCATGAAGCTGAGAGCTAGTCACCCAGTCCCACTCCATAGTATGAAGGCAACTGACAAGTATGGCAAACGTTGGAAGCATGTCCAGTACTTGGCCTGTCAGTTCTGGGAACGTTGGATCAGGGAGTATCTTCCTACACTGCAGCGTCGACAACGATGGATCCATCCTCGGAGAAATTTCTGGACGGGGGATATAGTGCTGGTGCGGGATGACAACCTGAACTGAAACCAGTGGCCGCTTGAAAGGGTGATCAAGACTTTTCCCGGAGGAGATGGGCTTGTCTGCTCTGTCGAATTGAAGACAGCTGCTGGTAGCCTTGTGAGGCCTATCACTTAGCTGTGCCTCCTGGAAGGCGTCCTAGAGTAGTTGTCTCCAAGTCCTATGACTTGAACCTCCACGTTTCTTATTTCATTGTAAATTAGCATGCGTTCACGTGTTCACGATAGTTTTGGTAAATGTAAGTTTAATCCTACATTTAAGGGGCCGGGATGTAACGCAGGTCCTTCCTGCTATCTAAATTTGTGCGTACCCTTTTGTGAAGATCGTACATATAACATAAATTTGATGATTTGATTAGATTCCTGGACTCAGAAAACATATTTAGACACTTTATTTGTAATTGTATCACATGTATTCGCAAAGATATCGCATTATTAGTGTTCGGCGGCCATTTTGGACGCCATCTTGGATTTCATACCCTTAGAATGTTCAGAAAAAATGACACCCTATTTTTTTTTAAAGCTTATGATACCTTCTTACAAAATCAAGTAAGTTTTTGCTTTTAACAAACAAAATACACGAAATTGCAAATATGCCTACACTATATTCCGGATCTAATAAGTTGCTATTCCGATTGCAATCCGTCTATATTCAGAACCTCTCCGATCATCACCGGACATGCCAAACTTTGAAAAATTCATTGATCTCAAGACCGACCGCTTTTATAGCAATTTTGCCGTCCCCGGATCTCCCGCCGAACCGGAATTTATTCGTTATATGATCGTTATATATATGGTATGTGTTCGTTTAATATGCGGTATTACATTGTGGTAATGCGGTATATCATCGGATTTAGTGGCATCCAATTCGTCACCGACACCACGAACTGACACCCAGTAGTCGCCGTTACAGAAATACAATTCGGCGAAAAACGCTTTTAAAGGTTTGACACGAGTTTACTCTGTCAACAAATCCGTCTACTTGAGGGGTTTTGGTATCATTAAACGTAACAATTCGTTAACTGCTGAAACACAATTTTTATATTGTGAAAATATGGTTAGTTAATTAATAATTAAATGATTAAGACGGGTGCCAGTTCGTGAAAACGAAAACTGTCGCGTTTTCGGAATTGCAGTGAGTGAGTGTCAGTTCGTAAAAACGAAAACTGTCGCGTTTTGGGGGAGTGCGCGCACACAGTGCTCGGGTGCCGCCGTGTTGACAACAGCGAGTTCTATTTATTTCGTAGACAAACGTGATACGTATACACGGCGTAATACAACATTGCCCTGGGTACGTTGTATAGACAGTGCAGTTTGTGAAATCTTTTTCACAGCGCGCCCCCGCAATTTCGTTTTCACGAACTGACACTGAGTGCAGTGTCACTTCGTGGAACCGAAAAACGACAGAATGGACTAATTTCTGCAAAACTCCCCAATAAAAATTAGCAAATTAACATGATTTAAGAAAAAACAACTTCGCCATGTTATACTTCATGGCACAAAATGATATATTCAGCAATAATTTTGTTTTCATATTTTTTGAATTTTTTGTACACATGTGATGCAGAGGGTGCCAGTTCGTGGTGTCGGTGACAAATTCGGTGCGTCCGTTTTTGATCGGCATTACAATGGTGTGGGTTCGGAATGAACTCTGAAAACATACGGTTATCGATCGGAATCGGAGGCCTGTTCCGTACTCTTCCGTACCTATTCCGCATTGCAACGAATGGCAACGAATGAGTACAGTGCATATTCCGTGTGTATATACCGGATACCGTCCGTATTGAGGTTGCCGCGACAATTCGGAGAAATTATTAAACAGGTTCAATAATTTATCCGAGTTCCTCAGTGCATCACCGAACGTACACGAGTATATAGCGTTGGAAAACCGAGGGAAACCGAGGAAATTCCGTTTGAGTTTAGTTCAAACCGATTAAACACCAAATCCACAAGTGTGACAGGGGCTTTAGATACGCTGTTTCGAAACATTGGCAAAATTCACAAACTCAGTCTATCACCCTGCGAGCTGCCACGTGGAGATTTTGGAAGGCACATTTTTTTTCTAATATGAAGCCGTCGACATATTCTATTCAAATTTGTTGTATTTCTCAATGACACATTATATTTTGAAAGGTATAGTCGCTTTTTAAAGATGGACTACAACGGAATAATGATAAAGGCTGTGTTGCTGTTTTTGTTCGAGAAATGTATAATGATTACTAATATATCATTAGTATTCAATAAAACTTGTTCCTTCATGCAAAACAACACCAAAATTGATCGGCGTTCTACGACCCAGAAAAACTCAGTTTCAGCAAAAGCCCTTAACTCATGAATAATTCATACTTTGTGTGTGACGTACTACCCATGACGATTTACTCGGGTCGATCATGTGCGTGCATTTTTACCGTACAATGCAATGCGGAATAACAGCGGACAAGCTAGGCTATATTTTGGTACAACTATTTTCGACCGAAAAACGGCGAAAAATGTCCGATAGCAGCGAGTATTGGGAAGACCACAGTATAGATGAGGAAGAGGCATTTCGTGGAGGTACTTCTGAGGACAGTGATGGCAGCTCTAGCGATGAGGGGAGCTCACCAGACGAGGGGAGCTCACCTGCTGATGACTCTGCGGCCACGGCAGACCCGGCGGTTGCCGATGACTCGGCCGACGTAGAAGCAGTAGGCCTGGTGGTAGTACTAGTACGAATTCTCTCGATGTTTGGCGCTTTCAATGTGGGGATCGATCTAGGCTTCAAACGAAACTTTGTTGTCAAACCCAGTGATTTTTTCAAAGCACTTGAAGGTTCAACACAGTCCTCTGAAAAATGTGCTGAACAAATCAAAGGCCTACTTCTTTCCGAGAAGGTGAAATCCTTTCGTGTAATATTTACGAACTTCACCGGCCAGTTCCTTTGATAACGCAGGATCCCGCGGAAATTGCACAAAATGAATCTCTGGATTCTTCGAACAATTTCTCGTGCATCCACCAACAACACATGAAGTTGGCATTATTGTAGCTGAGTGATAGTGATACACTATAAAAAAAGATTCGTAAAAACTTCATGCCTCTGCATGAAAACGCATACATAATACACACGGAATAACATGGCGTCTTTTGTTTACTCTCGGTTGCTCATGGGTAGTACGTCATCACTTTTCGCTGGTTTACAAGTCCGCTGGTACCATATCGTGGATTTCATTGTGGTTTTCAGTGGATCTTTGCCGGGAACCAGTACAGGGCGGGAAATTTCAAAATCGAAGAATCGAGGTCTAATTTTGTCGGTCAAATTGCAACAAAATTATTTAGAGAAAAACATGACCGTAACAATAAAGTGTTACCTGAACACAACATAAACAAGGTCCGATAATAAATTTAATGTGTGAGTTTTCGTTGTAGTCCATCTTTAAGTAGGAGTTTATAGTCATGAGAAACCTGGGCCCCAGCAGAAGCCTATTCAGTTGTGCACAAAAGGGGCTCCTATTCAGTTGGGCACAAAATGAGCTCTTTGTGTTTTGCCGCCGGGCTGTCTGGCTAGCTAGCCTTACCAAGGGCAGTCTTGCCTGAGACCATTGTGTTATTTCGGCGGCTGCGTTAGTTGGCAAGCAATTCTTAACTTTAACCTTAGTTTTCGACGATTCTCCCTCGCTTTTCCGAGGGATCCAATCAGCGACCGAGTTTGAGCCTCATCATGAATTTGTCATTATACACAAATACAAAGGATATGACTGTGTGTATATGTATTCACAAGTGTATGTGATGGTTACTTCGTGCACGTATGCATTGCGCGAAATGTGCAGACTTTTAATAGCATTGTGTGGCCGATCTTTCAGGGCATACAGTGCAAGCTACACCCAACCGGCGCGGCCAAACCGCACCGGTGTAGTCTAGTCCCGCTGCAGCATCGTTACGTTATGGTGCCGCGGCGCGGGACGTGTTTTTTTTCTCATTCTAGTGTATCGAACGTTTGCAATATTAGCCTTAAATCTAGTGAGGTCGTGCATCATCTTGCCGGGCAAACAGTTAATTACCTGCAAAACTACGTTTCCCTGAACTCAAAGGGGAAATTATCATTTGTTTAGGAGGTTTTCACCAAAGAGCAAGGTGGTTTCACTTATCACAAATTTATACACCAAAGAGAAATACCTCTGCACGTACAGTCACAAATAAACGCCAGGGCAGCCATGATTTGCTGTGTCGATGTACATGTGTGATGTACATGTGTATTGTACATGTGTACATACGGGTCAATATAACATGTTTTGCGTAACACAATAACCCTCAGGTCTGCACGTATTTGCTTATCCGTCCATCATTATATCACGTGATATGAATACTGCATATATTACAATAGTCTGACCGCGCCCCCAATGAGCCAACTCATCCAAGACCTTTGTGTGAGTCAAGTTCGCGGGTGATAGCGGTTCGTCTGGAGATAGCGCCCTCCATAACATCGGTGGTTTGTGTCAGTGTCACAACTTCCGGGATACTTGCAATAAATACAACTTATATCGTTTCTAACATTTATGAATTAAATAATTTATCAATTAAATCAATTTATTATCTCGATTATGGTTACATCATTTGTCTGTTTTTACAGTCTAGAATTATCTCCAGTTACTTTAAAAGCCTAAAAGCGTATCAAAAATATATTTCGAGGCAATTCAATTAGTACGCAATTTTATAATTCCTGATTCTACCTATCTGATGACCATTTCAGTCCACTGTATATATACACATAGGCCTACATGTAGGCTAACGAATGCTTTGGTTTGCACAGTATCTCCATACATTAAGAACATTAACTGTAAATTCAATACATCTAAATTACAGGTGATTTCGGTAAATCCAAAATACAACCGAATGCGGTACATTCAAAAATACAAGCGGATTCAGTACATCCAAAATACAAGTGCGGTGAATAAATACATCAATAATACAATAACATTTAATAAAATACAGAATGTTGCTAGTTCTGCTGGTTAGATAGGATGCGACGCCCGTCGCACAAGCCGAGAATGAGAATATTGGACGATATCAGGCACGGCGTCCGAAATACTGGTTTCTGGTTGCAGGCATTTGATATACAGCATCCAACCCTCAAGGTCCAGTGATTACTCAGTGGGCAGGCATCTGCTATACGGCATCCAATCCTCAAGGTCCAATCACTCGACTAGGATCCAGAACACCATTACTGCCCGCAAACATCAGCTCAAGTAGCCTCATAACATGACATAGGGACCATCTATATAAATAAAATAATTAATCAATTCGGTGCTACAAAAGCAACCAAACTGAAATATTTTAAATGGGCAAAGTTAAATCAAACAATCTTCCACATAAATAACCAAGATAAATTAACAGGAAAACATCACTTACGATTGTAATTGCCACGCTGACCTGCTTGTCCGAGCCACACCCGAGAAACCTCACAGGACTTCAATTTTCCTGTGCCGATGGGTCAAGGGATAGCACAAGCTGCCAAGAAATGGCTCCGCCAGCAGCACTCAAAACCACTGTTCACTTTCATACCAGCTTCTAGTAACAACTGACCTCGCTCTACTGTTATTCCCACCTTTTATACAACTCCAACTAATTTCACAGCATACCTGAAATCCCTCAAGCACGCCAACTGCATTCCAGCCAGCTAAACCACAAATACCTACTTAACAAAATAAGATTAAATATACCTTAACATAACAATCATGGTCCCACCAATAAATCCCTGAATAATTAAAGAAATATGCACCTGCTCAAATTCAGCTGTGACAATTTCCTCCCCCTTGGGAATAAAAAAAAAAATATTATATATATTTTTTTTTTTGCGTTTGTTGTTTTAGGATTTTTGTTTTGTTTTGTTTTTAAAAAAATTGGTTTTTTTTTTTTTTTTTTTTTTTTTTTTTTTTAAATCTGCCACAAAACAAATCTACATGCTAAATCCAAGCAATAACAGTTTAACAACAACATAATACATATGTATAAAGTGCCTGTATCCATTAGACAGGCGCTGAAGGCATCTTATCACTTAATCACGAACGTAATAGAAAATAGAGCAATTCCGCTCTGGATTGGAAAACAAAATCTCCAATCATAGAAATAAGGAAAAGAAAATTGAGCTGTTCCGTTCTAAATCGAAAAAAAAAATTTTTGTTTTTGTTAAAGCAAATAAGAATAACAAATATATAGAACAGTTCTGTTCTGGAAAAACAACATTCGAAGTAAACTTAACTTCTTGTTACTGGTAAATCAATATGCAGAACTTATTCAGTATTACGACTGAGATAGTCGGCACCTACATTTTCACTCCCCTTGATGCTTTGAAGTCGAAATCGGTAAGGCTGCAACTGCAATGCCCAACGCATGATACGTGTATTGGATATTTTAGCGTGATTGAGGTAAGTCAATGGTTCATGATCTGTTTGGAGAACAAATTCTTGTCCACAAAGGTAAGTTTGAAACTTATTTACTGACCAAAGAATTGCCAGGCATTCCTTTTCAATGGTAGAGTAGGCCTGTTCCCGCTGAAGAAGTTTACGGGATGCGTAGGCAACTGGAAACTTATCCTCACCATGTTCCTGTAACAATACTGCCCCTAACCCAACATTAGAAGCATCCGTTTGAAGGATAAACGGTCTTGTTGGATCGGGTAGGTGGAGGACAGGTGTGGTTACGAGTCTAGATTTGAGAGTTTGAAAGGCGGATTCCTGACTATTCTCCCAAATGATGCGATTTGGTTCAGCTTTTCTAGTTTTGTCAGTTAATGGAACGGCAATGGCGGCGTAATTTGGAATAAAACGCCGGTAATAGCCTGTCAGGCCAAGAAAAGATCTGAGTTGTTTTTTTGTAGTGGGTTTTGGTGCATTTTGAATTTTTGAAACTTTATCTGCCACTGGTGCCAGCAAACCCTGTCCCACTACATGTCCCAGGTACTCAAGTTTCTTGGATCCGACAACGCACTTTGTTGGTCTTGCGGTAAGTCCAGCTTGTTGTAGCCTATTCAGTAACGCTTCTAGTACCATCAGGTGTTCATCCCAGGTTACTGTATGTACCAAAATATCATCAAGAAAATTAATAACACAATCCATGTTACGAAGGAGAACTCTCATCATACGACTAAATGCCGCAGGAGCGTTTACCAAGCCAAACGGCATTACAATAAATTGAAATAAGCCATCTGGGCACACAAAGGCCGTTTTCTCTTTGGCATCTTCTCCCAAAGGGATTTGCCAGTACCCCTTGCTGAGATCTAACTTGGAAAAGTACATGTCGGAAGATAATTTGCAAAACAACTCTTCTATATCTGGGAGTGGTTCAGCATCAAATATGGTCAAACAATTGAGTCTTCTGAAATCAATACAGAATCTTGGTGATCCATCTTTTTTTCTGACCAAGACTACAGGAGACGCATAAGGTGAATTGGATCGTTCAATAACACCCATATCAAGCATGCTTTTAGTTTCTTGTCTGATAGTATCTCTAAGAGCATGAGGTATTGGATACGGTTTGCAGCGCACCGGATCAGAAGACGTAAGTCTAATATTGTGCTCAGCAAGATTGCATCGACCTGGTACATCTGTTAATACCATCTCATACTTCATTAACAACTGTCTCGCCTGTTGAGCTTGATCTTGAGACAAGTTATCGTCGACCTTGACATCCCTAACTGACTCATGAGCTGACAACTCGGGTGGCTGTAAAGGATCATTGATTGATGCCACAGCTGTTTCTAGAGAATCTTCGTCCATGGGGTCAACGACTGCTGTTGCTACTACCTCGAAGATGCGATCTACCTGACTAAGAAAACAAGACTTAACTTCATCAGAAAGGGGTGACCTTTCTAAATATCCTTTAAGAAGGTTGATATGGAAGGTCTTGGGTTTACCATTCAGATCGATTTTATAATCGAAAATACCTGTCCGTTGTAAAACCACAAATGGTCCTTTCCAATGCATAAGTAACTTGTTGCGATCTGTTGGGAGTAAAAGTAATACTTTATCTCCTTCCTTGAATTGTCGTTTCTTGGATTTCCTATCGTAGTACTTCTTATATCTTTGAGAAGATTTCTGAAGCTCTTCACTAGCAAGTTTGCATGTTTCTTCTATTCGAGACCGCAAGTCAACTACGTATTGATATGTTGACTTGACTTCTGAATTTGTGACCTCTCCTGACCAGAGTTCCTTAAGTATATTCATTGGCCCTCTGACTGTTCTACCATACAATAATTCGAATGGTGCAAATCCTAAACTTGAATGTGGGGTCTCTCTATAGGCAAATAGGAGAGGTCCTACATACCTATCCCAGTCCTTGGGCTTTTCGGCACACAGACGTTTTAGCATCTGTTTTAGACTGCCATTGAACCTCTCTACCAAGCCGTTACAAGACGGGTGGTAAGGGGTTGTCACAAGTTGTCTGATGGAAAGAAGCCGACTAATTTCTTTCATAACCCCAGAAGTAAATTGACTTCCCTGATCTGTTAATATCTCTTTTGGAAGTCCTACTCTAGTAAAAATGTCAACTAAAGCCTCTGCAACTCTATGGGTCTCTATACTTTTTAGGGGTATAGCTTCTGGATATCGAGTAGCATAATCTACCATAGTAAGAATGTACCGGTTACCACGATCCGTTATAGGAAAGATCGGGCCAACAATGTCTACTGCGATGCGTCGGAAAGGCTCATCTATCAATGGCATTTGACCTAAAGGAGCTCTTATGGTTTTACCTTTAGAAATAGTGCGCTGACAAATATCGCAAGATTGGCAGTAACGCCGACAGTCAGCTTGCACACCAGGCCAAAAGAAATTGGACAAAATCTTTTCCTCTGTCTTCCTAGTACTAAAATGACCGCCCAAAAGAGATTCATGAGCTAACTTTAGTACAAATGAGCGGTGAGGTTTTGGAACCACTAACTGAGTAATCGTATCCCCGCCTTCTATACGCGGATTAGAGTATTGCCGATGTATTAACCCATTCATTCGAATGAATTGGGATACTCTTCCCCCTGCCTTATTAGTTGGCTCACCCGCATCCAGCAATTCTCTTACACGGCGCAAGGTATCGTCACTTCGTTGAGCCTGGCGTAATTCACCGATGGTAACGTCTGGTAGTGCACTTGGAACCTTCAGCGCAGATAGCGGCTTTTCCGAAGCTATCTTCTGTGCTCTGGTCTGCACGGCTTGAACCTCAACGCTGTCCAGTATCTTACCCTCAGATGGTTGAATTGGCACGGTGTTCTGCTTCCAATGTGGGTCAGGTTTATCTGGAGCACGAGCATCTAAAATATTCCCTATTATGATGTCATAAATGGGACTGGCCATACACAAAGCTTCAACCGACCCTGTAAAGTATGGTGAATGAATATCTACAATGGCAACTGGTAATTGTTGAATAGTGCCATCGACAAGAACACAATATTTACATTGCCCCGTGAGCTGATTATCCGAAACAAGATTTCGGCGGACAACCACCCCTGAGCAGCCTGTATCTCTAAGTACTGAAACACTCCGATGACCCAGTCTACCCCGTGTAACGGGCATACCCTTAAGATCTTCTACTCTGCAAGCAGCACTCATTAAAGGTAAGTGATGACCACATTGTAAGGGTACTACACCATCATGAGCACAGCATTTATCCATATTCTTTTTATCAACTATATACATACAAGCAACTCTCTCAGCTTCGAATGCTATGGGCTGCTCCGATGTAGTAGATTCGTAGTCTTGAAACGACTGCTGGTAGTTTCGAGTCCCACTCGATATTCGTCGATCAGGGTCATCTCTGGTCATCAGACCTGCTATTCTGGTGGCATCACGCTGCGGGTTCTTCCAACAGTTTGGAGCAATATGACCTGTCTTATGGCAAATAAAACAAGTTCTCAACTCTCGGTTAGTAACAGATGGTTTACCCATTTGAACAGGTTTAAATCCAGTATTGGGCATCTTATCTTTACTAACCAGTTTGTCAGTGTTGCTACCTCTTTGAACCTGAGGATGTTGATCTCGAAACCGATTCACTTTAGCCTGCGGGAAAAAACTTCCAGGTTTTTCAAGACCAAATACACCGCCCCTTGCCTCTACATAATGATCAGCTATCTCGGCCATGGCTGTAATACTCTTCGGCTGTCGTTCCTTCAGAAATACCGATAAATCAAGATTACAACCATTTATGAATTGTTCCCGTAACAGCAAATCTTTTAAATCCTCAAAGGTTTGATCGATTTTGGCTAGCTCGGTCCACCTGCAAAGATAATTATCTAATCTAACTACAAACTGTTTGGGGTTCTCAAATTTATCCGGTCGAGCAGTTCTAAACCTTTTCCGGAATCCATCCTCTGTGAGGTTGAATCGTTTGAGCAAGTTATCTTTTAACGTGACATAATTGTCTGCTTCGTCGTCAGACATCCTAAGATAAACTTCTAAAGCCTTGCCTTTTAATAAGGCACTAAGATTCACAGCCCAATTTATCTTCGGCCATTTTTGCGCAGTGGCATAACGTTCAAATCTTTTGAGATATGCATCTAGATCATCTTTCTCATCCTCAAAATGGGGAAGTTTAGGTGCCCCCGTTTTAGATTTAGTGGAGGTGCTATCAGATTCAGCTTTTACATTAATCATGGTCTGTAACTGAATCTGCAAGGCATAAGCCTCTTTCTGTTGACGAGCAAGTTCCAGTTTTTCTCTACGGGCCTCCCTATCTACATTATCCCTTTCCTTTCTTTCTATCATCATTCTTTCCTGTTCCTCTCTAACAAACTCTCTCAATTCATCACCACTCAATTCCAACTCCTTCTTACCCACTTTTGTGAGCCGTTCCACATCCATTCTGCAAAAGTTAACTGCTCGAGCTGCACGTTGAGTTTCCTGGTGTGGTTCGGACAAGCACAGCCGCCTAAATACATTAACAAAGACTGACAACACTTTCCAAATAAATATGACTATAAAGGTCCATACAAATACAGTATATAAGCAAAACGATATAATGCAAGATACAGTACCCGGATCTTCCACCAAATTGTCACAACTTCCGGGATACTTGCAATAAATACAACTTATATCGTTTCTAACATTTATGAATTAAATAATTTATCAATTAAATCAATTTATTATCTCGATTATGGTTACATCATTTGTCTGTTTTTACAGTCTAGAATTATCTCCAGTTACTTTAAAAGCCTAAAAGCGTATCAAAAATATATTTCGAGGCAATTCAATTAGTACGCAATTTTATAATTCCTGATTCTACCTATCTGATGACCATTTCAGTCCACTGTATATATACACATAGGCCTACATGTAGGCTAACGAATGCTTTGGTTTGCACAGTATCTCCATACATTAAGAACATTAACTGTAAATTCAATACATCTAAATTACAGGTGATTTCGGTAAATCCAAAATACAACCGAATGCGGTACATTCAAAAATACAAGCGGATTCAGTACATCCAAAATACAAGTGCGGTGAATAAATACATCAATAATACAATAACATTTAATAAAATACAGAATGTTGCTAGTTCTGCTGGTTAGATAGGATGCGACGCCCGTCGCACAAGCCGAGAATGAGAATATTGGACGATATCAGGCACGGCGTCCGAAATACTGGTTTCTGGTTGCAGGCATTTGATATACAGCATCCAACCCTCAAGGTCCAGTGATTACTCAGTGGGCAGGCATCTGCTATACGGCATCCAATCCTCAAGGTCCAATCACTCGACTAGGATCCAGAACACCATTACTGCCCGCAAACATCAGCTCAAGTAGCCTCATAACATGACATAGGGACCATCTATATAAATAAAATAATTAATCAATTCGGTGCTACAAAAGCAACCAAACTGAAATATTTTAAATGGGCAAAGTTAAATCAAACAATCTTCCACATAAATAACCAAGATAAATTAACAGGAAAACATCACTTACGATTGTAATTGCCACGCTGACCTGCTTGTCCGAGCCACACCCGAGAAACCTCACAGGACTTCAATTTTCCTGTGCCGATGGGTCAAGGGATAGCACAAGCTGCCAAGAAATGGCTCCGCCAGCAGCACTCAAAACCACTGTTCACTTTCATACCAGCTTCTAGTAACAACTGACCTCGCTCTACTGTTATTCCCACCTTTTATACAACTCCAACTAATTTCACAGCATACCTGAAATCCCTCAAGCACGCCAACTGCATTCCAGCCAGCTAAACCACAAATACCTACTTAACAAAATAAGATTAAATATACCTTAACATAACAATCATGGTCCCACCAATAAATCCCTGAATAATTAAAGAAATATGCACCTGCTCAAATTCAGCTGTGACAGTCAGTGATCGCGGAATAAACAACACGAAGGTCTTTGAACCAAGACTATCCCAGGGGTGTCATTAGCCTCTGCCATGACTTTTCTAAGAGGTCAACGCGCGAAAAATTGTCAAAATGGCGGCGCTAATGGCCCTGTCACACCAGAACATTTTAGGCCAACGCGTGAGTAGCGTGTTGTAATTTTGGCAACACGCTGGCAAACGCTAACCAACGCTAGGCCAGCGTTAGCAACACGATGAGCGCGTTACTTACACGCTGGGACACGCTGTCATACGCTGAGGAAAAAAAATTCTTTTCAAAATAGCTACAATTTCCAGCGTTTGCCAGCGTGTGACTGCACACGCTGGCGGCGCGTTTTCGATTCGTTACTCACGCGTCGAACACGCTAGGCGATCGTTATCAACCCGCTAATCACACGCTGGCGTACGCCGGCGTACGCTTGCGACACGATGGTTATGGCCCTGCCACACCAGGACGTTTTAGGCCAATGCATGAGTAGCGCGTTAAAAATAGTTGATACGCTGGCAATTGCTGAACTTTCACAGAAAAAGTCAAATGGAACCGTGATTTCAGCGTGTTCATACAGGTTGATAACGGGTTCATAGCGTATGCCAGCGCGTAAGTAGCGTGTGAGGAACGCGCTCAGCGTGTAAGGAACGCATCACTGATTTATAGTTAAAATACGACAGCGGGTCGCCAGCGTGAGAGTAGTGGGTTGGTAACGATCGTCTAGCGCGTTCGACGCGTGAGTAACGGCCTTCTTGCGCGCCGCTAGCGTGTGCAGTCACACGCTGGCAAACGCTGATTTTTTTTAGGTATGTTGAAAAACGTATTTTTGTCTCAGCGTGTGACAGCGTGTTCCAGCGTGTGGGTAACGCGCTCAGCGCGTTGCGAACGCTGGCCTAGCGTTGGTCAGCGTTTACCCGCGTGTTGCCGAAATTTCAACACGTTGGCCTAAAACGTTCTGGTGTGACAGGGCCATTACTGTAGTAGCGCGTCATCTTTTTGTACAACTAATCATGTGGTCGTTGCCGTACGCTGGCGCGCGTTGGACCGCGCTACTCACGCGCTGGGCAGTCGTTCATCAGTCGTCGAGCGCGTTACTAACGCGTTATTCACGCGCTGGCGAACGCTATGAACCCGTTATTAACGCGTTATGGACACGCTGAAATCACGGTTCAACTTGACTTTTTCTGTGGAAGTTCAGCGTTTACCAGCGTATCAACTATTTTTAACGCGCTACTCACGCGTTGGCCTAAAACGTTCTAGTGTGACAGGGCCATTAACAACAGCAACACGTGTGTCGTCGATGTCAGAACTTTATGGATTACGACTGAGCTCTAAAGGCTGTGGCTATTTCGGAAGAATAAACCGTAGGCATAAGGCTAAATGTCATCCAAAACCGTAAAATTACGAAAGAGAAAAAACAGTGACTGAAAAAAATATTAGTTGGTGAAAGTGTGCTGCGCTATACGTACATGCGTAGCTAGCTGTATATCGACGTTTACATTGTTTCTAAACAGTTAATGTTGGGCCGACTTTCCCTTCTTTGTTGACAAACCGCAAATCTATTGTACATTTACCATGTTAATATTATGAATGCTTGCTATTTACCCTCTGTTGACAATTTAGGTGTAAATTTAGTCCGAAAAAAATCCAAAACGGTGGCGTCCAGAAATTTGGCACACAAATTATAAGTCGTGGCGCAATTAAACAATTCTTGTAAAATCCAAGTTTAATATTTACAAACTTCTTTTAATAGCAAATGTTATTTATGAAACATGTGAGGTTTCAGTCAATAAAGGGAGAAAGATACTAGATTTCACAGGCGTCTATATTTATTGTGACACTATAAAAAGTGTTTAAAACTGGTTGGTTTTTAAATTAATATTGCAGGATTCAGGAATGTTGAGGTTTAACGGCCACATATAGTAACTATATGAACAATGTGCATATGTGTGAAGCCCCAAATTTGCATTTGATGTCCCCCAAAAAATATACAAAATGCAAAAAGAATATTGCTTGTATGAATTGGCCCCAGAAACTATTTACTGTAGTATGGCATTCAAATAAAGCTTCAGTTCAGTTCCACTGAAAACAAAATTGTAGGCACTAATTAGTTAAAATGTTGGGCCTAACCGGTTTTCTGAGGAGCATAAATACACTTCAAGTGCAAGAAAGCAAATCTAGTTTTATGATTGGCCATTTTTGTTATTAAGTATTTCCCCGCACTTCACTATAACTAGCCTATCTGTTTTTCTTCCTCCATGGTATAGCTAACGTTAGTCTTACGCGAGAGCTCGAAAGCCATATTGACAAATTTCTGCAAAACGTCCTCTTCGGTTGTTTGGCTCAGGCAGCTCGCAAAGTTAGAAATTCAATAGTTGTAGAGACTCAAGACAAGAAAATAAACACCCTATTTACGTCAACTACTCTTGTTTGCCGACTGTTTGTTTGCCTACTTACGTACATTCTTTTTTTTAAATATTCTGAAGAAACCGTTGTTTTTTTAGTCTCCTTCGTCATAAAATGTTACAAGTTTCCTTCGGTGCGCGTTCACGGTGATGAAATCACGGTGATTTCAACGATATTCGTTAAATTCACCGCTATTTGTTAAATTCAACACTTTGTCTGTATACGACCTCTATAAATATCATTTATTTTGTGCTCTGATGTATAATTTGTAAAAAAAATACACCTAACCGATGCCTAACCGATCTGATCATCAATTGTGATCATGATCCTCCATCGAAAAATGAGTTCAAATACGCACTATACACTATACTGGCGTAGTGGCGTAGGTTCGAATCATAGATTAATGAAAAGTAAGAACGAATGATATGAAAAATAGAGAACAAGAATCGGATATTAGAAAATAAAAAGGAACTTTCACCGTATTGATAAAAGGGGGCCTTCGTACATGATAATCTTTCCACGTTACATTTGATAATGACATTTCTAAATTTAATACATGTAAAACGCCTTTGGTTGGTCCTTTTGGAAACAATCTTGGATAAAGATCCATAAAGAACAAAAAAAGTAATTTCGCCTTTTAATTTGAATTATGTTTCGATAATGTTGGCAATCGTGGCATTTTTAAGATACTTTTGTGATTTTTATGATTTTTAGACTCCAAAGTCTTACATAATAGTCTTCTAATAAGACCGTTTTAGTGTCCGCCATGCTTAGCTTCCCATTTGTTATGTATTTGTTATGTAAAGATGATGCTAGGAATAATCACTAACAATTCCCAGTTTTCTATGAATTCATTTGGGCTTGGAATTGCAATTTCAATGAAGTGCTTAAGAATGACTTACATTTGGTGTCGTCCAGATTGCCTCGTTTACCACGGCACTCGGTTCTGAAAGCCGCGAAAGCCTTGTCACGAAGCGTGGTCAGATTATCACCGGCAGCAGCCTTGATCATGGCGCTACATATCTTCCCTCGTACGGGTTGCAAAGAGAGGGAACTAAGACACCCAAAAGCTAAAACCAACACCAACATTTTACGCGGGTTTTTCATTTCCAGCCAGCAGTTTCTCCCTTTGGTATCTGCGTCAAAACAGAAACCGCACCACTCCCTGGTACGGTATGGTGAGCATTGATCACGTCTACGAAATTACCGTTTGTCGTCCTAGGTTTCCACAGTAACCGCAACAATAGCTATTGTGTGGAATTGGTTTGCATGGAATGTCAATTTACATAAATGTCGCTCACAATTTTCCAGCCAAACTGCCTTTTTAATATCGAGATACTCATTTAATTGCCTGCTGGTAATAAACAGGCAGGTTTCATTTCTAGACATCACCCCGTGCATGTTTTCCTAGTTGCCTAGTTTGTATGGATAATAATTGAAGTTCTCCCCTCGTGATATCTGTTCCACGTCAGCGAGTTTTCTTAGCGAAACGGTACACCTTGGTACGGTGCGCATTTAATTACAAATGTATAAAAAATAATTCTGTGGTCTAGTCAAGTAATCATAATGAGTGTATGCTGCGATACATTTTCCAAAACGAAAACATGTCTAAAATGGTGAAACTAAAACTAACAAAAAATGTTTTGAATAATTTCGAACCACGGGTAAAACATGTTTGTTCTTGAATAAATGAAGCCCATAATTATGTAAACTAACACTGACACTAACTAATTATCTAACTGACTTCACGTTTGCTGAAGGTAACGGGGGTCGGTTGAATGGTGGTTAGACCGATTAACGTAAACGCATCGTTTTAGGTATTATAGCGAGGTAATTTGCTGGGGTTCTACAAGCAACGTTATATATGTAGCATCGTTTTCAGAAGTTAACTAATAAGCAAGGTTGGTTTAATGGTGGTTAACTAATCAATGCTCGTTCGTTTGAAAAATCCCTAGTGCAATGGATTTTAGGTGGTGTTAGGAGAGTGCAGTATTAATGACATGTACCCTTTGTGATTACAAGTGATCATTGTCCTTTTTTTATCTATCCCTAGACCCTGCTCAATGGACTGGGAAAAATTCCAACCCAGGAGGTCATTCAGGGGGTGAAACATCCCTTTAAAATAATGGTTTTGGCCAAAAGCCATAGAGTTGTGCAGGGGGGGGGGCGGAGGGGGGGGGGGGGGGGGGCGGAGAGGGGCCCAACAAAGTGCGCCACCAACGTTGAAATGTATCTCATTCATTCTTCCACGCTCATGAGCCACACATCTCACACAGTATATACGTATAGATCGCTACCTCGAAGCGCACCATTGAAACACGTACAAATTTGCTCCGTGCTCGCTCCCCGAATTCAGTGATTTATACAACGTCCGCAAAGCCAGGTACACAGGCACGATCTACACGAATTTTTTTGGGGGCGATGTCATTTTCTGCCATTTTCGTTCGAAAACAACACGATAAAACGCAAGGGGTTCACAGGCAGATTTTAGAAAAAAAATTCAGTATATCACTGCTACATCCTTTTTTAACGTATCCATGGAAAAAAATGAGTGGGTTCGAAGCACGATTTTTCACAATTTATCGATTATTATTGCCCTTTTTAGGGGAGGGATTTGTTAAAGTATTTGTGCACAATCTCCACGCGCATCAACGGTACGTCAACGCTTAATTTTTTTCAACTGCTTTTTTTCATTTTCAATACAATTTTTGTCATTGGATGATAAAAATTAAGGTAAATAACAACCTTTTACAACTACAAAAGACAAGATGTTAAGATTGGATGCCAAAAACTCTTAATTTTTCGCGTGAGAAAATTGTTCCCCCCTATTTTGAGAATGGACGGTACATCAGCGTTTCGCAATCACAGTCTATTTCTGTGAGGCTAATATGTTTTGTAGTTAAAGATGAAGTGTTTTTGCAATGTGTTTATTGAGAAGGAGCGTAATCATACATGCGGCTCATTTTTCTTTTTAATTATTAGAACGATTCTCGTTCACATGCGAAGGACATTAAATTGAAGGACGTGTAACGCTGGGTTATGTGGATATTTTTGTTCTTTTTTCTTTATCTGTGAGACTATTAGGTTTTTAGTTAAAGATAAAGTGTTTTTGCAAGAAATTAGCAAGGAGGAACCGGTTTATGCAGGCATACTTCAAGGAAAGATAAGTTTATTTGTTTTGTGTTTGTTGGATCAATCCTAGAGTTAGCTACAGTGAATCAGAACTCATTTGATAGGAAGGGGAGGGTGTTTATGGGAGTTTTCACGAAACTGTTTCTCATCGTTTTCGTATTGTTTTTTTTGAGATATTGAAACGGTTCTGCTTCGTGAGGTTTCATAGGATTGTATGCTTGTGGCTGGTCTGCAGAGATAAATTTGTATATTTATGATTTGCTGGTACGCCAGCAATGTGGTTGCGTAACTATACTCCCCAGAGCGTTATTCTTAATTTAATTTTTTTCTTAGTGAGATACGCTTCTGGGGGTCAGTTCTGGCCACACGTTTTTTCTGCGAGATTGCAGTCAGTTGGAAAGGAGCGTAATCATACATGCGGATCACGTTTTTTTAATTATTAGAACGATTCTCGGTCACATGGGAAGAACATTAAATTGAAGGACGTGTATATTAAACGCTGGGTTATGTGGATTATCTTTTTCTTGTTATGTGAGACTACCCTCCGAGAAGCAAAGCGCCTCCACCGGGTGGACAGAAAATATATTTTTGTATATATATATTTTTTTTTCAGTCAATGGAGCTGTTCTTTTTTTTATCTATCCCTAGACCCTGCTCAATGGACTGGGAAAAAATTTCAACCCAGGAGGTCATTCAGGGGGCGAAACATCCCTTTAAAATAATGGTTTTGGCCAAAAGCCATAGAGTTGTGCATAAATGTGTGTTTTTTTGGGAAGGGGCGTAATTATACATGCGGCTCACGTTTTTTTAATTATTAGATCGATTCTCGTTCACATGGGAAGGACAATAAATTGAAGGACGTGTAACGCTGGGTTATGTGGATTTTTAAAGTGTTTTTGCAAGAAATTAGCAAGGGGTAACCGGTTTATGCAGGCATACTTCAAGGAAAGATCAGTTTATTTGTTTTGTGTTTGTTTGATCTATTCTAGAGTTAGCTACAGTGAATCAGAACTCATTTGATAGGAAGGGGAGGGTGTTTATGGGAGTTTTCACGAGCCAAAACTGTTTCTCATCGTTTTCGTAATTATTTTTTGAGATATTTAAACGGTTCTGCTTTGTGAGGTTTCATAGGATTGTATGCTTGTGACTGGTCGGCAGAGACAAATCTGCATATTTATGATTTGCTGGTACGCCAGCAATGTGGTTGCGTAACTATACTGCCCAGAGCGTAATTCTTAATTTATTTATTTTCTTAGTGAGATACGCTTCTGGGGGGTCAGTTTTGGCCACACTTTTTTCTGCGAGATTGCAGTCAGTAGGAATGGGGATGGGGGGTGAGGGGGTTACGTGTACGAGTTTAAGAGAACCCCTCCGTATTTTTCGGTTTTTTTTTTAAACGCGAAAAAGGTTCTGCTGACAAGTATCATATGGTTATCTAGTGGGTATGTCAGTAAGTGGTTGTTTAACTGGCGTCTCCAGGGGGGAAGGAGACACGCATCTGGGGAGTCAGTTCTAGCTACATTATCTCTGCTAGGTGACAGTCAGGGTTGGAGTTCGTGAACGGGCAAGTACATCAAACGTCTGCAGGCCAATTGGGTTAGACATTCCCTGAGAGCGGGAGTTTCAAACCCCGTCTCTGGTTTTGGCGACGCGATGACTGGTTTGTGTATTGCAACAGTGGTCCCTTGTTTTTGGTTCACTCAGAGATTGATTATTACCGGTGATAATATGCCGTCGCCTCTTTCCCCACCCCCCTTTTTGTAAGAGGAGCAGAGCATAATTTTCTGTGCTATTCATGCACTTCACCAGTCACCATTTGTTCAGTTTACTTTCCTTTTTCCTTGTTTTTATTTGTGTGTCGATTTATATGACAGATGGCAAGGACAATAAACGGCTTTTCGGGGTAGTGATCGAAAGGAGGATATCTTGACTTATTTATTTTGTTTTAGTCTTGAGATCTATTACTTTGATCGTTGTTTTGTTCTTCCAATAGTTCCAATCGGATTTGCACATTCTCCTCATCCAGATTGTTTTCATCTTGGTTAGACCAGTTAGACTTGGTTAGACCATGGAGGAAGCCTTCCTCCACGGTTAGACACATATTAGATGCATCGAAGTTTAAACTGTTTACATGTATGTATCCATTCTATTTTTCAACCCATGGAGGAATTATGCTCAATCCACCAATGAATGTATTATTTTAATTAGGCCCTAAAAAGGCCCTTACTGTTTATAAATAATTTATTTGTGAAATGTTATAGGGGTAAGTAATTCTTATAATTATAGAGCTCCTTTGAAAAGAAGTTTGTTAACTAAAATGGACTAGGCCCTCTTTTTTAAAGATTTACAAATTAAATTATTAAATGTAATTTCAAGTTGGCTCGCGTACGACTACGAGTTGACCTGTTAGTTTTAAATTTAGGATATACCTCCATGCTTGAATTAAATGTGCCAATTCATTCAAAACTCACTTTTGATTTGCAGTCTGAATTTCCCTCCTTGGTGAATACCTTGCCAAGCTACTAAATAAATATTCGCGACAAAATTCACGACTGGTAGTAAAAAAATTAACGACTGGTCGGGAATTTATTTGCGACTAGTCGGGAATTTATTTGCGACTAGTCGCAAAATTATTCACGACCAGTCGCGAATTATTCACGACTAGTCGCAAAAATATTCACGACCAATCGTGAATTAGTCACGACTAGTCGCAAAAATATTCATGGCCAGTCGCAAAAATATTCACAACCAGTCGCGAAAAAATTCACGACTAGTCGCTGATAATTTCACGACTAGTCGCGAACAAATTCACGACTGTTTATGTCCCTCCAGGGCCACCATAAATTAGCCCTGGCATGTACCTCTCCTCTGTGGTATTGGTAGCGAACCCTGGTTTGAGGCTAGCGTGCTGGACATGGGCGCTGTGTGTTTTGTGCTGCATGGACAGATCATAGAAAAAAAGGATGAACAAAGATCGAGACGGATCGGAAAAATCAGCTATAGCGGCCGCTCGCTTGTTCAGGGAACAATTAAGCTTAATAGCCTTGGTCAAGGCTAAACGAATGCATGATAAAATATCCTAATTAAACGAGTGAAAAAAAGTTTAATTATGATTTTACCGATCCATTACTGAAATGAGGTGTCAGGCGGAATTGTTTGTATTTGAGGAACGCAACAAGACAAAGAAAGCGCTTGGTGCGCCTTAGTATTATTATAAGGGGAACCTTGCCCACTAAACCGTCAGTGTTTAAAACAATACACATTATACTAGCCCTGGCACCGTCATAAGGGTGGGCGAACATAGGCTTGATGTAATATAAGATATTAAAACAAGGGAGGGTAGATAGCTGACACATCATTTCGGTAATGGATCGGTAGAATCATAATTAAACTTCTTTTCACTCCTTTAATTAGAATATTTTATCATGCACTCGTTTAGCCTTGACCAAGGCTATTAAGCTTAATTGTTCCCTGAATAAGCGGCGGCGGCCGCTATACCGCGTATAGCTGATTTAATTGGGAGATTCTACTTCACTAATTCATAGTCAGGTGAGATTTCAAAGCTTCAGACAGTGACGAATGTGGCACACTGCGGACAAAATTGGCTAATAAGCTTTCTTGTTCGTTTATATTAATCAATAATTATATATTACAGTTTGCACACGGGATTCAATTTGGCTGTTATTTGACCAGTGTATATTGGTAAAATAAACATTCTAATTTGTATTTTTTTTACGAAGTCTCTGTATATTCAGTTGTCTAGGACGGAAATTGCAAAGACGGTTGTGGAGTTTTCTATTTGCTTCCATTATAAAACTTGCAAACGTATATGCATTACTCCGTCGGGCGGGACGGAACAACGCTTACGAAACGTTAACATTATCTTGATTTGGAAACAGACTTATTAAAACCCTTGGTTTTGCAAGTTAACGCAATTGACAGCTTGAGATTGATTGATTGGCTGTTCCTTTGCAGTAGCAACGCGCCAACGTTGGTCCAACGTATGCATCGCATCTCGCACAGGCCGTCGATGCGGGCGCCCTCTACTAACGTACGCCAAAAACCATTCTGCTACTATGTCTTGGCTAATGGCCCTGTCACACCAGAACATTTTAGGCCAACGCGTGAGTAGCGTGTTGTAATTTTGGCAACACGCTGGCAAACGCTGACCAACGCTAGGCCAGCGTTAGCAACACGATGAGCGCGTTACTCACACGCTGGGACACGCTGTCATACGCTGAGGAAAAAGATTTGTTTTCAACATAGCTACAATTTCCAGCGTTTGCCAGCGTATGACTGCACACGCTGGCGGCGCGTTTTAGATTCGTTACTCACGCGTCGAACACGCTAGGCGATCGTTATCAACCCGCTACTCACACGATGGCGTACGCCGGCGTACGCTTGCGACACGCTGGTTATGGCCCTGCCACAGCAGGACGTTTTAGGCCAATGCATGAGTAGCGCGTTAAAAATAGTTGATACGCTGGCAATTGCTGAACTTTCACAGAAAAAGTCAAGTGGAAGCGTGTCCATACAGGTTGATAACGGGTTCATAGTGTATGCCAGCGCGTAAGTAGCGTGTGAGGAACGCGCTCAGCGTGTAAGGAACGCATCACTGATTTATAGTAAAAATACGACAGCGGGTCGCTAGCGTGAGAGTAGTGGGTTGGTAACGATCGTCTAGCGCGTTCGACGCGTGAGTAACGGCCTTCTTGCGCGCCGCCAGCGTGTGCAGTCACACGCTGGCAAACGCTGATTTTTTTTAGGTATGTTGAAAAACGTATTTTTGTCTCAGCGTGTGACAGCGTGTTCCAGCGTGTGGGTAACGCGCTCAGCGCGTTGCGAACGCTGGCCTAGCGTTGGTCAACGTTTACCCGCGTGTTGCCGAAATTTCAACACGTTGGCCTAAAACGTTCTGGTGTGACAGGGCCATTACTGTAGTAGCGCGTCATCGTTTTGTACAACTAATCATGTGGTCGTTGCCGTACGCTGGCGCGCGTTGGACCGCGCTACTCACGCGCTGGGCAGTCGTTCATCAGTCGTCGAGCGTGTTACTAACGCGTTATTCACGCGCTGGCGAACGTTATGAACCCGTTATTAACGCGTTATGGACACGCTGAAATCACGGTTCCACTTGACTTTTTCTGTGGAAGTTCAGCGTTTGCCAGCGTATCAACTATTTTTAACGCGCTACTCACGCGTTGGCCTAAAACGTTCTAGTGTGACAGGGCCATAACTCGCATTTGAACAGCGCGTAACCTCTCATATATAATTATAAGGGCAGGTTAAAAGGATAATAACGTTTGCGCACTGAAGGAAGTTCATGTTTTACGTATAAAGAACGATATAAGGGAACCCCCCCCCCCCCCCCCCCCCCCCCGCCTCTTGTGTGTTAGCCATTGTGTTTCCGGAATCTTAGGAATTATTTTTAGGTTTTAAGGGGGGATGTGTTAGGTATATTTTGTTATCTTATGAAGGTGGGTCAAATTAACAAAACAATATGACGGTTCATCGGCCATATAGTCATATTTTAAACCTCTATTTGCGGCAGATCTATGTGATATATACTTCGGAAATGTCGTTATAATATTCATGATATAGGCCATTTGTATCTATCGTAAACTGCGTTCGCTGCATTAAAAAAAGACAAAGAGTCTATTATGGATTTAAACACGTGGCCCATCTTTATCCCTTTCAGTACCAAGGCATATTTTGTCACTATGCTTAGGTTACCAGAGTAATGTACATGATATGACCAGTTAGTGACCAAGCACTTTATTGCCAAGCTTTAGTGTATAGCGCCCTCGCAAGGCAAAGTAATGAAAGGCCACTCTTCTTTGATTAAACCATTAACGACGTTCGACTAACAGTACGTATAGTCCAGGGAAAATATTTAATTTTGTTTTGTTGACCTCACACAAATTACAATAGAATATTTTTTAACCACAGTGCACTTCTATAAGCTCCCTAGAACAACATACTAAAAATCTCACAAAATCCAAGTGGTTGAAATATGACTAATTACTCATTTGATAAATCGTTAATCCCTGCCGCGTAATATATTTATTCCTATATTTGGGTATATTATTATTATTTATTTTTTTGAAAAGTTTATTTTGGTGATTCTTCTTACATATCCTTACTTCAATAACATTTTCTTAAGCATATAAGTGACTGAATATTTATTTAAACATAGTAATTATCCAAAATGACAACTTCATGAACCCATAAATGTGCGCACATTACACTGTCTCTAGATATCATCAAGTAGTCAGTATTGGTCAGCGTTGTAGTCGAGTCCCTGCAAGTCCTTTCACAAGTCCTTTCGTGAAGCCAGTCACAAGTCCCTTCATAAAGGCAGTCACAAGTAACTGGATGAACAATGACAAAGGAATGCTTTTGTCGAAGCTGATTTGAATAGCTTGTGATTTGAATTTGAACTGGAGGACTTGTGATGGACTTGCGGGGACTTTCAGGGACTTGCAGGGACTTGTGATGGACTCGACTACATCCCTGGTATTGGTGAGCTTCAAATTCACCAAGTTGCTTACTGGCACAGTTATCATATTCAAACCTTATGGAAAATCATATGAACATTGATAACATTGTGATATTTAGCCCAGCAAACAAAAACTGGGGAAAATGGTGTGTCCATAAATTGGGCGAAAATGTAGTTAAAGGGTTGCCTAACATGGAAGACTTGAACAAGTTCAAGAAAATCCCCAAAGTACATTTTAACGTAGATATGATTATTGTAAGCAACAAAGTTCTTTAATTTGGGGGGTTTCCTTGAACTTGTTCAAGTCTCTCACCTTAGAAAACCCTTCACCTATCTTTTAGCCCAATTTATGGACACACCATTTTTTCCCAGTTTTTGTTTGCTGGGCTAAATATCACAATGTTAATATTGTTCATATGATTTTCCATAAGGTTTTAATATGATAACTGTGCCATCAAGCAACTTGGTGAATTTGAAGCTCACCAATACTGACTACTTGATGATATCTGGAGACAGTGTAGTGTGCGCACATTTGTGAGTTCACGAAGTTGTCATTTTGGATAATTACTATGTTCACATAATTATTTAGTCACCTATATGCTTTAGAAAATGTTTTTGAATTAAGTAAGGATATGTAAGTAGAATAACCAAAATGAACTTTTCAAAAAAATAAATAATAATAATATACCCAAATATAGGAATAAATATATTACGCCGCAGAGATTAACGATTTATGCAAATTAGTCATATTTCCACTACTTTGATTTTTTTAGATTTTCAGTATGTCATTTTAGGAACCTTATACAAGTGCACTGTGGTGAAATATATTCTATTGCATTTTGTGTGAGGTCAAAACTTATTTTTCCTGGACTAGTACGGGTATGGAGGTCAGTGTGACCACTCGTTATTTTTTCTTTCTTTCAAGATCAGCATTTAACATCTTTTAAGATCTTTCAAGCCTATGTAAATCAGTACACGACCGAGTGTAAACTTAATAAAATACCTGTACATTATACTTTTACATTCTTGAAAGATTTTTCAAGCAGTGGCAACACTGATGAAGGTCGATTTGGGCAACTCGTAAACTGTATATGTAAATGTATACAAATATGCACTTGGGGAGACAAATTAGCGTAAGTTTTTAGGTAATAAGGAGACAGTAGCACTTAGGGAGACATTTCAGTGTCTCCCTAAGTGTCTAGCTACCCTAAAACACAATATTTGGGAGTTAGTTTTGTCCTAGAACGACAGATTTTGGTCTAAATAGCATAAATCTCGAAGATCTTAGAGAAAAGGGTTAGGGTAAACAGGTTAGGACTGTTTTAAGTTTGTGTACATCTCTATGGGATTGTCTCCCTAAGTGCCTATCACAATAGAGATGGGCATTGGGAAAACAAAAGTAATAACAATCACTATGGTCAAAGACCTGTCACTCCACATCAAATTGTGAAAATAACAAATATAAAATTACAAATTAAAACATTAACATTGCACTATGCACAATATATAAGACTTTATATATATTCGGGGGAAAAACCAAAATAGAACAAGACAAGACAAACAACAAAACAAGACAAGACACAATGCTCCTAAAGTCAGGATACAAAAGCACACAACTAAACCAAACAAACAAAACAAGACAAGACAATGCACAACATGGGACAAAACATAAAACAAGAAAATATACTGCAAGACAAAACAAGACAGGACAAACACAAAGACAACAGCACGTAATTAAACAAGACAACAACAACAAAACAATTAAAAATGAAAAAAAAAAAAAACTGTACATGAAAAATGTAATAGTGCTGAAAACATTTTTAAAAACCTGTAAAAAAACACCAGTCAAAACCATAACCACATGTTGTCAACTAGTGGCCAGCCCGTTAATCTTTGGATACATAGCGCAATTTATTATAACCCTATGTAATACTCCTGACCACCAAACACTAGGCTTCTACCTCACAATTACCTCAATTCGGAACACGTGAGATTGCATTCTCTGGTAGGAAACATACCACACATTCAAAGTATAACAAAGAGAAGTGAATAGGAGTCCCTGCTATATAAGAGCCCTCCCCACGCAACCTCGTCAGTGTATTTTTGGTGGCATACCACGTCGGCTACGCTTCACAACGCAGCGCGTTTTTGCATAGGCAGCTTTTTTGCTCCTTCAATTTTTTGCTATAAGCGTGGCCATTATGGCCGATGAGGCCGTTATTCAAGTGAACCCGTCAGAAGACGAGAGCACTTTTATGCATTTAGAGAAGGAAATTGCAGGAGCACAACATGTGAGTAGTGCTATTCAGGTGCCTGCTGTGCCAGCTAAAAAGCGAGCCTGCAAGCGCAAGAATGTTGCCCCTGCGACCCCTGCTCTCTCGAGCAAGGCCAGCTTCGTCCGCGTCCGTGCCCGCGCCCGACTCGAACCTGCACGCTGCTGTAGCCCAGCTGCAAAACACGGTTGCGACTCTAGCAAGTGCATTCAGTAGCTTTTCCAATGAATCTGTTGCTATCGGCCATGGTGCGACTCCTGTAGACGAGGGCACTGAAGAAGGCGAAATTGTAGATTTTGATCCATTTTATGACAGGCCTGCACCCGACAGGGGCAATAATTTGGCTGATAGTGGTCTTGTACCCGAGAGGGACAGTTTTTCAGACCGTGACATAGACACACTCCTCCACGGGCAAGAAAATGACCCGTTATTCTTGGAGTTGGCGGCCCTTGTCGAAAACGACGACAAAGAGGGTCCAGCCATTAATGATCAGTTGGCTCAAACAGTTAATGCTTTGGTTAGAGGCAAAATTCAAACCGAAAAGCTCAATGAAAAATTGAAGCTTTACAATAAGCCAATAAATTGCGCTAACATGTGCTTGACACGTGTTAATCCAGAAATTTGGTCAATTCTGAAACTGACAACGCGGTCACACGATGCCAAATTACAGAAGATCCAGAACTGCTTCGTTCATGGATCAATTGCCGTTGCTCTGGTAACTGACGAGCTCCTTAAAGCACGAGCCAACAAGACCGAAACCAATCTTGATTCGGCTAAATTAATTCGCAATCTAATAGATGCGATGGCAATTTTGGGGCATGGCAATTCATTGCTAAATTTGCGTCGCCGAGACGCTATTCGACCTGATTTGAGTCAAAATTACACCCCACTGTGTTCTTCACAGGTTCCATGCACAAGCCTTTTGTTTGGCGATGACCTTGCTCAGTCCTGTAAGAGCATTCAAGATTCCAATAGAATTGGATCAAAAGTACAGGTGCGATCTAACAATGTGGCCCAACACAAAAGAAATTACCCATCCACCTGGACACGCCCATCGTCTGTGGACTGGCGTTACAGACCCTCTTTCAGCAGAGGAGGTTATAGCCGCTGAGTGAGGGCGTCTAACTACCGAGGTCGGGGGTCATATCGTTCATCCCCATACCCAGCGCGCTCATACAACAAAGCTGAAATGGTCTCGGAATCATCGTCCTCGACTAAGCAACCAACAGCATGACTAAGTCAAGCTGGAGCATCCCACCTTGTGAGTAAGTGCTTAACTCAAACCTTTACCCCTAGTGCGGGAAGATTGAAACAGTTCATCTCAGCCTGGTCCAATATTACTAATGATCAGTGGGTTCTGGACACAGTGGCACATTGCCACATTGAATTTGATAAAGAACCAGTGCAGTATACTGCTCCAAACCAAATCCGGTTTTCAGACACCGAAGCAGCCATGATGGATAAAGAAGTTGTCTCTTTGTTTAAAAAAAGGTGCCATTATTGAAGTGCAACCCTGTCATGGACAGTTTCTTTCGGTCCTATTTTTGACCCCTAAAAAAGACGGCACTATGCGACCTATTATCAATTTGAAGCAATTGAACAAATTTGTTAAATATCACCATTTCAAAATGGAAACTCTAGAATTTGCTTTAACGCTTATTCGACCAAACTGTTATCTTGCATCTGTAGATCTCAAAGATGCATATTTTACTATCCCTATGGCCAAAGAACACCAAAAATATCTCAGATTTGCTTGGCGAGATAAATTGTGGCAATTTACTTGCTTGTGTTTTGGTCTAGCTAGCGCGCCGCGCATTTTCACTAAAGTCATGAAACCAGCAATTGCAACTTTACGCAATTATGGTCACATTTCTGCCAATTATATCGATGACTCCCTCCTTAATGGGGACACGGTAAAAGAATGCACAGAGAATTTCGAATCCAGATGTGCTCTTATGAATGAACTCGGTTTTGTGATCAATCAAACCAAATCACACCCTACCCCATGTCAAACTTTGGAATTTCTGGGTTTTGTGATAAATACGGTAAAAATGACAGTGAGCTTACCGATCAAAAAAGTTTCTATCGTTGTTGAAGCATGCCGCCATCTGGCTAACCAGACAAATCCAACCATTTTATTGGTTGCACAGGTAATAGGCAGATTAGTGTCAAGTTTTCCGGCTACACCACTGGGCCCTCTGTTTTACAGAAATTTGGAAATGGCTAAAGATGAAGCTCTAAAGAGAAATGATGAAAATTTTCTGTATAAAATGCCGTTATCTCAAGAAGCCATTCTTGAATTACAGTGGTGGATACAAAACCTATACTCGTCGCCCAATAATGCCTCGAGTTGCAAACATTCATATTTATACAGATGCTTCCCTCAGTGGTTGGGGAGCCTATTGCCCTATACCTCCAAACAAAGGGCAAATGGAATCTGTTTGAGGCAACATTCCACATTAATTACCTTGAATTGTTGGCAGTTTTCTATGCGCTTAAAGCTTTTGTTACTCATGTACAGAATAAAACTGTTGCTGTACACGTAGACAATACTACTGTTATGGCATACATCAATCATATGGGAGGTTGTCACTCCCCGCTAATCAATACATTGACCAAACAATTATGGCTTTGGTGTATACAACATAATTCATGGCTAATTGCCTCCCGTATCCCTGGGGTTGATAATGTTGTTGCAGATACCTTATCTAGGTGTACCGATGATCATTTGGAATGGAAATTAAGTTGTCGAGTCCTTCATGATGTTTTATTAAAACTGAATGTTTTCCCCACAATTGATTTATTTGCATCTAGAACTAACTACCAGTTCAAACCATACGTGTCATGATATCCTGACCCCGAGGCAATTGCTTGTGATGCTTTCTCGTTGTCATGGTCAGAACATGTAATTTATGCATTTCCTCCATTTTCACTCATTGACAGAATAATACAGAAAATAGAAAGGGACAACACGACCGGAGTCTTGGTTTTCCCGCTGTGGCACACACAACACTGGTTCCCCCGGTTACTGCGTCTACTGATAGCACATCCGATAATCATGTCAAGAGAGCCAGGTCTGCTCCACCTACCACATGCCCCGGAGCGTCGACATCCACTGGAACATCAGTTAGTTATGATAGCAGCGGTTTTATCAGGAAATCGCTTAAAACGAGAGGCCTTTCAGACAGAACTGTCAGTATTGTAGCGCCCGTGCCGGTTGGGCGGTAGAGGGCGCTGGAGCGGTCCCACGGTGTTGGGATCGCTCCAGGTGGCTCCTGCTGGTGCGCCCCGGCGACCCGCCTTCGGATTGCGCAACGGCCGAACCGGTTCTGACCAGTTCTGGTACCGCGTGATTGTGTGAGCTTGAAGTCCATGTTTGGTTGGCAAGAGATCACAATAAACGGCAGAGAATCACCGGAAATAGAGGAATACTTGCGTCAGGAGTCCTTCTTGTGTGTGTAGTCGACCCCAGAGAAATCTACGTTACAGTATCGTCATGCAGGCCTGGAAACCAGGTACGCAAAAACAGTACAATTCAGCCGTATCCAAATGGCTACACTTCTGTGCTCAACGGGCGCTCCATCCGGTTCATACCTCTTTGAGTCCTGCATTGGACTTCCTAGCCTCACTGTTCAACCAAGGTGCAGAATACAGCACTATTAACACTGCAAGGAGTGCCTTGTCATCGTTCTTGTGGTTGACAGATGACTCTTGTACTAAATTTTGAACTCATCCAATTGTCGTACGTTTTATGCGTGGGGTCTTTAACACTAGACCTCAATTGCCTAGATACTCCCATACATGGGATGTTAGTCCTTTACTTAGCTACGTCAGTGGCTTAGAACCCATTCAGTCGATAAGCCTGAAAGACTTGACTTTTAAACTAATTTGTTTGTTTGCATTGACTACAGGTCAAAGGACACAGACCCTGTCCTTGTGTGATGTTTCAAATATGGTGCTTACAAATAAACAGGTTAAAATTAACATAACCGAATTAATTAAGACTTCGAAAGTAGGCAAGCCTCAACCAGTCTTGGTTCTCTCGGCTTATCCAGAGAATCGCTCTTTGTGTGTTATCAGAACTCTATTGGAATATTTAAAACGTACTAATCCAATTCGTACGAGTAGTAAACTTTGCATAAGTTATGTTCCTCCTAATAAGGAAGTATGTTCTTCAACCATTGCTCGATGGTTGAAATTATGCTTAACTGAAGCAGGCATTGACTCCTCTGTTTTCAAAGCTCATAGCTTTCGGTCAGCCTCCACATCTGCAGCCGCAAACAAAGGCGTGCCAACAGATGTTATCTTACAGACAGCAGGCTGGTCATCAGCCACTACCTTTGCTCGATTCTATAACAGACCCAGTTCCAGCAAAAATAGTGAAACAGAGGCAGTTTTTGCCAAGGCTGTGCTTGACAGAAACTAATTATTATTACATCTGCGTGTACTTAATGTACATCGTTAATTGAATTACTGAAAGTATCTGTTTTTTTATCTTATTTTGATTCCAATTTAATTTTAGGTGCAGATCCACCTTTATGAATTTATTTTGTATACATTGCTCTAGCAAATGGCTACGAAGCTTATGTTTGTACCCAGTATGTGGAATTGGTTTACGATACACATTACACTGGCCAACTTTGAAATCTCACGTGTTCCGAATTGAGGTAATTGTGAGGTAGAATCCCCCAATTAAACGATTGAAATGATGTTTGATTGGGATTCTGCCGAATCTTTTACCGAAATGAGGAATCACGTGGCACCCTCCCAAACTGTTACCTTTTGTGTGTCATGTTACGCAGCCTTTAAGACATGTATTTTAACTTGTCATTTTGTCCGCCCCTTGGGTGGGCCAGTGTAATGCTTTTTACTTTAAACACTGACGAGGTTGCGTGGGGAGGGCTCTTATATAGCAGGGACTCCTATTCACTTCTCTTTGTTATACTTTGAATGTGTGGTATGTTTCCTACCAGAGAATGCAATCTCACGTGATTCCTCATTTCGGTAAAAGATTCGGCAGAATCCCAATCAAACATCATTTCAATCGTTTAATTGGGGGATTCTATGTTCCACTTCGTTCGCCTTATTGATAGGTCAGACAGGATCGGAAGGAGTTCCGCTATCTTTCCGTTCCGACTTCCGAATTTTGAAATGGTGCCTTAGGTGTCGAAAATACGTGCCTTTTAATATACATTGTGCATTTAAAACAAATAATTAACATGTTTTCCCAAGGTTGATTTTGGTAAATGTATTTAGGGGAGGTAGTTAGAGTCCTCATAAACAAATTGCCACTACAATTTGTCTCGGTTAACAAAAATGTCTGGGTACTTGTCAATCCTTAATGGACTTTAATATCGTCACCGTTTTCACGAAGAGCCACACATGTCAACAATTATTTATTTTTTCGATTTCGATTTTTTTCACAATTTTGCTCTAAAACACTGTATTAATGATGATTAACCACCGTGTCAATTCTAATTACTGGGTTCATGTAAAAATTCACCTCTTACTTACTGCAATAATCATCTTTCGATTATTTCTGAAAACGCTTCAGGTTTTCTTCAAAATCTACGCGAGGCTCTTCCGTTCGTGAAAACGGTAGGACGATATCACGTCGCTGTTATGTAACCCTACATGTTTTACGACAGACCTAATCAATATCAATATCAATATCGACATCAATATCAGCTTATACGGAAGACGGATAGTGCCACTGGATACTGATGAATATATTGTTTTGCAAACCCGCGAGAATATTTTGTTGTACCATTTATCTGGCGGCCGCCACTTTATTATCTCGCGGCCACCACAATATCTGGCGACACTATTCGAGTATTGTCGCAAGATTCGAGTAATGGTCCTCACGTGTTATGTGGCGGCCGCCAGATATTATGTGGCGGCCGCCACATAATTAAGTGGCGGCCGCCAGATAAATGGTACAGCAAAAATATTCTTGCGCGTTTGCAAAAAAAATATATTCATCAGTATCCAGTGGCACTGTCCGTCTTTCGTAGTTTAGTGATGTGAGTTTACGGGTTAATTGTTTATAGTTAAAATTGTATAAGTACATCTATGTGTGCCCTAGCTTCTTCAACTCGTTACCCCAATTTTCCACCTGCCGGCTATTGGTTTCTCGGTAACTTGTTTTTTTCACTACGGTGACTTTCATAACCACACGTGTGAAAATAACTGTGATGTTAACTTGTCTCAGTCATCGACTACACTGTAAAAGATTAAATTCCAGGCAGTTTAATGAACGCCACTATATTTTAACGGGGCGAACTGTGCCCGCCTTTTCAACTTGTTATACATCACCCTTATTTCACCCGCATGCTTTTGGTTTCTTAGGCACAGAATTGATTGAACACCCACTCCGCTGGTTCATGGTCCCAAGAACTTATACCAACGTATACCGGCGTTGATATGTTGCGACGATGATGCGCAGCGGCGTCCCACTCCAGGAAAGCCTCCTCCTGTCCTCCTTTGCCGACGGTTACCACGCCCCGTTTGTACTCTACCCAGAAGGAGCGACGTTCAGTGCCATTGACGATACCTGCCTCGTTGTATTCTGAAAACCACGTATAACGGCATTCGGTTGGGGGTGTTTCAGAGTGGCAACAGGGTCGGATAACCGACTTCGAGTTCCACCAGCCACCTATGGCTATAGAAAAAACAAAGGGTGAGTGCTTATGCAAATTATCACTATTAATGTTTGTGCATTTCTCAATGGCCATTCACAGATCACGTTGGTTTGCATCAAACTCCTGAATTATCGCATTTCAGAATGTTCAATCAGCTTCTTAGAATTTGCAACGACAGGGGCGACACCTTAAGATATATGAAGTAATGACGTCATGTTGACGTCATAAAGTACCCTTCCTATATCATTAGATTGGTTTTTTTTTAAACTTACTCTCTTTTTGATCGTTATATTATTATTATTATTATTATTATTATTATTATTATTTCTTTTCGGCAATGAAACCGATGAATCCTCAAAAGCGCCCAAGGCACTGTAGCTCGTAAGCCTGAAGAAACCCGAGTAGGAGGATGAACGGAATGCCAAAAAACACCGGGGAGAACCCCTTCTCTTAGCGATAAGCGTAACTGGGCTCTTTTACGTGCATGTCCTGGTTCAATATATACACAATACACACACGGGACCAACGGCTTTACGTCCCATCCGAAGGACGAAGCAATAGTGGTTTAATTGCCTTGCTTAAGGACACACGTGTCGACGGCCGGGATTCGAACTTGCGCTCTGTGGAACAGAAAACACACGCTCTTAACCACTCGGCCACGACACTCCACAAAGCAAAGCTTTGGTAAAACAGTAGTGCTTTTTCCACCGTGTAACGTTCCGTGGAAGTTTTTGTTTTATAGGTAACTCACTAGAAGTTGTAGGACCGATAAAACTAGGTAGGAAAGTGTTTGTTTCTGTCTAATCAATTACAAAGGCAACTAAGTTTCGAAGGCTTGAAAAAACGAACAAAAGATTGCACCGCACCCCCCCCCCCCCCCCCCCCCCCTACCCCCCCCCCCCCCCCCCCTCCCACCACCACCAATTCCACAAACTCCAGACCGTCGATCCCATGCCTTGTGGCTCTTGCGATACACCCATTTCCTTGTAAAAATCATGAGTAACCAAACAATAGCTCACTGACACTCACTTATTTGGGCAAAGACGGACGCTTCTGTATTTTCCTCCGCCAGATTTATTGTGGCATCATGGCCTGTCTTCACGTCGAAGTCCAACCGAAAAAGCGCCCTCAGCGGCTGCAAAATGAACTTGACACCGCGAGGGTCGGACGCCTCCAAAGTGAACGAGCAAGCTGTGTGACACCCCAAGATAAAAATACAAAAATTACCCACCAAACCGAATTATACCATAGGACTTGTAGTCAACGCTTATATAAAAGGCAGGTATATCGTCACATTTACATGATATGAGGAGAACCTTCCATTAAAACTATCGTAGGTATGGTGGCCCTGGAGGGAATACGCAGATCGTGAATATTGACGTCAATGAACTATTTTCAACATCAACCCCTCCCGCGCAAAGCCCGGCAATCGATTGTCGGTCGTCTTTTTTGTTCGTGTCATTTTATATCGCTAATCACCATTCTTTTCGATTAAATTATTAACCCATGACCTCATCTAGTTTCAGATACACCTCCCTCTCATGATCCTTGGCCAGGTTTTCCGATCTGATCATCGATGATGGTCATGCCCTTCATCGGAAAATAAAGTTAATACGCACTCTACACTACTGGATTAGGTTCGAATCATGGATGATTGAAAAGTGCAACGAATGATATGAAAGATGGAAAACAACGGAGTCGGAAATTGAAAAGGGGGAAACAAAGGGAATTAGACGAGATCTTTTACCGTATTAATAATATAAAAAAGTGGCTTTCATAATAACATTTTATAAATTTAATACAGAAAAAACGCCTTTGCTTGGTCCTTTTGAAAAACAATCCTGGGTAAAATTCCATAAGAACACACAAACAAGTACTGCGCCTTATAACTTGAATTATGTATATAGGAAAATGCTATAATTAACCACTAATAACAGGCGCGGATCTAGGTTTGTTTTAAACGGGGGACACACCCAAAACTGAAAAATGCGAGCGCGAAGCGCCAAACCCATACGGCGTGGGGACCGTGGTGCAATCTGAGGCGATTTCTGGCAAAAATGTAAAATAAATATATGGAGATAAAATGGAGAATTATGGAGATTATAATAGAGAATATATATATCAATATATATTACATATACATTTATTGATGAATGTGGGGCACACCCCAAATTGGAAAATGTGAGCGCGGGGCGCAAAGCCTTTACGGCGCGGGGTCCTGGATTCTATTATGTTTTGTGGTGCAATCTGAGGCGATTCCTGGCCTCTTTCCTCTGATGTTTTTTAGCAAAAGTTTTCAAGATTATATTGAGATAAAATAGAGAATTATGGAGATTATAAATATATTATAAATATATAAGTTTATATATTAATGTGGGCCACACCCAAAATTGGAACATGCGAGAATATATATAATATATATAGCAAAACTGTGGCCAAAAAATGAGCTTTCGGACAATGACCTAGCTTGGGTTGAACAAACCATAGCTCCATGGACAAACCAACCAACTAACATTCTTACACAAGGTCATTAACAACATTCATCCAGATATACTGCAATAAAAGGGTAATTGGCAATGGAGGGGACATTACTGCCGATTCAATAACCACATGTCCACCAGACGCGGGATTATTTTTTTGAACCTTGATGCCAAGTATTCCGAGTATCATAAGTTGGTTAACGGAGCCACCTCTGATACCAACAACGGCTAGATGCGCGCCAGGCAGGTTCAAGTTGTCTTCTGCGGATAACACCAATATGATGCAATCTGTGAAAACCCGTCGGATGTCGCAAAGTTGCAAGTCCAGCAACCCAAAAAAAATCTTTAAAAAAAATAAAAAAACAAAAATATTATATAGGCTATATTTGTTTGTAATAGATTTTTCATTGCTATTCTGGTACCCTATTGTTAAACGCTGTTTTCTCATAACTTCGCGTCGCCAATAATCAACGTTCATGTTAACGTAACTTTTGATGTAGAGGTGCTAGAGACCTGATTGAAAAAGCATTAGAAAGAGATTAGAATGATGAAAGAGATTAGAAAGAGATTAGATGATGTAAAGAACTCATTTTTTTATTTTGCCACCATGTGGCGGGTTTTCACAGATCGCATCACCAATGTCCGGCCTCGCTCTTCCGCTGCGAGTAGAGACCATGAGAGGGCTTCATGTGCATGGAGAAATTGAACGGGTGCGGGTCGCAAACTTGGTTTCCATGGATGGATAACCCTTTTTTGTCAGTATTATATTATGCCAAAAATTAAACACAGCAGATCCTCTGATCCGATCCTCCTCCTTTCCTTTTCTCTCACCTCCCCCTCTCCCCCCCCCCCCCCCCCACCCCCCCCCCCCCCCCCCCGTTTTTTTTAAAACTCATTTTACCCAGGGGGGCACGTGCCCCCGCGGCGCCCCTGGATTCGCGCCTGAGTGTGTATTTTTCCACTTTGGCATATTTGGCCTTTGACTTTAATTTAGTTTTCATGTGAAGAAAAGGTCAGAGTGAATGAGATCTGATTCATAGATTTAATATATTAACTGGTCTACAACAGGTTTTTAATTTTAATTTAAGTTTGTCACAGCATTTAAAAATTAAAAAATTTAAAAAGGTTAATTTCGGGTGTGTTTCGTAGGGTCGGGCGGGGACGATCAACAACTTTTTTTTATTTGGCCTAATGCACCCGCGTGTATAATAGCAGGCTGTGGCCGTTTGGACGCGGTACTAGTGACACCGCACACATTTTGATCCCGTGATTTGACGATAAATTACAGAATAAATATGCATAGAAAGTTTAAGATATATAAACATTGTCATAATCTAATCCTCGTCTAGTATTTGTTAAAATCCCAGGGTGGAATCAAAATAGATTTTGAAATTACAGGTCAATTTGCAAGCGGGGTGTGTTGGCTCTAATGTGTCGCTCCACGTTACAATATATTTGAATGTGGTGATGGAGTTCCTCGACTTTTGGCTGGAAAACTACACATAGAAACTGTATGAGATTGACCTAGCATCTTCAGTGGATTCTATCCTCCAATTTGTCCAACGTTTAGGGTGGCACCATAATCGGTTTAAAAATGAGTTGTCAGTGCATGACCCCCTTATTATATTTAAGTTTGTGTACATCTCTATGAGATTGTCTCCCCAAGTGCCTATTTGGAGGTAATATAATATTGATAACTAGGCGGTCACCCGGGGTTTGTCGGTTCTCGGGTTTGTAGCTACTTCCCTGGATGGATGGGGATTGTGGATACATGTTGACTCTATCATTCCAAGTTCGACTCGCATTCGGGCTTCCCGTCCCCGAGTTTAAGCCCGATCGGACAAACTGTGAAAATTCGACCCTTAGATGACCTTTGACCCGACAAACGCTTTTTTTTTCAAGTTCGACTCGCATTCGGGCTTCCCGTCCCCGAGTTGAAGCCCGATCGGACAAACTTTGAAAATTCGACCCTTAGATGACCTTTGACCCGACAAACGTTTTTTTTTCCAACTTCGACTCGCATTCGGGCTTCCCGTCCCCGAGTTTAAGCCCGATCGGACCAACTTTGAAAATTCGACCCTTAGATGACCTTTGACCCGACAAACGTTTTTTTTTCCAACTTCGACTCGCATTCGGGCTTCCCGTCCCCGAGTTTAAGCCCGATCGGACCAACTTCAAAAAGTTGACCCCTAGATGACCTTTGACCCGACAAACGCTTTTTTTTCCACGCTCAACTTGCATTCGGGCTTCCCGTCCCCGAGTTTAAGCCCGATAGGACAAACTTTGAAAATTCGACCCTTAGACGACCTTTGACCCCGGAAGACCCGAAAAACGCTAACCCGTTTTATTTTTGCCACGCTCACCTCGCATCGAGCATTGCGATCACCGAGTTTAAGCACGATCCGACCAACTTCAAAAAGGTGACCCCTAGATGACCTTTGACCTCGTACGCTCTAGCGAATGCAAACTGGTTCTTGCGGGGACCGAGCCGGACCCACCCACCGAGTTTGAACGCCGCACGACCCCGGGAAGGGGACGAAAAAGCGCGCACAGACTTCAAAAAGGTGACCCCTAGATGACCTTTGACCTCGTACGCTCTAGCGAATGCAAACTGGTTCTTGCGGGGACCGAGCCGGACCCACCCACCGAGTTTGAACGCCGCACGACCCCGGGAAGGGGACGAAAAAGCGCGCACAGATTCAAAAAGGTGACCCCTAGATGACCTTTGACCTCGTACGCTCTAGCGAATGCAAACTGGTTCTTGCGGGGACCGAGCCGGACCCACCCACCGAGTTTGAACGCCGCACGACCCCGGGAAGGGGACGAAAAAGCGCGCACAGACTTCAAAAAGGTGACCCCTAGATGACCTTTGACCTCGTACGCCCTAGCGAATGCAAACTGGTTCTTGCGGGGACCGAGCCGGACCCACCCACCGAGTTTGAACGCCTTACGACCCCGGGAAGGGGACGAAAAAGCGCGCACAGATTCAAAAAGGTGACCCCTAGATGACCTTTGACCTCGCACGCCCTAGCGAATGCAAACTGGTTCTTGCGGGGACCGAGCCGGACCCACCCACCGAGTCTGAACGCCGCACGACCCCGGGAAGGGGACGAAAAAGCGCGCACAGACAGACACACAGACAGACAGAGAGTAGCGTATTATTATATAGATTATTATTATACTACCTCCAAATGGGCACTTTGGGAGACAATCCCATAGAGTCGTGCACAATCTTTATTGTAACCTAACCCGTTTTTACCTGGAGCTTTTTCCACGAAATTTCATATTTATGCTATTTAGACCCAAATCTGTCTTCTCCGAGCAAAAATAACTCCCAAATATCGTTTTGTGGGGTAGCTAGACACTTAGGGAGACACTGAAATGTCTCCCTAAGTGCCACTGTCTCCCAAGTGAATCAAAACTATCGCTAATTTGTCTCCCAAAGTGCCTATTTGGAAGAATTATTGATACTATTGATAATATACATAATATATGTATGTATTGATGCGTTTGTTTATGGTGTAAATGGAGGACACGTGCCTGGCGACACGAAGGTGAATTGGGGTTAGGGTTAGAATCGAGGACGACCTCGATTGAGATTCGTGTACAAAACCAATGAGAGCCGTCGGAAAAAGGAAATTATCGAGAGGAACGAAAGAAACTCCTCGATTTACACCATAAACAAACGTGCATGATCGAGTGTGTGTGTATACCTAGCTTACTCGGGTTAAAGTTTTGATATCTTTATGATAATTAGTGCTCAATTTTCTTGACAAATCATGTTTCGACCTAATAAAAGACTTAATAAATAACATAATTCATGTTTATGCATTATGCCATCATATACGACCATCCCATAAGTGTATCGACCATTGCACATGACGTCATCGTCTACGGCTTTCTCCTTGGGAGTATTTCCTATTGATGTTTTGAAGTGGGACAGACGACGATTGTCGATTGTTAATTTAGGCCGTGTCCGAAACGAGTGTCTAGAGCTACGGTCTACGTATACAGCTACAGCTACGTCTACGTAGGCGCTAAGGTAAATGAAATTCGGACGTGGCTACGGTAGAGCCTACGGCAAGTTATTGCGCCCTCAACCGATGCTTGAATTAGTGTTTGTGAAATTACGACGTAAGAATTTACAACAATTTTCGTCTGCTAGATGTTACGCAATGTTTGTTTACAGCCAGTCGAAATACCTGCTGATATTGACGTATTTGTCGTTTCAATTCAATGCACAATCATTGAAAAATAAACGAAAATTTGCTCCAAAATTTACGTTAGTGCTGCCGCCATTTTGTTTTGCCTAAGCTAGACAACTTCCTTTACGGATAGATTTTTGTGGCGTTGTAGCCGTAGCTGTAGCTCTAGACACCCGTTTCGGACACGGCCTAACTTTACGGGCGGTGATTTAAAGTACAAACGGACTTGTGAAAACAATGAGCTTTGCAGCAAAATCAAACGGATTAGTCGCAGTGCAATAGCGATGCACGTATGGGTGTGTTGGTAGCTATGTTTGTGAAAGTGAAAACGTACAATGTAGAGACCCCGCTTGCAAATCGACCTGTAATTTATAAATCCATTTTGATGCCACCCTTGGACTTTCACAAGATGTGGAATAGATGTGTCCATAAATTTGGCTAAAAGATAGGTGAAGAGTTTCCTAAGGTGAGAGACTTGAACAAGTTCAAGGAAACCCTCAAAATTAAAGATGTTTGTTGCTTACAATAATCATATCTACGTTAAAATGTATTTTGGGGATTTTTTTGAACCTTTGAAAGTGAAAACGTACAATGTAGAGACCCCGCTTGCAAATCGACCTGTAATTTATAAATCCATTTTGATGCCACCCTTGGACTTTCACAAGATGTGGAATAGATGTGTCCATAAATTTGGCTAAAAGATAGGTGAAGAGCTCCTAAGGTGAGAGACTTGAACAAGTTCAAGGAAAGAAACCCTCAAAATTTAAGATTTTTGTTGCTTACAATAATCATATCTACGTTAAAATGTATTTTGGGGATTTTCTTGAACTTGTTCAAGTCTCCCATGTTACTGTTAGGCAACCCTTTAACTACATTTTAGCCCAATTTATGGACACACCATTTTCCAAATTTTTTGTTTGCTGGGCTAAATATCATAATGTTATCATTGTTCATATGATTTTCCATAAGATTTTAATATGATAACTGTGCCAGTAAGCAACTTGGTGAATTTGAAGCTCACCAATACTGACTACTTGATGATATCTGCATGGAGACAGTATAATGTGCGCACATTTATGGGTTCACGACGTTGTCATTTTGGATAATGACTATGTTCACATAATTATTCAGTCACTTATGCTTTAGAAAATGTTATTGAAGTAAGGATATGTAAGTAGAATCACCAAAATAAATTTTTCAAAAAAATTAATAATAATAATATATAATATGGGAATAAATATATTACGCGGCAGGGATTAACGATTTATGCAAATTAGTCATATTTCGACTAATTGAATTTTTTGAGATTTGTAGTAGGCCTATGTCATTCTAGGGAGCTTATAAAAGTGCACTGTGGTGACACATATTCTATTGCAATTTGTGTGAGGTCAACAAAACAAAATTAAGTATTTTCCGTATTGGTCAAGGCGTCATTACCCGTCCGTATTTTACGTACGTCGATGCCACGATGCTCTAAATTTCGTAGGACTGTCTTGCGACGACCCCCGATGACCCACAATTTGCCCAAGTGTTATGTCGTGTCGTGGAACAAATGCGTCGTTGGTTCGTTGTGACCAGGCCTTACCACGACAACATTTGGTACGATCCGTTGTGACCGGGGCTTAACACAGAGCCCTTTGGGTGAAACGGAGCAAATAAATTCCCAAAGACCTAAGTGCTAAAACGCCAATACTTTCACGATCTTATAAAAATACTTTGAACTCTCACGTGTTCAGGGACTACAGAAACATGACGACCAGCATGTCATATTCTTTTCAATTTTTGGTGGATTGACCGATGCCTTTTTTTTAAATTGTTTTACCCAATGCAAACAAGACAATTTTATTTAAATTTCTTAATTTCAAATGAAAAACATATACATTGCCACCCTACTCCCGAGTGTCGCGTGGCAGCGCCGTTTGTCTGATTTTGTGTTTTTTCATTTGAGCCCGCGTTTTGCTAGTGACTGTTATTTGTGTGGCGTGCCCTCTATCGACATAAAATAAATCGAGTTTTCGGACAATTAATGCGTGGGCGCCTCATTAAAACTGACAACACAGTTTCTACTTCTTCCTTTGAGAAGATGTATAGGATAGAGCTATAACTCCAGCTTCCAAACCTATTCAGTCACATCGATTTGAAAGAATCTTGACTGGTAGTCGAATAGCCAAGTGGTTAAGCTCCTCGTCTGCGGGGTTCCGTCGCCTTGGTTTGAGTTCCCCTTCTGGCCGACGTAATTTTTTCCTCAGATTTTAACGCGCGCGATTTCGCAATCTTATCTTTAAAAGAATTAATTTATCGTCTTTAAATACCAACCGGAGTTTGCTCAGCGGCTTAATTCGTCAGGCTGGGACTGTCCGCGGAGTTCAGGTTCGCAACTTCGTATAGGGACGGAGTTCGTTTGCTCGCATAGGCAGCAAGAGTTAGGGCCGCGCTCCGTTCTCCTTCCTTACATGGTTGCGTATCCGTCGGGTTACATGAACATGAACATGGACAGAGAAGGAAGTGTGGTGGTGGGCCAGGAATCCTAGCACCCAGAAGAGTCCCTATATGGGAGTCGTTCAATGAGTAAAGTCATGGGTCCGAACCCCTGAATACTTGGTCAACACCACAAAACTTGTTTTTTCTTCATTCTACACTGGAGCTATTACTCCAGCTTCCAAACCTAAGTCACATCGATTTGGAACAATGTTGACTGGTAGTCGAATGTCCGAGTGGTTAAGCCTCTCGCCTGCGGGGTTCTATCGCCTTGGTTCGAGTCCTCGTCCTGGCCGATGTCGTTTTTTTCTAAGTTTTAACGCGCGCAATTTCGCAATCTTATCTTTAAAAAAATTAATTTATAATCTTCAAATAGCAACCGGATTTAGCTCAAGGGCTTAATTCGCCAGGTTGAAGATTCCTATATGGGAGTCGGTCAATGTGTTGAGTCATAGGTCCGTACCCCTAAATTGCTTAGTCAACACCACATTACTTTTTTTTCTTATATTTTCCCTTACCACCAATGCAGACGTATGTTTTATTCTTTTCTTGATTAACCCCAAAAGAGGGGGGGGGGGGGGGGGAGTAAGGAAAGGATAACTTCAAAATGTTATTGAAATATTACAACAGTGAAATAATAAGCCAAGCCACGCCTACAATCGGCGTTAATATTGTAAGGGGCCATTCAACATTTTCAATGTTAACAAATTTCGACTTTTGGTCGAAATTTCGATTAATACAAAATTGATTTGTCATGCAGTAAAACAATCCAAATACATTTGCATGTACATGCACTTGTAAATGTCCAATTAGTGACGGAGTGATGAAGCTGCCCCTTTTGCACAGGTGCCCAGAAGATTTCTGCATGTTTCATTTCTGCTGAGCAGTGGCAACACTGGTTTCGTTTGGAGTATTTTTAGAGAGCAAACATGACGCGCACAAAAAACGTTCGTATGGTGAACAGGGATTTTTCATAATTTGCTTCTGCTCCGTCCAAAAACTGCGAAGATTTGTAGGTACCTCTCACGTTGTGACATCCATGGTGGCGGCCATGTTTATCGTGTATTGCCTGGAGTGCGTTCCACTTACGCGAACTGTTTGCGCGAACGTTCGCCTAAGTTTTGAGTTGGCGCCAGTCAAAGTAGAGTTCGTGCGTTTTAGACCGTAAATTACCGTTGTACGCAAGACTAGCCAATCAGCACATGCGAGTGTTCGTGAGGTCAGCAGTGCTTGCGTTCCATCCAATGAACTATTGGGACTGTACCGTAGCTTATTGTTATTCATAATAAGGTCTGGCATACGATCTACATGATTATTATAATCATTAGTATACAACCCCCCCCCGGTCGCATGAATGACACGCCAGATATGTACATGTACAATAGCGGGAATTGTAATGTTTTTTTCAACATGCAGGTTGTCGGGATCAAACCATTTAAATGCAGGGAACACGACTGCTCGTTGCTCACGCAGTGTCAGTGTGGTGGACTTTGTACCGACGATTGCCCTTTTTAAAGACAATGAGTTGAATAAGTTTCCGGAAGCGTATTGTACGTTTTATAATCATTTAAAGAAATTCAGGGTAGGGCAACTTTGGTCATTTCTAAAAAAATCACATAAAATCCAGTTTGATGTTATTTTTCAACTCTTATTTACATAAATAATAAAAACGAAATACAAAAATACAAGTAAAATCATCAACAAAAGATTGATTTTTGCATGTAGTGGCCAAAGTTACCCAGCATGAAAAAGTTGCCCCATTTTACGTTATGTTTGGGGGTGGGTCACGGTGCACGTTTATTGGTTCTGATGTGAGAGTTAATATACCCCTTTTCTATCTCTGGGGTGGAAATAGAATACACCAGTTAAGGCATCCGCGTTTTGGTATGTCTGACGGTAATAAAAAAAAGTTGTTTGCGTGGACGACACTAATAATCATTAGGGACAAACTCCCCCCCCCCCCCCCCTGGAAGCTGGTTTATATACTATATACTTGGTGTAAGTAATTACCAGGCATATGTGTTTCCTGCATTTAAAGTGGTTTGATCCTCACAATTACAACCCGCATGTTGAAAATACCCCATTGAAATTCCCGCCATGTACAGTACATGTATACGTATCCCATTGAACCTTTTAACAATAGAAGCGGGTCGGGCGTCATTGTAAGCGCCATTGTACACATCTGGCGTGTCAGTCACCATCGGGAGGAGGGCGTGTATATACTAATAATTAGAATAATCATGTATATCGTATGCCAGGCCTCATTACGAATAACAACAAGCCAAGGTACAGTGCCGATAGTTCATTGGATGGAACGCAAGCACCGCTGACCTCATGAACACTCGCAAGTGCTGATTGGCTAGGTTTGCGTACGACGGTTATTGACGGTCTAAAACACAAGAACTCTACTAGAACAATATTTTTAAAATTACGTTTTCGAAATGGTGGCGACCGGTGACAGTGACATCGTTTGGTTGGCTGCTTTTTGTCCAACTCATTATTTGTCTTTAAAAGATCCCTGTAACTGCTCAAAACAATTCACCTTTTATAACGAAAAGTATTAATGAATAAGATTAATACTGCTGCAAACTGCTTACTGGCTGGAATGACCTGAAATATACAAATCTAATAAGTTAAGAGGGCCTAATATTTCGATCTTAACAAGATCTTCTTCAGGGACGAAATGGCTGTGTACAAGAAACAAACATATATAGAACAACATAGGCCAACAGCATGATGCACATCATGAATGCTGAAGAAACACAAAAGAAAAATTAAAACCGTGAAAAGAACACTGCCGCCTGCTAACCTCTTCGACATCTTTAAAATATGTCACTGACCAACAGCGAACAGCTCGGAATGACGTTCGCCGTTTTCGCTAACGTTCGCCAACATAATAATTGGCGCACATTGCGTTCCACTCACGCGAACAACGCTAACGTTGGCCAACGTTGGCAACGTTCGCTTGAGTGGAACGCACCCCTGGTACCCTTGTACCACTGCAAGGCCTAAGAACTACGAACGCCTAGTTTCCAAGTCCAATGAAAAACCACCTGCATGCGTGGTGTTTCACATAGTGGGGTCACACAAATACCGCAACATACACACGCACGTTTGTTTATGGTGTAAATCGAGGAGTTTCCTTTGTTCCTCTCGAAAATTTCCTTTGTTTGTACTTGTTTGTACGGCTCTCATTAGTTTTGTACACGAATCTCAATCAAGGTCGTCCTCGATTCTAACCCTAACCCCAATCCACCTTCGTGTCGCCAGGTATGTGTCCTACATTTACACCATAAACAAACGCATAATATACATACACAATGTACATACAGCTCGTAGTGTCTCACGGATACATGGACAAGATCGTGTATCGGAACGCATAGTGCGCAGTTGTTTCAGGCATGGAGAAAGATCGTTGTTTGCTGGGTTTTTTTAAGAAAAGTGAATTTCGACTTTCAATTATTTACTTTGACCCACCCACCCCCTATTTCGACCCAAAGTCAAAATTTTAAAACATTGACAATTTTGAATGGCCCCTAACTATACAATCACGCTTTTATTGGTCGGACAAATTGGCCTAATTTTAGTCTGCAGTAATTACAGGACGCGCGGCTGGCGAAAGTGGTGACCATGGTAAATAAATTCTTACCCAAACAAGACAATTTTATTTAAAACACAAGGCTAACTCTTCACAATGTTTAAATTTAAAATGGAAAACATATACATTGCCACCCTACTCCCGAGTGTCGCGAGGCAGCGCCGTCTGTCTGATTTTGTGTTGATTCCTTTCAGCCTGCGTTTTGCTGCCGACTGCTATAATTGTGTGTGCTATTTGTATAATAATAGTAGGCTGCGTGCGTTTGTATACGGTAATCGTTACACGGCACTAATTTTGATCCTGTGACTTGACGATACATTTCAGGAAAACTATGCATAGAAAGTTCAAGATATTTAAAAATCGTCATAACCTATTCCTCGTCTAGTATTTGTGAAAATCCCAGGGTGGCATCGAAATGGATTTGAAAATTACAGGTCCATTTGCAAGCGGGGTGTGTTGGCTCTGATGTGTCGCTCCACGTTACAATACGTTTGAATGTGGTGCTGGAGTTCCTCGACCTTTTGCGGGAAAACTACAAATAGAAACTGTATGAGATTGACGTAGCATCTTCAGTGGATTCTACCCTCCAATTTTTCCAACGTTTAGGGTGGCATCATAATCGGTTTAAAAATGAGAGTCATTTTCACGAACATACCCCGACCAGCAACACGTAAAGCCAGATTTAAAAAAAGTTGTTGAGCGTCCTTTATTTTGAAAAGTTCGAGTAGGGAGAAATGTTTTAGTTTTTTGGTGTTTTTTTCTCTACTTTCTATTAAGTTTTGTTGACATGTAAAAGTATAAAATAAAGACTACTTTCGTCTCAAAAGGGGATAAATCACAGGGGATAAATTTAAGAAAATTGTCTACACATGGCTTGGGCTTGCATGGATAACAGATGATTTTGGCATGTACCTTGTGCCAATGTGATACCAATAGCCTATTGGGGGTACCGGCTTCGAGTTCATCAGTAGAGCGCGTCTTCAGTCATGGCGGCATCATCATGCGCCCCCACCATGCTCGACTTGGAGACAAAAATGTTATCAAACTTGATATTCCTTAAATGCAACAATGCAACAAAGGTGTGCTAGTACAAGTGACTCCAAGCCCAACTGAATTAAAAAAACAATGGAACTTATTAAAATCTTCAGTTTTCTCTGAATTCAGTTGGGCTTGGAATTGCAATTTTACCGAAGTGCTTAAGATTCACTTACATTTGGTGTCGTTCAGAATGCCTCGTTTATCACGGCACTCGGTTCTGAAAGCCGCGAAAGCCTTGTCACGAAGCGTGGTCAGATTATCACCGGCAGCGGCCTTGATCATGGCGCTACACATCTTCCCTCGTACGGGTTGCAAAGAGAGGGAACTAAGAAACCCAAAAGCTAAAACCAACACCAACATTTTACGCGGGTTTTTCATTTCCAGCCAACAGTTCCTCACTTTGGCATCTGCGTCAAAACAGAAACCGCACCACTCCCTTGTACGGTATGATGAGCATTGATCACGTCTACGAAATTACCGTTTTTCGTCCTAGGTTTCCACAGTAACCTTGAGCTATTGTGTGGAATTGGTTTGCATGAAAATGTATTAAATGTTGTTCACAATTCGCCAGCCTAATTGCCTTTTTTATAACGAGATACTCGCCGATCGATAAGCGTCTTTTATTTGCCTGCAGGCAATAAATGGGCGGGTTTCATTTCTTGACGTCACCTCGTGTTTGCAGGGGGCAAATAAAAAACATAACATGTTTAGCGTTATGCCGTTTTGAAAAAAGAGGAGGCCCTTTTTTCCCTTTTATTTCTTCTTAAAATGGCCGCCTGACACATTTTAATGCAAGTCATGTAGTGAACATGTCACACCCTATCTTCCTATTTGAAATTAAAACATGGCTCACCCACGGTTACAATTTAAAATTCATATGGGTCGATCATGTATGCACCATACACGTCACACCCTTGCCTTCCAATTAGACAAAATGTTTTTCCACAGCATGTACACAGTGATGCTAAAGTCTAAAATATGATTTTTAAATGTTAGTATCTTTTTTATTTATTTTTATTTTATTTTATTATATATTTTTTTCAAAAAGATATTAAAATTTATCTTCTTTTTTTAAGCTGGGAAGCGGCCTCCAATAAAAAAAAGCGAGCGGTGACGCTAAACTTGTTTTTTTTATTTGGCCTAATTGCCTAGTTTGTATGAATAAGAATACATGTTCCACGTCAGCGTGTTTTTCTTAGCGAAACGGTACTCAACCTTGGTGTGCAATTAATTACAAATTGATTGATAACTCTTCTGTGGTCTAGTCAAGTAATCATAATGTATGCTGCCAAAAATAATTCCCAAAGACAAACGTGTCCAAATTGGTGAAGCTAAAACTAAAAAATAAAATTTGAAGAATTTAGAATCACGGGTAAAACTCCATGTCTGTTCTTGAATAGATGAAGCCACATAATTATGTAAACTAACACTGGTTAGTTCACCTCCAGATCGCATACGGTTCGTATACGTATAACGCTAGCGAACATGTCATTTCAGTTTATGCCGAAACGTTGACCCTCCCAAATCCTTTAAATTCAATATGATTTTGCACACACCTTAGGGAGTTAGGATTAATTAAATGAAACAATTATTCAGGGGGCGAGTCGGCATACAACTGGTTTTGCTATCGGACGAGTGGGCTGGCCAGACTTGAACTGTGGGTGGTGCTGTGTATTTTGCGCGTAACGTGTGATGGGTACACTCATTGATCTCCACATAGACAATGGAGATGAATGGGTACACTCACTACACATACCAAATACGCGCCGGTAGGAAACCACGCAAAATCAGACCGAAACAGCGCCGCCTCGCGACGCTCAGGGGTAGGGTGGCAATGTATTTTTCACTGAAAATTAAAGATTAAGACCCCTAGGGCAATTTTCTTTTCAATTTCACTAGGGTTGACTTACTTATATTACCCTCCCCCAAAACACCACTTAAATGGTCGTCAATCTTTGGGCCCAGGTCTAAATGTAGGCCCCCGGCCCCCCGCCTCTATGCCAAATATTGCCACATGTTGGTCTTTTTTGGGTGTGAATACAATTCCCCCAGTTGGAAAACACAAGTCACAAATACTTATTCTCTACAAACACTTCTACAATCAGTCCCATGTATAGGCCACAGGGACCTCTTATTCAAAACTATCTGAGGGGTCACAAAATATTAATGAGCATCGCGCGTATAGTAATTCACGTAAATTGGTGTGGTGCACCCTGATATAAATGATATAATGAGCACAAGCGAAATCACGAGCAAGTCATTATTGCGCCCTCAAGCGATGCTTGAATTTGTGTTTGCAAAATGACGACGTAAGAATTTACAAGAATTATCTTCTGCTCAACTGTTACGCAATGTTTGTTTACATCCAGTCGAAATACCTGATGATATTGACGTCTTTGTCGTTTTTTTGTTGTGTAATTCAATACAATATTGTAGCGCAATTAACAGTTTGCTTGGGTAGCATGAGGCCACCGTAGTTGTAAATGGAGCACAAACCTAGACGTCGGCTGGGGCCGATGTGCGTTGCGATATGTAGCGCCAGCCTACTGCGTGCGCGCTATAAAAGCGAGAGAGGGCGTCACGCGAGCAGTTCCAGTCCTGAGTTTCGGCCAGTTAGCACCACATTGGATACAGTAGGACAGTCCCTTGCCTGAGAGCACGGTACCGGTAATAGCCATACCTGTAAGTAAAGCGACTTAGTATTCGACTGAAGTTAATGGGGATAAGTTTATAAGGAGGAACTCCATCCACGGGGCGTTAAAGAGGGTTTAGTGGAATGATGTAAATCTGGCTAGAAATAGAATTGGGGGATTCCAGCGTAAACACCTGTATAGGAAACCTAAACCTGTGTAGGTGCCATTCCAGAGCCCGTAGAGTGTACTGTTTATACCATGTAGCGCCTGTCGAGGCGTGGAGTTAATAAAAGTGCCAACCTAGAAAGGCGTGTCAGTGTGTCGATTATAGGTGCCCGCCTGTTTCCAACCCTGTTCCCTACTCGAGCGTTAGTGCTGTTTGGTTGCTGCGGGCGCATCGCCCGCCCGATGACGCGTTGCTTCTTCCGCCGCACCTGGCGGTAGACTTCCCCAAAACGAGCCTGCTCCCTTGGCCTTGTCAGATCGACCGCTCGCTGGCATCCGTCAAGGATCGACTCTGGGTCGGTTGGCGTGACCGCCACAATATCATTAAAAAATAATCGAAATGTTAGACTGCGCAATAGCCGTAGCCTTGTTGCCATTTTGTGATTGAACCATTTACGACGTTCGATTAACAGTACGTACAGGTATGGAGGTCAGTGTGACCACTTGTAATTTTTTTTTTCAAGATCAGTATTCAAGATCTTTCAAGATCTTTCAAGCCTATGTCAATCAGTACACGACCGAGTGTAAACTTAATAAAATACATGTACATTCACATATACTTTTACATATAATCTTGAAAGATCTTGAAAGATCTATCAAGCAGTGGCAACACTGATGGAGGTAGATACGGGCAACTCGTAAACTGTAAAATTATTAAATGACAATAATAAATGTTTATTATTATTATTATATTCATTATTATTATTATTGTATTCATGCCATAAAGAACGATATCACAATAAAGATGGGCATTGAGAAAACAAAAGTTATAACAATCACTATGGTCAAAGACCTGTCACCCCACATCAAATTGTGAAAATAACATTATACAATTTAAAATTTAAACATTAACATTGCACACTTTACTGATAAGACTTTATACATATTCTAAAAAACACGAAATAAAACAAGACAGGACAAACAACAAAACAAGACACGACACAATGCTCCATAAGTCAGGATACAAAATCAGACAACTAAACCAAACAAACAAAACAAGACAAGACAATGCACAACATGGGACAAAACATAAAACAAGAAAATATACTGCAAGACAACACAAAGGCAACAACAAAAAACAGCAGGTAATTAAACAAGAAAAAAAAATGAAAAATGAAAAAAAAAAAATGAAAAATGAAAAAATAAATGTAATAGTGCTAAAAACATGTTTAAAAACCTGTAAAAAAACACCAGTCAAAACCATTACCACATGCTGTGTGACCAGCAACTTAGTGACCAGCCCGTTGATCTTTGGATACATAGCGCAATTTATTATAACCCTATGTAACACTCCTGACCACCAAACACTAAGCTTCTATGTTCCACCTCGTTCGCCTTATCGATAGGTCAGACAGGATCGGCAGTAGGAGTTCCGCTATCTTTCCGTTTCGACTTCCGAAATTTGAAATGGTGCCTTAGCTGTCGAAATTACGTGCCTTTTAATATACATTGTGCATTTAAAACAAATAATTAACATGTTTTTCCAAGGTTGATTTTGGTTAATTTATTTATGGGATGTAGTTAGTGTCACGTCGCTGTTATGTAGAACTGCATGTTTTACGACAGACCTAAAACAGACATCAATCTCAGTGAGTTTACGGGTTAATTGCTGTAATTATAGTTATTTTAATCCTAAGACAGAAGTTTATAAGTACATCTATGTGTGCCCTTCTTCAACTCGTTATCAACCACCCTCATTTCCCACCCGCCCGCTTTTAGTTGGTTTCTCGGTATCTTGGTTTCTTCCATAACTAGTGACTTCCATAAGCACACGTGTGATAACTGTGATGTTAACACGTCAACACGTCTCAGTCATCTACTGTTACACTGTAATTGTAAACAATAACATTTCTGGCAGTTTGGACTCAAGTACTATAATTTTAACGGGACGAACTGTGCCCGCCCGCTTATTATTTTTAAACCGCAGCGAAGGTTTGTTTGTCGTAACACTGGCAATTCCAGTCTTGAAAGGAGACTCACGAATACGAAGTATGTCCTCATTAGGGTACCCTATTTCTTAAAAGTTTGTGCAAAGTGTAGCATTCAAAATGATGATACACATTATGTCATTTTCTGATTATATTTTGAAGAAAATGTAAGATCCAATCAATATTGTTTTGAAAAAATTAGATTTGTGGCCACATGTATGTATGTACTGATAAATAAACAAAATGAAATGAAACTATTGTTTATGAAGTATAATTCACAAGCTGGCTGTGTTCATTAGGACGGATCCATCCAGGATTTTCAAAAAGGAAGCCGGTCAAGGGCACTTAACCACCCCCCCCCCCCCCCCCCCCCCCCCCCCCCCGCTACCCAACCCAACCCACCCTACCCCTTTTTTTGGCATGTTTATAGTCAATGGCAACCCGTCATATCAAGAGGCAAAATGTATTACCACAAGTAACTGCATTAATTATAAAATTCAAACAATAATGAAGTTGATGCACCAAGGTAATTTCACCTTCCTTTCTTCACAAAAAGAAAAAGTAAAAACCCCAACAAAACCCAGATGGATTGAAAAATTTATTTGTGAATAACGCTGATACTGGTAATAGTTTTCGAAATTAGTACGATTGAATGTACATGTACACCCTATCCGCACCCCTAGCCCCCCACAACCCCTTCCTTGCCATTGATTGTTGTTTTTTTGTTTTGTTTTAATAATCATTACAGTATCCCTTCGAAACTTGTTTCTTCCAATCAACTTGTTTCAAATGTTTATTTTGCCCTAGTGTAATTATTTTCTTTTACCTTATTGCCCTGTTCAGTATGTTTTGTTTTATTAATTTGTTTTTTGTGTACACTGACTTTGTATTTGTTGTGGTTTCATGGCCGAATAGATAATAAATACTAAAAATGTACGTGTGTTAATATCGCGCGTCTTGCGCCCTCAGCGCTGCAACTAGCCTACGTATTCGTAGTCTTGTTACAAGGCCGTAATATAAAGTGAACCCTTCGCTGCGGTGTAACAAAAATATATGCTGCCCGCCCTTTTCAACTTGTTATACATCACCCTCATTTCACCCGCATGCTTTTGGTTTCTTAGGCACAGAATTGATTGAACACCCAGTCCGCTGGTTCATGTTGCCAAGAACTTATACCAACGTATACCGGAGTTGATATGTTGCGACGATGATGCGCAGCGGCGTCCCACTCTAGGAAAGCCTCCTCCTGTCCTCCTTTGCCGACGGTCACCACGCCCTGTTTGTACTCTACCCAGAAGGGGCGACGTTCAGTGCCAGTGACGATATATGCCTCGTTGTATTGTGAACGCCCACCAAACAGCATTTGAGGGCATTCGGTTGAGGGTGGGTCAGATAAGTAACAGCCAAGAATAGCCGACAATGCGTTCCCGTCCCAGCCACCTAGGACTTTAAAAAAAAAGGGGGGTTTCGATGTTATGAAAGGTCACGATGCCTCGATGTGAGTCTGAACGCCCATCCAACAACTCATGGCATTCTGGTGAGTCATTGTTGAAACAGGCCCGGGTGACCGACTTCACTTCTGTCCAGCCCAGCCGTCAATAGCTGAATGTTGAAAGAGTTTTAAACAACATTTTCGGTGTTGTTATGAAGCCCAGCTATGTCTCTGTGATTTTCCAACCTGGTAATGATTATTAGTCCGGGCAAAATACATAATTTTGTTTTGTTGACCTCAAACAAATTGCAACAAATTGTTTTTTCCCACAGTGCACTTCTAAAAGGTCCCTATAGAATTACATACTAAAAGTCTACAAAAATCCAAGTGGTGGAAATATGTATAATTTGCATAAATCGTTAATCCCTGCCGTGTAATATGTTTATTCCCATATTTGGGTATATATTTTATTTGTATTTTTTGAAAAGTTTATTTTGGCGATTATACTTACACATCCTAACTTCAATAACATTTTCTAAAGCATGTAAGTGACTAAATAATTATGAAAATATAGTAATGGTCCAAAATGACTACAATACCCTATAATTTGCACGCATTTACCGTGTCACCAAATATCATCAAGTAGTCAGTAATGACGTGCTTCAAATTCACCAAGTTGCTTACTGGCACATTTATCCTATTAAAGCCTTATGGAAAATCATATGAACAATGATAACATTGTGATATTTAGCCCAGCAAACAAAAACTGGGAAAAAGTGGTGTCTCCCTAAATTGGGCTAACAAGTAGGTGAAGGGTTGCCTAAGGTGAGAGACTTGAACAAGTTCAAGGAAACCCCCCCAAATTTAAGATTGTTGTTGCTTACAATAATCCTATCTACGTTAAAATGTATTTTGGGGATTTCCTTGAACTTGTTCAAGTCTCCCACGTTAGGCAACCCTTTAACTACTTTTTAGCCCAATTTAATAGACACACCATTTTTTCCCCGTTTTTGTTTGCTGGGCTAAATATCACAATGTTATCATTGTTCATAGCCAGTAAGCAACTTGGTGAATTTGAAGCTCACCAATACTGACTACTTGATGATATCTGGAGACAGTGTAATGTGCGCACATTTATAGGGTCACGAAGTTGTCAATTTGGATAATTACTATGTTCTCATAATTATTCAGTCACTTATATGCTTTAGCGAATGTTATTGAAGTAAGGATATGTAAGTAGAATCACCAAAATAAACTTTTCAAAAAATAAAAAATATATATATACCCAAATAATTTATGGGAATAAATATATTACGCGGCAGGGATTAACGATTTATGCAAATTAGTCATATTTCCACCACTTGGATTTTCGTAGACTTTTAGTATGTAATTCTAGGGACCTTATAGTGCATTGTGGTGGAAAAAAAATTGTTGCAATTTGTTTGAGGTCAAAACTTATTTTTCCTGGACTATATAGGCTTTTCCAAGTTACAGGAAAGCCTTTGTTTTCAATAAGATTATATTATTGCACCCCCACTTCTGGCCTAGTAAAACAAAGTTATATCCCGATAAAACTTAACTGGGGTAAAATACCCCATTAATATCTCGTGTCTCGAAGAGAAACGCGACGGGATCGACATCAGGGGTCACGTGACGTCATCTTAAAGGCGTATATATTTAGGTCCTATATCTAGAGAACAGTGGGTCCGATTGGTTCAAACTTGGTATGAAGGTAGACCGGGGTGTGTTATAGACGAAAACTGAAGTGACGTCACGATGGCGTCATCGTACGATTTATATGAATTATTCAATTGTGTACCTTTATGTTGTAAGCATGTTACGTGTTAAATATAGGCCACGTTGCCGTGTTCGGTTCAGTTGGTCCGTGGAACGTGAACCGTCGACAACGTTCACCATGCCGCTTCACTTATTATGTTGTAAGATACACCATTGGTAATTGCTTGAAAAACGGCGTTCGTTTACAACCGGACGGCGATCGCCATCTTTTTTAAATTAAATTAGATTTTTCGGAACAATTACAGGATATCTAGCGCAATCATTTTGCTGAATGCCTAAAATCATTATTTACTTTCAAATAAGTAAGATATTTCTTAATAATTCGGTAGTCGATATCTGCAAATGGCGTATCCTATTATGTTCTTCAGTTGTAGTTTCATGAATAAATTATTCAGACCCGACTAACGTTTCACAGGTCTCCTTTTTTTGATTATCGTTTGCAATTGGTCCCGGTACGGTATCTCAATAAATGATATCTCATCAACGGAGCCTGCTAAATTCAACATTCCTTTGGTAATTGTGTCAAGTGTTTAACGCCATGATGACGTCATAAAAATGCAATTTTTTGGATCGTAACACATTGGCAAAGCTTTGGTAAAAACAGTGGTGCTTTTGTCCACCGTGTAAAATCCGTGGCATTTTTTGTATTTAAGGTACACATTCACGTGGACTTGGGCATTAAGCATATTGAACGCAAATAAGTTTCCAAGGCTTGACAAAACGAAATAAAAGTTGCACCCCTCCATCCCATTTCTGCTTCATTAAGAGTATGAGTAAACCGAATTAAACAATATTTAATTCAAATTGTCAATCAACCTATTAAGGCATAAAAAAAAATGTTATGTTGGCGTAACGGGCCCCCAAAAATAGGGTAGGTAGGTCAGGATTTTTTTTTTTTTTTGGTTTTTCCCTCTCAGCAATGAAAATGATATGTTTTCTAATTGTTTCAGCCGGTAGTGATACACGATAGCGTGTCCAGGTTCAATATATACACAATCCACACACACAACAATGAGAAACGGTCAGAAATGGTTTCAAACGTATTTATAACTAGATTTATATAGATTTTAATCATTAAATTTCGTCCCTTGAAAAAAATAATATCCAGGGTCGGCCGTATTTTTAGGGTCGGTCGGGTTACGCCAACATAACATTTTTGTTTATGCCTAAGTCTGTACCAATTATTATTGTCGAACCGCTTGGGATTGTTTATTTGGAAACTTCCTAACTGGAATAAACCCCGCGACATGAGTAACCAAACAATAGCTCACTGACACTCACTTATTGAGGCAAAGACGGACGCTTCTGTATTTTCCTCCGCCAGACTTATTGTGGCATCATGGACTGTCTTCACATCGAAGTCCAACCGGAAAGGCGCCCTCTGCGGCTGCAAGATGAACGTGACACCTTTAGGGTCGGATGCCTCCAAAGTGAACGAGCAAGCTGTGTGACACCCCAAGATATAAATACAAAAATGACCAGTTAAACCGAATTATATCAAAGGACCTTTCAAATAGAGGTGATTATTTTTTCTTATTGATTTATTTATTTAGGTTATTTATTCATACCACGTGATAATGATGGACGGTTAAGCAAATACGTTTTTGTGTTTACGGTTATTGTGTTTACGGAAAACATGTCTAGACACGCCGTTATATATTGACCCTAATGCACATGCACAGTGCACAGTGCACATGTGCACATGCACAATATAGAAGAAAATACATTTTATATGCTTCAATACAATGACCTCTACTGACCATTAGTTGACTATTGGACAAATTAATTAGATCAAGGCGCTGTGGGAAAGGCATTTCGTTATTTTGAAACAAATGACCCCTATGTACATTGTACATAATGTATGAGTGTACTTGTGTACATTGACAAGTTTTGCGTAACACAATAACCCTCAGGTCTGCACGTATTTGCTTAACCGTCCATCATTATCACGTGGTATGAATAATGCATATATTACAATAGTCTGACCGCGCCCCAATGAGCCAACTCATCAAAGACCTTCGTGTGAGTCCAGTTCGGGGTGATAGCGCGCTGGGTTGGCCCAAGACCACTGCATTCGACAGTGCGCCCGCTAACGACACGATTTATATATTTCCATCAGCTCCGTTGATCACGCAATAATCTTTGCAAATTGCTTAAATGGTGCTTGAGCTTTTCATGCAAATTAGACCATTCAACTACCATTCAACGGTCGCGCTGGCCTGATGAGTTGCAAATCTAATTAGCGCTGCTTCACTGCGTGAAAAGAATACGCAACGTACACGATCGATTAAACGCATTCGTCTTTGGCAAACATTATATTGCCCTATGTTGGCGGTCTCCCAAATTGTCAGTATTTTTTCGAGGGCGCTAGTCAGAATTTATAAACACTAGAATTCCGTGTGGCCAGGGATCACGCCCAATTTTACGATACAACCTGGGAAGCGACATTGTAAGGATCACTCAATAAGAATACGGCTTTTTATCTTGTAATACACAAATAAAACACAAGGGAAACTGACTAAATTTATAACCATTATTTTCGGTTTTGAATCTTTTTAAAGGGTTGTTATGGTAAAATACAAGTGCGAAAAAGCCCTATGTTTTGCTCTTCAAACTGACACAGCTCTAAGGAAGCGCCACAACGTAGCACTTTGGATACACTTGCAGGCAATAAAGCTGTGTTTTTTTAGGGGTGACATGCTTAAAGGGGCTGTTTGGGTCTTTAGAAATAATGCTTTAGTTGGGTTCTGTATAAATATTGTTTCAGTTCGCAACAAGTATCTTTATATATACCACTAATAAAATGTAATAAAATCAGAAAATAGAATGTAAGAAATGCTGTGAAGGGGGTTAGTCTAGATTGTCGCCCCTCAAAAATGCTGCTTATTTAGTAGGAGTAATTCACAGGCCTACAACTCACTCTTATGATTTAAAAAGGGCGCCAGATTCATACAAGTACAATTTGTGTGTGTATATTACTTTAAACTGAAGGAAAAGCTCAAATTTCATTTTCTCAGATTTTGGGGGAAATGACCATTTGTGATGCAGTACTGTAAGGAAGATCTCCCAAAACTTTCTCACCAGATATGGAAAGACAAATGTTGGCTCTAATTAAATCCAAACATGAAATATTCTAAGACCCCTGGCAAGTTAACTTTTTAAGGAACAAAAATAAGTTCTAAAAACATGCTTTAACGCATGTTCTAAAAATCGCATAAGGGTGACATTTAAAACATTTAACAATTTGTTCAAGTAAAGGCAAGGATGATACTTTGTAATAGTTGATTTCGTGATATCATTTTGCATTTTGGTTGCATAAAGGGGCTGTTGGGTTCTGTATAAATAATGCTTTAGTTGGGTTCTGTAGAAATAATGTTTTAGATCATTGTTTTCTATTTTTATATGCCACTAATAAAATGTTATCAGAAAATAGTATGTAAGAAATGTTGTGGAGGGTTAGTCTAGATTGTCGCCGTCAAAATTGCTGCTTTTTCAATAGGAGTAATTCACAGGCCTACATCTCACTCTTATGATTTGAAAAAGGCGCCAGATTCATAAAAATATTCTTGTTTCTGTGTATTATTACTTCAAACTGAAAAAAAAGTTCAAATTTCATTTTTTTAGTTTTCTGGGAAAATGACAATTTTTGATGCAGTACTGCCTTAAGAGGATACAATCCCCCCCAAAATCCCCCAAATTACAAGGAAAATATTCTGAGCCCCCTGGCAAGTTGACTTTTTGAGAGACAATTATAGGTAAAAAATTACAATTTTACAAGTTCTAAAAACATGCTTTAACGCAAGTTCTAAAAATCGCATAAGGATGAAATTTAAAACATTCAATTGTTTTCTCAAGCAAGGGCAAGGATGATACTTTGTAATGATATAGTTGATTTTGTGATAAAATTTGTATTTTGGCTGGGTGAATTTATTTTTAAGCCCAAAAAATGTTTTTGCGGCCCCAAAACTGGCAAACAATTCCCCCAAACGGCCTGTTTCCATGGCATCAGGCCATAGAAAAAACAAATATTTCAATTTTGGTCACTTGATTACCAAGTCCTTTCACGCACGCACTTCTAATCCAATTTATTGTGTCTGAGCATAGAGCTTTGGCCTGACCAACTAACTCCTATCAATTGTAGTGACCGCAACTTATGCGCATAATAATGCTGAATTGTACGTACAATCCAGCAAGTTGCAACAAACTATATGATTGTAATCCTACCTATACATGGCCACACTAGACACAAAGTAGTACTATCGTATTCGTTTATATATCTATATTCCCTCTAATAAAATCCGAATCGTGGCAAATCTATCTGCCGCCTCCCACGTACGTTTCTCGACCCACGAGTTTAAATAGACACCTACGGATTTTTCCAACGAAATGCATCAGGTCGACCTGTTATTTTTAACCTATAGATCGGTTAAAACAAGAATACAAGTACGCGCTGACCGTCGTGGATTTGGCGACTTGATATAAAGAGACCAAACCGCTCACCAACAAGACGAGTACCCAATAAGTCGCCGCTGCCTTGACTCGAGTTTACGGGTGGTCGGCCAAGTCGTCCTAACGAAGTCGAGAAAATTACTTTTCGAGATAATATATCGCCAAGTCGACTTACCAAAGTCGACATAAATACTACTAGATATATTATCTCGACAAGTAATTAACATCAAACATTAAAAAAAATTGAGTCTACGTTTACATTGATATAATATTGATATTCAGATTTAAATAATTGTAAAAAAAACAAAACTATGTGGCATCGCGTACACACTACTAAATGACTCCAATCACATTTCTTGTTCAAAACAGATGTTGATAATTCCAATTTTGCATTATCTAAATCATATGTAACTCAACTATACAGAGTAAGCAGAAAAGAGTTAAACAAAAAAGGAAATTTAGAAACAAAATGTGCATGGCAATAAATTTAAATTAGGGACAAAAAGGTTCCATTGCACATAAAGGTCAACCCTTGAGTAGGTGATAAGATGAAGCCCAATGTTTAAAATAATAGCAACTAACACTGGTTACCTCGCCTGTTAATTTGCATACGTTTTGAACAACGCTTGCAAACATATCATTGTATAAATCTTGTTAGAGTCTTTTTCAATTTTGAGTGTGCTATATGCTACTTCACCATTGTGAATTTGTAATCGCAAGTTCAACCTATTTTTAAGTGGTAGGATAACTTACATTTGGTGTCGTCCAGATTGCCTCGTTTACCACGGCACTCGGTTCTGAAAGCCGCGAAAGCCTTGTCACGAAGCGTGGTCAGATTATCACCGGCAGCAGCCTTGATCATGGCGCTACACATCTTCCCTCGTACGGGTTGCAAAGAGAGGGAACTAAGAAACCCAAAAGCTAAAACCAACACCAACATTTCACGCTGGTATTTCATTTCCAGCCAGCAGTTCTTCACTTTGGTATCTGCGGCAAAACGGGAACCGCACACCTCCCTGGTACGATGAGCTCATTATCCCTATCAATCGCACGCGTGCGACCTGGATTCAATGAAAGACAAAACATTGGTTGCTAGTAGTGCTCAAGGTCTAATCAGGATATTTTCCCAATTTGTAATGGGATTTCGGCCAATCAGAACGCAGCATTTACCCCCGCTGACTTGACCGTCAGTGGCATAAAATTTACCTCGGGTGTTATGGGTGTGGAGGGTAAGGGTTCGCGTAAATGCAAATAAAATAAAAGAGCGTACCATTTTGTATGTATGTTTTTGTCAATGTGATGTACTATAAGTATACAGTACGCGGTATGGTACGTAATGGTATAGTATTGTATTGTGCCTAGCTCGCTGCACCAACCGCAATAAGATGAGATGGCAGGATTCAGGTGATGAAGGACAGTAAGCAGCGGAAGAAGGATGTGAAAAAAAATTTAATTTGACATCTCCCTCCTTCTAGACAATGTGCCCTCTGACGTCACGTGTTTATAACTGTAATCAAATATGCCCGGCAGTATGCGCACACATCGTGTTTTACATACAAGTTGCTTAAAGAGTGACGTCGCAGGTCAGATCGCCTTTGAATTATGTGATCTCTGATGTCATATCTTAACCAAATTTATGTAAAACATGATGCGTGCGCATACTGTCAGGCACTTTTGAATACAGATGTAAACAGAGGGCACGTCGTCTATACCCAGCACAGTATGAGACCTATAGGGACCCCCCTTCCCTCCCCCGTCCTCTTAGTCCCCCATACCTATATACTATTTAGACTATTGTTACCTAAAGCACGCCACCTCCAAACCTAAACAGAATTCCTGGGGGTGTCCCTCCGTTTTATACCTTGCTTCATATTCTCCCTCTCGGAACTCGGTGGTTGGTAAATGAACTTTCATTAGATGGCGTGAGAAGGAGTGAGGGAACTAATTTCATGCCAGTGTAAATTATAGTAGATGAAGATTCCAGGATCGATATTCATAAAATCCTGCTATAAAGTCTAGTTGGCTGCTAAAATAGTCCCGAGTTAACAGCTAAGCCTAGTTGGAAGCTAACTGATAATCATAAAACTTTGCTAAGCTTAAGTTGACTGCTAACGTTAGAATTGATCTGGAGTGTCTCTAAGTCACTATAGTTGGCAACTATAGTTGGGACCGCAATGGAAATAAGTTTTGTAAAACTGTTTTGCGTTATCCCTGCTTTTTCCATTATATGTTTTTATAACACACCTCTTGGTAGTTCTGTATTCTGGTTGGCTGAAACACGGTCACGTGGGGTTAACTATTATAGGCTAGTGCATAAGATTCGCGCCACCGTGAATTTGCGTGAAATAGTTCCCGAAGCGGGCAATAGACTTAACATTTGTGACTGGTTGTAGCGCCCTCAATAGGTTTGCCAGGCTCACCCTAATATGAAAAATGGCGGCGTCTGGAACTTTTGGACCAAGGTGTGTTATAAAACACATATGGACTGGCATGATTCGGTCACTAGAGCACGTCTATCTCCCCTCGGGCCTGTGAGTGACCAAAGGGGGGACCTATTTCTCTCGGCCTTTGGCCTTGGGAAATAGGTCTCCCTTTTGGTCACTCACAGTTCCTCGGGGGAATAGACGTGCTCTAGTGACCTCATTGCCAGTCCATATGTGTATAATATTTCCCTTTTTATTCTGTAGTAAAATCTGTATCAATATTGTGGAAATTGCGAATAAATCAAATTAAATCAAATCAACTAATTAATTTGTTACGGGATATTTTACATTGGACAACATGGTTCTTGGATTCAGATTTGAGTTTTTTTAAGAGCCTATTTTTTAGGTTTACCAATGCAGCATTTATTATATAGGGATTATTGACACTAAATAATACAAATAGAGAAAGTATATTATAACGTTGTTTTATTGACATAATTTCTTTCTGAAACACCGTGTTTTGATTAGTCTGTGTATGTTTTTTTTTCAAAATATATATTTTTTTTAAATACAATAGTTTTTCTGAAACTATTTGTCTTTAATCATTAATGTCTTCCTTGTTATCTTGATGAGTATCATTATCTTTCAGATGTAGGTAACTTTAAAACAATTCTTGTAGTTGTTGGAAAAGATTCACTTGACTACCCAGAGAGTCTCCCTGTCGGCTTTTTCTTTGACTTGATCTTCGCCCATACTCCGGTCGACGTACTTTTCATATTTTTCACCCCGCATCTCCTCGGTGCCTTCTTTGGCCTCTTCGAACAAGTCTAGATAGGCAGCATTATCTTTCAACTCAAAACTACACTTTCAACATATAAACAATTAGTCAATTTGACTAATTTATCTTAGTTTAACATGGTGCCTCATACGACTAATTCAATGTTAAGTCATACGACTAAAAAACTGCAATGACTAACTCTAATTATTGGTCAAAATTAAGACTAATTTACCTTGGTTTTGTGACTAAATTCAACGGTGCCTCATACGACTCATGCGATTGCCAGCGTATCAACTATTTTAACGCGCTACTCACGTGTTGGCCTAAAACGTTCTGGTGTGACAGGGCCATAACCAGCGTGTCGCCAGCGTGTCGCCAGCGTACGCCAGTATGTGAGTAGCGGGTTGGTAACGATCGTCTAGCGTGTTCGACGCGTGAGTAACAAACCTCCAACGCGCCGCCAGCGCGTGCCGTCACACGCTGGCAAACGTTAATTTTTTAGATATGTTGAACAAAATATGTTTTCCTCTGCGCGTGACAGCGTGTCCCAGCGTGTGAGTAACGCGCTCAGCGTGTTGCTAACGCTGGCCTAGCGTTGGTCAGCGTTTGCCAGCGTGTTGCCAAAATTCCAACACGCTACTCACGCGTTGGCCTAAAACGTTCTGTTGTGACAGGGCCATAATGCACGAAGTTCATGTGGCGCACGCTGCATGTAACCGAACGCCCTCTTTCGCCAGTTTGGTGAGTACCTTGCCAATTAGCTCCTGGAAAAATATTCGCGACAAAATTCACGACTGGTCGTAAACAAATTTACGACTGGTCGTGAATTTATTCGCGACTAGTCGCAAAAATATTCATGGCCAGTCGTGAATTATTCACGACTAGTCGCAAAAATATTCATGACCATGCAGTCGTGAATTATTCACGACTAGTGTCAAAAATATTCATGACCAGTCGCAAAAATATTCGCAAAAATATTCACAACCATTCCCGAATAAATTCACGACTAGTCGCTAATAATTTCACGACTAGTCGCGAACAAATTCACGACTATTTATAAATTAGCCCTGGTATGGACCTCTATTCTGTGGTATTGATATCGAACCCTGGTTTGAGGCTAGCATGCTGGGCATGGGCGCTGTGTGTTTTGTGCTGCATGGACAGATCATAAAAAAAGGATGAACAGAGATCGAGACGGATCGGAAAAATCAGCTATAGCGGCCGCTCGCTTGTTCAGGGAACAATTAAGCTTAATAGCCTTGGTCAAGGCTAAACGAATGCATGATAAAATATCCTAATTAAACGAGTGAAAAAAAGTTTAATTATGATTCTACCGATCCATTACCGAAATGAGGTGTCAGGTTGAATTGCACTGTCTGTATTTGAGGAACGCACCAAGACAAAGAAAGCGCTTGGTGCGCCTTAGTATTATTATAAGGAACCCGGGGGGGCGGAGGGTGGGGGGGGGGGGGCGGAGGAGGGGGGGCCTTTGAGGCTGTGATTGCGAAACGCAGTGGTACCGTCCATTCTCAAAATAGGGGGAAACAATTTTCTCACACGAAAAATAAAGAGTTGTTTGCATCTAATCTTAACATCTCGTCTTTTGTAGTTGTAAAACGTTGTTGTTTACCTTAATTGTTATCATCCAGTGACAAAAATTGTATTGAAAATGAAAAAAGCAGTCGAAAAAAATTAAACGTTGATGCACGTGGAGATTGTGCACAAATACTCAAACGACGTTAACAAATAACTCCCCTAAAAAGGGCAATAATAATCGATAAATTGTGAAAAATCGTGCTTCGAACCCACTAATTTTTTTCCATGGATACGTTAAAGAAGGATGTAGAAGTGATATACTGAATTTAAAAAAATCTGCCTGTGAACCCCTTGCTTTTTATCGTGTTGTTTTCGAACGAAAATGGCAGAAAATGACATCTCCCCAAAATAAATCCGTGTGGATCGTGCCTGTGTACCTGGCTTTGCGGACGTTGTATAAATCACGGAATTCGGGGAGCGATGCACGGAGCAAATTTGTACGTGTTTCAATGGTGCGCTTCGAGGTAGCGATCTATACGTATTTACTGTGTGAGATGTGCGGCTCATGAGCGTGGAAGAATTGCCCAGGGGAACCTTGCCCACTCAACCGTCAGTGTTTAAAGCAATACACATTACACTATCCCTGGCACCGTCATAAGGGTGGGCGAACATAGGCTTGATGTAATATAAGATATTAAAACAAGGGAGGGTAGATAGCTGACTCCTCATTTCGGTAATGGATCGCTAGAATCATAATTAAACTTTTTTTTCACTCGTTTAATTAGGATATTTTATCATGCATTCGTTTAGCCTTAACCAAGGCTATTAAGCTATTAGAGCGGCCGCTATACCCCGTATAAGCTTCAGACAGTGACAAATGTGGCACACTGCGGACAAAATTGGCTAATAAGCTTTCTTGTTCGTTTATATTGATCAATAATTATATATTACAGTTTGCACACGGAATTCGATTTGGCTGTTATTTGACCAGTGTATATTGGTGAAAATGCGGCATTACAATGTATACAGTAATACATTCTAATTTGTATTTTTTTTACGAGGTATCTGTATATTTACTTGTCTAGGACGGAATTTGCAAAGAGGGTTGTGGAGTTTTCTATTTGCTTCCATTATAAAACTTGCAAATGTATTACCTCCATGGATAAATTAACTAGCAAGGTCTCGACGCTATGATTAGCACGGTATGGCTAGATGCGCGCCAGGCAGGTTCAGGTTGTCTTTTGCGAATAATAATAATAATAATAATAATAATAATAATAATACAAGCATTTGTAAAGCGCCATCTATCTATGTAGACATATTCCGAGGCGCTTTAAGAAAAGTTACTGTACAATAATAATTAATTTCCAAGTCACTTGAAACAAAACAAGCATTCTAATTATAAGTTGAGTTAAACATGAATGTTTTAAGAAGGCATTTGAAGGTTTGTAAAGATTGACAGCTACGAATTTCCTGAGGCAAAGAGTTCCATAGAGTGGGGGCCGAGACTGAGAAGGCTTGGTCACCATACAATGTTCTAGTTCTTGGTATCACAAGAAGATGTTTGCCAGATGACCTTAGGTGGCGATGAGGGGAATACTGGGTGAGGAGATCCTGCAGATATGTTGGTGCACTGTCATTGAGGGCTTTCCATGTAATTAGCATTAATTTGAAGGCAACCCTCTGTTTGACTGGAAGCCAGTGACGATTTCTCAGGACTGGAGTAATGTGTTCAAATTTCCGTGTTCGGGATAAGACACGAGCCGCAGTGTTTTGTACACGTTGAAGTTTGCGCATGAGAGTGTTGGTGATTCCAAACAAAAGTGAGTTGCCATTATCCAACCTAGATGTCACGAGAGCATGGATAAGGATGGCAGCTGACTCATCAGTCAAGATTCGGCGGATGCTGTTGATGTTTCTAATGTGGTAATATGACGTTTGACAAACTTTCTTGACATGTGATTCCATTGACATCGTTCTGTCAAACATGACGCCAAGATTACGTGCAATCGTAGAAGGTCCAATATTTGAAGTCCCAATTTGCATCTGGTTGTAGCTGATTTTATCCTGGCTACGTTTGGAAGTGATAATTAGAAGTTCGGTCTTGTCGAATAACACCAATGTCCGGCCTCGCTCTCTTGCTGCGAGGGGAGACCTCGCTGAGAGGGCTTCATGTGCGTAGAGAAATTAAACGGATGCGGATCGCAAACTTGGGTTCCATGGATTGATAACCCTTTTTTGTCAGTATTATATTATGCAAAAAAATTAGACACAGCAGATCCTCCGATCCGATCTTTCTCCTTTCTTTTTCTCCCACCTCCCCACCCCCCCCCCCCTGTTTCTTTTTTAAAACTCATTTTACCAGGGGGGGGGGGGGGGGGGGCGTGCCCCCGCGGCCCTTCTGGATTCGCGCCTGAGTGTGTATTTTTCCACTTTGGCATATTTGGCCATTGACTTTAATTTAGTTTTGTGAAGAAAAGGTCAGAGTAAATGAGATCTGATTCATGGATTGAATTTATTAACTGGTCTACAACAGGTTTTTAATTATAGGAGTGGGCTTATTTCAGGACTTTTTTTTCAAAATAATATTTTTTTAAAGGTTAATGTCGGGCGTGTTTCGTAGGGTCGAGCGGGGACGATCAGCAACTTTTTTATCTGGCCTAATGTACCCGTGTGTATAATAGCAAGCTGAAACCGTTTGTACGCGGTACTAGTGACACCGCACACATTTAGATCTCGTGATTTGACAATAATTTACAGGAAAATATATACATAGAAAGTTCAAGCTATTTAAAAATTGTCATAATATAATCTGTCAGGCCTGATGTCACGTTGTAAATAATTTGTTTATTCACATTGTATTTATTCATGACAATGTTATTTGGTTAGTTTGTATATATTCGGTCCGCTTTTTAGACCGAAGGAAGTGTGCTTTGTAATTGTTTTACGCTCGAATAAACCATACGCACATACCGTATCCTTTGTTGTTTGTTGAGCCATGGTATACGCGTGAGTGAACGGACGAGTGTTGTAATGGTTGTGAATAGCAAATCGTAAAACGGGCGCGTTGCTTAACGGGAGAAATTTCAAATCTGCTTGAGCGGTTGCGAGACCAACCGTCAGGTTTCGGCTGCTGCGAAAATTGTATTTTGAGGGCACGGTTTGCCTCTGTTTTTACCATGGCTCGTGGGCCAGGATTTTGGCCGTAGACGACAGTTGAGTTAGTGAGTGACCACATGTGTGCTAGTAGGGTTCTTGCGTTTTAGACCGTCAATAACCGTCGTACGCAAGCCTAGCCAATCAGCACTTGCGAGTGTTCATGAGGTCAGCGTGCTTGCGTTCCATCCAATGAACTGTCGGCACTGTACCTTAGCTTGTTGTTATTCGTAATAAGGCCTGGCATACGATATACATGATTATTCTAATTATTAGTATATACACGCCCTCCTCTTGCTGGCGACTGACTTGTGTACAATGGCGCTTACAATGACGCCCGGCCCGCTTCTATTGTTAAAAGGTTCAATGGGATACGTATGTACCATACATGGCGGGAATTTCAATGGGGTATTTTCAACATGCGGGTTGTAATGCAGGGAACACACAGGCCTGGTAATCACTTACACAAAGTACATAAACCAGGTTCCAGAGGGGGTGTTTATGAATATTAGTGCCGTCCACGCAAAAAACCTTTTTTTTCATTTATACCGTCAGACGTACCAAAACGCGGATGCCTTAAACTGGTGTATTCCATTTCCACCCCAGAGATAGAAAATGGGTATATTAACTCTCACATCAGAACCCATAAACGTGCACCGTGACCCACCCCCAAGCATAACGTAAAATGGGCAACTTTGTCATGCTGGGTAACTTTGGCCACTACATGCAAAAAACAACCTTTTGTTGATGATTTTACTTGTATTTTTGGACATGGTTTTTATTATTTATGTAAATGATCAAAAAAAGAGTGGAAAAATAACATCAAACTGGATTTTATGTGATATTTTAGAAATGTTTTTCCCCAAACGATCTGACCAAAGTTACCCTAACCCTGAATTTCCTTTAATGAGTATAAAACGTACAATACGCTTCCGGAAACTTATTTAACTCATTGTGTGTAACGAGGGCAATCGTCAATTTTAGCTTTTCAGAAAATTCTGGGGTGTTTGAGGAATCAAATCGATTTTTTTTTTTTTTTTGTGCAAACGGATTTTATTTACGGTCAAAAAATGTTTGTTGGCTCAAACCCAACTCTATTGTAAAACATAACACGGAAAATATAACATTATTGTTTAATATGCAAAAATATATTGTAAATTGTCTGAAAATATTGACCAAGGTTTCCCATTTTACGGTACAATGTCCACCACACTGACACTGCGTGAGCAACGAGCAGTCGTTCGTGTTCCCTGCAATTGAAATGGTTTGATCCTGACAACCTGCATGTTGAAAATACTATTGAAATTCCCGCCACGTACGTATCCCATTGTACCTAGCCTTGTAACAATAGAAGCAGGGATCAGTCCTTGCAAACGCCATTGTCCATGTACATATCTGGCGTGTCGGTCACGCGACCAGCGGGGGGAGGGTGTGTCTACTAATGATTATAATAATCATGCAGATCGTGTGCCAGACCTTATTATGAATAACAATAAGCTACGGTACAGTCCCGATAGTTCATTGGATGGAACGCAAGCACCGCTGACCTCACGAACACTCGCATGTGCTGATTGGCTAGTCTTGCGTACAACGGTAATTTACGGTCTAAAACGCACGAACTCTAGTCGTACGGACCAGCAGCCTCTAAACGCCCGTTGACCGGAGCTGTTGGTTCATGGCCGGCTGATGAAGACGATGCCCAAGTGGATCTCTGGAGAGCCTTTGGGACCCAAGTACGTGTGCCGGAGAGCGCCGATCACAGACGGCAGGACCTCCACCAAGTGACCAAGACCCAGCGTCAGGACACTTGTCATACCGGTAGCAACAATGCGCAAACAATGGTGGGCCCACTTAAATTATGTAATTACATTTGTATTATGAAATCCAGACATAATGGTTCAATCGTAAGGTTTGTTTAGGAACCAAGATTTGGGTAACTAGTGTTAACTAGTGAATTGTGGAATTAAGACGATTTTAAGAATATTCACTGATTTGTGCTAATTGTGATTTTGATTGAAGCATTTCACTTCAGTGAAAACAAATCTGAAGTCACTCAGATTTAAGGGTGTGATTTCGAAGCATGGAAATGGTCTGACGAGACCTTAGTGTACATCGAAATTGGTGTGCATCGACAGTAAATTGTGTACTCGTGTATTTATATATTAATTGGTTTTGTTAGGGGTCTTAAACATTTGATCATTACTGTTTAATTTATAATTAAATTAATTGTTCAGAATCTAATTGGATGTGTCTTGTCTTGTTTCTTTCCGAGTTGCACATTTGCCCTGGGAAGGGTGACAAACGGCCCGAGAACTGTTTTGTTTCGCTTCGCATTTTCAGGCGTGCGTTACATAATCCTTGTCTAGTATTTGTGAAAATCCCAGGGTGGCAAACCTATTAAGTCACATCGATTTAAAAGAATCTTGACTGGTAGTCGAATGGCCAAGTGGTTAAGCTCCTCGTCTGCGGATTCCATTGCCTGGGTTCTAGTCCCCGTTCTGGCCGACGTCATGTTTTCCTCAGTTTTAACGCGCGCGATTTCGCAATCTTATCTTTAAAAGAATTAATTTATCGTGCCCTTCGGGTTACATGAACATGGACAGGGAAGGAAGTGTGGTGGGCCGGGAATACTAACACCCAGAAGAGTCTTTTATGGGAGTCGTTCAATGAGTAAAGTCATGGGTCCGAACCACTGAATACTTGGTCAACACCACAAAACTTGTTTTTCTTCATTCTACACTGGAGCTATTACTCCAGCTTCCAAACCTAAGTCACATCGATTGGGAACAATGTTGACTGAAAAACATATACATTGCCACCCTACTCCCGAGTGTCGCGAGGCAGCGCCCTCTGTCTGATTTTGTGTTGTTTACTTTAAGCCCGCGTTTTGCTGGTGACTGCTATAATCTTGTGTGATATTTGTACAATAATAGGCTGTGTGCGTTTGTATACGGTAATCGTTACACGGCACTAATTTTGATCCTGTGATTTGATAAATTTCAGAAAAACTATGCATAGAAAGTTCAAGAAATTTAAAAACTGTCATAATCTATTTCTCGTCTAGTATTTGTGAAAATCCCAGGGTGGCATCGAAATTGTTTTAGAAATTACAGGTCAATATGCAAGCGGGGTGTGTTGGCTCTGATGTGTCGCTCCACGTTACAATACATTTGAATGTGGTGCAGGAGTTCCTCGACTTTTGGCGGGAAAACTACACATAGAAACTGTATGAGATTAACGTAGCATCTTCAGTGGATTCTATCCTCCAATTTGCCTAAAGCTTAGGGTGGCATCATAATCGGTTTAAAAATGAGAGGCATTTTCAAGAACATACCCCGTCCAGCAACACGTAATGTACCCGTATATACAGCAGGCTATGGCCGTTTGTACGCGGTACTAGTGACACCGCACACATTTTGATCCCGTGATTTGACGATAAATTACAGGGAAAATATGCATAGAAAGTTCAATAAATCTAAAATTCGTCAAAATCTAATCCTCATCTAGTATTTGTGAAAATCCCAGGGTGGCATCAAAATGGATTTGGAAATAACAGGTCAATTTTCATCTCAAAATATTTGTATTTATTCACTCTAACTCACAGGGGATAAATTGAAGACACTTGTTTACACGTGGCTTGGGCTTGCATGGATATATTAACCGATGATTTTGGCATGTACCTTGTGCCAATGTGTTACAATAGCCTATCGGGGGTACCGGCTTCGAGTTCATCAGTATAGCATGTCTTCAGTCATGGCGGCATCATCATGCGCCCCCACCATGCTCGACTTGGAGACAACATGTTATCAAACTTGATATTCCTTAAATGCAACAATTTCTAAGGTGTGCTAGTACAAGTGTGTATTTTTCCACTTTGGCTTATTTGGCCTTTGACTTTAATTTAGTTTTCATGTGAGAAAAGGTCAGAGTGAATGAGCTCTGATTCATGGGGTGAATTTGTTAACTGGTCCACAACGGGTTTTGATTGTACTTAAGTTTGTCATAAAATCATAGGAGTGGGCTTATTTCGGGACATTGTTTGTTTTGTTTTTTTAAGACTGTTTTTATAAAAAAATTCAAAATAAAAAATAAAACAGGTTTAATGTTGGGCGTGTTTCGTAGGGTCGGGCGGGGACGATCAGCAACTTTTTTTGTATTTGGTCTAATGCACCCGCGTGTATAATAGCAGGCTGTGGCCGTTTGTACGCGGTACTTGTGACACCGCACACATTTTGATTCCGTGATTTGACGATAAATTACAGGGAAAATATGCGTAGAAAGTTCCAGATATTTATACACCGTCATAATCTATTCCTCGTCTAGTATTTGTAAAAATCCCAGGGTCGCATCGAAATAGATTTGGAAATTACAGGTCAATTTGCAAGCTGGGTGTGTTGGCTCTGATGTGTCGCTCCACGTTACAATACATTTGAATGTGGTGATGGAGTTCCTCGACTTTTGGCGGGAAAACTACACATAGAAACATCTTCAGTGGATTCTATCCTCCAAATTGTCTAAGGTTTACGGTGGCATCATAATCAGTTTAAAAATGAGAGGCATTTTCACGAAGGCCAGATTAAAACAAAATTGTTGAGCGTCCTTTATTTTTAAAGTTCGGGTAGGGAAAGAGGTGGTTTTGTTTTGGTTTTTTTCTCTACTTTCTATTGAGTTTTGTTGACATGTAAAGGTTTTAAATAAAGACTACTTTCTTCTCAAAACGGTTGTATTTCTTCACTCTAACTTACAGGGGATAAATTTAAGAAAATTGTCTACACATGGCTTGGGCTTGCATGGATATATTAACAGATGATTTTGGCATGTACCTTGTGCCATGTGATACCAATAGCCTATTGGGGGTACCGGCTTCGAGTTCATCAGTAGAGCGCGTCTTCAGTCATGGCGGCATGATCATGCGCCCCCATCATGCTCGACTTCGAGACAAAATGTTATCAAACTTGATACATGTATTCCTTAAATGCAACAATTTCTAAGGTGTGCTAGTGCAAGTGACTCCAAGCCCAACTGAATTCAGAGAAAACTGGAAATTATTATAATTTTCAATTTTCTCTGAATTTAGTTGGGCTTGGAATTGCAATTTTAATAAAGTGCTTAATTAACTTACATTTGGTGTCGTTCAGATTGCCTCGTTTATCACGGCACTCGGTTCTGAAAGCCGCGAAAGCCTTGTCACGAAGCGTGGTCAGATTATCACCGGCAGCAGCCTTGATCTATGGCGCTACACATCTTCCCTCGTACGGGTTGCAAAGAGAGGGAACTAAGAAACCCAAAAGCTAAAACCAACACCAACATTTTACGCGGGTTTTTCATTTCCAGCCAGCAGTTCCTCCCTTTGGTATCTGCGTCAAAACAGAAACCGCACCACTCCCTTGTACGGTTTGATGAGCATTGATCACGTCTACGTAATTACCGTTTGTCGTCCTAGGTTTCCACAGTAACCGCGACAATAGCTATTGTGTGGAATTGGTTTGCATGGAAGCGTCTTGTATTGGCCTGCAGGTAATAAACGGGCGGGTTTCATTTCTTGACGTCACCTCGTGTTTGCAGGGGCGAATCAAAAGCATAACAGCGTCATGCCTTTTTGAAAAAAAGAAAGAAGGAGGCCCTTTTTTGTTTTTGTTTTTCTTTAAAATGGCCGCCCGACACATTTTAATGCAAGTCATGTAGTGAACATGTCACACCCTATCTTCCTATTTGAAATTAAAACATGGCTCACCCACAGTTACAATTTAAAATTCATATGGGTCGATCATGTATGCACCATACACGTCAAACCCTTGCCTTCCAATTAGACAAAATATTTTTTCACAGCATGTACACAGTGAGGCTAAAGTCTTAAATATGATTTGTTTTAATTTTAGTATCTTTTTTTGAATTTTCTTTATTTTATTTTAAAAAGATAGTACAATTTATCTTCTTTTTTTTGTTTAAGCTGGGAAGCAGCTTCCAAAAAAAAGCGAGCGGTGACGCTAAACTTTTTTTTTTATTTGGCCTAATTGCCTAGTTTGTATGGATAAGAATACCTGTTCCACGTCAGCGTGTTTTTCTTAGCGAAACGGTACTCAACCTTGGTGTGCAATTAATTAGAAATTGATTGATAACTCTTCTGTGGTCTAGTCAAGTAATCATACTGTATGCTGCCAACAATAATTAACAAAGACAAACGTGTCCAAATTGGTGAAGCTATAACTAAACAAAAAATGTTTTGAAGAATTTCGAATCACGGGTAAAACTCTATGTCTGTTCTTGAATAGATAAAGCCACATAATTATGTAAACTAACACTGGTTACTTCGCCTCCAGATCGCATACGGTTCGTATACGTATAACGCTAGTGAACGGGTCATTTAAGTTTATGCTCTGTCGACGAGTAGAAAATACTACCCGAAACGTTGACCCTTCCAAATCCTTCAAATTCGATATGATTTTGCACACACCTTAGGGAGTTAGGATTAATTAAATGAAACAGCGAGTCGGCTAAGTGGCGAGTCGGCATACAACTGGCATTGCTATCGGACAAGTGAGCTGGCCAGACGTGAACTGTGGGTGGCGCTGTGTATTTTGCGCGTAACGTGTGATGGGTACACTCATTGATCTCCACATAGACAATGGAGATGAATGGGTACACTCACACCACACACCAATTACGCGCCGGTAGGAAACAACGCAAAATCAGACCGAAACAGCGCCGCCTCGCGACGCTCAGGGGTAGGGTGGCAATGTATTTGTAATTAAAGATTAAGACCCCTAGGGCAATTTTCTTTTCAATTTCACTAGGGTTGACTTACTTATATTACCCTCCCCGAAAACACCCCTTAAATGGTCGTCAATCTTTGCGCCTAGGTCTAAATGTAGGCCCCCGGCCCCCCGCCTCTATGCCAAATATTGCCACATGTTGGTCTTTTTTTGTGTGTGAATACAATTCCCCCAGTTGGAAAACACAAGTCACAAATACTTATTGTCTACAACACTTCTACAATCAGTCCCATGTATAGGTCACAGGGACCTCTTATTTAAAACTATCTGAGGGATCACAAAATATTAATGAGTATCGCGCGTATAGTAATTCACGTAAATTGGTGTGGTGCACCCTGATATAAATAATATAATGAGCACAAGCGAAATCACGAGCAAGTCATTATTGCGCCCTCAAGCGATGCTTGAATTTGTGTTTGCAAAATGATGACGTAAGAATTTACAAGAATTATCTTCTGCTCAACTGTTACGCAATGTTTGTTTACATCCAGTCGAAATACCTGATGATATTGACGTCTTTGTCGGGTTTTGTTGGTGTAATTCAATACAATATCATACAAAATAATCGAAATGTTAGACTGCGCAATAGCCGTAGCCTTGTTGCCATTTTGTGATTGAACTATTAACGACGTTCGGCTAACAGTACGTACGGGTATGGAGGTCAATGTGACCACTTGTTGTTGGTTTTTTTCTCAAGATCAGTATTCAACATCTTTTAAGATCTTTCAAGCCTATGTAAATCAGTACACGACCGAGTGTAAACTTAATAAAATACTGTACATTCACATATACTTTTACATATAATCTTTCAAGATCTTGAAAGATCTTTCAAGCAGTGACTACACTGATGGAGGTAGATACGGGCAACTCGTAAATTGTAAAATAATAAATGACAATAATATTAATTATTATTATGATTATATTTTATTATTATTATTATTATATTCATGCCATAAAGAACGATATCATGATAAAGATGGGCATTGAGAAAACAAAAGTTATAACAATCACTATGGTCAAAGACCTGTCACACAACATCAAATTATGAAAATAAAATTATAAAATTAAAAGTTAAAACATTAACATTGCAGATTATATAAGACTTTATATATATTCCAAAAAAACGAAATAAAACAAGACAAGACAAACAACAAATTATTCTATTGTCAGAAAAGACAGGAACCGACATGGTGGCGGTGTTGCAATTTACATTCGAGATACCCCAATGTTCTCTCGTCGTGAAGATCTCGAAATATATGATGTCGAGTGTATTTGGGTTGAAATTAAGTGCAAACAAAGACAGCCTGTGCTTATCAGTTCTATTTATAGGCCTCCTTCAAGCTCTGTCGAATTTATGGGAAAACTGAGTGATATCCTTAATAAGGCCTCGTGTGAATGTAAAGAAATTATTACAACTGGGGACTTTAATTGTGATGTTTCAGAGGAATACGTTAGTATCCAATCAAATCCAATTATTTCTTGCTTTAGTTTGTTCCAAATGGCGCAACTCATACATGACCCAACACGTGTCACTGAATCTACTAAAACTACCATCGATCTCATTTTTAGTTCCCACCAAGAGCTCATAAAGGACTGTGGTGTTTTATCAGTCCTAATCAGAGATCATTATCTTGTTTATGGGCTACACAGTTGGAAAACACCAAAAATGAAAGGTCGTTCAATAAATTTTCGATGTCAAAAAAATATAGACAGTGATGCATTTACGGACGATCTCCGTAATGCACCATGGCAAGATGTTTTTGGTTGTTATGATGTGGATAATGCATGGTCTATATGGTACTCCATATTTATGAGTATTATTAACCTCCATGCGCCAGTCAAAACCAAACGCATTCGGGGTGCCTCAGTACCGTGGCTCGATAGCGAAATTCTTAAACTTATGCGGCAGCGCGATTGTGTACACAAAATTGCAAAGCACACAGGCTTACAAATTCATTGGGATTCATACAAAAACCTGCGGAACAATGTTACTAATAAAATCCGCAGTAAAAAGAGTAATTACTACACATCCGCCATAGAAGAAAATAAAAGCAACTCTTCTATGCTGTGGAAAACTCTGAAGGAGGTACTCCCTAAGAAACAAAAAACTGTACCAAATTCGATTACTTCCCCAAATGGGGAAAATATTGACAATATCGCCGACATTGCTGATACATTAAATGAACACTTTTCAACAATCGGCAAGCGTACTGCTGGAAATTACCCTTTGCGTGAACTTGAAATAGATGACAATACTGACGCCTCTATATTTGATTCTGTTGATGAAGATTGCGTAGTACCTAACATTACAGAAGAGTTTGTTCGAAAGCAAATATCATCCATGTCGGTTGGGAAAGCAACAGGTCCGGATGGAATTAGTGTTAAAATTATTAAAATTGCTTCACCTTATATCATTAAATCTTTAACTCATATTGTTAACCTGTCTATAAGATGTGAGCGATACCCTAAAGATTGGAAACATGCTTTAGTAACACCAATTCACAAGGGAGGAGATAAATGTAGTACAGGTAACTATCGTCCAATTTCTATACTGCCAATTATCTCTAAGATTTTAGAAAGATGGGTGCACTCATCGGTATATAGATATCTTGATGAAAACAATCTGATTCCTAGTTGCCAGTCGGGATTTAGACCCATGCACTCAACTGAAAGCACCCTACATGACTTAACAAACAAGTGTTTTGCGGCCATGGAGAATGGACAAGTTACAGGCAGTGTGTTTATAGACCTCAATAAAGCATTTGATTGTGTTGATCATGAAATCTTACTAAAGAAACTAGAAAGGATAACATGTCATCTTCTGTAATAAATTGGTTTAAGTCGTACCTAAGTGAACGTAGTCAGTATGTGAATATTGGCGGCACCATATCAAAGGTCCTGTCCGTAAACACTGGTGTTCCACAGGGGTCGATACTAGGTCCACTTTTATTCATTGTTTATACTAGTGACCTTCCATTTTGTATTGCCCCAAACTGCAACTTATTTATGTATGCAGATGACTCCACATTAACGTGTAGCTCCTCCAACATTAATATAATAGAAAGTAGCTTAAATACAGCTCTTATAGTTTTCACAACTGGTGCGGAAGAAACAAGCTAGCTTTAAATGCCACCAAAACCAAATGCATGCTTATTGGTACTAGGCAGAAAATATCTAATGTTAATTTAAATGTATGCATTGCTGGTAGTCGTATTGAAAATGTGAAGTCTTATAAATGTTTGGGTGTAATTATTGATGAAGCATTAAGTTGGGGCCCACATGTCGAATACGTAAGAAAAATGTGGTGTCTAAATTAGGTATACTAAGAAGAATCCGTGATTGTATTCCTCAGCACAGCTTGCACACACTATTTGTAAGTCTAGTTATGCCAACATTAGAGTATTGTTGTACTGTGTGGGGAGGAAGGTACATATCTCACAATAATATGTTAAACAAATGTCTCAAAAGAGCCGCGCGGATAATCCTTAAATGTACCTTCCTCACCCCTTCAGAGGATATGTTTGCTCGTCTTAATTGGGCCCCTTTTTCAAAAAGAGTCAAGTCAAAAAAGGCTATTCTTGTCTTCAAAAGTATCAACAAAATGACTCCTTTGTACATGACAAATATTTGTGAGTGGTGAGTGGTGCAAATATTTGGAATAATCTGCCCGAACAATTGCGAACATTGGACTCATTAAGCAAATTTAAATCAGAGCTCCGACATGCCATCTGAGTGTTAGATATTATGCCAATTGCGCTGATCTACGGAGCTAGAACTTGGTTGCCACTATAATGTGGAGCCGGATAGGAATTTCCCCTTCTTATTTTTCACCTAAAAGTTTGGTTTTTTTGCGGGTTTTCGCCTATCTCGTAAATCAGAATTAGTATTAATGTTTAGAATTCCTGTAATATCCTTGTATTTATAATATGTACTGTTATTTTATTTGATGATGTATGCAGGGCCCTAATGAAAACCAGTTTTAAACTGTTTGGGCACACCCTGGGTAAAGAAATGGAATAAATAAAACAAAACAAGACACGACACGACACAATGCCCCATAAGTCACGATACAAAAGCACACAACTAAACCAAACAAACAAAACAGGACAAGACAATGCACAACATGAGGCAAAACAAAAAACAGAAAAATACACTGCAAGACAAAACAAGGCAGGAAAAACACAAAGACAACAACAAAAAACAGCACGTAATTAAACAAGACAACAACAACAAAACAATAAAAATGGGGGGAAAATGAAAACTGTACATGAAAAAAATGTAATAGTGCTAAAAAAAATAAAAACCTGTAAAAAAAACACCAGTCAAAACCATTACCACATGCTGTAACGTGGCCAGCCCGTTGATCTTTGGATACATAGCGCAATTTATTATAACCCTATGTAATATTCCTGACCACCAAACACCAGGCTTCTATGTTCCACTTCGTTCGCCTTATCGATTGGTCAGACAGGATCGGAAGTAGAAGTTCCGCTATCTTTTCGTTCCCACTTCCGAATTTTGAAATGGTGCCCTAGGTGTCGAAATTACGTGCCTTTTAATATACACTGTGCATTTTAAACAAATAATTAACATGTTTCCCCAAGGTTGATTTCGGTTAATTTATTTATGGGAGGGAGTTAGAGTCCCAATAAACAAATTACCACTACAATTTGCCTCGGTTAACAAAAATGTCTGGGTACTCGTAAATTCTTAATGGACTTTAATATCGTCACTGTTTTCACGAAGAGCCACACATGTCAACATTTTGTTTTTTTCAATTTCGATTGTTTCCACTATTTTGCTTTAAAACACTGTATTATTGATGAAATTAACCACCGTGTCAATTCTAATTACTGGTTTCATGTGAACATTCACCTTCTCATAGAATCATGTGAAGGTTTACTTACTGCATTTTTTGGCAGTTTTAAAAAGAGATAATTCTCTTCCGATTATCTCCGAAAACGCTTAAAAATTGCTCTTAAAAAAAAGACTCTTCCGTTCGTGAAAACGGTAGGACGATATCGCGTCGCTGTTATGTAAACCTACATGTTTTACGACAGACCTAAATCAGACATTAACATCAGTTTAGTACGGAAGACCGATAGTGCCATTCAATACTGATGAATACATTTTTTGCAAAGTATAACGCGCGAGAATATTTTGTTGTACCAATTAATTATGTGACAGCCGCCACATAATATCCGGCGGCCACCACACAACACGTGAGGACCATTACTCGAATCTTGCGACAATACTCGAATAGTATCGACAGTTGTGGCGGCCGCCACATACTTAAAGGCGGCCGCCAGATAAATGGAGGTACGAACAAAATATTCTCGCGCGTTTGCAAAAAAAATATATTAATCAATATTTAGTGGCAATATCGGTCTTCCGTAAATTAGTGATGCGAATTTACGGGTTAATAATGTTCATAGTTAAAAGTGTCTAAGTAGATCTATGTGTGCCCTTCTTCAACTCGTTACCCCAATTTTCCACCCGCCCGCAATTGGTTTCTCGGTATCTTGGTTTCTTCACTACAGTGACTTCCATAAGCACACGTGTGAAAATAACTGTGATGTTAACACGTCTCAGTCATCTACTACACTGTAAAGGATTAAATTCTAGGCAGTTTAATGGACGCCACTATATTTTTACGGTGCAAACTGTGCCCGCCTTTTCAACTTGCTATACATCACCCTCATTTCACCCGCATGCTTTTGGTTTCTTAAGCACAAAATTGATTGAACACCCACTCCGCTGGTTCATGGTCCCAAGAACTTATACCAACGTATACCGGCGTTGATATGTTGCGACGATGATGCGCAGCGGCGTCCCACTCTAGGAAAGCCTCCTCCTGTCCTCCTTTGCCGACGGTCACCACGCCCCATTTGTACTCTACCCAGAAGGGGCGACGTTCAGTGCCACTGACGATACCTGCCTCGTTGTATTCTGAAAACCTCGTCACAGAAGGGCATTCGGTTGAGGATGTTTTAGAGTGGTAACAGGGTCGGATAACCGACTTCGAGTTTGACCAGCCACCTATGACTATAGACAAAAACAAAGGATGAGTGCACTGTAAAACCAGGTGTTTAACTTTTAAACACATAGTTAAACGCAAATTTGTAACACTTTTAAACACTTGAACACGTTTATGAATAAACACTTGACGACATGTTTATAACCGAACACAGCGTTTATTCTTTAAACACATGCGTTTATATAATAAACACACTGACGTGTTTAACAATGGCGTTTATAATCTAAACACTTCTTGTTATATAAACGTGTTTATGTGTTTAAGGGTTACACATGTTGACGTGTATATGGCCTGTAACACGTTTTAAACACATAAACACACACGCAGCTTTACCTTACATACGCACTGTGGACATTCCTTTGTATTCGTGTAGTTAACAAACTTTGACTAAATACTCATTTTTCTCGCTTCCCCAAAACAAATTTACCCTCAAATTAGGATTATGGGCCTCTCAGCTGTCCCTTCTATCTTTTCTATATATAACCCTAACCCGTTTTTCCTCTAGCGCTCTTTTTCGGAAACTGAAAAACGGATTGTGGACGTGTGCAAGTCCACACACCGTAACCTCTTCCCGCATCGTGTGGACCTATATTGTTCGGAGGTCCACAGTGCGTATGCAAGACTAACTCACATATTAACAGAAGTGTTTAACAATGAACACTACTTTTAAATTGTCTAAACACGTGTTTATTGCAGGAAACATCAATGCATAACGTTTAAATTATAAACACTCTATGCGTTTATGCGTTTAACAATACTGTAATTGTAAACGCGTCATTTGTTCACAGGTTTTACAGTGTGCGTATCCAAATTATCACTATTAACGTATGTGTATTTCACAATGGCCAATCACAGATCACGTTGGTTTGCATCAAACTCCTGAATTATCGCATTTCAGAATGTTCAATCAGCTTCTTAGAATTTGCAACGACAGGGGCGACACCTTAAAGATTTATGACGTAATGACGTCATTTTTTTTTTAACTTACTCTCTTTTTGATCGTTACTTTGGCAAAGCTTTGGTAAAACAGTAGTGCTTTTTTTCACCGTGTAACGTTCCGTGGACGTTTTTGTTTTATAGGTAACTCACTAGAAGTTGTAGGACCGATAAAACTAGGTAGGAAAGTGTTTGTTTCTGTCTAATCAATTACACATTCACGTGGACCTAGGCAATAAGCATATTAAAGGCAAATAAGTTTCGAAGGCTTGAAAAAACGAGCAAAAGATTGCACCCCCCCCCCCCCCCCTCCCACTACCACCAATTCCACAAACACCAGACCGTCGATCCCATGCCTTGTGGCTCTTGCGATACACCCCTTTCCTTGACAAAATCATGAGTAACCAAACAATAGCTCACTGACACTCACTTATTTGGGCAAAGACGGACGCTTCTGTATTTTCCTCCGCCAGATTTATTGTGGCAGCATTGCGTGTCTTCACGTCGAAGTCCAACCGAAAAAGCGCCCTCAGCGGCTGCAAAATGAACTTGACACCGCGAGGGTCGGACGCCTCCAAAGTGAACGAGCAAGCTGTGTGACACCCCAAGATAAAAATACAAAAATTACCAGTAGAACCGAATTATATCATAGGACTATTCAAATAGAGATGAGTATTTGATTTGATTTGATTTATTCATTCAGGGTAACAATATGACAGAAAAAAAGCAGTTTATTTAACCTGGGATAACCCCAAAAAGCCAATTTTACAGGCTTATTTTCATTGGAGTCCCAACATTAAAAACAGAATAAGAAACAAACAAAAACATTAAATACAAGGAAGACAGATATGCCTATTTAAGACATGACGTAATAAATATACATGGCAACACCCCCCCACCACCCCCTCTTTTTTTTTTCTTTTTTTTTTCTTTTTTTTTTTAATATATATATATATATATATATATATATTAAAAAAACAACATTTAGACAAAATTAAGTTTCAAAACTCCCACAAGTTTATAAAAAAGTACATTCAAAATTACAGATTAAATTAAATGCAAGATCGATAAAAACTATTTGGTCGGAATACCCCGAATTAATTACACATGTAATTACACATAGCTACAAAAAACATCAGTCGTCTATGAACGATGACTGGGTTTATTTTCCTAGACTTAGCTTGTTTAGATAGGTGACACTTAATATAGAAAGACTAGTGGTGCACTTTAAATTGGAGGGCAGGTCATTCCAGTGTTTAATGGCTGTAGTAAAAACAAGTAGCACTTGTTAATCCGGATATAGCTGAAACAACAACATCATGTTCACTGGCCCTTGTATTGTGAATATGTCGTTCAAAGACTCTAGTAAAATTATCAGTAGGATATTCTGGAGTTATATTGTGAGCTATTTTATACACATGATTCAGCTTCAATTGAGTAACTCTACCCGTAACATTTAATAGCCTGAGTGAATCCAATTCCTAATTGCCCAATATAATCTCTGGAGCTTTTGTTTAAAATAAACCTAACCATTTTGTTCCGCATAACCTAAATATTTAAATGTTTAAATATTAATTGGATCTCGTCTTCATGCACTTTGCCGTTTATACTTTAAATCAACTTTTCCCACAGCGTCAGTAGCCTCGTAGATAATAACGCTATAGTGTAGAGTACGTATATTGTTTACTTCGTTTTCTGGTAAAGGATCATGATCCCCATCGAGGATGAGATCGGTAACCTCGCCGTGGATCATGAGAGGGAGGTGAATCTGTAACTAGTTGAGGTCATGTGTCAGTGGGTTAATCGATAAAATGGGATTATGGATATAATTATGATGACACGAACGAAAATAAGACAACCGATAATCGATTACCAGGCTTCGCGCAGGAGGTAGGCCGTACGATGTACACGTTTTTCTTTTTATCCCGTTTCGACCCCGTGGGTCTAAGAAAACTCTTTGGTTTTGGACATAGTTTTGTCTGGAGATTATGGTTAAAAACAGTTCTCCACAAAAACGCCTGTCGAATTTGAGTAATTATCGACCAAAATCGGCACTAAATGATCAACAGCGACGGGGCATTACGCTAGCGTGTCACGTTAGTTTGAAATACATGCGCTCTGGTACCACGTGATCCGAATTCATGATCACAACTCGGGTCATAGGCCATTATATCATTGCGAATCAAAACAATCATGGCGTCGCCCATGTCACGATCGTCGCGTGTCGAAGACTCCGTAATAAAACCAGTTGTTTTGTTCACTTAAAATAATGTTGCGGCCGAGGAAATCTTTGTGAAAATGACAACTTATTGGCAGAGAAGTTGGTGAGCCTAGACCTGCTACTGTGTGCTACAACTGTCGTACGAGAAGTGGTCGTGACAACCAAACAGTCGTGACACTACGCATCGGGTTTACGCTAAACGTTGCGTGATATCGCTGGATTATTGATCCCGAACGTCTGACAATCTGCAATATGCCTGGCATGCAGCGGAGAAGTGTAAACGTGCAGAGACACTGTCGGAGAAAGCACATTTGCCTCCCAAAACTCAGTCTCAGCCTTGTCGGGTTCGCTGTCATCATCGGGTCTCGTATATTGCCGCCTAGATCAGTACTTTGTGTCAGTAGATATTGGCAAGGAACCAAGCAAGAGGTTGAGTTACCCATTATCTCGGACAGGCAAAAACAGTGAAGATGCAGGTAGGTCATGTACACGTATAGGCTATATAGTAAGGTCAAAATTAACGATCTAATCTGCTTTCCCAGCTTCCCAGATTGTGTCTATATCGAATTTTAAAAGGCTGTTTTACCTTAAAAATGTATGTTGAATAGACATACATGTAGACAAAATAAACCTAAACTTCATTTCTCTTACTTTGGCCCCGGAAATTCTGCTTCCGAGGTTCTGGTTATTACCAGATCTACCCCGATTTCGACAGCCCAGACAGGGGGTGGGGGTTGCACGTGGGTGGGGTTGGGGGGGTGGAAGGGGTTGGAAAATAACCCCTGCTTATATGCTTCAGTCCAACTTCATCACCATTACCAAACTGCACGAATGATCACCCAAGTGGGGCTATATTGACCTTTTTTACATTTTTTTCTCGTAACAGGTCGTTCAAAAATCCATTATTTATTATATATTTTCTCCTTCTTGTTTATCACCAGATTCAACCTTTTTATGCAGTTGCTAATCAAGAAACAAGCAGTGATGATGGCAGATCTCTAAAGAAGCATTTGCTCAGATCCAGTGCCAGCCTACCATCTATAAGCCCCAAAGTTCGAAGCACGTCCAGACCTACCATCCATGTACATCATTTGCCAAATATCGCATGGGTTGTTAAAATTGTAACATTAATATTCCAACTTCAGTGATTGTTTTATTTGTTCTAAAGAAAAAGTTGAGAGAATTATGCTCGAACTGGTTACGATTGAACTGGTTGATGATATTTAAGACACGTCAGGAGCATTTCTTTTTGACACTTTTAATTATTTTCATTTAGTTAACTTTCTAATTGAAAAGTTTAACCCAGTTTAAACTTATTGGAACTACACACTGAAACATCCATTATGGAGTATGAATATCCCCCTTTTTGAGAACATATTGACTAATTGTACTAAAAATGGGCATTCACAAAAATGTAATCAAATTGTGCATACAATTCACTATGCCATCGATCCCAGTATGCCCAGTAAGGTAAATACAGATTCAGTGTAAAATAAAACTGTAGGGTGGGTCAGGCACTATCACTCGTGGACCACAGCAACCAACATGTGGGTACAGGGCCACAAATTGTGAACATTTATTTGTTAATCTTCAATTGTCAAGTGATTTTGTTTATTTTCATGTCACTTTGCAATGTTATGCTCCATAAGTGAGCACAGAAGGTTGTGTAGTGCTGACAAGAATATAATGACAAACAATAGATTTTGTGTGGATCTTATTTTAGATTTTTTTTTAAATTATATTACAAGCTTGACTTAAAATTGACCTCTTTAAAAAATTGACCTCCCTTCAAAAATATTAATAATAATAATGTTTTCTTTTTAAATTTAAAATAATGCAGATTGAATAAGCCATTTTATTTATCAATCAAAAATCAAAAACGTATTTAAATAGATCAATTTGGGCACCTATCAAGCCAAATGGTGGGATTTACAATTATATGTAGACAGGGGTAAACAATTATATTTGTCACAAAAAAACGTTGATGTCCTGTGGTGTTATACATTAAGTGTGGGGGGGGACGTATGGGGCGAAGTGGCTTTGGGGCAAAATTGTTATGAAAACTAGGCGAGAATAACCAACTCGCCCCATGCTAGTTTCGCCCCATTACTTTTTTTAATTGAATAACTCAAGTTCGACTGGATATATTTTGGAGAACTTTTAGCATAGTATTTTAAATAGCTACTAGAAACCATATGCCTTCAACAAGTAGACCCATGGGGGTCGAAACGAGAATCATTTTCTAGGCATCTCTTCAGTTACACCGTACGGCCTAAGGGGTTGATGTTAAAAATAGTTCATCCTAATCGTCAATTATGAGGTTTCGGTTTTGGTTTGTTTGTTTCACCAATCTTCAGCCGTTTCTTAGCCATGTTTAAACCATTGCTATGACGTCACGCTATTGTTAAAAGTGTGGATTCGTATCTAAGAATCAACGCTTTGGACAATAACAGTGGATTCGTATCTACGAATCTTTAGTAAAGTGTGGATTCGGAACGGTTTTTATCTTGCCTACATTTGTAACAATTACGAATCCACGGTTATTCAATTCCTCAACCCTAATCCAACCCTGATTACGTAAGAGCCTCGAGAACCTCCCTTTAGGCCAAATAATAAAAACAACATGTTTGTCTTTTTTTTAGAAGAAAGGAGGAGGCCTTTTTTTTCTTTTCTTTTTAATAGCCGCTCGACACATTTTAATATGGGTCATGTAGTGAACCTGTCACCCCCTATCTTTCTATTTGAAATTAAAACATGTCTCGCCCACGAATAAAAATCAAAATTCATGTGGGTCGATCATGTATGCACCATACACGTCACACCCTAGCCTTCCCATTAGAAACAAATGTATTTTCACAGCATGTACACAGTGATGCATGTCCAAATTACGATCTTAAAATTGTATTATCTTGTTTAATTGGCTTTTTCACAATTTTGCGAAAAAGCCTTTGTTTTTGTTCTGATTTTTGTTTTACTTATTTTTTCTTTTTCTTTTTGGGACCAAAATGCAATAGACTTTGTACACGTTCTTTCGTACAAGCACTTTTCATAACAAGTCGTATCCAAACAAAACTTTACCCAAGTGAAGAATCTATAGTGAGCTCGTGTCTAGCAGACAGACATCATGGTGACGTCATCAGGGGGTAACGTGACGTCATATTAAATTTATTTAATCTTTGAAAATCAATAACAAATCGCGCGCAAAAGACCGGGACTTTAGGTTTGTGGCAATTGATAGGATAATCCAGGATCTTCATTTTATCTCGTGTGTGAGAAATCACGTGACCCTTCCTTTCGGTCCAAACCGAAAGTGCCTTATAATTTGAAAGTGAAAAATGATATGAACTTACTTTAAACGATGTTAGTATTTGGCTAGTGTACTTTTCAAAAAAATTACCGGCGACGTCATAACATGTTATAGCACCCTCTGGCGGCAGGTTCAAAATTAATATCCAGTTGATGTGTGTGGCGAAGTTTGCTGAAATCACCTTATAATTGATGTATATAATAGCTTCATGCTAGAAACAACTTGACCGGGAGAAAACAAATATGACGTCACCAGACCGGAAGTTAGAATGAAAAGACTTGAAGCCATCATTCAATTGTATGTGATTTATTACGTTTTAAGACCTTGAAGCCATATCTCAGCAACGGATCATGCTAAAATAAAAATAATTGTGTATTGGGTTGGTTAGGTAGTTCACCAAAAGTTTACAAATGTGTGACGTTATCGTTTTAATCACTTTAAATTACCTTTAATCTGTTTAAATAACCTAAATTCGTTTTGATTACTTTTAATGTGTTTAACATTTCTTTTGAATGGTTTTTACGGGGGAAAAAATGCGAAAAGGCCCTATGTTCTGTTCCTCGAACAGACGTAGTTTTAGTTATTATTATTTATTTTTTTAAAGATAATAAAATGTATTATTTTTGTGAAAAAAAAAGAAAAGGAGGCGGCCTCTAAAAAAAGAAGCGGGCGGTGACGCTAAACATATTTTTTTTTTAGTTGGCCTTATGTAAATTACGTCTATGGCCACGATACATGCATGCCTTTTCATCTCCACTCAACTGGGTAGTTAATAACAATACTTCTTTTGACGCAATGGTTTAAGTCGGAGAATACACTCGCAAGTGTGGATTCGTATTTAAGAATCCACTCGGCGCTTCGCGCCTCGTGAATTCGTAATTACGAATCCACACTTTCTCATGTATTCTTCTATACATATTTTTAGTCTTGATGTAGATCGATGTTGATGTGAAATAAATTACGACTCCTTCAACCATCCTGAGCCACGCAGCGCTTTTACGAGCTTTTTAGCTCTCAAACCCCTGCAGACATGAGTCACTATGAGTGCGTATATGAGGAAGGCAAGGATGTCAGAGTGTGTTCTAAGACTGGGAGCGGTAAATCCCTGATGTACCAGCAGACAATTATTGGCTTTTTCACCCGATCCTCCCGAAGTTTTTCCGGAACGTGCATTTGTATTGGTCCATTCGCTTGGACATCTGAGGTGTTCTCACCAATTTTCATCCTCCCACGTACAAAATTGTATAAATTAACGTATATAACGTGAAATAAAGCTTTGCTATTATTTATTATACAGAATAAGAAACATAAAAGACTGAAAAGCTATGTAAACGCGCCAAGTAAATTAAGTATAGGTGGTAGAAATTGTCATTTTATCAGGAGTGGGCGTTTATATCATGTATTGGCCAACTTGTTTAATGGTTGCTGCGAATGTCCGCAGAGTTTGAGGGCAATAATTCAAGAGCCCGTTAAACTCTGCGTGGCTCAGGATGCCTTTAACAGGCTTTCCAATTAATGCGGGTCAAGTAGTATAATAAAAGACGTAAGTTAACCCGAGAAACGTCAGTTATTGTGAAGTATGTTAAGCCCCTGTCACACTTGTCCGAATCTATAATTCCGTTCATAAACCGATCTGAAATATTATTAATTCGGACACGTTCGGAGAAAAATGTCAAAAAACCAGCTAGAAATGAAAATACACCGATCATAATCCGGACTTATTCCGGATCTAATAAGTTGCTATTCCGATTGCAATCCGTCTATATTCAGAACCTCTCTGATCATCACCGGACATGCCAAACTTTGAAAAATTCATTGATCTCAAGACCGACCGCTTTTATAGCAATTTTGCCGTCCCTGGATCTCCCGCTGAACCGGAATTTATTCGTTATATGATCGTTATATACATGTATATCGTTATTATTTTGGAAGGCACATTTTTTGTTCTAATATGAAGCCGTGGACATATTCCATTCAAATTTGTTGTATTTCTCAATGACACATTGTATTTTAAAGGGTATAGTCGCTTTTTAAGAAGGAGTTCACTAGGGGTCACTCTAGTCATGAGAAACCTCGGCCCCAGCCAGAAGCCTATTCAGTTGTGCGCAAAGAGGGCTCCTATTAAGTTGGGCACAAAATGAGCTCTTTGTGTTTTGCCGCCGGGCTGTCTGGCTGTCTGGCTAGCTAGCCTTCCCAGGGGTAGTCTTGCCCAAGACCCTTGTGTTATTTCGGCGCCTGTGCGCGCGCAGATTCGTTAACGTCGTTTCTCTTTTTTTAAATCCCGGCTTTGTGTGCGTTTTGGTCTCACGCATGCGTATTCGTGTACATGCGTACAAAATGCAGCTGGACCCACGTTCGCACTGGAGCCGGCGTTTGACAAACGTACATGATTTTAGATCCTCACAAGGGTTTTGCGTTAGTTGGCAAGCAATTCTTAACTTTAACCTTAGTTTTCGACGATTCTCCCTCGCTTTTCCGAGGGATCCAATCAGCGACCGAGTTTGAGCCTCATCGTGAATTTTTCATTATACACAAATACAAAGGATATGACTGTGTGTGTATGTATTCACAAGTGTATGTGATGGTGACTGTATACACGTATGCATTGCGCGAAATGTGCGGACTTTTAATAGCATTGTGTGGCCGATCTTCCGGGGCATACAGTACAAGCTACAGCCAACCGGCGCGGCCGAACCGTACCGGTGTAGTCTAGTCCCGCTGCAGCATCGTTACGTTATGGTGTCGCGGAGCGGGACGTGTTTTTTTCTCATTCTAGTGTATCGAACGTACGTCAGTATTAGCCTTAAATCTAGTGAGGTCGTGCATCATCTTGCCGGGCAAACAGTTAATTACCTGCAAAACTACGTTTCCCTAAACTCAAAGGGGAAATTTGTTTAGGAGGTTTTCACCAAAGAGCAAGGTGGTTTCACTTATCACAAATTTATACACCAAAGATAAATACCTCTGCACGTACAGTCACAAATAAACGCCATGGCAGCCATGATTTTGCTGTGTCGATGTACATGTGTATTGTACATGTGTACATACGGGTCAATATATACATGTTTTGCGTAACACAATAACCCTCAGGTCTGCACGTATTTGCTTATCCGTCCATCATTATATCACGTGATATGAATACTGCATATATTTCAATAGTCTGACCGCGCCCCCAATGAGCCAACTAATCCAAGACCTTCGCGGAGTCAAGTTCGCGGGTGATGGTTCGTCTGGAGATAGCGCCCTCCATAACATCGGTGGTTTGTGTCAGTGATCGTGGAATAAACAACACGAAGGTCTTTGAACCAAGACTATCCCAGGGGTGCCATTAGCCTCTGTCATGACCTTTCTAAGAGGTCAACGCGCGGAAAATTGTCTAAACGGCGGCGCTTAACAACAGCAACACGTGTGTCGTCGATGTCAGAACTTTATGGATTACGACTGAGCTCTAAAGGCTGTGGCTATTTCGGAAGAATAAACCGTAGACATAGGGCTGAATGTCATTCAAAACCGTAAAATTACGAAAGAGAAAGAAACGGTGACTGAAAAAATGATCAGTTGGTGAAAGTGTGCTGCGCTATACGTATATGTGTAGCTAGCTGTATATCGACGTTTACATTGTTTCTAAACAGTTAGTGTTGGGCCGACTTTCCCCATGTAATGTTGCCAAACTTCTTTGTTGACAAACCGCAAATCCATTGTACATTTACCATGTTAATATTATGAATGCTTGCTAATTACCCTCTGTTAACAATTTAGGTGTAAATTTAGTCCGAAAAAAACCCAAAACGGTGGCGTCCAGAAATTTGGCACACAATTGACCGAGTGTTCCTAAGTCGTGGCGCAATTAAACAATTCTTGGAAAATCCAAGTTTAATATTTACGAACTTCTTTTAATAGCAAATGTCATTTATGAAACATGCGAGGTTTCATTCAATAAAAGGTGAAAGATACTAGATTTCACATGCGTCTACATTTATTGTGACACTATAAAAAGTGTTTAAAACTGGTTGGTTTTTAAATTAACATTGCAGGATTCAGGAATGTTGAGGTTTAACGCCCATATGAACAAAGTGCTTGTGTGTAAAGCCCCAAATTTGCATTTGATGTCCCCCCCAACAAATACAAAATGCAAAAAGAATATTGCTTGTATGAATTGGCCCCAGAAACTATTTACTGTATTATGGCATTCAAATAAAGCTTCAGTTCAGTGCCACTGAAAAAAAAATTGTAGGCACTAATTAGTTAAAATGTTGGGCCTAACCGGTTTTCTGAGGAGCATAATACACTTCAAGTGCAAGAAAGCAAATCTAGTTTTATGATTGGCCATTTTTTTATTAAGTATTTCCCTGCACTTTACTTTAACTATCTGTTTTTCTTCCTCCATTGTATAGCTAACGTTAGTCTTACGCGAGAGCTCTGAAGCCATATTGACAAATTTCCGAAAACGCCCTCTTCGGTTGTTTGGAGCTCGGGCAGCTCGCAAAGTTAGAAATTCAATAGTTGTAGAGACTCAAGACAAGAAAATAAACACACTATTTACGTCAACTACTCTTGTTGGCCGACTGTTTGTTTGTCTGCTTACGTACATTCTTTCTTTTTTAATCTTCAGAAGAAACCGTTGTTTTTCAAGTTTCCTTCGCCATAAAATGTTACAAGTTTCCTTCAGTGCGCGTTAACGGTGATGAAACCACGCGATCACGGTGATTTTTAACGCTATTCGTTAAATTCGCCGCTATTTGTTAAATTCAACACTTTGTCTGTATACGACCTCTATAAATATCATTTGTTGTGCTCTGATGTATAATTTGTAAAAAAATACACCTAACCGATGCATAACCGATCTGATCATCGATTATGATCATGATCCTCCATCGAAAAATGAGTTCAAATACGCACTATACACTGTACTGGCGTAGTGGCGTAGGTTCGAATCATGGATTAATAAAAAGTAAGAACGAATGATATGAAAAATAGAGAACAAGAATCGGATATTAAAACAAAAGAAAAAAGAAAAAGGAATTTTTCCCGTATTGATAAAAAAGGGGCCTTCGTACATGATAATCTTTTCACATTACATTTTATAATGACATTTCTAAATTTAATACAGGAAAAACGCCTCTGGTTGTTGGTCCTTTTGAAAAACAATCGTGGATAAAGATCTATAAGAACAAAAAAAGGTACTTCGCCTTCTAATTTGAATTATGTTTCAATAAGGTTGGCAATCGTGGCATTTTTGAAATACTTTTATTATTTTTATGATTTTTAGACTCCAAAGTCTTACATAATAGTCTTCTGATAAGACCGTTTTAGTGTCCGCCATGCTTAACTTCCCATTTGTTATGTATATTGAAGGATGATGCTAGGAATAATCACTAACAATTCCCAGTTTTCTATTAATTCAGTTGGGCTTGGAATTTCAATTTTAATGAAGTGCTTAAGAATCACTTACATTTGGTGTCGTTCAGATTGCTCCGTTTACCACGGCACTCGGTTCTGAAAGCCGCGAAAGCCTTGTCACGAAGCGTGGTCAGATTATCACCGGCAGCAGCCTTGATCATGGCGCTACACATCTTCCCTCGTACGGGTTGCAAAGAGAGGGAACTAAGACACCCAAAAGCTAAAACCAACACCAACATTTTACGCGGGTTTTTCATTTCCAGCCAGCAGTTTCTCCCTTTGGTATCTGCGTCAAAACAGAAACCGCACCACTCCCTGGTACGGTATGGTGAGCATTGATCACGTCTACGAAATTACCGTTTGTCGTCCTAGGTTTCCACAGTAACCGTAACAATAGCTATTGTGTGGAATTGGTTTGCATGGAATGTCAATTTACATAAATGTCGCTCATAATTTTCCAGCCAAACTGCCTTTTTAATATCGAGATACTCATTTAATTGCCTGCTGGTAATAAACAGGCAGGTTTCATTTCTAGACATCACCCCGTGCATGTTTTCCTAGTTGCCTAGTTTGTATGGATAATAATTGAAGTTCTCCCCTCGTGATATCTGTTCCACGTCAGCGTGTTTTCTTAGCAAACAGTACACCTTGGTACGGTGCGCATTTAATTACAAATGTATAACAAATAATTCTGTGGTCTAGTCAAGTAATCATAATGAGTGTATGCTGCGATACATTTTCCAAAACGAAAACGTGTCCAAAATGGTGAAACTAAAACTAACAAAAAATGTTTTGAATAATTTCGAATCGCGGGTAAAACATGTTTGTTCTTGAATAGATGAAGCCCATAATTATGTAAACTAACACTGACACTAGGCTAACTAATTATCTAACTGGCTTTACGTTTGCTGAAGGTAACGGGGGTCAGTTGAATGGTGATTAGACCGATTAACGTAAACGCATCGTTTTAGGTATTATAGCGAGGAAATTTGCTGGGGTTCTACAAACAACGTTATATATGTAGCATCGTTTTAAGAAGGTAATTAATAAGCACGGTTGGTTTAATGGTGGTTAACTAATCTATGCTCGTTCGTTCAGGCCCGTACGCAGGATTTTTTATGGGGGGGTGCGAATTTGTACTGATGGGACCAAAAATGAAACCAACAATTTTCTGGCCAGTATCGTTATTTTTACATCAAAATACCATTAGTTACCCCGGAAAATGTGGACCTTTTAGTAATTTGGGGGGCAAATTTGTACTGATGGGACCAAAAATGGGACCAAAATTTTTCGTGTGCCTGCAGTACAGTTATTTCTACATCAAAATACCATTATTTATCCGGAAAATGTGGACCTTTTAGTTATTTGGGGGGGTGCGTACGCACCCGTCGCACCCCCCCCCCCCCCCCCCCCCCCCCCTGCGTACGGGCCTGTCGTTTGTATAATCCCTCGTGCAACGGACTTTAGGTGGTGTTAGGAGAGTGCAGTATTAATGGCATGTACCCTTTGTGGTTACAAGTGATCAATGTGCATTGTGGGGGTCGGAACCGATTAAAGGGTTCATGTGGGACTGATAATCACTCGGACACTGGGCCGAATACATACACAATAGCAATTGCTTTTTCTAGGAGTTGCTTAAGTGGGATTTTGTATCAATTTTCAACGATTGCCGGCAGGCAATTATTGCAAAAACCTCACTTTTCAAACACTGCCCCCATTTATTCAATTTAGTAAGTCCACATTTTATTTGCAAAATGGAGGCCTAAGGTTACACAAATGGTCAAAAGGCCAAGAACAGCATTTCTTATTGTTTTTTCCAGCATCTATGAACACAAAGAAAATGGTGTGTACTACCTTTCAGCCAAAATTGTTAATCGTACTAGTCTATTAAAGTTTATGTTGGATAGGCTCGCCAAGTGCTGAGTGTGTATAAATTATAGTCTTGTTGGCGTCGCGTCGGATCTTCACTGAGAAGTCTAATCAGAAAATAAAGGAGTCCTCGTCAGCGGCTGAAAGGTGAACGTAACAACATGAAGGCCAGTGAGCGAGCAAGCTAAGTAAACAGACAGCGAAAGATATTCAGGAGACTGCAAAAGATATTCAGGAGACCACAGGATACATGCATGCGAATAAGAACTTATTTACATCAATTGGATACAGGGTTACCACGTACTCAGTATTAATAATAGTTGGTTTAAATAAGAAACATATGGACCGTATATCGTGTTTTATGTCACATGGGGGCACTATTGGACGGCCTAATAAGGTTGCACACCAGTAAATCAACTCCAACACACCATAATGATTATAAACACGCCTATAATACTTTGGAGATTAACTCTCCAAGGGGCTTGAGACAAAAACATTTAAATGGGCAGATTTCGCTTCTCTCACTGCATCATTATTAGTGAAATATGGTGCCTTATATCATGGAGCAATTGCTCCATGGAGCAATTGCTCCATGCTTATATAGTCCAGGGAAAATACTTAATTTTGTTTTGTTGACCTCACACAAATTGAAATATAATATTTTTCACCACAGTGCACTTCTATAAGGTCCCTAGAATGACATACTAAAAATCTCAAAAAATCTAAGTGGTGGAAATATGACTAATTTGCATAAATCGTTAATCCCTGCCGCGTAATATATTTTCTCCTATATTTAGGTATATTATTATTTATTTTTTGAAAAGTTTATTTTGGTGATTCTACTTACATATCCTTACTTCAATAACATTTTCTAAAGCATATAAGTGACTGAATAATAATATGTGAACATAGTAATTATCCAAAATGACAACTTTGTGAACCCATAAATGTGCGCACATTACATTGTCTCCAGATATCATCAAGTAGTCAGTATTGGGGAGCTTCAAATTAATATCATATTAAAACCTTATGGACAATCATATGAACAATGTTAACATTGTGATATTTAGCCCAGCAAACAAAAACTGGGGAAAATGGTGTGTCCATAAATTGGGCGAAAATGTAGTTAAAGGGTTGCCTAGCATGGGAGACTTGAACAAGTTCAAGAAAATTCTCAAAATACATGTTAACGTAGATATGATTATTGTAAGCAACAAAAATCTTTAATTTGGGGGGTTTCCTTGAACTTGTTTAAGTCTCTCACCTTGGGAAACCCTTCACCTATCTTAACGTAAAAACAATGATATATTCCTTTCGTGTTGCCTTCGTGAGCTCGAAATCATTTCGTGCGCTCGAAATACTTTCTAGCTGGTACTCTACTTGCTAAGCTTCGCGGTTTGTTTTTCATATAATCCATTATGTTTCAAGACGTCAACAAGGTGTATCTATCTATACTATAAAAGATGAAAAATGCGCCATCTTGTCCCTGGGCGCCGCCATCTTGGAACACAGGGCCGCGCCATCTTGGCGCGTGGTTGGCGCCATGTTGAAAAGACGCGGCGCTTTTGGTCGGGCGACTCGTCGCCGCGCGTGTGTGCCGCCGGCGTCGGTGCGGCATGATGAGCATTGATCACGTCTACGAAATTACCGTTTGTCGTCCCAAGTTTCCACAGTAACCTTAACAATAGCTATTGTGTGAAATTGGTTTGCATGGGATGTCAATTTAATAAATGTCGTTCACAATTTTCAGCCGAACTGCCTTTTTAATATCGAGACACTCTATCGATTGTCGTCTATTGTTTGCCTGCATGTAATAAACAGGCGGGTTTCATGTCTAGACATCACCCCGTGTTGCCTAGGTGCCTAGTTTGTATGGATGAGAATTGAAGTTCTCCCCTCGTGATATCTGTTCCACGTCAGCGTGATTTCTTAGCAAACAGTACACCTTGGTACGGTGCGCATTTAATTACAAATGTATAACAAATAATTATGTGGTCTAGTCAAGTAATCATAATGAGTGTATGCTGCGATACATTTTCCAAAACGAAAACGTGTCCAAAATGGTGAAACTAAAACTAACAAAAAATGTTTTGAATAATTTCGAACCACAGGTAAAACATGTTTGTTCTTGAATAAATGAAGCTCATAATTATGTAAACTAACACTGACACTAACTAATTATCTAACTGACTTCACGTTTGCTGAAGGTAACGGGGGTCGGTTGAATGGTGGTTAGACCGATTAACGTAAACGCATCGTTTTAGGTATTATAGCGAGGCAATTTGCTGGGGTTCTACAAACAACGATATAATATGTAGCATCGTTTTCAGAAGTTAATTAATAAGCAAGGTTGGTTTAATGGCGGTTAACTAATCAATGCTCGTTCGTTTGTATAACCCCTCGTGCAATGGACTTTAGGTGGTGTTATAGGAGAGTGCAGTATTAATGACATGTACCCTTTGTGGTTACAAGTGATCAATGTGTAAATTGGGGGTCGGAACCGATTAAAGTCGTTGAGTGGGACTGATAATCACTCGGACACTGGGCCCAATACATACACAATAGCAATTGCTTTTTCTAGGAGTTGCTTAAGTGGGATTTTGTATCAATTTTCAACGATTGCCGGCAGGCAATTATTGCAAAAACCTCACTTTTCAAACACTGAAAATTTAGTAAGTCCACATTTTATTTGCAAAATGGAGGCCTAAGGTTACACAAATGGTCAAAAGGCCAAGAACAGCATTTCTTATTGTTTTTTCCAGCATCTATGAACACAAAGAAAATGGTGTGTACTACCTTTCAGCCAAATTTGTTAATCGTACTATAGTCTATTAAAGTTTATGTTGGATAGGTTCGCCAAGAGCCGAGTGTGTACGTATAAATTATAGTCTTGTTGGCGTCGCGTCGGATCTTCACTGAGAAGTCTAATCAGAAAGTAAAGGAGTCCTCATCAGCGGCCGAAAGTTGAACGTAACAACATGAAGGCCAGTGAGCGAGCAAGCTAAGTAAACAGACAGCGACAGATATCCAGGAGACCACAGGATGCATGCATGCAAATAAGAACTTATTTACATCAAGTGGATACAGGGTTACCACGTACTCAGTATTAATAATAGTTGGTATAAATAAGAAACATATGGACCGTATATCGTGTTCTGTCACATGGGGGTACTATTGGACGGCCTAATAAGGTTGCACACCAGTAAATCAACTCCAACACACCATAATGATTATAAACACGCCTATAATACTTTGGAGATTAACTCTCCTGCGGCATAGCAGACCAATTGTTCAAATTGTTCTAAAAGCACCAAAATTGGCACACATGTAGATTAATATATTCTAAACATTTTTGGATATGGAGGCATTCAAGATTAGCCCTGTGGAAGATATGGCGGCCATTGTTCAAAATGGCCGCCATTTACCATTAGCGTCATTACATAGACTTCATTATGTGTCGTTAGTATGGTGCTAGATGGGCCAAAATTCCTTTTTTTTACATCAGAATTAACATCAATAAGTGTTTAACAGATATTTAGATGAATCTTCTCAAAAATGGTCCCCAAACTGGCCGCCATTTTGTGGAAAAAGTGGACATTTGATGAAGATTTCAATACTCAATGACATAATACCTCTAATAACCAGTACCTGATGTCAGGAACACACTTTAATTGCTCAAGTTGCTTTTTTATTTCAAATTGCTGGCAAAATTGCAATGGAATGGTAGTCAAAATAATACACAGAGTACGGGGAGTTTACAGAATGGTCAGATTGTAGTTATATAGTCGACCAAAAGCCCAGTCTCTAGGCACAGTACTTACAGTTATACATTTATGGATAGATCTAATATAAATGAACAAATCTAAGTGGCTTCAAGAAGAGGACACAATAAACAGTTGCCAATACAATAACTTTCAGTATTGTGTAATCCTGCAGTACATACATGTAATACAATAACGTAGATTTTGCCACACTATGTTAATTATGATTCTGAACTTTTCAAATCTGGTCACCAGGATTATGAATGTCTACAGATCATAATGTTGGCTAGCAAGTTTTCTGTCCCAATCTACTGGCATTCGCCTTCACAGAAACACAGACCAGTGCATTGCAGTGAAGCGTTCTTGCACTTGCAGCGGTTTCTGCAGCCTTTCTTGCATCCGCAAGACACCAGCTCATAGCAGGTCTTGGATGCCTCAGGGAGTGTGGTCCAGAGTGGTGTGTAGGGCCCATCATCACTCCGATGCCAGCCCCAGTCTGTTGGTGGAGGGAGCACGGGCTTTGGTACCAATGCCTGGCCCCAGACATGACCACCCTGAAGGGCAGATCTCTTCACATGCTGCTCCAGAGCAGCGTAGGTTGGCGGGATGTTCTGAACAGAGCTCTTCTTTGCAAAGAGCTTCTTTCTCGCCTTGTTGACGTCCTTGCATTTGCTTGTGCGGTCATACAGGAGTATGACAAACCTCTCGATGACATGCATTGTATCCTCTTGGATGCTTGTGGGTGCATTTGCCAGACTCAGCAGGGCATCAGTGAGTTCTGGCAGCGTGTTCCATGTTGCCCAGGCAGATTTCTTCCCATGTCCGACGAAGGCTGACACAGTATCACACCCTGTGATGGCATGAAACATTGGAAGAGCACATGTCTTCTCTGGACCAAGGGAGGAAGCTATTTCATGGGCTGCAATGTAGCGGTAGTTCTTGCCTGTCCCAAAGGCTACCCAGAGTTCGTCTCCAGCTGGTAGTTTCTGGACTACCATCACTGCTAGGACCACGACGTCAGTGTCTACTGTTCGAACCTGTATCTGGTGGTGACCATGTTGTGCAGCATGTGCTACATGTAGCATCATGCGAGTGTCTGCCTCTTCTTGGTTGCATGGTGCGAGTGAGTTGACGTCCTCTTGCTGTGGAACACAGATCACCTGCTCCCCATCAGTGACCACCAGTTCCTTGCCTTCTTCTTGAAAGGACTCTGCAAGCATGGTGGAGAGGTAGCTGAAGAGCTCCACTTTGTTGCTATCAACTCGCAGGAAACTTTGCCAATTTCCTGGTATGACTGCCGAGTCGACAACACGCCGACGCACTCCCTTTCCACGCTGTTCTCTGGTTGATGCCTTCAGGGAATCTGCTCTGTAGCTGTCCCACACAAGGTCAAGACGTGATACATGTTGGAGCTGTTGTACAACGTATGGGATGAACACTTGCTGTGCATATTCCTCGAACGTGTTGGCAGTACCCGGCTTCAACATCTGTACGATTACTGCTCCATCGAGGACAACAGCAGTGACAGTAGGCGCTTCAGACTGAGGCTCAGCATGGCCTTCAAGGCACACCAGCAAGTCACTCTTGCTCCCTAGGTACAGTCTCCCTCCGTCAGATAAAGCTGGAGGGCATTGCTGATTTTCATGCCTGAAGAACTCTTCTAGATTCCCATCACGGGTCTGGCAGCCGATATATAATCGTGCGAAGAGCGCAACATCATTCTTCAGAGATTTGACCTGTTGTTTTCCTTTGGGTATTTTGGGTCCTCTCTTGGTCGCAAACAGTGGTAGCTTGTTCCGGTGGATTGCCACCTCAATGGACTTGGTTCTGTCCACGATGCATTCCTTTGAGAATGCTTCAAACTGGTCTTGGCCAATCTGCTTGGCGTTACGGACTGTTTCTATGACTGCAGGGTCTGCGATCTCCTTTGTGTCGAGCACCAGCAAGTCCTGACTGTCCTCCTCGAAAGGGTTGCCCAGCTCTTCAATGACGGCCACGAGTGAGCGCACATCTCTGGCAAAAGTGTTCTGCACACTTGGTGTCTCTTCGTGGTGACGTGTCTCCTCTTGGTCGTGTGGATGCAGATTGAAGTCGTCAAATTCCACAATCACTCTAGCAACCTCTGGTCCGGCAACCATCCAGCGCCTCAGTGCAGTTGGATTGTCTGTGAGGCCGATGGCTCCTCCATCACCCTTGACATACGCGTTGTTCTGCTCATGTCCTTGGTCAATAGGGATTGCTGAAAAGATCCTCTTGGTCTTCTGGACTGTGAAGTGTCCGTTGCTAAACTCTGTGAAGACGTCTGGATGTTTGTTTGCCAGTTCTGCCATGTCCCGCAGATGCACTGGTATCCAGCGGGCATAGTTCGTGTGGTCTAGTGCGAAGAACCACGGAACCAGTTCTGTCAGAGCATCCACGTACATGCTAAAATTGGCTTCTCTCAGAGATCGCACATAGATCAGAGTGGACAGCTCCAGTGCCAAGACTGTTGACCAGTACTGAAACTGCGGATAACTCTGTTCTCTCTGACTGCACCAGTCTTCGAAGCTTCCAGGGTGCTCATCATCTTCTGTATTGGTGGTGCTGTACTGGTCATAGGCACGCCGTTGGAGAATGTACAACGCAGCCGCTGTGACTTGGTGTGCTCTTCTGGTGCGTGTGACGTGAGCTGCTCGAAGAAATGAGTCTGCTGTTCCTGCAGTTGTGATCTCTGCTTGTACCAGTGCTTGGGTCCACCCACTTCCCTGCAACCAGTCACCCAGTCACCTCTAGCACACTTATCACCTCTAGCATCCACAAAAAGACAAATTATGGTACATATTCAATGACGCTAATGGTAAATAGCGCCGCCAAATGTGCTACGGGGAGAATCTTGAATGCCTCCATATCCAAAATTGTTCAGAATGTATTAATCTACATGTGTGCCAATTTTGGTGCTTTTAGAACAATTTGAACAATTGGTTTCGTATTTTTTACTATGCCGCTGGGCTTGAGACAAAAACTTTTAAATGGGCAGATTTCGCTTCTCTCACTGCACCATTATTAGTGAAATATGGTGCCTTATATCATGGAGCAATTGCTCCATGCTTATATAGTCCAGGGAAAATACTTAATTTTGTTTTGTTGACCTCATACAAATTGCAATATAATATTTTTCACCACAGGGCACTTCTATAAGGTCCCTAGAATAACATACTAAAAATCTCAAAAACAATCAAAGTGGTGGAAATATGACATCCAGGGAGATTGGAGTTTTTCCCTTCCTTGAGCCAAGTTTCTTGGACGCTTATGATGTCAGGTTTATTATCCCAATTGTTTATAGCATGTTTTAATTCATTTCCATGTGCAATAAGAGACTGGGCATTCCATTGTATATGAAGACCATGAGAATAATGTTCATGATTACGTTTGTTTATTTTCTCCTTTTGAGCGATTGGAAGTTTTCTGGGACCTTATTCACAAAGCATCCATACGCTTTAACGGATCCGTTAAGCCTCCGTTATGGTTTGCGCCATATTCACGAAGTATCCGCATACTATAGCGAATCCGCAGAACACGGCGTAAAAGGGCAATTGTTTTGCGGGAACTCCAGCGTTCCCGTAAAAGCTTACGGATCTCCGCATAGCGCTAAAATGAAATGGCTGCAGTGTTTGTGGTTCTGCTGGAGGAGGAAAACAGGCGTACTCTTCGCCGCCAGCGAGTTTTTCGTGATGGGTTACAGCCACTGGACATTTACGACGATGTGGAACTGATAAATAGGTATCGAATGCCAAGGCATGTACTGTTGGAGGTGAAAGATTTAATCCGAGATAAAGTTGAACATCCGACACAGAGGTCGCATGCAATACCCGCCACGCAGATCATAACAGCCCTCCGATTTTTCGCCGAAGGTTCTTTCCAATTAACAAATGGAGATTTAAGTGGAATTAGTCAGCCGTCTAACTTCTCGAATTGTTACCCGGGTCGCAACTGTCCTTTAAAGAATTTCGCCACAAATAATTCGATTTCCCAGGAACATATAGATAGCCAGAATCTGATCAAAGAAGGTTTCTACGATGAACGTCATCGTCGGATTCCCAACGTTTTGGGATGCCTTGATGGATCACTTGTCCAGATTAAATGTCCTGCACGTGACTATAATGCACATTACAATGGTTGACGTCAGTGAAAGTATCGTAACAAATAAAGCTCATGGTTAATAACAGACTATTGAACGAAAATGTGTTTGTGATGACTGTAAATTCGTTTGGATGCCGGATTGTGTTAATCGAAGTTTCCGATAGTGTAAGATGTACACCACCCTCGAAAAAACTGCCTTTGAAATCCGTTTGACAATAGGTCATGGTATATACAGTCTAGGTAAAATATGAATTGCTCCGCGTTGGCAAGAAATCAATTGATGTGGTTTTGCTAATAATTTGTTGTTCATTATACCGCCATTCCCGTAAAATGCTGTTTATCATCAGATTATGTTTTTGGTGATTTAAGTCAACTTCTTAATTTCACATGTTTTTTTACCCAAAAAAGAAATAGATTGGTATGATGCCTTTCACAAAAGAAGTTCACGAAATCGTTCCTTAGTTTGAGAAAATAACCAGTGCACTGTGGAAATTCATCTTTTTTTCGCCAAGAATTTGAAAGGTAGGCTGCAATCAGCTACCATATGTTTTTTGGATTCATAACAATTGGACTACATTTCTATTTTACGCTCTTATGAATTGTTACATAATCACCCAGGCGCTTCATTCACCCGTACAGCTCGTTGAACGACACCCCCATTATTAGCGGAGCTCCGCAATTTTACCGATACCTAACGGAACCTTTCGTGAATACGGCGTAGCGCAATTTTTAACGTATCCGTTAGGCCATCCGCAAAGGCTGTTATTACGGACACGGTAATAGCGAAAGCTTCGTGAATAAGGTCCCTGGTTTGTTTTTGGTGTTTCAGTTTGAGAGTTCTCTGTGGTGGGTTCGTTGGGTTTTGTTTTGGATTGAGAAAGTCTAGTTTGTTGAACAGGCTTATTAGGGGATTGCGAAGAATCATTATGTTTGCTCTGTTTTTCTTTGATCTTGTGAGTTTTAGTTAACTGATGGTATAAGTGTTCGACTAGAGTCTTTATTTCTGATTCTCTATTTTCCTTTTTTTTAGTTGTCTCCCAGATTTGAAGTGTTCCGATAAGCAGTTCTATCAGGGATTTGTCAGCTTGTAAGTAAGTTGAGGTTTGTTCAGTTTGGCAAGCAACTGGAACTTTATCAGTTTGGGTGGATGCATCTACCGGTGTTTTGTTAGCAGAGGACATGTTTTGTTTTCTTTGTACATCATTTACGGCTTGAGGAGTTTGTGGGATTGCCCAATTTCTTCGTTCAGGCCATATTTGAGTTTGTTTAGGTGTTATTGTAGGTGTACATGTATCCCTAGGTTTTTCAGCGTGGACAGTGATATTTGTGCTTATGGATTTGGCAGCTTCAGCATAAGAAATGTTGTAAGTGACTCTTACTTCTTGTATCTTCTTTTCTTGCTTCATGGTGTTACATCCACCGTAGGCAAAGGAGTGATTTCCACCACATCTGCTACATTTCACCTGGTCTTTTTGGTCACATTCTTCGTAAGTATGGTTTCCACTGCATCTAACACATCTGGTATTGCTTCGACAATTTGTAGCTGTATGACCTAGTCGTTGGCAATTGAAACAACGAATGACTGGTGGAATGTATTGTTTGATGTCAAAGTGTTGATAGCCGAATTTGACGCTCTGGGGTAAGTGAGGTGTGTTAAATGTAAGGCAGACAGAAAGGCTTTTCCCTGTTTGACCATTTCTTCTGTATGTGAGTCTGCGGACCTCTATTACGCCTGCTTTTTTTCATTCTTTAATAATATCTTGATCTGTAAGTTCTAGAGGAACGCCAGATATAACTCCCTTACTTTGAATTTCTGATTTTGCATAGTCGGTTGTGACTGCATGACCATTTTCCAAGATTGGTGATTTTCCTCAATTTGTTGGCCTGTCCTGGGGTGTAGCATTTGACACTAATGCCACCTTGATTGGTTTTAGTCACATTTTGTATGATGTCACTTCCTATTGTATTTAGTGCCTTAGCAATTTTTAGCGGGTTTATTTGGGCAAGTTTGACGTCTGGAGAGTTTATAATTACTATGGTGGGGTTTCCTTGGGTGGAGTATGTGTTTCTTCTTTTGGGGTGTCTGTAGGTGCTATTATCAGAGTCGCTGGAGTTGTCGCTTTGACTTTGTGGTTTTCTTTTGTTTGTTGCTTTCACAGAGACTTGAGGATCATTTTCATCAGCATTCGCATCCTTGTCGTCTTCTTGAGCTTGGCTCATTAATTTATCTAAGGTTGACCGTGGTTAATTGTATTGTTGCCTGTTCCTGTTTTGAGATAGTTGCTGTTGGGATAATAGGTCCCATGACATGTCTTCCTCCGAGTCGTCGGCCATGTTGGTCTGACGACCGAAGCGTTATACAAACAAGTATGCAAAGAAAACAAATGTGGTATAGCCAAGAAAGCAAGCAGCAACAAAGGAAAAACAAGCAGGTATAAATAAAGTAAGAAGGCGAGCTAGATAAGGAAAATAAATCTCACCACTCGCAGTTAAGAGTCGGGCTGCGACCGATTAAAAGACGTCCGCACTCGTCCGAAGCTCAAGCAAAAAACCACAGTCGCTATTTATTATAACACACCTCTTTATACCCAGCACGATATGTGGCAGAGGGGTACCCCTTCTTATCACTATACCTTATACACACTCAACACTATTGTTACCTAACACATCCCCCCTTGAAACCTAAAAAGAATTCCTGAGATTCCGGGAACACAATGGTCAACACAAAAGAGGGGGGGTTTTCTCTGCCACATATCGCGCTTCATATGCACCTCTTGCTAGTTCTGAATTCTAGTTGGCTGAAACACGGTCACGTGGAGTTAACTATAGGCTAGTGCAGTGCATGAGATTTGCGCCACCGTGAATTTGCGGAAAATAGTTCCCGAAGCGGGTTTATTAATTTTTTTGGACTGGTTACAGCGCCCTGAAGAGGTTTGCCAGGCTCATCTTATTAATAATATGAAAAATGGCGCGCGGCGTCTGGATCTTTTGGACTGAAGTGTGTAAACATTATGAAGTGGATCGACTAGCATGATTCGGTCACTAGAGCACGTCTATCCCCCCTCGGGTATGCGAGTGACCAGAAGGGGGACACAAGTTTTACTTACGATTCGGATTAAAAAGTGAAATTCTCCGTTTAATTTTGAGACTTCTTAGCGCGCAAGAGAGATTCTGTTGCTCTCGCTTTTTGTAGACATATATAATTTAAAGGCAGACGTAAATTAACAGCGCCCTCTGCGCGGTCGGCCGGCCGGTCCCTTGCCTCTTTGACCTCCACAATTTTTACGATTTTCATCCATAATTTGTTAAGGCCAATTTCGATTTGTATCTGTGTACTACGGAAGCGTATTTAGGACATGACCAGAAAAAGTTTTTTGGACCACTTTTTCGCCCGGGCGGATTACTATTTCGCCCGGGCGGATTACTATTTCGCCCGGGCGGATTACTATTTCGCCCGGGCAGATTACTATTTCGCCCGGGCGGATTACTATTTCGCCCGGGCGGATTTCTATTTCGCCCGGGCGGATTACTATTTCGCCCGGGCGGATTACTATTTCGCCCGGGCGGATTACCATTTCGCTCGGGCGGATTACCATTTCGCCCGGGCGGATTACCATTTCGCCCGGGTGGATTACTATTTCGCCCGGGCGGATTACTATTTCGCCCGGGCGGATTACTATTTCGCCCGGGCGGATTACTGTCCATGGATCAGAACATATACTAACGTGTATCACCATTTCGACATTAATCCGCCCGGGCGAATTAGTAATCCGCCCGGGCGAATTAGTAATCCGACCGGGCGAAATAGTAATCCGCTCGGGCGAAATAGTAATCCGCCCGGGAGAAATAGTAATCCGCCCGGGCAAAATAGTAATCCGCCCGGGCAAAATAGTAATCCGCCCGGACGAAATAGTAACCCGCCCGGGCGAAATAGTGGTTGGGAAAGTTGTTTTTTGGTCATGTCCTAAATACTACGCTTCTCTTCCGTACATTAGATTCCAAGATGAAATCTAACGAAACTTGGGAAAAAAGTTATTCCGACCGCGGTTTTGAATTCCGACCTTTTATTTTACCAATTTACGATGTACATTACACGTATATGCTTACTTCATTTTATATGACGACGAATTGGCAAAATATTATGTACCCCATCAATGAAATTATAGTTCTATACAGAGGTTAAGGCGTAGTACTGTTGACATCTGGAATCAACAGATAATCAATCATTAGACTTTACAGTGGATTAGACTTTACGACTTACTTTACTGTATTTATTTCGTTTGCATTTATTATTTAGAAGGGTCATTTATATCTTTTACAAAATACATTGTATATAGGTTACATAGGTTTTCCATCACCGCATCGGTGCGTACCCCGTTTGATCAGATTGACTTGTTCAGTAAAAGGCTTTTCGCTACATCTAACAAATGATTGACATTTGCTACGATATAAACTTTATACCAGGGAAATCAAAACGTCAATGGTGCATGAACCCACGATCGGCAAAAAGAGCCCGTAGTCAATTCAGTCAAGTTTCAGAATCAGGCGGCATCACCAAAATTCCCCCTGAAATCTACACTACAGTAAAGGATAACTTGATTTAAAGAAAAGATTAAAGAACAACAGTATATATGGATTAAAAATTAACAAAATAAAACTCTTATAACATACTCGTACGCAGCTAGGCCAACTCGTACGCAGGCCAAATACTTTTTCGAGAGTGAATCTTCTGAAACAGTTTGGGTAAAAATCAACATAAAGGGCTGTATAAGACGCTGTTCATTGGGGCTTGCTACCGTCCAAAAATTGATGATACTGTTACACTGGTCATGGTAACAAAACAATTGTCCTTGGTGGGGACTTCAATCCCCCTGGCTGGGGTTGGTCAACTAAATCTTTCAAAGCCAATGTTCATCACCCATCGGTTCACAAAAGGTTCGGAGAAATACTAGACGACAACGGCTTGGCTCAGATGGTTGAGGAACCGACTCGTCTTGGAAATACACTTGACCTCATCATAACAAATCGTCCTAACCAAATCAACAGGACACAAGTCATTCCTGGTACATGTATTAGCGACCATAACATATAGTCTACACATAAAAAACCAGCACAAAGAAAACAACTTCCTCGAAAAGTGCCCCTGTACATCAAGGCCAACTGGGAAAGTTTTCATCATCATGCCTCCCAAATAGCTAATAAAATTGACATAGCTGAACAGACCTCGTCGATTGATCAGTTGTGGAACATCTTCAAGCAAGGCATTCATGAAGGAATTCAATTATTTATTCCTCATATAGATCTACCAAAACCAAAAATTCTCATCTTTGGATCTCGGCCTAACTTCGGAGGAAAATTCGCCGTAGGGACAAAGCTTATAGATTAAGCAAAAGATTTGGTCGACCTCATCAAGAAACTAAATTTAGAAGACTCAAGGCAGACATTCAGCGGAACTACGTCAGGCATACTGGAGTTACACAGAGAATATAATCATCTCACAAACGGCAGACGCCAGTAACTTATGTAGTATGAAGAGGTTTTTGACATATATCAAACACCAGAGATCTGATTTCGTTGGAGTCTCTCCTCTGTAGGCGGATGGCAAGTTAATCATGGATGCTCAGCTTAAAGCGGAAGTCTTAAATAAATAGTTTCAGTCAGTTTTCACACAAGAAACTGATTTATCCTTCCCTGCACCTCACACGGTCACACACCCCATGCCGGATATCAAGATATACAAACCAGGAGTACGTTCTAAAGCTGTTGAAAAAAACCAGGTAAAGCTGCATGCCAAGACAACATTAGCACGCGGGTTCTCATCAAAGAGCTGTATGAGGAATTGTCAGACCCACTCACCAAAATATTTCGTAAATCACTTCAAGAGGGGCAAGTATACCGACCGACTGGAAACATGCCAACATTACTCCCATCTTTAAGAAAGGTCAGAAGTATCTCCCATCAAACTACCGTCCCATCAGCCTCACGCCATCCAAACTCATGGAACATTATGCAACACACTTGTACTCATAATATTGTACCCACTCCAGCACAAATTTCGTTCAAAAAGGTCATGTGAAACCCAATTCTCATTAAGTTTGTTGATGACGTCGCTAGTAATACTTTGCAGAGTGGCCTGCAGACTGATGTGTGCGTTCTTGACTTCTCCAAGGCGTTCGATAAGGTCGGGCATCGCAGACTTTTGGAAAAAATCAACTGGTATGGCATCACTGGTTCAACACATAATTGGATAGCAAGACATGTACAACAGAACACAGGTAGTACTTGTGGATGGTTTCACCTCTGAAACTGTAGCAGTCATTTCTGGGTTACCACAGGGGTCAGTTTTAGGGCTGTGCCTCTTCCTTTTTTACATTAATGATATTATTAGTTGTCTCACTTCAACACGTCTGTTTGCTGACGACACGATGCTGTCACTTGCATTAAAGAAGGAAAGTGATGCAAATCTTCTTCAGGCTGATCTCAATTTGTTAACTACCTGGGAGAAGACTTGGCAAATGGAATTTAATCCAGAAAAGTGCGAGGTAATTAGTATCCGACGCGCAAGAAAAACCACATCACCTACAAGTACGGTACACTCTTCCACGGTCACGAAATCAAACGCGTGAAATCTTATAAATATCTGGGTGTTACCATTACACACGATTTTAAATGGAACAAGCACATCAACAATATCGCATCTAAAGCACATCCTCTTTAACCCTAACCCTCTAGGCCTTACTTTGGGCTAAAGAACTGCGTACTACGTACATAATACTACTTAGTATTTTGTAGCACTGGGTCTCTCCGTGACTACGATGATTGGGTGTGTACTGACAGAGTACAGATATACTGCCAACTACAAAATACTAATAGTGGCAATACAGGTCAGTAATACTTACCTGGCAAAAAAATGCAGTAGTGCAGCCTTGACCCAATGCTTTCTGTTTTAGAACACTCTACACATATACATGGGCCATGCACACTCAGCAAGCAGAGGGACTCAATGCTAAAAAGTACTACGAGTGCAATTAGGGGTGAAGTACCAAATACTAAAAATTACTACAGGCAGTTGCACACAAGTCAGTGAGAGTACTGCATACTACTTTTTACTACTACTGTACTAGTAAAAAGTAGCATTTAGGTAGGGTTAGGGTTAAACTTTCTGAGACGAAACCTCAAAGTTCGCAACTCACACATCAAGCAATTAGGTTATAAATCTCTTGTTATAGGCCTCTCATTGAATATAGTTCAGTAGTCTTGGATCCATACACAAAAAACCTTAGTAGTCAACTGGAAATGGTGCAAAGGCGGGCAGCAAGATTTGTTCTAAATCGTCATCATCAGTGTTGGAGCAATATAGGCCTATCTCTTCAGTGGCAAACTCTTTAAAGATAGGCGAAGAATTGCAAGACTCACGATGTTTTACAAAATTCATTGTGGTTTGGCTGCTGTCAACATGTCAACTGAGTCCAAGAATCTAGATGCTCCTACCCGAATAGAAAATTCACAAGCCTACAAAATCCCATCTTGCTCCAGAGAATACTATCAGATGTCTTGTTTTCCTCGCACGACAACTCAATGGAACAATACGTTTGGTAATTACTCCAAAAATTAATGGCAATACAAACTTACTTGGTAAGAAGTACAGCAGCTTTCAGTTGGATAGTATAATGCATTTTTAGAAACTGTTCACTTCGAAGTACTGCGGTTATGGAAAAAGATATCACTTTTTATCTCCAAAAAATTGAATCTGATGAGAAGCGTTACTGCAGTGACGTTTCTCAAAGTGTGTATTCCAATGCAGATTTTTATTTTTGCGTGGACAAAACCGCTCTAGAATTTTGGCAATATCTCAAAATTGCTACCACCTTTTGAAATGAAATTTGTACAGGTTAGTTTTATGGTATATATCTATAACTTTATAGGATTGAAACAAACAATGGATTTAAATTACCAAACGTATACGATCCCTTTAAGTTTAAACTTTAAGGCTTGCTGACCCTCAACAGTTTAAACATTAGTTAATGGGTCTCCAACGTCAAATCAGTAGGCTACCCACTCCATCCACAAGCAGCGCTCCCAATAATGTGTCCCAGTATTCAATTATATGAAGTTGGTGCATAACTTGGAAGAAGAAGAAGAAGATACGAGTTGACCTGTTCCTGTTTTGGTCACTGACGTCTAGGCGCAAAAGCACGGCTGGCCGGCTGACAGCAAACAATGTGCTGCATGCTGTTACTTGTTGCTGTGCCGCTCAGTAAAATGTAAAGGGCGCCACCTTTTGTTCGTCTTTAGAATGGCGGCCGTTACGAATGCAGTTTGTGTGTGGTGCAGTGTTGATCAAAGATCGTAGAGCGACAAGTGTTGATCAAGTGTTTTCATATTCATAACAACAATATCATATACTTGAGCTCATTATCAACCAGTACTTGATGTACATGTGTTCGTTTCGATTTGTGAGTGGTTGTCTAACAATAACAAAAGAGAACAAGTTGAAGTACGGTAAGTCATGTAAGTTAACAACAGCGCTAGTGTACTAGCTAGTTCAATGGAATCGATGAAATTGCATTTCAAAAAATTCTAACTCAATAAAATAAACTATACAGTTTGTTTAAAATGAACCTTAGCCAATGATAACAAATAAGAGATATTAACCGTTAAATTACAAACGGTACTTACTGACTGTTAGTATTTCATTATGTTTTCAAATAAAGTAAAATTTCATAATTGAAGCATGAACTTGGAATCCTTTAGTCCATGATTCAAGGAATAATGTGTTTTTTTTATGCAGGATCCGGGAATGTCTGACTAGGTCCGGGAGGTCCGGGTTTTACCAACTGCCCCACGTCCTTTACCAAGAATATTTCTTATCATTTTACTCTTTAGTGATACACATTGCTCTTTACGCCCAAAGCCGCAAAAATAGCACCTTACGTTCCCAAGCCAAGGAATTTGACAACAAATGTTGAGGCCAATACAATTGTGTTGCCTTTTTTGTTCGCGGGCAATTCCTGGAAGATCTTTGACTTTGCACGGTGCTCTGAATACTTTAGGTGGAAATGGCGGTAGTGATGAGGCTGGAGAGACATACTGTTATCTTGCCCGGTGTCGTGCCAAAAACTGTCCGGTGCGAAATAGTGTCTGCTGGGCATGCACAGTAGATTTCGGACACTATATGGCACGTAATACGTGCCAAATAGTGCCCGACTCCGATGCAAAATATTGATTTTGGACGGATGTACGTGTCACTTTTGTTAAAACGGTGACATTATCGTCCAGTCTAACCTACCTTTTTCCCCACATTAAATCCTCCAAATAACAGAAGTCCAACACGTTGAGTAGATCACTTGAGACATGGGTGAAGGGGAGGGGGATGTCGCCACCATGGCTGGACCTTACACCTTCCGTGGCATGGACTACGTAGTCAGCATGTGGCTGGATGAGGACAACGCCACACTGACCGTTGAGGTTGAGGACAGACTCACCGCTGACCAATGGAGGGGGACATTTGACGCTGCTTGTGAGTTTCAAACGATGCCTAAAACTGAGTTAACTCTTTGGGTGCATTGTTTTGAAGTCAGCCTTTTCGTCCAGAACTTGGCCCTTGAAAAATCATTTTAACCCCCTTGATGCTGGCCATAGCGGGCCGCGGCTGTAGCGGGCCGCGGCTGTAGCGGGCCGCGGCTGTAGCGGGCCGCGGCTGTAGCGGGCCGCGGCTGTAGCGGGCCGCGGCTGTAGCGGGCCGCGGCTGTAGCGGGCCGCGGCTGTAGCGGGCCGCGGCTGTAGCGGGCCGCGGCTGTAGCGGGCCGCGGCTGTAGCGGGCCGCGGCTGTAGCGGGCCGCGGCTGTAGCGGGCCGCGGCTGTAGCGGGCCGCGGCTGTAGCGGGCCGCGGCTGTAGCGGGCCGCGGCTGTAGCGGGCCGCGGCCGTAGCGGGCCGCGGCCGTAGCGGGCCATGCCAATACACTCCAGCTGTCATGTGGCTCTTGTGAAAAAGAGCTTAAGAAATAGCAAGCTGATTGATAAACATATGAACCAACACCCTCCAACGAAACAAACAAAAACAAAATGGAGGTAAAGAACCACTTTTTATTTTTATTAAAATTCTCACTTTTGGGGATCTACTAGTACTAGGCTGTAAAATAAAACCAAAACCAACAAAAACTGGCAAAATGGAGGTAAAGAACCACTTTTTATTTTTATTAAATTTCTCACTTTTGGGGATCTACTAGGCTGTAAAATAAAACCAAAACCAACCAAAACTGGCAATTTTGGTTTTTAAAAAAATTTACAAGTTTTATACCCCAAGGGGTCTAGGTAGGTCTGTTTGGCTTTAAAATACACCAAAAACCTTAGAAACCGGTTTAACAGTATCTTAATTGTTTGGCATTTGTTTCACCATCTTGTGGAGTGGCCAGAACTTGATGTTGGGTGTGAACATCTCTCAAATGTGTACATGTCATTTAGTGCTGGGTGAGTAACTCGCCTACTCGCCTACTCGTGATTATCTTTTGCTACTCGTAGCACTACAGTACTAGTAGTTTTTAACTAGTTGATTACTCGTGCCAGCCCGAGTAGCAATAAATACTCGCGAGTAGTGATTGTTAGCAAGCGATGATGTTGACAAGTACCGATTGAGTCGTGGTCGTATGATAAAATTGTGACCGGCTCTGCAATAAAGGGTATTAAGTCGCGCTGTGCACTATCATGTAATGGACTACTCAACGTTGAGAGGATAAACATTTCGTCAAAATGTGATTTACATTTTTTGCCATTAATGACATCTTTAACACCAATATTTTCAGTTTTCATTTAAAGAAATGTTGATTTTGATGATTAAAGTGGAAAACACGCCCATTTTGTGTTCATCGTTCTGTTGTTCTACAACAAAGCCGGCTCTTTCAAAGCCTGTTTTCTCAGTTGTGTAATTTGAACTCCAAGGAAGTAATCAAAAGCCAACATGTCATATCTCCAGAACGGGAGTACATGTAGCTATGGAGCTCTATTATATACCAACTGGAAGCTTACGCTGTGGGCTTTCCAACCATGTATATAACTCAATTTCACTATTTTGTGACATAATTAATACCCATTATTGTGGAGTGGGTCACAATTACGCGTAATGAATTGACTTGCCGCTCCCCACAATTGCACGCCTACAATGGCACGTCTGCAATGGCACGTCTTATTCCCAAATAAACAAGGTTCAACAAACTATTAAATCCTTTTGAGTGAGCCGACACAAAATGTAGGCAAAAATTGCCGACTGCAGATGTCCCCAGCCCGCAGAATTGATACAAAGGAAGCCAGACTTCTGCAGATGGCAGGTTTCAAAACCACGTTCTGGGTTTGGGTTGGACTCTACTACTATAATAATGACAATTGCGATGGTTTTACGATATGATAATGATTTGTGTTGTGATTTTCAATTATACCATGGAGAAATCAAAACATTCTGAATTGAAACTTGAGCGATAAAGGAGACCAAATTGCTGCAGAAGTCACTGCGAAATTACCGTTCTGCTTTGAATGAAAACGCATGGTGATAAACACGTGTGTGATCGTCATTTTACACCTTGTGAAAATGTTGACAACTACTCGTGAGTACTCGATTACTCGCGAGTAATTTCTTTGTGAGTATTCGAGTGGGAAAAATCACTACTCGCCCAGCACTAATGTCATGTTTGTGCGGATTGATTCAGTTTCGCAACTCCTTTTCTTGCTTTTATTGCTTGGCATTGCCATTTCTTGCTTTCTTTACATCATTAAATTGACTTGAAGTTCCAAGTATGTCGGGAAATTCTAATGGATGGATTTATTTGTTTGTTTGTTTTTGTGTGTTGTTTTTGTAGATATTGAAGACCTAACCCACAAGACAGGAAACTTCAAACAGTTTTCCATTTTCACCAGCATGTTGGACTCTGCTATCAGCAAAGTATGTTGCAAAACTACTGAATGTTTCTGAAAAAACAAATGTCTGTTGAAAGGGTAGAATGCCCTCTGTCCAATGGTATAAGGTTCATTATGTCATTGCCATGAATGACTTAACAAAGGACATTTATAAAAGGTACTGAAATCAGCACTGTGGCAAGTTGTTTTTACTTGTGTGACAAAGCTCAGGCAGGTGTTTGTAAGGACACATTATTTTACGGTTTAAACACATTAAAAAAGCAATGACTGGGTCGATGAATTATTTTGTCTGATCCTTTTCTTTTTGTGGTACACTTACTTGACCAATTTAAGGTGATGTACCCACCACATGGCCACTATTCCACTATTTTTCTCGTGTCTCTTACTGCCCGCCTTATCATCTCAACTTGTGAGCATTTCCCTTTCAACAGACATTTGTATTTTTCAGAAACATTATAATATGATATGAAATAATATGAATTTGAAAATAGGTATACTTTTTATGTGGACACCCTGTATATATTTGACCAAACAAATTTGAAAAGCACTCGACCCTAACATTATAAGTGGTTGTATGGTTAAAAGCCAGAGTTTTAGGGATACGACTGTTTCTACTTGCTCTCCTTTTAGCTGGAGTTTGCTTAGAAATTTGCTAGGCAGTATTTTTCGCTAGGAAGCGTACATGATTTCCTTTTGCTGTAATTTTAGAGGATTAGTATGTTATAGCAAAAACTATTACACTAACAAGCTCATTGGGCCATTGAAACATTCCATCTCGGCTCTCGAAGCTACTATTTTGGTGCAATGCAGCTAAATCAACCACAATAACCATCTCTGCGCTCACAGGTACCCATTTACTCCTGGTTGGGGAGAAGCAATCCCTTACAGAAATTTAAGGAGGCTTGCTGCAAGCTTGCCACAAGCTTGCAGAAAACAAGACCGCAAGCTTGCCGCAAGCTTGCAGAGAGCTTGCAGGGTTCCAAATATGCAAATTATGGCAAGCTTGCCGCAAGCTTGCAGAAAACAAGACCGCAAGCTTGCCGCAAGCTTGCAGAGAGCTTGCAGGGTTCCAAATATGCAAATTAGGGCAAGCTTGCCGCAAGCTTGCGGCAAGCTTGCCAGCTTGCGGCAAGCTTGCGCCAACCGGCAGGATGGCAAGCTTGCCGCAAGCTTGCCTTAATATTTGGAACCCTGCAAGCTCTCTGCAAGCTTGCCTGCAGAATGGCAAGCTTGCGCCATGTGGGAAGAATGCGGCAAGCTTAATTGCGCAAGCTCGGTGGCAAGCTTGCATGAATGGCTATTTATTGCAAGCTTAATTGCGCCAGCAAGCTTGCACAACATGGAGGATGGCAAGCTTGCCAATTAACAGCTAGCTGGCCGGAATTAAGCTTGTGCCAATGGGCGCATGCATTCATGGCAAGCTTGCGCAGGCAATGTACGCAGGCAGGATGGCAAGCTTGCGCAGGCAGGATGGCTTGCGCAGGCAGGATGGCAAGCTTGCGCAGGCAGGATGGCAAGCTTGCGCAGGCAGGATGGCAAGCTTGCGCAGGCAGGATGGCAAGCTTGCGCAGGCAGGATGGCTTGCGCAGGCAGGATGGCAAGCTTGCGCAGGCAGGATGGCAAGCTTGCGCAGGCAGGATGGCAAGCTTGCGCAGGCAGGATGACAAGCTTGCACAGGCAGATACAGCATGGCATTTACATGTACAGTGTATGCATGGGATGAGTGACAAAGTGCCTTTCCAAAAGGGCATTCTATTTGCTTTACCAAAATTATTAATTCCCATGAATAAATCCTCAGTGCATCAACCCGGCAACCTGGGAGATAGTAATGACTCTCATGGGGCTGGACCCAATTTTGAGCCGTGGTGTCATCAGCCTGGGTGGGATTCGAACATAGTCCACAACGATGAAACATGATAAAAATACCGCTGCATCAACTTGCCTTTCCACGGTCCCCATTGACCCTATTATCATTTCACGGATTCTCAAATAACAGACCAGTGAATCAGTGACCCTTGACCTCTTGACCTACACTGACTTGGAGTCCCTAAGGAGCAGGAAGGCTGGCGGGGTGCGGAGTAACATCCCTGGAGCTCAGAAAGTAGCCCTGAGTGCCAAGAGATACCTCATTGTCACGTACACTGTGGAATTTGACAGGTGAGATTGTAAAGCATACAAAATCAGTCAAGTCAAATGTAGTGCTCCACCGTTTTTTTGTTCTGAGTTTTTTATAAGCATATTGACCCTAACCTCCTAGGGTGTGTGGACAATTGTATTGAAATTGATGGATTTAGCACTGTTAGAATTGTGTCTCTACAAGCACATTTTTTTTAGGAATTTAAAACGAATGACAGATAAACACGTCACAATCAAGGCTGGAAATATCCGTCAGCGACCGGCTAAACTTTTTAGAAAATATCTTTTAATGTGTATGCGTCAACCGTTTTGAATCTGGGGAAAACTTTGCGTGTATATAAAATATACATGTACGTGCTCCAGCGCGAACTGGAAGAAGCCATAACTTGTTAATGGAATGTCTGATTGACGAGCAACAAACAGCATTGTAAGTAGAATGTTATCCTCTTTTCTAATATCTGTGAAGCCTCATTTCAAGCTATGCCCAGTTCCATCTCATTTTGCCAGAACTCCTCACAAATGTAATCCTTGTTTAATAGTGGTATTATTTGTTCTGATGGCAGAATACACTACCCCTTGCCGTTACCTTACCAAGGCAAGCCTGATCCTGTAGCCCTTCAGGAAACAGTCCGGGAACTCAAAAGAGAAAACAGGAGGTTACAGTCCCAGGTTAGAGAGAAAACTAAATGTCGGCAAAGGAATAGAATGTCCATCAACACTATGAGCTCTATGGGCCTTTTAAAAGTCCTTGCTTCGTGTTCCTCTTTGGCTTATGGTGATTTTAAGCTCCCAACTTCCGGAAGTCCAGCCGCATTCTGGTGTCTGTTTAAGCCGAACCGAGAGCAAAGGTTTAAACAAAAACCTTAGTTAAAGTATAGATATGCTGACGTCACCCGCCGTGTTAACACCAACTGCAGGTTTTGCTAGGTTGTGGCAGGTTTGGTACCAAACATTAGCGACTTGTTGTTGGACTTTGTTTGACTCGGTACAAAAGGCCCAGGGAGACCCTGTTGAATTAGGTGAGGTTCAGGGCAAAAAGGCTTGAGACTGTTGGAGCTTGGGGGAATGCACCGGCATTTATTTGTTGGTGAGCTCCCCCACAGTCACATCACAGTTTCTGGTCAACTGTAAGTGTACATTGATACACCCTGTGGGTCCCTACTTGAACACACTCCAACACATGAATGGCCAGTCATCACAGCCCTGATTCTGAACACCAATGCATAGACCCATCTGTACCAACTCAATCAAACTTCAACAAGTTGGAGTTTGGCAGGTTTAGTACTGTTAGGTTCAGTACCAATAGTTACTAAACCTGTGTGCAGTAGTTAAAGTTTGCTAGGTTTGGTATGCTTTCTAGTGCGAGAGCCTAGGGGGTTAGGGTTAAAAAATACCGTGACTGAGCAGAAATTTCCAAGATTTTGATTTTAGGGGTTGGGTTTATTTGACGGGTACCCGGATACCCGTCAATCGGGTACCCGGTTCCCGTACTACCCGTAAATGCACACCCCTAATGTAAAGAATAAAGACAGGTTCATTTGTTTTTATGCAAAAGCAAATGTGAATGCGAATTGATGATTTCATGACAAGAAGGTTCTGGCTGAGTTTAACCGCTAACATTTCATGACATAAAATGTACCTCATATTCGTGTTAGAAATAACCAGGGATTTATACAGGACCTTGTTTATTCAGATTTTTTTAAAAGAAATTTACCGAACCAATGGTTTCTAACAGTTTCTAACTAACAACCAATAGCCTCTCCAAAAACACAAGGAAAAGAAATAAGAAACCCTTTTTACATGTATATGCCCTCTCCTTACACTAACGCTGCTCAGTTTAATAAGATTCTACATAAGGGCAGTTCCATGAAGTACGTACATGTATGTCTGATGTACAGGGTTGTTAACCCTAAACCCGTGGGCTTTCGCACTAGAAAGCATACCAAACCTAACAAACTTCAACTACTGCACACAGGTTCAGTAATTATTGGTACTGAACCTAACAGCACTAAACCTTCTAAACTCCATTTTGTTGAAGTTTGATTGCTTTGGTACTGATGGGTCAATGCATTGTTAAGTGCCATTAGTTCTGTGTGTTGGGCCCCGGCTGTGTTTGAGTTGGGACACGCAGGGTGTACACATCCAGGGTTGTAGCTACGCTGGCTGGCAGCCGGCATTCAACATCACCGGCCGGCACTCGGAGTAAAAATGAAGCTTGCCGGCCGGCACAAATTTTGCTGAATTACATCTCGATTTTGTATTTTTTGCTGCTTCGCATCACAATTTTGTACGTGTTCATTTGTATGCTGCATGCCGCAATCGCTGATGCACTGGCCGCATGCATGCACCAACAAACGCTGGCGCGTAAGACATGTAAGAGCGCTCGCAGGCTTTCCGGTACTCAGAGCAAAATATTCTGACTAATTTCTGGTTTATTAGGTCAGGGGACCAGACTATCCAATGTTGCGACGTCACGTCGTTTTTTTAAATTCAATCATAGAGTGCTATCATCCAACTGGCCAGCTGGTGGTACGTGGCTACATGTAGGCTATTGTACATGTACGTACTACGTACATTGTACATGCACTGATGCACGTACGTACGTATACATTACTCAGTTGGCCCGCGAGCACGCACGCTCCTCGTTCTTGCAGCAAAATGAGCTGATACTACCGCGCGGCTCTCAGCCCGAAAACAGCCGGCACTAAACAATTTCCAGCTACAACCCTGTACACATCACACTTACAGTTGACCAGGGACGGTGCTGTTACAAGCCTGAGCTCACCCACGAATAAATGTCTGTGCATTCCCCAAAACTCATTCCCCAGCCCCACGCCTTTCTACTGTAAACCTCACAGAATTCAACAGGGTCCTCTGGGCCTTTTGTACCGAGTCAAACAAAGTCCAACAAGTTGCTAATGTTCGGTACCAAACCTGCCAAAACATAGCAAAACCTGCAGTTGTAGTTTGATGGGCCTGGAGTAGTTGGGGTTAAGGCGGTGGGTCTATAATTTGTTTTCCTACTCATTAAATATCACAAATTAGTGTTGATGAGAGGGAGCTTTTTAGCCCAAAAAGAGAGTTCAGGTTAATTTTTCATTTCAAACGACACGATGTTAATAAGGATACTAATAGAACAGAATGCCATATCATTTTTTTCTTTTTTTTATATTTTTTTTTTACCTAGGTGCATTCTGATTACAGAAGTAATGAGCTACAGAGATTGAAAAAGGAGTAAGTTGTCTTTTTTTTAGAGTTGTAATGACTCGAGTTAATGACTCGATTCTGACTCGAGTTATTGACTCGATTCTGACTCGAGTTAATGACTCGATTCTGACTCGAGTTAATGACTCGATTCTGACTCGAGTTAATGACTCGATTCTGACTCGAGTTAATGACTCGATTCTGACTCGAGTTAATGACTCGATTCTGACTCGAGTTAATGACTCGATTCTGACTCGAGTTAATGACTCGATTCTGACTCGAGTTAATGACTCGATTCTGACTCGAGTTATTGACTCGATTCTGACTCGAGTTAATGACTCGATTCTGACTCGAGTTAATGACTCGATTCTGACTCGATTCTGACTCGATTCTGACTCGAGTTAATGACTCGATTCTGACTCGAGTTAATGACTCGAGTTAATGACTCGAGTTAATGACTCGATTCTGACTCGAGTTAATGACTCGATTCTGACTCGAGTTAATGACTCGAGTTAATGACTCGATTCTGACTCGAGTTAATGACTCGATTCTGACTCGAGTTAATGACTCGATTCTGACTCGAGTTAATGACTCGATTCTGACTCGAGTCACAATTTTTGGTGACTCAACTCGATGGTGACTCAACTCGATGGGTAAATGACTCGACTCGACTTGAGTCACTGCAGGCAAATGACTCAACTCGAGTCCCTCATCAGAATGACTCAACTCGACTCGCATGAAGGCTAATACAATACTTAAGTCCCAAAAATAAGAGCAAACAATATTTGTAATGACTTACGTCAGTTCTGGTTTATGTTCACGTCATGTTTATGTTGGCGAATGTACATACTGTATACATACATTACACAGTGGCCGTCTGTGTTTTCCTTCCTCCATGATCATACACCGTGTCGTGGACTTTTACTTTGTGTTTCTGTAGCATGCTTATAATATTGTATAGTGTTAAAATATTTGTGACTCTCAACTCGACTTGACTTGACTACACACTGTGATGCGACTCGACTCTACACTGTGACTCGACTCGACTCGACTCGACTCGACTCGACTTGACTCGACCCGACCCGACCCGACCCGACTCGACTCGACTCGACTCGACTCGACTCGACTCGACTCGAGTCACTTCTTTAAAATGACTCGACTCAACTCACAAAAATCAGTGACTACTCGTTACTACTCTGCTTTTTTACACTATACTTTGTTGCATATTGTACTTTGAACAAATCTCCAAAAGCTAACACTTAGATTTGCAGTGTTTTACGATCCCCATACGTATCCCATACACGCATCAAATCTAATGGTCCCTATTATACAAAAATGAACATGTACAAGTGCAACAGTAAGAGTAATTTTATGAGGTGAAAGGTGGAATGTTCCATTCCATGGGACAAATAATTAATGACACGTGATCAGTGACTCACTACATGTAGTTAAATGTCGTGGATTTATTTATTTAGGGGCCAATTTCACGAAACTCAACTTATCTTACGACCAGGCGCGATTCTAGAGCCAATATTTTAGGGGGCCTAGACCCTTCGCACGTGACGTCAACTTCTAACTTTCGCAGATCCAGTATACATATTTTCCAGAATGGACTTTTTATTGAACCGCGCCTGCTTGCGACTCATCTTAGGACTAAAGAAGAGTCCCCGCTCTAAGATTAATCTTAGCTATAAGATGTGTCTTAAGATCAATTTCACCAAACCCATCTTATGAAAGACGCATTGCAACTACCAATTTGATGGCTGTTACATGTTTGATTTTACCGCTAGAGGAAACAGTCTTTAAAAAGAAATGCACAAACCATCTTCCCACGCGCACGTACATAGAACACAAAGTTTCACCAGAAAACTACTCTACATAATACATTTTCAAACGTATCACGTTCTACACAAGATACGACAGAGTCGACTAGTTGGCGTATATTGAATTTTGTAAATATTTTAGGTTTTTAAATCTTTTCAAATCTGTTTCTTCTTTGAAACTATAACTCTGTAAGCCGACATAATGGATTTCCAGACGATATACAAATTAACGCACGCATTATTAAATGAGATAAGACGACCCTCGAACCAACCTTAAGTTAAAGAAATCGTATACGTTTGGTAATTACTCCAAAAATTAATGGCAATAAAAACTTACTTGGTAAGAAGTACAGCAACTTTGGATAGTATAATGCATTTTTAGAAACTTTTCACTTCGAAGTACTGCGTTTATGAAAAAAGATATCACTTTTTATCCCAACAAATTTGAATCTGAGAAGCGTTACTGCAGTGACGTTTCTCAGATTATGTATTCCAATGCAGATTATTCTTCCTGCGTGGACATAACCGCTCCAGAGTTTCGGCAATATCTCAAAATCGCTACCACCTTTTGAAATGAAATTTTTACAGGTTAGTTTTATGGTATATATCTATAACTATATAGGATTGAAACAAACAATGGGTTCCAGTTACCAAACGTATACGATCCCTTCAAGATGACTTCAGCCGCGTTGCTAAGGAAGTTAGGACGTGTTGAACATGTCTTAACTTTGGTGAAATCGAATTAGGAAGAGTTACTCTTCCTAAGATGCGTCTTATCGTTTTTTGTGAAATTGGCCCCAGGTGTTGTATAAAAGACTAAAACTTATTTCTCTCAAGTTACGAAGAGCTCCTGAAAGACAAGCAAAACCTGGACGATGAGTTTCTGCAGTATCGCCGAGAGGTCAAGAACACGACCAAAGGCAATGCCGTCAAGGAGGTTCGTGTCTTGAAGACGGTTATCCGCAATCTTGAGGAGGAACTCATGAACGAGAGGAGGAAGTTTCAACGGTCTGCTAGCAAGAGGAATCAAGACTACAAGAACTTAGTGGAAGAGGTAGCCAGAAGACCCTTTTTACAATTCTCCTGACAATTCAAAAAGTCTGTTTTGAAAATAGAGGAAAAAAATGGACTAAAACAGGGCTTGAACAAGCGACCTCCGGATTGCCATTCCGGTGCTCTACCAACTGAGCTATCAAGCCCTATGTTGGCGGTTTATACCCAAATATCTTTGTTTGGGGGGCGCTAGTCAGAGCCAAAAACCCATAATTGCTAGGTGACCAGGGATTACAATTAAAGTCACGATACTAGTAACATTAGCAATGTTGCATTGACCTGGGAAATAGCAAACGGGAATCACTTTAAGGTAGGATACACCATTTGCAAATATCAAAATTTTGTACTACCGAATTATTAGGAAATATCTTGCTCATCTGAAAGTAAATAATGATTCTAGGCATCCAGCAAAATGATTGCGATAGATATCCTGTAATTGTTCTGAAAAATAGAATTTTATAAAAAAAAATCGCGATCGCCGGACGGCGATCGCGATTTTTTTTTATAAAATTCTATTTTTCCACAAATAACAGAATAACAAATTAACAAAATAACAAATTAACCGAATAAAAGAATAACTGCTCGACGCCGGTTGAAAACAAACGCTGTTTTTCTTGCTTTTCTCGGCATCCATGATTGTAAAACTTTGGACAGCTCAGTTAAACGATATTTACTATGAAATACAACCCCCAACATTTACCTATTCATAATAATTCAAGCAATTACCAATGGTGTATTCTACCTTTAAAGAGGATACGGCTTTTTTCAATACAACATTATAAATTAACCATAAGGGAAATAGGATCAGTTGATACTATTTTGAAAATTGAACAAAGAAATTGACTGGAGCGGGGCTTGAACCAGCGACCTCCGGATTGTCATCCCTGTGCTCTACCAACTGAGCTATCTTGCCCGATGTTGGCGCGGTCCCCAAATTAGTCAATATCTTTGTTCGGGGGGCGCTAGTCAGAGGCCACAAATCCGTAATTGCCATGTGGCCAGGGATCACGCCCAAAGTCATCCAATTTTGAAAGAGAAATTGAACAAAAAGCTGGCCACATTTTGAGAAAAACAAAATTGACATTCCTAGAAAAAAACCCATTATAGAATCCTGTACAACCTGTATGTGATCATGTTCAATAGTTGGCTATGGCAGTCTTCCTGTTTGCATTTTAGTGTACCATTCTGCCTCTTTGTGCATGGAAAGCTGTATGCTCGGCTCTATTACTTGTTGCATGGTATAAGAACCATCATAATGTCTTTGTGGTGCCCAATGGTTTTGTTTCAAACTAGAAACTTGTGGTCTTTGCCTGAGCAGTAACAAGCTTTTAATAAGATGCCAAACATTATACAGGAATTGGTCATGAAAAGCCCTAATTTTGTTCTTAAAAAAAAAATCAAAAAAAAAAATCAAAACTCTTCTATTTCATCGCTTAATTTGTAAAGTTGGTTACAATTACTTGATTCCATAATCTACAACTGGTTCCTGACATCAACTGTCGGGTACTCGGGTACCTAGTTCCTGATGCAAACTCCTACATGTCCTACCTTCAGGGTGATCTTTATGCGTAATATAGGTACAAAAGAAACCCAAAATCTAGCTTGGAGGGTGTAACACTAGCGTCTGATGATTGTACTTTCATTCCTTTCTTAGGTTGAGGAACTTCGAGCCAGCGAGAGAAACCTAAGGGTGCGAGTCAAGAGTCTGGTCAATGAGCTAGCTGTCTTGAAAAGGTAAGAACTGATAGAGAGAGATGTAAATAACCACAGTCATAGAGTCTTAACCAGTTCGCGACCGGGATTAGTTTAACATCACCTAGCTGAGGCACGGGATTATTTTTAACGAAACTCGATCCGAGGCGGGTTCAGACCGATGGTACCGGGAAGCACACCAACGCATTACTGGCCTTGCTCGCTGCTGACAGACATTTCCGGCCTTGCTCGTGACGTGTTTATGCATCGTCCGTTTTAAATCTGGGAAAAACTTTGCGTGTATATACGTCCTCTGGCGCATACTGGTTAAAGATAGTATACACCATTTGCTTTTGCTGTAATTCTCGAAAATTGATGTGTTAGGGGGTTTATATTTAGATTAAATATTGTGATGCTGACAAATTTTAAAGTTTTGTGTTCATAGATGCTGGAAAAACCAAGAACATTAATGTTGTTTTTATAGTCTGGTTCCTTGACTTCCTTCAGACGAAACAGCGCAATTTTATATAGATGTTAGGGAATTATCAAGAATTATCAGAATATAGTATGCATTGTTGGAGTCTAATGATCACTCATATGATGCAAGTCACACAATGCTATATAATTCTGTCATAAAGTTTATACAGATATGTCAAACCTCAAAATACACTAATCTTTACCTTCAAAAAGTTAAGTTTGGCCTTAAAGGTAGGAAACACCATTGGTAATAGGCCGTATTTGTTTACCTTGACCAATTGACCTGGGTTTTTTATTTTAAAGTGATTGATTCGAAGATAATTCAAGTCAGTTAACATATTCTTACAGCTCCCAAATTTAAATTGTCCAATATTCTATTTTTAGATAAAAGTAAAGTTACTAATAAAACTACTTCGATAAACGTGATTTTACCTTTGTTGGGTACCCAGAAAATGGCGTCTTACAGCGCCCCCATGTGACCAGGAATACGGCGGATTGCTTGAATATTCAGAAATGGTTGGATTTGGGGGGTTGTATTTTATAGTCAATATCGTTTAACTGACCTGTCCGAAGTTTTACAATCATGGATGCCGAGGAAAGCAAGTAAAACAGCGTACGTTTTCAACCGGCGTCTGGCAGTGGTTCTTATGTCGTTCTTGTGTTTTTGCGATCGCCGTCCGGCAATCCAAAAAGTAACCGATTTAATAACCAAAGAACTGTTGAAAAGCTTACTTGTTGTAAAGATATTAATGATTCTAAACTCCCTGGAATATTTTCGTCTGGCATGCTGTCATTTTGAAGAAAATTACAAAACAATGTGTGTCTCAGAGATGCACAAATGTTCGTGAATTGCCATTACGACCGAGGATCCCCTATTGTGTTTTCCTTTATTCCTGTACTGTAACCTAACCCCATTGCCTAGCGCTTACCGGAGCGATCGAGGACAAAGAAACTGTCCTTCGAGGATCTTTTGTTCCCTTTGTTTTCTTTTGTGTTTCGAGAGCATTCAGACATTTCCACAAATAGTGCGGGCAAGTGTTCGAACGACATGAGGTGCACACGTTGGGGCTACTATTGGTCTGCTCAGTGCATGACACGCGAGTAGCTGCAATCTGCTGGTTGAGAACGCGCCCTGAACGCAGAAGGTGGTCGCAATTTAAATTGTGACTCGGCAAATTTTGTATTGAAATCGAAGTCTTAGAATATGGAATATGCATAGTTGACGTTTTGTGCTATAAATACACCTTCGATGCATTGCACGTACATGCAAGACGTGTTTTGTGAAATGAGTTTCATGATGCGTCACAGCTGCGATGCATCCTAAGTTGCGATGAGTCGTAAGTTGTGATGAGTTTAATGAAATCAGGTGCTGGTCTTGTTGCAGCTCCTCAAGGCGCATCAGCAGGTCCCCTACCATCCCCCTTCCCTCCTCCCACGCCTCGGCAGCCAGACGAGCCCTGGGTACCCAGGAGAGGGCCAGGCTGGCTGGCCGTGATGCCAGTAGAGAGAGGGCCAGGCTTGCTGGCCGCGATGCTAGCAGAGAGAGAGCCAGGCTGGCTAGCAGGGAGAGGTCAGCGTCCAGGGACAGGAGACGACCAGCGTCGGTGTCATCTATGGGTAGCAGATCACCATCACCGGCAGGTAACAGATGTCCCTTTTTAAAAAACAAACTACATATGCAATCACTATGTTGTAGTATGTCAGGTAGTATGTAGCGTATGTATGTAGTCCATATGTTTGTCATTTTGGTTAAAGTTTCGAAACTCCAATTCCAATCAAACTTGGGTCATGACTGCAATAGTGTATTCTTCATATCATGATTGTGTTAAGTACTGAGGTAAAAGGTCATTTAAGGTCAAGTTCATGATTTGGTCATTCAATTGACTAATTGTTGGAAATCACATACATTTCTTTATTTCTTCCAAATGACAGCATGTCATAGTTTCACAGGGTGTTGAGTACTCGTGCATTCTCTGAACACACATTTTTTTGGGGGTAATTTTGTAAGTTTTAATTTTTGGGACACAATCCTATTATGTTGTTAAGTATCGTCAAGGATTTGCATTTTACTTCTAAGGATTATTTATCCATTGTTTCCGACTTAAGTGTTTTCATGTAGGAAGTGGGTTGGTCAAACTGAAAAGTTCTTTAACCCTAACTTCCTAGGGTGTGTGCAAAATCACATTGATTTTGGAGGATTTGGAAGGGTTAGGGTTAAAGAAACAATATACCATTTGTCAGTTGTGCATTTTTATCATTTGAAGCAGCAAAAGTGCTCAAAATAAAAAGAAAGGTGCTTGATAGCTCTGTGAATGCTGCATATTCCTAGAAAACAACATTTGAGTCAAAATTTGCATTGCGATCACAATGCTTGCGTGTTTTTTTGGGCGGAATTTTATATAAGTGCCTCACTAAGACGCATCTTCAAAATGACGGCATGACAGAAAAAACAAATCCACAGGGCGTTTACAATTGTATATTAGCTACTTTTTGGATAGCTGCAAAAAGTATATTCCACCTTTAACCGTTTCTTCAACCTTTAACCGTTTCTTCAACCTTTAACCGTTTCTTTATTTGTTTGGGCAAAATTAACACATTCTCGGGAATCTATCCAGGGTCGCACGGCGTTAAAAGCAAGGACAGAAACTCACGAGTATGGTTCTTATTTGACCTTTTGGCTGCTGTAGGTGCAAGAGTTCCAAGGTTTGATCCCACGGCTTACAATCAGGAGAAGAAACGACAACAAGATGAGTCCAAAACAAGGAGGTCTGTCAACTCATTCTGTCTCAATCCTTCATCACTTTTATAGGCGCTCTACTTTGCTCTTTCACAAAGTAATTTTTTTTCCTAAATTTGTATTTATTATTTAAAGGGATCGTATACGTTTGGTAATTGGAACCCACTGTTTGTTTCAATCCTATATAGTTATAGTTCATAAAACTAACCTGTAAAAGTTTCATTTCAAAAGGTGGTAGCGATTTTGAGATATTGCCGAAAATCTGGAGCGGTTATGTCCAAGCAGGAAGAATAATCTGCATTGGAATACACGATCTGAGAAACGTCACTGCAGTAACGCTTCTCAGATTCAAATTTTTGGAGATAAAAAGTGATATCTTTGTCCATAACCGCAGTACTTCGAAGTGAAAAGTTTCTAAAAATGCATTATACTACCCAAAGCTGCTGTACTTCTTACCAAGTAAGTTTTTATTGCCATTAATTTTGGAAGTAATTACCAAACGTATACAATCCCTTTAACTCTAACAATCCTCTTCCAGTCAAACTCCAACACCATGTTTTGTTGGGCTCTGTTAGAATGGTTACTAGACCCCAAAACTGATTGTCTTTTACACTGGGTTAGGCATACCTCAAGAATCAGAGTTTAACAGTTTGTGTGTACAGTTTGCCATATGTGACCTGGCACCACGAAATGAGTGGAAATTCTCAAAATAACAAAATTGACATTGTTACATGTCTAGAAAAAAGAAGTCCTAAGCTTTCAAATGATGTATTGTGTGATGTTGTTGCTTATTCCTAGGCGCCGCTATACTCTTTTGAAATCGCTGAAGTCATGCTTCCTTGTTTTGAGAAAACGGAGTTCAAATTCAGTGCAATTCAGCCACCAAAAAAACACACTTTAAAGTTTGAACTATGAATTGAGCTAACATGTTGGGATATGATAAGGAAGAGTTGTTTGTATGTAAAAACGTTAACAACTCGAAACCAACCTCCCACTTGAAAAATGAACGTTTCGGCCAATGACTTGTTTTGACCATGTGTGACTTTCCGCTTATTTCGTGGTGCCGGGTTACATATAGTGTTGGGATTTGCCAGGATGGGTATGACGTATGGCTCCTAGTAAATTACACAAGGGAGTAAGGGTTAAATAAACCTTTCTTGTTTTAGGGAGAGACGTCGAAGTCGAACCTTGTCTAGTGGTTCACAGCCGCCCCGATCTCAGGAGCGAGGAAGAACGAGAACGAGGCCCTCGCCATCCTATCCAGGTAGGGTGCTATGGACTCTTTGCATCGCGTACACGCAGTGACAGTAAATTTCCTTTAAAGCTGAAGTAAACAAATATACCAAACCCAAACCGATCTGAACTCTCCAACCCGACCTGACAAATATTGAGGGAAAAACCGACCCTTTGCGTGTATGCACGCACAGTTTTTCCAGGATTCAAAACGTATGACAGATAAACACGTCACGACCAAGCCGAAAATATCTGTCAGCGACTGGCTCACAGCGAGCGAGGCCGAAAATATCAGGGTGTTCTACCCATGGTGCCGGCCTAAACCCGCCTCGGATTGAGGTTCGTGAAAAATAATCCCGGCGTGAACTGGTTAAATATCAGCCACCTCTAAATGTATCTGTTTTTTCTATTGTTTAATATAGTGCAGGTGCACACAAACCTTGATCGGTGACCAATTTAGTCTGGTGCATGCTTTAACTTGATCTGTGCTTTTCGAAATCGAAAATTTGAATAGTTGATTAAGTCCGAATTGAAATAATAGAATACAAAATATGTGACCTGGCACCATGAAATGAGCGGAAAGTTTGCACATTGCCAAAGTGAGTTATTGGCCAAAACGTGGGAGGTCGGTTTCGAGTTTTAACGTGTTTACATACATAAAACCATTCTTTATCATATCCCAAAATTGTATAGTTCAATTAAAAATCTAAAGTGTGTTTTTTTTCTGCTGAATTGCACTGAGTGACAGTATAGTTGGCACGGTTCACAGACTTTGAACTTTGTTTTCTCAAAACAAGGGAGCATGAATTCAGCAATTTTAAAAGAGTATACCAGCGGCTAGGAATAAGCTACAGCAACACACAATACATCATTTGAAAGCTTAGGACTTCTTCTTTCTAGAAATATCATGTCAATTCTTTTATTTTGCGACTTTTCACCCATTTCGTGGTGCCAGGTCACATTTATATAACAATGCACAGCCCTCGATTATTCATCAGTCACAATGCCATTTTGTTTATTGTCTCATGCAAGCTTACCAACGTCCACGGTCAAGGAGCAATTCCTCCGCGGGTAGTCACGGAGGCAGCCGCGTATCCACCAGCGGCCTGAGCGATGTTGACGCATTTTCAGACTCCTCCCAAAAACGGACAAGGTACGGTATAAAGGCAGGATTAAAGGGAAATTCCAGGCTCAATAATATTTTACCTAGTCTAAAAGAATATATGGTAACATGCTGACTCCGCAGAGAATTTGTTTTGATTTGTTATCGAGAACGACACACGCGCCTATTATAGTTACTATTTCTTGCCATTTAGGAGTACAAGGCCGCGGCCATATTGTTAAAATTTCCCGCCTCGCCCGGGACATTATTACGTCGTGTCTGCACTTCAATGCACATCACTTTATTGCCTGTTGTTCGCACTGGTATCCCACCTTGACACGGCCAACTACATTATGCAGACGTATGTTGTACGGCGCCCGACTTTTGCGAGTTCATGTATTGCATTTCTGTGTAGAATATCGACTTGACGCGCCACAAACTATCGTTTATTTTTGTATTTTCTGAAAAGAATAGAAAATCTGTGAGCTAGTAATTATGGCATCAGGTCCTTCTTCGTATGATTTTGAGTTCACATGTACAGTACACATTATGTATACGCTATGCCGTACACAAAAGGGTTCACTGATGGTACAGACACTACGTCACAATATCTCAGATGTCCCGATAACCAGAACAAAATGGCGGCTCGCATGACGGTAAGCGCAGTGCGAGAAAACATCTGTTTTATATGATTACCGAAACCGATAAAAATGAAATAAAAATCAAGTCACAATGGCAATTGACATTCTTTAACATTTTGCCATTATAAACTATGGGTGGAGTTTCCCTTTAAGCCTAGGTCACACTGTCTGGATTTTTGCAACCACAGCCCCCGATTTGTCGTAGCCGTTTTAATTGAGGTGAATTCTGTAGAGAACTGCCCCGATTGCACCCTCCTACGAATACTCACAGTCCTTCTGTATGTATATCGACGACGTTTGTATGATCTTGAAAGTGATTCTTAAAAGTGTATTACGGTTCTAGTGTGATAGCATTAGGACTACTCTACGATTAAAGAACGATTTAAAGACGATTGCGCTAAAATTAACGACGATTGTCAATTTATGAATCGTGGGCTATCATAAAACAGTTGTGGATATTCGTAGTGAAAAAATAAACCACGATTGGCCATAGAAGTTCACAAATGCCTACAAGTTGACACTATGATTGTGCGCGGTTGAAATCTAATCGCACTGCGACTGTCCTATGGTAGCACTGTCATGGGAGTTGGTTGACCAGCCAAGATTCATAACGACTCATCAAGATTCACCAAGGTGCCGCTATGAGTATCACCAGGATTTTTGTGAATAGCGGGCTATTGTCGTTAAAATTGTCCCAGTGTGACCTAGGCTTCAGCGACCCTAATAATCAAGGGAATTCATTATAGGGAGGTTAAAACAGAAAAAGTGGTATTTAGTTTACATAGTAGGTAGCTTTATGAACACTGTATAGTTAGTAGGGTGTAACGATAGCACTTTATCCCGATATGATATGTGTTGATACGTATCGGGAAAAAACCCAGAAAACAAATAAAGAAAAATAAGAAAATATTAAAAGAAAAATGACTCAAAACATCTACCTCTACAAATTTCCCAATTTAACTTTTCCCAATTTAACCAATTTTAATTCAAGTTTCATTTTGACTAAAAATGAAAATAAATGCATGCATGTACGTTGGCTGATGCAATGAAATTATGCTCCATTTATATGTACATGTACATATGCCTGCAATACGGTTGGACAGCTACACTGTACACTGATGACTTATTTTAATATTCCGCCAACATAAGGCAAAATAGCTCAGTTGGTAGAGCGCCAGTCCGGTATTCCGGAGGTCGCAGGTTCAATTCCCAGGTTGCCGATTTCTTTGTTCACTTTGAAATGTATGCAAATTCTCTTAGTCAGTTTCCCTTGTGGTTTATTTGTGTATTTTAATAGAGTGCTGAACAATGTCAGAAAACAGCGCAGGACAGCATCATCTGCATGGGACAGCCCCAAAAGGGTAATTTACTTACTACTTTTGAAGAAAAAATTATATTGATAATATTTTCAATTTGGGTTTTGTTTAAGGGATATTATAGCATTTGTCGGTTGTGCATTTTTATCTTTTGAAGCAGCAAAAGTGCTAAAAATATAAAGAAAGGTGCTTGAAAAACATCGTGATGAAGTTTTCAGCTCTGTGAATGCTGTATATTCTGAGAAAACAATATTCTAAAATGTTGATTTCAATTCAAAATTAGCCGAGTCTCTATTTGAATTGCGACCACAATCTGTGTCATCTGTGTCAAAGTTAGCGGATTGCAGTTACTCGCGTGTCATGCACTGAGCAGACCAATAGTAGCGCCGAACGCGTGTGCCTCGTGTCGTTCAAACACTTGCGAGCACTATTTGCGGACATTATCAAATGTGCGTCTCAAAGACGCACATTTTAAATTTTTCAATAAATATTAAATTTCTCAGGAAACCAATGTTTGAATGGTACAAAACTTGCCCAATTCTGTCCAACATCCCAGACAAACATCAGGAATAAATATTCAAATAATTTAGTTGATATATGTGACCCGCTCTGCAGTGCTGGATGTTTTGAGACTAAGACCCTTTTTAGATTTCTCGGTCGCGTCCCGTCCTATCAAAGTCTCGGGTCTTAGAGGGCTGGTGGTGGTCTCAAATGCTCGGGTCTCGGTCTCGAAAATGCCCCGATCTCGGGTTTGACCTGTCGAGACCACAGCATAATATGTTGCGCCACACAAATCTAGTCTTCATTCTGACACTACAGAAAGAGAGGTCATGTTTAGTGAATTAACTCAAAACTTCTCCATCGATGTTTGTTTTTATGAAGTCGGCCTGTTACACTACAGTATATGTCGGCCATAGACTGGTTCCGTTATTTAGATTTGGTCATATGACTTACACCATACATTTGCTTTCATTTTTGGTCTCGTTCTCGGAAAGTTGTGGTCTCGTTTTGGACTGCAAAAGTCTTGGTGTCGAAAGTGCTAGTCTCAGTCTCGAAAGCTTGGTCTCGGTCTCGAAAGCCTTGGTCTCGGTCTTAGTCTCGGACACAAGGGTCTCGACTACAACACTACCACTTCAGGAGATGGTGATATAAGTCGCCTTATGCATTTATGTGAAATGGACTGAAAGTTGAAAGGGTGAACTTTTTTGTATCAAAATTAGATTTTCTTTTTTTTATCCTTAATATCTAAAGTTTCAAATTTAATTAACAAAAAACTGGACTTTAATAAATAAAGTGAAAAAATGTCTTTTAGGAGTGTATGGCTCTAATGTATTGTCTATGTTTTGTTGCGTTTCGAAGCCGTTTTTCTCAGTTGTGTGATTTGAATTCCTTGAAAGCTATTAATATGCAAAAGTCAGATCACCGGAATGGGAGGGGCTATGAGCTGTACTATGTACCAAATGAAAGCTTATATCCTGGATTTTCCAACCATACTCATGTACATAACTCTATTTCTGTTTTGTGTGAGTTGTATCACTTTCTTCTGGAGTGGGTCACATATGTGACCCGCTCTGTGAAAATAAGTCAGATGTCGCACAGTGCGCTTACAAGATTTTGGTGGTTGATCTATATTTTCAATTTCTACATTAAAACATGCTGAATTAAATCAGATTTAGTGAGAAAAACCGGTTTTGTATTTTTTTTAATGCATGATTTCTCATGAATGGGGTTTTTAGATTTTGCAAAATCATCCAAATTTAAATTGGTGTATCACAAGAACGCAACATGCTACAGACCTCTAACATAATCAAAGAGGACAGTGCACTCTTTCTAATGGTATACATAACTCTGTTTGTCAAATTTTTCGACATCTGACTCATTTTCACAGAGCTGGTCACATGTAGCATGCAACGAGAAATATACCAAAATGTCACATTTTGTTTTCACACCATCATGGAATGACTCTATTGCAGTTCTGTATTGTTTCAATCATTGTATCTTTCACTCAATTGTTGTTTTCTTCCCATTCCCTCAGGGTTTCAGGAGAGCGGGACCAACAGGCAAACCCAAAAGATATCCTTTGTTTTTTAAGGATTTGGCATTTGCCTATTAAAGGTAGGATACACCATTTGCAGATATCGGAAATATTTACTACCGAGTTATTAAGAAATATCTTACTCATTTGAAAGTAAATAATGATTCTACTCACCCAGCAAAATGATTGCGCTAGATATCCTGTAATTATTTCGAAAAATAAAATCTTATAAAATAAAATTTGCAATCGCCGGACGGCGATCCCGAATTTTGTTTTATAAGATCGCGAAAAAAACAAAACTGCCCGACGCCGTTTAAAAGCAAATGTTGTCTTTCGTGCTTTTCTCGGCATCCATGATTTTAAAACTTTGGACGGGTCAGTTAAATGATATTTACTATAACATACAACCCCCCAAATCTACTCATTCATGATAAATCAAGCAATTACCAATGGTATATCCTACCTTTCAAGAGATGATACTTTTATATATTTTATAAAAACTTTGTCACAATGTTCCTGAAACACCCCAAAATCCTACTTTGATCCCGATTTTGTCGTGCAAAGTTCTACATTTGTCCTGCTTTTTGTTTACATTTACATTTGACTTTTCTTCTAATTATTTATCTGGTTCTGCTTGAAAACCTCCGCACTCAAATCTGAAAATAATTCCGACTATAATCTCAGTTTGTCTAGTTTAGCCTCTATTATCTCTCTCATATGCATTTTAACAGTTGTAACAACTGCCAAAATTCCGTAACCAAAAATGTCCTTGACTCGTCTCCACGATGATGAGCACACCAGACCCTTACCTCAATCCTGAGAGGGCGCATCGGGTAGCTAACCAAGCTAAGATTAGACAGAAAGACCTCCAGGACTACGGTGTGAGAGGTACATGTATGTCGGAGGCCTATTAACTGCAATGTCGTTTAGGACAGAAACCTTATTATGCCGGGGAGCGGCTGTGGCTGCGGCCCACTGATCTGTCTGGAATGCTGTTGTCAGCTGTGCTATACCGTAGAACATGGCCTGTGTCACAGCTGCACACTCGAGTCCATGGTACAATGCAGTTACTGGACAAAAGATGCTGTGCAGTCATGCAGGTTTATTTTTAAGTTACCAGGACCATTAAGTTTCCATTTTTATTCAGTATAATATTCCAGTTTTGATAATGCAACCACTACAGGATGCCAACACTTAGTTCATTAGCACCGTTATTTACATTGTTTTTTCGGCATTCTGTCGGCTAGGGCATTTTTCTCTCTCTCTGCAGTCGGGGCGTGATATCATGTCAACCGCTACCCGCCATAAAATCTGACTCGTGTGTATACGTCATCCGTGGACAATTGTATGTCGTAAAACCTATACACGTACAATGTATACAAATATTTGCAAGCCCAGCTGAAAAGCACCCTTTCAAGAATGACAATGAAGACAATGGAACTAATAGGCCTAATTCACCATAGCCAATCATTCAGTGGATACGCTGTTTGGCCATGACAAAATATAACAGACTGATCACTTTCTCTTTTAGGCCAATAACATTCCCTGACTTTATCTAGATTTTTAGGAACTTTTCTCAAATTCCCCGACTAGAAAAAGCGAAACCAATTTTCCAGGTTTGCCCTGATTTCAAGGATGCGGTGGGAACCCTGATAGTTGTATACCACTAGGTGCGATTCAAAGTAGCCTTGAATACACGGCTGTGTTGCAACGTGCGATCATCGCTATGCATAGCCCACACTGTTCTGTATTCGCCCGGCCCACACACCACTTCGTGAGACACCACTCGCATGCTAGAAGCACAGCTAGCCTTGATCATTCTGTTTACTTCTGGGTTTTGTGGTTATGTTAATGAGAATGCACTGTTTTCAATCCACGAGATCTGATTGAATAACATTTGCAAATTCCAAGTTCATAGTGATGATTTGCATACTCACGCACCCCCTCACCCCCCACCCATTTGCCTCGGATTCGCAAAGCATAAACCCGGAAGTAAGAAAAATGACCAAGGCTAGCTGTGCTTCTAGCATGCCAGTGGTCTCTCATGAGGTGGTGTGTAGGCCGAACCCGTACAGTACAGTGTGGGCTATGCATTGATCGCACGTTGCATATAGCGCAGCCTTGAATTCAAGGCTACTTTCAAAGAAACGAATCACATCGCACAATGCTGTAAACCTTTCTGTAAAAAATTAAATTCTGAATTCCTTTCTTTTCTTTTTCTAGATCAGTCCATGGGTGTACACAACCGAACATCTGAGATGTCGGAGATTGACGCTAGGCTGAGTGCTCTACAAAAACTAATGAGTAATATACCCAAATAATATCAATTATTTCGTTAGAAATGACCAAACTTCCTACTTCATTTCACTAAAATCATTTTCAATCTAATTAAAGCCATTTGTGAGTTAAATTTAAATAACATCAGGTACACTGACGTGCTAAAAATGCTTGGCACATTTAAACTCTCCAGACTATTACTATATTTTACGTGATTCGGGGCAAGCTCTTGCATAGTTATGTAAAAGACGCTTAGCACCAATACATTGTTCACAATAGATGAGAATTGCACAGAAACCAGACCATTCCCGAGCTGGGGGTTGCTGGCGTAAGGTTTGTCCCAAATCACGTGATAAAGTAACAGTCTCTTTGGTCTGGAGAATTCAAAGTTGAAAAGCCGTGCCATGCATTTTGAGCAAGTCAGTGAGTGCAGTAGATGTTATTCAAATTTAACTCATAAATGGCTTATTTCAGGTTGCTCTTGTATTAGTTTTGAAACGTGTTGCCTAAAATGCAACCTGTGAAAGAAATGAACTTTTAAATATTTTTTACCACTTTTGTCGTAAAAACTGAAATGTTGTCGCCGGGAGAAATCAACCACCACCTTTAGTCTTTTGTGTATTTTGTATGCATTTAATGTAAATACAGTGTAAATATGTGAATAGTGGAGTGATGCGTAGAGCATGTTTTTATTTTATATTATTTAAACAATTATTCTTAACATTTAGTCCAGGGATTATTAAATTTAAAACCCAATATTTTATTGTTTTTTATTACAAGAAAAAAAATCACAACAGGAGATGTATCTATGCATTTCTTAAAAAAAACTAAAAAAATAAAACAACCAATAGTAACATCAACATCTTTATTGTAATTAGGAAAGCTAGGCCACTCAAGTGACTATTTGAAATAAACAGAAACACTAGCAAGTACATGTACATGTACCTATAAATCACATTATTTTGGGTGGATTAGTACAATACAGTGGCCAATTTCATAGTGCTTGCTTAAGCAGAAAAATTTGCTTAAGCACAAAAACCCTTGCTTAGTAAAGACAGGTTACAAGCAAAAATTCATCCTTATTTTTATGCTAAGCTAAAAACAGCTAAATACCAATTACAAATGATGTACATCACAAGGAGTTGTGGCTGTTAAGCTCATTTTACTAAGCAATACAGTTTTGTGCTTAACCAGTTCGTGCCGGATGACGAATATAAACACAAAGTTTTTCCCAGATTCAAAATGGATGATGCATAAACACGTCCCGAGCAAGGCCGGAAATGCATGGGTGTGCTTCCCGGTACTGGCGGCCTGAACCTGCTTCAGATCGAGTTTCGTTAAAAATAATCCCGCGCGTCGGCTCGGTGATGTTAAAATAATCCCGGCGCGAACTGGTTAAGGAGCTCTATGAAATTGGCCCCAGTACAATGAGCAACAGGGACAATATAGGCCATCAGCCTTGTCGGTATCAATTGAAGGGAATAATGCTCATGGTAATTTTTGGCAAGGTACATGTATGCCCACCTGTATTACCGCTTGTAATTAATCCAGTAACAAACTTTTGTTACGAATAAATATTGTAAAATTAAGTTTGAAGGTTCAGATCTTCGTAAAAACAAAGTACTGGTATTATAGAAAACAAAATCAAGCAGACGTAAAAGTCCTGTTGTGATAACGCCCAAAAAGTTTCAGCTTTAGGTGTGCATACCTTGCCAAAAATCGCTATGAGCATTACTGCTCTCGGTCATTTGATAACAGTGGCCTCATTTTAATTTGGGGACGTCCAACTATAGAAATTGAAAATTGTTTGTCTTTATGAAGAAAATATATTTAGAGGCAGCTTGGAGGTAAAAAAATGTAAAATATCAACATTATTTTCAAATAAACCAAACCAAGCACTTTTATACAGCGGGCTTGGATACATATTTTAAAATATAAACTGTTCGACTTCCAAAAAGGAACTTATTCTCGCGGTCGGACATCCGGGAACTTCGTTTATCTTCCCATTGTTTATGCACTTAGCGCAAAATTTGAGGTTAAACGCATGTTGTTATGGACGGCTCGCCCCTTCGTGACGTCATGCCGACCGCGAGAATTGAGGTAATTATTATTTTTTCATATTACACCTTTTTGTTTGACTTTTTAAAACATTTCACCTACTGTTTTATATAAAATGATTTTATTTAATTTCTAAAGATGATTAAATAAATATATTACAACTATAAAATTACAACTTTGATTTCTTTATTATGTGTTCACCAGTGTTTTTGATTAGAGCAACTACTAGAGGAAAATATATCAAGTACATTGCAATTATTACAATTTAAAGTTCACGTGAGAATGACAATTCTTTTCACACTTTCTCTTCCCAGGAAATTCATTTTCATTTCCCAATGTAAACACTTTTGCATGTGGGGTATTCTTTTCCCATTCACGTAGTATTAATTGCTATACCCAGCATGATATGTGGCAGAGGGGTACCCCCCTCTTATCCCTATACTCACTCAACACTATTGTAACCTAACCCATCCCCCCTTTAAACCTAAAGGGAATTCCTGAGATTCCGGGAACACAATGGTCAACACAAAAGAGGAGGGGGGGGGGGGGGGGTGTTTCTCTGCCATATATCGGTGCTTCATATGTTAATTGCTGGGGAGTGCTAAACCATCCAGAATGCTGTTGTCAGCTGTGCTACACAGCAGCTGCATGCTCTTGTCCATTGTGCAATGCATATAATCCGGTGCAGTAAAGCAAACAACTCTACTCGCATATGGTTTGAGCCCCAAATCAAACCTGGGCCACATTGCAGTCCTGATTTAAAAATCATAGGCTTGTGATTTTTTTTTCTAGGCGTGTAATTCTGTGGTCCAAGCAATATGGCAATTATTTTTATAAATGGTTTACAGTAAAGCCATTTGTTTTTCACCGATGTACTTTAAAAAAAAAAAAAGTTATAAACTATAATTATGCCGAGGTGTTGCAATTATTCGCACTTATCAAAGCTTTTAGTCGGGCGATGGCGTGGGGATGCGATTGCTTAGCGAGGGGCGGGTGTTATACACACTTGCCACCTATGCCAAATATAGAAGGTGGTTACATGACTGTGATGTCAGCTAAAACTTTTTTGTTGAAATCTATTTTGTTAACCAATGCTTTTAGTATACAATGTACATGTAGTTTGAGAAATCAGAGGTTTTAAAACCGAATAACGATCATTTGATTTGATTATTCAAGTTCTCATCCAGCTCACAATTATGCCAACAAAAAGCGACGAGTGAGGTGCCGCATAAAATGCCCTCCCAATGACTGGGTATATAGTTTGAAGGATTCAGGGTCTACTGGGTTTTTACAAAAACACTCCAGAGCTGTAATGTGGGAAAACAAATAGTAACTCTGATAAACAAGCCACTGGTATGGACTGGAGCAAAATGGAGGATGTTGCAGTTGTCTTTAGCTGTGTCACACAAAATGGAAGGCTTAGTTTTTGTTTGGTTGGTTTTGAATATTCTGTTTTCAAAATTAAAACCGAAAAGTAGAATTCAAACCAAATACTACAATTCGGTTGTAAATCCCACCACTACTGCAAAACACTCTAGTGGCCCAAAATATCCATTGCCGCTTGCACATGCAAATGCAAATCCTCCAAAATCCTCTTTGCAAATCGCAGGATTGAGGGCACTTGAAAGTTGATGCATCGGAGGATTTTGCTGGATTGAGGGTGATAGGTTTTTTTGCCACTGGAGGAAGATGCAGGATCTAGGTCATAAGGCCTATTGCTGGATGATTTTGCAGGATTGAGGTTGTTTGTTACTTTGTACTTTCACACTGATCATGATCTATGCACATTCTCCAGAGATTCAGTCAAGGTGTAAGTTTGTATCAAGGTTAAGAGATGTTTGCATACCAAGGGTCATGTGTGCAGACCCTTGTTGTAATAGGGCACTTAGCAGCTGTTTCATATTTGACTGCTTTATGATAGCTCAACGGAAAACCAACTGCAAGATTTTGAAGGATTCAAAATCTTGCTGTTTAGTTTTTTTGGGGTTTATTTCACAAGATGGCTATAAAACTGACCCGACCCGACTGAAATGATAGAGAAACCAACCCAACCCGTCCCGAAGTCGACCTCGGGTCGGGTTTGCACATTATTACTCTACACTTCTGTAAACTCCTATGCATGGAGTCCAGGAACCCTACAATGCCACGTCTGTTCTCTCAAAATATCTTGGTCAGTCAATCTCCATCTCCTTTGGCACGTTTGAGGGCAGCATCCAATCCCATCTTTCACGACTACAGCTGCTCCATGAGATGCTACAAACATTAATAGTCACATTGCAGAATTTCAATAAATCATTTCTTCTTGACTGGCATCAAACCAACCACTTGTCGGTTAAGTTCCCGTATCCTAGCGTCTTGCTCCTCGACGCTGATTCCAAGCTCTTCCACCCTCTGTTGCAATTCGGTGATCGCGGACGTCTGCTCGCCTTCGTGTCTCTGGTCTTTCCTCTGCTGGCGGTAGTATTCAAACGCTATCGTTCCCACAGCAACTGAAAATAGAAACGTCTCACCGATGATCTCGGCTCCGAGTTCGACGGCTGTTTCTTCGGTGAGCCGTTCAACTTTAGTAGCTTTGCCGAGGCCCAGTATCCTCATCTTGAGGTTGACTTCCATCCAGTGATGTACTGAGGAATATAAAATATATATGAATTACAAGTCAAATCAGTTTTGTATCAGATATACTCTCAGGGGTATAGATACAAAAAAAAGTTAACCGAAGTTTAAAGGTAGCATACAATTTGGCGGTTGTGCATTTTTATTGTTTGAAAGCAGCAAAAGTGCTTAAAATATAAAGAAAGGTGCTTGACAAACAACCATATGAATGTTTTTAGCTCTGTGATGTGCTAAGATTCCAATTGCATTTCAACATTTGCCGAGTCACAATTTGATGAACCACAATCTGCGCTTAGGGCGCATTCTCAGCCAGCAGATTGCATCTACTTGCGTGTCGCGCACTGAACAGGCCAACGCATACGCCACGCGACATTCTAACACTTGCGCGCACTATTTGCAAAAATTTCCAAATGTGCGTCTCTGAGACGCACATTTAGAAATGTTTGTTGTAGCTGTTTTTTTCATCAAAATGACAGCATGCCAGACGTAATAATTCCACTCAAAAATCGAGTTTAGAATAATTATTATCTTTAAGATTTTTAACAGTATTTTGGTTGGTTACTTTTTGGATAGCTCAGTGCAAAAAGTATACAATGTGAACCCTTTATTTGTCTTGATATATTTCTATATGTACTGGGCATTCGATTTCACTAAACGCTACGTTACGAAAAGTAATGCGTCGTACGATCCATTTCACGAAACTTGCGATGCGTTGAACACATCGCAACTACCTTGACAATGGTTTGAAACACGTCGTAAGTTACGACGTGTTTTTGGCTGGGTCGTTGTACAATATAAAGATACGTCTTTTCATAGCCAGTTTTACGCCATACAAATTAAATAAAAAAGACTAAAATACTCGGATAATGTGTGGTAAGTTGTAAATGAAACATTCATCGTAGTCATGAATAAACATAAATAATCTAGCTAGATGTCCACAGCAAGCTTGTTTTTCTTTAAAACTGCATAAATACGTCAGCCATTTTGATTTACGTTTTTGAAGCGTTCCCAGTAGAGATTCAACAAATCTTTGCTGAATACCAGACGGCTAATTACTGTGCGTTTAATAAGTACCGGTACATGATGTACATTTTTTGTTTGTACATTAGACAGAGGCGGGCTACAGACCTACGGTGGGAAAGAGGTTGTAACGTTGATCCCAACACTTCTGCACTCTATCTAATCTGTTTATTGAAATCTGGGGGAGGGCCACAAATGAACATGCTTGACGGGCTACCCACATTAAAGATGTACGGTAAATAAATAAATAAATAAAGACAAAGACCTTTCCACAGCGAGGGCGCTCTTTGCAAGGCCTCTATGATGAACTTGACTGCTCAGCTCAGTCTTCAAACTTACACTGTGCCGGTGGGATGCAGATGTACTTGCGCACAAGCGGTCTTGTTTTGGCCATCATCTGAATTCTTTTGGCCAGTGGTTTGCTGAGTTGCTTGATGGCTAATGAAGCCAGTTTGACCAAAGGGAACGCAGCTTGTTGAAAGCCTGCCATAATCCTCTGTTAACCAGTTCGCGTCGGATGACAGAGCATACACGCACAGTTTTTTCTAGACTTCAATACAGATGAGGAATAAAAATGTCACGAGCAAGGCCGGAGGGTGTGCTACCCACAGATGCCGGCCTTAACCCGTCTGGGATCGAGGTTTGTGAAAAACAATCCTGTGTATGGGTCCAGTCAGTGACCCAATAAAATTCCAGCACGAATTGGTTAAAAAGCTACGTTCGTTTTTACTGTACTGGCCAGTTGATTTTCTAAAAAGAAAGATCTTATTGAGTTATTCTTCATGTCATATGCGTAATTTCTCTGTCGTGAAATTGTGCACATTGCTTGCACTTGCATGACTCGCATTGCACATGCAGTTCACTTGGACTTTGCACTTGCACTTGCACTGAAGTTGCAGGTGCATAGCCGCCTCCGAATTATCTCAATGGCTATTGTCTAGGTGTTTGCCATAGAGCTATATAATTATATAGCTCTATGGTGTTTGCCCAGACGTACGTGAATAGGATGGCAATAGCCGTAGCTCTGGAAGCCCGTTTCGGATACGCCTAGCCTACATGTGCAAAATATTACTAGCCGACTGAGCTGAGAAACTTGGATGTCAAATGTACTTGTATTTAAGATTGGTACCTTATCAAATCCCTGTAATACTCCAATGCATTTTACCGTGGTATGCGGGACCAGTCTATGAATAAACTAAATGAATCGATGGAGAGCCTCGTCTAAATATTTTATTAAGTCACTTTTTATAAATGGAAAAAACCCGCAAACAAATACCATAATGGGCCTTCCCACTCAGTCGCGTTCCGACGAAAACCATCCAATAATTAGGGGTAATATTGTAGTAAGTTAACGACCTCTCTTTAATTGTTGTCCAATTCAAGCTAAATTTTGTTTTATTTCAAAATGACTTTATCAACCTCAAGTATTCTTCTCTTAACTCCAATGACACAATTTTTGCGTTGGTGTTTTAATTTTTTACCCTAACATTTCCCACAATTTGTTAAAATTCTGTTTGTTTTATCTACAACATACCTGGCAGTGGGTGTTTTTAATATTTTGCAAGCTAGTTTGGTAATAAAGTCCAAAAGTGGACTTTGTTCTCTAATTTGTTTTATTATTTGTTGAACTTATTTATTATTATTATAATATATATATATATATATATTTTTTTTTGGGGGGGGGGGGGGGGTGGGAAGGGGGAATAGGGATCTCCCTTGGGCGATTTGGAAAATTTACGACTCGTTGATATACTAATGTCTACCCAATGTCAACATCGAGGATCCTAACAAAAACAGGCGGAAAGGGGTAATCATTGATTAGAAAGCAGGAGGTTGTGGGTTCGAGTCCCACCCGAGTCATTTGTGTTTTTGAAAGAATCTTTCATTACAACACTGAGTAAAAATATGTTGGTGAAGGGCCAAAATTGAATGTTAAATCACTATACTGTTTGGGTCACGTCCTGATATAGTCATTTGAATTTTGTATTGGGTACACCCCCCCAAAAAAAAAAACCCACCAAAACACCCAAACAAACAAACAATACAAACAAACACCCCCCCCCAAAAAAAAAAGAAAAAAAAAAAGAAGTAGGTTCCCTTATATGACCCATGCTCAAAATGACAATAATTTATAATAATGACATACTAATTCTGAAATATTGATTGATTGATAACACATAACAAATACTGTGTTTATACTTTTGAAGTTTTTTTTCCCTTGAGCGTGTTGTATTTTTTGCCTACCATAGAAATCAACAAAAACAAGACTGATGGGGGCCATGGTCGCTGTACTATACTGCGCGCTAGCTCATCATATGGAGCATTTAGTCTAGTCGCGTACACACCCACGTCCCCGTACATGTACGTACCGGTACGGTGCCACTACCAACGCCAACGGCCTCGTACGTCGTGTACAACATAAGAAAAACACCACAGTGTCACTGTCAGGTTTTCAGTGATTCAAGACCCATTCTTTACTTGTCATGGGTGCTCCTGAGCAGCACGGTAAGTACAAATCGTATGACATGTATGATGTAGTCTTGCTGGTTGTTAATGCAACATCGCCGCATCGCTAATCGCCATCGCCATCAAATCAATCGGTGTCATCGAGATACAGCTCGCGTTAAACCCGCCGATGCGGGCGCCCTCTATCGTAGTAGATCTAACGTACGTAGTAGATCTATAAAGCTAAAGGTCATGCATATGACGTCGCACTTCACGACAGCGCCCCCAATGACTGAATGAGGTCTTTGAGTAATCACGGCAATGTCCCGTCTGCACTTTGTTTGACCGCAATAATAGCCGCTCGGCCCGCGTAGCGCGCGTGACGTCAATGCAACCCCTTTATTAATTTATTAGATGACGCCATGACCTTCGAATAGGACGTCTTGGCTAAATAATCGCTCGGAATACAAAATTGTGTTGAATACGCATGTGACATTTGCGTGCATATTTCTCGGTAACATGCCCTATCTTGTTCACAGCCACAGGGCAAATTTACACGTGTTGCTGTGTACGCATCGTCGATCAAAAACTTTGCGCTTCCAAGTCATCATGCGTTCATTCTAAAATGTGCGCGCAGCTAGCAACACGTGTTCTTTTCCGCCCGTGAACAAGATGGCACATTACCGTGATTATGTGACGAAACGGAAACTTGTCCATGAGTCAGAAACTATACATGTTACGTCACGCGATTATACTATGCAATGTCACATGTGCATGCAAATGCGACAATTCTGCTTGAAAATTTTCAAGTGGTTACCCAAGACGTCCTATATTCGAAGGTATGGCAGGATCTACCGCGTACAATAGAGGGCGCTCACATTTATATCGGCGGGCTATGCGCGCTGCATTGATGGTGAGAATTTGTAAAAATATTTAGGCTTTGCCCGGGCCTAGAAAAATCCCAATAAACCTCATTCATAGACATTCTCAAAACATCATGGGATCGGGTGACAAACAAACAAACAAACCTAAACATTTGTGCACAAACCTACTAAAGGTAGGATACACCATTGGTAATAAGGTGTTTCACGGAAATATGCGCTATCTTGCCCCGTGAACAAGATGGCGCATATTACCGTGAAACACCTTATTGCTTGAATTATCATAAATGGGTAGATTTGGGGGTTGTATTTCATAGTAAATTATAAATATCCTTTAAGTAACTGACCTTTCTGAAGTTTTACAATCATGGATGCCGGGAAAAGCACGAAAAACAGCGTTTGTTTTCAACCGACGTTGAGCAGTTATTCTTATGTTATCTTTGAATTTTTCTTTATAAACTTCAATTTTTCCTAATAATTACAGGATTTCTAGCGCAATCATTTTGCTGGATGCCTAGAATCATTAATTACTTTCAATTGAGTAAGATATTTCTTAATAATTCGGTAGTAATTCGGGAGTACCACAACCACTAGTACCAGTTACACATTTTATTTGATTAATGTATTTTAAGAATTAAGGTAATCATTGTTGCACTGGTATAACTTTTATATTTTTAAATTTCAAATACATTTTTTAAATAAATATATTTTATAATACTACTTATAAGTGGTATTATAAAATATATATTTTTTTTTATTTAAAGCTTAATTTCTTTTCTGGTGTAATATAAAACCAAGAATCCCTCAAAAGGCACTGTAGCACCTGTAGCGCCTGAAAAACCTGTAGAGAGCAGTCATAGATCATGGTACAGTTGTAGAGGTGTGACGAGAACCCCGGGAAGAATATCCTGGGGAAAACCACGGAGTCGGGGCACGAACTGAAACCCCCGGGCAGGATTTGAACCTGGGTCACAGTGGGGGAAGACGAGGAAAGAACCGCTACGCCAAGCTGTCGCAGGTTCAAGTCCCAACTTGCCATTTTCTTTGTTCACTTTAAAATTTAAAGCTTATTAGAATTTAGAAAGATCAGTAAAATTCTTTTTAGAGACTAGGCTGGGCTGCGTTGCGTTGCACTCGCGCGAGAATACCAACGTTTGCTAACAACACAAACAATTTCCACTATATACGTACATGTACATGTACCTCCATGATTGGACTTGCCAAAAAATATAAATAGAGAATGTTTGCATTGTTCGCAACGTGTGACGAATGCAGCCCGTTTGATTTATTCACGAATATTAATATTATGATGCTGCTTAGCTGCTAATATTGACCAATCAGAATTCAACTCAGTTATTTTTATTTTTATAGAAGTTGAAATTTAAATTGTTTTTTGAAAATGGTTAATTTATTTATACATTTTAAATTGGGATGAAGCGAATTCCACAATTTAGGACCATCATACATGTATGTCAGTTTTGTTTTTCCCAAGTGCAGTGCAAATTTCCGGGAGATGGAAATGGCTGGCCTGTCTGGTATGATGGGTATGAATTTCCACTTCCGGTACCTCCATGATTGGACTTGCAAAAAAAAAAAAAGAGCAAATGTCGCCGAACGTTTGCATTGTTCGCAACGTGTGTCGAATGCAGCCCGTTTTATTTATTCATGAATATTAATATTATGATGCTGCTTAGCTGCTTATATTGACCAATCAGAATCAGACTCAGAGATCCAATACGTCTCCAACATACCGGTACACTGACCAATCACAACTGTTCCTGGTGAGGGGTCCGGGTACCATAACATAAAATAATATAAATATTTGCAAGATTGGTTCTTATTTTTATTTCTAAAGTTAACCAAAAAAAAATTACAAATTATATTCCTTAACCCTAACCCTCCCAAATCCTCCAAATTCCTCATTGCAAAATGCAGGATTTTGCAGGATTGAGGTCACTTGGAGTTTGATGCATTGCAGGATTTTGCAGGATTGAGGTTACTTGGGGTTTTACCCCTGCAGGAATATGGAGGATTCAGGTTATCAGGCTGAATGTGACACACAAGGATTTTGCAGGATTGAGGTCACTTGGAGTTTGATGCATCGCAGGATTTTGCAGGATTGAGGTTACTTGGGTTTTTACTGACTGCAGCCAGGGCAAGACTGCAGGATTTTGCAGGATACAGGCTGTATGGTCACCAGTGACCAATATTGGAGGATTTTGCAGGATTCAGGTTACTTGGAGTTTTAACAATTTAGGAATTGGAGGATTTTGCAGGATTCAGGTTATGTGTAAGTAAAAATGGGTAGGGAGTTAGGGTTAAATTATATATTCCTTATTAATTATTCATATGTAAATCGATGATGACCTAATCTTATAAAGATATTGAATACAATTTTTTTTTCAAGGCTTGACTGGGTCCATACCCCCATGGCCTCATAGGTTTCCACACCCCCATGGCCTCATAGGTTTCCACACCCCAATAGGTTTGTGCGTAAACTTCATTGTTTATTTGTTATCCAATCCCATGATGCTTTCAGAATATTGATTTAGGTTTATTCCTTTCCTGATGAGCCAACTGACCAAGGCTGTACTGTGTACACGCACAGCTGGTTTGCAACAAGGTTGGGAGGAGTTTCTATCCTTTGAATTTGGATTAAATTGCACATTTTGACAATGTTGAAACCTCGGTCAACAGATGTCAACAGCTTGCTGAGAAATGTATTATTCTTTTAAGGCCTCTCGCGTTATCAGAATAGGCCTAGGCCTTTTGTGATTTTTATTACAAATATCAGATATTTGTTTGTGATTTGTTTAATATCGGATATTTATTGTGATTTGTAGGCTACATTGTAACGTTGCGTGTCTTAAATAAGGCTACTTATTTTTTTTAAGGTTTTCATCACTCAAATCAAAGAAAATAATTGGACGGGAGGGAAATATATCTTTTAATGAATACCTAGGAGAGTTGATACCGGTAGCTTCTGATTGGTCGAGACTCGATCACCTCGAGGGCATTATCATGTAGTAATAACCCGACTTTCCAGAAGAAGCAAATAAATGTCCCCTGAACCAGCATTAACCAGTTCGCGCCGGATGACGTATATTTATTAAAGGGAATAACAGTGCGTTGACCCGGTTATTACTGCGTGATAATGACTGGGTTTGGAAATGACCGCTGGGTCCATTATCAGCGGTCATCCCACAACCCGGTCATTATCACGCAGTAATAACTGGGTCATCGCACTGTTATTCCCTAAGTATTTTACACTGTTAAAACCTTGGTCAACAGATGTCCACAGCTTGCTGAGAAATGTATTATTCTTTTAAGGCCTCTCGCGTTATCAGAATAGGTCTACATGTAGGCCTTGTGTAATTTTATCACAAATATCAGATATTTGTTTAATATCGGATATTTATTGTGATTTGTAGGCTACATTGTAACGTTACGTGTCGTTAGCCTAAATAAGGCTACCGGTACGTTAAAGGTAGTATACACCATTGGTCATTGCTTGAATTATCATGAATGAGTAGATTTGGGGGGTTGTATTATAGTAAATATCGTTTAACTGAGCTGTCCGAAGTTTTAGAATCATGGATGCCGAGAAAAGCATGAAAAACAGCGGTTTTTTTCAACCGGCATCGAGCAGTTATTCTTATGTTATCTTTGTTTTTTCGCGCTCGCCGTCCGGCGATCGCGAATTTTATCTATTATAAAATTCTATTTTTCGGAAGAATTACAAGATATCTAGCGCAATCATTTTGCTGAATGCCCAGAATCAACATTTACTTTCAGATGAGTAAGATATTTCTTAATAATTCGGTAGTAAATATTTTTGATATCTGCAAATGGTGTATACTAAATTGTACCTTTAAAGTCTGGTTCTGCCTGGATGTCTCTAAAGCCATACTACATTATCGCCAATTCCATGTGAACTACATGTATGTGAAGGATTCAGGGCAACATATTGTACTAGCAGCCTTTCTGTGTATAAAAAGAGCATGTGTAAGTAATGAACAGAAAAATGATAAATAAATTCCCCCTCAACGAACATGGTGTCTTTTAGCAACCAATTTCTTGTGTTTGAAATGCAGCATCGTGTGGCGTTGGTAACAAGGTCTAGGACTGCCGTGGCTTTACAGTCACTTTGCCTATTTTCCACTCGGCCCATAACCACTTCGCTCTCAACCATTATGAAAGGTCGACAAGTAAAGAAAAAATGTGAAGGAAATAAGTATGATATTTATAATTCATGTGTATCAATACAGTTTTTATTGTTTCAATTTGTTTATACAGGAAAACAGCTGTTACTTTAGGACGGACACAGCAGCAGTAGACATAGTTTGAGTCTGTTCGTACCCTCATTCAAAATGGATGCTACTACTGATTCTATAAGCGGCAGTAAGCAATATTTGTTTTATCAACCTTCTCTCTTATTTATCTCTACCTCTGCAGTCGGAGACCACTTTCGCAGAGCTGGGTTTAACCGTCTTTTTATTTCTTGGTCATTTTGTGTCGAATCATCCAATGGGTTAAACCCTACTCCCTTTAAATTAGTTGTATTTGTGTTATTGGGTTATTTTGGATGAAAAAGACAAAATTTCAAGGTTTTAGCGAAATCCAACTAGCGGTTTTCGTGCTAGCACCTACTATTTTTGGGTAATTTTAGCCAAAATAGGCGTGGCCATGATATATATCTCCTCACAAAAAGTATTTAGACACTAAGAATGAGCCAATAATTAACGGACCGAAGGGGTATAGATTAATTGAAACAAATAACCCAGTGCATAATTTTGTTCTGCGTATTTTGACTCCTTGATTGTTGAGATACGATGTTGCGGAGCGGATTTATTGTCATTTCAATTGTTGTAGGTCCTGTTTCAAAAGTGACAATATCTATTTGCGATATACATACATGTAGGAATATCACAATTTTCTAACTTTGAAATGAGCTAGAAAGCAAACGCAGAACATTATACATGTACCTCAATTTTTGTTATTATTGTAAAAAACATGTTAGAAATTTGAACCAAGAATCGACTCAACTTCGCATGGTCAAAATAAAGGTCATTGCAGGTCAAATTGCTCAGACATAAAAAATGATGTTAGGGAGGTACATGTATAGTCCTATAAATATTGGTGGCCACGCCCATTTTAGCTAAAATCACACCAAAAAAAGCAGGCGGTAGCACGGAAAACCGCTAATCGGGTTTTGCAAAACTTTGAAATTGTGGCCTTTTCACCAAAAATAACCTTAAAAACAAATCTTCTCTACTGATAAGGGGGTGGGGTTTCGATTTAAATTTGTGTGTGCTGATTTGACACGGAACTACCCTTCTTTGGTTCTCATTTCCAACTAACCATTGCCCCCACCTTTTTCAGCAAAATTATTGCCCACTAAACCTCTCACTAATAAACTTTATTATCCTTCATCTTCGGCAGCACTGTTGCACTTTCCATGTTCTTAGGGGCCATGTGATGTGTTCAGATATTCGTCTAAGAATATATATTGTTTATATTCTTCAACTGCTCAAATTCAAACTCCTTTGTATTTTTTCGCACTAAACATTAAAGGTAGAATACACCATTGGTAATTGCTTCAATTATCATGAATACGAGTAGGTGGATTTGGGGGGTTGTATTTCATATTAAATATTGTTTAACTGACTTGTCCGACGTTTTACAATCATAGATGCTTAGAAAAGCAAGAAAAACAGCGTTTGTTTTTAACTGGCGTCAGGCAGTGATTCTAATGTAGTTCTTAGTTTTTTTTGCGATCGCTGTCTGGCTATCGCAAATTTGTTTGAATAAAAATCAATTTTTTTGTAAAAAAAAATTGGGGCGTTTATTTGCAAAATTTTGCATTTTGCAAAGACGATTGAGCTGAATTTGGGTTAACCAGTTCGCGCCGGGATTATTTTAACATCGCCGAGCCGACGGGCGGGATTATTTTTAACGAAACTCGATCCGAAGCGTGTTCAGGCCGATAGTGCTGGGTAGCACACCCACGCATTTCCGGCCTTGCGCGCTGCTGACATACATTTCCGAACTTGAACTTGGCGTGTTTATTCGTCATCCGTTTTGAATTTGGGGAAATTTTTGCGTTTATATACGTCATCCGGCGCGAACTGGTTAAGAAGCTAGTCTATAATCGTGTTGTTAGCGGCGGGTGCGGGCACTGCGTGAAAATAATACGCTGCAATATCGAAATCAGTCGTCTTTGGCAAAGACTAGTGGGCAGTTTAAAGGCTTTCAATTTTCATTCATTGTGTATTCCATTAGCCTTCTGAAGCAAACGGGTAGGAACGTACAACTAACACGGAGTGTGAACAAAAAGTGCACAATATATTTCTCTAACCAGTTCAGCAAAACCTACCCCCATCTCTTCAAAATGCTTCGTGAGTTCTTTTTTATCAAAGGCATGGATAGTCATAGTTTTGTTTGCATTGTGGAACTTCGACTTGCATCTTTGTTACCTTCAAAAAGACGCATGACTACTCACTCTATTTCTGCCTGAAAAGAGTCGACCTTTATGTTCTATAAATTACCTCGTCTTTTTACACAATTTTCTTTTACAGATTTTGTTTGTAAAAGCAATGCATTGGCACGAAGAAAGTGCAGCGAACAGCGTTTTGCTTATTTTGCGAATAAACTGGTGATATTGAGTGAACAAAGTAGCCTTGAATGCCATTGAAATGATAGCAAGGAGCTTATACCCGTAAACCTAGAGTAATTTTAGCATGTTAAATTATTACCTCTGGTCATTGGGGCATGTGACACATTCTCTGCAGCAGCAAGGGATTAACACTCAACCCTGACAGACTCATTTATTAACGTTGGTAGAGAGGCAATTGTGGTAAGGTGTATTGCCCAAGAACACAAGCACTGTTTGCCAGTATCGTACAAGAGCCAGACACCATTGAACCACCATTTCCACAAATAATGTACCGGTAGATTTATTTACGTCTGTAATTAGTGTAAAAGTTATTTGTGAAAAAACGTTCTTTGTAATATTTTCAAAATCTGCCTAAGTAAAGTTTCACAGTTAAGTTGACCAGAACAAAAATCTGAACAGCAACGTCACGATTTTATTCCTCCTAAAACACCTCTTGGTTTAATAATTTATTGTACCGAAACATTTTCTTATTTTGTACACTAAACATTTTTCTGCATTCTATTTGTTTCTTTCTTTCCTCCTCTATTCTCACTTTGTTCGTTACTATGATTCTTGTATTAAACAGGGCTGCCATCTTTGTCCGGGAAACCGATTATGGTGAATAGATACACATTGCATGTTTGTATGTACGCAGTAACTGTATTGCCTAATAACGCTAGTGTTCAGTATGCAGCACGATGCTTGATAAATTATATAAATGTTATATGGGTCTGTCCATAAATAAGGGGTCTATTGGTTCGTGTCAGGTTATGTTATTTATTTAGGACACATTATTTGATGCCTTAGCTATTACTCCAACAGCGATTACATTATACACATGTAAGCAATTTACCTTAAAAAGAAATTTTAAATACAAGTTTGAAGTTCATTTCACAAACATTTGCATGGGAAATGTGGGAAATTATACAGGTCAGACATAACCGGGACACCAACAAATGTCACATTTTCTGACTCTTTATTTATGGACTAAACTCGTATGTTTGATGTATTTTTGTGTTTACATATGTTTACATGTACCGGTAGCATTTTGTGAATCATAACATGCATACCCTCATTGTGTGGCTCATATACCCTGTGAATGTACATTTGTGCAGCGTACAAATTGTTACATGTAGTTGTACCACATGTAGATTGACAAATAAAACAATATCCCAGTCCTTTTCCCCTAATCCTAATAGCCTACATAAAGTTTTAGGGCTGTGCCGGCTGTCCCAAATATACTGAATATTTGAATATTCAATCATTAACTGAATATTCGTATACCAGTACTTAGCTACATGTACATTTGCAGGTTTGAATATTCGAGAAAAAAAATTAAAATATGCATGCGCACATATTTGTTTTGTACATTGCATAGGGTTTGTGTGCTAAGAGAAATCTCTCTAATCTCAAACTCAAAACACTCTAAAATTCATGATTTTAAACATCACCCTAAAATGTCTTATTCTACACAGTATGTACATTTTCTTTGATTATCTTTCATTAGACCCAACCCGCTATGGGGACTGGAAAATGTCCCCACTACAAAAAAACCTGTCTCCACAACTGGGTGGAGGCTAGAACACAGACACACACGACTGTCATTTCATTTTTATCGTAAAGTTGAGATTTTCTATTGTCAGTTGCCACTTTTGTGGTTGACAGTATACATGTACTTGTATTTATTTGTTTTGTCGCGTATTTTAATGGTCCCATTAGTTATACCGAACACCGCTGAACAATTCGGCTATACCTAACACCATCTTTAGCTCCCGATTTTTATGTTCAAACATACCAAACACTGTTGTGGAAAATATACATGTCAAACAGATGTTTAAAAATCCCGCATGGTACATACATGTATACCAAATGTTATTTAGGCCGTGGTTATATCCCAAATGTTAAACGGCTGGTGCTTTATGTTAAACAGTGATTGGTAGCCATTATTTCCCCACTGAATAGAAGGGAAATGCCAACAGTTGCTTTAGAATTTGGTGTGATGAATAAAAGAAAGTGCACCTTTTTAAAAGAATGGGCGCCATCTTGAAAATACATGTAGGACGTGACCGGCGCCTGAATTAAGACGCTATACCAAACAATTGATATACCGAACGAAATGTGTGGATCTCGTACAGGTACATTCCACTGTACATGTACATACTTCTCAACACTACAGGCGTATGCAAATTGTAACCACTTCGCGTCGGATGACGTATATAAATGCAAAGTTTTTCCGAGATTCATGCAAATAGACATGTCACAAGCGAGACAATTCTCTGTCGGCAGCGATCGAGGCCAGAAAAATCATGGGTCTGCTTCCCACTGATATCGGCCTGAACCCTCCTCGGATCAGGTTTCGTGAAAAAGAATCCCGCGCCTAGGCTCGGTATAATAATATATATATAACAATAATTTTCACGGGAGCTGGCTAACCGGCGCTTCGTATGTAACTTTTGACCAGCGAGAAAGGCAGCAGCAGCTGGCATGTTTAAAACTTGATCGGCAAGTTTTGAATATTCAAATATTTGGTCAGGTGAATTTTCAACGATATTCGAATACGAAATCATTGTAAATTTATTGACAGCCCTACAGGTATAAAGTTTTGATTCGCAGTTGAACTGAAATGACAAACTACTCATTTTGCATAAAACAGCTTTTTGAAATATCATTATTTTCCCATGTACATGTGTTTATCGCTCGTACAATTAGCCCTGCATTGACAAGACCATCTACTTAATTAATATTATTTGCAATTATTATTGTGAAACTTTATCTGTGGATTTAATGGGGCTGTCGTCTCAAATTCCGTTTTTCTATTTAATACAGGTATATACATGTATAGCTTAAAAAATAAATTAAAAAATACACCATAACATCTGTTTATACTGTTGACATCATAATGCTTCTAAATTATGCAAATAAATAATATTATTCTGCACGATTGTTTCAAAAAGATTGATCGCGAATTGCAGAATTGTATTTAAAAACTTATGGAATTTCCAAAATGAAATTATATTATTTTAAAATCCTGGTATTAAAGGTATAAAACATACAACATTTGCAAACATCCACAAGTATACTGAATCACTAGAATTATGTTGATATTCAGACAAAAGTACAAGAAAAGGAACCAACATTTCATTCATTATCATTTTGTTTTTCTTCAAATTTTAATTGCCATTACATTTGTATTTCTCTCTCAAGTAAACAATAATATTTCCTGTTTGCAAGGCCAGGGAAGATGAACTTCTTAACATATGATTATTTCAACCCACACCAAGCATTTTATATTGAAAGAAAATTGTTATGACTGTCGCTCTTCCTTGGTTATGCTAACATGCAATTACCTATACATGCATCTATGCAGCGCTAGCTCCCCAGTGGAAATATGTAATGCATGAATGCATGGATGATTTGTTAATATCTCAGCCAGGCTAGAACTGTCAGTTATTATTCAAGTACCGGTACATGTAGGCAGAACATATCTGCACAGTTAAAAGAACAATATACATGTACATGTACCATTATTTGGATGTGCATTTTTATCGTTAATTGAAGTAGTCAAAGTGCTCAAATTATAATGAAAGATGCTTGACAAACAACCTGTTGAAGTTTTTAGCTCTGTAAAGGCTGCATCATTCCGTGAAAACAACATTCTAAGATTACGATTTCAATTCAAAATTATCTGAGTCACGACTTAAATTGGGATCACAATCTGCATTAGGGGTGCGTTCTCAGCCAGCGGATTGCAGCTACTCGTGTGTCACGCACTGAACAAACCAATAGTAGTTCTAACGCGTGCGTCGTTCGAACACTATTTGCAGAAATTTCCAAATATGCGTCTGAGACGCATTTGTACCAAATGAACGTACATGTATATCCTGGACTTTCCAACAAATTTACACAGTGTACATAACTCTCATTCAATATTTTTTTGTACATATCACCTTTTCCTGGAGCGGGTTACATATATTTCATAAAATCTTTTAGTGACAGATGTTTTAGTGCACATGATGTTGTTGAGTTTATTAGCAAATATTCTTTATTCATAGATTCGTGTGTTTTCCATTTGTCTGGTTGTAAAGTACCTATTTATAAGCTATTGTTTTGTAATAAAATACACATTATCTTCCGAAATTGTATATCGCATGTGAAAGCTATGGGTAAATAATGCTTTAAAATTTGTCCACCTGCTACCAGTACATGTACCTTCCAATCAATGAACAGCCTTTTGTTTTCAATAATTTGCTTTTGTCTCGCTTGAAAATATATGTTTTACCTGTGTAGCATACAAAATGTATACGTAAAGCATGTAAGTATTTGTGCAGCATGTGGCCAATTTGGCAGCATGTGGCCATAATTTGCTTAGCATGAAAATTGTTCCTTGGCAAAAACAGGGTTACAGACCACATTTCCAGGTGATGTTCATGCCTACATCGTTTGTGACTGATATTCAGCTGATTTTTGCTTAGCATAAAAAACACATTAACCTGTTTTTACTGAGCAAGACTTGTTTGTGCTAAGCAAATTCTTGATGTCCTAAAACACTCGCTGCAAAATTTGCGCTGTGAATTTGCAGCACAGAAACTTGATGTCATGTCAAATTCGCGGTCGTCTTAATTCCATTTCTGAGATCACACTTCCACAATGGAAGTTTTTGGCTAAAGCAGTTCTGACAAAACTTCCACAAAGCCAATTACATCGTTCCTAATTTGTATATAGTTCTGTTGCAACTCTAACAAATGCTGCGTTCCAATCGCGTCGTGTTTATCGTGTTCACGAGTCGTATAATGGCGTTCTAATCGCCTGGTAACTCGTGTTCACCAGTTTTTCTCCATGTTCACGACTTCATAAACGAATGAAATACTCGCGCATGCGTGTTGGTTCACGTACGTGTTTTTGTGCGATAAAGAATGTCCTTTATACCGCACGACTAACTTGACTGTGTGTGGCGTTTGGAACGCAACCTACTCGTGAACATAGAGAAATTCACGGTAAACACGATAAACACGACGCGATTGGAACGCAGCATAACAACCCATCTCTAATTTCATACTAATAATTATTGTCATTCCAGTTGACTAATCTTCATACACAAACTCCTCAGACCTACATGTACCTATACATGTAATGGCTGAACCATATTTGGTCATAAACCCCGCCCACCTTGGCAACGGCTTAAAGCTGTAATCTTATTGGTCATTGCGCACTGTTTGATTGACAAGCCGGATTGGTCCATTAAATTATCAAGTTGCATCTGCAGTGACCTTTTGGCAACACAAGCTTGTTCAAATTTCAGTCATGAATAAAAATATTTAATTACTTCCAAAAGCATCAATGTTTAAGTAAATCAAATTTTGAAAATTTTACTCAAAATATCTGTATGGTTCATCGAAGAAATATTGAATCACATATTATTATTATTATTATTTTTATTTTTTTGACAATTCGTACAAAACATGAAAGGCATTCTGGCAAAATGAGACGGAACTGGGCAGAGGTCGAAATGAGGGTTTGTTTGTATTAGGAAAGAGAATAGAATTCTATTTAAAATAACGTTTGCTGTAATTCAATCAGACATTTTGGATGTTTAAAGTTAGAATTTATTGACATGTCAACAAGTAAAAAATACTGAGAAAAGGGCCCTCAAAATTTCATGTTTTGTACTCGTGAAAATGAAAGATGCCAATTGTTTTCCCTTAACCAGTTCGCGCCGGGATTATTTTAACATCGCCGAGCCGACGGGCGGGATTATTTTTAACGAAACTCGATCCGAAGCGTGTTCAGGCCGATAGTGCTGGGTAGCACACCCACGCATTTCCGGCCTTGCGCGCTGCTGACATACAATTGCGAACTTGAACTTGGCGTGTTTATTCGTCATCCGTTTTGAATTTGGGGAAATTTTTGCGTTTATATACGTCATCCGGCGCGAACTGGTTAAAAACACCTTTATTCTACATTATTGAATACTATATCTTTAACCCTTTTCTTGTCACGTTTTTAAATATTTATTAACACTATATTCTCAGAAAGGTCCAGTAAACTCTACTTTGTTTAGGAAAAGGTTAGGAGACATGTCAGTAGACATATCAAAGATTACAAATGAAAAAAAAATCCACCCCATTTTATGTTTGATTTTTTGTCCCACTTCGGCCTTTGCCAAGTTCTGTCTCATTTTGCTTGAATGCGTATGTGACCTGTCACCACAAAATGAAAACATTTTTTTTTTAAAGAATTTAGATATTTATATACTATATCTAGAATTTACAGAACAAGGGCTTTCCAGTGGCATACAGTATTCAGGGGTACTGAGTTCAGTAACAGAAATATGAACCAACAACTTACTTTAATTGTTAAAACTGAGTCTTGAGAAAATGTCATTTAAAATCCTACAGTTGTGTTACAGTGAATACAACATGTATAAAGACATAAATATGGGATGAAATAGGTTTCAAACATGTTTGACAGAAGAACAAATTTGGAGAAAATTAAAACAGGACTTGCAGATTAAGGTTCACATTAAAACAAAAATAGACTACAGTACCTATTGTTCAGTAATTTTGGTCATATTATGTCTAACAAAAAATGTAGCATTTCAATACAAAATTTGCTATTGCCCTGATATTTTTTGCCCATTTCTTTAACATAACTGACATTGTTTCCTTCCACCAACTATTAAACAAGGGTAATTTGTTCTGTTCACAAACCCACCCTCTAATCCTTATTTCTTGTTAATTCATGCACCCCTCCACACCCTCCAGTTCCCTTGGCAGCCATCATCTTTATCGCTGCCATCGCAGGCTTGTTGTTGCTCCTGCTTTTCTTCTGTATGTACCTCAACAAGATGGCCTGCTTTGCCAGCTGCGGAGGCTGCGACTGCTTCGAGGAGAAGAAGGAATCAAAGAAAAAGGAGCAGAAAGCTCAGCTGGGTAAGAAGAAAATTAAAGTTATCCATCTCAACCTCATACTGCCAAGAGATCAGAATGTACAAATCTTGCTATCTTATTGTGGACTTGGTAACGAAAGATGTCCACATGTTACACAAACCTGACACCTTGTGTGGACTTGGCCAAGTCCACACAAGGCTTTTTCTCTTGAATGAAGAACGCTAGAGGTAAAACGGGTTTAGGTTACATAGAAAAGGACAGCAGAGGATTATCCTAGGGTATAACAGTCACAAATGTGGATTGAAAAAAACTTCATGGTGTGAAAAATATTATTATTTTTGCTGAAATTTGCTCGATGGTTCTTAACTACATGTACATGAACACAAAGGATGTCCACACAGTGATAGTAAGGTTCGTATAATTGTCTTGTTTCAGTGTAAGGGGCTGGTTCTTCCACACTTAGCCCACACCTCGAGTGGCTTTTGGCCTTGTGATGGGCAATTTGCTTTAAATAGCAACAATTCACATCTCAGGCTTTTTCGTTCATGTATTCCCCTTTTTTTCCTAGTTTTCTTAACATCCACCGCCTACTCCTACTTTTTTTCTTCAAAATTCCTGCTGTTTCCTATTTTATGATCCCACAATGAAAAAATATTTCAATGAGTATTTTTTTGCTGCACGTGTAGCAGCTTAGGAAATCATCAGTTTTCTAACCTCCACCTAGTTGTGGGGACATTTCCACAAACATTTGTCTTTCACAAATATTCTGTAGTTTTGCAATAATATAAATTTGAAAATGGGTATATTTTTTTAGATACGCCTTGTACATGTATAATGATGATCAAAGGTATCGCCGTACAAAAGAGGGCACGTGATGCATAATAATATTATATTGAGCCTTGGTCTCCAGAGCGAAATTAAACTTGCGCTTCTCTTTGTTAAAATTTAATATCCGGACTCACTGCTTGTACGCATCGGGAAATCGGAAACAATTGGTAACGTTCGTCTCTAAGCAACCTGTAGTGAAGAAAAGATTCAAACAGGCGAACGATTGCTTTAAAAAGTAGAACTCCAGATGCACGTCACGGTCAGACCGGAGGGAAGAGGCAGTGTGAGAGGGGCATCTAATCAAATAATTAAATGTACAATCTCAAGTATTTTTGAAGAGAAACGATCGCTAACCGCCAACGAATGAAGATGTCTGTTTTCAGCCTTGCAAACTTTCTTATCTTGATGACCGTTGGGGTATTTCAAACCCTGCTAGCAGTCTGTCCTCCCGGCTGGTTGGCCTGGCAAGATGCCTGTTACATCTTGCTGCCCAACAAGATGGATTGGTGGCAGGCTAAGGAGGTGTGTGACCGGCCCGGGAGCAGCCTGGTTGTCCCTGACTCGCGAGAAGAACACGACTTCCTCTGGCGGGAAATGAAAGTAAGGAAAAGAAGAAACGGGACTGCCGTGAAGACTGATGTTGGCCTGTGGATTGGCTGCAAGGATACGGACAATCAAGGGACGCTTTCGTGCTTTGGTGTAAGTGGAGACCCTGCCTTCAAGAACTGGGCTTCAGGAGAACCGCATCACATTGACTACCCCTGCGTATTTATGTCTAAATTCCGCCAAGGGCAATGGAGAGACGGTCTCTGCAGTAATTTAAAAAGATATGCCGTCTGTGAGATGCGAGTCTCACACCGCTTGTACTGCCTGCGGGCCGATGCCAACGGGCGCTTCACACCCCAGTGTCTGCTCAACCACGAGATCAAGAAGCTGATGGCTGCGGGAGTCATCGGGTGTGGCCGGGCATGCTGGGCGGAGCCTCGATGCCACTCCTTCAATCTCTGGCAGGAGGGTGTCGACAAGAAAGTCTGTCAGCTCAACAGCGTGACCAGCAACGAGGCTAACGACAATGATCTGAAATACGTGAAGAACTGCAACTTCTTCGACTTGTAAACTTTCCCAATTAAAATTTTAAGTAGGCCTAATCAAAGCAATTTTAAGAACTCATCCAATCTCAAGATCAAACCGATGACAAGAAAATTTGTTCGCTCTACAGCACATTCCTAAACTGGAGGATTCAAATTAGTCGCTGACTGCATATTTGTGTATATCTAACTTTGAGCGACACATTTGAAAGACACATGGTGCGAAATACGGTACCCTCTGGAGACATGAACACAATGTGTACAATGGAGACAAAACGTCTCCGGAGGGTAAATTTCTATAGATGAATAGGTCTCCATTGGGAATTTCACGAATTAGATTTTTGGATTTTACTTAAATTACTCAAAAACTAGAATTAGGATGTGGGTTAGGATTAGTGTTTGGGTTTAGGGTATAATATAGGGTATATTGGGTCGAAATTTCAACCCAGGAAAAAAATTATGGTTAAAATGGGAGCATTTTGAAAAACGTGCTCGACTTTCTAACCATTTTGTACACGAGAACAAAGCCATGTCTCCACAGTGATACAAAAATGCGAATGTATGTACATGTACATGTATGTGTACACATGTATCATGTTGACATTCTTTCAGCCTTCGTTTTGGAGAACTGTTGCATTATCACGAACTTTATCACGAACTTTATCACGAACGTCTGAAAATCATCTGAGCTACATGTAGGTCGGAACATGCATTTTTCATTTATATATTTAAAAAACAAACCGGATGACCTAATAAATGGTTTTGAGTTTGCTCAACGAGAGATTTTGAAACACTAACAATTAAGACAAAAATAAATCTATATTTCTTGCTTACAAGTCTGGAATTTACAGAGATAAAAATAAACAGTTGCACCAAATCAACAGCAGCATAATTATGTACAATTGAGCATTGCTCATGCGCAGTTATAAACTATAACTTTAGAGAAGTGATTGATCGAAGCTCACATACAATGTAATGACGTAATAATTTTGTTGTGGAGCTGTGAGAAAAAATACAACGAAAAATAGTTATTAATGGAATTGGCTGAAAAAGTGTAGGTAGACAATAGTTTTTCTTTTGCTGATAAGAACCAAGTATAGTACGGATTTGATGGTGGAAAATGTACGTGACATTGTGTACATGTTAAATAAACTTGTTTGTTTGTTGGCAGATTCAGCACCTATTAAAATAATTATTGCACCAAACTCTAAAATGAAGTTAAGGTAGTTATTTCATGTTAAACTGGATCCTCAGTTATTCTTTCTCTTGGGTTAAATGAGTAGGTTTTGTTTGTTTATTGGGGTGCTTCGTTTGTATTACTACAACAAACGTTTCTGATTGGGTATCCTCGCTTTTGCACCTTGTCAACTCGGCATCTTAGCAACTCGGCATATACCACCTGGGGACGTAACCAACTCGGCCCCCTACCATTTTGGCCCTGCAGAAAAATCAACTGTGCACCTGACAAACGGGGCACTTTGACAACTCAGCACCTGCGAATGGCGCGAGTAAAATGATAGATGTTTCTACACATTTCCACTGTGCAAGATGTGTTAATAAGGCCCATTACTCAATAAGTTTCTCTGGCGACTTTCAACTAGGGATATGCATTTATGAGTACTAAGGGAACCCGGTACCCAATCGTAAAAAAATATGGGTACTAGGGTTCCTGTTAAAATGAATAACATTGAATAACACCGTCTCTAACAATAATCATGTCCAAACAAATTCATACCTAAGGCTTTCATGTTAATGCATTCCTATTTTTTTCTAGTTTTCTTAACATTCTCCTCCTACTTGTCCTTGGTTTTTCCGCCCTCGAAATTCCTACTGTTTACTATTTTATGATCCAACAACTCTGTTAAAACATTCCAGTGAGTATTGTTTTGCCGCCTGTGTAGCAGCTTAGGAAATCATTGTGTCCCTGCGTTAGTTATCTTAGTCTCTTTGTCTCTCTGTTCTCTTTGTTTTCGTTTTTTGTGCCTTGAGCATCTCAATAAGGTGGATATAATGGCGCATTATAAATTGCCTGTATATTAATTCGTTGGTTTTTGTTGGTTTTTTTTGGGGGGAAGGACGGTGTGTAATTACATACAGTCATTATGTCAATCAATATGATTGACACAATTGTTGCATGCCATACATAAACTCTTCCTTCCGGTATAAGAACCATGAGAGTACCTAGAAAAATGAGAAGATACTGTTTAATCAATCGTTTACACTAATTGTGTTGTTATTGCCGTCTTCAAAAATTGACGTCTTCAAATTAGAATTGAGAGACTGTTAACCGATGCAACACTATGGTTGAAGCACGTTTCGAGCACGTCACTTTTTTTAGTAAAAACGCACGCAAACGGCTTATTGTAACTTATATCCATCGATACACACCCACACGTGGGTGTACATTATGATAGCTGAACAGTGCGAGCAAGAGGTTCACTTTTACGTAAAAATCAAACACAAAATAAAATCATTTTTACTGATTGATGATAGCTTCTAAACTTGCTACATAATATGGAATTCTTTTTAACCAGTTTGCGCCAGGTTTATTTTTAATTTACTGAATCTGACACGTGTTTATACGTCAGCTGTGGAACTACACACAGGACCGGAGACAATTGTACGCGGTAAAACCTATACATACAAATATTTGCAAGCCAAGCTGAAAAGAATTTCCAGAATTTCAAAAGAGACTAAGAAACAAGAGTGGGGAAATTTGAATGTCAAGAAATTACTGGACAACTGATAATTCTTGGCTGTATGAATTCAATGGAGACAATAAAGCGTGATACCGCGATATAGCATGTACACACGTCCAGCGCGTCAACGAAGCATGTAATTGGCAATGTTAGCATGTACACACGTCCGGCGCGAGTATGCTAGTGACGTGGAGTGTGTATCGTCCACTGCGACGTGTTCTAGTATTAGTAACATCCGATGTGTAAACATGCCATTAACCACCACAATCAAAAAAACTTCTGCGACATGCACACCTGCCATGCCTAACGGTTATTAAACATGTCATCCATGGATAGTAAATGATTTATTTTCTAGCTTTGCTCGTGATGAGCAGGCGCGGATCCAGGATTGTTTTAGACGGGGGACACACCCAAAACTAACAAATGCGAGCGCAAAGCCCTTACGGCGTGGGGTCCGGGGTGCTCTGGGAAGCAATCGGAGGCGATTCCTGGCTTTTTCTATTTTTTTAGCAAATGTTTTTTAAATGATATGGAAATACAATCGAGAATTAAGGAGATTATAAAGGAGAATATATCTATATGTATATATGTAAATCTACTATTATAAATGTATATATAGGAATGTAGGGCACACCAAAAACTGGAAAATGTGAGTGCGAAGCGTGGGATCCGGGGCCCGCTTAAGGGCCCTGAGAAATGTTTGATTCTATATGCTTGGCCACTTTTCCTCTGAGGTTTTTTCAAAAATGTTCAAGGTTTATATATGGAGATAAAATTATTATGAGAATTATGGAGATTATGATAGAGAATATATAGAAATATATATGAATGTAAGGCACACCTAAAACTGGAACATGCGAGAATATATAGCAAAACCATCCCCAAACTAACATTCTTATACAAGGTCATTATACAACATAAACATTCAACCAGATACACTGCAATAAAAGGGTAATTGGCAATGGAGGGGACATTACTGCCAATTCAATGACCACATGTCCACCAGGAGCGGGATTATTTATCGAACCTGGATGCCAGGTAGTCTGAGTATTATATGTTGGTTAAAGGTATGATACACCATTTGCACATATTTCAAAGGTATTTACTACTGAAACGATAAGAAATATCTTACTTATTTAAAAGTAAATAATGATTCTAGGCATCCAGCAAAATGATCGCGCTAGATATCCTGTAATTAATCCAAAAAATATAATTTTATAAAACAAAATGCGCGATCGCCGTCCTGAGAGGGCTTCATGTGCATGGAGAATTTGAACGGGTGCGGGTTGCAAATTGGAGTTCCATGGATTGATAACCCTTTTTGTCAGTATTTTTTTATGCCAAAAATTAGACATAGCAGATCCTCCGATCCGATCCTCCTCCCTTTCTTTTCTCTCACCTCCCCCTCTTTTCCCCCACCCCCCCCTTTTTTTTTATACTCGGTTTACCCGGGGGGCACGTGCCCCCGCGGCCCTCTCCTGGATCTGCGCCTGATGTGTTTATCAGGATTTTTGTGTATGTTTACACGTCCTTCGGCGCGAACTTGTTAATGTAAAAATTAAACCTTTCTTTTTAAACCCTCCTATGGTTTTACAGCACAAATAAGCACAATATCCCGAATCTATCCTTTTGCATGTGTTCCTATGTGGAACACAATTCTGCCAACAGCTTCAATGTACAAACTCTATACACAAAAAGACAGTCTGCATTTTTGTGCTGCTGAACAACTGACCCAAATAGTGACTTCCACATAGGAGGGTTAATGTACCATTTGTAAAATATTTGTTTAGTGTCACCATATCTGGTAGTTAGATACCTAATTACAAATGTAGGGTAGAGGCGTCTGTCTCCGGGGAAAGATCAAGACATCACCGATGCCAACAGGGTTGTATTATATTCTCTCTGTTGGCGCGACAGACGTATATCTCCATACTACGGTTTGGGCACGGGCGCGAGTGACATGGCTTTATATGTATTTGTATCTTTCATAGCTGTCTTGTTTGTTCAGTCTTCCATGGCAATGACACAATGAACCTTATACTGTTGGATTCTAACCTTTTCACACAAATTTCTCTTTTCAAAGTATTTATATATTAATATACATTTGAAAATGGTTATACGTTTTTTAGAGACGCCCTGTACAATGGCAAACATAGGTATCGCCGTACAAAAGAGGGCAGGTGAAGCATAATATCATTTGGGCCTTGGTCTCCAGAGTGAAATTAAACTTGCGCTTCTCTTTGTTAACATTTAATATCCGAGCCACTGCTTGCACGCATCGGAAAATTGGGAAGAATTTGTAACGTTCGTCTCTAAGCAACCTGTAGTGAAGAAAAGATTAAAACAGGCGATTGATTGCTTAAGATTGCTTAAGTGGGACTCCAGATGCACGTCACAGTCAGACCGGAGAAAGGAGACAGTGTGAGAGAGGTATCTCATCGAATAGTTTACGTACAATCTCAAGTAATTTTGAAAAGAAACGATCGCTAACCGCCAACGAATGAAGATGTCTGTTTTCAGCCTTGCAAACTTTCTTATCTTGATGACCGTTGGGGTATTTCAAACCCTGCTAGCCGTCTGTCCTCTCGGCTGGTTGGCCTGGCAAGATGCCTGTTATATCTTGCTGCCCAACCAGATGGATTGGTGGCAAGCTAAGGAGGTGTGTGACCGGCCCGGGAGCAGCCTGGTTGTCCCTGACTCGCAGAAAGAACACGACTTTCTCTGGCGGGAAATGAAAAGGAGGAAAAAAAGAAACGGAACTGTCGTGAAGACTGATGTTGGCCTGTGGATTGGCTGCAAGGATACGGACAATCACGGGACGCTTTCGTGCTTTGGTGTAAATGGAGACCCTGCCTTCAAGAACTGGGCTTCAGGAGAACCGCGTCGCACTGACAACCACTGCGTTTATATGTCTAGAATCGTCCAAGGGCAATGGAGAGAGGGTCGCTGCAGTAATTTGAGATATGCCGCCTGTGAGATGCGAGTCTCACACCGCTCGTACTGCCTGCAGGCCGATGCCAATGGGCGCTTTACACCCAAGTGTCTGCTCAACCACGAGATCAAGAAGCTGATGGCCGTGGGAGTCATCGGGTGTGGCCGGGCGTGCTGGGCGGAGCCTCGATGTCGCTCCTTCAATCTCTGGCAAGAGGGTGACGACAAGAAAGTCTGTCAGCTCAACAACGCTACCAGCAACGAGGCTAACGACACTGATCTGAAATACGTGAAGAACTTTAACTTCTTCGACTTGTAAACTTTCCCAATTGAAATTTTAAGTAGGCCTAATCAAAGTAATTTTAAGAACTCATCCAATCTCAAGAACAAACCGATGACAAGAAAATGTGTTCCCTCTACAGCACATTCCTAAACTGGAGGATTCAAATTAGTCGCTGACTGCATATTTGTGTATATCTAACTTTGAGCGACACATTTGAAAGACACATGTATGTGTACACATGTATCATGTTGACATTCTTTCAGCGTTCGTTATCACGAACGTCTGAAAATAATCTGAGCTACATGTCGGTCGGAACATGCATTTTTTATGTACACATTTAAAAAACAAACTGGATGACCTAATAAATGGTTTTGAGTTTGCTCAACGAGAGACTTTGAAATACTTACAATTAAGACAATAATAAATCTATATTTAATGCTTACAAGGCTGTAATTTACAGAGATAAAAATAAACAGTTGCACCAAATCAACAGCAGCATAATTATGTACAATTGAGCATTGCTCATGCGCGGTTATAAACTATAACTTTGGAGAAGTGATTGATTGGAGCTGACATACAATGTAATGACGTAGTAATTTTGTTGTGGAGCTGTGAAAAAAGATACAAACGAAAAATAGTCATTAATGGAATTAGCTGGAAAGATTAGGTAGACAATAGTGGATTTTTTTCTGAAAAAACACCAAGTAGTACAGTTTTGATGGTGGAAAATGTACATGTATGTGACATTGTGTGAAAATGTAGGTAGGCACTCACCGCGTTAGGGGGACAGGTTCTTTTGTTTGGAAAAGACAGACCGAGTAGTGGGGACATTTTCGAGTCCCCATAGCGCATTGGGTGTTCAGTAAAGGTAGAACAAGGTAAAATCGGGTTAGGGTATAATGAAAGAAAATGTAGAAGAGGACAAATTAGGGTGATGCTGAAAATTTTAGAATTTTAGAGTGTTCTGAGTTTGAGATTAGAGAGATTTCAGTTTACGCACAAACCCTATGGGTTGTCCCCATAACGCTATGTACCACACGAGTATATGTATGTATGTGAAATAAACTTGTTTGTAATTACAATGTTGGCAGATTCAGCACCTATTAAAACAAATTAATTGCACCAAACTCTAAAATGAAGTTATGGTAGTTTATAATTTATGTTCAACTGGATCCTCAGTTATTCTCTATCTTGGTTTAAATGAGTAGGTTTTGTTTGTTTATTGGGGTGCACCTTGAACTTTAAATTCTCCAGACCAAAGACGCTGTTGCTATATCATGGATTTGGGGCAAGCTTTTGCATACACTGTAGTTACATAACAGACGTTCAGCACCAATACATTGTTCACAATGAGTGAGAATGGCACAAAGACACCAGATCATTCCGCACATTTTAACTTTGAATTCTCCAGACCAAAGACAATGTTGCTATATCATGTGATTCGGGGCAAGCCTTACGCTAGCAAGCTCCGGAATAGTGGGTTACTCTCACGTAAAAAACACACAAAATAAAATCATTTTTACTGATTGATGACAGCCTCTAAACTCTAGCTACATAATATGGAATTCTTTTTAACCACTTTGCGCCAGGTTTATTTTTAATTTTAATCCAGGCACGGAATTATTTTTCTTTGAAAATGAATGTTTTTTTTTTTTCATTAAAATATTTCTGTTTTGATAATGCAACTACTACAAGATGCCAACACTTAGTTTATTAGCGCCGTTAGTTACATGTTTCGTTTTGACGCATTGGGCCTTCTTTTCTCGGGGCGTGAAATCATCTTGTCCCCTACCTGTCATAAAATCTGGTACGTGTGTATATGTCAGCCGGGGAACTACACACAGGGCCGGGGACAATTGTACGCGGTAAAACCTATACATACAAATATTTGCAAGCCCAGCTAAAATGAATTTTTAGAATTTCAAAGGAGACTAAGAAACAAGAGTGGGGAAATTTGAATGTCAAGAAATTACTGAACGCAGCTAATAATCCTTGGCTGTATGAATTTAATGGAGACAATAAAGCGTGATACTACGATTATAGCGTGTATTCACGTCCACCACGTCAACAAAGCATGTAATTGGCAACGTTAGCATGTAAACACGTCCACCGCGGGTATGCTGCCAGCAGGGTTGGCAGGATAGACGTATCTCCATGCGAGGATTTGTGCACTGATGTGGGTGACATAACTTAATGTAAATGTTTGTTATTTGCATCGTTTACTGATGTTAGAGTACGGTTGAGCATTGCTCAAGATTTTCCACTTAATTGTGAATTCAGTGTTTTTGTCTTTTAGCGTCCATACATGTTTTGATAGTTCTGTCTGGTTCCTGTGCGCTTCTTTCTTGAATGATTGTCGGTGGTTTCCGAGTCTTTGCTTAAACTCGGTGCTGGTTAGGCCTACATACGTCTCTTCACTCGTGTTGGTTTTTTACAGTGGCTTGGTAGACGATGTTTGGTGTTCTGCATTTTCCATCTAGGGGGCATTCATTCTATACCCTCTGGTTGTGGTGCCTGTTTCTTTATTATATTGTTGTTGTAGACGTCATCGCGCATTTCTAGCGCGTGTTTTTGCGTTCGCTCGTTCCCCTAACTTGATGTACAGGTAGAATGTTTCGAGAACACCATTTCAATTCCCTGACGAGTTGAGGTATCCTATCCTAGTTTGTGATTGATTTTTATTTTTTATGTATTATATATATATATAAAAATCTACTTTTAATATGAGTGTGGGGCACACCCAAAACTGGAAAATGTGAGCGCTAAGTTTGGGGTCCGGGGACCGCTCAAGGGCCCCGGGAAATTTCTGATTCTTTATGCTTTTTGATGCAATCTGTGGTCCTGGGCACTTTCCTTTTAGTTTTTTCGCAAAAGTTTTCAAGATTATATGGAAAATTATGGAGATTATAAAAGAGAATATATATCTATATAAAAATATATTATTATAAATTTATATATGAATGTGGGGCACACCCTAAACTGGAAAATGCGAGCGCGGAGATTCTTATATGCTTTGCTATACAATCTGAGGCGATTCCTGGCCACTTTCCTCTGAGTTTTTTTGAAAAAGCTTTCAAGGTTATATGGAGATATAATTATTATGGAGATTATAAAGGAGAATATATAGAAATATATATTTTGTATATGAATGTAAGGCACACCTAAAACTGGAACATGCAAAAATATGTATAAATATATATAGCCAAACTAACATTCTTATACAAGGTCATTATACAACATAAACATTCAACCAGATACACTGCAATAAAAGGGTAATCAGCAATGGAGGGGACATTACTGCCAATTCAATGACCACATCCTCAGCGTTTTCAGGAAGAGACAAATTTGGCCATGGGGAGTTGCACATTGGTTTTGAGAAAATCAGGTTTTAAGTTGGTCACTTTTTGAAAAAGAGATTTCGCCTATTTGTAAAGCGCATATTAACTTATATTTGGTACGTACAGAGAGGTAAGATCTAACACTTTAACAATATACCTATTAAATAACACTAACAAACTTAATTGACTAGTAATTAATGTAGATATGAATTTGTCTGTTCGTGAAAATTCAAAATCTACGGTGGTGGCTTTTTTGTCCATAGCGCACGAATTTGTCTCTTCGTGAAAACTTAAAAACTTGTTTTGCCCATAATTTGTCTCTTCGTGAATTGATATACAATATATGGGTCTTTCCATAAATAAGGGGGCCAAAGCAGGACATGGTGTTATTTCTCAAAATGTAATTTACTTTCTATATTCTTTGCATGTTCGTATGGTGGGGATAGCTCATACGTTTAATGTATAACTTCAATTTCTTGAATCAGATGTTTTGTTTTCATATACAATCCAAAACTATCCATCACACTGTAACGTAGACACCGGTGTCTCAGTTACAGTGTGAAGTGTGAAACTTGTGACTTGTTTTGCCATAAATTAGTAGGTTTTTAAATTTAAATTTCAAAGGGTAATATGTAAACATCATTGGTATACTGTAATTCAGCTATTTTCAATGAAAACCTTCAAACGTTGGCCAATCAGTAAAGGCCGACAGTTTTACGCGTAACCGTGACACTGGTGTCTTTGTTACACCGTGACTCAAAAAGTCCTGTCTCTCTTATTATGCATCATAAATGTCTGAATCTAGCAAAGTGCATAGTAATACCTGCTACATGTACATGTATGTAGCATGTATTACTATGCACTTTGCTAGATTCAGACATTTATGATGCATAATAAGAGAGACAGGACTTTTTGAGTCACGGTGTAACAAAGACACCATGGTGTCACGGTTACGTGTAAAACTGTCGGCCTTTACTGCTTGGCCAACGTTTGAAGGTTTTCATTGAAAATAGCTGAATTACAGTATACCAATGATGTTTACATATTACCCTTTGAAATTTAAATTTTCAATGAAAACCTACTAATTTATGGCAAAACAAGTCACAAGTTTCACACTTCACACTGTAACTGAGACACCGGTGTCTCCGTTACAGTGTGATGGATAGTTTTGGATCGTATATGAAAACAAAACATCTGATTCAAGAAATTGAAGTTATACATTAAACGTATGAGCTATCCCCACCATACGAACATGCAAAGAATATAGAAAGTAAATTACATTTTGAGAAATAACACCATGTCCTGCTTTGGCCCCTTTATTTATGGAAAGACCCACATACATTGTACGCGCGTTGTTTTTGCACTTGGGGCAACGTTATTTCTATCTACTCGGGAACAAATTATAATTGAAAATATGATTTGGGTGAAATTTTCCCCTGTATGATTTTCGTAATCTTTAATGATTCAGACTGATTTTGACAATATTAACCTCGCCAGAATGTTCGTTGCTATCCACTTAATCGATTTCGGAAAGAAAAAAAGGAAAAAAATAAATAATGATTTTGGCCAAATTCGTCTCTTCGTGAAAACGCTGACGACATGTCCACCAGGCACGGGATTATTTATCGAACCTTGATGCCAGGTAGTCTGAGTAACATATATGTGTCGAACCTTGATGCCAGGTAGTCTGAGTATCATATGTCGAACCTTGATGCCAGGTACATGTAGTCTGAGTATCATATGTTGGTTAGAGGGAGCCACCTCTGATACAAACGAGCGGCTAGATGCGCCAGGCGGGTTCAGGTTGTCTTCTGCGGATGACACCAATGTTCGGCCTCGCTCGACCACTGCAAGTAAAGACCCTGAGAGGGCTTCATGTGCATGGAGAATTCGAACGGGTGCGGGTCGCAAATTGGGGTTCTATGGATTGATAACCCTTTTTGTTAGTATTTGTTTATGCCAAAAATTTGACACAGCAGATCCTCCGATCCGATCCTCCTCCCTTTCTTTTCTCTCACCTCCCCCTCTTTTCCCCCACCCCGCGTTTTTTTAATACTTGGCTTAACCCGGGGGGCACGTGCCCGCGGCCCCCTCCTGGATATGCGCCTGATGTGTTTATCAGGATTTTTGTGTGTGTTTACACGTCCTTCGGCGCAAACTTGTTAATGGGTCATTCTATAAATCTGGGGTCCAATAGTGTGACATGAGGTTAAAATTTGAAAAGCATTAAAACAGATTAAAAATATTATGATTTAATAAACAACTATCCGTGTTTTCTTAAAAAAAATTAAACCTTTCTTTTTAAACCCTCCTATGGTTTTACAGCACAAATAAGCACAAAATTTTCCGAATCTAGACACTTAGACGTATCTCCATGCTAGGATTTGTGCACTGATGTGGGTGACGTAACTTAATGTAAATGTTTGTACCTTTCATAACTGTCTTGTTTGTTCAGTCATCCATGGCAATGTCACAATAAACCTTATACCATTGAACAGAGGACATTCTTACCTTTCCATGGACATTTGTCTTTTTCAGAAATATTCTGTAGTTTTGCAATAATATTAATTTGAAAATATTATTTAGAAGCACCCTGTGTAATGGTGATCAAAGGTATCGCCATACAAAGGATAGCACGTGATGCATAATATTATATTTGGCTTTGGTCTCCAGAGGGAAATTAAAGGTAGGATACACCATTGGTAATTGCTTGAATGATCATGGATGGGTGGATTTGGGTGGTTTAATTTTATATGATAAAAGCGAGAAAAACGGGGTTCAATTTCAACCGGCGTCTGGCAGTGGTTCTTAATTGTTATTGCTATTTTTGCATTCGCCGTTTGGCGATTGTAAATTTTTGTTTACGAAATTCAATCTTTCGGAACAATTACAGGATATCTACAGTAGCACAATCATTTTGCTGGAGCCTAAAATCATTATTTACTTTCAAATATGTAAGATATATACTATGATTTGGGGACGGGCGCGAGTGACATGACTTTATGTTATCTTTCATAACTGTCTTGTTTGTTCAGTCTTCCATGGCAATGACGCAATGAACCTTGTACCGTTGGATTCTAACCTTTCCACAAAAATTAGATTTTCAGAAATATTTAGTAGTTTTGCAATAATACATTTTTTTAAATGGATATACTTTTTTAGAGACAGCTTCTCTTTGTTAACATTTAATTTCCGTACCCACTGCTTGCACGCATCGGGAAATCGGGAAAAATTGGTAATATTCGTCTCTAAGCAACCTGTAGCAAATAAAAGATTCAAACAGGCGAATGATTGCTTATAAATGTTTGCTTGACCCATTTTAATGCGAGTCATGTAGTGAACATGTCACACCCTATCTTCCAATTTGAAATTATATTCTCTCTGTTGGCGGGATAGACGTATCTCCATGCTAGGATGTGTGCACTGATGCGGGTGACATAACTTAATGTAAATGTTTGTACCTTTCATAACTGTCTTGTTTGTTCAGTCATCCATGGCAATGACACAATAAACCTTATACCATTAAACAGAGGACATTCTAACCTTTCCACAGACATTTTGTCTTTTTCAGAAATATTCTGTAGTTTTGCAATAATATTAATTTGAAAATATTATTTAGAAGCACCCTGTATAATGGTGATCAAAGGTATCGCCATACAAAGGATAGCACGTGATGATAATATTATTATATTGGGCTTTGGTCTCCAGAGGGAAATTAAAGGTAGGATACACCATTGGTAATTGCTTGAATTATCATGAATGGGTGGATTTGGGTGGTTTAATTTTATATGATAAAAGCGAGAAAAACGGGGTTCGTTTTCAACCGGCGTCTGGCAGTGGTTCTTAATTGTTATTGCTATTTTTGCATTCGCCGTTTGGCGATTGTAAACAATTACAGTAGCGCATACATTTTGCTGGAGCCTAAAATCATTATTTACTTTCAAATATGTAAAATATATACTATGATTTGGGGACGGGTGCGAGTGACATGACTTTATGTTAATATATGTATCTTTCATAACTGTCTTGTTTGTTCAGTCTTCCATGGCAATGACGCAATGAACCGTATACCGTTGGATTCTAACCTTTCCACAAAAATAAATTTTTCAGATATATTTAGTAGTTTTGCAATAATTTTTTTTTTTAAATGGCTATACTTTTTTAGAGACACCCTGTATAATGGCGATCAAAGGTATCGCCGTACAAAAGAGGGCACGTTATGCATAATATTATTATATTGAGCCTTGGTCTCCAGAGGGAAATTAAACTTGTGCTTCTCTTTGTAGACATTTAATATCCGGACTAACTGCTTGTACGCATCGGGAAATCGGGAACAATTGGTAATATTCGTCTCTAAGCAACCTGTAGCAAAAAAAAAGATTCAAACAGGCGAATGATTGCTTATAAATGTTTGCTTGACGCATTTTAATGCGAGTCATGTACATGTAGTGAACATGTCACACCCTATCTTCCTATTTGAAATTATATTCTCTCTGTTGGCAGGATAGACGTATCCATGCTAGGATCGTGCACTGATGCGGGTAGCATTAACTTAATGTAAATGTTTGTACCTTTCATAACTGTCTTGTTTGTTCAGTCATCAATGGCAATGAAACAATGAACCTTATACCATTGAACAGAAGACATTCTTACCTTTTTACAGACATGTCTTTTTCAGAAATATTCTGTAGTTTTGCAATAATATTAATTTGAAAATATTATTTAGAAGCATCCTGTATAATGGTGATCAAAGGTATCGCCATACAAAGGATAGCACGTGATGATAATTATATTATATTGGGCTTTGGTCTCCAGAGGGAAATTAAAGGTAGGATACACCATTGGTAATTGCTTGAATTATCATGAATGGGTGAATTTTGGGTGCTTTAATTTTATAGTTTAACTGACCTGTTCGAAGTTTTACAATCATGGATGCTGAGAAAAGCAAGAAAAACGGCGTTGGTTTTTTTCGGTTTCGGGCAGTGGTTCTTATATTGTTATTGTTATTTTTGCAATCGCTGTTTGGCGATTGTGAATTTTCGTTTATAAAATTAAATTTTTCGGAACAATTACAGGATATCTAGCGCAATTATTTTGCTGCAGCCTACAAGCATTATTTACTTTCAAACATGTAAGATAGTTCTTAATAATGCGGTAGTAAATTTGTTGATATCTGCAAATGGTGTATTTAGACCATGGGATGAACATGAAATAGGCATTCACATTTTTTTTTTTTTTTAAGACATAAGAACATTTTATTAGTCTTCAGATGAAGAAATTACACTGCTCGCAAAGGATCAATTAAAATCTTACAAATATGGAACACACAAACAACACACGTAAAGGGGGAAACCTATACGATCTGTCACCCTCTGTCTAACCATCCAGATATTTAAAAAGGGTATACAAAGATTTATACATGTACATGTAAAAAGGGCAAACATCAAAATTCATCTTTTAAAAACTTCATTGTAAAACTTAATTCCCATTGGAACAAAGGAGTGAAGATGGCGATTAGTGCGAGCAGCCGGTAGTCGCATTCTTCCACTTCTAGGAATAATGTGGCCAGCAAGCTCGGCGCATAATGGATGGCTTTCGTCGTCCAAAATACGACCAAACATACCAGTCACTCGCTCCCGGTACAGAGAGTCCATCAACTGCAAGCACAAACCCCTCATCCTCTCTACTTTTCTCACTAGTCTATCAATCCGAACTTTATATTTTTTCAAAGCATTCCCACCCCATCCTGTCAAACAATAACTCCATACCCCACAGATCACGGATAAATAGAATGTAACAAGAATTTCCTTTCTGACCTTAAAAACATTCATTTTACGGAGACAATACATGCGCGAGTTAAGCTTTTTCATCACGTAATCCAAGTGGTCACTCCATTCAAGTTTATCATCAAACATAACACCGAGATATTTATATGTATGAACCCTTTCAACAAGGCGGTTATCAATCACAGTATTACTAGGCTCGATCTTGTTTTTACGAAAATCAATAACAAGTTCTTTAGTCTTGGCAACATTAAGTATCAGATAATTATCCCCGCAATACTTAACAAAAGAATCAATTTCAGCAATATAATGCCTATCATCATCATGTTTAAGTCCTAACAATGCAGTATCATCGGCAATTTTAATCACTGGGCAGTCAGCATGGCTGGATCGAAAGTCAGAAGTATATACCGTGAACAGAAATGGAGCCAACACTGTACCTTGAGGTGCACCTGTGTTGGTGATTATGCATCTTGATTTAACATGTTTCGTTTAACTTTACAAACTGACTGCTATTTGTAAGAAATTCAAGGATAAGTCTAACCAGCTGATCGGGAACATCCATATTCAACAACTTTTTGGCGAGGAGATGAGGTTGCATCGTGTTAAATGCTGACGAAAAATCATAATACATTATCCGAACGGAGTTACCATTTCTAGAACCCTCCAAATGAGAATACAGCTTTTCCAACTTATAAATAATAGCATCTTCTGTACTACGTGTGCTAATATAAGCGAATTGCAAAGGATCAATAAATGTAGTAACAATAGGCTTCAATTGATTCAATACAATTTTCTCAAATACTTTCATGGCGACAGATGTAAGAGCAATAGGCCTCATATCATTCATACATTCGATAACAGACTTCTTTGGAATTGGAACAATACACGAAGTCTTCCAGATATCAGGTAACTTCTGCAAGTTGAAGCACATATTAAAAATGGTCATAAAATATAACTTAATTGATCTGCACATGATTTCAGAATGCGAGGCATCAATTTATCTGGACCAGAACCTTCACATGAGTTAAGGCGTTTAAAGTGTGATCGCACTTCTTCTTCGTTGGTAGTAAACAAAGAAACCTGTGCACCTGGACAAAGCATCCCTCTTAATTCTTCTTTTTCTCTGGAGAAGTCATGAGAATCAAAACGATTGAAAAATGTATTAAGCTCATTAGCATATGAAGCTGAAACGTCGGGCAAATTACAGCATTGTTTTTTTTTCCATTAGCAAACCCACTCATAAGTCTTATACCATTCCATACATTTTTCATGTCATTATTAATGAAATGTTTTTCAATCTTTTCTTTATAAGCAATTTTTTCTTTGCGAATAACACGATTAAGCTCTCTCTGAACAGATTTCAATTGAACCTTATCCCCTTTAACAAACAGTGTTCTTTTCAATTTAAGAACTGTCTTTACACTGCCAGTAATCCATGGTTTGTTATTAGCATAAACTTTAACGACTTTAGATGGAACAATCACATCTTTACAAAAATCAATGTAACCACAGACAGTCTCAGTAAGTTCGTTGACATCATCCGAGTTCTTTATGAAAACGTTCCAGTCGGTGCTTTCCAACGCTCCCCTTAAACACTCAATATTATCGTACGTCCATTTCTGAACTGTTATTTTTCTAGGTTTCTGGCGTTGAACCAAAGGTTGATACTTAGGGCTAAGTAGAACCAAATTGTGGTCAGCAGCTCCAAGGTTAGGCAACTTTGTTGAAACATAGGCATCTTTCACGTTTGTGTAGCATTGGTCCAGGATTGTAGATCCCCGGGTATGGCATGTGACTTGACGATAGTAGTTACTTTTCCCAAAAGTACAGTGATTGAAGTCACCATTGATGACGATAAAGGCATCCGGCGATTGAGCTTCATTATACAATTCAGTTTCAGCCTGCTTAGCTTTGTTTTTGTGCAGAACGTAGACGGTAACGTTTAAGAATTGTGACCCCCCTCTAGAAGCTACCTGATATTTTCCAGAAATACAAATATGATCCTATTGAATTAGAATATCAGGTTCGCCAGAGAAAAGAATTGCACATTAATTAGGCTTAACCAATTAAAATATCAAGCTTGAAAATAGCGCCCTCAGTTGGTCACTTCAGGAGAGGTGTGTACAAAACCTATGAGGAATTGAAATGTACACAAACAATTTGCAGGGGGCGATTTGAGTTCGTCTGGACAGAAATGACTGCTCTGTTTTTGTCTTCCCGATTTCTTGTATATTCTTTATATAAAGAAATATTCCTAAACCAAGATGGTCATTTTTTTTCTTCATGTTATCAACAGTTCAGTTTTTGTTTTTATAGTTTCTTTTCATTTTATCAACCGAATGTTTGTATCTTGCGTGTGTTTCTTTTTGATTTTGGGACTCCCCCCACCAAAAAAAAAAAATACAAGAACAGAAGAGAAAAAGAAGTAACCGTTATAAGAACAATGACAAATATTTATGATACATTATTGCAAATTCTCACAATAAAATAAACGAGACACTCGTTTTGATAAAATACAAATATTGTATCATTAATTTTGAAATTTTTTCACAATATCAGAACTCCATCAAAAACCTTTTTAAAATAGTATACTTTTAAACGCCACGTGATTGACAATCTTCAACCAATTGTTATCCTGAAAAATACAGCAATATTGATTATTGCTTTGTAAGTTATATCTGTGCAGTAATTGTAATTCAATGATATTTTAAAGTTACAGATTTGTGTAGATGTACAGAAAAATAATTATGCTTAAATGAGTTACAGGTGAATGTAAACCAACACATCAGCTTCCATTAATGTGAGCAAGTGCTTTGTTTCAACATCTGATATTCATTTTTTTATTTTTTTATGATGCTTCAGTAAACAAAATTATAACTGCATTTATATACCTGTAAAAACCAAAGGATTATCTTAACCTGAGGTGAAATTAAGGAGTAATAATAAAATACAAAATTATGTGTCCCGATAAGTAATTGCTTTTGAGTGCAAGACTTTCACTTTTACAACACTAACAATTAGTGCCATTTCACTTATGTAAATCTTCTCAAGTTTTTAATTTACATACTCCCATAAAACATGCTATGGATATGGATAAGGCAGGTAAATTAAACCACATTTCCCTTGGATGAGCTTCTCCATTCCTGAAATGACAGTTGATAATCTTGCTGCACAGTGTCAACATTTGCTTTTGACTTGTACTTATGGCTACTTGGTATTTTACCTCTATTGCTACATGTACTACAGTACATGTAGATCCCTATCTGAATACCAAGTAACAGTAGCTCATCCTGCCTAATATTTGCTGCTTTAAGCAATTTCCCACCCTGCCTTGTTTCGCAAGTAACTAGCTGTTGCACCTTACGCTTGTGCGTGCGTTTTTCTTTATTAGTATATCTTTACAAATGATACACTGAAAAGGCAAGACATGTTTTCAGCCTGGAAGAGGTTGCACGTGTTGGTCACCAGAAGTTGAGGAACGCCGACCAGCTTGAACAAAGGCTCCCCATCTTGTTTGTCTGCAGTTTTCTTCTTCAGCAGCTAAAAAAATTACAACATATAACATAAATAAACTACAACAAGCTCTAATTTTAACTTGTTATCCATTTATCTACTCCCACAAAAAACAACTTACATGTACTTCATCTAGAACCTCTACTGAAAGTGGTTAAGAATACATTTTTGTAGCCTTTAACTACAAAGTACTGAAAGTAGTATGCATGTTTTTCTATTATTTTATACTATTTTAATATTTCCCCCATTTTTTTTAATGAATCATCAGTTCATTTAAAGTTAGGATACATCATTGGCAATTGTTTGAATTATCAGAAATTTGTAACACAAATGGGGGGGGGGGGGGGGGGGGGGGGGCAGTTGTATTTTTTTCGCGATAATTTTTTGAACAATTATGGGATATCTAGCGCAATCATTTTGCTGGATGCCTAGTAAATAGTATCATTATTTACTTTCCAAGTAAGATATTTTCCTAATAATTCAGTAGTAAATATTTTGGATATCTGCAAATGGTGTATCCTACCTTTAACACAGAATTCATCAAGTCCTATATTTATATTTATATTTAAATCTATTTATATTTACATACAAATTACAAGCAGATGCCAAATGCTATTTTGTGCTGTTTTATTTATATAAGGGATTTTACTACCTTGTTCTATTTCTCTCTGGTCTGCCATTTTTTTGTCTGTCTTCACTTTAGCCCGTTCGACTTGCAGAAGTGGTGGAGATTATACCTCGGATTGTCGCTGTGTCTCCTGCAAAATAATAATTTAAAACTGTTAGTACAAATTTACTTAGCCCAATGCTCAACGTAACAGTAAAACACCAAATACTGGAATTAGTTTCATACTCGGCCACCGCCACATTTTATAATAAATTCCTAAAAAGGCTTAAAAAAGTGGTGACGTCATTAATTTAGGGGGCGACGATCATTTATTTAGCCTTTTATTAGTTTAAAACACTTTGGGGAGTTTTAATTTATGAAATAAAATGCGGTGGCCAAATACAAAATCTTAACTTCTTTGGGTACGTCCACGGTCCTGGAAAGCACTTGGGAGAGCAATGGGGTGGCTGGCGTCTTCACTTCCAAGAGGCACGGTTTGGCCTCTATGCTTACCCGGCTTGCCAATGCCGAATACCCTCATGCGTGGTCTATATCAATGAACGACAACGTAGTGGCAGTTCGGGGCAATTTAAAGCTTTGCCATCGCGTATAACACTCTCTGAATTTAGTCTAGCTCTTCACGCTGAATTGTATTACTTTAGATTTGGCATAAGTTGTGTGCATACAGCAATACAAAGGACTTTTTTTGCCTTCATCTTCAGCAAAATTCGCGTCCGATGAAGACGCCATCTTGCACAACGTGATCGCACCGACTCCGCTGAAACGAGCCATGACATTGGTCAACGTTGTATGAGAAACTCGTTGTGATTGGTTAGCAGTAAAAGTCATCGATTTATCTTTACACGGTTCGGGAAAACCATGGCTTTATTTCTTGAGTATTTTTCCAACTCAAATTTACTATTACTTGATAATGCGAATGTTTTAGGCTTGGCGAGTTTTAGGGTGATGAAAGACGGAATTTACACGAATTTTAAGCCCAAAATGTCATAGCTTCTTGAGGGGGGTCACAAAATCAACGAATTTGTGAGACCATCCTGCGGCCTAATTCTACCTTTAAACTTGTGCTTCTCTTTTTTGACATTTAATTTCCGGACCCACTGCAAACACGCATCAGGAAATCTGGAACAATTGGTAACCCTCGTCTCTAGGCAACCTGTAGTAATTAAAAGATTCGAACAGGCGAATGATTGCTTATAATAGGATTACAGACGCACGTCACGGTCAGACCGGAGGAAAGAGACAGTGTGAGAAGGGCATCTAATCAAATAGTTAATCTCAAGTATTAACCTCCAACGAATAAAAATGTCCATTTTTAGCCTTGCAAACTTTCTTATCTTGATGACCGTTGGGGTATTTCAAACCCTGCTAGCCGTCTGTCCTCCCGGCTGGTTGGCCTGGCAAGATGCCTGTTACATCTTGCTGCCCAAAAAGATGGATTGGTGGCAAGCTAAGGAGGTGTGTGACCGGCCCGGGAGCAGCCTGGTCGTCCCTGACTCGCAGGAAGAACACGACTTCCTCTGGCGGGAAATGAAAGTGAGGGAAAAAAGAAACGGAACTGTCGTGAAGACAGTGGATGTTGGCCTGTGGATTGGCTGCAAGGATACGGACAATCACGGGACGCTTTCGTGCTTTGGTGTAAATGGGGACCCTGCCTTCAAGAACTGGGCTTCAGGAGAACCGCGTTACACTGACAACCACTGCGTTTATATGTCTAAGTACCGCCAAGGGCAATGGAGAGACGGTCGCTGCAGTATTTTGAAATATGCCGTCTGTGAGATGCGAGTCTCTCGCCGCTCGTACTGCCTGCAGGCCGATGCCAACGGGCGCTTCACACCCCAGTGTCTGCTCAACCACGAGATCAAGAAGCTGATGGCTGCAGGAGTCATCGGGTGTGGCCGGGCATGCTGGGCGGAGCCTCGATGCCACTCCTTCAATCTCTGGCAGGAGGGGGACGACAAGAAAGTCTGTCAGCTCAACAACGCGACCAGCAACGAGGCTAACGACACTGATCTGAAATACGTGAAGAACTGCAACTTCTTCGACTTGTAAACTTTTCCAATTGAAAATTTTAAGTAGGCCTAATCGAAGTAATTCTAAGAACTCATCCAATCTCAAGAACAAACCGATGACAAGAAAATGTGTTCGCTCTACAGCACATTCCTAAACTGGAGGATTCAAATTTGTCGCTGACTGCATATTTGTGTATATCTAACTTTGAGCGACACATTTGAAAGACACATGTATGTGTACACATGTATCATGTTGACATTCTTTCAGCCTTCGTTTTGGAGAACTGTTGCATTATCACGAACATTATCAAGAACGTCTGAAAATCATCTAAGCTACATGTACAAATTAGGTCGGAACATGCATTTTTCATTTACACATTTAAAAAACACACCGGATGACCTAATAAATGGTTTTAAGTTTGCTCAACGAGAGACTTTGAAACACTTACAATTAAGACAATAATAATTCTATATTTACTGCTTACAAAGCTGTGATTTACAGAGATAAAATAAACAGTTGCACCAAATCAACAGCAGCATAATTATGTACAATTGAGCATTGCTCATGCGCGGTTATAAACTATAACTTTAGAGAAGTGATTGATCGAACCTCACATACAATGTAATAATGTAGTAATTTTGTTGTGGAGCTGTGAGAAAAACAAAACAAATGCAAAACAGTTATTAATGAAATTGGCTGGAAAGTGTATGTAGACAATAGTTTTTTCTTATGCTGAAAAGAACCAAGTAGTACGGCTTTGATAGTGGAAAATGTACGTGACATTGTGTGAAAATGTGTACATGTTAAATAAACTTGTTTGTATGTTGGCAGATTCGGCACCCAAAACAATTATTGCACCAAACTCTAAAATGAAGTTAAGGTAGTTAATATTTCATGTTAAACTGGATCCTCAGTTATTCTTTCTCTTGGGTTAAATGAGTAGGTTTTGTTTGTTTATTGGGGTGATTTGTTTGTTAGTACAACAAACGTTTCGGATTGGGTATCTTCGCTTTGGCACCTTGTAACTCGGCACCTTGTCAACTCGGCACCTTTTCAACTCGGCACCTTTTCAACTCGGCATCTTAGCAACTCGACATCTTAGCAACTCGACATGTACCAACGTTACCAACTCGGCCCCCTACCAACTTGGCCCCCTACCAACTTTGCACCTGACGAACTGGGGACTACAATTTACGGGTAGTAAAGGAACCAGGTACCCAATCGGAAAAAATATGGGTACCCGGGTTCCTTTTAAGAAATCGAACCAAAAACCTCCAATCCCGTAAATGGCTAATTAAGTTTCATAATCATAGGGATGCACTCATACTGCAGACAATAATACTATCACACCAGAAAGTCAACCAGAAAGATACAAGTGTGTACAATAAAGATCTGTGAAATAAATGAAGACAATGAAGCGTCTATACATGTCCACTGCCAATGAAGCATGTAATTGGCAACGTTTGCATACTGTGCACATGTCCACTGCGGGTATGCTAGTAATGTCAGGTGTGTATCTTCCACCGCATTGTGTTCTAGTAACATCTGATGTGTAAGCATGTCAACCAAAACAATCAAGAACAATTTTGTCAGCGTGCAAACACGTCCTCCCCTGAATCGACCCACCATGCCTGACGGGTTAACGCATCATTCGTGGATAGTAAACAATTTGTTTCTAGCCTTGCTCGTGATGGTGCGAAATACGGTACCCTCTGGAGACATGAACACAATGTGTACAATGGAGACAAAACGTCCCCAGAGGGTAAATTTCTATAGATGAATAGGTCTCCACTGGGAATTTCACGAATTAAATTTTTGGATTTTACTTAAATTACTAAAAAACTAGGGTTAGGATGTAGGGTTAGTGTTTGGGTTAGGGTATAATATAGGGTATATTGGGTCGAAATTTCAACCCAGAAAAATAATTATGGTTAAAATGGGAGCATTTTGAAAAACGTGCTCGGCTTTCTAACCATTTTGTACACGAGAACAAAGCCATGTCTCCACAGTGATACAAAAATGCGAATGGATACATGTTTATCAGTCATCCGTTTAGATTTTTTGACAAATTTTGCGTTTATACACATGTCCTTCGGTGTGAACTGGTCAATGTAAAAATGAAACCTTTTTTTTTTAAACCTTCTCATGTTTTGACAGCACAAAATCCTGAATCCAGCCTCTTGCATGTGTTGCTATGAGGAATACAATTCTGGCAACAGCTTCAATGTACAAAATCTGTACAAATAAAGTCAGTGTCTGTGCATTTTCGTGCTGCTAAACAACTGACCCAAATAGTTAATTCCACATGGGAGGGTTAATGTAGCATTTGTAAATTAATGAATTCTTAATATTTTGTGTGTCACAATATCAGGTAGTTAGATCCCTAATGTCGTGTAGGTAGGGTTAGAGGCGTCTCTCTCCGGGAAAGATCAAGACATCTAATGGCAAGAGAGGCGTATCCCCATGCTAGGATTTGGGCACTAGTGCGGGTGACATGACTTTACGTAAATGTTTGTACCTTTCATAACTGTCTTGTTTGTTCAGTCATCCATGGCAATGACACAATGAACTTTGTACCATTGAACAGAGGACATTTTAACCTTTCCACAGACATTTGTCTTTTTCAGAAATATTCTGTAGTTTTGCAATAATATTAATTTGAAAATATTATTTAGAAGCACCCTGTATAATGGTGATCAAAGTTATCGCCATACAAAGGATAGCACGTGATGCATAATATTATTATATTGGGCTTTGGTCTCCACAGGGAAATTAAAGGTAGAATACACCATTGGTAATTGCTTGAACATGAATGTGTGGGTTTGTGTGGTTTAATTTTATAGTAAATAATATCCTTTAAAGGGATCGTATACGTTTGGTAATTACTCCAAAAATTAATGGCAATAAAAACTTACTTGGTATAAGTACATCAGCTTTTGATAGTATAATGCATTTTTAGAAACTTTTCACTTTGAAAAACTGCGATTATTTAAAAAAATATCACTTTTTATCACCAAAAATTTGAGAAGCGTATGTTACTGCAGTGTCGTTTCTGAGAAGCGTTACTGCAGTGACGTTTCTCCGCTTGTGTATTTCAATGCAGATTATTCTTTCTGCGTGGACTTAACTGCTCCAGATTTTCAGCAATATCTCAAAATCGCTACCACCTTTTGAAATGAAATTTTTACAGGTTTGTTTCATGGTATATAACTATATAGGATCGAAACAAACAGTGGGTTCCAATTACCAAACGTATACGATCCCTTAAACTGACCTGTTCAAAGTTTTACAATCATGGATGCTGAGAAAAGTGGGAAAAACGGGGTTCGTTTTCAACCGGCGTCAGGCAGTGGTTCTTATGTTGTTATAGCTATTTTTGCAATCGCTATTTTGCGATTGTACATTTCTGTTTAGGAAATTCAATCTTTCGGAACAATTACAATATATCTACAGTAGCACAATCATTTTGCTGGAGCCTAAAATCATTATTTACTTTCAAATATGTAAGATATATACTATGATTTGGGGACGGGCGCGAGTGACATGACTTTATGTAAATATATGTATCTTTCATAACTGTCTTGTTTGTTCAGTCTTCCATGGCAATGACGCAATGAACCTTATACCGTTGGATTCTAACCTTTCCACAAAAATTAAATTTTCAGAAATATTTAGTAGTTTTGCAATATTTTTTTTTTTTTAAATGGATATACTTTTTTAGAGACACCCTGTATAATGGCGATCAAAGGTATCGCCGTACAAAAGAGGGCACGTGATGCATAATATTATTATATTGAGCCTTGGTCTCCAAAGGGAAATTAAACTTGTGCTTCTCTTTGTAGACATTTAATTTCCGGACTAACTGCTTGCACGCATCGGGAAATCGGGAACAATTGGTAATATTCGTCTCTAAGCAACCTGTAGCAAATAAAAGATTCAAACAGGCGAATGATTGCTTATAAATGTTTGCTTGACCCATTATAATGCGAGTCATGTAGTGAACATGTCACACCCTATCTTCCTATTTGAAATTATATTCTTTCTGTTGGCGGGATAGACGTACATTGTACATGTATATCTCCATGCTAGCTAGGATGTGTGCACTGATGTGGGTGACATTAACTTAATGTAAATGTTTGTACCTTTCATAACTGTCTTGTTTGTTCAGTCATCCATGGCAATGACACAATGAACCTTATACCATTGAACAGAGGACATTCTAACCTTTCCACAGACATTTGTCTTTTTCAGAAATATTCTTTAGTTTTGCAATAATATTAATTTGAAAATATTATTTAGAAGCACCCTGTATTAATGGTGATCAAAGGTATCGCCATACAAAGGATAGCACGTGATGATAATTATATTGGGCTTAGGTCTCCAGAGGGAAATTAAAGGTAGGATACACCCTTGGTAATTGCTTGAATTATCATGAATGGGTGGATTTGGGTGGTTTAATTTTATAGTAAATATCGTTTAACTGACCTGTTCGAAGTTTTACAATCATGGATGCTGAGAAAAGCGAGAAAAACAGCTTTGATTTGTAACCGTCGTCTGGCAGTGGTTCTTATGTTGTTGTTATTTTTGCAATCGCTGTTTGGCGATTGCGAATTTTCATTTATAAAATTTAATTTTTCGGTACAATTACAGGATATCTAGCGCCATCATTTTGCTGCAGCCTGCAAGCATCATTTACTTTCAAATATGTAAGATATTTCTTAATAATGCGGTAGAATTTTTTTTTATATCTGCAAATGGTGTATTCTACCTTTAAACTTGTGCTTCTCATTTTGACATTTAATTTCCGGACCCACTGCAAACACGCATCAGGAAATCTGGAACAATTGGTAACCTTCGTCTCTACGCAACCTGTAGTAATTAAAAGATTCGAACAGGCGAATGATTGCTTATAATAGGATTACAGACGCACGTCACAGTCAAACTGAAGCGAAGAGACAGTGTGAAAAGGGCATCTAATCTAATAGTTTATGTACAATCTCAAGTATTTTTGAGGAGAAACGATCGCTAACCGCCAACGAATAAAGATGTCCATTTTCAGCCTTGCAAACTTTCTTATCTTGATGACCGTTGGGGTATTTCAAACCCTGCTAGCCGTCTGTCCTCCCGGCTGGTTGGCCTGGCAAGATGCCTGTTACATCTTGCTGCCCAACCAGATGAATTGGTGGCAAGCTAAGAAGGTGTGTGACCGGCCCGGGAGCAGCCTCTGGCGGGAAATGAAAGGGAGAAAAAAAAAAACCGGAACTGTCGTGAAGACTGATGTTCCCCTGTGGATTGGCTGCAAGGATACGGACAATTACGGGACACTTTCGTGCTTTGGTGTAAATGGGGACCCCGCCTTCAAGAACTGGGTTTCAGGAGAACCGTGTGCCATTCACAACCACTGCGTTTATATGGCTAGAAATGTCCAAGGGCAATGGAGAGACGATTCCTGCAGTAAATTGAAATATGCCGTCTGTGAGATGCGAGTCTCTCACCGCTCGTACTGCCTGCAGGCCGATGCCAACGGGCGCTTCACACCCCAGTGTCTGCTCAACCATGAGATCAAGAAGCTGATGGCTGTGGGAGTCATCGGGTGTGGCCAGGCATGCTGGGCGGAGCCTCGATGCCACTCCTTCAATCTCTGGCAGGAGGGGAACGACAAGAAAGTCTGTCGGCTCAACAACGCGACCCGCAACGAGGCTAACGACACTGATCTAAAATACGTGAAGAACTGCAACTTATTTGACTTGTAAACTTTCCCGATTGAAATTTCAAGTGGGCCTAATCGAAGAAATGTTAAGAACTTATTTAATCTCAAGAACAAACTGATGACAAGTGTGTCAGCTCTACAGCACATTCTTGAACTGGAGGATTAAAATCAGTAGCTGACGGCATATACGTGTATATATCTTTGAACGACACTCATAATTGAATGATGCATATCATGTTGACCGACACATATGTTATCATGTTGATATGACACTCTTTCAGCCTTCTCGTTTTGGAGAACTGTTGCTTTTGCACTGTACCGGTACATTATCACGAACGTCTGGAAATCATCTGAGCTACATGTAGGCCGGAACTTTTCATTTACACATTTAAAAAACAAACCGGATGACGTAATAAATGGTTTTGAGTTTGCTCAACGAGAGACTTTGAAACACTTACAATTATTAAGACAATAATAATTCTATATTTACTGCTTACAAAGCTGTGATTTACAGAGATAAAATAGACAGTTGCACCAAATCAACAGCAGCATAATTATGTACAATTGAGCAGTGCTCATGCGCGGTTAAAAACTATAACTTTGGAGATGTAATAATGTAGTAATTTTGTTGTGGAGCTGTGAGAAAAGATACAAACAAAAAATAGTCATTGATTGAATTAGCTGGAAAGTTTAGGTAGACAATAGTGGATTTTGTTCTGAAAAAAACCCAAGTAGTACAGTTTTGATGGTGGAAAATGTACGTGACATTGTGTGAAAATGTGTATACAAAACAAACTTGTTTGTAATTACAATGTTGGCAGATTCAGCACCTATTAAAAAAAATGATTGCACCAAACTCTAAAATGAAGTTATGGTAGTTTATATTTTATGTTCAACTGGATCTTCAGTTATTCTCCATCTTGGTTTAAATGAGTAGGTTTTGTTTGTTTGTTGGGGTGCACCTTGAACTTTAAATTCTCCAGACCAAAGACACTGTTGCTATATCACGTGATTCGGGGCAAGCCTTACGCTAGCAACCCCCAGCTCCGAAATAGTGGATTACTCTCACATAAAAAACACACAAAATAAATCATTTTTACTGATTGATGACAGCCTCTAAACTCTAGCTACATAATTTGGAATTCTTTTTAACCACTTTGCGCCAGGTTTATTTTCAATTTACTGAATCCAGGCACGGGATTATTTTTCTTCTAAAAATAATGATGTTTGTTTCTTTCAGTAAAATATTTCTGTTTTGATAATACAACTACAATGTACTACAAGATGCCAACACTTAGTTTATTATCGCCGTTACTTACATGTTTTTGCCGTCATTTTGACGCTTTGGGCCTTTTTTCTCGGGGCATTATATCACCTCATCCCCTACCTGTCATAAAATCTGGTACGTGTGTATACGTCAGCCGGGAAACTACACACAGGGCCGGGACAATTGTACACGGTAAAACCTATACATACAAATATTTGCAAGCCCAGCTGAAAAGAATTTCCAGAATTTCAAGGGAGACTAAGAAACAAGAGTGGGGAAATTTGAATATCAAGAAATTACTGGACGCAGCTGATAATCCTTGGTTGTATGAATTCAATGGAGACAATAAAGCGTGATACTACGATATAGCGTGTATTCACGTCCAGCGCGTCAACGAAGCATGTAATTGGCATCGTTAGCATGTACACACGTCCACCGCGGGTATTGTCTACCGCAACGTGTTCTAGTATTAGTAACATCCGATGTAAAACATGTCAACCACAACAATCCAGGAAACGTCTACGCCATGCACACCCGTCATGCCTGACGGGTTATTAAACATGTCATCCGTGGATAGTTAGTAAACAATTTTTTTTTCTAGCCTTGCTTATGATGTGTTTATCAAGAAAGATAAAGAAAATGAAACCTTTCTTTTAAAACCCTTCTATTGTTTTACAGCACAAATATGCACAAATGTCCCAAAACCAGCCTCTTGCATGTTTTCCTATGGGGAACACAATTTGGCCAACAGCTTCAATGTACAAACTCTGTACACAAAAAGTCCAGGCATTGTTTTGCTGCTGAACAACTGACCCAAATAATGATTTCCACATAGGAGGGTCAATGTTAAATAATAAAATTCTTATTTTTTTTAGTGTCACCATATTGGGTCGTTAGATACTTTTAAAATTAAAATTACGTAGGTAGGGTTAGAGGCGTCTGTCTCCGGGAAAGATCAAGACATCACCGATGCAAGCAAGGTTAGACTTAAGGTATGTATTTTCTCTAATGGGAGGAGAGATGTACATGTATCCCCATGCTAAGATTCGGGCACTGGTGCGGATGACACGACTTTATGTAAATGTTTGTACCTTTCATAACTGTCTTGTTTGTTCAGTGAATCCATGGCAATGACACAATGAACCTTATACCATTGGATAGAGGACATTCTAACCTTTTTACAAACAAATTGTCTTTTCAGAAATATTCAGTAGTTTTTCAATAATATAAATGTAATAATGAGTATACTTTTTTAACGACACCCTCTCTATAATGGCGATCACAGGTATCGCCGTACAAAAGAGGGCACGTGATGCATAATATTGATATATTGGGCCTTGGTCTCCAGAGAAAAATTAAACTTGCGCTTCTCTTTGTTAAAATTTAATTTACGGACCCACTGCTTGCACGCATCGGGAAATTGGGAACAATTAGTAATATTCGTCTCTAAGCAACCTGTAGTAAATTAAAGATTCGACCAAGGTGAAGATTGCTTATAAAAGTAGGATTCCAAATGCACGTCACGGCAGAACGGAGGGAAGAGACAGTTTGAAAGCTCAGGTGTCTAATCGAATAGTTTATGTACATTCTGAGGTATTTTTGTGGAGAAATGATCGCTAACCGCCAACGAATAAAGATGTCTGTTTTTAGCCTTGCAAACTTTTTTATCTTGATGGCCGTTGGGGTATTTCAAACCCTGCTAGCCGTCTGTCCTCCCGGCTGGTTGGCCTGGCAAGATGCCTGTTACATCTTGCTGCCAGATAGGATGTATTGGTGGCAAGCTAAGGAGGTGTGTGACCGGCCCGGGAGCAGCCTGCTTGTCCCTAACTCTCAGGAAGAACACAACTTCCTCTGGCGGGAAATGAAAGTGAGGAGAACAACACACGGAACTGTTGTGGAGACTAATGTTGGTCTATGGATTGGCTGCAAGGTTACGGACAATCACGGGACACTTTCGTGCTTGGGTGTAAATAGGGACCTCGCCTTCAAGAACTGGGCTTCAGGAGAACCGCGTGGCACTGACAACCACTACGTTTATATGTCTAGAATCGACCAAGGGCAATGGAAACGCGCTCCCTGCAGTAATTTGAGATATGCCGTCTGTGAGATGCGAGTCTCTCACCGCTCGTACTGCCTGCAGGCCGATGCCAACGGGCGCTTCACACCACAGTGTCTGCTCAACCACGAGATCAAGAAGCTGATGGCCACGGGAGTCATTGGGTGTGGCCAGGCATGCTGGGCGGAGCCTCGATGCCACTCCTTCAATCTCTGGCAGGAGGGCGACGACAAGAAAGTCTGTCAGCTCAACAGCGCGACCAGCAACGAGGCTAACGACACTGATCTAAAATACGTGAAGAACTGCAACTTCTTCGACTTGTAAACTTTCCCGATTGAAATTTCAAGTAGGCCAAATCGAAGCAATTTTAATAAATTAGTTAATCGCAAAAACAAACTGATGACAAGTTTGTCAGCTCTACAGCACATTCTTGAACTGGAGTATTATAAATAGTCGCTGACTGCATATACTTGTATACCTAACTTTGAAGGACACATATTTGAACGACGCATATCATGTTGACACGCTTTTAGCCTTCTCATTTTGGAGAACTGTTGCTTTTGCACTGTACCGGTACATTATTGCGAACGTCTGGAAATCATCTGATCTACATTTAGGCCGGAACTTTTCATTTACACATTCAAAAAACAAACCGGATGACCAAATGGTTTTGAGTTTGCTCAACGAGAGACTTTGAAACACTTACAATTAAGACAATAATAAATGTATATTTTCTACTTTAAAAGGCTGTGATTTACAGAGATAAAATAAACAGTTGCACCAAATCAACAGCAGCATAATTATGTACAATTGAGCATTGCTCATGCGCGGTTATAAACTACAACTTTGGAGAAGTGATTGATCAGAGCTGACATACAATGTAATGATGTACTAATTTTGTTGTGGGAGCTGTGAGAAAAGATACAAACAAAAAATAGTCAATAATGGAATTAGCTGGAAAGTTTAGGTAGACAATAGTGGATTCTTTTCTGAAAAAAACCCAAGTAGTACAGTTTTGATGGTGGAAAATGTACGTGACATTGTATGAAAATATGTACATAAACTTGTTTGTAATTACAATGTTGGCAGATTCAGCACCTATTAAAAAAAATTATTGCACCAAACTCTAAAATGAAGTTAAGGTAGTTTATATTTTATGTTCAACTGGATCTTCAGTTATTCGCTATCTTGGTTTAAATGAGTAGGTTTTGTTTGTTTGTTGGGGTGCACCTTGAACTTTAAATTCTCCAGACCAAAGACACTGTTGCTATATCATTGATTTGGGGCAAGCTCTTGCATAGTTACAAACAGTCGTTCAGCACCAATACATTGTTCACAATGAGTGAGAATGGCACAAAGACACCAGATCATTCCCCACCTTTTAACTTAAAGATGGACTACAACAGAATAATGATAAAGGCTGTGTTGCTGTTTTTGTTTGAGAAATATATAATGGTTACTAATATATCATTAGTATTCAATAAAACTTGTTTCTTCATGCAAAAAAAATAAAAAATTGATCGGCGTTCTACGACCCAGAAAAACTCAGTTTCAGCAAAAGCCCTTAACTCATGAATAATTCATACTTTGTGTGTGACGTACTACCCATGACGATTTACTCAGGTCGATCGTGTGCGTGCATTTTTATCGTACAATGCAAGGCGGAATAACAGCGGACAAGCTAGGCTATATTTTGGTACAACTATTTTCGACCGAAAAAGCAGAAGGCCTGGTGGTAGCACTAGTACGAATTCTCTCGATGTTTGGCGCTTTCAATGTGGGGATCGATCCAGGCTTCAAACGAAACTTTGTTGTCAATCCCAGTGATTTTTTCAAAGCACTTGAAGGTTCAACACAGTCCTCTGAAAAATGTGCTGAACAAATCAAAGGCCTACTTCTTGCCGAGAAGGTGAAATCCTTTCGTGTAATATTTACGAACTTCACCCATTCCTTTGATAACGCAGGATCCCGCAGAAATTGCACAAAAAGAATCTCTGGATTCTTCGTACAATTTCTCGTGCATCCACCAACAAAACATGAAGTTGGCATTATTGTAGAGATAGTGATACACTAACTATAAAAAAAAGATTCGTAAAAACTTCCTGCCTCTGCATGAAAACGCATACATAATACACACGGAATAACATGGCGTCTTTTGTTTACTCTCGGTTGCTCATGGGTAGTACGTCATCACTTTTCGCTGGTTTACAAGTCCGCTGGTACTACATGTATATCGTGGATTTCATTGTGGTTTTCAGTGGATCTTTGCCGGGAACCAGTACAGGGCGGGAAATTTCAAAATCGAAGAATCGAGGTCAAATTTTTTCGGTCAAATTGCAACAAAATTATTTAGAGAAAAACATGACCGTAACAATAAAGTGTTACCTGAACACAACATAAACAAGGTCCGATAATAAATTTAATGTGTGAGTTTTCGTTGTAGTCCATCTTTAAAATTCTCCAGACCAAAGACACTGTTTCTATATCATGTGATTCGGGGCAAGCCTTACGCTAGCAACCCCCAGCTCCGGAATAGTGGGTTACTCTCACGTAAAAAAACACACAAAATAAAATCATTTTTACTGATTGATGACATTCTCTAAACTCTAGCTACATAATATGGAATTCTTTTTAACCACTTTGCGCCAGGTTTATTTTCAATTTACTGAATCCATGCACGGGATTTTTTTTCTTTAAAAAGAATGTTTGTTTTTTTCAGTAAAATATTTCTGTTATGATAATGCAACTACTACAAGATGCCAACACTTAGTTTATTAGCGCCGTTATTTACATGTTTTTGCCGTCGTTTTGTCGCCTTTGGCCTTTTTTTCTCCGGGCGTGATATCACCTCATCCCCTACCTGTCATAAAATCTGGTACGTGTGTATACGTCAGCCGGGGAACTACACACAGGGCCCGGGACAATTGTACACGGTAAAACCTATACATACAAATATTTGCAAGCCCAGCTGAAAAGAATTTCCAGAATTTCAAGGGAGACTAAGAAACAAGAGTGGGGAAATTTGAATATCAAGAAATTACTGGACGCAGTTGATAATCCTTGGCTGTATGAATTAAATGGAGACAATAAAGCGTGATACTACGATATAGCGTGTATACACGTCCAGCGCGTCAACGAAGCATGTAATTGGCATCGTTAGCATGTACACACGTCCACCGCGGGTTTGCTAGTGACGTCGGGTGTGTATTGTCTACCACAACGTGTTCTAGCATTAGTAACATCCGATGTGTAAACATGTCAACCACAACAATCCAGGAAACGTCTATGCCTTGCACACCCGTCATGCCTGACGGGTTATTAAACATGTCATCCGTGGACAGTTAGTAAACAATTTTTTTTTTTAGCCTTGCTTACGATGTGTTTATCAAGAAAGATAATGAAAATGAAACCTTTCTTTTTAAACTCTCCTATTGTTTTACAGCACAAATATGCACAAATGTCCCAAAACCAGCCTCTTGCATGTTTTCCTATGTGGAACACAATTTGGCCAACAGCTTCAATGTACAAACTCTGTACACAAAAGGTCCAGGCAAAATGTTTTGCTGCTGAACAACTGACCCAAATAATAATTTCCACATAGAAGGGTCAATGTTAAATAATAATTTTTTTTATTTTTTAGTGTCACCATATTGGGTCGTTAGATACTTTTAAAATAAAAATTACGTAGGCAGGGTTAGAGGCGTCTGTCTCCGGGAAAGATCAAGACATCACCGATGCAAGCAGGGTTCTCTCTAATGGGAGGAGAGATGTATCCCCACGCTAAGATTCGGGCACTGGTGCGGATGACACGACTTTATGTAAATGTTCGTACCTTTCATAACTGTCTCGTTTGTTCAGTGAATCCATGGCAATGACTCAATGAACCTTATACCATTGGATAGAGGACATTCTAACCTTTCTACAAACAAATTGTCTTTTCAGAAATATTCAGTAGTTTTTCAATAATATAAATGTAATACTTTTTTAACGACACCCTCTGTATTGGCTATCACAGGTATCGCCGTACAAAAGAGGGCACGTGATGCATAATATTGATATATTAGGCCTTGGTCTCCAGAGGGAAATTAAACTTGCGCTTCTCTTTGTTAAAATTTAATTTACGGACCCACTGCTTGCACGCATCGGGAAATTGGGAACAATTAGTAATATTCGTCTCTAAGCAACCTGTAGTAGATTCGACCAAGGTGAAGATTGCTCATAAAAGTAGGATTCCAGATGCACGTCACGGCAGAACGGAGGGAAGAGACAGTTTAAAAGCTCGGGTGTCTAATCGAATAGTTTATGTATTCGATTAGGTATTTTTGTGGAGAAACGATCGCTAACCGCCAACGAATAAAGATGTCTGTTTTCAGCCTTGCAAACTTTCTTATCTTGATGGCCGTTGGGGTATTTCAAACCCTGCTAGCCGTCTGTCCTCCCGGCTGGTTGGCCTGGCAAGATGCCTGTTACATCTTGCTGCCCAACAGAATGGATTGGTGGCAAGCTAAGGAGGTGTGTGACCGGCCCGGGAGCAGCCTGGTCGTCCCTGACTCGCGGGAAGAACACGACTTCCTCTGGCGGGAAATGAAAGTAAGGAGAAACAAAAACGGAACTGTTGTGGAGACTAATGTTCCCCTGTGGATTGGCTGCAAGGATACGGACAATCACGGGACGCTTTCGTGCTTTGGTGTAAATGGGGACCCTGCCTTCAAGAACTGGGTCCCAGGAGAACCGCGTGGCACTGACGAGCACTGCGTTTATACAAGTATATCTAGAATCCTCCAAGGGCAATGGAGAGACGGTCCCTGCAGTAATTTGAGATATGCCGTCTGCGAGATGCGAGTCTCTCACCGCTCGTACTGCCTGCAGGCCGATGCCAACGGGCGCTTCACACCCCAGTGTCTGCTCAACCATGAGATCAAGAAGCTGATGGCCGTGGGAGTCATCGGGTGTGGCCAGGCATGCTGGGCGGAGCCTCGATGCCACTCCTTCAATCTCTGGCAGGAGGGCAACGACAAGAAAGTCTGTCAGCTCAACAGCGTGACCAGCAACGAGGCTAACAAAACTGATCTGAAATACCTGAAGAACTGCAACTTCTTTGACTTGTAAACTTTCCCGATTGAAACTTTATTAAAGTAGGCTTAATCGAAGCAATTTGTTGAACTCATCCAATCTCCAGAACAAGCTGATGACAAGTAAACTGTGTGTTTGCTTCACAGCACATTCTTAAACCTGAGGATTCAAATCAGTCGCTGACTGCATATTCGTGTATATCTTTGAACGACACATATCATGTTGACACGCTTTTAGCCTTCTCATTTGGAGAACTGTTGCTTTTGCACTGTACCGGTACATTATCACGAACATCTAGAAATCATCTGAGCTAATTCGGAATATTAATTTTCTGTTTACACATTTAAAAAACGAACCGGATGGCCTAAATGGTTTTGAGTTTGCTCAACGAGAGACTTTGAAACACTTAAAATTAAGACAATAATAAATCTATATTTACTGCTTACAATGCTGTAATTTACAGAGATAAAATAAACAGTTTCACCAAATCAACAGCAGCATATAATTATGTACAATTGAGCATTGCTCATGCGCGGTTATAAACTATAACTTTGGAGAAGTGATTGATTGGAGCTGACATACAATGTAATGACGTAGTAATTTTGTTGTAGAGCTGTGAGAAAAAATACAACGAAAAATATTTATTAATGGAATTGGCTGAAAAAGTGTAGGTAGACAATAGTTTTCTTTTGCTGAAAAGAACCAAATAGTACAGTTTTGATGGTGGGAAATGTGTATACATGTATGTTAAATAAACTTGTTTGTAATTACAATGTTGGCAGATTCAGCACCTAATAAAAAACAAAATATTGCACCAAACTCTAAAATGAAGTTAAGGTAGTTTTATGTTAAACTGGATCCTCAGTTATTCTTTCTCTTGGGTAAAATGAGTAGGGTTTGTTTGTTGGGGGGGGGGTGTTTGTTTGTTAGTAACAAATGTTTACAATTGGGTATCCTCGCTTCGGCACCTTGTAACTTGGCACCTTGTAACTCGGCATCTTAGCAACTCGGCATGTACAAGTACCAACTGGGGATGGTACCAACTCGCACCTAGACAACTCGGCACCTAGACAACTCCGCACCTAGACAACTCCGCACCTAGACAACTCCGCACCTGCAAACGGCGCGGGTAAAATGATAACTGTTTCTTCAAATTTTCACTGTGCAAGATGTGTAAAAAGGCCCGTTACTCAAAAAATGTCTCGGGCAACTTTCAACTAGGGATGTGCATGAGTAACCAGGTACCCAATAACAAACAATATGGATACCCAGGTTCCTGTTAAGAAATCCAACTGAAAACTTTCAATCCCGGAAATGGCTCTAAGTTTCATAATTATAGGTGCACTCATACTGCAGACAATAATACTACCACACCAGAAAGTCAACCAGAAAGATACAAGTGTGTACAATAAAAAAATTAATGATATAAAACTTTTTTAACCAGTTCGCGCCGGAGGACGTATATTCACGGAAGGTTTTTTTGAGGTTTAAAAAAGATGATGCATAAACACGTCACGAGAAAGGCCAGAAATGTCTGTCAGCAGCGAGCAAGGCCGGGAATGCATGGGTGTGCTTCCCGGTATCATCGGCTTGAACCCGCCTATGATTGAGTTTTATGAAAAATAATCCCGGGCCTTGGCTCAGTGATGTTAAAATAATTCCGGCGCGAACTGGTTAAGTAAAAATTGAATACATAACAAAAAGAAAGACATACAAAAATAAATTAAAAAAACAAGGCAATTCACACAGATTAACCAGTGCTGTTTGTAATTTTACATTGAACAACACCGTCTCTAACATTAATCATGTCCAAAAAAATTCATACCATAGGCTTTCAGTTTCATATCAAGTATTCCTATTGTTTTCTAGTTTTCTTTACATTCTCCTCCTACTTGTCCTATATTTTCCGCCCTCAAAATTCCTATTGTTTCATATTTTATGATCCCACAACTCTGAACAACAAATTCCTTTGAGTATTTTTTTTGCTGCACGTGTAGCAGCTTAGAAAATCATTGTGTCCCTGCGTTAAGGTAGGATACACCATTGGTAATTGCTTGAATTGTCATGAATGGGTGGATTTGGGGGGTTGTATTTTATAGTAAATATCGTTTAACTGACCTGTCCGAAGTTTTACAATCCAGGATGGCGAGAAAAGCACAAAAAACAGCGCTTGTTTTCAACCGGCGCCGAGCAGTTATTCTTATGTTATTTGTGTTTTTTTCGAGATCGCGATCGCAAATTTTTCTTTATAAAATTCAGTTTTTTAGAAAAATTACAGGATATCTAGCGCAATCATTTGGCTGGATGCCTAGAATCACCATTTACTTTCAGATGAGTAAGATATCTCTTAATAATTGGTAGTAATTTTTTTCCATATCTGCAAATGGTGTATCCTACCTTTCTATTAGTCTCTTTGTCTCTCTGTTCTCTTTGTTTTTGTTTTTTGTGCCTTGAGCATCTCAATAAGGTGGATATAATATCGCATTATAAATTGCCTATGTATTAGTTCATTGGGTTGTTTGTTTGTGTTTTTTGGGAGGACGTTGTGTAATTGCATACACAGTAATTATGTCAATCAATATGATTGACATGTTTGTTGCATGCCATACATAAACACTTCTTTTGGGTATGAGGGACCATGAGAGTACCTAGGACCATGAAAGGATGCTATTTAATCAATCGTTTACACTAATTGTGTCGTTATTGCCGTCTTCAAAAATTGACGTCTTCAAATTAGAATTGAGAGACTGTTATTAAACCAATGCAACACTATGATTGATCGAGTTCCGAGCACGTCACTTTTTTGACTAGAGACTGCAGAGCTAGAGGCGCTGTGCACAGAAAAAAAATAATAGGACGCCTTTTGCATTTAAACTACTCGTCGCAGGGTGGCCCTATATATACACAACCGAGCCAAATCGTTTCTAGCGCATTGCGTCAGACTAGAATGATTGCATCAGCTCTGGCTGAAGTATAATGCAGTTAATTGTGCAGGTTGCTCTTAAAGTGAACTGTAATCACTGTAATCACTTCTCCTCAATGACGTTTGCGTGTGCTGGTGTGATATAAAAATCATACTCCTTTTAACCATCATCACTTTATTATAGGTAGGATACACCATTGGTAATTGCTTGAATTATCATGAATGGGAGGATTTGGAGGTTGTATTTTATAGTAAATATCGTGTAACTGACCTGTCCGAAGTTTTACGATCATAGTGCTGAGAAAAGCAAGAAAAACGGCTTGTTTTTTTAACCGGCGTCAGGCAGTGGTTCTTATGTTGTTCTTTTTGTTTTTGCAATTGCCATCCTGCGATCGTGAATTTAAAAAAAATGAATAAAAATTCTGAACATTTACAGGATATCTAGAGCAATCCTTTTGCTGGATGCCTACATTCATTATTTACTTTCAAATAAGTAAAATGTTTCAAAATATTTTTTTTTTTTTTTTTTATATCTGCAAACGGTGTATCATACCTTTAATAAGCATGCGCAATACTACCAAAGAGTCCAATTTCATGCTACACTGGCACGTTCAGTTGTATTCAATTTGTAATGAAACCTGCTATTCTAGTGATGTGAAAATTAACTATGATTATGCATGGCACATAACGGGTGCGTTCGTGTATGTATACGAGCCTCTACCTAGTTGTGGGTCAGGCTCTTTTGTTTGGAAAAACAGACAGAGTAGTGGGGACATTTTCGAGTCCCCATAGCGGAATGGGTCTCCAGTAACGGTAGAACAAGGTAAAATTGGGTTAGAGTATATAATACAAAAAATGTAGAAGAAAACAAATTAAGGGTTATGGTGTTCTGAGTTTGAGAATAGAGAGATTTCACTTAGCACACAAACCCTATGGATTGTCCCCACAACGCAATGTACCAAACGAATTGATGTGCATGTGTGTGGAGGGAAATACAGTACCCTATAGTGATGTGAACACAATGAGGACAATGGGAATGAATACGACTCCACAGGTGTAAAGGTCTCCACAAGTTTTTTTACAAAATACATGTATGGATTGACTTAAATTACTCAAAAACTATGGTTAGGATGTGGATTAGGGTTAGTGTTTGGGTTGGGGTGTAATATACCGATAGGATATATTCAACTCGGGAAATTAATTGTGGCATTTTGAAAAAGGTTGTAAATTTTCTAACCATTTTCTACACGAGAACAAAGAAGATGTCTCCACAAGGATACACAAATGCGAACGTGTGTGTGCATGCATGCGTTAGTTATTCAAGAATAATAATATAGAAAAGAATTTTAAAACATAGCTAAAGGTTACTGGTTGTTCGAAAGTAATAATTAAATCAGTTTGCGATGGAAGTGGAAAGATGTGTACACGCGTGGGAGCTTTAATTACGTTAAATGTTAGAAGAGATCTTGCAAACAGATTTTGTAGTTGTTAGTTCCAGTCAAGAAATTCACTTCCTCCACTTCAAACAAAGTTTTCCTGCGATTTGCGCTTCTTCGCCCGTTCGCCACTCCTGAAAATCAACGCTCTACAATATTATGTCTTTTCGAAGCCCTTGTCAAAACTGAGACGGTCGTATCAAACCCGAAGACCAACAAAAAGCCCAGTAAATTCCCGTACTGTCAACTTAAACCAGGAACGTCATAAATGCGAAATCTATCGGGTTTCCTATATTGTTTGGTTAAAATTATCTCCAAATAAGATTGTAAAGTTTTGGGTTTTTTTGTCTGGGATTGTACATGTACTTTGTGATATTGTCAAGTTTTCTTCCTACGTTCCTACGTCAGAAAATGAATTTCTTTTCTATCTTCCTCATGTAATACTATTAATAGAGTTCATAAACCGAAAGAAAAGGAAATGACAACAATGATTTGGTGAACTATTGGGATGGTAGAGCACTGGAACTCGCTCATGAGAAACGCCAAAGAAAGGGAACTTAGATTGGCCGTCAAATTGGGTGTTTGTTTTTTGTTTTTGACTAAACAGTCTTGTTCGATTGCCAAATAATTTTGGAACACAATTCAGTATTTCATTCGGTACTCAATCGACCGATAACGCAAAGCTAGAAATCAGCTTGACGTCTTACAAATTGTGTCAACAGAAAACAATGTTTCCTCTTGGGGCCAAATTCAGTATTTGCATGCACTAATCAAGTGATACTTGACTAAACAGACTCGTTTGATTGCCAAATACGTTTGGAACACAATTCAGGATGTCATTCGGTACTCAATCGACCGATAATGCAAAGCTACAAATCAGCCTGACCGTCTTACAAATTGCGTCTCAACGGAAAACAATGTTTCCTCTTGGGGCCAAGTTCAGTATTTGCATGCAATAATTAAGTGATACTCGACTAAACCATGGAGCAGTTGCTCTATGACTAAACAGACTTGTTTGATTGCCAAATAATTTTGGAACACAATTCAATGTCATTCGGTACTCAATCGACCGATAATGCAAAGCTACAAATCAGCCTGACCGTCTTACAAATTGCGTCTCGACGGAAAACAAAGTTTTCTCTTTGGGGCCAAGTTCAGTATTTGCATGCACTAATCAAGTGATACTCGATTTGCAATAATCGAGATCATAGGTTAAGAATTCCGTTTACATTTACGGGGTGTGCTAATACAATCAAATCTGGGGGTCAATTGCCGTGTTGGGTGTGATTCATCTGGTGATAAATTAGCCTATTGACTTACGAATTGCATAATAACAAAACTGTTCTGTCTTGGCGGCGGTTGACTTTTCGGCTTTGCGAAGATGTTTCTCGTCTTCATCAGAGTCTTCAGTCAGATTGTCGGCGACATACATGTATTCCTTGAAGGTACAACAGCCGTGAGGGGATCTGTCGGGCAACTTGATGAGCTTTCGTTGTTTCTTTACCAGATCCAAAGCTTCATTAAGGCTGCCCTTGGCAGAAGGGTCGTCGTCGTCCTCCGTAGACCCATAGAGATCTGTTCCTTGCTCTATGGTAGACCCAATGCAGATTCGGTGAAGTCTTTAACTTCTCATAGTGCTCAAATTGTTATCGGTTGCCGTCGCTCTTGAGAAGCATCAAATTCTCCGACGGTTTCTGTTTCTTATTGGTTGGAGCTATCTTCTTCTTGAGATAATTGATTGCAGACAATATATTGCTATTGCTGGTTTGTTGGTCGTCGAACATCATGGACTTTAATAATAGGAGTACTAGTAGGCCCTAAAGTGTTATCGCAAAGGTACAGTAAATAGAAAGTACATTTGTACATGTATCGGCAAGACGTACGAATCCTATGGCGAGCGAGGTTCGAATGCTTAGACCGAGAAGAAAGGCATTGAATGCAATGCCCGCTTTTATAAGCTATTGCATCGGGGCGTAACGAAAACGTTATGTAACGGCTCTATTGAGCCCACCTGTCGTTCGATACCGAAAAGAAATGGCATTTCACGGGTACTCTATTCCATATTCTTTTTTTTTATTCCATTTTCTGGAACTGGTTCCTGACATTAACAGGTACTCGGATACCCGGTTCCAATGCATAGCCCTATACTTTCATGTATCAGTATGTTAATGATTAATTGTTGACCAAGCATCTATTTCATTGTCCCAGGTGAGAGCTATGGCTACGATGATGATGATGATTCTTCCTCGGACAGTGACAATGAGATGTTGCTTCGCTATGAACACTTTGTCAGCCACTCCAAGAGTAGCGGAAGCAAGGAGGGACCGCCAGGTGGTTTAAAGAGGAAGATTGAGACCAGCTCCGTGATCATCAGCAGCAGAGGTGAGTCCCGTAGTTTGCTTTTTTTCTCGCCTAAATGAAGTTCAGTAAGAGTATTCTGTACACGTGTAGTACAAGTATGTACCGTACATGTATGTGTCATATATTTAAGTCCAGTTCCAATCAAACTTGGTATGCAATAGTGTAACCTTCATATCATGGTTGTGTTAAAGTTCAAGTACTGAGGTCGAAGGTCATTTCAGGACGAGTTCTAAAATAAGCTGGAATTGTAAAAGTTGTCTCATTTGAATTGCAATCAAACTTGGGTCATAGAGAAACTTGCATGTGATTATATAATACTAAAGGTCACATACTGAGGTCAAAGGTCAATTGAGGTCGAGTTGTAAAATAGGGGAATCTTGAAAGTAGACAAGACTCGTGGTTCGAGAACCATATTCTTGTTCCAGGAGGCGGTGTTGTCGTCTGGTCCACCACAAGACCTCGGAAGATCATTACTATAGAACCGATAATTATCCAACATCTATAAATTGCTCAGGGAACCAGACTACAAAACAATATTTTAACTGGTTTATTTATTTTCTGTGAAGCGTCTTAAGTGTCATTTTTTGACGGATTTGGCACTATACAAGAAATAGTTTATTATTAATGTTTAAAACCATCTCATGGGCCTGGATGTACTAATGCCCGAACCAAAGGTAATGGGATTTGCATGAGCCGGTAAATACTGACCAACCACATTTTGATTCCCATTCATAACTTCAATCAAAAAGTCAAAATAAGTTAAAACAATTTTCAATGATTTTGTTCAACATTTAATGGTACGGTACGTGCACCTTACATGTACATGTACGTGCCTCGCGCACATGCCCTTATATGAAGATATAGGTTGATGTACGCATGATACATGTAGATGCTGTGGGAGCTAGTTTTCAACCAATGAAAGGGTAAAGGACCAGACTTCATAGGAGACCTAATTCAACCTTTTGACGCCGGAGACCGGTTATAGCCATGACCTGCTAGTCTGTCCGGAATGCTGTTGTTGGCTGTGCCATACCGAAGCATGCAGAATGTTGCACAGCTGCATGCTCAGGTCCATTGTGCAGTGCATCTTCTGGACAAAGGCTATATGCTGTCATGCGTGTAATCCGGTGCAGTGAGGAATTAATAACAATGTGACACTGAAAAAGTGTTTAAACCAGTTAAGCCGTATTGTAACGAAAACCGTTCTCTGGCGTCGACACACACACAGGAAGGAAACTCAGACAGGTATTCTGTGGTTTCGGTGATTCTTAGACCATTTATTCACACTTCTCCGTCGGTCAAAACAATGACATGAAGCTTACCGCTATCACGCGGCACCGGTTCGGCGTATGCGCTTACAAGTACGGGTTGCCCGGGCGTACCGTCGGGGAGCACCAGGCGATTTCACCATGGAATCGCTCTAGTGCCCTCTGTCGGCCAACCGGCACAAACGTTACAATATGTTTTATTGGCCGTTTATAAAACAAACCCACGTGTCGGGCTATCGACCAATAGGAATTATGGCTAAACTGAAACTGTCTTAGGTATACATGTACTATGTATTGTTTTTATATTAGGGAAAACATTTACTTATGGAGCTTGATATTTCAATAAGGAACGAAAGAGGAAGGAAGAAAATAAGGTCTTTCTCTACAAGTGTATAAAATGCTGTGTATTTACACAAATGTGATCAGACTGTATTTTACCAGCCTGTATACAAATGCTGGCAGAGCAATTAGTGACATAATTTGCTGACTTCATCGCATCGGTAGGTGGGTTTTATCTATGTAAACAGAAAGAAAAAGGAGCAGGAGTACAGTGTATATGCATTTGTTTATGGTGTAAATGGAGGACACATGCCTGGTGACACGAAGGTGAATTGGGGTTAGGGTTAGAATCGAGGACGACCAAAACCAATGAGAGCCGTCGGAACAAGTTAGAGTACAAACAAAGAAAATTTTCGAGAGGAACACAAAAGAAACTCCTCGATTTACACCATAAACAAACGTGATGGTACATGTACATGTAGGACCAATTGCCCCAAGTTATTTTCAATCTCTTAACAGGTCGAGTAAACAAAAACGGAACCCAACAAATAAAAAAGCCCCTAAAATAATGTCAGTATTCAGTGGTAATTTCAGTTTTTTGATCATCTCTCTGTCGCGGGTTACCACTCATGAATTATGCATTTTCTTTCTACATACTTCCGTAAGAAAGTTAATTTCTTTTCTAATTCGACCTTTATTTAAAACCCAATAAATTATAATAAAATACTCAAGACGAGAGTTTTGACTTTGGTGAACAATTGGAAGTGTGCACGCTGGTACATCTTGCTTTTGTTCGTTTAATGAACATTAACTACTTGTCATGTTTACACTTGTGACAATTTTATAAAATCACGGTGGATGTATAATACAGAAAGCAAGTGAGATACAGTGCAACTTGCTAGGGTTTTACTCGCCAGCCTGATGATAAATCAACAGTACTCGGTGGCCACGAAAAAAAAAACCAGTGGGGGAAATGTGGGTACGTCCTGGGGCCAATTTCACGGAGCTGCTAAGCACAAAAATTTGCTTAGCATAAAAATGTTTCCTTGGCAAAAACAAGGTTACAGACCAAATTTTTCAAGTGATCTTTGCTGTTTTTGATTGATAATCAACTGGTTTTTGCTTAGTATGAAAAACACGTAGAATTTTACCTGGTAACCTGTTTTTATTGAGCAAGACTTTTTTGTGCTAAGCAAATTGTTGTGCTTAGCAGCTCTGTGAAATTGGCCCCTGGACAGTTGGCGGAGGCGTACTCTCCCTGAACCAAATATTCATTGAATACTTATTTTTTAAAGCGTGGAAATGACTGGGAAGGGAAAGGCTGTACTGATATGTGAATGAGAGTGCGCTGTAAGCACTCAGCTTATATGCTGGTGGTTACGTAAGCGCAGGTACATGTACATGCAAGTGTAAAGACACTTGCACCTGTCGTTCGAAACCAAAAAGAAATTTCACTTTGTTTGACCTGGATTTGAAATTGGCACATACGTACGCACAACTTTATGTTGCCTAAAAAACAGCGGAGGGGTCCTTCAATGAAAGAAAGTTGTATTATTATTTATTCATGAAGGAGTACCGACAACCTTCATTTTAATATTAATGCATTCTGCCCTCAATAGTTTGTGTCTGGTGGACTGTGCATAAACCATTGTGGTGTTTCTATTTTTACATTATTTGGCCTGTGTGCTGCATACAATAAGTCTATAGTGTAGGTGCTTTGCTCTGTGAAAATTACTGGTTCTGTTGTAAACAAACATTACATATAAAACTGTGTGCAAACTTGGTCTCTAAACATGTTGACATGAGGTGTTTTGACGTGTGCCATGCTAGACTCTATAACAGACTGGATCACAGAAGTGGTCCAGTCCATGTCATCAAACGACCATGAAGAAAGAGCACCGTCCAATAACAACGACCAGAAACAAGGCATCGATAATCCAGCCTTAGAGCTGACAGATGACGAAGAAGTTGTTGATACTGATGATGATCAGAGGGAAGAAGATTTGTCTGAAACGAAGACGGAACACGTCCAACCTATTGAAAACTGCAGCAAAGTTGAGGATGAGATACCAGACACGAGTTTAACGATACTAAGTACGATACTCAAATGGCCTAAAGTTCCGACTATTACCGGTGAGTCTTTTGAAATGTGCAAATCACTCTTTTAAAATGGTCTTGGACTTTATACAGGCTGTTCCTAGCTCCGTGGTTTAACTAATTAATGGGAAAGAATCCTGCAACCTGACGATGTTTTTGTTCTTTTTCTCTTCAATTGGCTGGATGAGAGCGTGCCCTAAACCTGGATTGTGGTCACCATTCAAATTATGACTCAGCAACTTTTGAATTGAAATCAAAATCTAATAATAGAATATTGTTTTCTCGGAATATGCATCATTCACAGAGCTTAAAACTTTATCAGGTTGTTTGTCAAACACTTACAAAAAATATTTTGAGCACATTTGCTGCTTTAAACGATAAAAATGCACAACCAACAATTGGCCCTTTTGTGCAGACATATGTAGGATTATTTTCCATACCCGTTATTACCCTATTGTCATGTTTAAAGGTACCGGTAGGATACACCAGTAGTAATTGCTTGAATTATCAGGAATGGGTGGATTTTAGGGGTCTAATTTTATAGTATAAAATATCGTTTTAACTGACCTGTCAGCAAACATAAAAATGCACAACCAACAAATGGCCAATTGGCCCTTTTGTGCAGATATGCATGTAGGATTATTCTCCATACCCGTTATTACCCTATTGTTATATTTAAAGGTAGGATAAACCATTAGTAATTGCTTAAATTATCAGGAATGGGTGGATTTAGGGGGTTGAATTATTCTTAATAATGCAGTAGTAAATTTTTGCCGATATCTGCAAATGGTGTATCCTACATATAGCTTTAAAGGTGGGATACACCAATTTACATATTTCAAAAAATATTTACTACCGAATTATTAAAAAATATCTTACTCATCTAAAAGTAAATAATGATTGCGCTAAATATCCTGTAATTATTATAAAAATAGAATTGTATAAAGACGGACGGCGATAGCGAAAAAACACAAATAACATAAGAATAACTGCTCGGCGACAGTTGAAAATAAACGCTATTTTTCGTGATTTTCTCTGCATCCATGATTGTTAAACTTCGGACAGGTCAGTTAAACGATATTTACTATAAAATACAACCCCCCAAATCTACCCATTCATGATGCAATTACCAATGGTGTATCCTACCTTTAACATTACCACAATTCAAAAGTGTCATATGACAGTGCTCTGATTTTATGTTGATTTTCTGTTGTGACAGTATTAATTAATAGTACCAGATTTGTCAGTTTTCGGTTTGACAAAACCATTATTTGATCCAGATTTGTCCTCGTAAGTCGTTATTCCTCCTCTGTTTGGGTTTGCGTGACTTAACTGGTTGTGATGACAGTGGTGTTGCCATAGACATATTGGGTGATGCCATCAATGCTCTAGTACATACATATGTTTATCGGTTCTACATATTTCCGCTATTGTTCACCAGAACAACAGCTGTGGGAGATTAGAGAACAATGGATTCCGACTAATGAAGGCCACTATCTAAATTTTGCTCAACACGTTTTGCTCATCTAGTCACGTTCAAAATCCTGCATCCTCAAACCGAGGCACTAGTGTTGTGATTGTACATGGATGCTCAACGTTTTGCACCTCGGAGCTCTAAACTGTTTGAGAGTCCTGAATACAATGCTGGAATGCTGAATAGAAGTACATGTAGATTTAAGAGACTTAATATCGAGTTTTACCTTTTGCCAACATCATTTTGAGCCCTGCAGTGTACATGTAAACTCATACCATCTGAGAGCTTTGGGGGAAAAAGATTCACAAATTTGCTTGAGAGGGATTCGAACCCACAACCTTTTGCTTACAAGAGACATCTGAGAAAATCATTGAGCACGTGAATGATGGCGTTTGATCGCTTCCGCGAGTGGGCGGAGGAGAAGTTGAACTCGGTCTTTGGTGATGACGAAGGTGCTCTGAAAGCAGACGAACCCCCAGCGGAAGCAGAAACGACCAATCAGAACGAAGACGTTGCCCCTAATGAAAAGGATGGCGAGAATGGGGAGAACAGGACAGTTTCCTTTCTCGGGTTGCCAGATTTTCTGCTCAGAAGGGGTGAAAGCAGCAAAGATTTGGATGGTAGTACGGATCGCGACAGCGGGACGTGTATGTCTGAAGGTATGTTCAGGGGAGGAGGCGTCACCATAAAGCATCCAAATTATCTAGATTTTGTTTTTATATAAAAGTTGTTTAATTTCTCTTCCCTTTTATATTAAAATAAGTGTAACAAAACACATATGGGCCTATTGGTTTTCCTCCACACTTTTTTCCAATGCACACTCCGTTTCCAAAAATGTGTCTCTGAGACGCATCAAGTGCAGATTTTGATATTTTTTTTAGGTTTGTGCACAGAAAACATGGAAGCACCCAGCAGGCATTACTTTGTACAGCCGCTCTCTGGTAATTTAATATAGCTCTATTTTATATTGGACTGAGCCATATAACCTTTAAAGTGAATACATGTTTGTACAACGTTTGCAAACATAACAAAAACATTTGACAATTTTTCAACTGGACTATTGGTGAATGACAGTCTAAAGATTCCTGTAAAAATATGGCAATTTATGCCATCATTTTTAAGAAAAGTGACATTGTTTTTGGCCGACCAGCATTGGGAAAACACTGGTTTCTTTCAAATACTACCTCCAATTTACCACATTTAGTTATTTCCCATTTTGTTAGCAATCGATAGAATGGGTACAAGCCCATACATTTTCCAAACATTTATAAATTGCTAAGTTTCATCTTAAGTGGGGTCAGGGAACCAGACTGCAAAAATATGATTGGGTTTCTTAATTTTCCAGCATCTACGAACACAAACCTTCAAACAAGTCAGTGTAACAACATTTGCTATATACTAACCTCCTACATTTGCTTTTGCTTTAATTTTCAGTAATAGTATTACTGAAAATTACAGCAAAAGCAAATGTTGAACATTCCCTTTAACCAGTTCGCGCCGGATGACGTATATAAACGCAAAGTTTTCCCCAAATTCAAAACGGATGACGCATAAACACGCAAATTCAAGTTTGGAAATGTCTGTCAGCAGCGAGCAAGGCCGGAAATGCGTGGGTGTGCTTCCCGGCACTATCGGCCTGAACCCGCTTCGGATCGAGTTTTGTTAAAAATAAATCGCCCGTCGGCTCGGTGATGTTAAAATAATCCCGGCGCGAACTGGTTAAAAGTAGTATAAACCATTTGCAGATATTGAACATTTTACTACCGAATTATTAAGAATATCTTACTAATTTTCCCAAACAATTTAAGTAAAAAATAAATTCACGATTGCAGGATAGCGATTGCGAAAAAAACCGAAAACTGCCTGACGCTAGTTGAAAACAAATGCCGTTTTCTTGCTTTTTTTCTCAGAATCCATGATTGTAAAACTTTGGACAGTTCTATAAAATTAAAAAAACCAAAGCCACCCATTCCTGATAATTCAAGCAATTATACCAATGGCGTATTCACCTTTAAGTTTAAGAAGACATACATTTAAACAAAATTGGTTGGCATTTAACCATAATTCTGGCATAATTGGAGGGGTGGGCAGTTATGAGAAGGAATGTTGAAAAGCATTTTATTCATTGAACAGGTGGCTGACATTAGGTTGTGATTTGGCTGTAAATAGTTGGATTTAGGAGGTAATTAGTATTGTATAGCAAATATTTTCACACTGACCTGTTTGAAGGTTGTGTTCTTAGATGAAAACTGCACCAACCCAGTGGGCAAGTTGTTACCGGTTACCGATATTACCGGTAATATCACCCCAAAATTTGACTAAGTCCAAATTTTACCGATATTACCGTGTTATTACCCAAATGATATTACCGGTGTGATAATGAAATTGTTATAAATTCCTTAATATTTGTTTTTTTAATATAAGGATTGGATCTAATTGATCCTTGAGACCGACAGGATCTGTTTCTGATGAGAAAACTCTTGAAAAATGGTGCACCGGTCTACCAAATTTCAAAGTCCAAATATAACCGTTATTACCTGTTGAAACCAACACGTTACCGAGTAACAACGGGATAATACAGGTAATATGGGTAATGTGGTGAAAGGGTTGAATTGGTTATAACATCGGGAACTTGAGTAATAAGAGTAACATTTCCAAGTTCTAATATTACTGTTATTATACCCTGTTGAAACCGACATTTTATCGAGTAACAACAGGATAATACAGGTAATGTGGGTAATGATGAAAGGCTTGAATTGGTTATAACATTGGTAACTTGAGTAATAACAGTAAAATTATAGCAATCCTAGCAAAATTTCCAAGTTCAAATATTACTGTTGTTACCCTGTTGAAACCAACATGTTACCGAGTAACAACAGGATAATACAGGTAATATGGGTAATGTGGTGAAAGGGTTGAATTGGTTATAACATCGGGAACTTGAGTAATAACAGTAACATTTCCAAGTTCTAATATTACTGTTATTACCCTGTTGAAACCGACATTTTACCGAGTAACAACAGGATAATACAGGTAATGTGGGTAATGATGAAAGGCTTGAATTGGTTATAACATTGGTAACTTGAGTAATAACAGTAAAATTATAGCAATCCTAGCAAAATGTCCAAGTTCAAATATTACTGTTGTTACCCTGTTGAAACCAACATGTTACCGAGTAACAACAGGATAATACAGGTAATATGGGTAATGTGGTGAAAGGGTTGAATTGGTTATAACATCGGGAACTTGGGTAATAACAATAACATTTCCAAGTTCTAATATTACTGTTATTACCCTGTTGAAACCGACATTTTACCGAGTAACAACAGGATAATACAGGTAATGTGGGTAATGATGAAAGGCTTGAATTGGTTATAACATTGGTAACTTGAGTAATAACAGTAAAATTAGTAGCAATTCCAGCAAAATTTTCAAGTTCAAATATTACTGTTATTACCCTGTTGAAACCGACAATTTACCGGGTAACAACAGGATAATACAGTTAATGTGGGTAATGTGGTGAAAGGGTTGAATTGGTTATAACATCGGGAACTTGAGTAATAACAGTAACATTTCCAAGTTCTAATATTACTGTTATTACCCTGTTGAAACCGACATTTTACCGAGTAACAACAGGATAATACAGGTAATGTGGGTAATGATGAAAGGCTTGAATTGGTTATAACATTGGTAACTTGAGTAATAACAGTAAAATTATAGCAATCCTAGCAAAATGTCCAAGTTCAAATATTACTGTTGTTACCCTGTTGAAACCAACATGTTACCGAGTAACAACAGGATAATACAGGTAATATGGGTAATGTGGTGAAAGGGTTGAATTGGTTATAACATCGGGAACTTGGGTAATAACAATAACATTTCCAAGTTCTAATATTACTGTTATTACCCTGTTGAAACCGACATTTTACCGAGTAACAACAGGATAATACAGGTAATGTGGGTAATGATGAAAGGCTTGAATTGGTTATAACATTGGTAACTTGAGTAATAACAGTAAAATTAGTAGCAATTCCAGCAAAATTTTCAAGTTCAAATATTACTGTTATTACCCTGTTGAAACCGACAATTTACCGGGTAACAACAGGATAATACAGTTAATGTGGGTAATGATGAAAGGCTTGAATTGGTTATAACATTGGGAACTTGAGTAATAACAGTAAAATTAGTAGCAATTCCAGCAAAATTTTCAAGTTCAAATATTACTGTTATTACCCTGTTGAAACCGACAATTTACCGGGTAACAACAGGATAATACAGGTAATGTGGGTAATGGTGAAAGGCTTGAATTGGTTATAACATTGGGAACTTGAGTACCGGGGGGGGGGGGGGGGGGGCAATCCAAGCTAATAATTTCCAAGTTCAAAGATTACTGTTATTACCCTGTTGAAACCGACATTTTAGCGAGTTATAACAGGGTAATAAGAGGTAATGGGTAACAATTTACAGAGTTAATAACATGAAAATGCCAGAAATATCGGTTACATTCTCCCTGGTAATATTTGGTAAATGGGGTAATATCAGGTGGTAATAACACGGCAATGCCAGAAATATCAGTTACATTCTCTGATATTGGGTAAATAGGGTAATATCGGGTGACCTCAATTTACATGTTGACCCCAAGTGGGCGTGATAAACCTTGGTGAAACAATTTTGTCACTTTTTTTCTACATGAACGTTATGTTTTGCGAAATAGCGATACGTTTAGGGTGTTTTCGTAGAGATAATTGTGTAATATTTATTTACTCCAAGTCTCAAAGAAACAAATTTGCCAAAAAACCAACACACAAATAAATTAACAACAAATGAATTGCAAACTAGCTGTGATTACAGACAGCGGTGATATTGGGCACATATATAGCATTTAAGTACACGCTAAGATTGTAGACTCAGAAGAGTCATTGATGTTTATATGTGTATACATTGTAGTATTGTTCCGGTAGTATCGTAATATTAGTATTAACCAATATAATTAACCAATTAACCAACAAATTAACCAATATATTGGGTAAATGGGGTAATATCGGGTAGTAATAACGATGAAATGCCAGAAATATCGGTAACATTATCCCTGGTAATATTGGGTAAAGGGGGTAATATCGGGTGGTAATAACGGTAATATATTCTCCCGGGTAATTTCGGGTAAATGGGGTAATATCGGGTAGTAATAAAAATGCAATGCCAGAAATATCGGGTAAAATAGGTAATATCGGCTAGTAATAACAATGCAATGCCAGAAATATCGGGTAATATCGGGTGGTAATAACAATGCAATACCAGAAATATCGGGTAAAAGAGGTAATATCGGGTGGTAATAACAATGCAATGTCAGAAATATCGGGTAATATCGGCTAGTAATAACAATGCAATGCCAGAAATATCGGGTAAATGGGGTAATATCGGGTGGTAATAACAATGCAATGCCAGAAATATCGGGTAAAAGAGGTAATATCGGGTGGTAATAACAATGCAATGCCAGAAATATCGGGTAAATGGGGTAATATCGGGTGGTAATAACAATGCAATGCCAGAAATATCGGGTAAAAGAGGTAATATCAGGTGGTAATAACAATGCAATGCCAGAAATATCGGGTAAAAGAGGTAATATCGGGTGGTAATAACAATGCAATGCCAGAAATATCGGGTAAATGGGGTAATATCGGGTGGTAATAACAATGCAATGCCAGAAATATCGGGTAAATGGGGTAATATCGGGTGGTAATAACGTGCAATGCCAGAAATATCGGTAACATTCTCCCGGGTAACAGTGGGTAAATGTGGTAATATCGGCTGGTAATAACGGGGAAATGTTCGTCTACTATTTCCCCGTTATTACTCGGTGATATTACCCGTAATAACGCGTTATTACTCGTTACAACCCGGGTAATATCGGTATGTTACCCAGTAATAACTAGCGTTATTACTCGTTACAACCCGGGTAATATCGGGTAAAATGCCCACTGGGAAGAAAACAATCATGTTCTTGTAGTCTTATTTCCTGACCTCGTATTCATAAAACAGAGCACCTTATAAAGTCAGGGATTTGTATGGTCTAGCTGGCTGCCATGCATTCACATCGATTGCAAACAAAATGTGGACTAACTAAATATGATAAATTTGGGGGAATATTTCCAAAAAGTTAGTCCCAACGTTGGAAATTGATGACTGAAAGTACCGGTAGTTTAGTTGTTTGATGTTTGCAAAGGTTTTATAATATTCCCTTTAAAGGTAGTACCATTGGTAATTGCTTGAATTATCATGAATGGGTAGATTTGGGGGATTGTATTTCATAGTAAATATCGTTTAACTGACTTTTACAAAGTTTTACAATCATGGATGCCGAGAAAAGCACGAAAAACAGCCTTTGTTTTCAACAGGGGTCGAGCAGTTATTCATATGTTATTTGTGTTTTTTTATTTTTTATTTGTGAACAACGATCGCTTTAAAAAAAAAAAAAAATCAATTTTCAGAATAATTAAAGGATATCTAGTGCAATTATTTTGCTGGATGCCTAGAATCATTATTTACTTTCAGATTAGCAAGATATTTCTTAATAATTTGGTAGTAAATTTTTTCGATATCTACAAATGGTGTATATTCCCTTTAAGTTAACATTTATTTTTGGCTATAAATAGCTACATGTACAGAGTACTGGACCTCCTGAAGAGTTAGTGATTTATGCTTCAGGTTTGCTTTTCTTTTGACCTGTGGTTTTTCACACACACACAAATATCTCACAAATTCTGTATTACACACATGTACAAAGTAACTTTATACTGTACATCTTGGAAACAACCTTGTTCTGTTGTTCTCTCTTTTAAAGATGGACTACAACGGAATAATGATAAAGGCTGTGTTGCTGTTTTTGTTCGAGAAATGTATAATGATTACTAATATATCATTAGTTTTCAATAAAACTTGTTTCTTCATGCAAAAAAATAATAAATTGATCGGCGTTCTACGTGACCCAGAAAAACTCAGTTTCACCAAAAGCCCTTAACTCATGATCAATTCATATTTCGTGTGTGACGTACTACCCATGACGATTTACTCGGGTCGATCGTGTGTGCGTGCAGTACCGTACAATGCAATGCGGAATAACATGGCGTCTTTTGTTTACTCTCGGTTGCTCATGGGTAGTACGTCATCACTTTTCGCTGGTTTACAAGTCCGCTGGTACTATATCGTGGATTTCATTGTGGTTTTCAGTGGATCTTTGCCGGGAACCAGTACAGGGCAGGAAATTTCAAAATCGAAGAATCGAGGTCTAATTTTTTCGGTCAAATTGCAACAAAATTATTTAGAGAAAAACATGACCGTAACAATAAAGTGTTACCTGAACACAACATTTAAACAAGGTCCGATAATAAATTTAATGTGTGAGTTTTCGTTGTAGTCCATCTTTAAACAAGTGCGTTTCAAAAATAATTTGGTTAATAACTTTTTGGACAGCTGCTACATGTACCGGTACCTTTAAAATATGTGCTTCAAAATGGTCAAGACAAGGGCCAACACAGAAAATATTTCTAAAAATTTCCGAAATTTCTATAAAAACAAATTATTGGTAGACAAATATTTTTTTAAATAAATTTGGGACAAAATATACACCTACATGTAGGCTCTAGGTAGAGAAATAAATAGATAGACAATGTTTTGGGCCTTGTGATTTTTTTTGAATTTACTCCTGTGGTTTCAATGTTACATCATTTGTGACTGCATATGGTACGTGCTTTTGTGCCTAAAAGCGTGACAATTTACCAATTAGGAACTGTTACATTCTTTTGGCCTTGTATAAGTGGGTAAGGTCAAGTCACATGGAGCACAATATGTGGCAGAAGATGTACCAATCCCTCTTTTGTGTTGGGCATTAATTGTGTTCCCAACATTTCAGGAATTCTTTTCATGTTTTAAGAAGGGGGGGGGGGGGGTGTTTGGTAACACCATGTCACCAGACTATTTAAAACCTTTCAACTTTCTGCATTGTACCCTGTTCCTTTATACTAGGCACAGCATGCAATACAATGTACCACAATACACCACAATACATCAAGGTTCGTGGAGACTGTTGTGTTACCGGTAATTGCCATCAGTGATGCATACCACTGCTGTGTATGCAGTGCCTGTATTTTGCCAGCATGTGCCTTTTCTCAGGGGTGTACATGTATAAACTGTGACCTATTAAATCAGCAAGGAACTACTGTTTGATGTGTACATAATTTGTTTTCACAGGGATCTTGATTTACTCCAGTATACTGTATACATGTACACATAATACATGAAGTCTGAATCAATGATGTACATGTGTAGTCTTCAAGTATTTCAAGTTGTGACTATAGTGGATGTACATGCTCTATGATACATGTAGGTGGGTATAGACTCGAGAGTGAGGAACATTGTTGGTGATAAACATCATGTACTCTGGTACATGTATTAGCGAAGTTTATAACTCTGGACCATCGGGTGAAGGGTTTTACCATGAACTCTCCATGCTTTAGTCTGCCAAACTTCAGCATGTGACTCCAACTCCGGCATGTGACTCCAAACTTCTGCTGTACTGATTGTGGTCACCTGATAAAGTCATTTAGCCGCTGTCATCACATGACTTGAATTAAACTTTCCAGGGTAAATAATAATATATATTCTTTTGCAAAGTCGAACGTTCCTTATAATTGACCGAGGCACCATGGGGAAGAAAAGCAGCTTGTGTTGTTGCTGCCATCGTTCCGTCGATGACGACGATGAACGTTTCACGCCTCACGAGAACACTCCACTCATGTTGTCCTCCGAACTCACCTCAGTCTCCGAACTAGAAAACTCGCTGAAAAATGGCAAGCATCAGCACCACTCCAAAATTCCGGACGTCGTCGTTACAAACAAGAACGAGAGACGCGGCAGCGGCCAGTTGGTCAAAAGCGACACGGAAAGGAAGATCTCTCTCCAAAGCAATAAAAGCAGCAAAAGCTCTCGGTGTTCAGCCTCAGGCAAATCAGAGACGCAAAATGAACAGGATAACAGTCTGTCGTATGTTTTCAAAACTGTGACAAATCTAACTATTGGCACAGCTCTTGGCACAGGTAAGACAACTTGATCATATGGTTTAACTAATTATTAACCCCCCCCCCCCCCCCCACCCACCCCCCCCCCCCCCCCCCCCCCCCCCCACCCACCCCAACCAACCAACTGTTAAAACTATAGCAATTATACCTACTGATATTAACGAAAACAACTCCCTACCTCACCGGTACCTTGTGTGTACCCCATAACTCGATAGAATGTGAGCACTGTGCTTCAACAAGATGGTGCTTTTCCACCCAGCAGCGATGTCCCATGAGGACCGCATACAATTTTGATTGTTGCACATGCACTGTTAGTGTTATTCGTTCATGTAATACATGTGGATATCAGGAAGATTGGATAGTCTGTTCATGGACTCTCTTTGATTTTTTTGACAATTACTTGGCCCAGACGAGAGATAGTTTTTCACAAACCTTGATCCGAGACGGGTTCAGCCTGGAATCTTTGGGTAGCACACCCTGATATTTCTTGCCTCTTTCCCTTCGAGCCGGTCAATGACAGATATTTACGACCTTGCTCGTGACATGTTTATACATGTGTATGTCATCTGGTTGCGATTCGGGAATTTTTGTTCTTGTGTATCCTCTTAAACTGGTTAAAACCCTTCTAGTACTGTACTGTACAAAAACCAGCCCCTTCCTGCGTACCATGGAGCTATATAATAAATAATTACGCGCACGGCTTGCGACCGCAAAAGATGTGTAGAGCTGATCTGCACATGCGCAATCGCATTGTTGGCAAAACAGCGTCAAAATAGCAGCGTATGCGAAGCAAGAGTACTACCGAGTCGGATTTTAGCAATTTGTCTGATTTTAAAAGTAGAATACACCATTGGTAATTGCTTGAATTATCATTAATGGGTAGATTTGGGGGTTTGTATTTCATAGTAAATATCGTTTAACTGACCTGCCCGAAGTTTTACAATCATGGATGCCGAGAAAAGCACAAAAAACAGCATTTGTTTTCAACGGGCGTTGGGCAGTTATTCTTATGTTATCTTTGTTACCTTTTTCGCGATATTTACAGGATATCTAGCGCAATCATTTTGCTGGATGCCTAGAATCATTATTCACTTTCAAATGAGTAAGATATTTTTTAATAATTCTGTAGTAAATATTTTTGATATCTGCAAATGGTGTATACTACCTTTAAAACTGTATCCTAAGTCCCTATTCTATAAAATAAAACCGTAAAAAATTACTTTAGCACATGGGCAATGCATGCATCCATAGACGAAACCATGAGACCATGGGCAGATCGTGCCCAGGTTGTAAAAAATCGTTCAAAATAAAAAAATGTTTGTTTGCAATGTAAAAATCAGTACACCATCAGTACAGTAAAGCCCCAAACATGAACAAACAGAGAAAATCATCCACAACACCATGTCAAGGTTTGATCTCCCGGAAGTATTCGCAACCTTTAATTAATACAAATAATCATATCATACTTCCCCAGTTTTATAACCTATCGTAACTCGGCAACAGATGGTCCAATTTTAAAACAAAAAGATCTTATTTTTTAATTTTTTTTTTAATTTTTTTTTTAATTCTTTTTTTTTTTCAATTTTTGTTCAAAATATTTTTATTATTTATTATTCCCTTTATATCTAATCTATTTATCCTTAAATGTATTTATTATCCAATTAGTTTGGAGAGCCCCTCGACAGAAACTTGTTTCTTTTGGGTAATCCTGCGGGAGCTATTTGGGTATTGTCTTCTGTTATGTTTGTTGTTATGTTTCTTGCTCAGTGTTTGTTATTTGTAATTGTTGTCTAATTCAGTGATTTTGTATATCCCGAAAAATGAAATAAAGATAAAGAAAGATCTGGCGAGATCGGTTTTTGTACAGACTGCAGAAATACAAATGGCGCATACAAAAAAACACATGTGGTAATTCGATTGTTTAGAGTTCACTACTTCAATAAGATTAACTGCAATCGGGTTTTATGCACGGACGTGCGGTGTGGGAGTCTGCACAATGAGACCATCACCATAATTGGCTGATAATTGTCTTGGGAGATTGTGGCGGGTTGTTCGAACTCCTTCCTTTTTATAGCTCCATGCTCATACTCGTAGCTTGTGTGTTATAAGTATAACCCATATTACTATAATCCATCACTCAATAGGTTTTGAAATAGTGTGTCTCAACAAAAATGCAAACAAAATATAACTGAATGCCATACAATTACGTAGAATGTGTAACCAACATAGATAAAAATATCAAGTGAGAACCCCCAGACACCTAAAATAAATCATGATGGCGCGAATCGCGATTTGAAAATTGCAATTCGCCCACTTCGTTTTTCAATTCGAACGGTAGGTATGGTTTGAAAGATACACCTTTCCAATTTAAAATGAGACATCAAAATGGAAGTTTGATATCTCATTTAAAAGAAGGGTGTATCTTTTAAACATGCCTATAATAAATGTACCGGTACATGATCTATGTTGGTTACATGTACACATTCCAATGTGTTGCATTTTGTTACATTTTGTTTGCATCTTTTTTTAGACGCACTGTATTGTGACCTGCTCCAACGAAACCCGGACAAAGTTGACAATGTTTTTTTCTTTTTTCAATTTTTCAGCTTTAAAATGGCCCCTCCCCCTTCTTGGGTGCGCCCCTCTTGGGTGACTCCCCAACTGTCCATTTGTTGCTGTGTACAGGGTACTAAATGCACGGAACCGATAAGTTAATTGGGTTGATTTTTGCAAGGAGAGAGGGAGATTAAAGGAAACATGTAATAAGTTGTGTTTTTTTGCTTAAATAAATATAAGTATAATGTTGACAACAACATTATGTTTGTGGTTGTGTTTATTTTCTGTAAAATGGGGGGAAATAATTTTAAAAATTGTTGGTCAAACTCCTCGAAGGGAAGCCTCATTATTAACCCTAACGCTCCTCAATCCTCCAAAATCCTCATTGCAGTTTTTGAGGATTTTTGAGGATTGAGGCTGTATGGGGTTTTAAAAAAATGAGGATTTTTGAGGATTGAGGCACAATGTTGTTTCAACTAAATTCAAGTGTGGAGGATTTTGGAAGATTGAGGCTGAATGGGGTTTTCAAAAAATGAGGATTTTGGAGGAATGAGGTAAGGCCGTGCCGGGTACCCGGGTACCCGTAACCCGACCGCTGATTGCGGGTACCCGGCTCAAATTTATCAATTTTATTACCCGAAACTGCCTTTGTAAATGTTGACACATTATTTCAGAAAGGCAAGCGTCTGTTCTGTTCATTGCGTGCCGATAAATTGTTAGAAAACATCTGAGTAAACCGTCTTATAAGTTCATTTACCGACAATTTCCCGATGTCTAAAAAGCGGCCTAACGGATGATTGTGCTTTCTTTGTTGTCATTGTGATAAAGAGATGCCTTTGAAGTCTATTTACCGACAATTCGGACAGCTGCTATAACTTGCGGTTGACATTGCGTCAGTGTTTTGTTACAGTTGTCCTTTGAGTAAGTTTTTCCGAGGTTTACTTTTGTATTTTTTCCCCTGTACTTATTTGTTCAAGCTTTAATTCGCTAATCTTTAAGATAATGTTTTATGGGGTACGAAACTTTTTGCCATTTGTTACTGTGATTGTATAATAATCTTCTTAGTGTATCAATGGAAAATGTGCTGAATTAATTTGACTAGAATTTGTCTACCGGAACCCTGAGTTGCAAAGTAGGCCCGTGCATTTTTTTAGTTGCCGAATGCAGGGAAAGTAAGCACGTCATGCCAGCGCGGCAGTCGCGCTGCAGCTTGCTAGTGGAGTGAGCGGGGACGTACTGTACATGAACGCATTACTCGGACACTCTCGATAGAAGTGACATTTAATTGATTGTACACGAACCATCGGAACCGATGGTTCGTGTACAAACCAGAATGGGCCAATAACGACACAGCGCCCATAGTTTGTGCGCTGACAGATAGAGCCAAAAAGAGAGCACACAATCACCCACGATCCCTGACCATTGCAGCGCTTAACCTCGAGAATTACGCAACTTTATCTAAACAGCAGATGGCGTATACGACTGCAGAGTTTGCGAGCGCTGTGAGCGCGCTGTTTAGTAATTCACCAACATGCACTGACCTTCTATCTAGCTTCTACATGTATTTAGGCTGTGGGTTGGCGTGCATGTCCTTGTAACTTGACTCTCTGAATACCAACAGCGTTAACTTGCACTGTAAAGCGCAGTACCTATGGGTTATAGTTTATGTACAAAATATGAATTGAACGGCAAACTATTGAACAAATGATGTTCTAAACGTTATGCTGTCCTTTCCTTTCTGGCAAGAGAATGTCGGTGCTTACCACATCAATAATACAACTTTTATTATGAAATTATATATGAATATATGATGCCAGAGAGACATGAAGACGAAATGAGTGACGAAGATAATGAGGTTGACCATGACATATACTAGGTCATAATGTGCAAAATGAAGATGAGGTAGAAATAAACGAAGCTAAAGCTAGTCACTGAGCAAAATGGGCAAAATTACGCCGGGAGGCGTACGTACTCTATCGTCCGGCGTGACATTAAGACTGAGAGCTAGAGAGCGATAATTAGCCAGCTCTCGAGAACATGGGCGGACAAAAGCTCATATTACTCTTAGAAAACGGGTCTAAAATCGCTAATATTGCAACAACAGTGCACAGCGGAGATAAAGGAAGATTTTTGTTTGGCTTTGGCAATGGGCATCACATAAAATACACACAGAATAGGGGCCGTAAACCCACGATGGAACGGCAAACTTTGCACTGATGATGTCATAAATATTTTTAAAAAACATTTCAGTAAAATCGACTGGAAGTCAAATTAGCTTATACAAAGAACTGTTAAATGTTCACGTTTCTGTATGTCAGCTGAAAAAAATTCTGCAGATGACAGACACTGATGAAGTTTTCTCCGAGTGCCAAAAGTGAAGTCATCACATTCTGCAAATTTGCGCTCGCACCCCTCTTTTGCTTTCTCGCACCCCTTTTTATCCGAGTGCCAACAGTGAAGTCAAAACATACTGCCAATTTGCGCCCGCACCCCTTTTTTGCTTTCTCGCACCCCTTTTTCTCCGAGTGCCAACCGTTAGGTCAAAACTATTTTCGCCCGCACCCCTCTTTTGTTTTCTCGCACCCCCTTTTTCTCCGAGTGCCAACAGTGAAGTCAAAACTATTTGAGCCCGCACCCCTCTTTTGCTTTCTCGCACCCCCTTTTTATCCGAGTGCCAACAGTGAAGTCAAAACATACTGCACATTTGCGCTCGCACCCCTTTTTCTTTGACTTCACTGTTGGCACTCGGATAAAAAGGAGGTGCGAGAAAGCAAAAGAGGGTTGCGGGCGCAAATAGTTTTGACTTCACTGTTGGCACCGGAGAAAAAGGGGGTGCGAGAAAACAAAAGAGGGGTGCGATCGCAAATGTGCAGTAAGTTTTGACTTCACTGTTGGCACTCGGATAAAAATGGTTGCGAGAAAACAAAAGAGGGGTGCGGGCGCAAATAGTTTTGACCTAACGGTTGGCACTCGGAGAAAAAGGGGTGCGAGAAAGCAAAGAAGGGGTGCGGGCGCAAATTTGCAGTATGTTTTGACTTCACTGTTGGCACTCGGTGAGAAAAGGGGTGCGAGAAAACAAAAGAGGGGTGCGAGTGCAAATGGGCAGTATATTTTGACTTTACTGTTGGCACTCGGATAAAAAAGGGGTGCGATAAAGCAAAAGAGGGGTGCGGGCGCAAATGTGCAGTATGTTTTGACTTCACTGTTGGCAAGAGCAAAAGGGGGTGCGAGAAAGCAAAAGAGCGGTGCGAGCGCAAACGTGCAGTATGTTTTGACTTCACTATTGGCACTCGGGTAAAAAAGGGTGCGAGAAAACAAAAGAGGGGTGCGGGTGCAGATGTGCAGTATACGTTATGACTTCACTGTTGGCAAGAGTAAAAAGGGGTGCGAGAAAGCAACAGAGGGTTGCGAGCGCAAATTTGCAGTATGTTTTGACTTCACTGTTGGCACTCGGAGAAAAAGGGGTGCGAGAAAAGAAAAGAGGGGTGCGAGCGCAAATGTGCAGTATGTTTTGACTTCACTCTTGGCACTCGGATAACAATGGTTGCGAGAAAGCAAAAGAGGGGTGCGGGCGCAAATAGTTACGACTTCAATGTTGGCACTCGGAGAAAAAGGGGTGCGAGAAAACAAAAGAGGGGTGCGAGCGCAAATGTGCAGTATGTTTTGACTTCACTCTTGGCACTCGGATAACAATGGTTGCGAGAAAGCAAAAGAGGGGTGCGGGCGCAAATAGTTATGACTTCAATGTTGGCACTCGAAGAAAAAGGGGTGCGAGAAAACAAAAGAGGGGTGCGGGCGCAAATAGTTTTGACTTCACTGTTGGCACTCGGATAAAAAGGGGGTGCGAGAAAGCAAAAGAGGGGTGCGGGCGCAAATAGTTTTGACTTCACGGTTGGCACTCGGATAAAAAGGGGGTGCGAGAAAGCAAAAGAGGGGTGCGGGCGCAAATAGTTTTGACTTCACTGTTGGCACTCGGAGAAAAAAGGGGTGCGAGAAAACAAAAGAGGGGTGCGGGCGCAAATTGGCAGTATGTTTTGACTTCACTGTTGGCACTCGGTGAAAAAGGGGTGCGAGAAAACAAAAGAGGGGTGCGAGCGCAAATGTGCAGTATGTTTTGACTTCACTGTTGGCACTCGAATAAAAAGGGGGTGCGAGAAAGCAAAAGAGGGGTGCGGGCGCAAATAGTTTTGACTTCACTGTTGGCACTCGGAGAAAAAAGGGGTGCGAGAAAACAAAAGAGGGGTGCGGGCGCAAATGTGCAGTATGTTATGACTTCACTGTTGGCAAGAGCAAAAAGGGGTGCGAGAATGCAAAAGAGGGGTGCGGGCGCAAATGTGCAGTATGTTATGATGACTTCACTCTTGGCACTCGGAGAAAAAGGGGTGCGATAATAAAGCAAAAGAGGGGTGCGGGTGCAAATGTGCAGTTATGACTTCACTGTTGGCAAGAGCAAAAATGGGTGCGAGAATGCAAAAGAGGGGTGCGAGCGCAAATGTGCAGTATGTTTTGTTTTCACTGTTGGCACTCGGAGAAAAAGGGGTGCGAGAAAAGAAAAGAGGGGTGCGAGCGCAAATGTGCAGTATGTTTTGACTTCACTCTTGGCACTCGGATAACAATGGTTGCGAGAAAGCAAAAGAGGGGTGCGGGCGCAAATAGTTACGACTTCAATGTTGGCACTCGGAGAAAAAGGGGTGCGAGAAAACAAAAGAGGGGTGCGAGCGCAAATGTGCAGTATGTTTTGACTTCACTCTTGGCACTCGGATAACAATGGTTGCGAGAAAGCAAAGGAGGGGTGCGGGCGCAAATAGTTATGACTTCAATGTTGGCACTCGAAGAAAAAGGGGTGCGAGAAAACAAAAGAGGGGTGCGAGCGCAAATGTGCAGTATGTTTTGACTTCACTGTTGGCACTCGGATAAAAAGGGGGTGCGAGAAAGCAAAAGAGGGGTGCGGGCGCAAATAGTTTTGACTTCACTGTTGGCACTCGGAGAAAAAAGAGGTGCGAGAAAACAAAAGAGGGGTGCGGGCGCAAATGTGCAGTATGTTATGACTTCACTGTTGGCAAGAGCAAAAAGGGGTGCGAGAATGCAAAAGAGGGGTGCGGGCGCAAATGTGCAGTATGTTATGATGACTTCACTCTTGGCACTCGGAGAAAAAGGGGTGCGATAATAAAGCAAAAGAGGGGTGCGGGTGCAAATGTGCAGTTATGACTTCACTGTTGGCAAGAGCAAAAAGGGGTGCGAGAAAGCAAAAGAGGTGTGTGGGCGCAAATTTGCATTATATTTTGACTTCACTCTTGGCACTCGGAGAAAAAGGGGTGCGATAAAGCAAAAGAGGGGTGCGAACGCAAATTTGCAGTATATTTTGACTTCACTGTTGGCACTCGGAGAAAAAGGGGTGCGATAAAGCAAAAGAGGGGTGCGAGCGCAAATTTGCAGAATGTTATGACTTCACTTTTGGCACTCGGAGAAAACTTCATCAGTGTCTGTCATCTGCAGAATTTTTTTAGCTGACATACAGAAACGTGAACATTTAACAGTTCTTTGTATAAGCTAATTTGACTTCCAGTCGATTTTACTGAAATGTTTTTTAAAAATATTTATGACATCATCAGTGCAAAGTTTGCCGTTCCATCGTGGGTTTACGGCCCCTAGTCTGTGTGTATTTTATGTGATGCCCATTGCCAAAGCCAAACAAAAATCTTCCTTTATCTCCGCTGTGCACTGTTGTTGCAATATTAGCAATTTTAGACCCGTTTTCTAAGAGTAATATGAGCTTTTGTCCGCCCATGTTCTCGAGAGCTGGCTAATTATCGCTCTCTAGCTCTCAGTCTTAATGTCACGCCGGACGATAGAGTACGTACGCCTCCCGGCGTAATTTTGCCCATTTTGCTCAAAGTGACTATAGCTTTAGCTTCGTTTATTTCTACCTCATCATTGTCTTCATTTTGCACATTATGACCTAGTATATGCCTCATTATCTTCGTCACTCATTTCGTCTTCATGTCTCTCTGGCATCATATATTCATATATAAATTCATAATAAAAGTTGTATTATTGATGTGGTAAGCACCGACATTCTCTTGCCAGAAAGGAAAGGACAGCATAACGTTTAGAACATCATTTGTTTAGTTTGCCGTTCAATTCATATTTTGTACATAAACTATAACCCATAGGTACTGCGCTTTACAGTGCAAGTTAACGCTGTTGGTATTCAGAGAGTCAAGTTACAAGGACATGCACGCCAACCCACAGCCTAAATACATGTAGAAGCTAGATAGAAGGTCAGTGCATGTTGGTGAATTACTAAACAGCGCGCTCACAGCGCTCGCAAACTCTGCAGTCGTATACGCCATCTGCTGTTTAGATAAAGTTGCGTAATTCTCGAGGTTAAGCGCTGCAATGGTCAGGGATCGTGGGTGATTGTGTGCTCTCTTATTGGCTCTATCTGTCAGCGCACAAACTATGGGCGCTGTGTCGTTATTGGCCCATTCTGGTTTGTACACGAACCATCGGTACCGATGGTTCGTGTACAATCAATTAAATGTCACTTCTATCGAGAGTGTCCGAGTAATGGTATCTACGCGGTGTATACTTCCGGGTTTTTGTTATGATTCTAATAATAGTCACGGGGTCCCGGGTACCCGACCGTGGCGGGAATAGGGTACCCGGGTCCCGTACTACCCGTAAACGCACACCCTTAGAATGAGGCTGAATGGGGTTTTCAAAAAATCATAATGAGGATTTGGGAGGATTGACTTTTTTCAATCCCCAGAATCCTCATTGCTGTTTTGGAGGATTAAAAACAATGGGGATTTTTGAGATTTGAGACACATGATGTTGTTTCAAGTGTGGAAGATTTTTGAGGATTGAGGCTAGATGGGGTTTAAAAAAAATGAGGATGATTGAGGATGGATGCTAGCAAAAAGGGCCTAGGGGGTTAGAAACCTCGCGAGGGGTATGACGAAAATCGAGGCAGAGACTCGCCGCGCTGCTACCCGGCCTATCGTATACTGACTGCGCGCATTGCAACAAGTGTCTGTCTTTACATGGTTTACGTGTATACTCTATGAAAGTTGAGTTGAATTTTTTAGTACAGTACACTGTACCCCAAATGAATGCTTAGGACAATAGGATTAAACTTGCCTGATGGGTTAGTAAAGAAATGTGTATCGCAAGCATGCATACACCTTTTTGTGAATCCAAGGATTATCACGGATAACTAGATTACTTCAAAAAATAATGACTAAGAAAAATAATTACTTGGAAGTAATTGTTTTCGAAAAATACTGGTATATTAAAGGTAACTTGCTTTCTGTGTATATTTGAAGCAACCCTATTTCTCAACTTAACCTCGATGCATACTTGGCAAAGGGGAAAACCTGAGCCCAAATGTAGTTGTAATGTTGGTTAATTCTCTTTTGCCACAAACCTTTCCTCTGGGCTATCTGTAGGGCTGTTCATTTTTTAATAAATAAGTAAATATGTAATTGCTTGAATTATCATGAATGGGTGGATTTTTGGGTTGTATTTGATAGTAAATATCGTTTAACTGACCTGTACGAAGTTTTACAATCGTGGATGTTGAGAAAAGCACAAAAAACGGCGTTCGTTTTTAACTAGCGCCAGGCAGGTGTTCTTATGTTGTTATTGTTTTTGTTGGCGATCGCCGTCCGGCATATCAAATTAAAATTTTTCTAACAATTACAGGATATCTAGCGCAATCATTTTGCTGGATGCCTACAATCATTGTTTACTTTCAAATAAGTAAGATATTTCTTAATAATTTGGTAGTAAAATGTTTTGATATCTGCAAATGGTGTATCCTACATGTACCTTTAAAAACTTGACCGAAGATTTCAAAATTTACCGATCAAGTTACTCACTGCAGTTTACTTCTTTAATGGTCAAAAGATATGGAATTCTTTCTCATTTGGAATTTGTGTCAGGTTCATGTACCGGAACATCTGAATTGAAATTTTTTTTTTATAATTTTTTTTAGGTATAAATGAAACCAATAATAAGGTTAGTTCTTATATAGCGCTTTAGACTCCCACAGTGGGTGTATCAAAGCGCTTTACATTATTACCCCGGTCATTGGGCCCATATGAAACATTCCAAATACATGTACCATCTCAGCTCCCTGGGAGGATCAGCTCGATGCTGTCATTTCGGCGCAAAGTAGCTAAATTCAACCACAATAACCATCTCTGCCCTCGCAGGTACACATTTAGTGACAAAGTCCCTTGCCCAAGGGCACATGTACCATAGTTCCAGGCTGAACTCGAACCCCCAACCTGTAGCTTTACCTACAGATCACAAATTTAATGCTCCAGACCACGAGGCCACGGCACTCCAAGGATTCTCCTAGGCACTCCACTGTAGATAGCTCGCCAAGCCTGAAGAAACCTGTTGGAAAAACTGCACCAAATTTGTCTGTTTCAAGTAGATATTTCACTTTTGCTTTTCCGCCCCTACTTAGTAAAAAGTAGCCCCACCCCAAAAAGAGGCAAAATTATAGAGTTTTTTTCTCTAATGGTGCAGCATTTTGTCAGCTCTCCAAATGTGAAAAGAAAACTAAAATTATCGAAATTGGTTTTTGGACAAGAAGCCCCCACTTTTTATTGCTATGGCTCCACCCTTAAAAGGGTTGAAAAAAATAGCATCAAGTGGTTTTAAATTTGCTAATGTATCTACCAAATATCGGAACCAGTCTATGGCCGATATATAGGTTAAAAGGCCAACTTCATAAAAGCAAACATCGATGGAGATAGAACAGTTTTGAGTAAAAAGAAAAGGTCTCGAGACCTCAATCCCTGATTTTAACGTTCCAATGTTCATGGGGTACATGTACAGACTCTGAAAGTTTCAAAGAGTGTACCCCAAAATACATATGGGCCCCTGTAATAAGCACACTGATTTTTATTCATCATTGTTCATCAGCTTTTTAAATTTTATTGCTGGGTTAGTGTGTTTGTTTGCCTGCCTAAAGTATAAACTAGTACACTCTAAAGTATTTGTGTGAAATGCTGTTATATTCGCAGATGTTGCAGTAGTTGCCTGTACAAATACCCTGACACCAAATTATGAATATTCATGGTTTGTATTTGTTGCCTTGCAAATTTCGTTGGCTGTCAATAAGTGCTGGTACTAAGAACCGTGCTTAACAATACTGTACATGCAGGTAATTTATGCCACATGTCATAAAATACATGGTACCCTTAGTTGTGCAACAGAACGTAAACACTTTTGTAGGTAATGTTTGTTGGGAATGGGTCGTCAGCCAATGTGCCAAATGAAAATAACACACCTCTGGTTAAAAGTGTGAGATTTAACAGTTATGGTACGAGACTGATTGACGAGACTGATTGTGTGGATATCCATATGTTGCTGAGACTCTGAATTTGATGACTGCGCAATAGCCTGGAGTACATGCATGATAAAACCAGGTGTCTTGTTTCGTGATTACTTTTGGTGTCCTGAGCTATCGGCATTTCGTGTCAGATGTTGTACATGTAAACATGTACACACAAAGATTAAAATTTAAAACAGATGACAGATAAACACGTCACAAGCAAGGCTGAAAATATCTGTCGGCAACCGGCTCGCAGCGAGCGAGGCCGGAAATATTAGGGTGTGCTACCCACAGATGCTGGCCTGAACCCGCCTCGGATTAACCAGTTCACGCCGGGATTATTTTAACATCACCGAGCCCACGGGCGGGATTATTTTTAACGAAACTCGATCCGAAGCGGTTTCAGGCTGATAGTGCCGGGAAGCACACCCACGCATTTCCGGCCTTGCGCGCTGCTGACATACATTTCCGAACTTGAACTTGGCGTGTTTATGCGTCATCCGTTTTGAATTTGGGGAATTTTTTGCGTTTATATACGTCATCCGGCGCGAACTGGTTAAGGTTAGTGAGAAACTATTGTGCGCCTGGGCCCAGTTAATGTCAAAATAATCCTGGCACGAACTGGTTAATTGGGTTGTTTTTTTTAAGAAAGACAATGAGATCACTTTGTTGACTTTGGGTTGTCTGTGTGTGATGACGGAATCGAGGCCTTGCAAGATCATGACACTGGCCGATTTATTGCGACGTTATGTGACTTGGTGTAGCTGCTCCGATCTGGTGCTCAGCGAGACGAGTTCCGAGCCGTCCATCGGCGACCCGACACCTCTTCTCAAGGACTGGTGTGATATTCCATCAGCGGGAGAGCTTTTGCAAAACGAGTTCTCTCCTTGTAGGCCAGATATTGTTCTAACCCGAGCCGACTCGAGCTCCGAGTACCTCTACAAGCAGTCTTCTTCTTCCCCGAAACCTCCCGAGCATCTCTCCACACATCCTAGATCGGCTCCTGCTCGTGGCGCAGTGAGACAACGTAGAACTAGGGACCCTAACAGCGAGTATGGCACGACGGGCAAACTAACCCGCCAAAGAGTACCACACCAATATTCTGACGAACCTATTGAAGATGATTATTATTCTAGTAGAGAAAGTCGTAGCTTTCACGGTAAGTCTTTAACAATTCTGAATAGATATTACTTTTGATACATAATACATTCATTCTCGCGAAAAGGGGGTGGGGTTCTGAATAGCGGAACTATTGTTCAGCATGCACGCGTATTGTCCCCAGCTACGCTTAGCTGAGCAGAGCAGAGCAGAGTTTTTAACCAGTTACGCACTTAAGGGGGTTAACACTGAACAAGTGCAGTAACAATAGAAGTGCCAAGTAACAATGGATTGCCATTGTTAATGCATCGTTTTTCTTTTGTTAGAAGTTCATAGAAGCTAGCGACTTCATCCGTATGATGTTATCATCCCCAAATGCCTGAAAATGTGTTTTTTTGTGTTTTCTCAAAAACCAATGGTGTAGTTAGCCATTCTTTGATAGGCCTCTGACTTTTAATCCAGGCATGTGTTGGTTCAGGGAGTCTGCTTAAGTGGTCTGGGTTCCTGAATCATGATCAGATGGTAAGTCGGTAAGGGGTTCAAATCTAGCCACTGGCTGATTTTTGTGTCATTGGGCAAGCCACTTTATCCCCACTTACCTCTCTCCACCCAGCAGTGTAAATATGGGCACTAGTATTAGCTGGGGAGTAACCTGCGAAGAACCCGGGCATCCCCATCCAGAGGTTGTAGAAATATTCCGTCGTTTCATGCTACTGAAAGTGGTGCTAAACACCCACCTGATGATGTGCCATAAGTTGTGAGTGATGTGCAAATCTGACCTGAAACCAATACTGACCTTGTACCCAAAGCCAACTTTAAGTTAGGTCATGGGGTTTTTTTTGTCATCATTTGGTTCGGGTCGGTTTTGGTTTTGCGACTGTGATTTTCAGCGTTTTCGTGAAATCGGCCCGCGCATGCGCAGAAACTGAATGAGCACCATGAACATACGTTCGGTTATTATTGTCGTGCAAGAACACCCAACCGCGCATATGGAGACTTGTGGGGAAGACCTTTCCTCTTTTGTTTTCCTTTGTCCCATTGTAATATTTAACGCTATAGGGATTGGTTACACCTGGGTTTTTACATGTACATGTACATACATGTACATATATGGTTTGTGGTCTGCAACGTTAGAAGTGTTTGTCAATTACTGACGGTCAACAGTTTACATTATAATTGCACAAGGTGGTCAAGTTTCAGTTAAAATACAGGGATGTACCTGTCATATTTATATTACTACTTGATGGGAAATGTTTTAGCAGATAATTGTTTACAACCAGTCTCTTTATTTTGACATGAATAAGATTAAAACTGCTGCAAACTGCTTACTGGCTGGAATGACCTGAAATATACAAATCAAATAAGTTAAGAGGGCCTAATATTTCGATCTTAACAAGATCTTCTTCAGAGACATAATGACTGTGTACACGAAACAAACATATATAGGGCAACATATATTGTGTACAGCATGATGCATCATAGCTGACAGGAGAAACACAAAAGAAAAAGCCTGTACAGAGTTCTGTGGAACAACAAAAGGAGGATTAGGCTGAAGGGTTAAAGGGGAAGGTCAGTGTGGGTAGGATCAAAGAAAGAAATAACAAAGAAGTGTTAATAGCATAAATGTGGAGGGGGGGGGGGGGGGGGGACAATAGACAAGGGGAAACCAGAGGAGAGAGAACAAATAAGAACAAACTGCTGGCAAGGATTAAATCTTAAACAGATGACAAATGGGAGAAAACAATAGAAGTTAATCATTTCCTAGTTGGATGTTGAGCCCATGTTGTTGAATAGTCCGAAGACATTCATCCAAACTTTCTCCTGGCTGAGACGGACTGAGTCTTTCCGATGGCCAAGTGATTCTATGCCCTGTAGAATCATATCAGAAATGCAATGGATAGGCTGATTAAAGTGGTGGCCGACGGGGGTGTCTAGTTTCTTGGTGTTGACAGTCGATCGATGACCGTAAAAACGTTTTTTTTAGGGCACTGATTTTTGGTCTCTCTGACATACTGAACTCCACATAACCTGCAAGAGATGAGATATACGACATTAGATGTACTACAAGTGATGTTACCAATAATTTTATGGGTGGTACCAGAAGATTGGCCAGAGAGGAGTCAGACTCCTGGATGTGGATCTGGCAGACCGCACATCTAGAACTGCACTTGAAAGTTCCGTGTTGGATGGGAGGAGATGTATCTAAGCTGGGAACTTTGGCTCGAACAATGAGGTCTCGTAGATTACGAGGGCGTCTATATTGCCAATACAGGGCTGTCAGGGACGGCACGGACAAGGCGATCTGATGTGTGGAGAATGTGATGGTTGTCGTTAGTGATTTTGCGAAGGGAAGGGAGACTGGGGTGAAAGGTACATGTATTCACCAGGGGATCATGGGTTTGGCATTAGCCTGGGGGGCTAATTACCTTAAGAGCCAAATTTCTGGGTACAGCTTTGGCTCTGGCAATGGCACGTTGAACTTGGCGGGAGCTGTGACCCCTGGCAACCAAGTTATTCTTCAGTATCTGTGAATGGCGGGAAAAATCATAGTCGTTAGAACAAATCCTTTTGAGTCTAAGGGCCTGACTAATTGCTATACCAGTCTTACAATGCCTTGGGTGACAGCTGGAGGAGTGGAGATACTGGTGTGTGTCTGTGGGTTTAGAATACAGATCAGTGGTTATTAAGTTATCCTCCTTGCGGATGGTGACATCCAGGAAGTGGGCCTGATGATGCGAATACTCTGATGTGAACTTGATGGTCCTGTGAAAGGAATTCATGTGATTAGTGAAAGTTAGCAGACTGTCCTCATCACTGGTCCAGATAAAAAATACATCATCAATGTATCTCCACCAAATCCAGGGACGGCACGGTGCTGAGGCAAGCATATGTTCCTCGAGGTCACCCATGAAGAGGCATGCAAAGGAGGGTGCCATGCGAGTACCCATTGCAGTGCCATGTACCTGTAGATAGTGCTTATCTAGGAAGGAACAATTTTTCTTCATTAGTTCAAGTTTTGACGCAAGACCCCTTAAAATGTGGTTAGTACATGTATGTTACAGTTAGTAACTTTACAGTTTGTCCGCCAATATTTGGTTCCAGATTAAACATAAGAATCTAATAATCAAACAAAAAAGCTCATTTGGCACATAATATGAACCTTTTGTTATGCCATAAAAACCAATAACTCACAGTAAAACTTTAGTTTTGCATGTTAGCACCAAAAATCCATGATTTTAGCCAAAATAACCCATGTTCTTTTACTCCAAATCATGCTAAACTACATTCAATCTCACTGTCCCACCACTCAAATGAAAGATCTTGTTGTCCTCTTTAATTTGATTCCACCCTTGTTGTTCTGATGCTTGTAGTTCTAAAGATACACAATTTTTTGAATTTGTCCACTTCATCGTGGAATTGTCCATATTCAGCTTTAGTTCAGGTTTTGTTTGTGTTTGGTTAATAGTTCGTGTCATTTTTTTTCTCCTGAATTTTTGTCAGGTGTGGTTATTTTCTGACTTCAGATCAGTTTCCGTTGGGATTTGGTTAGATATGTACATAACGTTTAAAGTTGGTTTGTCCTGATCAACCCAACTCAATGCACGTCATTACTTGCGACAGACGTATACTTTTTAACTTTGCATGCATGCTTGGATGGTGCTCTGTTTGGTTGTAATTTAACATTCACTCTACCAAAGCAAGCAAATGTATGTAAACAGTTTTTTTTAGTAGATGTTCTGTGAACTAATGCAGGCCCGTACGCAGGATTTTTTATGGGGGGGGAGGGGGGTGCGAATTTGTACTTGATGGGACCAACAATGGGACCAAACATTTTCGTGAGCCAGTACCATTATTTCTACATCAAAACACCATTATTTACCCCGGAAAATGTGGACCTTTCGTTAATTTGGGGGGGTGCATACGCACCTGTCGCTCCCCCCCTGCGGACGGGCCTGTAATGATATTGACATGGAACAGAAATTAATTATACATGGTTATTGTAGCTGTACAATTTTTACTTGTGATCATTCATTTAATAAGACACATAACATGTACCAACATAATTGTCCTGGTACTTTTCCTAATCACAAACAGGCAGGCTATTGTACATAATGGCAGCATGTTTGTACATATGTACCAGTGCACATATTCTTTTAGTACACTGTACATGACATTAGGGGGACATTTCATGTATGGTTCATGTGCTTAACAAGTTTGCGCCGGAGGACGTATACACGCAAAGCTTTTCCCCAGATTCAAAATTGATGGCGCATAAACACGTCATGAGCAAGGCCGGAAATGTCTGTCAGCAGCAAGCAAGGCCGGAAAAATGCGTAGGTGTGCTTCCCGGTACCATGCATCGGCCTGAACCCACTTGAATCGAGATTTGTTTAAAATAATCCCGCGCCTCTAAAAAAAAATTCCGCCAAAAATGTTTAAAACCATTCTAATTTGTCTTTTTCATTTTTTTCATGATACCCTAACCCAATTCTAGCTCTAGAACTGTTTACTGGAGACACAAAATGTTATGGCGAAATGAAAAAGTTTCCACAACTCGGTCGAATTTGTTCAACCAAAAGAAGGTGTTCCCGAGTGGATAATTTTGTGAAAAGAATTCTGTGAAAAGCAGGAAAATGTTTTTCCGCTTTGTAAAAAGGTGTGACAATGTTTTTCTAATTGTGAAAAGACGTGACAATGTTTTTCTACTTATGTGAAAAGGCGTGACCATGTTTTCGCGCTTATGTGAAAAGGCGTGACAATTTTTGTTCACGTGAAAAGGTGTGGCAATGTTTTCCCACTTGTTTTCCCACTTTGTAAAAAGGTGTGAAAATGTACCCACTTTTTTGTACCCACATCTGAAAAAGTAGAAAACTGTCAAAAAAAATTGTTGGTTTTTCTGCACTTCCTAAAGCAAAAAAAGATACATGTATGGCCACTTTCTGGCCGCATGAATAAATTCTGCTTTTTTGGCATAGCAGAAAATCAGATATAAATGGAAATATGTTAAAAATGTTCAACCTGATTTTCTGCTTCTTGCGCAAAATAAAAGTAGATGTCCACTTTTCATCCACACTTTTCATCCACCAGCAATGGAGGAAAAAAAAAGTAAAAACCTGCTTTTCATGTTGAAGAAAAGTAGATAACACATAAAGGCAGAAAAATTTGAAAATGGAATCTGTGAAAACGTTAAAATCTGCTGTTGTGCTGTTTTGATAGCAGAAAAGCAGTTGTCTACTTTTGCCCTCCATAGGTCAGGCGTGTATACATGTATTGTAATGCTTGGTAGGTGTCCAGAAAATGGGCCAAATCTGTCTTTGTTATCTTAACCCTAACCCCCTAGGCCTTACTTTGGGCTAAAGAACTGCGTACTACAGAATACTACATAGTATTTTGTAGCATTGGGTCTCTCCTTGACTGATGATTGGGTGTGTACTGACAGAGTACAGATACTGCCAACTACAAAATACTAATAGTGGCAATACAGGTCAGTGATACTTACCTGGCAAAAAATGCAGTAGTCCAGCCTTGACCCATTGTGTCCCAAGTGACAATTTTTGCTGTAGAGTTTAGAACACCTTACACAGCATACATGGGCCATGCACACTCAGCAAGCAGAGGGACCCAATGCTAAAAAGTACTACGAGTGCAACAAGGGGTGAAGTACCAAATACTAAAAATTACTACAGGCATTGCACACAATTAAGTCAGTGAGAGTACTGCATACTACTTTTTACTACTAGTAGGAGTTTTCCGACTACCTAGAAACTGTTTTACTGTCTACCGCGCCACTGATAATTACTGGTGATTTTAACATTCATGTCGATGATGTTGACAACTATGATGCGACATGTTTTTCTAAGTTATTAGAATCATTGAATCTTGAACAGTTTGTTGATCAACCTACTCATGTTTTGGGTCATACATTAGACTTAATTATTACTCGTAAGTCAGATTCAATAATTGAAAGTAAACCGGTTACCGATTACTTATTTTCGGACCATTATTCAGTTTTTTGTAAACTAAATTTAAACAGACCTGATCTATCTGTGAAAGAGGTATCTTACAGAAAGATCAATTCTGTTGATATGGAAGTGTTCAAAAGGGACATTTTTTCATCTGATTTGTGTAATGCAGATTTAGAACTGCGCAATTCTGACGATCTTGATCATTTTGCCACTTCATATAATAGCATTCTTAGTTCTGTTGTTCATCATCATGCACCGGTTGTGAAAAAAACTATCACTGCTCGGTCTTGCGTTCCATGGTTCAATGATGATATCAGAACGGCCAAAAAGTTGCGTAGGAAATGCGAACGTAGATGGAGAACAACTGGGCGTCAGCACGATTTAGACTTGTTTAAGTTGAATAAAAATAATGTCATCTTTTTGATGAATAGGGCACGTCGGGTTTATTATTCTAACCTGATTAGCGAAAATAGTCATGATCAGCAGAAATTGTTTAAGCTGAGCAGGTCTCTGCTAAATCTTGACAAGTCTTTCTTGCTGCCTTTACACACGGACGACATAACTCTCGCAAATGAGATGGGCAAATTCTTTGTTAATAAAATATCAAATATTAGGTTAAGATTGCGTAATGAGATCCGCTCACCTCAGATAACTGTTCCCATACTTTCATTAGTTGATGATGCCGATAGATTATCTGATTTTAGGCAACTTTCTGAAGACGATGTTTGTAAGCTAATTTTAGGCTCAAGTAAGAAATGCTGCATCCTCGACCCTATTTCTATGAAGTTACTTACTGGGTCCTTGGACGTACTTTTGCCTGTGATAACTAGTTTAGTAAATTCATCCTTGCACATTGGTCACTTTCCAGCATGCTGGAAATCAGCAGTGGTTTTACCTTTGTTAAAAAAACCTGGTCTTGACTTACATTTTAAAAATTTTAGGCCTGTCAGTAATCTGCAATTTATCTCTAAACTGGTGGAGAAAGCTGTGTCACTTCAACTACAGTCACATTTATCCTTGAACGGTTTATATCCTATTGCACAATCGGCTTATCGTAAGTGTCACAGTACTGAAACTGCTCTATTAAAGGTTAAAAATGATCTGTTTATAATGGCTATGAATAAACAACATGTTACATTATTAGTTTTACTTGATTTAAGTTCAGCTTTTGATACTTTGAATCATCAAACTTTATTGAACACACTCCATTCTAAGTTTGGGATTGACGGGACTGCTCTTCTTTGGTTTAAATCTTATTTGTCTAATAGATCTCAACAGGTCTCCATTCGTGGTAAATTGTCTCAGAAATTTGACCTCGACGGTGGTGTACCACAGGGTTCATGTTTAGGTCCCTTGTTGTTCATTTTATATACTAGTAGTTTGTTCGAAGTAGTTGAAACTCAACTCCCAAATGTTCATTGCTATGCTGATGACACGCAACTTTATCTTTCGTTTTGCCCAAATGTTGCATCAAACCAGGCGTCGGCACTTTCTGCAATGGAGGGCTGTATACATGTCGTACGCAAATGGATGCTTGGCAATGGGCTGATGCTAAATGACGGTAAAACTGAATTCATTATCTTAGGTACTCATCAACAACTAGCTAAGGTTAGTATTGATGGTATCAATATCGGAGCATCCAGGGTTTCCACTACCCCCATTGTAAGGAATCTCGGTGCCTGGTTTGATGCTAACATGACAATGGCTACTCATATAACCAAAACTTGTGCTACTGCTTTTTATTACTTACATAATATTAGACGTATCAGGAAGTACCTATCCAGGCAATGCACCGAAACTTTAATTCATTCATTCATTTCCAGCCGATTAGATTATTGTAATAGTCTCCTTTATGGATTGCCTGATATTCAAATTAACCAGCTGCAACGTGTTCAAAATTCCTGTGCTAGATTGGTTTGTAATGCTTTAAAGTACTGTCACATTACACCCTTGTTTATCGATTTACACTGGCTTCCGGTTAGGTTCAGGATCGATTTTAAAGTTTTGTTAATAACTTATAAAATTTTAAATGGTCTTGCTCCCGCATACTTATGCCAACTTATAAAAAAAAAGGCATCTTCTTATTACAATCTTAGAAGTTCCATGGATGATACGCTCCTTAGTTACCCGGTGTGTCGGACTAAAATCACGCTCGGTGATAGGGCTTTTGAGTATGCTGCACCCAAATTATGGAATGCTCTACCATTAAATATTCGGAAGTCGACAAATCTTGCTGTTTTTAAAAAATCACTTAAAACACATCTTTTTACTATGGCATTTTATTGATACTGTCCTTTTGGATGAGTTGGACTAAAATCATGCTGGGTGTTATGGCATCTTAGTTTGCTGCAAATTATGGAGTAAAATGATGTGATTAATGTTTCTGTCATGTTAATGTGTAATTTTTAAATTTGTATATTTGTAATGCGCATTTGAACATCTTTTTATGGAATTTGCGCAATATAAGTTAATAATAATAATAATAATAATAGTAAAAAGTAGCATTAGGTAGGGTTAGGGTTAAACCATCTATAGTGTGCAGGTCTTTACTAAAATCCCTGACTTCAATAAATCTTCAGTGGAATGCAGAAAGTAGATTGGTTCATGCTTTCAATTGGCATTACTTTATTGGCACTTTACTAAGGTATCCAGCCCCCCTGCAACTTTCAGTTTCACACTTCGTTCGCTTTTATTTGCCCGAAAAGAAAAAACAAACTGTGCCCCTGAAAAGCCTATTGAAGTTTGTGTGGTATACGTATTATAAAAGCAAGGGATTGTGTGGATAACCTAGCCCACCGGCTCCCTTTTAGATTTTTATGTTTGTCATGTAAATGATTAACCTCGCACTGTACTCTCTGACCATGGATCACCAGAAGTTGTGGCATGCAGAAATCATGCATTGATTGTTACAATTTTTCGTCTGTGGATGTAAGAATCAGTTGACCGTTTGCTTCGGGAGTCTGTGTTCAGTCGAGTGATGTTCTGTACTCGGTCGCATTTCTGTACTGGATGCCTGTATGACTCTGGATCAATAGATGTTTGTTGCATGCAGAAATCGTGCAGTGATTGTTAGATTTGTTCTTCCATGGACGCAAGAATCAGTTGATCGTCTGCAGGACACACCATGTGTTGGAAGCTAATTCTGTCCCTCTGCCCACCCTTTGGGGTATCGGACCCCGCCCAGTCTTTGGCAAAGCGGCAGGCAGGTCGCTCGCTGTCAGACAGAGACTCCAACGACTCCAAAGAGTATCGGAAGGCTTATAACAATGATGGGATCTCTGTGGAGGGTGACCATGAGGACAGATCATTGAAGGGGTCAATAAAAGGGTCGTTGAAGGGGTCGTTGAAAGGGTCGTACACAGACTCTGGACTGTATGAGAATGATTCCGTTCAAGAGGCTGAGCAGGATGTGAGGCATACAACGACAGTAGACGGCCCACAAGGTACCAACCTATACCAGTGCACTTTAAGTCAAAGTTTATCCCGGCATCATGTAGACCAGTTTCATGACCAATTCGTTTGCATGTGTCTATACTTTGCTGAAGGGTCGAGGTGTTCTGAACCATTTGCTCTCACTTTTTGCTGGAAAAAATATTACGTGTAGTGTACACTGTACTTCACCCAAACTTAAAAATCCTAGTGTACTGCACCAGCACATGACTTCACTAAACTCTTTTTAACTTATGATGCATCGCAGCCCCGCGACGCGTCGTATCTCTATGACGCGGCGCGTTACTCTTCGTACGCGTCGCGAGATGCGACGCTTTACTCTCTGTAACTCGAATTGCGACGTGTCGCAACGTTTAGTGAAATTGGGGGCAGAACTGTATGTTGCAATGTATGTGATCATCTGTGAATAAAAACATGTACATGTACTAATTCACTATAGTAGTTACAGGTTTAATGGGTCATTTGAAACAAGTTACAATTTATTACACATGTACTTTTATTAGTGCCTGCAGTCTGTTAACGCCTGTCACTGTGTAGTTTTGCTTTGTTATTCTGTTACTGAAATGCACCTACATGTACATGTATTGACATTACGAGGGAGTTTCTAATGGGGTCTGCAAACATTAGAAGCTGGGCGAGTCAAAATCAACAGGATTGTATTCCAGGAGGCTTACATTGTAAGTTTAAAGTACAGACATGAAGCCAGTGCGATGTGGTACGTGTTATCACGCACTGTGAACATCTAACAACAGAAACACAGTCCATTGTTCCTTGTTCAAGGTGACAGCAGTTGTACTTCAAATAGCTATCATGCTTGACATTTTGTGCAACTGTTCAGGATTTAAATATCACTTTGATTATTAAAAACAGTTCCCAAATCTATAGATGTTTGTAAAAGCCTATACACACCATTTGCAGACATCAAACAATTTTACTACTGAATTATTTGAAAGTAAATAATGATTCTAGGCAACCATCAAAATGATTGCGCTAGGTACCGGTATCCTGTCACTGTTACGAAAATTAGAATTCTATGAAAAAAAATCAGGATTTCCACACGGCAATTGCAAAACATAACACAATTTAACAAAGAACCACAATCCGACGACTGACAACGAACAGTTTTTGTTCTTTCTTTTTTTCTCGGCATCCATTATTATAAAACTTCGGACAGGTCAGTTAAATAATATTTACTATAAAAGACAACCCCCAAATCCACCTATTTCTGAAAATTGAAACACTTACATGTACCAATGACGTACGACCTTTAAGTTCTTGTAACTTCAACACATACGGTAAGTCTATACCGGTAGGTTGGTTGAGATATTTTTTTCATTGTGATTTTCTTTATTTCAGTTTGGCTAAATTCAATTAATCTACTCATTAATTGTTCATGTAAGGTACATGTACATGTATACTTTTGTTGTCATTTAATGTTACATCCTTTACTTTTGTTTTAACCATTCAATTATAATGTTGATGCGCTGTGTACCATGTGTTTTTGATACAAACCTACCATTTTTAATACAAAACTGATATATTTGATACCAGAGTTGTAACCAAGTCAAATTTTTTCAAGTCAAGTCAAGCCTTGAGTCAAATTTTGTCAAGTCAAACTTCGAGTCAAATTTTGTCAAGTCAAGTCACAAATCACTTTTTGTCAAGTCACAAGTCATTTATAGTCCCGAATGAAAGTCAACTTTCAAGAAATATTTGCAATATATATATAAACAATTAACAATGCCACTATAACCTCATTTCCAGCTGTCTGTATAAATTTTGTTGAATGGTAATGCACGGCTTTTAACTAATAGCTCACACAGCTTCCACTACGACGGATTGGAAGACTATGTACAGTAGGCGATGTAGCCCACACTTTGACTTTGCGATGTATTAAATAGCATGTGCGTACACACAGTACATGCAGTACATGTAGTACATGTAACAGTATTACGTTCAGATTCGTGACGCGGTAAACAAAAAATTGCCGTCACAAAAATACATCGGCTGCCGTATGTGGCTGGATTGAACACAATTTTGTTTAAATACCTGTAACATAAAATAGTAAATACATGACTTGCAATGTCGTAATGTCATTTTTTGTCAAGTCAAGTCGCAAGTCACAAAAACTGGCGACTCGAGTCAACAACACTGTTTGATACCACATTCTTGCATGTGGCTGCGTATAATTTACGAGTGACCCGAAATCATTCGTTTACTCATTTACTGCATATTTGAGGCACGAGTAAGCGCGGAGTAATAAAACACGCTGACTATAGTGCAAGCCTAACCTCTTTTTGTTTAGCTTGAGCTTTAAGGATTGGGATGCTGAAATTCTGACTTGTTTGTTTGTTCTCTAAAGGTGTACGAGCTGATGACGTTTCACTTGCTGAGCAGGGAGGAGCCCAAGGTAGCACAGGATCTCTGGAATACCATGATGACCCAGAAGACGCCAGGGTTGATGATGATGGAGATGAGTCGTATCTTGTAGCGGCTGAAGAGCCCTTGCCAGAGGTTAGTCATGGGGAAATGTGTCGGGCAACTAGGGGTGGCAGCGGGAGATCTTCTGGGGTGGCAGCGGGGATTCCTTTTAACTAACCCAAAGGAGCGAATAGCCCATCTCCACATATTTAACACCTTCCATCGTGGATCCCCTATTGTCCTTCTGTTTTTACTTTAAACTTGTTGGAAGGCCTCTCTTGTTTTGCACACAAACTTCAATCGAGGACCCTATTGTCCTCTATTACTATGTCAACTATTTGAATGCAAAGCTCGCCTCCATGTACAACCTCTGCATCCCACAATACGAGTATTGATCCAGATACTAACATTAAAAAAAAATTATGTTGGTTATTGATTAAAGGTAGGATACACCATTTGCAGATATCGAAAAAATGTACTACCAAATATCTTACTTATTTGAAAGTAAATAATGATTGTAGGCATCCAGCAAAATGATTGCCCTAGATATCCTGTAATTGTTTCGAAAAATTGAATTGTATAAACCAAAATTCATTATCGCCGGATGGCGATCGCGATAAAAACAAAAACAACATAAGAAAAACTGCCCGACTCCGGTTGAAAACGAACGTCGTTTTTCTTGCGTTTCTTAGCAACCATGATTGTAAAACTTTGGACAGGTCAGTTAAACGATATTTACTATGAAATACAAACCCCCAAATCCACCCATTCCTGATAATTCAAAAAATTACCAATGGTGTATACTACCTTTAATGTACAAAGTAAAGTCTTTTGCTGTTACCAGCAACTCATTGTATTATCTACAGCTACTATTTTATCACTAACTAGAAATGTAACAAAGGACAAATGAAGATTATTTTGTCTATTGTAGGATCTACTTGCCAACCATGAGAGCGCCCCCGCCATTGGCCAGCTGGAGGTGGTCTTTGATTACAGTGGGGACAGCAGCCGCATGAACGTCACCATCGTCCGTGGCCTGAACCTTCCGACTAAAGACCACGGCGGGGCCTCGGCCTGGCGGCTTCGCATCCTCCTCTACCCCAAGAAGCAGCGCACCAAGACCCGCATCCGCGAGACAGAGGAGCCCGTCTTCAACGAGCGGTTCCGCTTCACTCGCATCCGGCCCCACGAGCTGGTCAACACGGCCATCCGCTTCCGGCTGTTTGCCGCTGAGCGTATGCGGAAGGAGAGGCTGATTGGGGAAGGGCTGGTTAAGTTCTCGACACTGAGCACTTCGGCTTTGCAGACTGTCATGGTCAAGCTGGTCTCTAGAAGTGAAGCTGTAAGTTAAGGCTCATTTTAAATTTACCCAACAGCTCTGTTGCCTTAACTTAAACTGACCTTAATACCTGAAGTCAACCGGTATTGACAAAAAATCAGTTTGCCGTAGTTCAATCAAAACCACATCTACTTCTGCAAAAAAAAGTCACTCCTCTTAGTCCTCCTAGTCATTGCTTGCTCTGAAAATTAATTCACACACCTCTTCAGTTTACATTATGTTTTGAAATTCTGTAGTAAAATTGTTGGGGTGGGGTTTCTTTTAACGGGTCTATTTTGTTGTTGTACCCGGTTCCCAAACTACTTGTAAATGCAATCCTCTATACTATGTGCCAAATTTCATCAAAGGCACAATTTCCTCCAATATTTTTCCTATCTGCCTAAACTGATCCTTGCATTACTTATTATTACTGTAGATCAATGGGAACAACGCGTCCCCTTACTCCAGCACCTCGGACCTCTCTGTCAGCGGAGACAGCAATAACTCTCTGCCGTCTCTCTCCCACGGCGGGCTACCTGAGCTCCTGGTGGGTCTGACTTACAGCGCTACCACTGGACGGCTGGCGGTGGAGCTCATCAAGGGTAGTCACTTCAAGCAGCAGGCTGCTGGCCGCGCTCCAGGTGGGTCATTGAAAAAGTATTTGGTTATATGTGATACGATCAAGCAAAGTCAGTCGGAACTCGGCAATTCTTGTTTTGAGATCGGGCCAAAATATGTTCGTAGGGGTGGACAAATCCAAATTGACTTTTTACACAAAAAAACAGAAGGTGAAAATATTTTTCTTTTACATGAAAATACTCTTTTAACCAAATTCAGAAGGGAAGTGATACAAAAACATGATTTTCTCAGTTTCTTTATTTTTAACGTGCTGGTGTTTAAATGGTTGTAATTTTTTAACCAAAGGTCGTATTCACATGGGGTTTTCACTGAAATGGAGCCTAAGTACGCTACAAAAGAATATGTAAAAATCCCAAAAATGACCAGGGCCTACTTCAGACTGATTTTGCTTGATCGCATCATGTGACCTGTCGCCACAAAATAAGTGAAGTCGGACTTTATTGTAATTATATATATCTGGATTCTGCACAACAAGAGCTTTCCAATAACATTAAAGGAAAGTGCCCGCTTGGGCTACAAAATGCATTTTTAATAAAACTATGTTATTCTTAAAGGTAGGATACACCATTGGTAATTGCTTGAATTATCATGAATGGGTAGATTTGGGGGGTTGTATGTTATAGTAAATATCGTTTAACTGACCTGTCCGAAGTTTTACAATCATGGATGCCGAGAAAAGCACGAAAAACAGCGTTTGTTTTCAACCGGCGTCGAGCAGTTATTTTTATGTTATCTTTGTTTTACGCGATCGCCGACCGGCGATCGCGAATTTTTCTTTATAAAATTATATTTTTCGGAGTATTTTAAAATAATCCCCGAGCGAACTGGTTAAATTTTGGCTTTTGCCCTTTGTTCTGCAAAATGGCAATTTACTCTCATTTCGTGGTGACAGGTCACGTGCTAAAAAGCAGGACCTTCTACAACAAGTCTCTAAATATGCTTGATTTTGTGTCGCCGAAAACGTTTTTGGAGACACTTGTACCAGTCCTAAATTCTGTATGACAATTGAAGTTTAAGGTTTAAAAATAAAATATGTATAACTTCATCATGCTTTTATGGATTTTAATAAAACTTGTATGTAGTGACCCTTGGGTTTGAAAACACTATTCTTCATTATTGAGGTTAGAGGCTCAATGAAATTGAACTAAAAACTAAATGCACATATCATCTCTGGCTGAACCTGAACCACAGAGCTAAGATGGCAGGCAAATGACCCATGTTCACCTCTGACCATAGTTTAAATGAACTGGCATTGTGCTATAGCAAACAACATACAAATGTACCTTGGGGAATAATAAACTTGCACCAAGGCCTATTGTAATACATGTATATGGTGAAATACCCAATGGAAAGATTTACTTATGATGAATGCTTCACTGAATATAAGACTTCCTTCTTAATTCAGTGCCTAGAGCTACATCACCCAGCTTTTCAGCCAGCAAATGCTATTTTAATTAAAAAATACAATTTCAATAGATCAGGGTTAAAGCGAATTTGTTTGATTCTATATGCTTTGTGGTGCAATCTGAGGTGATTTCTGGCCACTTTCCTCTGATTTTTTTTGGCAAAAATGTAAAATAAATTTATGGAGATAAAATGGAGAATTATGGAGATTATACTAGAGAATATATATATTACATATACATTTATTGATAAATGTGGGGCACATCCAAATTTGAAAATGTGTGCGCGGGGCACGAAGCCTTTATGGCGTGGGGTCCGGGGCCTGCTTAACCAGTTCGCGCCGGGATTATTTTAACATCGCCGAGCCGAGGGGCGGGATTATTTTAAACGAAACTCGATCCGAAGCGGGTTCAGGCTGATAGTGCCGGGAAGCACACCCACGCATTTCCGGCCTTGCGCGCTGCTGACATACATTTCCGAACTTTAACTTGGCGTGTTTATGCGTCATCCGTTTTGAATTTAGGGAAATTTTTGCGTTTATATACGTCAACCGGCGCGAACTGGTTAAGGGCCCCGGGATCATTCCATGAAGTTGAGACACAAAGTGACATTTGGTATATTTCTAGTTACAAGCTATCTATCAACTAAATTATTTGATTATTTATTCCTGATGTTTGTCTTGGCTGTTGGACAGATTTGGGCAAGTTTTGTACTATTTTTTAGTATATAAACATTGATTTCCTGAGAAATTGGATATTGAATGAAATTTTTTTAGGATTTTGTCACAAGGACACCGCCTCTATTTTACAACTTGTTGTCATGTTTATTGTACAAACCTTGTCTGCTTTACTTGACAAGGCTGCTGTACGTGCAATCATGCATATAATCCATTGCAGAAGGCAATAATACCAGCAACAAGGGGTTACAAATGTGCATGACGTTTGCAAATTCACAGCATACCGGTAGTTCTTTTGGCCTTCCCGTTTGTACCAATATTAAACCCGTTCTACATGAGATAGCTTCTATAGAATTCGGAAGTCTCGCGCTTATACCTGTATTTTTACATTAAAGTCTCATTATTTCTGGCTTATTTCTTTACTTTGTGTACTTTTCTGTTTTGTTTTTTACAGATTCTTATGTACGTATCACACTCATGTCGTCAAGTGGCTTTGAGATGACTAAAAGCAAGACGTCGGTTCGACGTGGCCAGCCCAACCCAACCTTCAAAGAAACCTTCATCTTCCAGGTATAGTCAGCAATTTGTTGTCGCACCTGAACAAAGTTCAGAAAGAGACTAGGCATTCACTATTTCTGTATGTAGTCTGTCTGTCGGGCTGTTTGTTTGTTCGTATTCTGTGTTTCATTTTGTTTCATTTTAAAAAATTGGTCTTTTTTTTGAAAAAAGTGAGGCGGGCGGGCGTTTTTTTAAATTTATTTTTAAATTTGTTTATCGTCGTGAAAAAGTGAGGAGGGATTTTTTGGGGGGTTCAACAAAATGAATGAACTAGAAAACCAAAGATATGTTGTACGCACAATGTATTATTTAGTATTGTCACTATGATCAACGACATGATAAATCACTGCACGACCTCAAAACTAACAAAAGCCGAGAACAATGCCTGGCCAACAATGGCGCAGTGACAATGGCGATTGTCACTGGCTACAGTGGCTACAGTGCATGCGCATACTCGCTAGAAGCACATTTTATTTGGCCTTATGTGCAAAGTTGAAGTCTAATTCCAATTAAACTTGTGTCAACTTTTGTATGGTCATGTCAAAGGTTATTTAACCAGTTCACGCCGGGATTATTTTAACATCGCCGAGCCGACGGGCGGGATTATTTTTAACGAAACTCGATCTGAAGCGGGTTCAGGCTGATAGTGCCGGGAAGCACACCCACGCATTTCCGGCCTTGCACGCTGCTTACATACATTTCCGAACTTGAACTTGGCGTGTTTATGCGTCATCCGTTTTAATTTTGGAAAAATTTTGCGTTTATATACGTCATCCTGCGCGAACTGGTTAAATGACTGGAATTGTAAAATTTGTCTCATTTGAAAACTTTCAGTCCAATTGCAATCAAACGTGGGTCATGCATGCAATATTGTATTACCTTTATATGATGGTCGTGTCAAAGTTCATTTGAGGTCGAGTTGTAAAGTAGGATATTCACAAGATTAGGCGATACTCGTAGTTCGAGAACCACCCTTGTTTATTATTTTTAGCGATAACTTGTTTGAATTGTGTGTGTAGTGTTCAGGTAGTGTGTCCCGCAGTGCTGAGCATTGTTGGTTCCCACCATGCCAGTGGGATCCTAACCCCTGGCATTTAGTCAGGAATGCAGCCTGATGTATTGAACGCTCACACAGTGCTTTCTGTATCAAAGAATCAAATTATCAAATTAGTAGAATCAATCCTTTCAAAGATAAGATTTTGCATGTGAAGCATGATATGTGGCAGAGAAAACCCCCCCTCTTTTGTGTGGACCATTGTGTTCCCGGAATCTCGGGAATTCTTTTTAGTGTAAAATATTCTTGAAACCATTTCTAAATTGTTTTCTTCCCCATTTTTGCTTTTATTGAACACGAATAAAGAACAAGATTTTATTTGAATCCCCAGGTGGCCCAATTCCAGCTGGCCGACGTGACACTCATGTTCACCGTCTTCAACAAGCGGGGCATAAAGCGCAAAGAGACAATTGGCTGGTTCTCCATGGGCCTTAGCAACAGCAGCGATGAGGAGGCGGCCCATTGGAAGGAGATGCGCGACTCCAAAGGTCACCAAGCCTGCCGATGGCACGTATTGTCCAACAAGTAGAGGTCAACCTTCAAACATTGAAAAATTGCCAACAAAAATTGGGTCAATTTCATGGAGATACTACGCAAGGAAATCTGCTAAGCACGAAAAATATTTACTTATCGCGGAAATAAAAACCTAAAGATTTTACTAACATTTAATAATAGATCATTTGCATAGCAGCCATAGAGCGCATGCTTTATTTTCCTGTGGCCTAATGCTTCATTCTAAGGGCGTCTTGTTTCTCCAAGTTCATGAGTGGGTTGCATTCCAAATACTATTTACCAACACGCGCGTGCACGCGTACAGTCGAGTTAGTTGTGCAAGAAAGGACAACCGTGTGCGAGTAAACTCGTACGTGAACCAACGTGCATGCAAAGAAATTCGTTTGCAAAGTCGGGAACTTGAAAAAAAATATTACCTCGAGTTCACCACTGGTGAACCCAAGTTTGCGATAAGCACGCAAAAATATGACTAGTGAACTCGTGAAACACAATGCAATTAGAACGCAGCATATGTACACATTCTGTTCATTCATTTCTAAATACAAAAACTAAAATGGCTGCTATTTTCAGCTTGTATTCAGGAACTATGTGCATGTGTCAGTGCACTTTTGTATTCTGTTCTTATATAAACGGCGAATTACAGAAATTTGGTATAATATTGTTTTCACTACAACTGTATCAATCAAATTTTTCTATTTTTTCTTCTAGTAAAAAAAACCAAGTGTATACAAAGTGCATGCATTAATGCATATTTGTTTCCATTATTTATGGATGTATTTTAGTCAAAGAACTGTGAATATTTTTCTAACGAATAGTCAACAATTCTGAAGTCAAACTCCAGAAAGATTTGCAGGGTTTGCTCTTTGCCAACTAAAAGGCTGTTTCATACTCGACACGAAAGCAAATTTGTTGCGAATGCTTCGTAACTTCAAATTCTGTAGCAATCCGTATTTACTTTCTTTGCATCAAAACAGTGTAATGCAGGGTTAGATTTTACAGTGTAGATATTAACTAACAAGAATTCCGTGGTAGGAAAAGATATTGAAAGAGAATTGTAGACATCGGACAAGGTATTAGATACGAACCTACGTGTATATGTACAATGTACACCATAAATATTTCCCTATATTTTGATGGGTATGATTATCATTTCAGAGATGTGAACAAATGTATTTGCAATTTGTTTGTATTGATGTAGAGTATGTTCAAGGCAAAACGTTCTCATACTCTTTTAGTACATGACGTGTACTAAAGGAAAATATCTCAAACTCTGAAAGTTCTTTCAACCTAAAATGTTCAACATCACCCTAATTTGCCTTCTCCATTTTCTTTCATTAAAAGCTGACCTAATTCTACCTCAAGACCCCTTTACTGGAAACCCACAATTTTATGGGGACATAAAAATGTCCCCACAACTCGGTTAGATTTTAATAAACAAAAGAAAGTATCCCTACCCACAAGGATATTTGAAAGGTGTATAAAGAGTTATTTCCCAAATGCGTTTACAGGCCCGTACGCAGGATTTTGTTATGGGTGGGTGCGAATTTGTACTTGATGGGACCAACAATGGGACCAAAAGTTTTTGTGTGTCAGTACCGTTATTTCTACATAAAAATACTATTATTTACACCGGAAAATGTGGACCTTTTGGTAATTTGGGGGTGCGTACGCACCCGTCGCACCCCCCTGGTTTATTGGATTGAATACTGTTAACAACGTATATCGCATTTTGGAAATAACTTTTTATTTGCATTAGTAATTTTATCTTTAACAGGTACAGTATACCATTTGTCATAAGTGCATTTGTTTTGTTTGAAGCAGCAAAAGTACTCGAAGTCTAAGGTTCTTTACAAGTAACCCGGTGATTATATCAATCGTTTTAGCTCTGTGAATGCTGTGTATTCATTATTTAAAGATCTTGATTTCAATCCAACAGTTGCCAGTCATATTTTGAATTGTGCTCAAAATCACCACCTGGACATGTTCTTACTCGGCCGATCGCAGCTACGAGGTCTCGCGCATTTAACTTACCAATAATAGCGTGTGCATCATTGTAATGCTTGAATACACCCATTCACGGATTTTGCCCAATTATAAACCGCAATGCTAAAGTCAATAAGCTTTTGGTAAAAACAAAAGCTAATTATTTTTAAAATAATTAAAATAATAAAAGAAAAAAGTAACTTTCCCAATCTGAATTGTCAGCCTAAAAAGCACCATTTTTGTGTCTTGCCTGTGATTTTTCGAAAAATTCAGACATTATGTGGCCAAGGTTTTTCTCATTTTTAAATTAAATGTGTCGAGCAGGAAATGACTATAGATCAGTGAAAACAAGTAACAATAGATTTGTCAATGATAGTGCGTTGTTTCTTTTGTTAGATGTTCACAGATATGATGGATATTCTTGAAGTCGAAGCCTGCATACTGAGATAGAAAGAAAAAAAAGAACATGAATAAATTACTGTATGAATAATTTTCTGTTAGTTAAAGTAAAATTAACATTACTATTTACTTTAAAAATATAATTATGCATTTAATTGTAAGTACTTTCTTGTATTCATAACTGAAAGGTAATGTCTTCCTCGTGTATTTTTGAACTAGGTGTATTCATAACATTCGATGAATTTAATATTTCTGTGCCTTTTCTTCTCATAAACATTGTACATTCAGTCTAGACAAATTTATTAAAATGTATTTATAATGTAGTTTACATGTAGTTTCTATTTTTGTAGTTTCTAACTTTAATTGCACATGAAGTTTAACTGCACATGAAGTACTAGCATTTAGGACAGTTTTTGAATGTTGACATTCGACTTAAAGACTTTTGTTGACACCATGCAGGGCCCAATTTCATAGAGCTGCTAAGCAAAACAAATTGCTTAGCACAAAAAGTCTGGCTCATTAAAAACAGGTTATACATGTTTTTCATGCTAAGCAAAAAAACAGCTGTTTATTAATCCAGAACAATAAAGATCAGGTAAAAATTTGGTCTGTAACCTTGTTTTTGCCAAGGACAAATTGTCATGCTAAGCAAATTTGTGTGCTTAGCAGCTCTATGAAATTGGCCCCTGATAACATATTTCTTTGTGAAGCAATATATAATATAAATTCAGTTTTCCATGAATTTCACTGTGTGTATTAACATGTAACATTCCTAAAATAAATTTTGAAGGTAGGATACACCATTTGCAGATATCATTTTTGTTTACTGATATTTGAAAGTAACTAACAATGCTAGGCATCCAGCTAAATGTGTCCAGAGTAGAACTTGAGTAAAATTTTGCTATATCTCCTTAAAAACCGAATCGAATTTCACGATCGCCGGACGGCGCATAAACTGCCCGTCGCCGGTTAAAAACATACGCTGTTTTTCTTCTTCTTTTTTCCTCCTCGGTATTAATGACTGTAAAACTTTGGACAGGTCAGTAAAACGATATATTTACTATAAAATACAACCCCCATTCAAGCAATTACAATGATGTGTCCTCCCTTTAAGTCACTACTGATTTGACTGAGGTTTATAATACTAATGGGTTATTTAGAAGGGAATTTGTGGTGTAGATAATTAACTTATTATTTTTTAAGAACACATTTGTAAACCTATTAAAACCACAGCCGGCATGGGCTGTATTAAATGGGACCATTAACATATATTGTGTATGTTGGTGTGCTTATTTTGGAGTACTTGAACATTTTACATCTACCGTAAATTCAACCCAACAAGATATTTATATATTGTCCAGGCCTTGATAAATTGCCGTCTGATTGGTCGGTCGTTCCATACACGGTAAATAGTGTGACCGTGCAATGACATACAATCCACTCTTCTCGGCTTGTACTCTCGGAATGGCAGGGGGCGGAACCAGGAATTTTTCAATGTTAATGACATTTTTCAATGACAAGTTTCGTGGCAATAGTGATTATTTTTATTATAAAATCTGTTATTGTTGAGTCAAGGATGCAGATTATTTAGGTTTTTTAAAAATAAATAATGCATGCTATAGTGCAAAAAAACACCACCAGTTTTAATACTGTTGAATTAAACATCACATTGAAAACTAAAAAAATGTAAGCACTGATTATAAGTCGGAATATAAATATAAACTTGGAATAATCTTCATGTGATTACGAGCCTATGAGAATAAAAATCCATGAATTTAAAAGGCAATGCAACAAAAAATGTTTTCTGCTGATAATTTGGCTACATCTGATGGTGCTGATGTCATTAAATCTGTTTAACATTTGAAGATGTAGTAGAGTAAATTTCAAAGTGAACAAAGAAATTTTGACAAGGTGGGACTCGATCCTGCAACCTCCGGACTAGCGCTCTACCAACTGAGCTATATATTGCCCTATGTTGGGGGTTTCCCAAATTGTCAGTAGTCACTGTTTGGGATCTCATTCAGGACCGTTAGGGTAAACCAGTTTGCATCGGATGTATGTCAGCAGCGAGCGAGGCAAGAAATATGGGTGTTCTTTCAGGCCCTTACGCAGGATTTTTTATGGGGGGGTGCGAATTTGTACTGATGGGACCAAAAATGGAACCAACATTTGTTGTGTGCCAGTAACGTTATTTCTACATCAAAATACCATTATTTACACCGGAAAATGTGGACCTTTCGGTAATTTTGGGGGACTAATGGGACCAAAATTGTTCATGCGTCAGTACAGCTATTTCGACATCAAAATACCATTATTTACCCCGGAAAATGTGGACCCTTTGGTAATTTGGGGGGGTGCGTACGCACCCGTCGCAGAACCCCCACCCCCCTGCGTACGGGCCTGTCTTTCCACTGATATTGACCTGAACCCGCCTCGGATCGGGTTTCATAAAAAAAAATCCCGCACCTGGGCTCGGTTTCCTCTACAATAATCCCGGTGCAAACTGGTTAACAAGTTCGTGCCCAGATTCAAAACGGTTGACGCATAAACACGCCACAAGCAAGGCCGGAAATGCATGGGTGTGCTTCCCGGTACTATCGGCCTGAACCCGCCTCGGATCAAGTTTTGTTAAAAACTTTGAAAACGAATGCCGTTTTTCTTGCTTTTCTCAGCATCCATGATCATAAAACTTCGGACAGGTCAGTTTATAAACGATATTTACTATAAAATACAACCTCCTAAATCTACCCATTCCTGAGAATTCAAGCAATTATGCTTGAATCCTGCACTTGAATTCATATGAATACATGTACAAGTTAAGTTTGACTGATCGGGACCTCAAGTTGCTGCTTTGCAGTCAGTAAATACTTTTAGTCTTTAGCAAAGTGATTTCCAGTAATGCCAAAAAATGCTTACTAATTGGTAGTAAAAAGCAAATGCTAGGTTTTCATTTATAAGACCTACCGGTACATGTATTCAGTGAAAGAGTGCGAGGTTTGCCCATTGACTGGCTGTCACACAGAAGGAGCTGGAACACTAGTAGTGAAGCAGATCTTTTGTCGCCTTCAAGTTCCACCACTGTGACCCGGGTTTGAACCCAGCCTGGGCCAATATGTGGATTGAGTTTTCATCCCCTGCCTAGTTCCGTGGTTTTTTCCCCGAGAATATCATATTCTGGGGTTTTCCTTCCACCACTAAAACTGTAATTCCTTTTACATGTACATCTTCTACAAGTTACATGTAGTGTGATGTTTCCTCTGGGATGCTTTGCCAACTCTGGGACATTTTGACATCGCAGTTTAGGTTGTGAATAATAAAATTCACATTTTGGGCAAAGAATTATCTTTGCCAAAGACCACCACTGTATTCGACAGTGCGCCCGCCATCGACACGATCAGTTCAGCTTCCTAATTTGCACACTAAGGTCTTTTTATGCAAATTGAACTATTCAAATATGCACAGTGTCTTCACGCAGTTAACTACCCATTCAGCAGTCGTGCTGGCTTGCGTTGCATATCTAACTAAGGCTGCTTCACAAAACAATTTTGTGCGTGCGCAGTACGTTGATAATGATAATGCAGTTCTGCGATCGCTGATTAATTGGCTTCCTAGGAGAAATAAGGAAAATTATAAACCGCTAGATGCAGTTTGCAAAGACGACTAAGCTGAGTTTAGAGCTGGTCTATAATAATTTCGCAGAGATTAGGCAAAAACTAACACTTGTATAAAATAACATTAGATCTATTGATAGATGATACAGACTAAAATGCTAGGATTGTTCTGGAACAGCATTGGAATCCGAAACAGGGATTCTATTTAAGTACAGACTAAAAACATCTACAAAAGTCCATGATCGTGCACGGATGTATTGGATCTTTAGTCCTCTTTCAGGCCTGTTAGCCTTTGACTAACTTCCCACAGTTTCTTGGCAACGCTTTCATCAGCTTGCGATGCCACCGCAGGAAATGGCTCCTCCTTGCAGTTGCCAAAGTAACGACCACTCAATCCTTCCAGCTCACCAGCGACGGCACAATAGATGCTTGTCTGGGCTCCCTGGATAGGGGTTTTCATGAAGAGCCAGAAAAGTGGACGGAGGAAGAACTTCAGGAGAAGTGGGTGCATGGTGTGCCTGCTGAGCCTGGTGTTGATGACCCCGGGATGTAGGGTGTAAACTGACACGCCAGCCTTCTCCGACTCCAGACGACGGTGGAGCTCCTGCCCAAACAGCACGTTGGCCAGTTTGCTGTCGTAGTAGACCTGGAACTGGTTGTAGCCTTTCTCTGCGTTGACGTTGGCAAAGTCAATCTTCCCCTTCTTGTGGAGCGCTGAGGATACGATGACGATGCGGGCACCTGGAGAGGACTTTTTAAGGAGACCAAGAAGCCGATTGGTCAGGAGGAAGTGCCCGAAGTGATTCACTCCCATTTGCGTCTCAAACCCGTCCTCCGTTCTGGTCAACTCGGGCAGCCAGGAGACCCCAGCATTGTTGATGAGGATGTCCAGTTGGGGCTCGGTCTGAAGGATGTCATCGCAAAACTTGTTGATGGATTTCAAGGACGCCAAGTCAAGATGCTTGACCACTAGCTGCTGGGAGCGAGTGGAACGCTGTATGTCGTCAGCAGCCTGTTTGGCTTGGTGAACGTCCCTGCAAGCTAGGATGACCCGTGCTTGTCGACGAGCCAAGTCGAGCGCCGTTTCTTTCCCGATTCCTGTATTAGCTCCAGTTACGACGACAGTTTTGCCAGTCAACTGAGCTAGGCTCTGACATTTGGCACCGTGAAAATACCGTCTAAAAAATAGCAGACCGATGGCACCTATGCCCAGAGCTAGGCTGAATTTGGTCCATATTCCACTGGTTGCCTGTGTTGCAAGACCAGTTCTGTCAGCAGTATCAGACTCAAAGCTAGCCATTTAATATTTCTCAAATTTTATCAATAAATTATCATCAAAGTTGAAACTGATCTGCCAACCAGTCCAGAACATTTATATTCACAAGTCACTGCTGCCATTCATAGTATAGCTATACATGTATCATTACTGAGTAAATATTCGACTGAGGGTGCGGTTTCTGAAAGATAACAAGTCAACTAAAGTTTGATAACAAGATCAATCATGCCTTTTTGCACGGTCCCATTGCAGCATTGCAGTTCCTTGACCTTTATGGCGCCTGGTACCCGGCTACGGACCAAGCGTGGCGCGTGCATTGTGAATGTGCTTGAAACAGGATACCAGTAACAGTAAAGTACGTGTGCTGCGCTGAGCAACGTCAACAACTGCACGACTGGACTTGAATGAAAGATGGCATTAAAATTGTGTCAAAACGCATTTCTTCAGGTTCTTCAAGTTCAAAGTAAAATTAATGGTATGTATGTACTATGTATGTATGTGTATCGATGTTTTATGAGATACATGTGGTTTTTTTCGAAGTTGGAGCAGGCGGACTTTAAACACAAGGGGCCGGGGGCAGTAGCAGTCAGTTTACTCATGGAGGAATAAGAAGGACTTTAGTTTTTAGCAGCCTGCGGGGCTTTGCGGGCTACTTGAACTTCCAATAATTTGTATTGTGGTCGGAGGCTGTTCCACCTATTGCACACGCCGCCGGGCAAAGGGGAAGCCCTTCATTCAATTTGTACAGGGAATTACCTGTTTTCTTAATTTTTTTACAGCCAAAAAAAAGGACTACTTTATTTTCTGGGTGTAACATGGGATATTTTGTTACTGTGTATAAAACAATGAAATTCGGAAATATTTCGGTGTAGTGTTAGTTAGAAATAATTAATTACATTTAATTACAATTAATTAATTACATTTTGGGAAGTAGGCCTACTGCGGGCGCAAGGCCTATCGAGTATCGGAGCCCCATACTAGTTATTATAGAGGGAGCTGCAGGCCCTGGCCGCATTGCGTGCGCTGGATCGATCCAAGATACTAGAGAGAGGAAGATACACTGGGTTATGGGTATGTGTACACGGACCTGTGAAACACAATGACGTCATCAAATTTGGCCATGGAGAAGGGCGCCGCTTATGGCAATTAGGTAAACGCGCCTTCGGCTGTGCATAATCTACTTGTGAATTATTGTCGCAGTCGGACATTCGGGAACTTCATTTATCTTCCCATTGTTTATGCACTTGGGACGAAGGGGAAAATTTGAGGTTTAACGCATGTTCCTATGGACGGCTCGCCCCTTATTAGTGACATCATGCCGACCGCGTCCGCGAGAATAGGACATCGGGTGTAAAATGCAAGTGGAATCTTCATTGATGAAGAAAAAAGTCGAGTTAAAAGTCGAATACACCATTAAAATTTAAATACCAAAAGAAATATACCGGTATAACAAAATTAGTGAACCAATAAGGCCAAATAAAAATTAAAAATGTTTAGCGTCACCGCCCGCTTCCTTTTTGGGGGCCGCCTCCTTTTTTTCTTTTTTAAAAAAATTATAAATTTTACCATTTTGGCCAATATATATTTTGTATTTAAAGATAATACAATTTTAAGATCGTATTTTAGACTTTAGACTTTAGCATCACTGTGTACATGTACATGTACATGCTCTGGAAATATATATTTTTCTTGAAGGAAGGCTAGGGTGTGACGTGTACGGTGCATACTTGATCGACCCACATGAATTTTAATCGTGGCTGAACCATGTTTTTATTTTAATTTGGAAGATAAGGTGTGACATGTTTACTGCATGACTCAAATTAAAATGTGTCGGGCGGCCATTTTGAAGAAAAAAAGAAGAAAAAAAGGGGCCTCCTCCTTCCTTTAAAAAAAAAAGGCATGACGCTAAACATGTTTTGGTTTTTTTGGCCTAAATCAATAGAAGGGGATAACAGTAGATATGTCAGTGACATGTTTAGATAAATGCATATCAATAATTATCACTTCATTGTTCAAATGAAAACCAGCTTCAATTTTTGTTCCTATTATTTCTTATGAATAAATAATTTTCCAAGTTTACCCACATTTATTTTTAAAAAACGCTTTACATTTAAAAGCACTGCATGTACACTGACTGAACAAAAATACATAAATTCCTAAAAAAAGAATAACAAAGTCATTAATATTTAATCAATTAGTTTAACAATAAATTTACAAATATATATTATTTACTTTAAACAAATTATGTTAAAAATATCAAGCCATAAACAATTAATACATAATGCAAAGTGGAAAGAATAGGGGGGAATTGTTTGCATCACCCCTCCCTATCAGTAATCCATCAGTAAATATTACTTTATATCTGTAGACTATGTAAATAAATTTTGTCAATATTGATAGTTTAGTAAAGAGATGCTTAAATACATATTATTTAACATTTAACATTTATTCATAAATACCTGGGACAGTTTAGGCATTCCTATTGGTCGAGAGCCCGTCACGTGGCCGGTATTAAACGGACGATAAAGACATGGCTGGAAGTGTTTAAACATAGATGGAAACAACATTCCGTCCCCAGGGCTCACTTTATTTCCAACCCTGAACAGTACCTCGTCTCCAATAATAAGAGCGGGTGAGCGCGTACAGCTCGACACCTTGGGAACGAGGTTGCCAATGGCAGTAGTCTGGTTCACAGTAAATACGCTTTATTGCATGTATTGTGTAGAGAGCGACAGAGGCGGAAACATGTCATTTGACACAGACAGAATGGCGAAACACCGAAATTTACTTGCGACAATTTTCCGGGATTTTCAAGGCTTTTTGGGCTGAATTTTACAAAAATGAATGGGAATTTATGAATGGGAATAAATTGGAGTCTGGGTGCTGATAATTACCCTCGCCTTCGGCTCGGGTAATTATCAGCACCCAGACTCCAATCGGTATTAAACAGAGTGATTAAAACCTCTCGAACACACATTTATTCCCTTATTTAATTTCTTGAGCACCATTTCTATTAAAAATATTCAAAAGCGCTGTACATTATAAACATAATTTAAAAAAGATTAAATTGCAGTACAATTTAACATTACAAATTATTAAACATTACAAAAAGATAAAAAATTAAAAACAGACACAGTAAACAACTAGAAATTACAATTAGCATATATTATGAGCATATTACACCTGTATATGAAGCTACATTGGCTTATAGAATCATGTACAAAGTGTGTTTTTTAGTTTATAAATGTTCTAGCCCCTGACTATCTTAGTGATTTACTTCATACTATTGGTTCTACTTCGTGTAGACAAACAAGATTGTCATGTGGTAGAACTAGACTGCAGCATGGTAACACCAGATTATGCACATTTAATTGGGGACAGAGCTTTCTCTGCCATCGCTCCTAGGTTCTGGAACCAACTTGACTCGTGTCTCAGAGAGACAGAGTATTGATGTTTTTTTAAATCTGGGCCTAAAACGTGTTTGTTTTTTTGAAGGGCGTTTTTATGATTTTTTTAATATCTGCCCGAGTCAATGTTTATCATTGAGCTATATTAAAAAGCAGCCAAACATGGAACAAACAGCTGCAGAGTGCCCAATATTACAAGGGTCTACACATATGACCCTTGGTATGCAAAGGTTTTCTATCCTTGACTTCAGGGCTCTTATGGTCCTTGAAAGTCCTGGCATTTAAAAAAGACAAAGGAAGACCTGGAATTTATCAGGTTCTTGAAAGTCCTTGAAAATTCATGCAGAGTAATAATCAATAATGTGATGACAGTTCTTTTTAAAATACACCGCCAACCGGCGTAATTGACTGAAGCTGTGCGTTTTACGTTTGCCATCAGTGGTCGCAAGCCACGTATAATAATGTACAGTGTACGTACAACATTGTACGCGTACATGCATCAAGGTCTGCGTGCGCGCATGTGCACGAGAGCCAATCTAAAGCATGTATAAGCGCAAGCCATGAAAGACGTACTTGGGCCGTCCGATCCGATATAAGTCCACAACGCATGTGGCCATTGGTGGAATGGTATCACATGACAAATTTTCCTATTGGCTAACCTGATGTCAACAAAGAATTGCTTTCAGCTACCGGTACCTAAAAGATTGTCGGGAAACTTTGCTTTTTCCCACAATTTCTAACAAAAACTATTTCATCAAAAATCAATTTAAAGTCGGTGCGGCCGTGTAACTTGCGGTCAACCAAAATAATTGCTTGTTTGGCACAGACATTGTTGTAGGGATTTCTCCTGGCACGCAATACCGCGTTGCAATGATGATTACGTGACAAAGGACCAAAGCGGTCTTAGTACAAGTCTAGCCTTGCATGTGTGAGTGTAGTTGGTCTCCGCTCTCTTTTTTAAGCCCCGCCCTGCCTTGCTCTCCGCTCTGCCTCGCCCTGCTCTTCGCTCTGCCTCGTCCCACCCCCCGCTCTGTCCCGCCCCACTTTACCCCACTCCAAATAGCCCCGTCCAGCTTCGCCCTGCCTCGCCCTGCCCCACCCTGCCCCACCCTGCCCCACCCTGCCCCACCCTGTCCTTCCCTGTCCTCCCCCACCCTGCTCTGCCCCTCCCCACCCCGCTCTGCCCCTCCCCGCCCCGCTCTGTCCCACCCTGCCTCGCTCTGTCCCACCCTGTCCCGCCCCAAGCTGCCCCGCCCCAAGCTGCCCCACCCCAAGCTGCCCCGCCCCAAACTGCCCCGCCCCAAGCTGCCCCGCCCCAAGCTGCCCCGCCCCAAGCTGCCCCGCCCCAAGCTGCCCCGCCCCAAGCTGCCCCGCCCCAACATGCCACCCCCAAAAATGCCACCCAAACTCATCTAGTAGAGGTTACGTAAAAGTGATTTACACGTGTTCATCAAAATGTTGGCTCCTGTTGTTTCAGGTAACAGTTTAGCATCAAGAGCTGTGCTTTTACGAAACATGTCCTCAGACACGCCATTAAACTATAACTATGAGACGTTGGCAGTGACGCAACCGAAGGATTATGTCATGCAGGTGGAGATGAACAGACCTGAGAAGAGAAATGCCATGAACCAGACATTTTACAGGCGAGTTTTATACTTGGGCACAGACTTTGTAAAATGGGATGGAATATCTGGAATTTGTGATAAGCTGTGTAACCTACCGTACATGCAGGGTTGTAGTCGAGTCCCTGCAAGTCCGTTCACAAGTCCCTTCATAAAGGCATTCACAAGTAACTGGATGAACAATGACAAATAAATGCTTTTGTCGAAGCTGATTTGAATAGCTTGCGAGTTGAATTGGAACTGAAGGACTTGTGATGGACTTGCAGGGACTTGCAGGGACTTGTGATGTGATGGACTCGACATCCCTGCCTACATGTACGCAGCAAAAAGAGAGTACCGGTACACTATACAATTGTTGTCCGCTGTGGTGTGGTTCATTGTACAATTGTTGTCTGCTGTGATGTGGTGCATGGTGTTTTGCACACCCGAGGGGGGAAATAGCTACATGTATTTGTCTCTGAGGCTTTTTGAGAAAGACCCAAAAATATCATTTTATTTTTCAGGATGGCAGATTTATAAGATATATTCTTCCATTTTCTAGACTTGTTCGAGGAAAAGAACGTTAAATATAATCAATGTTTGTTTTTTAATGTTTAACTCCATCCCAAATCCTTCAAGCACTTGAAAGTTGACACATCGGAGGAATTTGCAGGATTAAGGGCATTTGAGGTTTTCGCCACTGGAGGATAATGCAGGATCCAGGTCATAAGGCCTAAACTAATGCTGGATGATTTTGCAGGATTGAGGTTACTTGGGTATTTATCTAAATGAGGATTTTAAGGATTCCATTTATTTGTTACTTTGTACTTTCACACTGCTCATGCTCTGTTCACATTTTCCATAAAACTTCTGTCAAGTTATGTGTCAAGGATAGGAAACGTTTGCATACCAAGAGTCATGTGTGCAGACCCTTGTACGTAATAGGGCACTTAGCAGATGTTTGTTCCATGTTTGGCTGCTTTATAGCTCAATGCTAAACCCACTGCAGGATTTTGCAGGATTTAGGTAGTGGTCACCAGCAACAAATATTGGAGGATTTTGCAGGTTTCAGGTTACATGTGTAAGAAAAATAGGGTAGGGAGTTAGGGTTAAAATGTGCCGACCAGGGGGAAAAGGAAGTGGGTGTGGATGAGAAATTGGTTTATTGTTATTCTTGGCCTAATACATGTACATGTATATTGGTCATTGAATCTAACAAGATCTGACCAGTTGACATAATTTTGGTTGGAACCTGTTGGATTGAGCAGGCAAGTAATTTTATATATTCTGGAACGCATTCAGGATCGCATTCTGTTTAGTTACCATTATTACTGGTATACTGTAATAGCATTAAGCTGGACATTGTTGGATATAACAGCAAATTGTTTTTTTTACATAAGAGTTAGACACAGTTGAATCATGTTGGATTTAGCAGGCAAGTCATTTCGGTACTCAACAACTTGGTGAGTTGGACCATGGTTGGACTATGTGGCATTGAGCAGGAAAGAAATATGAGTTCAGTTAAAGTCTTGTTGGATTTAACAGGCAAGTCGTGAAGAACCATTAAAGTTAAAGTTCATCGGCCCTAACCCTCCCAGATAGGTTTGAGGGAAGTTCTGCAGGATTAAAGAAGGTACATGTTTTTTACAAAAGGCTTGATTTTCCTTGGGGGAACAATTGGTAAATTAAGGTTGTTTGGGTTTAACCAGCTATTAAAACGTTTGTTTTCAGGGAAATGAGGGAGTGTTTCCGACAGTTGGCAGTGGATGGAGATTGCAGGGTAGTTGTACTGACAGGAGCTGGGAAGATATTCACTGCAGGTATGGCGCATTACTATCAGTGGTAGCATACATGTACATCAAAGCATTGAATATGTGAGGAGTTCTGATAAAATGAGACAGAACCTGGCAGAGGTCAGAGTTGTAACGAGTCACTGATTTTTGTGAGTTGAGTCGAGTCATTTTAAAGAAATCGAGTCGCATCAGAAAGGTCAAGTTGAGTCGGGTCGAGTCGAGTCGAGCCGAGCGTTTAGCTTGAGTCACTTTGAGTCACAAATATTTGAACACTAAATAAACACAAGGTTGGAATCTACTACACTGTATTTTGGTTGCATCATGGAGAAAGACAAACGGACAGCTGCTGTATTTCTGAATACCATACCAAGTGAACATAAACTTTGTTCGCAAAGAAAGGCATAGTCAAAAATGTCTCAAAAACTTTTTTTTATCTGATCGTCCTGAAAAATTGGGAATTGATTGTTGGGGATTTAGTCTTTAAAAAAACCATATAATCTCAAAATCGACCACCCCTTCAAATTTTGACTTTGACTGGCCGTACTGGGAAATCACTCCGTGCGACTTTACGCTCATTTTGTGATGACAGGTCACATATAGACCCAGTGCTCTCTCAATGGTTATAGAGGGAGAGTTACGAGAGACCACTGGACGGGAGATTCATACGCATTGCCAATGAAGCCTGACAATTGTATGCAAAATTCAGAATACAAATATCCGTGCAGTCTTCATCTAAATCAAATAAGTTAGGAGGGCCTAATATTTCGATCTTAACAAGATTTTCCTCAGAGACAAAATGATCTTAATGATCAAAATTGTAGGCCCTCTCAACTTATTTGATTTGTATTATTTCAGGTCATTCCAGCCAGTAAGCAGTTTGCGGGATTTTTAATCTTAGTCTTTTTAATTTAGTCTTCATCTAGTATTGTACACGAAACATTACTGGTATGCATCAAATTTGAAATCTATGCCAGACAAAAGAAATTTCAGTCATTTTTGGGGTTCACGATGTGAAACCACAAGGCAACCACAAAAGTTCAGCAACAAACATCAAATGTAATCTGAAAAATAGTTTGCTTCACCATTTGGTGTATATATACTCAAATTCTTGAATTGTCCTTGCTGTTTTTTAATTACAGGCCTAGATCTGATGGATAACATGAATCTCTTCACTAGCGACATGGAGGTCGGTCGCAAGGGTAGGGCCCTAAAGCAAAAGGTGTTCGAAATGCAGGAGTCCTACACAGTCATTGAAAAGGTAATAAGAAATTGAAGCTCTCATAATGTATGGGCTGGATTAATAAGTAATATTGGAGCTCTCGTACAAGTGGTGTCTTTCTGTCAAGTCATTTTTTGTTTACTTTAAAGTCAGTATTTTTTTCACTTTTGGCTCATGCTTTTAAGTATTCCTACTTTTCCTACTATAGAATATCTCTCAGTTCATGTACATGTATGTAGTTTGATGCTACTGAAACTGGAGATAAATTCCAGTCTGATGGACCATTAGCTCAGGACAGACTGGAAGAGTATCCAAACTTGAAATGGTTTCGTCGTCGTTTTACCCACTTAATATTTTTTTCCCCATCTGTACGTAGTGTCTGAAGCCTGTCATAACAGCAGTCCACGGTGGCTGTATAGGCGCTGGACTTGACATGATCACAGCTTGCGATATTCGACTGTGCACACAGGATGCGTGGTTCCAAATCAAAGTGAGTCATTGATAGTTGGTGCATTCTATTAGCTTCCCCGGGTTACACCAGAAGGAAGCCATGAAATGAGCCTAATCAAAAGCCACCGTGTATTTACCCAGACATTTTTTATGAAAATTATTTACCCAGACAATTAAGGTCAAAGTTTTTTGGGGGCGGGACTTAAAATAATATACACACTGGGCATACTGACGTCTGCCTCACTTGAACTTCAGTTTCGTCACAGTAACCAGATCAATAATTGCTAAAATCTGGAGGTTATGCTCCGAAATATCGGCCATGCAGTTAAGCACCTTTAACTAAACAATACTACTAATATGCCAGAGTAGTAAGAGTGCTGCATGCTGCAGTTTAATACTAGTAATATTCTGTAGCTTTAGGTGAGGTTTGGGTTAATAAAATCTGTAAAAAACTAGTATTAAAATTAAAAAATAATCAGTCATGCTTTGGTAAATCCACTCCCTCTGTTTACTTTGAGTTTTTTATGTGTGCTGTGTTATTTCTTGTTGTTAGGAAGTGGAATTGGGACTTGCTGCGGACCTAGGAACACTACAGAGGTTTCCCAAGATCATCGGCAACGATAGCTGGCTGAGAGAGATCGTCTACACAGCCAGAAAGTTCAGCAGCGATGAAGCCAAGGAGAGGGGGCTTGTCAGGTCAGTATTCACCCTAACCCTTCTCAATCCTCCAGAATCCACCAGGTCACAGGCGGTTTCGAAGGATTGAGAATGAATGGCCACCCAATGTGTTTAGGCACGGAGCCCACCACGGCGCCTATCGTGCATGCTGCGCGTGCCACTCCAGGCCGGGTACGTATGTCCCCGCCAGCTGCAGCCAAGTCATGCAAAAGATTTGTGCTTGCACTGCAGTGCGACACGCACTATCGTTATACATTGTACCCCGTGCTATGCTGTACACGTCAAAGTTATGCTGTCTCAACAGTCGAGTTGTCCCACTGGTCAAAATTGTTCCACCGGTCGAGTTGTCCCACCGGTCGAGTTGTCCCACGGGTCGAGTTGTCCCACCGGTCGAGTCGTCCCATCGGTCGAGTTGTCCCACCGGTCGAGTTGTCCCACCGATCGAGTTGTCCCACCGGTCGAGTTGTCCCACCGGTCGAGTTGTCCCACCGGTCGAGTTGTCCCACCGGTCGAGTTGTCCTACATTCATTATGGTGATGAGATTTAGTGACTAGTGTACATGTTTGAACCGGTGGTCGGTCTGCGATCCGGTATGCGTACATGTATTTGTTTGTTATACCGCAGTGAAGGGTTCCTCCTAGAAAGAGTACATAATGTACTTTTGAAAGCAGACTACATGTACGAAGCACTTTAGAAAAACAATGACGTCACAGCATTGTTATACTTTAGTCAACGAGTATATACACAAGCATTTAAAAGAACGACTGTCATCAACCTGTCACGATATAGTCGAGTGGACAGCAGTGTATTCTAAGAAACCCTTCACTGCGATGTAAAGAACAAATATATGAGTATTACCGTTGTGTTACCGCAAACTACTTATCTTATAGTCCTGTTCTGTGGGAAAAAATTAAATATTGGTAAAACCCAAGTTTTACCCAAAACAAGGACTTTGAAATTTCTCTAAAGCGAAATGTCATCACACAACTATATGCTGCACTATAACAAACACCATTGGGCCAACCGAAGATTGCCAGAATTTGATTTCAGCTTCATTTTCTGTTTTTCTTACTCGGCTAGTGGTGTCTTTCAGACGAGAGAAGCAATGCTTGAGGGCGCCATGGAAATCGCTGCCCTGATTGCGAGTCAGAGCCCCATCGCTGTGCAGACCTCCAAGGCTAGCCTATTGTATTCCAGAGACCACGGGGTACAAGACGGTCTAAATGATGTGGTAAGTCACTGATGAAGGCACTGTGAATAAGTTTCTAAGAGCAGAAATTTGCTAAGCATGGAATACATTAACCCTCCTTTGCGGAAGTCACTATTTGGGTCAGCTGTTCAACCACACAAAAATGCACAAGATGTGTCTGCTTGTGTATAGAGTTTGTGCATTGAGGCTGTGGGCAGAATTGTGTTCCCCATAGAAACACATGCAAAAAACGTTGGACTCTTAACATTTGTGTAGTTGTGAGGCATTCTGGGGGAAATGAGACGGAACTGGACATAGGGCCTAGTGAAGAAAACTGCAAAGTGATTTTTTTCTTTTATTTTCAGGTTTATTGATATTTGTAATCTTTGGTATGCTTACTACCGGTAGCTATATTTTGTTAAGAACTAAACAGGTCAAAAGAAATAAGTCCCCCCTGGGAAATTTGTTAGTAGACAGTTAGGCTCCTTAACCTGTTACACAAATGTAAAATGTAGTCTGAAATGTTACATATTTATTGCGCAATAAAGTTTCACCCAACAGTTAACCTTCGCCTTGAAATGCTGCCATTTGTTAAATGTGATGACCAATACAAAACGACACTTTCTTGCATAGGGATTGGACAAATGGAGAAAATCATGTTTTTACAGAATTTTGTAATATTCTTTCCTCACTTTAATTAATTTTCCTAAAGTGAACAAATGTAAATATGCATGTAATGTTTTTGTTTTTGTTTTTAATTTTCTAAATTTACGAAGTACTCTAAATTAGAGTCACCCAAGCAAAACAAATTTGTTAAAGCATAAAGGTTTTGTGGAAATGGATTTTTTGTTTTTGTCCTTTCGTTTTAGTAATGAAATTAAAAACAAAAACAAAAACATTAAATGCATGTTTACATTTGTACACTTTAGAACAATTAAATGAAGTGAAGAAAGAATATTAAAACAATCTGTAAAAACATGATTTTCTCCGTTTGTCCAATCCCTATGCAAGAAAGTGTCATTTTGTATTTAACAAATGGCAGCATTTCAAGGCGAAGGTTAACTGTTGGGTGAAACTTTATTGCACAATAAATGTGTAACATTTCAGACATTTTACATTTTTGTAACAGGTTAAGGAGCCTAACTGTCTTCCAGAAAAATGCACATTTCCCAGGGGGGACTTATTTCTTTTGACCTGTTTAGTATGAAAGTAGTGTAATACAAGTTATTTTAAGGAAAAAAAATTAGCATTTCTCAACATTGACATGTTCAAAACTAAAAACTTTCAAAGGCCTTTTTCTCAACATTCGCCGTTGATATAGGACTGGTAAGTGTCCCCAAAACTCTGTTTAGGAGACAAAGTCAAAAATGACAAAGGAATGCTTTTGTAACAGTTGATTTGAATAGCTAGTGATTTGACTTGCGATGGAATCGACTAAACACTGGAATACATTTGTCATCGTTGTTGTTGTTGCAGGCAACGTGGAATGCCAGCATGTTACAGAGCGAGGATTTGACAAAGGCCGTCTCCGCAGCGATGCAGAAGACCAAGCCTACTTTTTCCAAGCTTTAGCCCAACGTGGATGAGCGGCCTCTAGAATGCCAAGAAAGAACAAATCTGTCCAAAGCACCTCTCGACAATATGCAATCCGGACCAATCGGGGCTCATGATCACTTAGAGCCATATGGGGACGATGACTTTGCACCCACCCTAGGGAGTTACCATAGGTTTGGCAAACAAGGAAAAGTGATGTCTGCCAATAAGTATTGTCTTGATTTAAAGGACTTGACTCATTTGTACACCTTTTGGAGAAAAAGCACACTGTGACTCTAGACACAGTTAAATTGGGTAAATACAAATTGATTCATTTTACACTCGGGCGATTATTAAAACAATTAAATTAAAAGTGGACAGTTTTGCAGTGTCAACAATGAATTGATATATGTAGGTTTGTGCTTCATGCATACTATATGTGACCCGCTCCAAGAAAAGTCCAGGATATAAGCTTTCATTTGGTACATAGTACAGCCATGGAGAAATAAGACACAGGGAGTTACAACGACCTTTGGATCAAACGTTTAGGCTCTGGTACTCACGCTAGTGCGCAGGCGCATATCGAAATAGTACGTAAGTTTATAAAAAAAGTTCGATTTGTTTATGCAAAAAAAATAAAACGCAACACGTCGCACACCGTTGAGCGACACACGAATGGGCAGACAAAAGCATATTTCCATGATTGTACCGTTCATATTTTAAAAGGATAACAAACTTGCTATCAGAATGTCGGATTTTGACAAAAAAAATATCGGCAGATTCAGTTTTTCAAGGCGCATCGATTTTCCACAATGGCTCACGTGTTTCGACCGACAGAGAGCTACTGCGCATGCGAAAACTGGTTCGTTTGCTTGATAGTGAACTATTAACTATTGACCGCACAAGCAATTCGTTTCTCCAGTAAGTGGTGGCGAGCGGTACCAAACCCTGAGATGTGAGAGATCTTATCGCGGTCTTAAATCGGGAGGCCTCCATGCCTTTACCACTGGTCATCCAGGGTCGCTAATTGGTCAGTGAATACCCATGGTACAGCTCCATAGCCCCATGGGTTCCATGGAATTCAAAATACACAACTGAGAAAACAGGCTTCAAAACGCAACAAAACTAAGACAATACACTGGAACCATGCACTCTTAAAAGGTTTCGTTTCACTTTATTTATCAAATTCCAGCTTTTTGTTAATTAAATCTGAAACTTTGGATATTAAAGATGTCATTTAAGACAAAAAAATGAAAACAAATTTTGACAACAATATTTACCCTATTAACTTTAACAGGCCATTACTCATGCATAGCCTTGATGCGCGACTTATGTCACCTTTTTCTGGAGCGGGTCACATATATACAGTAGAAAAATGTTTGAAAAAAATTATACAAAGAATTATTAACCTATTTTTGGTTTCGTTCTCAATAGTAATTAGGGGGTGTGCATTAGAACTGAGTACCCGACCACTGATGTCAAGAACCGGTTCCAGATTATGGAATTGAATACTCGTAACCAACATTTACAAATTACATAGTAACTCAAGTCAAGTCAATCTTTATCCTCAGACAATCTTTATAGCAAAATTTGTTTAATGTCATTTGTTGGAAACTTTCAAAATGAAACCATGGATGATGCTCGCAAAAGTTGCGGGTTACACCTCAAAAGCTCAGTGCACTCTAGTTATGTATCCAATTTGCAGGGATGTAGTCGAGTCCATCACAAGTCCCTGCAAGTCCCTGCAAGTCCATAGTCCTTCAGTTCCAATTCAAATCGCAAGCTATTCAAATCAGCTTTGACAAAAGCATTCCTTTGTCATTGTTCATCCAGTTACTTGTGACTGCCTTTATGAAAGGACTTGTGACTGGCTTCATGAAAGGACTTGTGAACGGACTTGCAGGGACTCGACTACAACCCTGCCAATTTGATAGTATTATCATGCGGACCTACGAACAAGATTAACTTAAATTTAATTTTGGGGTAGTTTTTCTTCAACAGCGACCCGGGTACCCGGTTCCCAAACTGACCGTAAATGCACACCCCTACAATAGGTACAATGAGTAAAATGTAACACCAAACATCTTGGATGAAAACTCTATTTGGAGCAGCCAAATGCAATGAGTGGCTGTACAGTAGTTGTGACAACTATCCCATTTTGTTTGTCGATGTTGATGTGTCTTTTTCTTGAATATTATTCGGTTGAGGGATTTTTTAACAACCTGCACAGTCTTACAAAGAAAAGATTACTTTAATATCAGAAACCTTTAAAATCTATTTTCATAGAGTTTGAACTTTGAAGGATGAAAGATTGTCAAATTTTGCTTTTATAGAGCACACAAATATACCCAAAAAAGCAAAAATAAACAAGATTAAGAATAAAACTGATGTATTTAGTTGTAAATAAATTTAATGATAAAGAATTTACCTTTTTTTAAGACTCAATTTCTTTGTCAACAAATCTGACTCGTCACTGTTTGTTGGTAATGTTTAGTCTTCCTTTGTTTGCTAGCCTTTCATTTTTCAAACGGAAACAATCATGTACAATTCGGTTCTGACAACAGTATTCAAAACTTGTCTTGAACGTTACCAATACTTTCTTACACCGGTAAGGATTTCCTAGTGGTGTTATTATGTATGAAACGAGCTTTCACAAGTCAATAAGCCAGTTTGGTATTCCAACTGCATGTGCACAACAAGATTAGACAATTTTTCTCTCAAGATAAACGTTGCAGATAAATGCACACAAGGAGCGAGTTCAATAAAGGACTACAGTTAACCATAGTTCGACTAACTCTGACCGAACTTGCGCTAGTCGCCGGGATTATTTTAACATCACCGAGCCGAAACGCAGCATTATTTTTAACAAAATTTGATCCGAGGCGGGTTTAACCAGTTCGCGCCGGGATTATTTTAACATCGCCGAGCCGACGGGCGGGATTATTTTTAACGAAACTCGATCCGAAGCGTGTTCAGGCCGATAGTGCTGGGTAGCACACCCACGCATTTCCGGCCTTGCGCGCGCTGACATACATTTCCGAACTTGAACTTGGCGTGTTTATTCGTCATCCGTTTTGAATTTGGGGAAATTTTTGCGTTTATATACGTCATCCGGCGCGAACTGGTTAAGCTGATGGGTCTGGGAAGCACGGAAGTCACGAAAAACTAACCAGTCACGGTTCTTGTTGTATTTTTTAAGAAACTTATGTACCCTAACCCGGTTTTCCTTTCAGCCTTGTTCTATGATTAAAATAACCTATAAGAACATTTGTAGAAAAAAAATACAAACATTAACGACAGTCGAATTCGAACCACAGACCTTTCGATCTATAGCTCTCCTCTCTACCAACTATGCTATTGGTGAGTTGGTTGAGAAAGCCGTTCTTTATAATTCTTTATAGATCTTTAACGTATATGAGTTGCCATTGCTCTTTCTCATGAATATACATTCACGCACCACCCAGCATCTGAAAAAAAAATAACGCGAACCGCTACACCGGTTATAGTCCTGCAGATTACTACAATAATATTGCATTTAGTGATACAAGCACCAACATTGGCACACATGCTCATTTTGGGTCACTTTATACAAAAACCCAGTTAGCCAAATTAAAATCCAAGATGGCCGCCATTTTTGAAGATGGCCCCCAATGAAGGCCAAATATCACCGAAATATTAATGAACGGATGGATAGAATGGCAATATAAGCACAAAACTTGGCATTTAACATCTGTTTGGTCTCCCTGTTGTTGGCATATCCAAAACAGTATATTATTAGGCACTTGAAAATTTAAGATGGCCGCCATTTTCCAAAATGGTCGCCACTGAATGGCTAGTAGTAGTGTTACCAAGGATCAAACAGTAATACAAGGACCAAAAGGCGCATTTAATCTCCATTTGAATCCAATATTATGCTAAAATTGTCAACCACTTGGTAATTCAAGATGGGTACCATTTTTAAAGATGGCCGCCACAAGATGACATATCTGGTACAAAGACATACAACACACTCTAAAAACAGATTGGTTGAAAATAACTAATATAGTGGTCGATTTCAACCAATCCAGTTGGTAGATATGTGGATAACCAAAATATTTGTTAAAATAACCAATCTGATATTGGTTACCTAGTCAATCCATATGCAATTTGTATTGGTAATTTGTATTGGTTATAGCACTATAACCAATACCTTATTACTTATTACACATTGCAATCATGCATACATACAATAATAACCTATTCCTATGAGATATTAGCTACTGACCACTTACTACACACTTAGCTACTGCCGTTGTTAGTTTTATAATTCGCTTTTTTGTCCACGACGAAGTCACAGCTATTTTTGTTATAATGTCAACAGTTGAATACGGATGAATTTAATGTCAATTGTTCACTATGTTAGCACAAACATCTAAATTCAATCATGGAATCGTTTGAATAATTACATATTATGGTCAAAAAGTGCATTTTGGACTAAATACCACAATTTAACATCGACTATTGTCAAAACAAATTTTCTTACTTCTGATTGGTCAGTTGCTGTAGATACATTTCCTACATTATGAATAACCAATAGATTGGTTAATACCTTGGTTACAAGCTCAACCAACATTGGTTATGAATGACCAATATATTGGTTGGGACCTTCCCACTGGGCAATTTGTTACCGGTTACCGATATTACCGGTAATATCACCCCAAAATTTAAGTCTAAATATTACCGTGTTATTACCCAAATGATATTACCTAGCTGTGTGATAATGAAATTGTTATAAATTCCTTAATATTAGTTTGTTTAATATAAGGATTGGATATAATTGATCCTTGAGACCGACAGGATCTGTATCTGATGAAAAAAATCTTGAAAAATGGTTCACCGCTCTACCAAATTTCAAAGTCCAAATAACCGTTATTACCCTGTTGAAACCGACATTTTACCGAGTAACAACAAGATAATACAGGTAATGTGGGTAATGGTGAAAGGCTTGAATTGGTCATTACATTGGGAACTTGAGTAATAACAGTAAAATTATAGCAATTCCAGAAAAATGTCCAAGTCCAAATATTACTGTTATTACCCTGTTGAAACCGACATTTTAGCGAGTTATAACAGGGTAATAAGAGGTAATGGGTAACATTTTACCAAGTTAATAACATGGAAATGCCGGAAATGCCGGAAATGCCGCCAGAAATATTGTTACATTCTCCTTGGTAATATTTGGTAAATAGGGTAATATCAGGTGGTAATAACATGGCAATGCCAGGAATATTAGTTACATTCTCCCTAGTAATATTGGGTAAATGGGGTAATATCGGGTGACCTCAATTTACATGTTGACCCCAAGTGGGCGTGATAAACTTTGGTAAAACATTTGTGTCACGTTTTCTACATGAACGTTATGTTTTGCGTAATAGCGATACGTTTAGGGTGTTTTCGTAGAGATAATTGTGTAATATTTATTTACTCCAAGTCTCAAAGAAACAAATTTGCCAAAAAGCCAACACACAAATAAATAACAAAAAATTAGTTGCAAACTGTGATTATAGACGGCGGTGATATTGGGCACATATATAGCGTTTAAGTACATGCTAAGATTGTAGCAGTGGCAAGCTCAGAAGAGTCATTGATGTTTATATGTGTATATATTGTAGTATTGTTCCGGTAGTATCGTAATATGAGTATTAACCAATATAATTAACCAATTGGGTAATATCGGGTGGTAATAACAGTACAATGCCAGAAATAATCGGTAACATTCTCCCTGGTACTATTGGGTGATATCGGGTGATAATAACAATGCAATGCCAGAAATAACGGTAAATAACAATTACATTTTCTCTGGTAATATTGGGTAATAATAATAGGTAAAGGGTGAAATATCGGGTGGTAATAACAATGCAATATGTCGGAAATAACAGTTACATTCTCCCTGGTAATATCGGGTAAATGGGGTAATATCGGGGTGGTAATAAAAGGGAAATATTGGTCTACTATTTCCTCGTTATTACCCAGTAATAACCGTAATTACTTGTTACAGCCCGGGTAATATCGGTATGTTACCCAGTAATAACCGTTATTACTCGTTACAACCCGGGTAATATCAGGTAAAATGCCCAGTGGGTTGGTTGCAAGCTCAACCAATATAACTAGTTGGAGGATAACCAATATATTGGTTATGAATAACCAATAGATACCTTGGTTACAAGCTCAACCAGGCCTGATGAGATTGATTTGATCTATGCATGGGATGTTAAAACACAGACTGTAAGCATCAAAGTCACGCAAGTATGCCTTCAAATGTTCAGTAACGCAAATACAAAATAAAGAGCTATAATCTTGGAAAGCAATTACAATTAACAGTAATGGTAAGAATCTCAAGTCAGGTCGCAATTCTTTTAACCATTTTCTTTTTTACTGACACCCGCTATTGATAACTTGGTATTGTACGTACGTGTTGGCAGCCATTTTGAAAAATGGCGGCCATCTTTGATTTCCAGTGATTTATGATTTGTTAATTATAAATGACCAACGAGAGGTAAATTGCAGCTTTATTGTATGACCATTTGGTTTCTTTTGTTAAATAACCAATGTATGTCATTCAATGAAAGCAATCTTGGAAAACATGGCCGCCATCTTGAAAAAATGGCCGCCATATCTTGAATGTTTAAGTTGTTTCTATTTTTGAAAATGATAAGGGGTACATTTGGTGGATAGTTGCAACTGTTGGCGCTTGTATGACCAATTAATCCAATGTAACATTAAGTGTTACCATTTAGTGGCTAACGTTTTTTTTGTGTACAGTGACCCCAAAAGAGTATGCCAATTTTGGTGCTTGTATCATCAAATGCAATATTGTGGTGAAAAAAATTATTAATCTGCAGTACTATTAGTATTAACCAGTTCGCGTCGGGATTATTTTAACATCGCCGAGCCCACGGGCGGGTTCAGGCTGATAGTGCCGGGATCGAAGCACACCCTTGCTCGCTGCTGATCGACATACATTTTTCGAACTTGAACTTGGCCTGTTTATGCGTCACTGATCCGTTTTGAGTTTGGGGAAATTTTTGCGTTTATATACGTCATCCGGCGCGAACTGGTTAAGTGTCTTCCCGCATTTCCGGCCTTGCTCGTGGCGTGTTTTGAATCTGGGGAAAACTTTGCGTGTATATGGGCATTTCTACACTAATGATGTATATTTGGCATGTTGTACTAGAAGGTTTAATAAAAAAAATAAAAAACATTAAAATATCGTTGAAATGTATGTTATGTTTTAAAATAACATAAATATAGATAGTAAACACAATTTATTTTAATTCCATACAATTTAAAGGTAATTTTTGTATACAAAACTTGTTTGTCCAAGACACTTTTGGATTGAAATTTGTGACAATAAAAAACTGAGCACTAAATTACTGGTGTAAAAATCGGTGATTTCATCCATTATCCCAATTTTCATGTTTGGTTATTCTATAAACGTATTTTACATAATGTTCTTCATCTATGTTTGTTTCGTTCAGATTTCTTAATTTGTTGGTGTATTGGTGTTTTTTGTGTGTACTGTGACGTACGTAACAACGTCTGTCCACTATGTTACGCACGTTCCCAGAGCTATTAAAACAAAACAAAAGTTTGTTCATGGATAAATGGTGAACAGTTTGATTGAACAGGCTATAAAATCATATTTGTTGCGTTTTGTTTAATTTTAACTTGATATTCGTTCGTTAAAATTGATTACAGCTGCAGTTGTTTATAAGAACAATGTGAACTTATGGAATAAGTATGTAGAATTAAGAACACTGGTAAAACGCATGACTAGAACTGCTTACAATGATTATGTACAGAGTCTTGCCATTGACTGTACGTTGAATCCTAAGCGTTTTTGGTCTTTTGTAAAGAGTAAACGCCAACCTCAGTCTGTAATTAATTCCTTCCAACATGGTTAACCAAACACATACTTCCCCCAGTGAAATTGCTAATGCATTTAATGTCTATTTTCAAAGCAACTTCTCTCCGCAGCAATCCCCTTACAATCCTCCTCCGGACAACGACGCCTGTAAATCACACCTGGTATTAAAACGCTACAGAATCTTCAAATTCATCAGTCAGATGTTCTGAGGGCCATCGACAATCTGAATGCTTCAAAACCACCTGGACTGGATGGAATTTCCCCCAAAATACTCAAACTTGCTGGGTTTTCAATTGTTCCAATTTTAAACAGAATATTTAATCTCAGTCTCTCTACAGGTACAGTTCCACACAGTTGGAAAATGGCAAATGTTGTTCCCCTCTTCAAAAACGGCAACAAATCTCTCATTTCTACAGACCAATTTCTCTCACCTCTGTTCCCTGCAAAATGCTTGAAGGTTTAATTTAAAAGAAATTACTTGACCATTCATCTCTCTATAACATCATCTCCGAATCACAGCATTGATTTCAACCTAATCGTTCTTGTATCACTCAATTAACCACTCTTTTTAATACATGGTCCCAGGCACTGGATGTTTCTAAACCGCCTAGGATTGACGCCATCTTTCTTGACTGGTCAAAAGCATTTGACAGGTGTGACCATGAAGTTCTTCTAACTAAGCTACACAGATACTAGATACGGCAGCTGTGGAAATCTTCTCTCCTGGATCGGCAGCTTCCTTTATAACAGACAACAACGGGTTCTCTTTCCAGGGGCCAAATCTAACTGGGTACCGGTTACTTCGGGCGGTACCTCAAGGCTCTGTTCTTGGCCCAGTACTCTTCAATTTATTTACAGCCGACCTCCCTAACAATGTCCAGTCGTCTCTTCCGCAATATGCAGATGACACTGTTTTATATAGAATAATTAAATGTACAGATGATAGTGTTGTTTTACAGAATGATCTCAACTCAATTACAAAGTGGTGTGCGGAGAACTATATGCAATTGAACTTGGATCATCATCATCATACTATAATTCGAGCAACGTTTGTCTGTCTGTCTGTCTGTCTGTTTGTTTCGCTACTCCTCCCAAGTCCTTGGTCCGATCTCGCCCAAACTTGGTGGGTGGATGTAAGTTGACCCCAGAATTGCCCTTGAGGGGTTCATTTTTGGAAAGGTCAAGGTCACTGGGGTCAAAGGTCAAATGTTCGTTTTTCGCTACTCCCAAGTCCTTGGTCCGATCTCGCCCAAACTTACGGGTACGGGTACGTCACCCCATCCCAGAATTGCCCTTGAGGGGTTCATTTTTGGAAAGGTCAAGGTCACTGGGGTCAAAGGTCAAATGTTCGTTTTTCGCTACTCCTCCCAAGTCCTTGGTCCGATCTCGCCCAAACTTACGGGTACGGGTACGTCACCCCATCCCCAACTTCCCTTCTTCCGGTCATATATTACACCCACGGGTACTTTTGACTAGTAAATGTAAAGTTATGCACATATCTCGTTCTAGGAAACAATGTTTAACTCAATACTTTCTTTCTGACTCTGTCCCTATACAGGTTATCACTTCCTACAAATACCTTGGTATCATACTTTCTAATGACCTAACCTGGAACAAACATGTAAATATGATCCGTGCCAAATGCTCCAACTTTAGCTGGTTTTATTCGCCGAACTGTTAAATTCCGAAATGCCGAAGTTCTTCTTAAATTGTTTTCTTCCCTCTGTAGACCTATTCTAGAATATGGATCACCAGTATGGCTACCGCACCAGAAAAACCACATCCAGTGTCTTGAAGCTGTTCAACGTCGCTTCACAAAATCATGCTTTCCCTATATAACATTGCTACTTCACTCTCCTATGAAGAACGCCTGAAGAAACTCAATTTCCCTCCTCTCTACAATAGACTTATTTATTTGAGTGTTTCTTTTGTGGTTAAATGTCTGTATAAACATAATAACATCCCTTCTTCTTTTCTCCCACAGCCAAACACCAGAAAAACGGACGTCTTGCTCTTTAAGCACCAATACAATCGTACTAACTGTGCAAAATTATCTTTGTTTAACTTCTTCCCCCGTTTCTTTAACTCTCTTCCCTGTGATCTTCGAGATCTCTGTCTGGAACCCTCTTCTAAATGCTTCCTAAATGCCCTACGTGATTACCTTCTCGACCAAGACCCCATCTCACACTCTTTTTAGAATATACCCATCCTGCAAATTCTTTCATTATTTCATAATGAAAAAAACCAGATAAATACATTTACAAGTATTTTTTTTTATTTTTTTATATTTTTTGTCCAGATGAATTATCTAAGATTTATGATTTGTATTTATAATTTGCAATTACTACTTTGACTTTTTCTAATTGTTAATAATTATAATAAATCCAGACATTACTTTTTAATTTGTGTAAATACCATATATTTATATTTATATATTATATATTTATGTTTAATTGTTTTGTCATCTAATCAGTTTGGAGAGCCCCCTGACAAAAACTAGTTTCTTTGGGGCAATCCTGCGGGAGCTAATTGGATGTTGTTTTTGTTTTTTATGTTACATGTGTATATTGTTAAGTTGCTTTTTTTATTTCCATTTATTCTTTATTATGTTAATTATTTGTCTGTAGTTCTGTGACAATAAGTGTATATCCCGGAAAATGAAATAAATACAAATAAAACAAATAATCTGTCCACCTTTTTCTACGTACGTAACATCGATAAAAGACCCATTTTTTTTCGCGGGCATTCTGATTACGATCTCCAGATTTTTGACGTTGTTTATTTGAGTATGCGCATTAAAAGTAACATCGTGAAAAGCCGCCATTGTTGTCGAGGACGCTTAAACTTACAGCGGAGCTGGTCGTCGATCTGTCCTGATTGTTACGTTACGTACGTTCCCTTTTTTCCCCATTTTAACCAGAAATTGTTCTCATGTAACCCACTATAGGTCTAGGGTACTTAGAACACGCAATTTGCCTTGTTTCTGTTTCAAAACTGAGCTGATATAGTCGTTGATATTTTTAACCTCGACTGCGTTTTGTCTCCTGAACGACAGAACACGTTGTTTATCGTACGAACAAAGACATATGTTTCTATGTTGCACCTTGGGTTTGCCTGGTTTCTTACGGAGTTTTTTATCACGTTTATAAACTACTACTAGTCGTTTGTGGTGTCTTCAATAGGTTTTCAATCAAATATCTTCACTTTAGAGCCCACTGTATTATGAAAAGTGTGGTCTCTCAACATGCTCGTAGTCGTACGTAACGCAGACACAGAACTGTGAATCTGTCTTCGTTCGTACGAAAAATCGATAAAATTCAATGGCTGCCTGATTTTTTTCACTTATTTCATGGAAATTATTCGGTCTCAAACTCGGCATGCAGGTTTATTTATTAAAAAATTCGCGATAAACGCAAAACAATATGGCGGAACACGTCTGCGCAGGCGCGGCATGCAAAGCTTGTCGCGCCGAACAACAGATGGGACTAGCGGATCGCCCTCTGTTGTTCGGTGCGACGAGCTCTGCACGCCTGCGCAGACTTGTTCCGCGATATTGTTTATCGGGTTTTTTTTTTTTACTTTATAACGCAGATTTAAAGAAAAATTACACCAGACAGAACCACGGAAAAGCCCTAATTTTTGCGAAATATCGATGCGCTATAATAAATAACCTGCATGCCGAGTTTGAGACCGAAAATAAAAGGGGCACGGCTGCTATTAAGGGGGGGGGGGGGGGGGGGGGTATTTTGTTCCCCTTTTGTTTATTTATTTATTACTTTTGTGTTAATTTACCTTTCAGGGGTAGGCTTAATAGTATTGGTGGGGTTGGGGCGAGAGTGTGCTGGACTATTTGTACAGTTGTAAAGGGTGCCTCATTTTACACTTTGTTTAATGGGACTTTTTTTTTTATCTTGTTGAATAAAACACTCAACACTCAACCAATATTGTTTTGTATGGCTGGAATGCTAAAAAAAATCTGTACTGTCTGATTAGTCGTTATTTGAGCAAGAGGTGGACACAGGGGTCTAGTGAGTCATAATAATTTAAAATAAATTTCCTCAATATTTCACACAATTATATTATAACACTCGTAAAATTCTCATTACAGTTTGTCGAAAAACATGAGCTGCCTCCGCATCAAGCTTCGCTGCACCACAAGGTGTGGAAGAAAAATCAATATTGAAGAAGCAGATCCTGTGGTCGCTTCAAAAAGCAGAAAGTCAGTCTACATTAAATCATACAGACAACGAATGAAAGAACAAAGACAGGAACAATGGAAAAAATACAAGGAACAAGAAAAATACAGGGTATCCGAAATTCGTAGGATAATGCCTACTGTTGCCAAACAAAGGGCCAATACACAGGCTAAAATTAGAATGATGAAAATGAGGGAAAAGAAAAAGTCCCAGGCTCGTCCAAGTGCAGAAGCTGAAATAAATGTATGCCTCACAAGGACAGCAAAAGAAAAGAAAAGACAGTTGCAAGAAAAATGGAAAGTACAGAAGAGAGCCCAAAGGGTGAAGTTGTCAGCCCCCAAAAAGAGAAGGATAAGAGAGAAGGATGCTGCAAGAAAGAAAGAGAAACAAATGCAGGAAGCATGGTGTAAACGTGAACGAGATTCTACGCATTCTCAAAGTCCCTTTACATCCGATCAAGCAAGAAGAAAGGCAATTTCCAGGGCAAAGCAAAATATCCCCAAAGATTCCTGCAGGAGTGCTGAAGTTCTTGCTTCAGAGGCGGGGAATCACCACAGAAAAAGAGGCACCAGGACAGCTGTTGGACTGTGTCAGGCAGACATGTGATGTATCACTCTGGATCCAAAAAGGAGGAGGTCATTCGCAGCCCATATATCAGCCCAGCTTGACAACAAACATGGCCTGAAAACCATGGCCTGTCGAAATCTTGGATTTACCTGGAAATACCTCATGAAATATTCGAGGCTGAAGAGGAAAGACATCAATCCAGAAGTAAGAAGAAGCAGATCTGATCAGTTGACACCACAGGTTGTAGAAACTGTTCAGGACTACTACAAAGGACCGGATGTTGCCACCGAAATGCCCAACAAAAAAAGGTCTTTCTGCCAATGCAACAGAAGCCAAGTATGTGCTCAACAGAAACAACTGTCAAGGTTGACACCGTCCCGGCTGACGCCGTCCAAGTTGACAAGGGTAACTTGCCTTAACTGTAATGTCTATTCCGGCATCTTCTCACATTAGTGTTTTTGAACCTAACGTTTGTGCAAAATCATATTGATTTTTAGAGAATTGAGGACTTACTGGAGGATTAAGGAGTTACTCTTGTACAGCCTTACACTGTTCATTTTATTCTGTATTTTTTCTGATGCTAAAATGAATGATGTAGGCCTGTTAACAGTTCATGTCGGATGTCGTGTTTCATGTACACACGCAAAGTTTTACCAGAATTAAATAACACGTGACAAATTTATGTCACAAGCAAGGTCTGAAATATCTGTGAGCGACTGCTCGCAGAGAGCGAGGCCGAAAATATCAGGGTGTGCTACCCATAGATGCCGGCCTGAACCCATTTTGAATCAAGGTTCATGAAAAACAATCCCACACTACACCTGGGCTGAGACCAAACTGGTTAATGTTAGTGTTAAAATGAATTGAAATGTTAATGTTAAAATGAATTGAAATGTTAATGTTAAAATAAATTGAAATGTTCATTCAAATAAAATGGTAATATTGAATTTGGCAACCTCATAACAATTTCTGTACAACTTTGTTTTTAGTGCAATACATTTCAAGTCAATGATAATTGATAGGTTAAACAAAAGTACATAACATAACAGCATATTTTGTGCAATTAATTACATTAAAATAATGTGATTCGTAGGCCAGCATGTGTGCATTATGGACATTACATCTTCAATTTCGTCTTAATTATCACTCATTAATATTATGGGAAGGTATTATGGGAACAGGGGGATGTAGGAAACATTTGGACAGTCCTAGTTTATCTTTTTAGGAAGTTATTTTATTTTTAATCATAACAAATACAATCTGTTTGAAAAAACGGTTGTGAACATCCACAGTGACAATTCCGTCTTTGTTACGTACGTAACCTCATTAAGTATTGCAGCATAACTATTTTCCAGTTATTTGTAGTTACTAAAGCAAGACAGCCAAAATGAAGGTTTGCTGTGTCAATACTAACACATAGACTGTGACTGCTTAAATTATGTTTTCACAAGAATTTGTCTCTGGCTTTGTCCTCTACAAGATTATTTTTTATGTCCTTGAAAACTAGAAATTGCCTGTCACCAGACTTGCCCCAATAAACGTTTCTTGTTGAGACCTTTCATTTTAAAGTTGTGTTTAAACCTTATTAATTAAGTGAAATTAATATGTTTAACTCCCAACTACACAAATTTAGCTCTTTTAATTAAGTCTGATTTGATCAATTTTCTGTCCACGTTACGTACGTAACCAATCAATGAGAGTCAACTTTCCACGCCTGTAAAATGATGGTCGAAGGTGGAATTATCAAATTGTTTTAACCACGCATTCTGGGCATTCCGGGGAGCAGAAAAAAGGAAAATATATTTTTAATCAAAAACTTCAATTTTAGACCTCTCTGTCACACAAATGTACCCCATTAGTGTGGAATTGCCCATATACGTCCTGCGCGAACTGGTTAATAGCAACAATTCCATGTCATAGTGCAGTGGAAACCAACTACATGTATCTGCAAAAAACTTTGCCAAGCAAACTGGCATATGTTTTGTCCACGTTAATGTGTAATTCTGTCACTCTTGGCACCATTGTACGATAAGAACGGCCGTTATGCAAGTTATCCCATGGAGCTTTTTATAGCTCCATGATTATTCCTAAACTACGCAATAACTATTACAGTGTAAATAAAAGAAATTATAACACCTCACTCACAGATTCTGTGTCTTGATTGGCCGAGAGCGCGGCACGTGTCACTTGCTATTTTTACTATTTTTTACTTGCGCTATCCAAAAAGACTATACCACGCAAAAAGGACTATGCGCATAGCAACACACGTACTATGTGCATAGCAACGAAAGCGTGACTGAAACCCAGACGTGTGTTTCGGTGCATTGCGTAAACATTGCTCAATCACCCCCGCACCCGTTCATCAAGGCAACAAAGTACACGTATGATCGAGAGACGTATAATTCTGAGATTTGTTGTCATTACTATACTTTCAGGAAGCTTCAATTGTGCAGAATCTGTGAGTGAGGTGTTATAAAACAAATATTGACTGCTTTATTTCGCGGTATAGTAAAACTAGCCTTCCTCGGTGATCCATGGAGCATTCTATTTTCCCTCGGCTTCGCCTCGGGAAAATAGAATGCTCCATGGATCACCTCGGGAGGCTAGTTTTACTATACCACTCAAAACAGTCCATATTTGTATAATATTATTTTGACATTTTTTGCCGGTGTGAGTACGATGTTTCGGAGCCACAAAAGTTTGACCATAGTTTGACTATAATTTGACTAGAGTCAATCGCACTGCAACTTCATGGCGCAAGTGTTCTAGTGATGTCACAAACCAACCACTTGTGAACCATTGGTTGATGGTCTAACTTGCAAAAGGCTATGGGGGACGTGGTATCAACCAAATCTTTTGTGCAATCAAAAAGAAGGTGGAAACTTTGGAACACACACGACACACACACAAAATACCGCTTCACTGTCCCAATTTGTTTTAATGTTACTTTAGATAGAAAAAATCTTTAAATTTGATGGTACGTGCTGTGCTTTTGCAGACCTGTAGAATTTTTTTTTTCCACGAAATAAATATTGTCAAATCTTACTGTGCACATGTGCAGTTGGAATACTCAATGGCTTATTCACGAGCAATGCTTTTACATGTATTTGCGTAGCTTGTGACTGTGACGTGGCCCATTACCTAGCGCTTACCCAAACGATAAAGAACCAAATTCGGACAAAGAAACTGTCCCTTGAAAATTCTTTGTTCATTTTTTGTGTGTTTCGATTCTTGGTCATAATACATGTACGATACAAGAGCACAGTGTCAATGTTTACACACAAACTACTAATTTTAATTTCCAAAAATGTGTCAATAGACACATCTTTGGAAATTACGTTATTTTCTTGATAGCGTGCCAGAAGAAATAATTTTACAGGGAGTATAGTGTCAATACTTTTTACAAGTCAGCTTTTTAACCAAAATTTTGTTGGTCAATGTTTGGATAGATGCAAACGGTATACTCTACCTTTAACCAGTTCGTGCCGGGATTATTTTTTAACGAAATTCGATCAAAAGGAGGTTCAGGCCGATAGTGCCGGGATGCACACCCACGCATTTCCAGCCTTGCTCGCTGCTGACAGACATTTCCGGCCTTGCTCGTTGCGTGTTTATGCGTCATCCGTTTTAAATCTCGGGGAAACTTCGCGTTTATATTCCTCATCCGGCGCGAACTGGTTAACACAGAGATTAATGTGTTAATGCACAGTATTTGTTTTTGGTAGATTCAGGAAATTCCTATGAAAAAAGCCCTGAGAGAAAACCCCAAACTTTATCATAATATTACAGTGTATCACATTATACTTATTCCCTGAAGAAACCATAAAACCATACATTGCTTGGGCAGCAACAGACCGGTCAATTGAGGTTATGTAATTTTACAAGATATTTACATATGAAAACTCTGTACAATCTCACGCGGTCTCATCCACTGCCATGAGTGATGCATAGTCCTTGTACAGTATGACCCCTTTGTCTGGGTCCACTGCTGCAGATAACATCTCTTCCAGCTCCTCCTGCGTAAAAGGCTCCGCTAAACAAACAAAAAGAAAAAATATGACCATTAAAGAACCACTCAAATAAATAATTAAATAAATTTGGAGACTAATTGACCTATCGCCATTACGACCAATATCCAATCGTAGCGTCTGTTTATTATTTTTTTATTATACAAATACGTGCATTATTAGTTGAACCGCAATACGCAAATGCACGTCAAATTTAACCAGTTCGCGCAGGGATTATTTTAACATCACCGTGCCGAGGCGCGGGATTATTTTTAACAAAACTTGATCTGAGGAGGGTTCAGGCCGATGGTACTTGGAAGCACACTCACGCATTTCTGGCCTTGCTCGCTGCTGACAGACATTTCCTTCCTTGCTCGTGACGTTGTTTATGCGTCACCCATTTTGAATTTGGAGAAAACGTAGCATGTATATATGTCCTCCGGCGCGAACTGGTTAACGCAAACGCTCAACCGGCCCTATATCAAGGTTACCTATTTTAATCTTGTTGGCAACCCATCCTATACTCGGATGGTCAAAATATGTGAGTGGGGTCCGGGGAGTCTGCATTATTCAGATACGCGTTATAACGAGCAACTGGAAAATGGGAAAAGTAATTTTTTTTCCTTTTTGCGATAAGTGGTCGCACGAAAGTCTGCATGTTCAAGTGGGAAAAGTCATTTTGGAAATCTGAGACCACTCTTTTATTTGGTCAGAAAAGGGTATACGCAATGATTCATCGTAATACGCTGCACTGCACGTTTCACGCATGGCATCTACGTGCTGCACGTGTGTAAATTTGTCTAAGGGGCGTGGCGAACTCACGACCGGCAATAGTTTAATCGCCCTCATTTGCAGCAGAACCTGAACTGTGATGGAGCTACCTGTACAATGCTGCTACTTCGAGAACTGTAAGGTTCTCTGAACTCATATCGACTACCCACCCTCAAACCATGTTATATTTGTATATTAGCTTCTCTCAGTAATGGAAGTTGATAAACTAGTTCCTAAGGAAAATTTGTCAACTTCCAATACCTCGTGGAACTAATATCAATTATCCACCATCAAAACCATTTAAAATTTGTATATTAGCTTCTCTCAGTATTGGAAGTTGATAAACTAGTTCCCGAGTCAAAGTTTGTCAACTTCCAATACCTCGGAGAGCTAATATCGACTACCCACCCTCAAACCATGTTATATTTGTATATTAGCTTCCCTCGGTATTGGAAGTAGATAAACTAGTTCCCGAGGCAAAGTTTGTCAACTTCCAATACCTCGGGGAGCTAATATCGACTACCCACCCTCAAACCATGTTATATTTGTATATTAGCTTCTCTCAGTATTAGAAGTTGATAAACTAGTTCCCGAGGCAAAGTTTGTCAACTTCCAATACCTCGGGGAGCTAATATCGACTACCCACCCTCAAACCATGTTATATTTGTATATTAGCTTCTCTCAGTATTGGAAGTTGATAAACTAGCTCGCAAGGCAAAGTTTGTCAACTTCCAATACCTCGGGAGCTAATATCGACTACCCACCCTCAAACCATGTTATATTTGTATATTAGCTTCTCTCAGTATTAGAAGTTGATAAACTAGTTCCCGAGGCAAAGTTTGTCAACTTCCAATACCTCGGGGAGCTAATATTGACTACCCACCCTCAAACCATGTTATATTTGTATATTAGCTTCTCTCAGTATTAGAAGTTGATAAACTTGTTTCCAAGGCAAAGTTTGTCATTTTCCAATACCTCGGGGAGTTAATATCGACTACCCACCCTCAAACCATGTTATATTTGTATATTAGCTGAACTCTCAGTATTGGAAGTTGATAAACTTGTTCCCAAGGCAAAGTTTGTCAACTTCCAATACCTCAGGGAGCTATCGACTACCAACCCTCAAACCATGTTATATTTGTTTGATACCCACTCAAAATAAACTGCTACAATCAGGAGCTCGGGAAAATGCTGATTAACTTTAACGTGTGCTGCCATCTTTTTTTATGTGTAGCTTGGGCGATGTTCGTGCATACTGCACCAGTTCCCCGATTGCAACGTAAAGCGCATGCGTTAGTAGACTAGAATTAGGCTTCATTCTATATCGGAAGATAATGGAACGCATGCCCTGGAGTTTAGTCGTTCGTGCAGGAGCGACTGTGGCTGAACCAATGCGACACTGACGCTGCCGGCCACAGTTGAGGTTGGCTGCAAGGCCGAACTGCGTCATGCTCTGTCAGTTAACCTACGCGCTAGTCTACTACGCGTGCCTATTTACCCTGTACGTGAATACTTGCATACGCTTGGCAAACAGCAAAAATAGCGGCTGCTGGCTGGCATGTGATAATAAATGTTTACAAGTGAGACCAGTACGATGCACTGCACTTACCTTCCTCCGTCATGCATTTTGTAAGTTCTTCAACCGTCAGATATCCCTTTTTGTCTGTGTCTAGAACCTCAAACGCCTTCTGCAACTGATCTTCAGGTGATGGCTTAAACCTGGACATAAAGGTATAATTTCAATATAAAGCGGTGTTCCCTAACGTGGCGCACTTCAATATTCCCCCCGACTTTCCTCATGCAGTGTTGCCAAACTTCTTTGTTGACAAACTTGTAATTCATTCAGTGAAATACTGGTAATAATGCTTGCTATTTGACTTTTGTGAACAATTTCGGTGTAATGAAATTAAATATGAAATTCAAAAGCGCTGGCATCAAGAAATTGGGCACAAAACTGGTCGGGTGTTCCATATAACATGGCGCACTTTAATAAATCTCTTGTAAAGTTAACATTTGTGACCTGGCACCACAAAATGGTGGAAAGTCACAAAATAAAAAAGTTGACATTATTACATTTCTAGAAAGAAGAAGTCCTAAGCTTTCAAATGATGTATTGTGTGTTGCTGTAGCTTATTCCTAGCTTATTCCTTGAAATTGCTGAAGTCCATGATCCCTTGTTTGGAGAAAACGGAGTTCAAAGTCTGTGAACCTGCAAACTATACTATCACTCAGTGCAATTAAGCCACCAAAAAAACCACTTTAGAGTTTTAATTAAGCTATACAATTTTGGGATATGATAAAAAAAAAAAAAATTGTTTATAAAAACGTCAACAACTCGAAACTGACCTCCCACCTGAAAAATGAACGTTTCGACCAATAACTCGTTTTGGCTGTGTGCGACTTTCCGCTCATTTCGTGGTGACATATAGAATTTCTTAAAAAGTTGATAAATTCTGATAGAACATTATTATCTTTAATACTTATACCCAACTAGAATGTTGTCACATAATTATTTTCTTATTTTTGGGGGGCATTTTTAACCAGTTCGCGTCGGAGGACATAATTATATACACGCAAAGTTTTTCCAAAATTCAAAGCGGATGACGCATAAACACGTCACAAGCAAAGCCGGAAATGTCTGTCAACAGCGAGCAAGGCCGGAAATGTCATAGGTGTGCTCGATACCATCAGCCTGAAATTCTGAGGACTCGTAATGGAATTCCGAGGACACATTATATGATTATAAGGACTTGTGATGAAGAAAGAACTTTTGAGCCCATGTGATAGGCCTAAGAGGACTCGTGAGCACCTGTGAGAGAAGGAACTCACTTTCTTGCCATCAACACTTCCGTCATGGTCTGCAAGAAGCGATCAAATCGGATGTATCCTGTCGGCTCCTCCTCTTCCATCTCAGCCAGCAAGTCATGAAGCTCGCCTTCGCTTGGACAACAGTTGAGCGATCTGATGATTGTACCTACCTCTCTGAAAAGAGAGACAACACAACGACAAGAATAATATTCAAATTATATCGACGAAAAAACCCTGATATTTCATAATCAATTGTTCGCAATACAGCGTGTCCCTAAAACATGGTGCAAGTGGAATGCATCTTTTTGCTCATTCAATATTCAGCATAAATTTGGTATCGATGTTTGTAGGAGCTTCAAGATAACAAAATCTACATGTATTTGCTTTCGACAATTCAAAGATTCCAGTATGTTTGATCAACCACTATCACTATCGAGTGTGTTGCACTTTTAGAGAAAGAATGTTTCTAAGCGTCAAACGATACCAGCAATTTACATATAATGGGTGATTTCTTAAGGATAAGAGGAAAAAGAATGTTTCAACAACATTGATTTTGGGTAGATTTAGTTAATAAGCCATTTGCGTGTTAAATTTGAATAACATCTGGTACACTGACTTGCTCAATATGTGACCTGTTCCAACGAAACCCGGACAAAGTCGCACAATGTGTTTTGTCACAATGTACTCCTGAAGTCATTTCGGGATGGATTTTACCATTTTGAGGTTTTAGGTTTTCCTAAGTCACTCACTATTAATCTCCAATCTCCTCAAATTTGAACAAAATCCGTCTACCAGAAGTGTGTTTTTTTTGTCAATTTTGTGAAACATTTGTGTATAGAAATAATACGCTTTTCTGAACTTCAAAGCTGTTTATCTCATAATTAGGTTGTCAGGGTTTTATCACTAAATCCAGACCCCAGGGAAGATAGGGTGGGGGTACATATGTAAATGATACATCATTTTAAAGCTGAGAACCTAGAGAATTTGAAAAAAGCTAAATCTGAAAAACTAAAAAGTCGACTTTGTCCGGGTTTCGTTGGAACAGGTCACATACCGGGTATGTTTGTCACATTTTAACTTTAAATTGTCCAGACTGAAGAGACTGTTACTGTATCACATGATTCGGGGCAAGCCTTACGCTAGCAACCCCCAGATCCAGAATGGTCTGGTGTCTTTGTGCTTTTCTAACCCATTGTAAACAATGTATTGCCCCGAATCACGTGATATACAGTCTCTTTAGTCTGGAGAATTCAAAGTTAAAACGCACCAAGCATTTTAAGCAAGTCAGTGTACCAGATGTTATTTAAATTTAATAAGCAAATGGCTTTAACCCTAGGCCTTAATTACTTTGGGCTAAAGAACTGCGTACTACAGAATACTACTTATTGTAGCATTGGGTCTCTCCGTGACTGATGATTGGGTGTGTACTGACAGAGTACAGATACTGCCAACTACAAAATACTAATAGTGGCAATACAGGTCAGTAATACTTACCTGGCAAAAAATGCAGTAGTCCAGCCTTGACCCATTGTGTCCCAAGTGACAATTTTTGCTGTAGAGTCTACACAGCACATGGGCTATGCACACTCAGCAAGCAGAGGGACCTAATGCTAAAAAGTACTACGAGTGCAATAAGGGGCGAAGTACCCAATACTAAAAATTACTACAGGCATTGCAAGTCAGTGAGAGTACTGCATACTACTTTTTACTACTAGTAGTAAAAAGTAGCATTAGGTAGGGTTAGGGTTAATATATCTCTGGACTGACAAAACTAAATCTGATTAAATTAAAATCATCCGAAAGACAAATTTGTGCTTTTTCTAAATGTGTGGAGCTTTTTGAAAGCAATTTCCATTCCTTAAAAGTTTTATGTCTTCAAATTATTTTATTTACCTGACATCCACAGTTTTGTTGGACTCGTGGTCAAAGATGTCAAAAGCATCAGCTATCTTCTTTTGCGTCTCAGCCAGCAGTGATTCTTAGAAATGTAAAATGAATATGTTGGGTGTAGTCGGTTGATATGCTTGATCAGTCGATCGCGTTGCGCTAGCGGGCGATCATGACGCTATAATTGGTCAATCGCGCTGCAACCAGTCAAACACCTTTTCTTTGTAACTCATGGTTGTGTAGGAGTTTTGTTTAATGGCAAGTAAAGTCAGAGATAACTGTTATTAGATTGACCGATAGTGCAACGCGATTGACCGATCGTGCATCACACCCAAAAAAACACATTGTAACGGTTCCTACCAACAATCTATCACATTTTAATTAGGCATAAATGTGAGGCGTTCTGGCAAAATGAGACTGGGCACAGGGCATAGTGGGAAAAAAACGCAAAATAATTAATAATGAGCAATTATTTTGTTACTTTTAGATTTGGATATTTGTGATCTTTGGTATGCCTTGAAACTATATTTTGTTGAGAAATAGTGTAAAAGTAGTGGAATAATTTTTTTTTTTTGAAAAACTAATTGGCTTTTTTCCATATTTACGTGTACAAAAGTTGGAACTTCAAGGGTCTTTTTCTCAAAATGTTACTTTTGTAACGTGTTGATATAAAACGTGAACTTTAAACAGCCATACCTTGTTAACCAGTTCGCGCCGGGATTATTTTAACATCGCCGAGCCGATGGGCGGGATTATTTTTAACGAAACTCGATCCGAAGCATGTTCAGGCTGATAGTGCCGGGAAGCACACCCACGCATTTCCGGCCTTGCGCGCTGCTGACATACATTTCCGAACTTGAACTTGGCGTGTTTATGCGTCATCCGTTTTGAATTTGGGGGAATTTTTGCGTTTATATACGTCATCCGGCGCGAACTGGTTAATGGAATGTCCGATTGAAGCGCAACAAACAGCATTGTAGGGAGAATTTCATTCTCTTCTTATGTCCAAGAACTCTCATTTCAACCTCTGCCCAGTTCCGTCTCATTTTGCCAGAATTCCTCACAAATGTAGGCCTCTATCATCAACTCAAAGAAATTGTCCAAAACAAATTTGCTCTCTGTCTGTAGAGGCTCGAGAGCTCAACCATTTTTGGAAAGAGAAATTGTTTCTTTTCACAACCACACATCATCATCAACAGTGTGCACAGTGAAAGAAAAACAATTCCCTTCCCAAAATGGTCTACCTCATACAGATGACATGACCTCTCATTATACAAAATTTGATCGTCACAGGTTGCCAGATCACGTCGGTTGGTGAGTAAAAACCTTCGATTTATCAATAAAACTGCCAGTGCCATGGTTCACAAATAATCTCACAAAAGTCGCAATCGTCTTTAAGAACTGTAGGAAGCTATTATGGCTTTTGGGGGGATACTGTTTGAGAAAGTGATTTTTTTTCTCAAATTTCAATGGACCTGACTATTGAGTTACGAAGTCACAAAAGGTTTTTCGTTGTAAGGTACACGGAATGGTGCATATTAAGTAGCCTATGCACTTCCTTATGGGAGCGAAGTCGGGACGCCATTGACAGAGGGACAGACTCGCTTATAGAAAAGCTTGGCATCATGATGTCACGCTTTGTTTACATGTTCGCTAACATGTGCGCTATGCAATCTTTCGGCATCACACGTGCACCATGGAATAAAAAGTGCGACTGTTAACACTTCGTAAACAAACTGGGGAGGAGATAAATAGAAGAATCCAAATAGGTTCGGTGAAGTTTGACACACTCATCTACATCCTTTTTATATCCCTCTAAAGGCAGGTTTTCAATCAGTGCATTTTGGCTGTTATATGATATGGCGTCGAGGCATGGACCACCACCAAATGTCTAGAGAAAAAACTAACGGCAACAGAAAGAGCTATGGAAAGAATAATGATAGGAGTAACAAAGGACACGGTGACTAATGAGGATCTAAGAAAGAAATCAAGAGTGCGAAACATAAGTAGGACCTAGTCCGGGGCTTTTTTAACATTTGTTAAAAAAGCGATAACTAGGGTCCAGTATAAAAACGGACTAATTAACCAGTTCGCGCTGGGATTATTTTAACATCGCCGAGCCGACGGTCGGGATTATTTTTAACGAAACTCGATCTGAAGCGGGTTCATGCCGATAGTGCCGGGAAGCACACCCACGCATTTCCGGCCTTGCGCGCTGCTGACATACATTTCCGAACTTGAACTTGGCGTGTTTATGCGTCATTCGTTTTGAATTTGAGAAAATTTTGCGTTTATACTAAAGTATACGTCATCCGGCGCGAACTGGTCAAGACCATTGAATCAAAGAAGTGGAGGTGGGCAGCAAGAAGGTATGACAACCGGTAAACATGCAAAACAACCGACTCTAAGAAACCAAACCAGAAAAAGAGGAAGACAAAACAGAAGGATGAGGGACAAACTAAGAGCATATTATAATGGCATTGCATAGCGACAGAGACAGCTAAGGCTAGAGAGAGATGGACAAATTGGTGAAGAGTAGTGCTGGGCGAGTAACTCGAGTACTCGCCTACTCGTGATTATTTTTTTCTATCGTACTCGTAGCACTACTCGCACTTTTCTTTACTATTTGATTACTCGTGCCAGTTTGAGTAGCAATAAATACTCGCGAGTAGTGATTGTTAGCATTAGCGATGATTGTTTACAAGTATTAAGTACCGGTAAGTTGTGGTCGTATAATGGAACTGCGCGAACTGAATTGACTTGCCTCTTTCCACAATTGCACGCCTACAAAAACGTCTTATTCCCAAATAATAAGGTTCAACGAACTATTAAATCCCTTATGAGCCGACATGAAATGTACCAAAATCGCCAACCGCAGATGTCCCAAGCCTGCAGAGTTTATACAATGGAAGCCATACTTCTCCTGCAGATATCAGGTTTCAAAACCATGCATGTAATGCCATTTGGGTCGATGGGATATCGTAAATTAATAAATTCAATCATGTGAAATAGTTTTGTTTTTTTATTGAGGCATGACAGCAAAGATAACGTAATCAGACATGGGATTTTTATCTTGCATGTTTGTGACTGGCCTTGCCCTTGGAAATTACCTTTATGCTTTAAATGAAAACACATGTCACATGATGATGACTGATGATAAACACGTGTATGATCGTAATTTTACTACTCGCGAGTTAAGTACTCGATTACTCGGGAGTAATTTATTTGCGAGTACTCGAGTGAGAAAAATCACTACTCGCCCAGCACTAGTGAAGAGGCTTTCCTCCTGCATGTCCTGCAGTACGGAGCCAAATATGAAATAGGTTGATGTGATTGGCTAATTAAGTTAAGTAAACTACATCATACATGGATGATGTAATAAAAGAAGTACGGTCGGAAAGAAGAAACCATAGAGCAAGGAACAGTCTGTTCCTTGCTCTATGAAGAAACCAACTGTTGCGTTTTCTTCTTTCCAGTATTTCAAATGACTAGTCTGCTATTAAAGTATTGCTAATGCTATTTTCTCTCTAATTTCTCCGATTTTGCAGTCCTGCATACAAATCAAAAATGTATAAAGAAACCTTCAGGAAATACAGCCCGTTTTTCAAACTTTACCTGCACTTTCTTTCTCATCAGCGGGTGCCGCCATGATGGATTGTTTACGCGTTGCCGGCCAACGCTTCCAATAACTAAACTTGACAAAGTCACTTTGATATTTCACTTATTGAAATCGTATGTTAGGTGGCGAAGCGCGCTTATATTAGCGGCGCTCGTTAATCGATGACATTATTTTCGTGCGCAGAACATTTCCTAGCTGTTAGAGTTGTACAAGTCTAATATACGTTCATGTTTACATGAACGGAGGCCTTTAGCAGACACAATGTTGAACATCATTTTGTTTCTCTCTTTTTTATATTTGTTATGTCTGTAGTGCTTTCTGTTTTGCGAGTGTTGATTCATCTTAGACTGAATTATCATGCCAAGTGCTTACTGACTTTATAACCAACCATAACCACCTTCTTCTTTTTAGTTTATTTAGGGGGTTGCGTTAGTCTTACAATAGTCTAAAGGTAAAGGGTGTATTGGTTTGGGGAACTAATGGGGGTCCCTCGGTCTCATATCGTGCTGGGTATACAATTTACAGTATTTACGTTCTTTCTAAGCCACTGTAGATTATACCTCGGTCTGGCTTCTAGACATCACTTATTACACAGCCTATGCTGAAATAGCAAAACATCACAGAACCACTCTTTTGGTTGGAACGCGTGGCAATGTTCGCCGTCACGACACGAGATGCATGGTCCGAATTCAAGGTGGTGATGATAAGGTGTCACTTTTTCGTGTTTGCTCATCAGCTCATGCTCAGCCTTAATTAGTTCCGTCGATGGATATTGTTCGTTCGCGATCGCCGGGGATAATCGGCTGTCAGGACAGACGATATGCTGTGGAGGAGGCCGATAGTTTTAACACGTCGATGGACGGAGTATTTTGGCCATCCATGCCCACGGGATCGATAAACACACCGCTTGTCGCAGACTCCGATGTTGAGAATGAATTTGAAGTATGAGCCCGCGAGTATTGGCCGAGTAGTACATATACCATAGAGATTGAGTGTACTCGGTACTGTCTGTAGTTTAGCTCTCCTTGACATAGCTGGATGGGGGTGGGGGAGGGAGAGTGGGGGTTGGGGTTGACCAGGCACTAGAAACAATTCCAAAGGAAATTTTTGATAATAATATACTTAAATGTAAAAGAAAAGAACGGGCAAAAGTGTTTGTGAGTGGGGTAAAAAGTAGTCCGAGTAAACTAGGACCCAAATATCGCTTTTTTAACATCTGGACATGATCTTGCGATAGTAGGGTCCTAGGGAGTCCCATTAGTTTTTCTACATTTAAATCAAAATGTCACTTTTCCCAAATATTTGCCCAAAGAAACATCAGATTTCACCCTCAAAATGACAACAAAAGTACCCAATAAGCCATCTGAGATACAAGTGCACATCGATGATTAGGATTGTGGTACTAAAGTTTACTTACGATTCAGAAAAACAATTTCCAGCTTAATTCCGCAAGCTGCCTCGGCACTTTGCTGCCGTGTCGGTATGCGATGCGTGTTGGTATCACGCGCGACCAACACATGTATCCGTAAACCTTAGTACCACAATCTTAATCGTCGATGTGTACTTGAATCTTAGATGGCTTATCAAGTACTTTTGTGGCCGTTTTAAGGGGGAAATCAAATGTTTCTTTGGGCAAACATATGGGAAAAGTGACATTTTGATTTAAATGAAGAAAAACCAATGGGACTCCCTAGGACCCTACTATCGCAAGATCATGTCCAGATGTTAAAAAAGCGATAACTAGGGCCCATAACTCGAACTAGGGCAAAGGTACTTCCAGTTAAAGAACTGTGCGTTTCCCTAAATCTTAAGCAGGTGCCTGTAGTCCTACATTTCTTTTTGAGAGGAAAAATCCATAACCATTGAGATATTTTGACAGAATATTTGATTTGTATAATCATTATGTAATAATTAGTCTAGAGCCCTGTTCGCACTGGACTTATTATGATAAAACATACCTAGACGATGGGTACTTTTCCCATTTTAAGTCCAGTGCGGACAGCCTAGGACGTTTTCCTCTCAGGTACTTCTCCCGAGTCCAGTGGGTACTTCTACCGGCCAACTGCTGCCCGGGAAAACTTCCCTGGTCACTTTTCCCTAGACGATAAGTCCAGTGCGAACAGCGCGTGTCGGCCCAGGAAAACGTTCATTCGGCCCTCTAAAGCAAGGTCATGCTACACAAAACACCACGCATGCGCTCTTTGCATTGTTTACGTGCGGGTGCGCACGCTGATGCATGCAAATCGCACAGCTCGGCTACTTCTCCCACGGTCTCGGTAACATTTTCCTGTGTCGAAAGTCCAAGTGCGAACAGTGGTAACATTTGACCATTTTTTATTTTACCATCGTCTCAGTAAAACCTTCCCCCAAAAAGTCCAGTGCGAACACGGCTTTAGGTACCCTAAATTCAACAACAAAGTGTATTTTTTTACCAATTTTTTACCCATTCCCATGTCGGAAGTAACCGGGACACGAACAAATTGTCTCCTTATTTATGGACTGACCCAATTAGGCATAACAAAAAAAAATGTTATGTTGGCGTAACCCGACCGACCCTAAAAATACGGCCGACCCTGGATATTTTCTTTTTTCAAGGGACGCAATTTAATGATTAAAATCTATATAAATCTAGTTATAAATACGTTTGAAACCATTTCTGACCGTTTCTCATTGTTGTGTGTGTGGATTGTGAAAATATTGAACCTGGACACGCTATTGTGTATCATTTTCATTGCTAAAAGGAAAAAAAAAAATCAAAAAAAAAAATCCCTACCTACCTCCCCTATTTTTTGGCGCCCGTTACGCCAACATAACATTTTTTGTTGTTATGCCTTACTCTGCATTGCCTTGCACATGTATTTATTTTGTTGCAGGTGAATGCCCCTGCAGCAGCCGAGCATGACTTGGGTCGACGTTCCTCCTTTGGCATGTCGGTGTTCAATTTGATGAATGCCATCTTGGGCAGTGGCATCCTGGGACTGTCTTTTGCCATGGCCAAGAGTGGAATTGTTCTCTTCATGTAAGAATAACCTGTTCTTTAATGCATCACCAATCTCCTTGGCCCCAGCCCCCCCCCCCCCCCCCCCCCCCCCCCCCCAAAGGAAAATTAACCCTAACCCTGCTAAATGCAATAATAATAATAATAATAATAAATTAGCGAAAATGAGTAAATAAGGAGACTTTCTCATAGAGACGTGCACAATTGTTTTTCTCTCTTTTCTGTAACCTAACCCGTTTTCCCCTAATGCCTTTCCAACAAAATTTGTATTTAAATACATATTGGACCCTATCGATCTAGACTGTTATTGTTAAAAAAGTAAAAATGTTTCTCCTTCAAGGAGTTAGAACAATAGTGAGACATCAAAATGTCTCTCTAATGTTACTTGTCCCCTGAATACCGTAAAACTGTCTCCTAAGGGTACATTTAGCAAAATAATGTACTGGAATATAATTTTTTTTAAATAAAGGATAATTAACCCTAACCCTGCTAAATGCAATAATAATAATAACAATAGTCGTGCTTATATAGCACTTTTTATCATATCGATCTCAACACACTTTACAACTGTTACCTTGTTCAAGGGCCCTGGACCACGCAACAGCTGATATATGCACCAAATAGGTCTCGACCCTCTCAGGTACCCATTTATACTCCTGGGTGGAGAGAGGCAATTGTAGTTAAGTGTCTTGCCCAAGAGCACAAACGCCATGTTCTTGGCATGGTTCAAACCCACGCACCATCGTATATGAGTCGAACACCGTAACCAGGGTTCTAGCCACGGTGGGCGGCGCCGGGCGGTACCGCCTGGCACTGCAAATTTCCGCCCTTGGGTTCAAATTGGCTGTGCCGCCCGGCACAATTTTGTATTTTTTTATTTATTTATTTATTTATTTTAATCAAATTATGGGCACAAAAGAAAGAGAGGAGATACAAAGTCACGTTAATCATGTTCATGTAGTAATTTATTTTATTAACTTAGCTAGACTTTCACAGAAACATGCAAAAATGAACTGGAACCCCGGCCGTGAGGCGCAAGAGCTTCGCAATCTGCTAATTTACCCGGCACTAAAAAGGTCCTAGCTAGAACCCTGACCGTAACCACTTGGTATATATGGCATTCTGCAAATGGAAATGAAATTTCTATTCACCGTTAAATAGAACCATTGAATATAATGTTTTTTGCGGTGAATCTGTGCCACGGTACGATAGAACGAATAATTCAATGCACAGGATATATTTAACATTGCACTCTATAAAAGGACCTAACTTTGTGTTTGTTTTGCAGCATCTTATTAGTAACAGTGGCTGTCTTGGCCGATTTCTCAATTCATCTCCTCCTCAAGATGTGTGTGTTGACTGGAGTCAAGTCTTATGAAGAAGTCGGCTTGTTTGCATTCAAAATTCCAGGCAAGGTAAGACTAAATTGTGAATTAATCTGTGTACTTTCCTATATGTGACCTGTCACCACAAAATGAGAGTAAAGTCGGAAATATTGAAAATTGAGATATTGGTATTTTCAAATTCTTGAGGAAGAGAGCTTTCCAATGGTACATAACACTTGGGGGTTTTGCGATAAATACCTTTTACAGTGCTCTATAAAGTTAGGGTGTCACAAAACGTGTTTGTGAGAAAACTTACCGGTACTTTAACCCTAACCCTCCCAAATCCTTCTAAATCCTCTTGTACAAAATGAAGGATTTAGAAGGATTGAGGTTATTAGGACATTGCAGTGGAGGAGGATCCAGAAGGATTGAGGGCAGATGGGGTTTTGCTATGGGAGGGATTGAGAAGGATTGAGAAGGATTGAGGTTATCAGGCTGTTTTTGACACAAGAGGAAGGAGAAGGATTGAGGTTGTATGCAGCTTGCCCAAAATAGGATCCAGAAGGATCTAGGTTATGGGGGAGGGGGCTTGCATTTGTGTACATTGTAATGGCATGGGGAATGCATGCTTCTGACTTGGTTATTTTTAGGGAGCTTGCATTTGTGTGCATGGCAAATGTGTGTACTGGAAGGTAAGTGTATACTGCAAGGTCAGTGGGTCAGTGCTGAAAGGGTCCCTGGACAATGTATGTTTATGTATCATCAATAGGAAACACATGTGCATACAATGGAATTTCTGTGGCTCTTGTCCTGGTATGAAAAGGTCATTGTACTGGGCACTTCCATTTGTTTGAGGGTAATTTGTTGGATAAGTAAAACAGTTTACACAGACCCCCCAAAACATCCCCCAGCAGGCAGGAGGATCTAGAAGGATTCAGGGCAATAGCCATACTAGCAGAATTGAGAAGGATTTAGAAGGATCCAGGTTCCTTGAGCTTTTAACTCTTTACTACAGAAGGATATAAGAGGATTGAGGTTATGTCTTAGCCAAACGAGCCGGGAGGGTTAGGGTTAAGCATCTTAAACAAAACACGCAAAAGATTACAAAATGGGACATTAAGTAAGGTTCGGTTGAGCGTAGCAGCGACTATGTTTTGATCATTATTTCTTTTTGAAATTTTCCACACATACAAACTATTGCATAAACAACAAAATATCAAAATTTGGAAAACGTGGGATACTTACGAGTACCTGACTTGCATATTTAATTACCGTGTTAATTAGACCACTAATGGACTTTAATCCAAACACTAACTGCTCAAAATCTCGTAATTTAAGAGGTTTTCGATCATCTGATCTCACCAAAAAAATGGGAATATGTAGAGGAGGACTTGGGCTTTCCAAATTATGCAAAATCTCAAAATTGACCACCCCTTCATATTTTGACTTGAAATGGCCATATCTCCAAATCACACTTTACTCTCATTTTGTGGTGACAGGTCACATATAGACTATGCAAATACTTTTACCGTACATTGTAAGTAACTGTGTACACCATTTGCATGCAATATACATAGGAATATCACATTTTGCCAAATTTTGACATGAGCTAGGAAGCAAACCAAAAATATTACAATTCTATATATTGTAAAAATCATGTTGGGTTATTTATAAAGGTCATTGTAAGTCAAATTGCTCGGACATGAAAAATAATACCAAAATTTGTACCTTTCCAATGAAATAAAAATTAGCAAATTTGGTCAACAGGTTAGGGATGTAACGGTATGGTCCTTTGAATATTGGCGGCCAAACCCCCTTTTGGTCAGAATCACCAAAAAATAGCAGGCGGTAGCACGAAAACAGCTGATCGGATGCTGAAAAAATGTGAAATATTTGCTTTTTCATTTAAAATAACCTTTAAGATTTTACATGGAATGATCTAATATCTATTCCTGTCCGTCCGTCCGTCTTGAAAGTGTTAACGTTTTTGATTCCTGCTATAAATTTAGTCTTGGTGCATTGCAGTAAATAACATTGTAATTGAGGTGGGGGAAGGGGTTGGGGAAGGGGTTGGGGAAGGGGTTGGGGAAGGGGTTGGGGAAGGGGTTGGGGAAGGGGTTGGGGAAGGGGTTGGGGAAGGGGTTGGGGAAGGGGTTGGGGAAGGGGTTGGGGAAGGGGTTGGGGAAGGGGTTTTGGAAGATTTGCAATAGTTTATAGGCAAACAATAATGCTAATTGCAACTATTTGTTTAAATTCACCCTGGCATGTGTAAACAGTGAATACACCAGCTCTTCCTCTTTTTTTTTCTTCTCCAGATAATGGCTGCCAGTGCAATACTACTTCAAAATATAGGAGGTAGGTTCCACTGTATTATTTAGGAGTCATAAACTGTACTTGTTTTTTGTTCAAATTTCAAAGAAAACAAAGAAATTGGCAATTTGGGGTACTCGACCCTGTGACCTCCGGAAATCCTGGAAGGGCGCTTTTCACAACCGAGCTACATTTATCTTGCCCTATGTTGGCAGTCTCCAAAATTGTCAGTGTTTTTGTTCGAGGTCAGAAGTCATAACCACCAGAATGCCATGTGGCCAGGGATCATGCCAAATCTTACGATACAACCTGATAAACAACCATGTGGGGATCACTCAATGAGGATACAATTGTTTTTATCTTGTAATACACAATTAAACTACAGAGGAAAACTGACTAGGGGAGCGTGGAGGCAGCAGTTGGCTGAATTTTGTAGTAAATGAAAATTCTGGATTATTTATTAATTATTGATACTGGGTAGCCCATTCAGTGGAATTCACTGTTCTCCCATGGGGCCCAGTGAGGAAAGACAATGTGAAGAAATTACAGTTTTAGAGGTGGAAGAAAAAAACCCGAGGAATATCCTGGGGAAAACCCACAGAATCAGGCAGAGACTGAAAACCCAATGCACATACATTTGTGTATGTGAGTGTGACCCACTCCTACGAAACCCGATATAAGTCGCACAGGCTATTTTGAGATAAAGCTCGTCAAAGTTGAAATGGGGTGAAAAATCTGGCGGACATCGATTTTTGTTTTTCGTTATTTTTTTATTCTTTAATATGCATACCTTAACCCTCAGTTAAACAAAATCAACTTTATTGATGAGAAAGTACACAACTCATGCATTTATTAAGGCAAACTGTATGGAGCAGAATCAGTGTCAAAAAGATCGGACGTGTTTTTACAACTCGGATGCTTTCCTAATTCGGATGTATTCCTAATTCGGATGCTTTTTGCAAACTCGGATGCTTTTTTAATTCGGATGAATTCGTAATTCGGATGATTTTTGTAAACTCGGATGCTTGTTTAATTCGGATGAATTCGCAATTCGGATGAATTCGTAATTGGGTCTGTCCACAGTAAACGTTACAACTGTGTGACATTTAGAAGAAAATTTTAACTGTAAAATGTTTCAATTTTTTTGGGCTTGCACATATCTTCCCCCTATATCCTTGTTAGTTTAGAAAGGTAAAGATAACTTTAGCAATATTTAAGAAGTTATTGATGGTTAATCTTTAAGATGTAACGTTTGTCACATGGACAGACACTTTTTTTTTCCTAACCATAACTCAAAGCAAGATGAACAAATTTTGTAATTTTTTGTTTTAGTATGATTAAGTGAACTCAGTGATATTATTTAGAACATTTTTTAAGAAACTTCATTCTTTCTTAAGAAATTATGGGAAGAAGTATGCCATGAAAATAACGTACGTCACTGGGACAGACAAGACGGTATCAAATTATAATTATTTGGATTGATAAAGAACTTTTGAACAACTGAGAATAGTAATTGCCCAGAAAACCCCCCAAACAAATTCTTTAGACTGTTCAACCATATATTAAACTGGAAATGAAGAAATACTGACATCTTATCTGAAATAACGTTTGTTACATGGACAGACATCAATAATCACGTTTGTCACGAGGACAGACATTTTTTTTCTTAAATTAACAAATAAAAGTAAAAACCATGATTGATAACTAGCCTAACTTATTAAATATTCTTTCAAAGTTAACTTGTTATTTTTACTTGCAGAAAGAAGTTTTAATTTAGATTTTAAACTTGTAATTTTATTTCACTGAATAATGTTTGTCACTGGACAGACATCACGTTTGTCACAGGACAGACACGTGCATTGTACAATGTAAGATCACGTATGTCACTTTCCCATGAGTTGGGGACAGACATACTCTTCATTCTTCGTTCAGCAAAATGCACAAACCTTTCTAAGAAAATAATGGCAGTTGCATTGCACATATCTTTGTTATAAATGTATGTGCAATTATAATAATAATCCTTAAGGATTTTTACAGTTGGCAAGAGATTAACTGATGTGACATACGTTACAAAAAAATGGACAGAAATTTGCATTTCCTTCAAATGGATCTGTGTTTTGTTACCCAACGAATCCAAATGCACAAAAATGGTATTCAGAATAAAAGCCAGATGATTTCTCAGCAAGATAAATATATTTTTGTTAAAATTTATTGTTGATAAAATGTCAGTACCAGCCAGTATCACGTTTGTCACCAAATGGACAGAACCGTGACGTACGTGATGGCTGAATTAGCTGAACCCTAAATTCTCGATTATTAACACCTTCAATAAAGAAAGGGCTTGAAAAATGATCGGATTTCTCATATTTGATATCTTTGCCAACCATAATTTAACATGTGAATTGTTTTTCTGTGTAATAACACCTCTTATATAACCTGGAGAAAAACATGAGTTGCCATGGTTTATGCATGTCCCACCAGGACCCCCAAAACTTTGCTGGACATTTTTATAAAATTTCTCATTTTTTTATTAACCAACAACCAAATCCTTTATAATTGTGTACACTATCTCTCAACAATTGTACAACTACTATTACCATCATTAAAGTTTATTTTCTGAGTTTCAACACACTTTAAATGAGAGCTAATTGGGATGTTGTGCAGTTGTAACATTTAGTGTGGACAGACCCAATTCGGATGCTTTTTGTAAACTCGGATGCTTTTTTAATTCGGATGTTTTTTTAATTCGGATGCTTTTCTAGTTCGGATGCTTTTTTAATTCGAATGCTTTTCTAGCTCGGATGCTTTTTATAAACTCGGATGCTTTTTTAATTCGGATGCTTTTTTAGTTTGAATGCTTTAATGCTTTTTGTAAACTCGGATGCTTTTTGCAAACCGAACATATTCGCAAATCGGATGCTTTCCCAATCCGGCACTAGGGTGGCCCTGAAAGGACATCACACATCGCAGATTCTGCGATTTCGCGCATTCTGCGCGAATTTGAACGATGACAAACATGTTATCGTATATATCTAAGCATATATCTGAGATGTGGAAGATTTTATTGTAGATTTCTGCACAGATTTATGTGATAATGAATATTTTCTGGGCAGATTTTTGAAAAGTCGCATATTTTTATTTTAGATTTCAAGTTCTGCGCAGATTTCTTAGTACGCAAATTTGTGCGATGTCGCACGGATGGGCGTCATGTACATTTTCATTGCACATTTAATTATGCGCAGCTATATATGTCGCACTCACGTACAGCAGATTTATATGCAGATTTATGTGCACATTTCTGCCGCGATGTCAGCACATACGACGTTTTGAAAGTTGAACCACGACGTTTTGAATGTTATGATGTTCTAAAACGGACAGGCAACGTCGTGGTTCAACTTTCAAAACGTCGTACTTCAACGCGCGCTTTTACCTACCAAGGTAGCCGCGTATTCGGCCGGTTCTCTCCGCGCGGATTCAGTCCGCATTCACCAAAAGGCGACAAATATTTAATACATGCTGCAAAAGGTGATGCATTTTCTAAAAGGTTTTTTGTCAATTTATTTAAAGAATTTTTCGAAATAAACCGTAAATATAACAATACTTTTTCAAACCCTTGTAGATCATACAGCATATTAGTCTTGTTTAACCTTTCCTGTAATTTTGATGAAAAATTACAGTTAAACTAGCTGCCTAATGAACTAAGTAATCCTACTTCGAGTTATTTTTATAGATTTGGAAATGAGAATGAAACATTTAAAACAAAATATACCTCACATGTTATCAAAAACTCATACTTTTATTTCATAATCTACAAGATAATGTTACTGGGCATATGTGTATAGGCTTCAGCCGAACACTAATTAGTGCCTAATTAGCCCGTTTAATAAATCCCCTTTTCAATGCAGCATTGTAATGCGTTTTTCGGCTGCGAGTATATCTGCCTCTTTAAAACAAAGTGTACATCACATGTTATTCAAACCTCATATTTGTATTACATGATCTACGAGATCATGTTTCTGGGCACACTTAATTTTGGTATAGGCTTCAGCCGAACAGTAATTAGTGCACTCGCACTCGGGCTTATTTGCAATGTTCTCGGTGAATCAGTTTCGTCAATCAACAATTTCAACAATTAATTTCACCACGCCAGATTTTATGAGAATGATAACTGTTACTTTATTTAATAACACAACAGCCCTTCAACTATAAAGTTCTGCATCATTAGATGGATCCTAGTAGTTTGTCAGCTTAGAACGTTAGGTAAAATACGGTTTCAGACCGTGTCCATAATTTCTTTTTTATTTCCACCTAATATCGCCCCATAATTCTTTGCGATATATAGCACACTTGGGTCAAATGTAAGTTTCTAAGGTCGAGTGCAAATAAGCAGATATTATCAAAACTACATAAAATGTAAACAAAGAACAACGGTTATATGTCAAAATTAGCATATAAAAGAATCTTGGAAACTCCATACTGCCACTCGTGCTTGAAAGAACTCACTTGCCAGATAGAAAGAGTGGGGCACGGAAAGATAGTCCTTGCAGGTGTGCTTTACAGAAATGTACAATTGCAATTCATGTGGCAAAAGAAAAAAAGTACAGCAATGATAAAAGCAGGTCTTGAATTTGTAAAACCACACTGTTGCCGTATTGTTTGAAATTTCTATAAAAGGTTTGACAAATAACTCGAAGTAGAATTACTTCCATTAAGCAGCTAATTTAACTGTAATTTTTCATCAAAATTACAGGAAAGGTTTTACAATTACAGGAACAAGTGTGGCTAATATGCTGTATGATCTACAAGGGTTTGAAAAAGTATTGTTATATTTACGGTTTATTTCGAAAAATTCTTTAAATAAATTGACAAAAAACCTTTTAGAAAATGCATCACCTTTTGCAGCATGTATTAAATATTTGTCGCCTTTTGGTGAATGCGGACTGAATCCGCGCGGAGAGAACCGGCCGAATACGCGGCTACCTTGGTAGGTAAAAGCGCGCGTTGAAGTACGACGTTTTGAAAGTTGAACCACGACGTTGCCTGTCCGTTTTAGAACATCATAACATTCAAAACGTCGTGGTTCAACTTTCAAAACGTCGTATGTGCTGACATCGCGGCAGAAATGTGCACATAAATCTGCATATAAATCTGCTGTACTTGAGTGCGACATATAATAGCTGCGCATAATAAAATGTGCAATGAAAATGTACATGTAGTGCCCATCCGTGCGACATCGCACAAATTTGCGTACTAAGAAATCTGCGCAGAACTTGAAATCTAAAATAAAAATATGCGACTTTTCAAAAATCTGCCCAGAAAATATTCATTATCACATAAATCTGTGCAGAAATCTACAATAAAATCTTCCACATCTCAGATATATGCTTAGATATATACGATAACATGTTTGTCATCGTTCAAATTCGCGCAGAATGCGCGAAATCGCAGAATCTGCGATGTGTGATGTCCTTTCAGGGCCACCCTAGTGCCGGATCGGGAAAGCATCCGATTTGCGAATATGTTCGGTTTGCAAAAAGCATCCGAGTTTACAAAAAGCATTCAAACTAGAAAAGCATCCGAATTAAAAAAGCATCCGAGTTTATAAAAAGCATCCGAGCTAGAAAAGCATTCGAATTAAAAAAGCATCCGAACTAGAAAAGCATCCGAATTAAAAAAACATCCGAATTAAAAAAGCATCCGAGTTTACAAAAAGCATCCGAATTACGAATTCATCCGAATTGCGAATTCATCCGAATTAAAAAAGCATCCGAGTTTACAAAAAGCATCCGAATTACGAATTCATCCGAATTAAAAAAGCATCCGAGTTTGCAAAAAGCATCCGAATTAGGAATACATCCGAATTAGGAAAGCATCCGAGTTGTAAAAACACGTCCGATCTTTTTGACACTGATTCTGCTCCATAAAACTGTGTCCTAAAAGTGGTAATCTATTTTCCAAATACATCCAATTGTCCATAGATTATCACTACTCTCTTCGATGTATGGTACATGTATGTTTTGGTACCAAATGAAAGCTGAAAATGTGTACTAAATGGAAATAACAATATCTCACTTTAAAAAAAAAACACCACTTATGTCTGGTTTTGTGGGAGCAGGTCACATATTTGCCCAGGCAGGGTTCGAACCCAGGTCATAGCGGTGGAAGGCGAGGGAAGAACCGGTACGCAAACCTGACTCCCCTGACTCCTGACTCTCCTGGATAATTGTAGAATTTCATAAAATAATGTTGAAAATCGAACAAACAATTGACTGAAATGGGGCTTGATTTAGCGACCTCTGGATCGCCATTCCAGTGCTCTACCAACAGAGCTATCCAGCCCTGTGTTGGCAATTCCCCAAATTAATAAAATAAAAGAGTTTATTTGTCATCTGCCAGTTTATTTGTCAGTCTAGATTCACAAATGACTATATTTTCTTGCCTTTGATAAATTGTAAAAATTGTAATTTTGAACAAACCTGTAATTTTGTTAATGTTATTCACTTTTAAAATCATTTATTCATCCTTTTATTGCTTTTTCTTGTTTTAATTTAAAGTTGTAATTCCTGTAAAGTTGTAATATTTATCGAGATTTTATTTTGTTTGTATGTTACCATTCGAGTAAGGATTGACAGGCTTTCGAGTCAGTTTTATTATACTTTTGTCAATCCTGGCCAGCTGGAATTGGACTGTTTTTGTTTAGTTAAATCTGTTTATTTTGTGGTTTGCCTGTTGTATGTTGCAATTTGGCCGAATAAATAAATAATAATAATAATAATAATAATTTTAATTGTCACATAAAACTGAAAGTGGTCGGGGATCATGCCCGATTTTACGATACAACCTGGGAAGCGACATTGTGCGGATCACTCAACGAGGATACGACTTTATCTTATTAAACACAAGTTTGTTCATAGATAAAAGTGATATTATTGGGTTTTACTGGGTTTTTTAAAGTGATTTCATTCTTATTTTTCACTTTCCACTAGCTATGTCAAGTTACTTATTCATAGTCAAAGATGAACTACCCAAAATCCTGAGTACATTCCTTGGTGATATAGAAGATAAAAGGTAAGTGTTAGGAAAGTATACCTGTTTTAATCTAACCCAAACCACCCTCTATTGACCATGATACATACATGAGGCAGTATAAGGCCGTGTCCGAAACGGGTGTCTAGAGCTACAGCTAGGTCTATTGTCTACGGCGGCCATTTTGTAGCGCTGTTCGAAATGCCGTCTAGAGCTACAGCTACGGCTACAACGTCGCAAAAATCTAGCCGTAAAAGAAGTTGTCTAGCTCAGGCAAAACAAAATGGCGGCAGCACTAACGTTAATTTTGGAGCAAATTTTCGTTTATTTTTCAATGATAGTGCATTGAATTGAAACTAACAGATTTACAAATACGTCAATATCATCAGGTATTCCGCTGGCTGTAAACAAACGTTGCATAACATCTAGCAGACGATAATTTTGCAAACACTAATTCAAGCATCGCTTGGGGGCGCAACAACTAGCCATAGGCTCTACCGTAGCCGCGTCCGAATTCCATTTGCCTTAGCGCCGACGTAGCTGTAGCTGTAGACATAGACTGTAGCTCTAGACACTCGTTTCGGACACGGCCTATCCTCATCCGGTCATCTTTTCCCTTAGGCTGTGACTGCATTACTTGGTAGTGGCTACGACTGCGCTACACACAAATGTATAGGGTAACGGCTGTACAGAGATGTACATGTATAGACTAGACACTAAGCTGTCCCACAATGATTAGTACCCATCAATGCCCACAATTGTATTGTTTTCACCATGAAAATCAATAACTTAGGCCAAAAAAACCAAAACATGTTTAGCGTCATGCCTCTTTTTAAAAAGAAAGGAGAAGGCCTTTTTTTTTTTTTTTTTTTAAATGGCCGCCCTACCGGTACACATTTAAATGCGAGTCATGTAGTGAACTGGGGCAAATTTCAGAGAGCAGCTAAAATTATACGGGTTTTTTATGCTAAGCAAACAACCAGCTGATTATCAATCAAAAGCAATGAAGATCACGTGAAAATTTGGTCTGTAACATTAACAGGGCCTTGTTTTTGCCAAGGACAAATTTTCATGCTAAGCAAATTGTTGTGCTTAGCAGCTCTATGAAATTGGCCCCATGTCACACCCTATTTTCCTATTTGAAACTAAAACATGGCTCGCCCACGATTACAAATCAAAATTCATGTGGGTCGATCATGTATGCACCATACACGTCACACCCTAGCCTTCCCATTAGAAAAAATATATTTCCACAGCATGTACACCGTGATGCTAAAGTCTAAAATACGATCTTAATATTTTATTATCTTTAAAAAAAAAAGGGGGGAAAAAAGGAGGCAGCCTCCAAAAAGAAGCGGGCGGTGACGCTAAACATGTTTTTGGGTTTTTTTGGCCTTAGGTTCGTTTGTTTTAATAAATCAAATTTGGCATACTGTAACCTTTCAAAAGAATTTAAGATCAGACTAAAATTGGTCTAACCAAACTGAAAATACACCCAATACACGGAATTAAAGATGGTGTCTCGTGGAGCTGGTTTGGTTTCTAATGTCAAATGAGACACTATAGCCTTGTAATTACTATACCCAGCACGATATGAGACTGAGGGACTCCCCCCTTAGTCCCCTATACTTATACATTATCTAGACTATTGTTACCTAATGCACCCCCCATTAAAAAAACAAACCAACAAACAAACAAACCTAAGTATTCTTGAGAAACCACAACATACATGTACCTGCTCGTCTATTTTGTTTCTTTGCAGTATATGGTATTTGAATGGCACGTACCTTGTACTGATGGTAGTTGTGATCATCATCGTTCCTTTGTCTTGCCTACCCAAGATTGGTTTCCTAGGTTACACCAGCGGACTCTCCATCCTGTTTATGGTGTTCTTTGCTGTCGTGGTAAGTCTAACCGTTTGGTTTTTAAAAAAATCGTCTCGCCTGAACAAAGTTCAGACAAAACCTAGATGCTATCACTACATGTATTTTTGTGTACAGAGTCCATACGTACCGGTAGTTCGTATGTTGATCATACGTCATTTAAGGTTCTTGTGATCACAAAAGTAGTTTTAAAAATGTACCTTTTCTGAAATTGTTTGATTTGTTTTATTGCAGATTGTCATAAAGTGGTTTTCTTTCCCGTGTCCAATACCCGACATGAGCTGGACCAATACGACAAATTCTGACAAAATCCAAACAACGGCTCAGTACTTTACCGATGATACAAGCTCTCCCATTGGTTATCAAATTCAACTCGATTTGGATTCTGCCAATCAGAGTGTCTCTTCACAGTGTCAGCCAAAGTATTTTTCCCTAACAACAGAGGTGAGTCGTAATTTTCAAATGAATACAACTTGTTTTGAAATGAGACATAATAATCTTTCTTTTTCCTGGAAATAAAGTCTCTGCAGGTTTTCTCCTAAAAAGTTTATTTTGCATTAATGACGCCATGATGACGTCATCAGGTATCAAGCTATTAGCGATTTTCGTTGAAAACATGACCAATTTGTAACTCTCGATCAAAATGGTCATTCATGCTCATACTTTGCAATGATGTAGATCATTAATTGAAAAACATTTTTTGGTTATATGTACATGAGGTCACTTGACCTTTAAGGGTTCCAAATTCCCACTGGACCTGTGTACCGCAGCCAGTGATTTTGGTGTCGGTCTTGCAACGTTGATAAAAAAAAAAAAGCCCGGCGGTCTAGTGTTTTTTTCCTAACATTTTTTTTTTTTTACATGTATTTCCAAAGTTTTTGTAAAAAAAACACCAGCTTAAGTAATTTACTTTTTTTCATTTAATCTTTTTTTGGTGACGCATCATACATGTTCATATCGACATTGCAAAACATGTCCAATGTGATGTACTGTACATGTACATACTGTGCAGGTGAATGGACAAAAATCAGGTGTTATAACTCTGTCTTAGATACTGTATTTTTATTGGTCCAGAATGATCACGTGTCCATTATTAAACAACGCATATTCCACCCCTGTTTGATATCACATCGGTTATGGGTGCGTGATATCACACGGCTGCTGATCTGTGAGCTGTATATCAATGGTACCTGCACATTTTTCACCTACACGCACACGTCCAATTTGTGCTGGTTGAAACAACTTGATATCCACCTCGGTTAGCTTTGTAATGTAATACATACATTGAAGAAATTGTGTACCAGCGATGCAAACGATATTATACAATTGTTGACTGCTGTGATGTGAGATACCGGTATGACGTTTTGAACACCCGAGGAACGCACAACACCAGAGGCAAAGCCAAGGGTGCTATGCGTCCCCGAGGGTGCTCAAAACGTCATATCCCACATCACAACAGTCAACAATTGTTTTGTTATATACCTCTGTCTTAAAGGACTGAAGATACGAAGCGTTCAAGTAAACATTTACGGAAACGAAATGAACTCAACTTCACGCGCGCTCAAAACAGCTAATCATCTGCTCGTTCGCTGCTCTACTACAGTTTACTATCGTACGTTCACAGATTGGCACTTATGAGGTACCGGAAACAAAAGGGCAACAATGGGACAATGGTACCCCGCAATACTGTCTTTAGAAATGGAAGTATCCCGCAGTCGTAACGCTATGTATTTCAAGATTTCTAAGGAGACAAAAGAAGACTTTTGAGTCTCTGCTCTCTTGTTACTTTTGCGATTCAGCGCGATATTAACACGTGGCTGTGGGTATTTTGTTAGGCCCAGGCTTCTTAAATTTGAAGACATCATTTCTTTTTTTGGGTGTTCTAATTCCTGTTGTTGTTTTGGTCTTTTAAAAAGTGTTCCAGTCCAGTAAATTTAAAAATGTATTTTTCTAAAATTTGACTTTACTTTCTGAGCTACAGGAAGGTAAATTTAAATACAGACAGAAGCCTTAAAATATTAACCTTATTTTCTCCAAACAATTATAAACGGGATGATGATACAAGTTACAACCAAGTACAAACTTGAATCCTGGTCCAAAGATGTGAAAAATGTCGTGATGTCATCCTGACATCATTGGGTATCAAATTACTAGCGAAAAATTGGAAAACTGCTTTAAATAAAGGGGGGGGGGGGGGGGGGGGGTTGTCACCCCATATCCCCTCCCCCTCCAGATCCTGCCCTTCCCCTTTAGTGTGTATTTCACCTAGATCTCTTGTGAATTTAGGGAGAGAGTTAATAGCCAACCTCCCTAATTCCTCCAACTTTGGATCCTCTACGGAAATTCCTTTCCTTCCCCGGCCCAAGTGAATGAGACAACGCCTGTGACGTCCATTAAACTTTGACAGACAGAATACTGCGTAGTCATTAACACTTCAATGTGTCCCCGTACGTTCGTTAAGGATTTAGGGTGGGGGGGATTATTTGCAACCTCCATAATCCCTCTCACTTCGCTACTGATCCTTTCCTTCCCCCGGCCCAAGCGAACGAGACAACGCCTGTGGCGTCCATTTTTAACTTTGACAGACAGAATACTGCGAAGTCATTAACACTTCAATGTGTCTTGTACATCCTTTATGGATTTTTTTTTTTGGGGGGGGGGGGGGGGAGTGGGATTTGCAACCTCATTAATCCCTCTTACTTTATATTCGCTACTGAAAGCCCTTTCCTTTTCCCGGCCCAAGCGAACGAGACAACGCCTGTGACGTCCATATTCAACTTTGATAGACAGAATACTGCAAAGTCATTAACACTTAAATGTGTCTTGTACCTTCTTCAAGGACTCGGAGGGGGGGGGGGGGGGCGGGGGGGATTTGCAACCCCAATAATCCCTCCCACTTTAGATTCGCTACTGAATTCCCTTTCCTTTTCCTGTGACGTCCAACTAGGCTAACATTTCAACTCGAGCCTTTAAAATGTACAGCATCAAGCAAGACCACTAGACCAGTCAGTCTAAAAACTTACCTGCGACAGAAAAGCAGTTCAACTTCGGAGCAAACCTGAACAGCAGAAATGGCATTGACGGTAAGATTTGTTCAATCTTTTAAAAGTAGATAACCTTTGCTAAATGTAGGTTTGACCCTGACCCTGTTTTTTCATTAAAAAAAGCAAAAAGCAAAAAGGCGAAGCCGGGGGGGGTGCTATTTGTCATAGCATAGTTCAAAATATCATATTTCACAGCAGTCGACAAATGTTTTGTTATATCGTGCCAATAAATCAAAAAGATAAATAGCTGTATTTTTGTAACTTACCGGTACTCTAGAAGAAACAAATTTAAACTACCTCCATGTTTCGAACAAATCACACTAAAAAAAAAAGGCTGATCATCTGGTACCGATATTTCACTGCTCCCCGAATATACAATGTAGTTTGCTATTGTAACAGTGTGGTGAAAATTGCGTGGGTACCATTGATACAGCTGACATCATCATCAAAGGGCTTTTTTGAATCAATGTCTTCATCTTTGTATTTGGCTTAAGGCGATTTTAGGCTCCCAACTGTAGGAACTCCAGCCACTTTTTGGTTCATGTTGTGCTTCAGAAACATCCAATCAGTTGCTATGAACCCCAAATTTTGAATACTGTATATTCATTTGCTTGTTTGTGATTCAGAAGTCGGAGGCAAAGACGAAGCAAAGGTTTAGAAAAAACCCATAGCACACATGTAATATCACCGGGAGTGACATGCATTTTTATCATAGAGCTATATTAAATTACTAGAGCACCTGGATTGAATTTTGACAGTTTACTCTAAATGCAAATAGAACAAACGCAAACAACTTTACGCGCATCATGCCAGTTAAAAAAAGTTAAGGCAAAATCATCTGCACAGCACTGGATACGTACGGGAACGCATTTGCGCTGTTTGCGCTGAAAAAGAAAAAGGCTCATTTGCTGATCGTGCGTTTCAGATTTGGGCGTATCGGCTTCGTTATAGAATACAAATGCAGATATGCAAATAGCCGTACAAAAGCCATACAAAGTTTCAAGTTTTCCATAGGTTTGTGCACAGCAAACATGGATGCACCCAGCAGGCATCACTTTGTACATTGAGCAAGCACTCTAGTAATTTAATATACATGTAGCTCTATGGTTTTTAACCAGTTCGCGCCGGATGACGTATATAAACGCAAAAATTTCCCCAAATTCAAAACGGATGACGAATAAACACGCCAAGTTCAAGTTCGGAAATGTATGTCAGCAGCGCGCAAGGCCGGAAATGCGTGGGTGTGCTACCCAGCACTATCGGCCTGAACACGCTTCGGATCGAGTTTCGTTAAAAATAATCCCGCCCGTCGGCTCGGCGATGTTAAAATAATCCCGTACAAAAGCCATACAAAGTTTCAAGTTTTCCATAGGTTTGTGCACAGCAAACATGGATGCACCCAGCAGGCATCACTTTGTACATTGAGCAAGCACTCTAGTAATTTAATATACATGTAGCTCTATGGTTTTTAACCAGTTCGCGCCGGATGACGTATATAAACGCAAAAATTTCCCCAAATTCAAAACGGATGACGAATAAACACGCCAAGTTCAAGTTCGGAAATGTATGTCAGCAGCGCGCAAGGCCGGAAATGCGTGGGTGTGCTACCCAGCACTATCGGCCTGAACACGCTTCGGATCGAGTTTCGTTAAAAATAATCCCGCCCGTCGGCTCGGCGATGTTAAAATAATCCCGGCGCGAACTGGTTAAAGACGAGACACGTCATCGTTAATTTCTAGGCCAATAAAATTACAGTATTCAAGCACACGATACAACAACTATCGTTTTTGTACCTCATACATAAAACGATCATGTGTCCGTTCTATAAAAATGCATGGCACCCCCCAGTCAGTGTGATATCACGTGCGATATGATGATGATGATGATGATGATGATGATGATGATGCTGATGCATGTGAGCTGTATTATTGTTACCCATACAATGTTTAACTACATGCACACTGTTACGATAGCCAACTAATGTACATGTACATGTATAGTGGGGTTAACAGTGTTAAACAGGGTTATATTAAATAGCTGTCAATCGGCTGTGTTTTTACCATGTGATTTTGTTCGAAACACAGAGGTAGTTTTTATTTGTTTCTTCCAGAGTAAGTAACAAAAATACAGCTAATTATCTTGTTGACTTATTGGCATGATATAACAAAACAATTCGAGCGATTCACAATACCTAGAAGCTGCCGTTGGAGGCGCAAATCCTGCTATACCCGCAGTGCATCATGGGAAAAAGTCGGCATCGGTTTAAAAAAAACAGTATTCATTTTGCATGAACTCATCAGTTTTTACGTCTTTTTGGACGCGCACGATTAAAGTTTAATTTTTCTTCTGCAAATAACAATGTTTTAATTAACGACGCTGCCGGATACATTTTCGTTTGTGTTAAACCTCGCTTGAACAATGAAGAATAGATATTTCACTACAGTATGATATACGAAAGAAGTCGACCGTAAAGTTTAAAAGTGGCTCTTTTGAGTCGAACGCTTAGTGGCGCACTGCATTGTGAATCGCCCGAATTGTCGACTGCTGCAGTGTGATGTGTGATATGATGTTTTGAACACCCTTGTGGACGCATACATGTAGTTTGCCTCGGGTGCTATGCGTATCTTAATTAATTAGTTACGAAGGAGAATATACATGTAGTTGCATACGTGAGTAAGTGGAATTGGTTTTTGGTAGAATGTGATGACAACAGATACAATAGTGTGAAAGGTGTATTGGGCTAATCCTAGTCTTTGCCAAAGACGTCAGTAATCTATAGTGTCGCGTAAAATCTTTTCAAACAGTGCGCCGGCAAACGACATGATTATAGACCAGCTCCTAACGTCCGTCGATATATCGATATTACTCAAATACTAGATACTATTTTTGACATCGATATTGCCGGTGTCACTTTTTTAAGCATATCAAAAATATCGACATTTCGATGTATCAAAACTTTTGATGTATCTAAATTTTGATGTATCTAAATTTTGATGTTCCTAAATGATATCGAAAACACGGAAAAAGTGTCAGATTATCCAGAAAATATCAGGACTTTAGTATATTAGAAAAGATACCAGTTTTCGGATCAAGCCGAAAACCGGTATATATGCAACCCTAATAAACTGTCGGTCTTCAGTATATTGAGCGCTGTTTTAGTCTTCATCTTGCACACAGGCAATAATCGATATATCGAGTATACTCGATATTGAATTTTCGATATATCGATTATTATAAAAAACTGACAGCGGGCTGGTGCAATTTGATATTGTTTGGACCGACAACATGCGCGGAGGATCAAGCCGAAAACCGGTATATATGCAACCCTATTAAACTGTCGGTCTTCAGTATATTGAGCGCTGTTTTTAGGCTTCATCTTGCACACGGGCAATAATCGATATATCAAGTACATGTATACTCGATATTGAATTTTTGATATATCGATTATTATAAAAAACTGACATCGACGGATGTTACCAGCTCCCCATGCCACTCAATAGTGCTGGGTGAGTACCTTGTGTACTTGTAGCACTAGCGGTTTTTAAGTATTATTTGTGCCATCCGAGTAGCAATAAATACTCGCGAGTAGTGATTGTTAGCAAGCATTAATTGTTAGCAAGCATTAATTGTAAATCATTAAAAATGTGGTTGGCTGGTATTAAACCATCTCATGGGCCTGAACATTGATAATGTGGGTAGGCACTCACCGCGTTAGGGGGACAGGCTCTTTTGTTTGGAAAAGACAGACCGAGTAGTGGGGACATTTTCGAGTCCCCATAGCGCGTTCCCATAGCGCGTTGGGTGTTCAGTAAATGTAGAACAAGGTAAAATCGGGTTAGGGTATAATGAAAGAAAATGAAGAAGAGGACAAATTAGGGTGATCCTGAAAATTTGAGAATTTTAGAGTGTTCTGAGTTTGAGATTAGAGAGATTTCAGTTTACACACAAACCCTATGGGTTGTCCCCATAACGCTATGTACCAAAATAATGTATGTCCATAGGCCCATGAGCCGGTTTTAAACATACTTGTTTAAAAATGGCCATCCACATTTATATTCCCAACAAATTTGAGATTTAATATTTTTTGTTTGCTTCCTAACTCATTTTAAATTTGGAAAAATGTGATATTCCTATGTATGATGATGCAAATAGATGTATACTGTACATGTATACACTATTTGCATAAATATACATAGGAAAATCACTTTGAAATGAGCTAGGAAGCAAATAAAACATATTATACCTTGTTTAATTTGTTGATATATTTGAGCTGTCACCACAATATGAGAGTAAAGTCAGGAAAATTGAAAATTGATATATTGGTATTTTTATATTTTTGATAAAGAGAGCTTTCCAATGGTACATAACACTTTGCGATAAATACATTTACAGCGCTCAAGAAAGTCATAGGTTTCACAATACGTGTTTGTTAGAAAACGAAAACATCTTAAACAAAACATGCAAAAGATTGCAAAACAGGAGAAGTAAGGTTCGGTGGAGCATAGCAACGGCTGTGTTTTAACTTTCCACACATACAAACTGTTGTATAAACAACAAAATATCAAAATATCAAAAACGTGGAATAGTTACGACGACCTAATTTTTATATTTAATTACCGTGTTTATTATTACATAATTTAGGAGGTTTTCGATCATCTGATCGCACCCAAAAAATGAGAATATGTCGAGTAGAACTTTAGGCTTTCCAAATTACGCAAAATCTCAAAATTGACCACCCCTTCATATTTTGACTTTGGATGGCCATATCTCCGAATCACATCGTGCGACTTTACTCTCATTGTGGTGACAGGTCACATATTGTATAAAATGTGTTTGAACCATAATTTGAACCAAGAGTCGGCTCAAGTTCGCAGGATCCACAAGGTCAAAGTAAAGGTCAAAAGGTAATTGTAGGTGAAATTGATTGGAAATAGTGCTATTGGATTATTTATGACGTTAGCTTTCCAATAAAATCTAAATTTGGTCAACATGTAAGGGAGGTATGGTCCTTTGAATATTGGCGTCCACAACCATCTTGGACAAAGTCACCAAAAAAATAGCAGGTGGTAGCACAAAAAACCCTGGTTGGATTTCGCTAAAACTTGAAATTTGGCTTTTTCACCCAAAATAACCCTATAATAACAATTATAACACCTCAACCAAAGATTCTGTGTCTTGATTGGCCGAGAGATAGTCACATGATATTTTATACTTTGATTATCTTTCTGTGCACGGCTAAAAGTACATGTACTATACCACAGCAACCAAAGTACTATGCCCATGGCGCGGTATATGTGTGCAAATGCATGCTGATGTGCGCGTTGAGCATTGCGCGTTGAGCATTGCGCGTTGAGCATTGCGCGTTGAGCATTGCGCGTTGAGCATTGCGCGTTGAGCATTGCGCGTTGAGCATTGCGCGTTGAGCATTGCGCGTTGAGCATTGCGCGTTGAGCATTGCGCGTTGAGCATTGCGCGTTGAGCATTGCGCGTTGAGCATTGCGCGTTGAGCATTGCGCGTTGAGCATTGCGCGTTGAGCATTGCGCGTTGAGCATTGCGCGTTGAGCATTGCGCGTTGAGCATTGCGCGTTGAGCATTGCGCGTTGAGCATTGCGCGTTGAGCATTGCGCGTTGAGCATTGCGCGTTGAGCATTGCGCGTTGAGCATTGCGCGTTGAGCATTGCGCGTTGAGCATTGCGCGTTGAGCATTGCGCGTTGAGCATTGCGCGTTGAGCATTGCGCGTTGAGCATTGCGCGTTGAGCATTGCGCGTTGAGCATTGCGCGTTGAGCATTGCGCGTTGAGCATTGCGCGTTGAGCATTGCGCGTTGAGCATTGCGCGTTGAGCATTGCGCGTTGAGCATTGCGCGTTGCGCGTATTGTTTGAAAGAGCCTGCGCTTCAGAGCTGGATACAAACATTTCGGTGGTGGTTTAGAGGGGGTGGTTCAAAAAAGAGCAAAAACATTTTCCACCAATTTTGTATTGAATTCAAAGCTCATTTTAACTGTATTAATATTTAAATAAATTTTTACTATTAAAACCAAGCAGAATAGGTGTGTGTGGTGTTATAAAACAAATATTGAATGCTTTATCTCGTGGTATATTAAAACTGGTGTAATGGTGTAATGGAGCATTCCATTTCCCCTCGGAGAGAACAGAATGCACCATGGATCCCCTCGGGAGGCTATTTTTACGACACTACTCGAAGCATTCAGTATTTCTATAATTTGAAGGGGGTGGGGTGTAAATCTTCATCTTTGTTTTTTTTTTGGTTTTTTTTTGGGGGGGGGAATGATTTGACATTACCCCATTCGAATATGCAATAACTACCCATTCTGCAGTTGCGCGGGCCTGCGTTGCATATTCGATTAGCGCTGCTTCACAAATTGAATTCTGTGCATGCACGTAGTATGTGTTGCGCTTAATATGTTGACAACCGTCATTCTGCGATAGCTGATTAGCTCCCTAGAAAAGCCTGAAGATAAATAAATAAAAACAAACAAAATTAAACTGCTGGCACAGGTTTGCAAAGACATACCGGTAAGTGTGAGAGTAAAGGGGAGCTGGTCTATTGTGTAGTTTGTGGGCACACTACATTATCAATTACTGTCATCTTTGGTAGACTAGGCTAATCCATGTCCAACACTTGTGTGGATTAGCAAAGCTCGACAGACTACCAATTTCATGATTCTTCTGGCCATGTCACGTCGGTGGTCAGTGATAAAATGATAAACGTGTACCGTAGTTGCTAACTAGTGACTTAAGCCGCGTTCGCATTGGACTTAATATTGTCAAATGTTACGGTACGTGATTGTCAAAGTTCACGGTGTTAAATCCTCCGCTAGAAGCTTGGGCCTGTAGATCTTACTGTTGCGGAGGGTAAAATGGACAATTTGACAATGTTACCGCCTGTCCGCATTGGATTTAATTTGGTTAAGTTCTCCGTAGGTTTTACCAAAAAAAGTCCAATGCGAACGCGGCTTAAGAGTTACCCTGGATCAACGCTCTTTAAACTTTAATAAGGCCAAAAAAAAAATCTCCGGTTTCTGGTATGGAGCTTGCCCCAAAAGTGGTGCGGCGACGCGGCTTTTTTTTTCTCCTTTTTTCCCCCTTTTTTTTTTTCCAAACAGGTGTGTTTGGGCTACATAACATGTGACCCTGCTATGAGAATGTTGGATTAATAGTGAAAATAACATGGAAATTTTGTGGCATCTAATGTTTGTTGAGAATAAATAAAAATGCCAAAGTATGATCTGTCTCTTGTATACTCTTTATTTCACAAGTCAAAATGGGAAACTTGTTGAGTTGAAACTGCAAAGCGAATGTCATGCAATTCCTATGGGGTGAAGAATAACATATTTTTCATTTCCAACAGTTTGTTCACCTCATAGTAATATTTATTATATTGCACTCCACATAAAACAAACTTAAAATAAATAATCCTGGCAATAAGGTCTATTGTCGATCGGTTGATTTCAACAGGTGGCGCCTTGCGCTACGCAAGAAAGGGAGCATCGCGCGCACGGCGAACCACTCGAAAATATGTCGTAAACAAAATTCCTAAATCTAAAAAGAAGACCAACTCTCATCGTATTTGAGGGCCAGAGGTGTTGTAGTAAATAATGAAAAGCACAAAGAGCTTGCCGAGAAGGCATACCGGGCCGAAAAGCTTGGTTTAGTTGCAAAACAGCTATCTACCCATCATGCTTTGCGCTATACTTTGGGATCGCGATCAGCAATAGACCTTATGATGGGCAACTTAAGTTAGACCGTACCGCGACTTCGACATCGTGCACATGTGTGCCGCAATGCTGGTATTAGTCTGCTCCCTTACATATTGCAGTTATTAAAAGCGGTTACAAGTTCCAGATACACGACCTTCGCTTCCACTCACGTCTGGCTTCTATACACAAAATCACGAAAATACAACGCCGTCTGCAAATGGTGCCCGAATATTCTGTGCAAAATATATGGAAGCCCAGACAGGCCACATAAAGCCTATACTCGATGGTAACCCCATCTACATTCACGTTCAAATTGTGCAGCAGCAGAAATCTAGACAAACCAGTGAGTTTGGCGGTTTAGAGTCATCGTCTTACATTAAAAAAAAAACTTTTTCATTTTGCCGACGCGCATGGCTACGGCGACGCGCGCGCATACCAGAAACCTGAGACTTTTTTGGGGGGGCCAAAGAAACTTTAAGAAGAAACTGTAACTAACGCTAGTAATGCTTCATGAATACCAAACTTAGGCTTAGTAACCAACTATTGGCTTAGTACGTTTTCATGTCTGGCAAGTTGGTCGACAGCCTATCAGCTGATACCTAGACAACTGAAGAGCTCTGCTTGACTTGTGATGAAATTACTGTCTTGAATGTATCCTTGTTGGCATAGTTATTAAAAAAAAAGTTGTCTTAATGTACAGGTCAGACGTAAGCCGTGTGTTCTTCTGGTGATTGTAATGTTGCTGATATCAGGCAGCCACAGTCAGAGTGACTCAGGGACCACAGGACAACCAACAGGCTCGTGAAGTTGCTGCAATGCTTGCCTTCCAGGCCACCCTGGCATACCAGGGATCCCAGGAAATCCAGGGGGCATCGGAGGTCAAGGACCTATCGGCCCCAAAGGTGACCCCGGCTTTGGCCTCCCTGGAACCAAAGGAGAGACCGGCGACCAGGGACGAAAGGGGGACCAAGGAGAGCCAGGAATGCAGGGACCTTCGGGAAAGCTGGGACCTGTGGGTCGTGATGGACAGAAAGGTGACCTGGGGGAGCCAGGGGTTGGGGGACCACGAGGTCCAGTCGGCGAAAAGGGCCAGCCAGGAGGAGCTGCCCTTGTGGCACCAACAGCGCCCTCTGCCTTTGCATTCAGCGCTTACCGTACATCAAGTGTCACTGGTGGTAATGACATCATCTTTGACAACATCATGACGAATATCGGAGATGGGTACAATTCACAGTCGGGCGTGTTTACATGCACGCAACCCGGAGTCTACTTTTTCACAGTCAGTTTTCTTAGTCCAAACACAGCAACACGACCTTATGTACAGCTAAAGAAGAATGATGAGCTTATATTTTCGATCTTTGACAGCCAGGCAAATTATCACCACCAGTCAAGCAATTCGGCAGTCATTATCCTGGCTACTGGTGACAGAGTCTGGAATGAGTTTGGCGACAGTAGTAACAGAGGTATTTACAGCGATGAAGCTAAATATGCTTACTTTTCTGGCTTTTTGATCCATGCAGTGTAACTGTAAAGCAGACTCCTCAAATGTGATCCATTAGTACAATTTTTTGCTACACCTTGTTTCCCAGTGTTTGGGGAAATTGGTGAATGTCAAATGTGCTTTCCTGAAAAAAAAAATTTGTTACTTCTCTGGCTTTTATGATCCTTACAACAAAACACACCTCAGTTTGGGACACACCTACCGTAATTTCCTGCGGATTAGACGCGTCTTATCCGACTTTCTAGACCACAAAAACATCGCTGCGCCTTATTTACAGGTGCGCCGTATCTGGTGTCGCTTGAGTTCAAAGTGAGGGTCTTTGTGTGAAGAATTCTTTCAATGCTTCAATCTTACTCAATAATGCGGTCAACCAATTAGCTCAACTCCCCGGACATTGTGACCGTGTTTCCATTCCAACAATGCTGCGATGTGTTGATCCCCCCACAACCGTGCTTTCATTCCAACAATGCTTGGGTGATACCACCTTATAATGATGATCTTTCAACAACAAAGAGCTGTTTCAAAACATAGAGTCGCAGACGTCTGTACCCGCAAGATTCCCCAAGTGACCCGATCAAGTTTCTTGGAAATGACCAACATCAAAGCCTTGGCGCCGCTCACTACTTCCCCAGTGACGAGATCGTTATCCAATCCTGAAGTCCAGTTAAAAAAAATCTTCATTGCCATTGGATGTTGACGTTCTCTTAACACAAAGTGCTACTCAAAGAATGTTGTCCCGGCCCGCTTATCTCCAACAAAGATACATTGTATTTACTTACACTAACCCTGGCCTGGCAGTTATATAATTTATTTAAAAGGCGTTGGTCAGTGTATTCCTCGAGCGAATTTATTTCAAAAAAACGATCCATTTCGTGAATATTGTAAGAGCTCGTTACATTTTTTTATTTATAATTTATTTTATGTTTCAGATTTTTTTGGACTTTTCTTATGATTTGGGAAACCTTTTTTACCCTTTGAACTTTTTATTTGTTACTTTATTCAGACAGCATGATATCAATCTCTTTTTTGATGATGTGGTGGCTCTGAAAATAGAAGTGATGTATTAAACAAATATCTTATGAATGTGATTAACAAATTATAGCTTTGAAATAAAAGGAAAAGAACTTTATTTACAAAAAAACATTACAACAATTTAAAAAAAATATAATAAAACATTTTTGTTACGTCTCCCCCCGTAAAAATCCCTTCCGTATATTAAGTCAACTCTATGTTGTCTGATTACGTTGTCTGGAAAGAAACTATATCACTGACGGAACTCACTACTAAATTAATTTACAATCCCACGGACCCAAACCTGGAACATGGTTTTGAAACTTGATATCTGCAGGAGAGGTACATGTATTTGCTTCCATTGTATAAACTCTGCGGTCAGGAACATCTGGGGTTTGCGATTGTTGATACGTTTTGTGTCGGCTCACTCAAAGCATTTAGTTCATTTAACCTTATTTCTTTTGGAAAAAGATGCATCATTGTAGGGTCGGAAACCGCAATCATGCACAGCGTTGGCTCAATGGATAAAGGTCGGTATAAATTTACTTTGGTCTTTTCTTCATAGCTCTACACATGTGACCAGCCCAATGGGGTTACGGTTTAATTCATGCTTGGAATAGTGGGATCGTTCTAAGGCAACAAAATTACCCCTTTGTGGCGATGCACCGACACCGGGTGGCGCCTGGTGTTCTTCTGTGTGCGTTCAAACATGCGCCTTATTCGGCGGTGCGCTTTATCTGTTGGCGTTTGAATTTTTGGGGTGATTTTAGGGACCTGCGCCTTAACCGCCGATCGCCTTATCCGCAGGAAATTACGGTATTTAAGTTTTTCGAGATCCAAATCAAGCTTCTATCATTCATACAGTTTGTTAATCCCACGCCTGTCTAAACTGCTGAAGAAGGAAAACAAACAAAAATGTAAAGCCTAAATACATACATGCATGTTGGATGAAAACTTAAAAGCATTCAGTTGATGTAGTCTTCGTTCAAGATCTCTGTGTATTTTTTAATATGTTTTTCCTCTTCAATCAAGACTGCACCACGTTTAGTGTGAGTGGTTTTCTAATTTCTAGTTGATTGTGCTTTTCTAATTTCTAATTGATTGTGCTTTTATTTTATTCCTAGCTTACACTGTTCAATTTCTCAATATACTGTACATGTAGTGTGAAACTCATAGCACACTAAATGCTGAGATGCTAAATGAGACGTTACTATCTGATGTATTAAACGTCTAAAGACTACAGCTTATGTAGATCATGTTGCATTATTTTTGCACTGAACTTATATTGCTGTTGTATAGACATATCCAAGCATTTAGATAATGTTTAGTTACATATTTTATTGCATGATAATTATGACGATATGTAGCCTGTGGAGATATGAACTGTGTGAAGAGACAATAATGTGGTTTTGTTCCAAGAATTTGTTCTCTCAATGAGTCAGATATTTTAATAAACTATTCAACTCAGTATATTATTTCTGTGTTCACTTTAAAAGTTCCTGTTTTTGTTTGAATGCATCGCTATCGCAATTATGTGGTGCTAATAATTGCAGCTTGTATGATAACAGATATACGACTTTGCTGACTGCATGGTTCTAAACATCCTTTGTGGGGTAAAAGACAGAATTTACGACCTCTAGATCTGCTCCCAAAATCATCTCCCCCCCGCCCATGGGAATGAGACAACCTCTGTGTAACATCCGTATTAAACTTTGGTGCAGACCGAGTACTGCGGCTAAAACATTTCAGTGCGTCACTTTCCTCCCTTGTGGCCTGACTTCAGGATGCTAACTGAGCAGTCATTGTCTCCGAGGCGAGGGAACGCCCTTCATGCCCTGGATAATTCAAGTTCAAACATTTACAAGCTGGATATTAGAAGTTCAAACTTTCTCACCTTAATTGCACCAACACATTTCCTTTTAAATTTTTATTTTTAATGTATCTTACCTTTGAATAGATTAGTCATGATATAGCTGACCAAATTCTTAGTAAATGTCACGGCAAGATCCTTCCCCGCCCGGGTTTTCAAAGATCAATCATTACGCCCAAAGCTGTTTTGACATTTTAGCCTCCAGCAGAGAGAGTATAAAACCTCAACTTGAACCTTCTCAAGGGTTAAATCCAAATGAACAGCATCAAGCAGACAAGTCAATCTACCAACTCATTGACGACAAAATAAGTGCAACTACTGAGCCCACCTGATTAGAACGACAGAAATGGCATTGACGGTAAGATTTTGTCAATTTTTAAGGATGATTTAGTTTCACTGTAATTAGTAATTTCATTGTAATTAGGAATGCAAAATGTCATGCTTTTTACTCCTGAATGGGACATCAAGGCTAAACAAAATTGTCCATTGGTAACTAATTTATATCTGGGGTCCAGATGTTGGTTCCAATTCTGCTTTTCAACCTGTTTCATTTTTTAAAATTACTACTAACAATTGTTTTAGTTTGTATGTTTTTTGAAAAACACTTTTGCCTGCATGCGGTTTCAACCCTTTGAATATGCATCCATAACGCACAAAAAAGAATATGCTTGATTTATTGTGGGCTGGAAATAATGAAACAATTGTAGTTGATATAATTCAGGTGTCTGGCAAGTTGGTCGACAGCCTATCAGCCAGTACCTACTGTATAGTCAACTAGAGAGCTGTGCTTGATTTTTGATGAAATCATTGTTTAGTATTTATCCTTGTTGGTACAGTTAGTAAAAACAAAGTTCGGTTCTCATAATGTACTTAAGGTGAGACGTAAGCTGTGGGTTCTGATGATTGTAATGCTGCTGATATCAGGCAGCCACAGTCAGAGTGACTCGGGGACCACAGGACAACCAACAGGTTCGTCAAGTTGCTGCAATGCTTGCCTTTCAGGCCATCCTGGCATACCAGGGATCCCAGGAAATCCAGGGGGTCAAGGAGGTCAAGGACTTATCGGCCCCAAAGGTGACCCCGGCTTTGGCCTCCTTGGACCCAAGGGAGAGACCGGCAACCAGGGTCAGAAGGGAGAACCAGGGTTGCAGGGACCTTCGGGAAAGCTGGGACCTGCAAGTTGCGCTGAACAGAAAGGTGACCAGGGGGAGCCAGGGGTCGAGGGACCACGAGGTCCTTCCGGCGAAAAAGGTAACCCAGGCGAAGCACCAACAGAGCCCTCTGCCTTCGCATTCAGCGCTTACCGCTCGTCAAGTGTCACTGGCAATGCTGGTGATGACATCATCTTTGACAACATCATGACGAATATCGGAGATGGGTACGATTCGCAGTCAGGCGTGTTTACATGCTCACAACCCGGAGTCTACTTTTTCACGGTCAGTTTTCTTAGTATCAACTCTGGAGTACGTCCTAAAGTACATCTAAAAAAGAACGGTGAGCTTATCTTTACGATCTTTGACAACAACGCAAATCATCACCACCAGTCAAGCAATTCGGCAGTCCTTATCTTGGAGACTGCCGACAGAGTCTGGAATGAGTTTGCTGAAAATGGCAGAGGTTTTTACAGTAGTAATAGATATGCTTACTTCTCTGGCTTTTTGATCCATGCAATGTAAAGCAAAACATTGGGAAGCTTTTAAAATATGTATTCCAATGTCTCATGTAAATGATAAGGATGATTTCTTAGCTACACCTTGCCTGCCAGTGTGTGGGAAAAAATGCCATCAATTCTTTTCGTACATGATGTTACTGGGACACTCTGTACTATAGGGTTCGTGTGCTGAGGGAAATCTCTCTAAACTCAAACTCAGAAAATTATTTCGACCTAAAATCTCTATTTTCTTTCATTATACTAACCCAATTCTAACTCAGTAAAGACCCCTTTACTGGAGACCCAAAATGCTATGGGGACAGGAAAATGTCCCCAAAACTCAGTCAGCTTTATCCAAACATAAGAACCTGTCCCCACAACTAGGTGTTGTCTAAATTCCGTACCCTGTGGAGACCTAAACACAATTTGGACAATGGGAGTCAAAAGGTCTCCACAGGGTAATTTATGTAGATGAATAGGTTTCCACAAGAATTTTCACGAAATAGATTTTTGAATTGTACTCAAATTACTCAAAAACTAGGGTTAGGATGTGGGTTAGGGTATAATGTAGGGTATATTGGGTCAAAATTTCAACCCAGGAAATTAATTGTGGTTGAAATAGAAATATTTTGAAAAAAGGTGCTTGACTTTCTAACCATTTTGTACACAAGAACAAAAAGATGTCTCCACAAGGATACAAAATTTGAGGATGAGTGTATGCTAAAACACACACACAAACACAAACAAGTGGGTAAATGCCGTCAATAGGGGACGGGGCATTGTCCGACCGTCTTCCCTCTTTTGTTTGTACTCTAACGTTTTCGGATGATCGCCATAGGATTTGCACACGAGTCTGAATCGGGGACCTTTGCGGAATAGGGGACCCCATTGTTCCCTTTGTCATACGTCCCCTATTTCAATCAAAAACAAACGCACCCAGCTTTACCTTACATACGCACTGTGGACATTCCTTTGTCTTCGTGTAGTTAACAAACTTTGACTAAATACTCATTTTTCTCGCTTCCCCAAAACAAATTTACCCTCAAATTTGGATTATGGGCCTCTCAGCTGTCCCTTTCTATCTTTTCTATATATAACCCTAACCCGTTTTTCCTCTAGCGCTCTTTTTCGGAAACTGAAAAACGGATTGTGGACGTGTGCAAGTCCACACACCGTAACCTCTTCCCGCATCGTGTGGACCTATATTGTTCGGAGGTCCACAGTGCGTATGCAAGACTAACTCAACTACGTAGCTTTACCTCACATACGGACTGTGGACATTCCTTTGTCTTCGTGTAGTTAAAAAACTTTGACTAAATACTCATTTTTCTCGCTTCCCCAAAACAAATTTACCCTCAAATTTTCATCCTGGGCCTCTCAGCTGTTCCTTCTATCTTTTCTATATGTAACCCTAACCCGTTTTTCCTCTAGTGCTCTTTTTCAGAAACTGAAAAACGGATTATGGACCTGGGCAAGTCCACAAACCGTAACCTCTTTCCGCATCGTGTGGACCTATATTGCTCGGAGGTCCACAGTGCGTATGCAAGACTAACTCACCCACACAAACACCGGCATTTGTCCCTCTTTTGTTTGTATTTTTTTTGAAGGCCTCCCATATGTTTTGCACACAGTTTTAAATTGTCTTCTATTGTTCTACATCCACTATTTGAATGTGGATACAAACTCACTCACACACCATATTATTATGTAATTCCTGCAATAATTATGCATGTATGTTGTTGCAATAAAGTTAAAGAGCAGAAGTTAGTTTATGTTATGGAGTATTATTATTATTATTTATTATTATTATTATTATTTCTTTTTCGGCAATGAAACCGAGGATTCCTCAAAAGCGCCCAAGGCACTGTAGCTCGTAAGCTTGAAGAAACCAGTAGGAGGATGAACGAAATGCCAGAAACACCGGGGCGAACCCCTTCTCTTAGCAATAAGCGTAACTGGGTTCTTTTACGTGCGTGTCCTGGTTCAATATATACACAATACACACACACGGGACCAACGGCTTTACGTCCCATCCGAAGGACGAAGCAATAGTGGTTTAATTGCCTAGTTTAAAATCTTCGAATATTTTGTTTTAATATTTGTGTTCCTGTTCAGAAAAGAATCAACAGTATTTAATTGTTAGTGTTTTTCTAGTCCATTGTACTGTAGGTACTTGGTTACTGGCTACACAGTTCACTTTCTTGGACCAAGACTACAGGGTGTCCTGATTTAGGCAGATTTTAAATGGGAAAAACACATTCAAGAAGCGGTCAAAAAAGTGAATATCAGAAAGCATATGACATGTTACGACACCTTATTCCCTATAATTTATCTCGACCTAGCTACAATATACACTGGGTATATTCAGCCACTTTTTGAGTGTGCTGTTCACTCATACTCAGATAAACAAAATTGAGAGGGTTCAGAAGCGGGTGTTACGTCTAACTTTAGGATTTCAGTATCAATCATATGAAGATGCTTAAAATCTTACCCAACTTGAAACACTCGGTGACAGAAGGAATAGACTTTGTCATAAATTTGCTTAAACACTTGTTAATTTTGTCACTGGTAAATAATCTATGAGATTAGGAATTTCTAAACCATTTAAACAAGTCATGTACTAAACAGAGCGGTACAAAACTAGTTCAATTCCCTTTCTCGTCAGGCTCTTGTGTTACGGTGTGGACTAACAAAATTTAATTGTGGGTTTTTGTGTTTATATGTCTTTAGTTTTAATAACTTGGTGTCGTTTAATGAATTTCTTTTTTACTTTACGGTATCGTCTATTTTTTTGTAAGATCATTTGCAATTTAGCCTTTTCAGCCTTTTTAGATGATTTTAATAAAACACCATTATAATAATTTATGTAGATCCCATTAAAAGCAATATACTTTCATTTGATAAATGCAACATTATTTTTGCATGGAACTATTTGTTGTATTTTGTACCAGTAGCCAAGCATTTAGATAATTAACTACATATTCTATTGCATGTGGAGCTATGAACTGTGTGAAGAGAATGTGTTTATTAACTGTTGTCTCCATTCAGTCAGATATTTCAATAAACTATGCAATTAAATCATTATATTATGATTGTGTTCACTTAAACAGTCCTTGATTTTATTCAAATGCATCACCATCACTGCCAACAACACCTTTATTGAAACAGATAAATGAATAAATAAATGCAAGTCTTCCTTGTCCACTCGGGCAACAGGACCGATTTCATAGAGATAAGAAGCACAACAGTTTGCTAATCGTAGAGGAAACAATTAACCCTAATGCTCCTCAATCCTCAAAAATCCTCATTGCAGTTTTGGAGGATTTTTGAGGATTGAGGCTGTATGGTTTTTTTTTTAAATGAGGATTTTTGAGGATTGAGGCACAATGTTGTTTCACAATGTTTCAAGTGTGGAGTATTTTTGAGGATTGAGGCACAATGGGGTTTTCAAAAAATGAGAATTTTGGAGGATTGACTTTTTTCAATCCCCAGAATCCTCATTGCAGTTTTGGAGGATTACAAAAATTAAGGATTTTGAAGAATTGAGGCACATGATGTTGTTTCAAGTGTGGAGGATTTTTGAGGATTGAGGCTAGATGGGTTTTTTTTTAAATGAGGATTTTGGAGGATTGAGGATGGTTGCTAGCAAAAAGGGCCTAGGGGTTTAGGGTTAAAGGAAAAGTATACCTTTTTGCAACTATTCAAATAGTAACCAACTAAAGTATATAGTAAACCAATTAAAGCTTGACATGCTTGATGTAAAGAAATTAATGACTCTAATCTTCCTGCAAATTTTTTTTTTGAATGCTGTCATTTTGAAGAAAACAATAAAAAAAAATCTAAAGATGCATCTCAGAGATGTAGTTGTCAAGTAACATTCTTTAGATTTTAAAAGCTGTTGCTGCTTCAAATGATAAAAATGAACAACTGACAAAAGGTATACATGTAATAACTTCAATCCTGTTCTGCCTCCCCCCCCCAAAAAAAATAAAATCCCCTCAACCAACAGGTTTAATATTGGCATTTAAGTGTCTTACGATGTAGACTGCTTGGAACTATAGTCCTCGACAGATTTGTGCTTAGCAATTTTATTTCAGCTAGTTCTGCTTCCGATTACATGGCATTTGAAAATAGGGTAGGTAGGTAGGAAAGTTTTGTGTGCACACCATAATATAGGTGTCTGCACTGCTTGTAGAGTAAAAGGTAGTAAAATGGTAAAAGATAGTAATTTATTGTTTTGGGGTTGTTTTCCTCGTTTTTTTTCCAAAAAAGATTAGGGTTGGAGCTGTCAAAATAGTACTGTAGGGTGTAGGTTCTGGGCATGGTGGACACAAGTAATAGTCTCAAATTACTCATATACTGCCTTTAATTCTGATGGTGTTTCACAAGTTCACAAGTTCACAAAGTGTTGTAGTCTAACGTTAGCCTGAATAAGCGTCAAGTTACTCACGGTAATTTGCTCACAAGCTGCGGTTCACAAATTCACAAATGGCGAGTTTCCAGATAAGATCACCAATTGGCAAGATAACGGCAATAAGATCAAAGATAAGTTGAAAGGCAATAAAGGTGTGTGTGGTAAAAGATTGGTATCAGCTCCACCGCGGAACACTAAAACGAGTCACTTAAAACTGTTAAATTCAAAATTGTTCTTAACCACGCGCACCTGCGCTTCACTGTACGCCCGCGTTGTATTGTGCTGTTCTGCGCGCCTTTGCTAGTTGAGCGGATAAACAGCGCGTAATAATTACTTAAAATAACTTTGACATAAACCGAGATCTCGGAAAGAGGAACTGGAAGAGGAACTTGTATTACCTAAATGAGTTGTACACAATGAATCTGAATGGGAATTGCATGGGGCGGGCGAGGTGGCGAGGAAAAAATAGTAGACAGTCGACTCTGTGTTGGAGGAAACCAAGGTCTTTACCTGGTCACCCAACTGCCACAAAATCAAAGAGTGGTAGCCCAAAGAGAGAACTGATAAAGACTGAGCATTACATGTAGCTACTGATATCGGGCAATTATGTGGTGCTAATAATTGCAGCTTGTATGATAACGGATCAGGTATGTTTCCATGTACCGCCTGTGCATGCTTAGTCTAGTCTCTGTCATATTTCACCAACATTAGGCCATGTCTTGAACATGATTTCAGAGCTGCGGCTACGTCTATTTTCAGTGCATCACTGCGTATTTTCAATGGGTGCAGAAGTAGACCTAGCTCTAGCCCGCTGATTTGAATGCAGCCTTATAATCAGTAAAATTAGCGTAACAGTGGCATAAAAGTCCAAAATGTCTATTATCAGGGTTTTCTTACAGTTACGCTTTGCAGATATATACTCAAAATAGGTTTCCAATAAAACTCATCGTATAGTCAGTCGTATAAAGGTTTTTTAAAGAAATATTTCTGACATTTTATGCTCAATTGCCATGAAAATGAAGGTTAATCATATAGGAACATGAATCCTGAGGCAAAAAAACAACAATTATTGAGACTCAGAAAAATCCCTTGCACCCTACTAATCACCTGGAAGGGTTTAATGTGATTGCTGGTTTCACTTCTATAGGTTCCTAAAAAAACAAAAACACGAAGTTTAGAAAAAAATTAAAATACAGTAAAAACCAACAAAATCACTGCTTGCAAAAAGACTACTACGACATTTGAATACGGAGCAACAATAGACCTATTTAAATCAAAAAAAGGAAAAGAAAAGACTGAATTTGCCAGTCATGTTTACAGAACAAAAGCTGATGGGCGTCCAGTTGGGCACAACAGTAAAAACTTGGCAGCACGGTTGGCAGCACAGACATACGTGAGATATTCGACTTTGCCGACTGCGTGGTTCTAAAAGACAGAATTTACAACCTCTAGATCTGCTCCCAAAATCATTCCCCCCCCCCCCCCCCCCCCCCCCCCGGGCCCATGGGAATGAGACAACCTCTGTGTAACATCCGTATTAAACCTTGGTGCAGACCGAGTACTGTGGCTATAACATTTCAGTGCGTCACTTTCCTCCCTTGTGGCCTGACTTCAGGATGTTAACTGAGCAGTCATTGTCACCGAGGGAATGCCCTCCACGCCCTGGATGATTAAAGTTCAAACTTTTACAAGCCGGATATTGAAAGTTCAAACTTTCTCACCTTAATTGCACCAACACATTTCCTTTTTTAATTTTCTTTCTTGACGTATCTTACCTTTGAATAGATTAGTCATGATATAGCTAACCGAAGTATCAGTAAATGTCAAGGCAAGATCCTTCCCCGTCCGGATTCTTCCCCGTCCGGATTTTCAAAGATCAATCATTATGTCCAAAGCTGTTTTAACATTTTAGTCTTCACCAGAGAGTGTATAAAACCTCAACACTGATTAGAACGACAGAAATGGCATTGACGGTAAGATTTGGTTAGTTTTTAAGGATGATTTCTTTTGCTAGGTTTCACTGTAATTTTTTTTAAATCTGGAATGCAAAATTGCATGCTTTTTACTCCTTAATGGAACATCAAAGCTAAAACCCGGCTTTCAAGAAGAAGCGAATAAATCCTACAGTCCTACGGTAACTTGTAACAAGGACGCGTCAAACTTAATACTACGGTCTCAGGAATAAGTACCGCGTTTTATGTATGAAAAACCGCAATTTCATGCCTGGGGTCGAGGTTGGTTCGCATGCCTTGATCTATTTGTAATGGAGGCTCTGATTGGGCGCATGGATCTTTGCGCCAAATGACCACGGATCATTTGTCCGCAGGGGTTTGTGAGCTATTAGTAGAAAGTTTGTAAAAGCGCTGCGTGGCTCAGAATGATTTACCGAAGACTGTGGTTACAGTTCATTCATAAGGTTAGAATTGCAAAAACATTGTACAGTATGTACATAAACTGGCACTAAAGTCATTGCACTTTCCGTCACAATATTAAACATTTCAAAGTGAACAAAGAAACAGGCAAGGCGGGACTCGAACCTGCGACCTACAGATTACCAGACCGGCACTCTTCCAACTGAGCTATCTTGCCCTATGTTAGTGGTCTCTCAAATTCTTAGTATCTTTTTTCGAATGCGCTAGTCAGAAGTCATAAACACCAGAATGCCATGTGGCCATGGATTATGCCAAATTTTACGATACAACACGGAAAACGACAATATTAAACAATTATCATGGCATCGTGCTTTTTGCCTAGACATTCCTCTTAAACTTTCAGCAGTTTCTACCTCAAAGCATTATATTTGATACATCTCTTAAGGAATGACTTTTCTCAATGAATGACTTGTCCCCATTTTACATTGACCTTGTTTATTTTTACCTTATCCAGAGTGCATATGCCCTTCCTACCATGGCTTTTTCATTTGTATGTCACACCGCTGTGCTTCCAGTATACTGCGAACTTGCCAAGTAAGTCAACATCCCGGTCATTTCTAGAACCATTGGTTTATGTTTAAACGACCAAGAACAACTTGGCCTAGCCAGTTGTAAAGGTAGGATGCACCATTGGTAATTGATCAGGAATGGGTGGATTAGGGGGGTTGCAGTTTATAGTAAATATCATTTAACTGACCTGTCCGAAGTGGATGCTGAGAAAAGCAAGAAAAACGGAGTTCGTTTGCAACGGGCTTTGGGTAGTGGTTCTTATGTTGTTGTTGTTTTGGCGATTATAGAAATTCAGTTTTTCGGGACAATTGCAGGATATCTAGTGCAATCATTTTGCTGGATGCCTACAATCATTATTTACTTTCAAATAAGTAAGATAATTCTTAATAATTCGGTAGAATGTTTTTTTGGATATCTGCAAATGGTGTATCTTATTACTATGCCTTTTTAATGTTATTAAACTCCTATGAAGTCTGGTTCATATTAAACCCTTTCATTGGTTGAAACCTTCCACAGTGCAACACAACCAATGAGTTCGTACATTGTATATTAACTAATTCGTGCAAGGGATTATTGTAACATTCACCGAGCCGGGGCGCGGGATTATATTTAACGCAATGCGGGTTCAGGCCGATGGTATCAGGAAGCACACCCATGCATTCCCGGCCTTGCTCGTGACGTGTTTATGCGTCGTGTGTTTTAAATCTCTGTAAAAACATGGCGTGTATATCCTACTCGGGTGCGAACTGGTTAAAGGGAATAAATGTATGAACCCACAAGACAGTGTTAAAGATAAGATACACCATTTGCAGATATCGAAAATATTTACTACCGAATTATTAAGGAATATCTTACTCAATTGAAAGTAAATAATGATTCTAGGCATCCAGCAAAATGATTGCGCTAGATATCCTGTAAAAAAACCAAAGATAACATAAGAATAACTGCTCGACCCCGGTTGAAAACAAACGTTGTTTTACGTGCTTTTCTCGGCATCCATGATAGTAAAACTCTGGAAAAGTCAGTTAAACGATATTTACTATGAAATACAACCCCCCAAATCTACACATTTATGATAATTCCCGCAATTACCAATGGTGTATATACTACCTTTAACAATATTTGCAATAACGTGCTGTTCTCAAAAACCGAGGTAAATTGTTTTAATTGTTTCGACTTTTTGACCAAAAAGGATTTATAAATTAGGAATACAAAAATATGGTTGGCCGGTTTGGGCTCTAGGCGCAATTGAATGAGGGCGCTGGTGATATATAGCAACCCTACTTTCCATGGGAGTATGTACATTGCTGGTGTTCATTTATTTGATAATCGTATACCAGTTGGATTGCTTTGTCTGTTTGCTGACTCTCTTAATCGCGTCTTATCAAGCGAAACCAGACACTTGAATTGAAGTCAGGTATAATAATAATAGTGTTTATTTAAAAAGCTTTTCATACCAAGTATCTCAAAGCGCAGTACAATGTAAACATTAAAAACAATCAGGTAATAATAAATGCATACTGCACATTCATTTCAATAATTAAAATTAGTTAAAGTAATTATTAAAAAAGGAAGGTTTTCAAGCGCCCTTTAAAACCATTATATGACTCAGACTGATACACCGATACTGGTAATCTATTCCACAATTGAGGTGCACTAAAGGAAAAAGCATGATAAGCATAAAAACTGGCAACTCTTTCTACTGGTTGATAAAGATGAATTTTGCCCTTATCAATGATGGCGTCGATATGGAGCCCCAACTCCCCGTTTCTTTTCGATGAGGGGGGTACTTGTGCACGGAGCCCATTTAACAAGTATGCTTAAAACCATGCAGCTCATGGGCCTGAACATTGTTAATGCCTCCAAGCTATTTTGAACTTATGTACTTGTTTAAACTGGCCAACCACAGTATATGATGTAGCAGAAGATGTAACATCAAATTGTGCCATTTGATAATTCACTGATGCGTTATTGTGTTTGTTTTATGATTTCTTTTTTGTATTTAGACCTAGCAAGAGTCGTATGCAGAACGTGGCCAATACATCAATATTCATCTCATTCACACTGTACATGGTGTCTGCACTATTTGGCTATCTCACGTTTTATGGTATTTCTTTAAATTCTTTTCATTTTGTACTTGATGAAAGTCAATATTCATAGTTTAACCAGTTTGCGCCGGAATTTGTAAAAAATTCACCGGATCTAGGTGCGGGATTATTTTTCATCAAACAAATTGTGTTTTTGTTTATGTGCATGTATGCCAGTAACGTCAGGCGTGTATACACATCCACCGTGGGTATTGCTAGTAACGTCTGACGTGTAAACACGTCAACTGCAACAATCAAAGAAACATCCACAGTGTGTTTACACGTGTTCCGTGTAGTTCCACGGCTGACGTCTACACACACGTCAAATTTTATGGCGGGTAGCGAATGACGTAATATCACGCCCTGACTGCAGAAATTTAAAAAATGTAAATAACGGTGCTAATAAACTAAGTGTTGGCTTCTTGTACCTGTAGTAGTTGCATTATCAAAACAGGAATATTTTACTGAATAAAAAAAAAAAAAAAATGAAAAAAAATTAAACTCGCCCGTGGTCTCGGTAACTTAAGAGTAAACCTGGCACGAACTGGTTAAAGATCATGTATACAGTTTTCTCTATTGGAAATACTTTGTATATGTGTTTTATACATGTATGTGTCCTTATTATTTTTAGAACCGGTTGTGAGATAATTTTAGTACTTCTACATCACTACTTTTGCTATGCATGTTTAACATTACTACACACAATACAAGCTAAAATTACCTGAACTCAGTCGTTATAATCAATTTAACATGGTGTACCCTAGTGTGATGATTACTACGTTTAAATCCTTTGTAATTTGTGTACAATATTTACCTGATAAAAATATGTATGGTTCCATTTTGTGGTCAGTTAGTAGTATGCAGGGTTTGAAGTTTGAAGTTTGTACAAAATCTTGCAACATGACAAAAATATGTTAAAAAAAGACCCTGTGTCTCCTGTTACATCGGAGTAATAATAATAATAATAATAAGTTAAGATTTATATAGCGCCCGTCCATAAAATAAATCATGCTCCTAGGCGCTTTACAATGTAGAAATATTAACAGTAAAATTATTAATTAAATACCGAAATTTTTTACTTGATACAAATAAATTTACCATCATAGAGAAAGGAATACACCACTAAGCAAATTAAATAGACTTGTACATGTAAACAAAAATTTAGAAAAAACTAGAATGACACATACATAACTATCTACAAAGATTTTTAAAAATACTCAAAACAAATACCTTATATATTCAAGATACTATTATGCAAAATTATATAAAATTATATTAAATACACAAACGAACCACAAGGAAAACCGACCAGGCAAACCTGCACAAAGAAACTAGCAAAGCGGGACCCAAGCCCGTGACCCCCGTGCCCCAGAGGTCGATGGCCCGAGCACCGCCGCATCAATCTCCCCGCCCGCTAGGATTATATTACACACAAAAAAAGATTTAAAAACTAGTTAAAAACAGGGTTATAAAAATTCGACAATTAGGTAATAAAAGCTTGCTTAAAAAGATGCGTTTTGAGCCCTGATTTAAATTTGTTGACAGAGTCAACTTCTCTCAGTGTAATATTGAGTTTATTCCACTCCTGTGGGGCAACCGATGAGAAAGCTCTGTTACCATACATGGACAACTTAGTCATAGGACAGTGCAATCTCGTGGCATCTTGAGACTGGCGAGTGGTTCTGCAGGAAACAGATCTCGTAAGGCAGAGCAATTCATTTAAGTATTGAGGACACTGACCATTTATACATTTATAAACCAGCATACACAGCTTATAAATAATACGGTACTCAACAGGGAGCCAGCAGTGAAGTTCCATGAGCACGGGAGTAATGTGATCAAACTTTCTGGTACCGGTGAGAATCCTGGCAGCACAGTTTTGGACCCTCTGTAACGGAGCAAGCGTGGATTGGGGAAGACCAGCAAACAATGCATTACAGTAATCGATTCTTGTCATAATAAGCAAAGTAATAACCTGTTGAATAGCGGGAAAACTCAGATACTTTTTGATCTTACTAATATTATGCAAGTGATACATACAACGGCGGGACACCTCTCGTATATGTGTCTGCATGTTCATATTACAGTCTATGATGGCTCCCAGGTTTTTCACTTGAGTTGATCATGATGCGGTCATCTCCAATAGTGATATTGAGAGCAGGAACTTTTTTCAAGTTCGATGGTGTTCCAATGACAAGAACGTCTGTTTTATTGCCATTCATTTTCAGGTAATTAGAGGCCATCCAACTTTTGATGTCAATGCAACATTTCTCAATAGTTATGACACTATTTGTCACATCCTTAGATGTTGGTGACGCTGACGCGTATAACATCGTGTCATCAGCATAAAAGTGACAATTAAGATTTGTCATGAAAAAATATCACGAAACTAAATGTTCGAATGTTACAAAACTTGCCTAGTGTCCAACATTCCAAGACAAATATCAGTAATAAATATTCAAATAATTTAGTCGATAGTTGGAAAGATGACATGTTACTAGAAATGTAGCCAAATGTCACACTTTGTGTCCCAACTTCATGAAATATGACCCATATACCGTACATCAAACAACCACGAAATGATCATTAGCTCAGTCATTCCTAGAAAGCGGTAGTTGAAAAAAACAACCCAAAACACTAAACCTAATCTTGGCGACGCAAAGACTGCTTTGTGTATAACAGTTACATTATATTCGTACTTTGCAGGCAAGGTGAGCGACGAGTTACTAGACGGATACGAGTTGTTCAATCCTTCAGATCTTATCATCCTCATAGTACGTGTGGCAGTGTGTTTAGCCATCATCTTCACCATTCCACTTATACACTACCCGGTAAGTTCTAAACATTATTTTATTCATTCTTTCTGGTAATGAAACCAAATATGTAAAGAATGGTAGAAACATTGGTTGTTACCAATTATATACACCTAAAATAGATCTCTGTCATTTGATTGGTGGGTGTTGATCACTTGTCATTTAATTATTCGTTCCAACACACAGCGCAGCTGCATCGCAAAAATAGAAGTTCTATTCACACTAAATAGAACTTCAATTGCATGGTCAAACCTAGCCCAGGTTGGACTCCTCCGTTGTGTAATGCAATGAAGAACGTCGTTTAACCTGGGCTAGGTCAAACCTAGTCTTGGTTCCAAGGCTTCCTAGGCGGGGTATGCAGCGTGCATTAAGCATACATAGCATGGGCTGTCGATGCGGGCGCCCTCTATCATCATACGTCAAAGACATCGCCAAAGACGTCTTGGCTCTCTTACATTTGAACAGGCAGGTCAAAAGCAAAATAACGGTTGCGCACTGAAAGAAGTTCATGTTTTAGTAATGACCAGGGGCCAATTTCATAGAGCTGCTAAGCACAAAAATTTGCTTAGCATGACAATTTGTCCTTGGCAAAAACAAGGTGCAGACCAAATTTTCACCTGATCTTTATTGTTAATCGGCTGTTTTTTTGCTTAGCATGAAAAACACGTAGAATTTTGGCTGGTAACCTGTTTTTAATGAGCAAGACTTTTCTGTGCTAAGCAAATTTGTTTGCTTAGCAGCTCTATGAAATTGGCCTCTGGTTTATAGTCAGTTAAAGTATACATGTACATTCTCAAATTACACTCTTACCAAACCGAGTAATCATGTAATAAACAAATCATGGCCACATATAAATTGACGAAGAGCACTGACCTGATGACATTTTAGTATTTCAAAACCAAGTTTCTTTGAACATCAAATTTCATCTTGTGTTAGGTCTTCGGTCTACCACCTGCGAAACATTCGCAGAATTAGAGAGTACCTGAATCCACAAGCAACAAAGCTGCTCATTCATGCACTATAGTATCCTCACGTCTAGACTTGTACAATTCCACATTATTTGGGTTACCTCAACGACAGATCAAGAGACTGCAAAAGGTGCAGAATACAGCTGCACGTCTTATCTCCGGTTCCCGGTCTTCATCACATATCACACCAATCCTCAAGCAACTACACTGGCTCCCCATCAAACAGCGACTTCAATACAAACTTGCCATGACAACCTTTAAGGCAATTACCGGTCAATCTCCACTGTACATCTCGGAGCTTTTTCAAACTAATGTTCCCCGCCGTTCAGGTCTTCGCTCCGGCAACTTGCACAGGTTGTCGGAGATCAGATCGAGACGATCGTGGGGAGACAGGTCACTCGTAGTAGCTGCACCACGAGTTTGGAATACTCTCCCAAGGGACATCCCTACAGTGTTTTAAGTCAAATTTGAAGACTTTCTTATACACCCAAACCTTCTCGTGATTTGATTAATACTTCATTCATTGATTCGAACCTTTTTTCCTCCAATTTTTTATTTTTTTCTCTCCTGATGTGCGCCTTGGGTGTCCTGTTTCTGGACAGATATGTTGCGCGGTATAAATGTGTAATTATTAATTATTATTATCATCGATTGTTTCGTCCATAAAACCAATTGCATGTCGGCATTTTGCACGTATAACTGCAATGTCATGTTGTAAACATCAATGCATGTACATGAGGCTTTTTTGCCAAGTATTTCCAATTTTATTCACATCGTTGATACAGATTGTGTCTTGATATTTTTGTCCAGGCCCGTAAAGCTCTCCTGATGATCTTCAGTACCTGGGTGCCGCTCAGGGATGCATCTTTTCCATGGTTACGCCATTTTGTGTCCACTGCAGTGCTTATCACCTCGGTGACATGCGTAGCCATCTTTGCGCCCAACATTAAAGAGATCTTCGGAATTGTAGGTCAGTAACGTTACATTGGTTCAGTCCTTGATAATGACTTTGCTGGATATTAAAAAGAACAAAGTAGAAATCGAAGTACCAGTCTCGGGTAATAGGTGTCACTGCATGTTTTGGCTGGTAACCCATTTTTGACAAGCATTTGTTTTCTAATTTATTAATTGTTTAAAAGCTATGCCAATTTAGATTAAATAACCCTGTCCTCAATCGCGTCAATTTTTTTCCTGCAGTGCGCCCGCTAACGACCCGATTAGACTACCTCCCCCACTCATATTAATATCGTCTTAGCAAACCTGCTAAAATGGGGCGTGACTGTTTCATGCAAATTTTACCATTGGTGTATCATTGAATATGTATAGCGGCTTCACGCATTCAACTACCTATTCAGCAGTCACGGGGGCCTGCATTGCATATCTAATTAGTGCTGCTTCACAGTTAAATTTCTTGCCTGCGTGTGATGTGCGTATGTTTACAACCGTCGCGCGATGATACTATAAACTTCTTAAAAAGGCTTAGTGTTTGGCATCTGCCTGCCATCCATTGTGTGAACATTCGCGTCAGATGCTCATTATCACACGACTTGGTGATTTAGTGATCATCTGCAATAGCTAATTGGATTCCTAGGAAAGCCTACGGAGAAATAAAGAAAAAGTTTAACTGGCGCAGGTTTGCCAAGATGATAGTATGAGTGTGGGAGCTGGTCTAATCGTGTCGTTAGCGGGCGCACTGCCTGAAAAGACTTTACGTGACATGAACAATTAAATATACTATCGTTTTGGGACAAGACTAGGTTTTGATTGGATGTTTAAAATTGAGCTAAAAATAAGAGCTATTATTCCTAACACCAAAGCTCGGAAATCATGCAATCACTGAATAAATCACGTGGCAGATCTATGTTTTTTGTCTTCTAGAGACTACTCAGTACTTTTGATAATTAAATGTCTGTTATATTTGGCACAGTGGGATCATTTAAGTGTAGGTAACATGGAAACAAAATATTGTTATCCCCCTTTTTTTCTAGGTGCTACTGCTTCTACTAGTCTGGTCTTTATACTTCCGTCTCTCTTTTATTTACGTCTTGGCACCGAACGACTTAAGTCTCCGCAGAAAATTGCAGTAAGTATCTGAATTTAAAAAAAACTAACTGCGTAATTTCCAAAGGCTCAAGAAATGTTAATCATGACCCGTCATCACTGTTAATCTAGAAAAAAAAAAGTTTGATACAGTGCGTCTTTTATAAAGTATGTAGTGAAAATGTGGATCACACTATAATGCGTATACGAATACACATAGATTTTCGCCTCGTCAAACGTAAACGTGGGTTTTTTTTCATCTTTTCTTGGGAACGGTTAGACATTAGGTTGGTTGCCTTTCAACCATATGTTTGCAAAAAGATAAATATACAATCCAAAACATGAATTTGGGGGGGATTTCAGGACAAAGTGACCCTTTAATGCACTCCTCCAAGAGTGATTATGAATAGCAAACTATGCCCAACAAATTACACAAATTCGAAGTTATTATCAGTGATCCTTGAATGGCAATTTACAAAGTACCAAAAAAACAAAGACTGACAAAATCAGGGAAAACCTGGAAAATGAGTTTGTGAAAAATGCCTCAAATCAGGGAAAAGTGGTCAGTCGATCTGTTATATTTTGTCTCGTGGTTGGCTATGGTGTTCTAGCCTCTACCTGGTTGTGGGGACAGGTTCTTTTGTTTTGAAAAAACAGACCAAGTAGTGGGGACATTTTTGTGTCCCCATAGCGCGTTGGGTCTCCAGTAAAGAGGTTCAGAGGTAGAATTGGGTTAGGGTATAATAAAAGAAAAAGAAGAAGACAAAATTAGAGTGATGTTGACAATTTTAGAATTTTAGAATGTTCCGAGTTTGAGTTTAGAGAGATTTTCCTTAGTACACAAACCCTATGGATTGTCCCCATAACGCAATGTATGAAAAGAATGAGTGGCTTTTTAGTGTGTAACTCCCTTTAGCCAACTCACATGTTCACTGCCACAACATTGAAGACGTGTCAAACTGGATATAGGTCAAAATAATTATCCTGGATTTTTTTTAATTATGAGGGAACTGGGCACAGTCTAAAGTGGAGAAAAATGCTAAAAAATTAAATGGGGAATTTTTTTCAGATTTATTTATATGTGTTAACTTTCTGCTACACATGTTTTGTAGTTATAGTATAAAATATGTCGAATAAAAGTGTTTTTATTGAAACAAAATTCAAAAATCTTTTATTTTCACGATTACAACATTTGAACCTTTGTGGGCCTTTTCCTCAGTTTTTGCTTTTAACTGTTTGACATGTCCCCATAAATGCAAACTTCAAACTGGCATAACTCGTCAACGGAATGTCAAAATGAAGTGCAACAAGCAGTACTGTGAGGAGAATTGTATTCTCTTTCCCAACACCCACAAACCTTCATTTTGACACCTGCCCTGTGCCCAGTTCTGTCTCATTTTCCCAAAATGCCACACAATTCATTGGGGGAAAACTCAGAGGATTTTGTTTTTATGGTGGTGGGAAGCCTGGTTTATGTAACCAGTAGTGCTGGGCGAGTAGTGATTTTGTCCACTCGAATACTCGCAAGGAAATTACCGGTACTCACGATTAACCAAGTACTTGCGAAATGTTCTCAAGAAATAATAAAAAACAAATTATGTATATATATTTTGTTTAAACTTATTATATTTAACTTCTGCAGCAATTTGGTTTCCTTCATCGCTCAAGTTCTAATTCAAAAACATCCAAGATTGAAATCCCTTCTGTATATTAAGTCAACTCTATGTTGTCTGATTACGTTGTCTGGAAAGAAACTACCGTATATCACTGACTGAACTCACTACTTTATTGACATAGTTGACATAGGCGACAAGTGACATAGTCGAGTTAGTCGCCCAGCACTAGTAACCAGTTTTGTTTTGGTTGCCTTACAGTGTGTTGGTCTGTTGTTTATCGGAGTGACGACCTTTGTAATTAGCCTGGCTACAATCATCTACCGCATCGCCATTAAGGAATGACTGCACAGTCCCTACATTATTACCATAGAAATCCATCAAATCCATCACCAGGTTTCGTTTGTTCATGAAAATTTGAAAAAGCACAGATATATTTTTTCCTATATTTGTTTACATTTGGATCATAGTGTATTTCATATCTTTGGTTGTAGATATTAAGTTTCAATGTGATTGCATCCAAGCAGTAATTCTGTCATTGCATTATGTATTTATTTCAAATTGGCATTTGTACTGGTGAATTTCGTCAAGATCCATATCCTTTCCACTCATTTATATAAAATAGAATAGCACAGCACATGTGATAGAATTGTGCCTTGGATGATAAAAGCATGGAATTCGGCACACAGTCAGAGTTATCATGAGAAAAGATATTTGGCTATAGGGCCATTGCAGATTTGTCCTTTAAAGTAATATAGGTAAAATAATAAGCAATGGCAGCCATTTTTAAAAGTTTGAAAATTGCTTGTTATTCTATCTATATTTTTTTCAAAGGACAAATCTGCAATGGCCCTATAGCCAAATATGTTTTTTCATGGCATACCAGGACTGTGTGTCAAATTTCATGCTGGTATCATCAAAGGCATAATTCCCCAAAATATTTCCCCTGTCTGCCCCAATAAATACCCTGGCTATTTGTCTGCACAAAAGTGAACCATAGACCAAGGGTGTGCGCTTCTACTAAATAAGTAGAGATCATGCTTTTTATCTGTGCTACTACAGTTGTGCAAAAACAGATCAGCATTGTATGCAATCAAATGTTGTCTCATGGATTACAAAAAGAAGTTTTAAACTATATCCTGGACAAGTCTATGATGTATGTTTAGTTTACATCCTTTTACAATTTTTACATCAGTGCCTTTAAGTAGTGATATACATGTAAATGTACTAAAGTAACTAAAAGTATTATTTTTTTATTTTTTTTTGTACTCTTTGGTCTGCTCAAAAATATTCTTGACAAATAAACCACAAGGGAAACTGACTAGGTAAATTTGCATACATTTCAAAGTAAAGAAAGACATTGTCAAGGCAGGACTCGAACTTGTGACCTCCAAAATACTGGACCGGCGCTCTACCAACTGGCACTTCCAGGTTGTCTTGTAAAATTAGGTGTGATCTCTGGCCACACAGCATTCTGGGCCCAATTCCATAAAAGCATTCAAGCCTAGTTGGTTGCTAACTTCCTTTCTATCTCTAGTTCCTTGCTAAATCTATTCCATAAAACCATTATATGCTTAGCAAGGTTCCTAGTTGCTTGCTAAAATTAGAATAGGTTTGGGGTATGTCTAAATCCCTGGCACCATTCTAAGTCACTTTCAATCTTTTATCTTTTAGGAATGTGTATTGACATTCTTATGCGCAGAGTCAAGGATAACCTTATTTCTGAAACATGTGCTTAGGCTGATACAAATGTACATACCCTAAATAGGGTACAGAGGAATGCATTGACAATACAACCCACAGCATGACCTGATTTGAACTCTTTTCCTATTGTTAACTCAAATTGACCATGTACTTTGGCGATTATGCAACTTTCTAGCAAGCTGCAAGCAAGCAACTAGTAAGAATGTTTCATAGAATGGTGTTATGGAATGCGATTTAGTTGATTGCTAACAAGCAACCAACTAGGCATTTGGAATCTTGCTAAAACCTAGTAATATACTAAGTTAGAATGCTTTTATGGAATTGGGCCCTGGTGTTTATGACTTTTGACTAGCGCTCTCAAACAAAGATACTGACAATTTGGGAGACTGTCAACATTGGGCAAGATAGCTCAGTTAATAGAGGGCTGATCTGTTATTCCGGAGCTCGCAGGTTCGAGTCCCTCCTTGCCAACTTCTTTGTTTACTTTGAAATTGAAAAATGTAGCAAATGTACCTAGTCAGTTTCCCTTGTGGTTTATTTGTGTAATATTTATTTAGTTAGTTTACAAATATCAGGGTCATTTGTGTGTCTAAATTGTAGTATTTGTTGTTTTTATTACTGTATCATAAGCATATAAATAATAGCATGCAACCGTTGTGATAACCAGTGTTTTCAAGTCTGGACATTTATTTTTTCCTTTGCACCTAAAACAGCCACCAAGCGTCCCCCCCCCCCCAATACTACTTATGTTATACCCCCAATCTACTCACGAGCCCCTCTCTGTCAAATAACTATACCCAGTATGATATGAGACGGAGACTCCCAATAGTGCACTTCTATTTCCTTAAATTAATTGAAATTGAAAAAAAAGATGAGAAAGCATCCACTCGATTCTGACTATACACCAGTTTCCTAATAAATTGAGGCAAGATTCGAAATCGCCCTATTCAAAATGTACAGCGGTCCAAAAAGTGTTGTCATTTTCTCTCAATTTCTCTCATTTGTCTTTGGGAAAGTTCCTGAAATCTGTCATACATGTAGGTACCGTTACTTTCTAGTAGAAACAAACAAAAAAAGAAAAACTAAATTATAAGTTTGTCCTGTGCACACAAGTCGAGGGAAATCAGCAAGGACTCGCCTCCCCCCCACACCCACACCGAATCAAGGCACGAATTACAGCTTGCACTGGCACAAAACGATGTGATAAGGCCCTCGTTTTGGGTAACTTTTATCGTGTATTTAGTAACCCGATGAGGGGAAAACACAACAGCGTTGGCCGACATCATAACTTTAATCCAACAAAAGCTCAATAGCCATTCTCTTGATTATAGCATTTGAGTGAGTGAGTGAGTGAGTATTTAGGGTTTAACGCCGTACCAGCATCAATGGCCATATTCACGGCGGGAACAAATTTCATTCAACAATTTTTTATTTCATTTAACAATTAATGTGAAGAAGTTACAGTTTTAGAGGTGGGAGGAAAACCCCAGAAGAATATCCTGGGGAAAAACCCACGGAGTCAGGCAGGGACTGAAAACCCAATCCACATATTGGCCCAGGCCGGATTCGAACCCGGGTCATAGTGGTGGAAGGCGAGGAAAGAACCGCTACACCAACCCGACTCCCCCTATAGCATTTGATTCATCCCCCCAATTCAAAACCTCCCTTAGCCCCCTTTAAATATTCATCAGTCTTATCCTTATCATCGGTCTTATTGTGATATCTGGAAGAGGACTTTTGCCGAGTATTCACGTAGAAACAGAAGTAGAAGCAGAAGCAACGTCTAAAAGATGACTCAGATTGGCTGGCGTACAATGTGGCATACAACACAATTATTTGCACGCACTGATGCATTGGAGGTTTGTACTGAGACTCTACACACATGAACATATAAAACTGCTTATCTGAAAATTCTGATTAACATTGAATAAACCTCTCACAGGCACATTTAATACTCTCACATATCTCAAAAGCATTCACATTTCTTTTTATCATAGACCTTTAATCCACACCTGCAAATAATAAGATGTTTAAACTTTCTTTAAAATATTTATTATATGTCAACACAGTGCTGTACAAATCAGTAATAACAAAACAACATTCTGAAATTCTACTATTTTTTTCGTAAGACGTAAAACAGTTTGTTTAAATACATGATTAATAAGGGGGGATACGAGTTAAACTGATCTAGTAAATTGTTTTACATATTTACATCCTATGTTTACATAGAACAAAACTGATATAGGATCTCTTCTACTCTCCAAAACAAATTTAAACTTACGGCTTTGTGCTATTATCCCAAGATCAAATCTGCTTAATAATGAGTCTACCAGGGACGAGATTATACATTTTAAATAGTCTCAAAACTGGATGAAAGGCTTTAAATATGTTTTTCTTTCTTTTACTGATAATAACTTTTCTCTCCGATTCAAAAAGTCAAATTTCGGACAAAAGTCTGAAAAATCTTAAACCTGATATACTCAATAAAGGGCACCAAACATTTAAAATTGTATACATAAAGAAATTGAGGGACATTCACTTGTGACACAGGTACATATATTTGCTTTTGGAGCTTTTTGTCGTTTTAAAGTTGCCAAATTGGTTAAAGTGGAAGGATTTTGATGAAATTAAGCCCATTTCTTTTCTTCATTTCACTTAAGAACATTTTCTACATTATTACATATGTGAATAGTTTCATTACCCAGTTCGTGCCGAGATTATTTTAACATTACCGAGTCGAGGCGCGGGAATATTTTTAAGGAAACGCTGCTGACAGACATTTTTCCAGCCTTGCTCATGACGTGTTTATGCGTCATCCGTTTTGAATCTGGGAAAACTTTGTATGTATATATGTCAACCGGCGTGAACTGGTTAAGTACCCAGAAATAAGGTCGGGCATATCCGCATATCATTAAACACCACAATGCTTTTGTCACACAAGGGGCATCTATAACATGTACAGGGACGCCCTGATTCAATTGGTATAACGGTGCATTGTACCAATAAACAGGAAAGCTTCTTAAAATGACATGAGCAACAAGTTCAAAAACACAGGGATGGTGCAGGGCCCAATTTCTTGGCTCTGCTTACGGTTAGCGAAAAATCCGGGCTTACGGTAAGTGTATTTCACGCGTTAGTGAGGAATTTTGGCTTCTGCGCATGTGTACATCCCGTAACTAAGGATTATGTGCTTACAGGGTTAGCACATAATTGTTCTGCTCGCGCGGTTAGCACAAAATGGTGATTGTAAGCGTGAAATTCTGTGGTTAGCAGAGCCAAGAAATTGGGCCCTGACCCTAGACTTTTTTTCATTTTTATGTATTATTGTTTTCACCCTGACAATATATTAATCTTGTTAGTGTCTCCAATAAGGTTGTTTCACGTTCCGCGGCCATCTTGGATTTAGCGCAAAAAGGGGTACGCAACTTACCCGGATGATAGCATGTTTATATGGGTGTTCCCCTCTCCTACATGTATTAGGCCTACAGAGGGCGCTCTACTGAGCATGCGCAACTGGAACGTGAAACAACCTTATGCAATCATTTTCTATGTTAACTACATGTACTTTGGTTTTTTAAACCATAGCACAGGCTTTACTTTTTGTTAAATTAAAGCATGCAAGGTATCACAAGTCCCTGAAATTCCACACTTTACAAACATTCTTGTCTTTAAGACATAAATAATTACATGAGACTGAAGATACTGCTAGGCTTGGCCAGGCTCTGACTTCTGTCTAGCCTCGGTCTCTTTGCTTTGGGTGCTTGGGTGGCCGGACTGTCGCTGGTTGAACGGCGCAACTAAAGCACACAAAAACATACAGAGAAGATGAATACAAACCAATGCAAAGAAAGGCTTAGTGAAGACAGTTTAAGGTAGCACAGTTATGTATCCTCTAGACAAATAATTAAGAGAATACAACATTGGCAATTACTTGAATTAGCATGAATGGGTGGATTTGGGGGTTTTGTTTTATAGTATTTTAACTGACTTGTCCAAAGTTTTACAATCATGGATGCTAAGAAAAAGCAAGAAAAACGGTGTTCGTTTTCAACAGGCGTTGGGCAATGGTTCTTATCGCCATCTGGCGATCGTGATTTTTAAAAGTAAAATTCAATTTATCAGAACAATTACAGAATATTTAGCGCAATCATTTTGCTGGATGCCTACAATCATTATATTCACTTTTAAATAAGTCATAATTATTAATAATTCAGTAGTCAAATATTTTGATATATGCAAATGGTGTATCCTTCCTTTAAAATGAAAACTAAGTTTTCCTTGAATGGATGGCACAAGAAAATATGAAAAATGACTCTTAACCAGTTCGCATTGGATGCCGTGTATACACGCAAGTTTTTCCGGAATTATAAACACGTCGATTAGATAAGTAGTTTGCGGTAACACAATGTGGTAATTCTCTTTAGTGAGATGTTAGTCTGAAAGCCAGCTCCTGAAATCTGTCATTTCATTTCACCCCTAAAGGGGAAAGGGTTCGGCACTTGTAAATAGAAGGGGGTGTCTCTGGAGTATTATAATGAGAGAATGTCACTGCCTTAAATTTGCTAAGAATCTTCTGACAAATGAGCGTTGTAAATCTTTAATTCCCGCATCTAGATTGGCTAGCCATGGTGGAACCTTCGTAACTCTAAAAATATTTTAATAATTCAGAAATAGCCCAATTCCATATTATATTGATCTTATTAATTCAAGTAGTTAAGTGTGGAAATATATATTTCTATTCACTGGCGTTTTTTAATATTTACATTTTATTGACGTTTTGGGTGTTTTTTCTTACGTTTTTTTTTTTACGTAAAAATTGTTTTTCAAAATATGTATATTAATTGTAATGGGTGTTTTAACTATTGATAAGGTTACCTGTGATTTTTTAAAAGTTCTCTTTATTGTTTATATAATTAAAAAAAAATAATATTTATCTGTAAATCTGTTTTTAATAAACCAACAATAATAAAATAATAATATAATAAGACCGGGTGTAAACATCCAAGGTACTTTAATTTGCCAATCTCTCAAGGTATCCCCGCCTTGCTACTCACATCCCCCAAATACCTATTTTGTAGGAAAGAAGTATAGGCCAAGTTAAAAAAATACAAAAAAATACATCAAAGTCAATTTCCTCAGAAATAGAATAGATTATTCAAATTTCATGAATATGGAGCTAAACATTGCGATTGTGTAAGCACCTGTTTATTGTTTCCTCCAATCATTACCATTCAAAATCCTGTCTGATAGCCTAGAGAAATTCAACATGTGGATTGGTCTGATGGGAAACAACACCATCCTTGGAACATTGGTTTTTTAATAGAAACAAAGGATGTGAACTTTTTTTTTACTCGGCCTAGATACTTTGTTTCTACAAAATTGACATTCAGGTGATGGGAGTAGCAAGGCGGGGGTACCTTGAGAGACTGGTGAATTAAAGTACTTTGCTGCCACCTTGGATGCTTACACCCGGCCTTACAATACTCCAGAGACATCCTCCTTCCATATACAAGTGCCAAACCTTTCCCCCTTTAGGGGTGAAACGAACTTTTAAAAAATAGAATTTTTTCGAACTTGGGTCCCAGACTATGTGTGGTTCTTAAAAGTACATGTACAGCCTTCTAAAACCTGGGTTTTTGCCGTGACATACCTGTGGTTTCTTGTCGTCCCCTTCATCGGTCTGTGGCGTGATAGACTGATACAGGACATTTCTAGAAGTCCTGGTCGTGTTCGAATTGGTCGTCGTGGGTTTCATCAGGGATGCTATCTTGGCAAGATCTCCTTTGCTTCGCTTTAAGAAGGAACCGTGGCGGAACTGTAGAAAAATAGATAGAAAAAACCCAGTCGGGACAGTAGTAAATAGTAAAGTACATGTAAAGCCAGTCACGATGGCTCATCAGGCAGGTGTTCAACTCTGGTTTCTCTAGCATGAAACAACTGGGAATATTTCTATTCCACCTGGATGGGATGCTAGTCCATCGCAGGTTACTGCCCAGTTAATGTCGATACCCATTTATACTCCTGGGTGGAGAGAGGCAAGTGGGTGTGAAGTGGCTTGCCCAAGAACACAACATACGGCCAGCAGCTGGATTCGAACCCCTGACCCTCTGATCATTAGTCACGATCCCTAACCACTAGACCACACACATACAGTAGATTGTGAACATTTCTGTTCATTTTCTTTTTCTTGAATAAGATTAAAACTGCTGCAAACTGCTTACTTTCTTTTTCTTTTTAGAATTAATAATTTGACATGACTTTTTGATCTGTTCGGGTCAGTGGAACAGTCCTTCACTCATCAGACGACCCTGGTTCGAATCCTGGCCAGGTCAATATTTTTTTTACAGTATTTTGTTACATATCTTCAGCGAAAAAGATTCCAATTCAATAAAGTCAACAGTAAACATCCAATTTGGATTTGAATCTGGCCACAAAATACACACATTTCTGAGTCGGCATTGCGGAAAAAAAATGAAAAATCCACGAAATATTCAGTAAATGGTTTGAGGCTCGTCTAAGGACACACAGCAACTTAGGCTGACCATCAATTACTAATCCCTTTCCAGACCGTCTATCCTGCCCGGTATTAAAGTCAAAGGGTTTGGCACTTTAGACTGAACTGATCGGGCAGAATTAAGTCGTACTGACGTCGTACTGGCATCTTGCGAAATTGTACCGACGCCGTAGTGATGTCGAAGTACAATCTTGGCATTTCGTCGTACGCCGTGACAAATCTTGACGATGTCGTAACTCTATCGTAATAATTCGTAACACTGTCGTGCCACTATCGCACTACTGCTGTAACACATCTTGACGGCGTCTTAATAGCGTCTTGACAAGCGTAGAATTTGATTGACCTTGAACTTTTGAGTGCGACTTGCTACGATACATCAAGATTTGTCTACTTAGATACAATTGTGCTCTACCATAGCAAACATCGTGTATGTATGAAATTTGTTGTTATATATTTGATTGATTTAGTACCTTGACTGGGTTTGGTGACTTCATACATTTCTCTTTATCCTTCTGAACAGCCTTGTCTCCATCGACAGTCGAAGGCATTGGGTCCGCTGAACAAACAAAAACAAATGATTGTTAACGTCTCGTAAAGATTCAATACAAACTTTGGTATTTGAAAATAATTTTAAAAAAGCTTGAACACTAGTTTTAGAGTTTAAAACCTGCCAAGCACATTTATTCTGATAAAAAAAATATCTTTCGGTCAACAAGTCAAAACAAAACAAGAATTATACAGTCCTATGGAATGCCATGGCCCAGTGGTTACAGGGTTCGACTCATGTTGAAGCGATCAAACAAAAAACTGGTAACATTTTATTGGGTCATTTCTCTACCTCATATAATGACAATCTTAATGTGAGTAAACTTGAAACCATTGCATATAGAAAACTAACCTATTGTACACAATTTGCTCAAACTCTCAGTAAAAACAGTCACAATATTTCTCAAATTCATGCTTGAACCACCTGGCTTCAGAAAAGCCCTATTCCTTTTTGATTACGGGAATCAATATGGGTTGGTTGGGCTGGGGGACTTGCCTGGTTTTAAGTATATGTTTAAAACTGGCTCATGGGCCTACATTTTTATAACCATTTATAAATACCATATATATCAAATCAAGTCGAAAATTTAAACATTCAAACGAGTTTGTTTATAAACAATTTCAGTTCATGATTTGGAAAATGTTTACAACTGGTTTGTTTTTTATCGATGAGCTATCAACCAATAAGAATGGGTAAACTGTCTCATGTAATTATGAATACCAATTTATTCTTCATTCATAAATACCTAAGACAGTTTAGCCATTCCCATTGGTCGAGAGCCCGTCACGTAGCCGGTTTTAAATGGATGATAAAGATATGGCTGGCTGGTCTTAAACACTTTTCCAGTGTCACATGAAATTTTGACTCCTGTGAAATCCAGCGTCTTTTACTGTTTTATTGGTTGAACGTTTACAATCCCCACGTAGGCATGCGCAATACTATACCAGCAAGTCAGTATTTCTTGGTCCTAAATTCAGAATACACTCACCACAGCTGCATCTGCGCGACATTGCGCCACGCAAGTGCCTACTTGCACAGTTATTGGGATGAACGCGCTAAGCTCGCTAGCTGGACACTTTTATATAGCTAGTGGGGTGTTTTGAAAAACAGTGAAATTGTTAAACAAAATCGTTGGAAAGTTTAAATTTTTGACTTTTGGACCGACAAGTTTTGATTTGGTTTCCTTTGGCTCAGGTCATTATCAGCATCCAGACTCCAAACCGGTCCCGGCCTACCACACTTTTATTCCCTTATTATCAGAGAAATGATTGATCAGTTTACGGCAGTCTTCATGAAGACATCAAACTGACTATTATCAGGGAAATGACTGATCAGACAATCTGAGTACCTTTCCTCTTTCTGTTGATGACAGTGTTCATGAAGATATCAAACTGACTATTATCAGGGAAATGACTGATCAGACAATCCGAGTACCTTTCCTGTTTCTGTTCACGGCAGTCTTCATGAAGACATCAAACTGACTATTATCAGGGAAATGATTGATCAGACAATCTGATAGTACTATCCTCTTTCTGTTGATGACAGTCTTCATGAAGACATCAAACTAACTGTTATCAGGAATTGATTGATCAGACAATCTGAGTACTATCCTCTTTCTGTTGATGGATGTCTTCATGAAGACATCAGAGAAATTATTAATCAGACAATCTGAGTACCTTTCCTCTTTCTGTTTACGGCAGTCTTCATGAAGACACCAAACTGACTATTATCACGGAAATGATTGATCAGACAATTTGAGTGACTTTCCTGTTTCTGTTGATGGCAGTCTTCATGAAACTGACTATTATCAGGGAATTGATTGATCAGACAATCCGAGTACCTTTCCTCTTTCTGTTCACGGCAGTCTTCATGAAGACACCAAACTGACTATTATCAGGGAAATGATTGAGCAGACAATCCGAGTACCTTTCCTCTTTCTGTTTACGGCAGTCTTCATGAAGACATCAAACTGACTGTTCTCCTCCACAATGTCATCTTCATCATCCTCATCAGCAGCAGTGGCAGATTCCTTTTCTGTTTGCTTCTCCTAATAAAAACAGCAGAAGGAATTTTTAAAGAAATTACCAGTTGAACAGCAAAGGATAAACATGTTCAAACTTAAACCAGTTCGCAGCGGGATTTTTTTGACGAACCACAATCCAAGACAGGTTTATGCCGGCATCTGTGGATAGCACACCCTGATATTTCCGGCCGGTCGCTGACATATATGTCCTGCCTTGCTTGTGACGTGTGCATCCGTCACCCGTTTTAGAATCCTTAAAAAAACTGGGTTTTTTTATTAATTAAAAAAAAGAGAGGAGATACAAAGTCACGTTAATAATCATGTTCATGTTTAGTAATTTATTTTATTAACTTAGCTAGACTTTCACAGAAACATGCAAAAATGAACTGGACCCCCGGCCGTGAGTACAATAAGAACCGTGATACGTATTATATCGCCACCCAAGTATTGTGAGACCTAGTATCATGACAAAGAAGTATCGTTACACACTAATGCCAAACTATACCTTCTGTTTATTGAGCCATTGTTCTCTCTGGAAACGTTTCATGCGCCATTGTGTGTCTTCATCATTAACGTCTTCCTCTTCGTCGTCTGAGTTACCAGGAAACAGATTCAACTGTGAATTGTCATCTGTCATGAAAATATTACAAAACAAAGGAAAACAGATCAATGATAAAAGTGTAAAACAAATTATACATTTCCAGCGATTTTGTTTTACTTTATGTTTTTTTTAAACACCCTTCTAGCTATTTTAACAGTTTGTGCCTCGCGTGAGCAGCACTAAAATCTTAGATATGGGATATCATTTCTTCAACAAGTTCCCCCCGGGAGGATGTATATACACTTAAAGTTTTCTCCAGATTCAAAACGGATGACGCATAAACACGGTACAAGCAAGGCTGGAAATGTCTGTCAGCAGCGAGCAAGGCCGGAAATGCGTGCGTGTGCTTCCCGGTACCATCGGCCTGAACCTGTCTCGGATCGAGTTTCGTTAAAAATAATCCCGCGCCTCGGCTCGGTGATGTTAAAATAATCCCAGCGCGAATTGGTTAAACGTAATACATGGCGCATATTGCATGAGTGTGCCGTGATGTGGCGCAGAGCGTACAAGTGCCGGAGTAGTTTAAATTTAGAACTATGAAATAAGACTAAGAGGCCTGCTTGTTTCATGTAGATTCAGTGATCCGAAGTGCTTATAGCTTATCCAGATCGTGTTTCAATGGATCCTGCATGCAAGGTGGGTTCGCGAGATCCAAGATGGCAACATTTGCGATGGACAGAGAGAAAAAATGATTATTTTTACAGATTTGAAGCATGGAATGACCTTTTATGGCAAGGTATTTCTTCATTATTCTTTCTGAATGTAATTTCATGATTAAAAATAGTACGATTGAGTGAATTTTTATGTAGATTTCAGTTAACTTATCCTAGTAATAGCCCGTCTGCCTACAAAATTAGAAGTCTGTTTGATTTTGACCCCTGAGAGTGGTTTCGTTTGTTTTCACACGCCGGAACACGTGATCTCGTGTATGAAACAAAGTGGCCCAAGGTTAGACTAGCCAAAGAAAAGCACCGCCCAACTAACCGGCCTCCCCTCAATGGATCAATGGATAGACATAAATGTTTTATTGATTGATTGATATTGTTTTTCTTACCGACATGCCTCCATCGGAACTGCCGAGCGCGACCTTTGCCCTCTGAGTAAAGGTCACCGTCAGGGAGGTACATCTCTTTGTAAAGACGCAGCCGTTTGGCGTCATCATCCTCCATTGTCTTCCTGTAAGGAGTGACAAAAAAACAAAAACAAAATCACCACATGTATTCACCATTATAGGTGTCAGAGCACTACTCTAAAACCCTGCTTATTGGACCAATGAAACATTCCAAAGACAGTCTAAGGCCGTGTCCGAAACGAGTGTCAAGAGCTACAGTCTACGTCTACAGCTACAGCTACGTCTACGTAGGCGCTAAGGCAAATGGAATTTGGACGTGGCTACGGTAGAGGCTACGGTAGAGCCTATGGCTAGTTATTGCACCCCCAAGCGATGCTGGAACTACATGTAGTGTTTGCAAAATTACGATGTAAGAATTTACAACAATTATCGCCTGCTAGATGTTACGCAATGTTTGTTTACAGCCAGTCGAAATACCCGATGATATTGACGTATTTGTCGGTCTGTTGGTTTCAATTCAATGCACTATTATTGAAAAATAAACGAACATTTGCTCCAAAATTAACGTTAGTGCTGCCGCCATTTTGTTTTGCCTGAGCTAGACAACTTCTTTTACGGCTACATTTTTGTGACGTTGTAGCCGTAGCTGTAGCTCTAGACGGCATTTAGGACAGAGCTACAAAATGGCCGACGCAGACAATAGCCGTAGCTGTAGCTCTAGACACCCGTTTCGGACACGGCCTCAGCTGCCCGAAGAGAATGCAGCCATTTTGGCGCAAAGCAGCTAATAACCATTATCATCTGCCCTCACAGATACTCATTGATAGGGAAAAGCAATGAGTGACAATGTGCCTTGACAAAGTGCCTTATCCAAGAGCACACGCACCACAGCCCGAAGCTGGACTCAAACCCACAACCTGCAGAATTAGCTGTAGACCGCGAGTTCTATGCTCCAGACCACGGCACACAACATATCAAACAAAGCGTCTGCATTTATGCTTTTAACCAGTTCGCGCCGGATGACGTATATAAACGCAAAAATTTTCCCAGATTCAAAACGGATGACAGATAAACACGCCAAGTTCAAGTTCGGAAATGTATGTTAGCAGCGGGCAAGGCCGGAAATGCGTGGGTGTGCTTCCCGGCACTATCAGCCTGAACACGCTTCAGATCGAGTTTCGTTAAAAATAATCCCGCCCGTGGGCTCGGCGATGTTAAAATAATCCCGGCGCGAACTGGTTAAAAATTAATGCCTAATCGTCCAATTTTACTAAGGGAAAAACAAGCTCGATTGGATCTTAGAAGCTGTGAGTCAACAGAAATAAATGATTTTTCTGTGCACACTTCATTTTTGTTGGCTGGTGTTTGACATTGCCTCAAATTTTATTGAAATAAAATCTCAAAATAACCCCCCACCACCCCCCCCCAAAAAAAAAACCAAACAAACAAAAAAAACACACAAAAACAATACCGAACATACAGGGCGAGTTGAAAAGAAGTTATCTCTCGAAAAATATTTTGTAAAATACATTTTAGGGAAATCTACACATTTGAATTTCTGAATTTACTCATTTGGTTCCAAAGTTACATGCATTTTAATTAGTAACTACCCTTTTTTGCAGCTGTCCACAGTGCACCATGAATTCTATATTCTGTTAGACAGTGTTGTGTAGTGAGTGCGAGTGTATAGTCTTGGCCCAAGACTGGGTTTGATTTTTGATTTTGACTTTCATGGACGTAAATTCCGTCCCACTAGCGCAAAATGCATAGCGCGCTATTGCAAAACAGAATAACAATACAGGGCACAACAAATATTACTCCAGTCTTGCGTCAAGACTAGCGAGTGTACGTCAAACAGTACCGGTACATGTGTATTATGCACAACTGTGGATAGCTGTGTTTTGCAGATATTATACTCAATTGCAAGTAATTTGAAACTAGGATAAAAACTTTCCAAATCGTGTCATGTTTTCACAGTACTTACAAATAGATGCTCTTTTATATCATTTAAGTTATTTCACCAAAATAGTTATAAAAATAATCTAAATATTTTTGTGTATTTCTTTTTGACTCTGTATGACCAGTAACAAGATGCTCCTAGTTTGCCGTTTCCTTCTGTACTCACATGTGCACCTTGTTGACCTGTTCACGGAGTTGTTCTTCTGTTCCTACGTTCTCTCTGTCAGCCTCGTCTTGTTCCAGTGCATCCGGCAAGTCTTCTGCGTCGTAATCCTCGTCAGATTCGCACTCGCTGCCCGACAACTCCGCTTCTTCCTCAAAGAAATCCTTTGAGATTCTGGAAAACCAAGACAAACCAAAAAAGTGAATAAAAGACCAATTTTAGGGAAATTTACCTAACATAAAGTGCTTCAAACAGTTTCTGCCGGGATTAATTTGACATTGACCGGACCCAGGCACGGGATTGTTTTTCACGAACTTCGATCTGAGACGGGTTTAGTTGCACACCCTGATATTTCCAGCCTCGCTCGGTGACAGATATTTCCGGCCTTGCTCGCACAAACAACGAAAACGTTCGCAAACAATTGTGACCTGGCACCACGAAATAAGCGCAAAGTCGCACATGGCCAAAACGAAACGACGACGAAACATCAATTTTTCAAGTGGGAGGTCAGTTTAGATTTGTTAACGTTTACAAACAACCCTTCTTTATCATATCCCAAAATTGTATAGCTCAATTAAAACTCTAAAGTGTGTTTTTTGGTGGCTGAATTGCACTGAGTGATAGTATAGTTGGCACAGTTCACGGACTTTAAAGTCCGTTTTCTCAAAACAAGGGAGCATGACTTCAGCAATTTCAAAGAGTATAGCGGCGGCTAGAAATAAGCTACAGCAACACACAATACATCATTTGAAAGCTTAGGACTTATTCTTTCTAGAAATGTAATAATGTCAACTTTGTTATTTTGCGACTTCCCACCCAATTTGTGGTGCCATCAGGTCACAATTTTGCATTGGTTGTGCACAAAAAGCTCTCCAACATTTTGACAACATTCTCGTTAAAATCAGTTGTTTGCTGTAGCACCATGTGAAAATGTCGGAATTTCAACATTTTGTATAGTATGCTCTGAACGTCATCAGGAGACTAAGGGATTCCAACATTCGCATGAGTGAAACGCACCCCTGTTCAGAGGTCCACAGGAGGATATGAAAACCTTACCAGTCAAAGTAAAACTTCAACCACAACCAAGTATGATTCCAAAAACGATACCCTGTAAAAATCTTAACACGATGGAAACAAAGGAAGTGAATAGTCTCCACAAAGTTTCACGGAATAGATTCTCAGATTTTTATATAAAAAATAAGAATTTCAAAGGTATGGTTTATCTGTTGCAAATTAAAGTATGTGGTCTAATATTGGGTTTTATTCTAGTTATATCTTACAATTTTGTACGCGAGAACAAGGCAATGTCTCCACAAGGATAGAAATTTAAGAATGGGTGATCTCACTGCAGTAATGATATCTTATTCTGGTCGTTAGTTGATTTGACGCTTTTTCATTTTCTTACTTGCTGAGAACCTTCTGCTTCTGTGATTTTCCACAAGCTGCCATCTTGCCGCTCTGTTTCTCCTGTTTCAGCACCAAGCTCAACTCATCCTCCGAGTCAAACACTTCCTCTTTCTCAACAAACTCATCTTCTTCTTCTTCTTCATCATCGTCATCACTATCTTCGTCGTCCATAACTCTAATCCGTCTCCTCTTCGTGGGTCTGCTCTCCTCGTTGTCGCTAAGGACCGGTCGCTCGTCTTGGTTACTACGGTTACCCTCATCATCGGAGAGAATGTGGAAGGAGGACTCGCTGCGTGCGTCCTCGTCGTGATGTATGGGCAGGGTTGCCTTCGCCTGGAAGGCTTCTTTTTGACTGTAAAAAGTAAAAGAACAACTTAAATAGTATAAAACTTTAGCCAAACACAACAAACAAGAAAAAGAAATCATCAAAGTAAAATACAAAACAGGTTATGGCCCAATTTCATGGACAATTTGGTATTAAACAAGTACGTTTAAAACTGTTGAATGCAGATAAAAACATAAACCAATGGCAAGGGTCATTTTTCGCAGCGATCGGTTTTATATGTACATGTACTTGTATAATCTCGGCTGAACCTCATTTCATAAAATTAAATAAAATATTTCATAAAATAACTTTCAGTCAAGTCGAAGTTTCTAATGATTTTGTTCTTCAATTTTACTTCAAGTTTTGTGTGGACTATTAGTTTGGGTTCGTGACTCGTGATCAAATCCAGCTGCTGGCCATATACATGTATGTTGTGTCCTTGGGCAAGCCACTTTACCCCTATTTGCTTCTCTCTTCACCCAGGAGTATAAATGTGACCTGTCATCACAAAATGAGCGTAAAGTCGGCAAAATCAAAAATTGAGATATGGGTATTTCTAAATTCTGTGTAAACGGAGCTTTCCAATGGTATATAACACTTGGAGGTTTGACACTCAATATTTTTTTATTTTTTTTTATAGTCTGGAGTCTTAATACAGAGATTATGAGAAAACGGGCATTTCTTGCGAGAAATTGTGTGAACACGCAAAGAAAGGCATAGTCAAAATTGTCTCAAAAACTATTTTGTTTTTATCTGATCGTCCTGAACAATTGGGATTTAGTCTTTAAAAAAACCATATAATCTCAAAATCGACCACCCCTTCAAATTTTGACTGGCCGTACTGGGAAATCACTCCGTGCGACTTTACGCTCATTTTGTGATGACAGGTCACAAATGGGTACCGGCATTAACTGGGGAGTAACCTGCGATGGACTAGCATCCCATCCATAGGAGAATACAAATTTCATGCTACTGAAACTAGAGTTAAACACCAACCTGTTGAGCCAGGCTGGCTCAGGGCCAGCCTCGTTACCATGGCTACGATCTTGCTGCGCCATGTTTTCCCACCTTGCCTTGCGCGATCTTAACCCCTGGAATTGTCTAATATAAATGTGCCATATATTGGCACATTTAAATTAGGGCTGCAGTCGATGGGATTAACGCGCGACGCAATCTTTAACATTTTGTAATTGTTATTTTGCAGAATCAATCCTTTCAAACATGATATTTTGACGTCGCGTCAAGGATTTATATTACATGTACGTACCGCTACTGTCCATCTATAACGTTAGAAACGTTTTGTTTTTTTGAAAAACAAGGCTTCCAAAATCCATATTGTACAGGTAAGGCGCAAACGTGAAAAAATTTTCATACGTGACATGCGTTCAGGAACACGCGCGCGCATTACATTCAGGGCGTGCAGTTTACGAAATACGCGCGTAGTACTATACACACTAAATAGCCAGTCAGCGTCGTTTACACATTCCTCACGGCCAGGGGGTTAGTGAAGGAATGCGCACACGCCCATGGATCGAGGCTGGCTCAGGGCAGACTTTACTTTTAATTAGTGAAACATCCCCCTTGCAATGTTTAGGGTATGTGCCTTGCATGACCAGTGCTCAAATCACCTTATGTGAGAGATACGCACGCGACCGGCATGTAATGCGCAATGTTGCACAAAATGCAGCCATGCCACTGTAATGTGAACTTAGCACAATGAATACAAACTCATTACCACATGTGAGGGTTTAAAAGAGAACAGCTTATGTAGTCTAAGTTTAATGTGACATTGGAAGAAAGTGTTGAAAACCTGTTGGTGTTTTATCAGCCGTTTAGAACGACCCACATGACAGGCTCTCAACCAATAGCATGGGTGAAACGCCTTTATGAATATTTATTCTTTGTATAAAAACCAAGGATTTCTCGCAAGCCTGAAGAAAACTGTAGAGAGAAGACAATAATAAGAAGGCACAGCTAGAAAGCCCCACCAAAAAAGATCCATGGTATCAGGCAGGGACCGAAAACCCAAATCCACAGGGAGTACCTGTACATACCTGACAAACGTGCCCGAGCACAGACCCAGTAACTCATCCAAGTTGCCCTGGGTTGCATCAACTCGATGACTGCTCACCTGAGAGAAGAGGCCTTTCCTGATCTTACTGGAACTCTCTGCACCTTAAAAAAAACCACAAAAGGTGGACAAATTTAACTTATACTGCCAGTTCAAAATCAGTTAGCGGAATTTTGTTTGTTCCAGATTTGACTGCATCTGCAGTTGAGGTACAGGTGTATTAATCAAGACACCACAAGTCATTTTAGGCCGCATCCGAATCTCTTATCTATGGCTATTGTCTAGGTGTTCGCCCATTACAAATACACGTGAGCAGGCTGACAATAGACGTAGCCGTAGCTCTGGAAGCCCGTTTCGGACACGGCCGTAGTCTCAAAGTCAATTGAAATGTTACTTTGTCATTGGTCATCTCCTGCACAGGTCAACTAGGTTGTGACTTTACTTGCGAAAAGATTCCAGAGTAATTTTATATGATTGATTTGTGACAGACATCTGATTGAGTTTTGACTGAATTATGATGGACTTCCGACTTTTGCTGACTTGTGATTTGTAATTTGCATTTGATTTGTGAGGGACTTGTAATTGACATATGATCCAAATCATAATCAACTCATAACTTTGTGTTAACTCTCAATGTTTAATTGTAATTGCCTTGACTACGACTGAGTGGAGTGCCGTGGCCTTCTGGTCTGCAGCACTAAATTTGGGGATCAGCCCGATGATTCCCTGTCCCTATGTTCCCTGGTTTCCCGATCCTCAAAACATAGGGATGAATAAATTATTATCAATATGTTTAATTATTTAGAGATATACCTTCAATTATTTAGAGATCTATTTTAGAGGTATTTCTAAATAACTCTAAAATATTGTCGTGCAAGTAGTAAATATTAAATGGGCCCGTCATAGACAAATATTGTGAGCTGACGTCGCTATCAAGTTTGAGTGCATTACTAGTTTGAGTGCATTACTAGTTTTATTGCAACATGTACGGGTTATTCTGCAGGTTGTGGGTTCGAGTCCAGCATGGAGTTAAGGTGCGTGTGCCCTTGAGCAAGGCACTTTGTCACTCATTGCTTCTCCCCACCCAGGAGTAAATTGGGTACCTGTGAGGGCAGAGATGGTTATTGTGATTGATTTAGCTGCTTTGCATCGAAATGGTATTTGGAATGTTTCATTGGCCCAATGAGCTGGGCAATAATGACGCGCAGTGCCTTGCCACAAATAATAGTGGATACGAGCGCATTATAAATACAATTTGTTTGTACACGTACATTGTTACATGTACATTGCCGCTCTTACCAGCAGTGAATTTGCCCGAGCAGAGTCCCAGCAATTCACCCATCTGGTCTTGGCTCGCATTTGCGTCTTCAAACAGCCTCTTGGTGGCGGGCTTCGGCTTGCTGGCAGACCGCAGCTTCAGAAACCTGCCACAAACAGACACAAATAAAATGTCTTCACTTAAGATTTCACACACCTATCTTTTTCATGATGGAGTCATTCCAATATAGACAGACAAAATGTGAAACAGTTCTAGTTGGATTTGTACAAAATGTCTTGTCGATTCAAACTGAGGTAATGTTCACTTAGTTTTGGTTGTTGTCTACATGTAGAATAAAGTGTCACTCCTCGGAAAAACAAATGGAATATTAATCCTGTCGCATTTCCTGGGCATTCGTTTGGGGTACAACTACAAAATACTAATCAATTCTAAAAAAGGACGGTGTAGTAAGAGTACTGTTTACTACAGTCTACTCAAGTAGTATTTTGTAGTATTAGACGACATTTAGCGTTATTTGTGCATTACTAAGGGATCAAATCTGTGTTCGAGAGGTTTTAATTACTCTGTTTAATACCGCTTGGAGTCTGGATGCTGATAATTACACGAGCCGAAGGCGAGGGTAATTATCAGCACCCAGACTCCAAGCGGTATTAAACAGAGTGATTAATACCGACCGAACACACATTTATTCCCATTCAGAAATACCTTCTTTGTAAAATTACTATTGGAAATAAAGTGAGCCCTGGGGACGGGTATAATGCGCCATCGCGTTGTTGCCAGCTAGTTTTAAACACTTCCAGCCATGTCTTTATCGTCCGTTTAATACCGGCCACGTGACGGGCTCTCGACCAATAGGAATGCCTAAACTGTCCCAGGTATTTATGAATGAACATTAATCAGCTCAAGAACTGTTGACCTGCCTCAGCCATGAGTGGCTCTCCTGCCTCAACAATAGAAAAGAGGCATTGCTCTTGACAACAAGGCAGCCTTTGACAGAGTGTGGCATAATGGGCTCCTGGCTAAACTGAAGGCTAGAGGAGTTCAAGAAAAGTTGTCATCATGGCTAGCCAGCTACCTCGGCGATCAGGACATCCAGATGGTGGTAGGAGGTTAGATACTCAACAGCGAGTCAGGGGAGTTGGGTTGGCATAGCATTTCTTTCCTCGCCTTTCACCGCTATGATCCGGGTTAGAACCCTGCCTAAGCCAATATGTGACCCGCTCTACATAAATGAGTCGGATGTCGCAATTACCGTTGACACGTACAGGGCGATTGAATTTTTTATTTTTTTTTTAATTTTTTTTTGCTGTGTATTCTGCTTCGTTTGTATCCATATTTTCAGAAAAAAACGAAATAAAACTTAATTTTTAATCTTAAAGTGTTTTAATACAGGATTTTGTTGACTGTTTTGTTTCAAGTTCAGTTATTTTGATCGTTGGGATACGTTAATTTTCTCTTAAAAGTGGCTGTTTCACACTTGAAAAATATATTATTTCAAAAAATCATAACAAATTAATGCAGTACTGTATAGCGCTCCGACATACATCAAATTGAAGCTTATCAGATGCTCTTTCAAGCCCTATAAATAACTCCGAAATTTTTTTTTGCTACATCAGACTCATTTATGTAGAGCGGGTCACATATGTGAATTTAGTTTTCACTTCCGGCCTGATTCCGTGGGGTTTTCACAGGATATTCTTCTGGGGTTTTCCTCCCACCTCTAAAACTGTACCTTCTTCTCATCGTCTTCTTTCTACAGGTTTTTTCAGGCTTACGACAGGCCTCAACCTCTACAGCGGCCACCAGCGGCCATTGCCGCGATGCCCCAGCGAATTGCCGTGAAGCCCCCTAAAAAAAACACGTACCTTACGGCCACTTGGCCGTCGTGCCCCTTTTTATTGATTCCATTATATTATGTAGTCGAAAGTGTTATTAAAAATTATGTTAACGTTGTGACCCATTACGAAGATCAAATTGTTTCGACGTATGTAGAGTACGCTCTCCCGCGCACTAGTTTTCATAAATGCTGCTTGCGCCATGCATCGCGCAAGTACTTGCAGAGGAGAACGTGGCATGGCAACCATATCAAACGTAGTTGAGTTGTTTACTACTAAAAACACGGTACCAGACTACTCATGTATATAATTTGTGATTAACGCAAAACAATATGGCGGACCAAGTCTGCGCAGGCGCGGCGTGCAAAGCTCGTCGCACCGAATAACATAGGGCACTAGCAGAGCGCCCTCTGTTGTTCGGTGCGACGAGCTGTGCACGCCTGCGCAGACTTGTTCCGCCATGATGTTTTGCGTTTATCGCAAATATTTGTTAATTTTTTTTACGCAGATTTAGAGACAAATTACACCAGACGGAACCACGGAAAAGTCCTAATTATGGCGAAATATCGATGCGCTATAATAAATGAACTTTCATGCCGAGTTTGAGACCGAATGATTTCCATGAAATCGTTTGGGTTTTTTGCACTGATGGACGCGGGGCCGGCCGGCCATAGACTAGGGCTAGGCATAAACATGCACGTTTACATAGGCGAATGATATGGCGTTAGGGGGATTTCATAATCATATTTACGTTTAAATAGGCCAATTATTTGGCTTTTTTTTTTAGGGGAGGGGGTCGTTTTAAATCTTTATAATCATATTTATTTCTAAGAATATTTTTTTTAAAGAATTTTATATTCAACTTCAAGGTTGAATTTTCTGAAACAGCGGATTTTGTTGAGGTTTTTTTTAGGAAGGGGGGGGGTTGACTCGGAGAGTTGGGGCGGTGGTGATCCGGGGATGAACAAATAACAGTTTGAAAATGGCCTTGGTGCCCTTTAGGTTGGCCTTGGTGCCCCTTTCATTTTTGGAGCCTTTGAGGCCAAGTGGCCTTGACCCTCTGAAGCTTAAGGTTGAGGCCTGGCTTACGAGCTACAGTGCCTAGAGTGCTTTTAAAGGATATTTGGTTTCATTACCAGAAACAATTAATAATAACATCCAGGTGGTGGTAGGAGGTTAGAAATCCCAACAATGGTTACACGGTTACATTTTTCCTGTTCGGTTAACCATTTAAACAAAATAAAAATTTAATAATTCAAATAAAAGAAACCCCACCAATTGTCAACTTTGCGTGGGTTTCGTTGGAGGAGGTCACAAATAGTACAATTGAATAAATTTTGTATGGACATTTCTAATAGCTTATCTAACGTATAGTCAATCGGCCTATAAAATTTGATGCAGACAATTAGTAATCGCAGATATGCGATTATCAACACGTACTACGCGCACACACTAAATTTCTTGATGATTTTTATTTATTTTTTAATTTTTGTTTAGATTTTTTAATTTTTTAATGTTGGTTACGGTTAACCGTTAACCGCAAAACAACGGTTACACGGTTAATTTAATAACCGGAAACTGGCAGCCTTCCTGGTGAACACTGATACATGTGTGACAACTTGAGAAATCCTATCAGTCTCTACGCAGATGACAGCACACTGTACTGTATAACAGAGGATGGAGACCCAGTTCAGTCAGCAGCAACTCCAAATGCCGATCTTGCTCAAATCCACCTACATGTATGAGGCATAAAATGAGGTCAACTTTGCCCCAGAGAAATGCAAGGTGATGACCTTGAGTAAGACGAAACCATCAAAGCAACCTAATCTCATTCTAGGTGGTGTTAGGCTGGAAGAATTTATGAGCTCAACATCTTTGGAAGTCAAGTTCTCTATTAAACACTCACCCGTTTTCATCCAGGAATTGCGTCTGCGTTTCATCGTCCTCAAAAGAAAACCGGAAGCTCTGGGTGTCACCCCCTTGCTGGGTTTCCATAGCAACTGGCAGGGAGGGCGTGTCCACTCGGAAAAGGTCCTGAGAGTCCTCCACAGGCATTGTCAACTCAGACAACTTAGAGGAACTCTGAAGAGATACATTGAAAAGAAAAAATTCCATATTTCATAACTAGTTCGCGCCGGGATTATTTTAACATCACCGAGCGGAGGCGCCGAATTATTTTTTAACTAAACTCGATCCCAGGCGGGTTCAGGCCGATGGTACCAGGAAGCATGTACCCACGCATTTCCGGCCTTGCTCGCTGCCGACAGACATTTCTAGCCTTGCTCGTGACGTGTTTATGCGTCATCCGTTTTGAATCTAGAGAAAACATTGCGTGTATATACGTATCAAAGTATCTTCCAAGGCCACGTCTGTAGATTGAACATTAGTTGCTCCTTGCTGATTTGCCTACACAATGAAAAAAGGCGATTCGGATACGTGCACGACTTTGTACAGTGTTTTTCAATTTTCAATTGTGATGGGAAAAACAAGAATAGTTGCATGACTGAAAATCTGATGTGAATGTTGTTTTTTTGCTACTAGCCTGTATACAAAATTGCAAGGGGTAAATAATATGAGCAATAGCTTGAAAATTAGGGAAAAACAGTGTGAGGACCAGGTCATTACTGCGTGATAATGACCGGGTTAGGGGATGACCGCTAGTAATGGACCTCGCCTTCGGCGAGGTCCATTACCAGCGTACATGTACATTTATAGCGAGCAGTATCAAGATTTAACACAACCTTGTTATAAGTTACCGTAAGACTGTTGCATTCGGCCAATCATTGGCTTACATGATGCTTGATTAATGCTGGTTTAGGGAACATTTATTCGTTCTTCTTGAAAGTCGGGACATTACTACAAAATAATGCCCTTCGCGTGATCGAGTCTCGACCAATCAGAAGCCATCAACTCTTCTACCGGTAGGTATTTATTAATATTGGATAGTGGTAGGATTTAAAATCAAATTGTGAAATAATCGGTTTTAATTAAATTATTCGGTATTAATTTTGAAAACTGAACATTCGAAACCAACCTTAAAAACAATTCAGCCTTTTATGTTTTGCGACACAGTTTTAAGAAAACCACTGCAACATCCTCCATGGTTTCTGATTCACTTACTACGAGTGGTTTCTTTAAAGGGAAATTCCAGACTCAATAATATTTTACCTAGTCTAAAAGAATATATGGTGACATGCTGACTCCGCAGAGAATTTGTTTTGATTTGTTAACGAGAACGACTCACGCGCTTATTATATTCACGATTTCTTGCCATTCAGGTGTACAAGGGCGCGTCCATATTGTTCAAATTTCCCGCCTTATACGGGGCATTATGACGTAGTGTCTGCACCTCAATGCACATCGCTTTATTGCGTTTTGTTCGCAATGGTATCCTACCTTGACGTGGCCAACTACATTATGCATACGTATGTTGTACCGCTCCCGACTATTGCGAGTACATGTATTGCATTTCTGTGCAAAATATTGACTTGACGCGCCACAAACTATCGTTTAATTTGTGTTTTCTGAGAAGAATAGAGCTAGTAAATATGGCATCAGGTCCTTCTCCGTATGATTTTGAGCCTACTTTCACATGTACATGTATAGTACACATTATGTATACACTATGCCGTGCACAAAAGGGTTCACTTGCATTCCTTGCGCGTGCAGGGCCGCTATACATGTATATCGGGCTTCGCGTACTGATGGTGCAGACACTACGTCACAATATCTCGGATGTACCGATAAACCAGAACAAAATGGCGGCTCGCATGATGGTAAGCGCAGTGCGAGAAAATCTGTTTTATATGATTACCAAAACCGATAAAAATGAAATAAAAATAAATTCACAATGGCAATTGACACTCTTTAACATTATACCTTTATAAACAATGGGTGGAGTTTCCCTTTAAGACAAAAACATTTGCATTTCTCCTATTTAATTCCTTTATATAACATGTACAAAACTCGAAACTTCAAAGGCCTTTTTTCAACATTTTACTCTTGCGACATAAATAAATGTGAATTTGATTATGCGAATTTTAAACAGCCATTACAAGGAGAATTTAATTCTCTTTGATAATACCTGCAAACACTCATTTCAACCTCTGCTCAGTTCCATCTCATTTTGCCAAAACCCCTCACAAAAGATAACCGGATTTTGAATATCTCCAATTTCTCTCACCGCTAATATTGCAACACCCACCTTTGGAGCGTTCTGAAGCAAAGACCGATGTTTTGAGAACGGCATGAAGCCATCCCTAGCCTCGTCAAGTGACGCCTTGCGACTGTTTCTCCTCAGTCCGCCCCCAGGTTGGTGGGCGGAGATGATGGACCCAATCAACTCAAAGCTGGTGTCTAGGCTGTTGGAGCTGTTGTCTATCTGCTTGGGCAATTCTCGGCTGAAATCATCTGCTTGTACAGCTCCTGAGAATCAAATGTCAAAAAAAGGGAGTACCGGTACTTGTGATTGAAATGCTGACTCAACCATTTGGAGATAGAGGGCTCTCTCAGATGTTTGCATGCTTTAAACCCGGAACAAATTTAATGGAGGTGCTAAGCACAATTTGCTTAGTGCAAAAAAGTCTTGCTCAGTAAAAACAGGTTACCAGCCAAAACCCCATGTGATTTTCATGCTAAGCAAAAAAAAGTTGAATACCAGTCACAAAATATATACATGTACATCACATGAAAATTTGGTTTGCAATCTTGTATCTGTAAGCTAAGCACATGTTTGTGCTTAACAGCTAATTATTGCCTCTGTTCATGCATGCCCTTTTAGAGCTAGTAGAATTCAACAATGACAGTTTGAGTCATTCAGGTGCGACGACGTATGTGACCTGTCAGCACAATATGAGAGTAAAGTGTATGGCCATCCAAAGTAAAAATATAAAGGAGTGGTCAATTTTAAGATTTTGCATTATTTGAGAAGCCCAAGTCCTCCTCAACATATTCCCATTTTTTGGGTGAGATCAGATGATCGAAACCTCTTAAATTACGCGATTTTGCGTAGTGGTAGTTTGTGTTTGGATTAAAGTCCATTAGTGGTCTAATTAACACAGTAATTAAATATTACCTGGAGTTTTCTTGAAAGCACTCCAGCTGAAATGTGTCCTTCCCGTGAATGACTCCCCTCCCCGGTCCACCTCGCTACTTCCTGTAGTCCCTCCGTCTGTGTTACTCGCCGACTCAAACAGATCGCGCGTCTTGTCCTCATGACTAAAAGTCTTCTTTGATGACCGCGCTGTGACCCGCATGATGGACTCGCCTAGTCGGTCGACGTCGCAGCTATCCATGGTACCATCTTGGCTGCTAGTAGACTCAATGACGAGACGCCGGGCTAGGGGGGTGGCATCAGGACGGGGGAGTAACAAGCTTGGGATGTTCGTCCCCGGGTCCAGAGTTCGTTGGTTGTGTTTGGCCGGCACTGCTGTCAAAGAATCATCTCACAAAGAGACAGAAATTTTGTCAGTTTGGAAAACAAGTGATCCGCCAATCGTGAGTGTCGCCTTTTTCCGCGGTTGATCCCTACCGGTATACTATGTGCATTTTGACCACCTCAAATGACCCCTAGATGACCTTTAAACTATTTTGAAAGAGTTTTGATGAACCCCCACCCCAGGATCACTCCATCTAAGTTACATTCAAATCCATCAAATCCTGTAGACAAGAAACAGTTGAAACACTTGAACATTAACGCCCTCTAATGATCCCTACATGACCTCGGCAATCCAATGAAGAATTGTTTCTTCCCACCCATTTAAGTTTCATCAAAATCGATTGAAGCACGTAGAGGTTATACATTTTATCCCAACAACTTACGGAGATATGGTCATACAGAATTTGGGACTGGTAAATTGTCTCCCAAAACTGGAATATCTGAGGTACATGTAATGAATAAAACTAGACTCAAGGCAAAGATTAGTCACAGTATGCAAACACAAAGTTGTGTCATGATGTCAAAGGTTGGCCAAATTGAACAATTCGAAAGGCCTTTAGTCTACCAATTCATTAGATATGAAGCCCCAAGTTATACCAGGAGCCAATTTCATGGAGCTGCTAAGCAAACAAAAGGAAATGCTCAGCAGGAAAATTGTTCCTTGGTAAAAACTGAATTATGAACCAAATCATCAGGTGATGTATATTATTTGTGACTGGTATTCAGCTGGTTTTTGCTAAACATGAAAAGCCCATCAAGTTTTTGCTGGTAACCTGCATGGTCCTGTTTTTGAAACATGTTTGTGACGGCAAATTGATGACCAGGAACATATATGTTTTGTGTGCTAAGCAAATTTGTGTGCTTGAATTAGATCCTTGACATTGGCCCCTTGTTTGCTAGGCGTACATGTACATGTAGACACCCACCTTGATTCATTCTTTCTTCAGTTTCATCTTCCTCGTCATCGGCATCAAGATGCAGCTCCAACATAGGACTGTTCTCCATCTCCTGTTGCCTAGCAACACCTCCTGCTTCCTCCTCTTCATCATCATCATCAAGAACCAGTTTCTTCTTCCTCGCCTTGCCGACTGACGACACCCTTTTGATGTTCTCGTCTTCATCATCATCATCTTCGTCAAAGTAGATCTCTGTGGCCGCCTTCTGTTCTTGACCTCTGTCGCCATGGTTACTGGCAGCATCACTTTCGTTGCTACTGTTGTCAGTATCGTCTTCATTCTCGTACTCATCGCTGTCTTCTTCTGGGTCGTAATCCTCATCATCGTCATCCTCCACACCCGCTTCGTGGTTAATAAATTGACTTTTCTTGATCTGTTTTGAGACAACCCCACGTACATGGAAATATGTTGTAAATGCTATGTGTTGTGTAAATATCTACGGTACAGTTGTGTTCTAACTTTGTACAAGTGAAAAATTGCTGTTTGGCAGACCTGCTAACCGTTGGGATCACAAAACTCCAAAAGTCGTCTTTAAACAAAAACAAATCATAATTTTCAAAAATATGCATAATGAGCTTAAATGAACAAAGGTTTATTGAGCTTGCAATGCTCTAACGTGTCAACGTTCTATGGTTCGTCAGGTTTATCTCTTGCGGGTATAGGCCAACCGGTATAATAGAATCTTAGTTAGTTCCACTTTGGTTTTTGTCAAAGAGTTCCCTGAATGTCATTTTGAGATTTCACTGGAAGAAAATTCCTCCCACCTCTAAATTGTACCTTCTCATTTTCTTCTCTCTATAGATTTCTTCAGGCTTGCAAGCCAGTGTCTAGAGCGCTTTTGAGGGATCTTCGTTTTATTACCAGAAACAATTGTTTACTTTTAAACACGACATCCGACGCGAACTGCTTAAAACAGAAGAACACTAATTAGCACTTTTTTTAACACATTTCTTACAGTTCAAATACATTTCCGTTCAATTCATCGGAAACGGGCACAGGAAAAGAAAGCAAAAACTGCAATTTGGACCCACCTTTTTTTCTTTCCTGCCATCGGCAATGTCATTGTCACCAGGATCATTGTCACCATCGTCGTCGGTGTCACTATTGTCCGTCATCTCCCCTTCCGCGTCCTCGTTGTAATCTTCGTTGTCAAGGCGATAAGCCTCCTTACGACGCTGGCGTTCCACTTCTCGCCTCGCTCGCATCTTGAGCTGGAGGGCTTCCTTCAGCTTCAAAAGTTTGGCTCCTGATGGCACAGACAGAAAATTGAAAAAATTTGGGTAAATAACACAAGAACCAGAACCTACAATGTACCTGAATCTACCAAAATCCAATCTGTGATCCCAGGTGTGAAGGATTCAGGATACCTCCACATTGAAAACTGGGGGGAGGGGGGGGGTGCGTGGGGCGTGGGGGGAGGGTTATAAGCCTGGTGGTACTGCAGGATTTTGATGGATTCAGGAACTCTTTTGTACATGACAAAATTGGTGGATACTTTCTGGTAAAATTACTCAAGATGTTAGTGTTTATGAACAAACTGGACTATTTAGAAAGATAAAACGTTCAATAAAATCGCTGCTTTAGTTTATTTCCCAAAAGCTGCTAAGCAAAGAAAGCAAACAAAATATTTGCTGAGAAAAAAACCAATATTAAACCAATTAATAATTTAAAATAAAATAAAATACCTCCCCAAAACCCATGAAACAAAACAAAAGTCAATAACCAGACCCAAATAAAAAAATAGACCCATACAAATCCCAATACATGTAAACAAACATAACCAATTACACCCTTGATTACATTTTTTTAAATGTGGCAAATTATAAAGCAGTTTCTCAATCTTTGAATGGCCCATGCAGGAGGAAGAAATAATGGTCGCTATTAAGGTCGAACTACCCAACCCTCGGACTACCCAACCCTCGGACTACCCAACCCTCGGACTACCCAACCCTCGGACCTACCCAACCCTCGGACCTACCCAACCCTCGGACCTACCCAACCCTCGGACCTACTCAACCCTCGGACCTACCCAACCCTCGGACCTACCCAACCCTCGGACTATCGAGCGGCCTCCTCTATAAAGACCATTTTTTCTGTTTCCATGTTGCGGGCCTTTCAGTACAGGTTTGATTGTACCAGCTTACCTGGCACTTTCAAGCTTGGGTCTTCACAATCTTCTCCTTCAATGGTCACAGCCACCGTCTCCATCTTGAGATCTTCCTTGCCATCTATCCCCGCCTCCTTGCTCACGACACTGCATGTACATGTAGGAACATTTAAGGTATATAAGCATGTGTGCGATATTATTTCTGTATGCAAAATGAGGGAGTCAAAATTGGCAACACCTGTATTATTTGAGGAATTGTCTTTCGTACAAAAGAAGAAAAAAAGAAAAGGAAATTGAATTTTCTTATTACTAGACTGATGGTTACTTCATAAGGGAATAACAATGTGGTTGGCCGGTTTTAAACAAGTGTTTAAAATCGGCTCATTGGCCTGGACGCAATAAAGCCTGAGCAGAAATAAGGGCATTAACAATGTTTGGCCAACAACATGTTTATTCCCATTTATACCTTTCAGTCAAAAAGTCAAACAATTTTCAATTTTTGCACAATTTTTTTTTCCACAAAATTGTCCCTCTAGCTAATTTAATGATGTGCCTCGTGCACATGCCCTTATAGAGGCCCGCACACGCATGATAGACGTGTGACATGGCATTGGGAATATTAATTAACAGAGTCAATGGCTCTATAGTGCATGCTGCGGGAGGTTTTAACTTTCCACCAATGAAAGGGTCATGGACAAGACTTCATAGGAGTCATGTCTTAAGTTGCAGACCGTTTAATCATAACTCTTCTTGCACACAAATATAACCTGAATGCTGCAAATTATTGCAATATTTATTACTGGTGACCACTGTCTGAATCCTGCAAAATCCTGCAATGGGTTTACAATTGAGCTATGAAGCAGCCCTGTTACAACACAGGTCTGCAAACGTTTCCTATCCTTGAGACATACCGGTAACTTTAATTTTTACACCTTGACTGAAGCTCTATGGAGAATGTGCATTGAGCATGAGCAGTGTGAAAAAATCCTCCTTCGATGCATCAACCTTCAAGTGATCTCATTTGTAATCCTGCAAAATCCTGCAAGTTGCAAAGAAGATCTTGGAGGATTTTGGATGGTTAGGGTTTACCCACGTGTCGGGCTATTGACCAATAGAAATGGATAAACTGTCTTATTTATTTATGAATGTTGATTATCATCATACGGTAGTAATCAACAATTGTTTATTTTAAGGTGTTTTTTTCTGTTATTTGTAATAGAAAAGATGGATTTCCAAGTAATAAAAAACTGACAATTTATTATATGAAAAAAACACCACCACCATTCATGCCATCGGGTCGTATCCATAAAATGCAAGTAATATTTACTACTATTTGAGCTGCATGTACTACATGTACATTATATGCTAAACAGTAAACACTGTATTTTATTCATACAAGTTGAAGCATTTGCTTTAATGCTTTTACTCCGAAGTAAATATTTAATTTTTTGCTTGTACTTCATAGCATTTGCTAGTTTTTATTCATACGACCCATTGTATCATGAGAAAAAAAGCTGCTTGTATGACAATATTAACGAAAGTGTCGGACTGACTGGGTTATGCATCACTGATTGCACTTAGTCTGGCCAATTTGACTAGCTCAACGCAACAATTGCACTTAATTCAGCTGGTTGCATATCTTATTGATCGGAGTAATGCTCGCATGATCTCGCTTAATTGAAAAGGAAACACATACGAGACAAGACTTTCACTGGCAAGTGTATATTGATCAGCAGAGACATGTAGTGTTGAAATGTTGCACACTTGCAAATGTATTAAAGGTGTAATATACCTTTTGCAACTATCCAAAAAGTATAAACCAAACAAAGTATTGTTGAAAAGCTTACTTGTTGTAAAGATATTAATGACTCTAAACTCCCTGTGAAAACATTTTTTCTGGCTTGCTGTTATTTTGAAGAAAATAACAATGATTGTCATTTCCAAAAAATTGTCTCAGAGACTCACTTTTTGAAATTTTCACAAACATTTGAATGATGCACGTGACATTATTGGTCTGTATAGTGCATGACATGCGCGTACATGTAGCTGCGATCGGTTGGATGATAATGCGCGCTGAACGCAGATTATGGTTGCAGAAAATGTGAATCGGCAAATGTTGAATTGAAATCAAAATCTTGGAATATTGTGTTCTCGGAATATGCATCATTCACCTTTAATTTAAAGTTAGTTGTTAAGCACCTTTTAAATTTTTTGTTAACACTTTTTCGGCTTCAAACAATAAAAATGCATTAATGGTACATTGTCCCTTTAACAGTGATATTTGATCAACATATCTTGTTGAACTTTTACATGCTACATGTAGTAATATATTAACTGGAAGCAGACATGTAGCCTTTATTGTAGTACGGTTGGTGATCAATAGTCACCTCGCGCGTTAACTGCCAACACTGGCCAATAATATTGTCATTTCGTACATTTTGTCTCCTCTGCGCATTTGACCGCCCACTATTGCCTTGTAGTGTTGTAGCACAGTTTACAAAAAAGTTTGTCATTTCGTGTCGGCATACACATGCACATACTGTGCCATTTCAACAAAACTAGTTGCCATGAATTTCTCTATTTGCCAGACATGGCACGACCATGTTGCGTGGTGTCTTGCTCTAGTATATGTAGTTGTTTGCGCGGTCCAAAGCAAAGCTACCTCTACTTTTCCTTGCGCATTATCTAGGGATTTCACGGCCATTTTGCAGCGCAACAGCACCTTCAAATATCGAGTGATTCGTTCAAGCCAACACGGATCTTATCTAGGATGTGCTGCAGCCTGCTTTGAGGAAGACCAATGCAGATACTTCAGTTATACCGAAGATACCAGACAGTGTGAATTGAGCAATGATTCAATCGTTTCAACCAACGAGGAGAACTTGAAATACTTCAGAAGAAGCGGTAAGAATTGTTATTTGCTTTTGCTGTTTAACCCCAACCCTGCCCGACACAGCGCAGTGCATCAAGTAACAAAGGTCTGGTGCACTTCGATAGATTTAGCTGTCAACAACAATGTATAAACAACTACGGTCTAAGACTATAATGAGAATTTCTATTGAACAATGACAGAGATGGAACCTGCTGCGTTCTGTGACTCTGAAGCAGTTTCACATTGAAATTTCTGACCTGATCAATCTGCATGGCTGCACTCTGTAGCCAAGTCACTCTGACAAACGATGCAATCTGGGTTCTAGCCAAAATACCCTGGGTGAAGCCAATAGGCAAGGTAAAAACAAAAAACAATTGTTTTTGTTTAAAGGTGTAAGAAAATAATTAGGAAAAAATTAATACAATGGAAAAGTTACGAAAATGGGGAAAAGTTTTTTCCAAAGTTGGCAGATCGGTTCTTGTCTTCTTGACACGTTTGCTGATTATTGTTTCCAAAGGAATTTTCTTGACACTCCAGAGACTTTTTACACAACCGTTAAAGTGGCACAAGGATACTACTGGTACTTTCTTTCCTTGCAGAAATATTAAAAATAGGAGGCAGGCCGGGGAAAAAAGAATCTTGGCCTCGTAACTGCAGGACTGCAAGTGAAATTTGTAGCTCTCTATTGGTATTGATGTAATTGTAAACCGTATGTCGTATCACTGACAGGGTTTGCAGACAACCTTAAAGTGGGCATTGCACAATTCACTTTGTATTCCCCAGTTGCCTCTCCTTGCTCTGTGGAGGGACCCATGGGAATGGAAGATGGTCGCATCTCGGAGGAAAGCATCACAGCTTCGTCTTTTTATCATAGCAGTAGTAGACCTGCAAAAGCCAGACTTAATACTCAAAGTAAGTTTTTTTTTACTTGAGATTAATTATACTTTGTAGAGATGTAATTAGTTTAAATGCAACATGAGGTTTTATTTTCCGACACTTCTGCTCCAATACCAAGTGATAAGGTATCAAGTACCACTCGCATCAAAGTACTTTGATCCTAAAATACTATCGAGAACCACTTACATCTGAGAACATTGACCCTTACAAATTATTGCAGAGTACCAAGCTATCAAGTACCACTCACATCTGAGTACTTTGACCCTTACAAATTAGTGCCGATTACTAAGCTATCGAGTACCACTCACATCCGAGTACTTTGACCTTTACAAATTATTGCCGATTACTAAGCTGTTGAGTATCACTCACATTCAAGTATCACTCAAATCCGAGAACTTTGACCCAAGTCTTACAAATATTTACTAAGCTATCGAGTACCAAGCTATCGAGTACCACTCACATCCGAGTACTTTGACTCTAACAAAGTACTGCTGAGTACCAAGCTACCAGTACATGTATCAAGTACATGTTTGTGCATGGGTCTGCCCACACTAAATGATACATTTCTGTGACATTTACATGTAGAATGATTTTGTTTTGTAAATTGTTTTTACCTTATTTTCTGCTAGCACACATCTTCTTGTAAGTCCGAAAAGGTCAAAATAACTTGAGCAGTATTTAAAATGTTATCCATGGATAATCTTTAAAGGGAAACTCCACCCATAGTTTATAATTGCATAATGTTAAAGAGTGTCAATTGCCATTGTGACTTGATTTTTATTTTATTTGTATAGGTTTCGGTAATCATATAAAACAGAGATTTTCTCGCACTGCACTTACCGTCATGCGAGCTGCCATTTTGTTCTGGTTTATCGGTACATTTGAGATATGTGACGTAGTGTCTGCACCATCAGTACGTGTAGTCCGATCGATAGCGGCCCTGCACGCGCAATGAATGCAAGTGAACCCTTTTGTGTACGGCATAGTGTATACACAATGTGTACTGTACATGTAAAAGTGGGCTCAAAATCATAAGGAGAAGGACCTGATGCCATAATTACTAGCTCACAGATTTTCTATTCTTCTCAGAAAATACAAAAATAAACGATAGTTTCTGGCGCGTCAAGTCGATATTCTGCACAGAAATGCAATACATGTACTCGCAATAGTCGGGCGCCGTACAACATACGTCTGCATAATGTAGTTGGCCGCGTCAAGGTGGGATACCAGTGCGAACAACAGGCAATAAAGCTATGTGCATTGAGGTGCAGACACTACGTCATAATTTCCCGGGCGAGGCGGGACATTTCAACAATATGGCCGCACCCTTGTACTCCTAAATGGCAAGAAATCGTGAATATAATAAGCGCGTGTGTGTCGTTCTCGATAACAAATTTTCTGCGGAGCCAGTATGTTACCATATTTTCTTTTAGACTGGGTAACATTTTATTTAGCCTGGAATTTTCCTTTAAGATGTAACTTTAATTTTAATCTTAACTTTAATCTGTAAGTTTGTCGCATGGACAGAGACTTTTCTTTCCTTAACCACAACTCAAAGCAAGACAAAAACAAATTTAGTAATTTTTTGATTTTAGTACAATTACATTTTAATGTTAGTATTTAGTTCATTTTAAAAGGAACTATATATTATTAAAGAAATTATTGAGGATACCACAAAAATAACATACATTAAACGTCGATGGGACAGTATCAAACAGTTATTTCGAGCCAAAGAGTATACCTTTAACATAGTAAAAAGTAAACAAGTTTCTCAATTTGTTCAACAGTACCTATTGCAAGCTGGTCTAATGCCCCATCTGATAACGACAGTCCATGGATTCAGGTTGATTTCCATGACACAGTCGTCATCACTGGTTTGATCACCCAGGGGCGTGGTAGCGTCCGTTACACCCAATGGGTGACGGAGTACCAAGTCACCTATAGTAAGGACGCTGTGTCATGGGATCAGGTCACTGATGCAGACGGCACACCAATAACGGTACGATTTACCCAAACTGACAAAGGTCATGCTGACTATTGTTACCACATTGTCATTTAGAGAAAGTACATGTATATATACTTTTTGCAACTATCCAAAAAAATTACTAACCAAATTATTGTTTAACAAGTTCGCAATTTTGTCATTAAAGATAGGATACACCATTTCATTTGCTGATATCAAATGAACAACGTACCGGTAAGAACCACTGCCCGACGCCGCTTGAAAACGAACGCCGCTTTTCTTAGCATCCATGATTGTAAAACTTTGGACAAGTTAGTTAAATGATATTTACTACATGTATAAAATACAACCCCCCAAATCCACCCATTCCTGATAATTCAAGTAATTACCAATGGTGTTTCTTACCTTTATTAAGGACAAGTACATGATAGCTTTTGAAATTATAAAAAAGTATTAAACCATCCAAATGTTTGTTCAAGAGCTTTATTTGATGTAAAGATACGACTCTAAACTCCCTTTGAAATTACTCCTTCTGGTCGCCTTACACATTTATTGGTTGAAATCCCACAAGCCACATTATGTGTACAATACCCCAAAACGAGTCCGTATTTTAGAGTCCTTAATTTAAGCTGTACCTGCAGCATGCATTTGCGTAACTTCGCGCAGTACGGGGGATGCGCGCCAATGGAGTTACCGGTGCCTTATAGGAAAACAAATATATAACATTTAAAGGTAGGATACACCATTGGTAATTGCTTGAATTATCATTAATGGGTAGATTTGGGGGGTTGTATTTCATAGTAAATATCAATTAACTGACCTGTCCGAAGTTTTACAATCATGGATGCCGAGAAAAGCACGAAAAACAGCGTTTGTTTTCACCCGGCATTGGGCAGTTCTTCTTATGTTATCTTTGTTTTTTCGCGATCGCCAGACGGCGATCGCGATTTTTTTTTTATAAAATTATATTTTTCGGAATAATTACAGGATATCTAGCGCAATCATTATTTACTTTCAAATTTCCTAATAATTCGGTACCGGGTAGTAAATGTTTTCGATATCTGCAAATGGTGTATACTACATTTAATTTACCATCCAGGCCCATGAGCCGACCATGCAATGTACATACTGTATTTCCTTATTACCTTTAATCATGAACCCGCCTCGCCTGATTGGTTTATCATTAATCAAGTGTCATTGACTATTTGTGCCAATGCACAGCACTGTCAGGCTGCAAAAAATGACGTTCTATTACAAGGCAAATAGGATTTCCATTGCAATCACACCATTAGTCACACTATGGCCAATCAGATGACAAGGATTTTATAGGCCTATGCAAACATACATGTACATGTATGTATTAAAACAAAATGAATGTTTCACATAATTTAATTGGGCAATGGAAAGAATAATTTCATTTAGTGACAGAAGGAATGTTTTATTTTACAAATTCTAAACCTTAAACTTCTAAACATTTTTATTGTTTTTTACAGTTTCCTGGTAACGAGGACGGGAACACCATGGTAACTACTCGTTTCCCGTTGGCCTTGCGTACCCGAATCCTGCGCATTAACCCCACTGCCTGGTATGGACATTGCAGTATGAGGTTTGAAGTGATTGGCTGTTATTAGACTGTTGTCATTTATCAAAGAATCAGTTAAGTACATGTGATAAGTGTACCGGTACGTGGACGTACATGTACGTACATGTACATGTACCATTAACCAGTTCGCACCGGATGACGTACCGGTATTTAACGCAAAGTTTTCTCCAGATTTAAAACGGATGACGCATAAACACGTCACGAGCAAGGCCGGAAATGTCTGTCAGCAGCGAGCAAGACCGGAAACGCGTGGGTGTGCTTCCCGGTACTATAAGCCTGAATCCCGCGCAACGCGAACTGGTTTAAAACAATAGAAAAATATTTATCTGGGAACCTTAAAACAAACCTAAAGTGAAATTCCCTGATTTGTCCAGGACAAATTGTAGGCCTTACATTGTACAGGTACATGTACAGAATTGTATACGTGTACATTTTGTACCTTACCGCTGTTTTAGCCAGTGTAAAAGGTGAAGGACTGTTGTGTGCATGTGCCACTTTTACAGCCGGGTCAAATAAAATGCATATAATTCATAAGTTGTGACCCGTGACAGACGGGCGATCAAAAACCAGGCATCATAAATGAATATTCACATTAAACACGTTTGGTCTCGTTTTCAAAACCCAGGGTGGAAATTTTCGCCACTCACAAATTATTGTTACCATTAACATACTACCTGTACCGGTACTTATACAGTACGTGTACATGGAATGGAAATCACTATTGCGCCCCACCCTTGGAGGGTGGGGATTGCCAATAACATTTCGCCCAAGGGGCAGGGATTTTGTTACTCCAAAAGTAACAAGCTCCATGTCTTAGGTGGGGAAACCAAAAAGAGGGGGGGGGGGGGGGGGGGGATTTGATAGGCACATTATTTTGACATTGACCGGACCAAAGATTGTTTTTCACGAACTTTGATTTCAATGGGTTCACACCCTGATAATTTAGCTGTGAGCGGGTCACCAACAGATATTTCGGCTTTGCTCTTTGCGTGTTTATCCGTCATCCATTCCAAATTCCGCAAAACCTTTGTGTGTATACACGTCACATGATGCAAAGTGGTTTATAGAGATTTTCACAAAAACATGTGCAATGGAAACTATTTATCGTTAAATAGAAATTCTATTTTTGCAGTTATCGTTTCGCTGTTACCTGTCATACCCTTTAAGATGAAACATTTCTTTTAACCATGATGATTTAATTTTCCTGTACATTCACAGAATTTGTGCAATTTACAAACAAATCAAAGAGAGTGTCTTTTTTGCATCACGCCAATACCGTGCTAATAAATATTCATATTTTAACAATGAAAAGGACTTAATTTTTTGGGGGGATTACAAGTATTACAATTTTATAGTTGTAAAATGTTGTAAAATGTTCAAAACAATAAACGTGTGTATGTATGTATGTTTTTGCATTTGAAATGTGAAATTATCTGCTGTAAAGTGTCATGCTGTTTGTGAGGAATTGTCGTGTAATTATACATGTGAGCGTCATTGAATATGTGCGTGTGTAGCTGTACGTACACATAATAGAGACTAAACCATTCGGCTGTGCAATCAACTGCAAGTAATCATTACTCCTATTTGAGCTACTAAATGCTACAGTAAACACTGCATTTTATACGAATTGAAGCATTTGCTTTCCCCCAATGCTTTTACTCCGAAGTAATTACTTTTATTATAAATACTTTTATTTTTTGCTTGTACTTCATAGCCTTTGCTAGTTTTTATTCATACGACCCATTGTATCATGAGAAAAAAAGCTGCTTGTATGACAATATTAACGAAAGTGTCGGACTGACTGGGTTATCTGAGGCATCACTGATTGCACAAAGTCTGGCCAATTTGACTAGCTTGACGCAACAATTGCACTTAATTCAGCTGGTTGCATCTTATTGATCGGAGTAATGCTCGCATGATCTCACTTAATTGAAAAGGAAACACGTACGAGACAAGACTTTCATTGGCAAGTGTATATTGATCAGCAGATAGTGTTGAAATGTTAAATATATATATTAAAGTATATTAAAGGTGTAATGTACCTTTTGCAACTATCCCAAAAGTATAAACCAAACAATGTATTGTTGAAAAGCTTACTTGTTGTAAACATATTAATGACTCTAAACTCCCTGTGAAATTATTCCTTCTGGCTTGCTGTTATTTTAAAGAAAATAACAATGAATGTCATTTCCAAAAATTTGTCTCAGAGACTTACTTTTTGAAATTTTCGCAAACATTCGAACGACGCACGGGACATTATTGGTCTGTTTAGTGCAAGACATGCGCGTACATGTACATGCGATCGATTGGATGATAATGCGCGCTGAAGGCAGATTATGGTTGCAGAAAATGTGACTCGGCAAAGTTCTATCTATCGTTGAATAGAACTCGTATTTTCGTTTCGCTGTTACCTGTCATACCCTTTAAGATGAAACATATTCATATTTTAACAATGAAAAGGAGTTAATTTTTTGAGGGATTACAAGTATTAAAATTGTATAGTTGTAAAATGTTGTAAAATGTTCAAAACAATAATTGGTGTATGTACGTATATTTTTGCATTTGAAATGTGAAATTATCTTCTGTAAAGTGTCACGCTGTTTGTGAGGATTGAATTGCCGTGTAATTACATGTGAGCGTCATTGAATATGTGCATGTGTAGCTGTACGTACACATACTAGAGACTAAACCATTCGGATGCAACTGCAAGTAATCATTAGTACTATTTGAGCTACTAAATGCTACAGTAAAGTATAGTAAACACTGTATTTTATTCATACAAATTGAAGCATTTGCATTCCCTTTAATGCTTTTACTCCGAAGTAATTAAATACCTTTACTTTTTGCTTGTACTTCATAGCATTTGCTAGTTTTTATTCATAAGACCCATTGTATCATGAGGGAAAAAAGCTGCTTGTAGGACAATATTAACGAAAGTGTCGGACTGACTGGGTTATTTGAGGCATCACTGATTGCACAAAGTCTGCCCAATTTGACTAGCTCAACGCAACAATTGCACTTAATTCAGCTGGTTGCATCTTATTGATCGGAGTAATGCTCGCATGATCTCACCTAATTGAAAAGGAAACACGTACGAGACAAGACTTTCATTGGCAAGTGTATATTGATCAGCAGATAGTGTTGAAATGTTAAATATATATATTAAAGTATATTAAAGGTGTAATGTACCTTTTGCAACTATCCAAAAAGTATAAACCAAACAATGTACTGTTGAAAAGCTTACTTATTGTAAAGATATTATTGACTCTAAACTCCCTGTGAAATTATTCCTTCTGGCTTGCTGTCATTTTGAAGAAAATAGCAATAAATAGCAATAGCAATTTCCAATTCGTCTCAGAGACTCACTTTTTTAAATTTCTGCAAACATTCGAACGACGCACGATATTATTGGTCTGTATAGTGCATGACATGCCCGTACATGCGATCGGTTGGATGATAATGCGCGCTGAACGCAGATTATAGGTACAATTAATTAAAATTTTGACTCAGCAAATTTTGAATTGAAATCAAAATCTTGGAATATTGTGTTCTCGGAATATGCATCATTCACAAAGATAAAACTTAAATTTAGTTGTCAAGCACATTTATTTTTATTTTAAAAACAATTTCTGCTTCAAACAATACAAATGCACAACTGACCTATAAAATGGTCCATTGTCCCTTTAACAGTGATATTTGATCAATAGATCTTGTTGGATACATGCTTGTATTACATGTATATTAACTGGGATAATATCTTAATTATATAATAAATGATCATATACGCCTTTATTGTTGCATTATAGTACGGTTGGTGGTCAATAGTCAGTCACCTCATGCGTAATTAACTGCAAACACTGGCCTATATTAAGTCCTGTCCTATCTCCTCTGCACATTTGACCACACAATATTTGCCTTGTAGTGTTGTAGCACAGTTTACAAAAAAGTTTGTCACTTTGTGTCGGCATATTTCACTGTGCCATTACAACCAACAGTTGCCATGAATTTCTTTATTTGCCAGACATGGCATGACCATGTTGTGCAGTGTCTTGCTCTAGTAGTTGTTTGCGCGGTCCATTCTACATTTTCGCGCGAGTTATCTAGGGATTTCACGGCCATTTTGCAGTGCAACAGCACTGTCAAATATCGAGTGATTCATTCAAGCCAACGCGGATCTTATCTAAGATGTGCTGCAGCCTGCCTCAAGGAAGACCACTGCAGATACTTCAGTTATACCAAAGATACCAGACAGTGTGAATTGAGCGATGATTCAATCGTTTCAACCAACGAGGAGAACCTGAAATACTTCGGTAAGAAATGTTTTTTGCTTTTGCTGTTTGAACCAAGAGGTTTTTTAGGAAAATTAAAGGAAAGAAAATATTTTTAAACAAAAATAAAAAAATTAGCTCTCAAGTTCTTACATGTAGATGGGTTATTGACTCTTTGGATAAAACTTAGTGTAAAAAAAGATCTTTTCTTTTTTTGAACTTACATACAAAATTTGTTGGGAAAAAAAACAAAAAACAATACATTGCAAATACATATAATTTAAAAGGAAATTCCTTTTGCAACTTTTCACTAACAAAAATACTGTTCAAAAGCTTACATACAGGTATTGTAGACATTAATTACTCTAAATTCCCTGAAAAATTATTCCTACTGGCATGCTGCAATTTTAAAGAAATGTCAGAAGAATGTCGTTTACAAAGATGTGTTTATAAATGCACTTTTGGAAATGTCCGCAAATGGTGCATGCATGCTTTGGAAAGCGGCGCGTGGGCACTATTATTGGTCAGTTCAGCTGTGCATATGGCTTGCATACTTTTCTCTATAATTTTGAGCACTTTTGCTGCATGCTTCAAACGAAACAAAATGCACAACTGACAAATTGGTCTATTTCCGCTTTAAAAACAGGAGGCATGCAGGGAACAGGAAGCATGGCCTCATTACTAAATGGAAATTTGTACTTCTTTACATGTAATTTAGAGGTAGTATACACCATTTGCAGATATCTAAAAAATGTAATGCCGAATTATTAAGAAAAATCTTACTCATCTGAAAGTAAATAATGATTCTAGGCATCCAGCAAAATGATTGCGCTAGATATCCTGTAATTATTTTGGAAAAAAATTAGTAATAACATAAGAATAACTGCTCGACGCCAGTTGAAAATAAACGCCGTTTTTTTCGTGCTTTTCTCGGCATCCATGATTGTAAAACTTTGGACAGGTCAGTTAAAACGATATTTACTAAGGGAATAAATGTGTGTTCGAGAGGTTTTAAACTCTCTGTTTAATACCGCTTGGAGTCTGTCTGGGTGCTGATAATTACCCGAGCCGAAGGCGAGGGTAATTATCAGCACCCAGACTCCAAGCGGTATTAAACAGAGTGATTAATACCGACCGAACACACATTTATTCCCATTCATAAATACCTTTTTTGTAAAATTCAGCCATAAAAGCCCCGAAAATCACGGAAAATTGTCGCAAGTAAATTTCGGTGTTTCGCCATTCTGTGCGTGTCAAATGACATGTTTCCGCCTCTGTCGCTCTACACAATACATGCAATAAAGCCGAAAGGCTAGGAACCAGACTCCACTGTCCCAGGTATTTATGAATATAAATTACAACCCCAAAAATCTACCTACTGGTATTCATGATAATTCAAGCAATTACCAATGGTGTATCCTACCTTTAAAACCATATGCCGTATGTTCGCGCCAGGATTGTTTTGACATTGACCAGACCCAGGCACGAGATTGTTTTTCACGAACGTTGATCCTAGATGGGTCCAGACCTCGCTCGCTGTGAGCTGGTCTGAGACAGATATTTCCGGCCTTGCTCGTGACGTGATTATCCGTGATCCGTTTAGAATCCTGTGTATACACGTCCTCAAGGCAAACCAGCCCACCACTAGCCTTGAGTGCAAGGCTGTGCTGTATCTGCAACATATGTGTGCATAGGTACTGGCCACCTGGCAGTTTCATTCACAGCCTTGAAGTTTTAGTATTTTCGGGTTTTATGTTTAATTCTTAATTACTATGCTTCGGGAATCCAGGGAAAATGGGGGGGGGGGGGGGGGGGGGAGAGAGGTGGTGAGTATGTTTGCAAATAATCACCATTATGTGTATTTCTCAATGGCCAATCACAGATCACCGACTGTTGGTTTGCATCATACTCTTGAATTCTTGTATTTTAGAATGTCCAATCAGCTTCTTAGAGTTTGCAAATGCTATTCAACATGAGGATGCAATCAAAGACCAATCAGATCCTGTGGTTCGAAAGCAGCGCATTTCATTAACAAAACCCGAAGTATTACTAAAACTTCAAGGCTGTGAAGTTTTAGACTCCACATGATTAAACTCCACATGGGTGGCCAGTACAGTACACATAGATACAATGTACAATATACATCCAGTATTGCAGCCCACACTGATCACTTGTATTATGTTGCAGAAACAGCACAGCCTTACACTCAAGGCTAGCCCACCACATGTATATTACCTAAAAACTGGCATTGCAGTTAATTGTATTTCCCTTTTTATATGTACACAATGTAGTTGCCTCTCCTTGCGCTGTAGAGGGACCTCTAGGGATGGAAGATGGTCGCATCCCCCAAAAAAGCATCAAAGCTTCATCTTATTGGAGAGACCAAGATGCTTACGGAGTTTCAAAAGCCATGACTTAAAGGTACATGTAAGATACACTGTTGGCAATTGCTTGAATTATCATGAATGGGTAGATTTTTGGGTGTTGTATTTTATAATAAATATTGTTCAACTGACCTGTCTGAAGTTTGACAATCATAGATGCCGAGAAAAGCATGAAAAACAGCATTTGTTTTCAATCGAGCAGTTATTCTTGTTATTCTTGAGCATGTTATTTTTGTTTTTTCACGATCGCCGACCGGCGGTAGTGAATTTTTCTTCCTAAAAATTTAATTTTTAGGAATAATTACAGGATATCTAGCGCAATCCTTTGCCGGATGCCTAGAATCATTATTCACTTACAAATAAGTAAGATATTTCCTAATAATTTGGTAGTAACATTTTTCGATATCTGCAAATGGTGTATCCTACCGGTACCTTTAATAATCAAAGTACATGTAAGCTTCCTTGTTATTTGTGATTAAGTAGACCTAATTAAATTGAAGGAAACAGGTTTATTACTATAAACACCTTTTCTGCTACTCACACAAGTTCAAATGAGAACCTCTGGTTGACCAGTGGTCAATTTGTGACACAAATCAAGTCTTTGCTAGAGCACACCATCAGTGGACTGGAAAGATACATGTACCGTACATGTACCTCTCCAGTCTAACGATTGTAAAAATGTCAGGCTGGACCAGGGCCTTACAGAGCGTTGGCCAACTTAGTGGGGTGACCAGCAAAACGTTTACGTTGGAGTTCTTTTTCAAGGGAAGCCAGGAGAGCTTTTGCAGGAAAAATAGGGAGGTAATGCTATGGTCACAAATCAGAGCGGCGACTGAACGATTTGTAGCCTGCCCGGGCGCCGCTGGAATTAAGACATCGCCCAACGATTTTTGGAGAAGTCGAGCGGGCTGTAACTGTGTTCACAACCCCAAAAATTAGCCTGCTCGGCGGCCGGCCGGTCCGCCCTGGCACCGCTGGTTTTTAGGGCTGTGTGGTGTTGGTGCCAGTTGACTGTGCAGTGGAGCCCCTGTTGGTCAGCCGGGTAGACCCGTTAGTGCACTGCCAGCGCACTAGGGTTTTCTTGTGTAAGAAGACCTTGTGTATTTGGGTCTTTCCATAAATAAGGGGGCCAAAGCGTGACATGGTGTTATTTCTCAAAATGTAATTTACTTTCTATATTCTTTGCATGTTCGTATGGTGGGGATAGCTCATACGTTTAATGTATAACTTCAATTTCTCGAATCAGATTTTTTGTTTTCATATACGATCCAAAACTATCCATCACACTGTAATGGAGACACCGGTGTCTCAGTTACAGTGTGAAGTGTGAAACTTGTGACTTGTTTTGCCATAAATTAGTAGGTTTTCATTGAAAATTTAAATTTCAAAGGGTAATATGTAAACATCATTGGTATACTGTAATTCAGCTATTTTCAATGAAAACCTTCAAACGTTGGCCAAGCAGTAAAGACCGACAGTTTTACGCGTAACCGTGACACTGGTGTCTTTGTTACACCGTGACTCAAAAAGTCCTGTCTCTCTTATTATGCATCATAAATGTCTGAATCGAGCAAAGTGCATAGTAATACATGCTACATGTACATGTATGATAGATTCAGACATTTATGATGCATAATAAGAGAGACAGGACTTTTTGAGTCACGGTGTAACAAAGACACCAGTGTCACGGTTACGCGTAAAACTGTCGGCCTTTACTGCTTGGCCAACGTTTGAAGGTTTTCATTGAAAATAGCTGAATTACAGTATACCAATGATGTTTACATATTTACCCTTTGAAATTTAAATTTTCAATGAAAACCTACTAATTTATGGCAAAACAAGTCACAAGTTTCACACTTCACACTGTAACTGAGACACCGGTGTCTCCATTACAGTGTGATGGATAGTTTTGGATCGTATATGAAAACAAAAAATCTGATTCGAGAAATTGAAGTTATACATTAAACGTATGAGCTATCCCCACCATACGAACATGCAAAGAATATAGAAAGTAAATTACATTTTGAGAAATAACACCATGTCACGCTTTGGCCCCCTTATTTATGGAAAGACCCATTTCCAAAGTCTAAAAGGAGCAGGAGTGCCGTGTGGGAAAAGTGTGAAAATAAACGGCAATAAACGGCATTGAACGCCGAGATACCGGAAAATTAAAGTTGTGCGATATTCCGTCTCGTGTGGAAAGAATCCCAGAACCAGTCTACCGGTATATTCATTTGTAAACTTCCGCCATTTCTAATTTTGAGTAGCAACCAACCCGGGGCTTGATCTTCGGGGAATTGTACGATGAGGGAACCAGTCTAGCTGGCTTATATCCGTTTATGTTGCTAATAAAATGGTAAATTGGGGTTATTCAAAAGACGGCAATGATGGCACACGGTGCCATAATTTTACAGGATGCTTTAGATTGTTGTTTACTAACAGTCCAGTAAGGTATTTGTTATAATTTTGTTATCATTGCAAATGTTGTATATTCCCTTTAAACAGCATTCTCCTGCTGGAGAGCCTGGACTACTAAATACTTTACACCTCCATGGATTCAGGTTGACTTCAATGGCCCAGTCATCATCACTGGTCTGATCACACAGGGGCGAGGTGACCCCAATGAAGCCGAATGGGTGACGGAGTACCAAGTCACCTATAGTAAGGATGCTGTGTCATGGGATCAGGTCACTGATGCAGACGGCACACCAATGACGGTACGATTAGTCAATACCCAATCTTACAATATCCAGTGCTGACTACCCGGTAGCTTGAGTAACATCCAGCTCTAAGCTCATTCACATTTAGAGCTTGAGCGATAACGTACATACCTCTCGGCTCGAGTCCTAAAAACAACAGCCCTGGCAAAATGGTCAATTTTTCCAATCGGCTAAATTATTCACTAGAAACAGAATAACAGTTACTACATGTACTTGTGTATGTAAAAGATGAAAAATATTGATGATTTCGGTGGCCACTTCACAAGAAACCTTCATTCACCGCAGCCTCATTTGACTGTTGGTCAGGTTGGTATGCGCTTATAAATGCGCATAAATGGCCAGAAAAAAAAACAATTAAAAAAAAAAAATTGTTTTCACTGGCAGCATGCAACTTTATTCAGCATGCTCAATTAATGCGAATACCATACCACGGCCAGGCACGCTAGTGGGGTTCAATATACATGTACGTCAGATGCGATGTCGTCAATAGCGCCACAATGACAACGCACCAGACAAAATTTGAAACCACTAGTGCGCCTGGACACTGTATGGTATCCGCATGTATACATCATGCTCGATGAATCTGCTAGTGATTTTCCTCCTGATGTCACGTCATGCCATGCAAGCTCATAAGCGCATGCCATGCAAGCTCATAAGCGCATACCAATAAACAGGGGGGAAAACGAGGCTGCGGTAAATTGTGAAGTGGCCACCAAAATCATCAATATTTTTTTCTTTTAGTACTGTTATTTTGTTTCAAGTGAATCATTTGCATTGAGAATGACTGCTGCACGCTATGAGTGCTTTAATATGTGATGTGGGTTTGAGAAAGGGGGAAAATTGACAGTTTTGCCAGGGCTGTTTTGGGGACTCGGGCCGAGAAGTACATTTACATACATTATCGCTCGAGCTCTAAATGTGAATCTCCCAATGTCATGAGCTTTTTTAGAGCTAGATGTTTCAAGCTAGTGCTGACTATTTCCTTTTACAATCTTTTCTTGTAATACTGTTGCTCACTTCTTTTCCTCACAGCCACAATGCTACATTTCGTGTCGGTTCACTCAAAGGATTTACTTAGTTGAACCTTATTTGGGAATAAGACGTTCCATTGTAGGCGTACAATTGTGGGGAGCGGCAAGTCCACTCAATACGCATCATTGTCAATAATCGCTTGCTAACGGGCTGGCACGGGTAATCAAATAGTTTTTAAAACGCGAGTAGTGCTAGGAGTAACAACAATTGATCACGAGTCCTCTAGTCAGAAGTCAAAAACACCAGAATGCTGTGCGGCCATGAATTTTGGTGTTTCTGACTAGCGCCCTCGAACCAAGATACTGATAAGTCGGGAGACCGTCAACATAGGGCAAGATACCGGTAGCTCAGTTGGTAGAGGGCCGGTCCGTTATTCCAGAGGTCGCAGGTTCAAGTCCCGTCTTGTCGATTTCTTTGTTCACTTTGAAATGTATAATTCAGTTTTATTTATTTTTATATTTATTACCTTTAAATTTAAAACAATTAATTATTGTTTTTAAACAGTTTCCTGGTAACGAGGACGGAAACACCATGGTAACTACTCGTTTCCCGTTGGCCTTGCGCACCCGAATCCTGCGCATTAACCCCACTGCCTGGTATGGATATTGCAGTATGAGGTTTGAAGTGATTGGCTGTTATTAGACTGTTGTAATTTATCAAAGAATCAGTCAAGTACAATGTCGAGTATACATTTACGTGTACAGTGTAGCTGTACCATAACAAAATAATGGCCACAAACATGTTAAGTGAAATTCCATGATTTTATTCAGGACAAATTGATGGCCTTTACATACTGTAAGAGTAACTTTGATAAGAGGCAATTTATTTTGTTTTGAAGGTAAATTTACATGAAAACAAAAGGGATGGAGGGTGGGAAGATTAAGTTGGTGCTGTCAATTCCTATGTCCAGTTCACTGGGGGGGGGGGGGGGGGGGGGGGGGGGGGGCTCGGCTCGAGGGATGTGCATTTACAGGTACATGTGTATCCAATTTCAAAACTACATGTTTTGAAATTGGATACCCGATACCCCTCTAAATTCCTTTTCAGCTTGTTCATAAAGCCTGTAGTATAATACTGCCACATCAGTGAGTTCATTCAGCAAGATAGAAATGTTTACAGTGAGATGGCTTTTAAGGACACCCCTCAAATTTGCAAGCGTCATAGAATCATGTTGAAATTTACATCTAACTACCAGAACATGTACATGTACATGTACATGTATGAACCAGTAGCCTGGTTTCATTTGGATAATTCCCAACAAATGACATTTTAAACCTTTTGCTTTTAATTCATTGTCTGAAAGGTTACTATGTAGTTTGTAGAGTTGGTTACGCAACTCGGTTCCATAATCTGGAATCGGTTGCTGACATCAATGGTTGGGTACTCGAGTACCCAGTTCAAATGTACACCCAGAAAACATTGTAAATTATACATTGTAAAAATGTGGAATCAAATTTCTTTCGTTTAAAGGTAGGATACATCATTTGCAGGTATCGAAAATAATTACTACCGAATTATTAAGAAATATCTTACTCATTTGAAAGTAAATAATGATTCTAGGCATCTAGCAAAATAATTGCGCTAGATATCCTCTAATTATTCCGAAAAAATAAATTTTATAAAGACAAATTCGCGATCGCCGTCTTATTAAAGATGGCATAAGAATAACTGCTCGACGCCGGTTGAAAACAATCGCTGTTTTTCGTGCTTTTCTCGGCATCCATGGTTGTAAAACTTCGGACAGGTCAGTTAAACGATATTTACTATAAGATACAACTCCCCAAATCTACCGATTCATGATAATTCAAGCAATTGCTAATGGTTTATCCTACCTTTAAGTGATGCGACAGTGAAATGGTATGTACAGTGTACCAGTAGTTTAGTGGTTTTTTTTGAAAAAATCATGGATTTGTGGTACTCATTGTGGCACCCATATTTAACACGCAAACCATGGGGGTTATTGTGAGTTATTGTTTTTATGGCATAGCAAAAGGTTCACAATCTATGCCAAAGGAGCTTTTTTTATTTGATAATTGATTATAGATTCTTATGTTTAAATTGGAACCAAATATGGTCGGACAAACTGTAACAGTACTAACCGTATTGTTACTAGCCACATTTTTGGTTTTGTGTCAAAATAAAGAGACTAGTTGTAAACAATTATTTTCAAAAAAAATTCCCATCAGCAAGTAGTAATATAAATACTTTGTTATAAATACCGGTATATCTCATTTGAGGAATTTTACATTATATTTTTATGTCCTTTTTTTGTAACGTTACTAACTAACATTAAAAGCAACCATCACAATGTTTATTCTAAATAGTAGAACAACCGGTACATGTAGGTGTAGGATGTACTTATGGTAACACAACTTGGACTTGAAACTCGTACATCTTGGTACAAGATTTAAATAAAATATTGTAACTTGCTAAAAGATTTACATTACTGACCGTGGAATTGCCCAAATGCTGTCTTTCACCGGCACAGTTACATGTACATGTACACCCATGTACCGGTACATAGGTGTCATTAAAATATTTGAGCAACATTATTAACCATTTCGCGCCAGACACACAAAGTTCTCCCCAGATTCAAAACGGATGATGCATAAACACATCACGAGCAAGGCCGGAAATGTCCGTCAGCAGCGAGCAAGGCCGGAAATTTGTAGGTGTGCTTTCCGGTACCCTCGGATCGAGTTTCGTTAAAGATAATCCACGTGCCTTGGCTCAGTGTTGTTAAAAATAATCCCGGCGCGAACTGGTTAAAAGCTTAGCTTACAAAAAATGTTTTAAACCAACATTGACTAGATTTGTGGTAAGTTTTTTGTAGCAAATTAAACTTGTAGTTTAAAAAAGTACGGTAGTTTACAGTAGCACCATGTGGTAATTATCTTTAGTGAGATGTGTGGTTCTGAAAAGAACTGGAAGAAAGTCCCTCCGGGAACTCCCTATTAAAGTTCCCTCCGGTTCTTTTCAGAACCACACATCTCACTAAAGAGAATGACATTGTTACATTGTGTTTATTATTTATTTTATTTTATTTTATTTTAGTTAAATATGTATGCCCTTTACGTACAGTATGTACAGCGTTTGGTCAAACTGTTTGGCACATTTATATGTACATGTATGTTTGACTACTTAGATGCAAAACAAAGCGAGTCAACATATAATGACAAACACTTTGGATCCGGTAATTTCTCCCTTCTTTTTTCTGAAATCAACCCATGTTGATTATTAGTCAGACTTCTCCCCAAAAGAAAGATTTTTTTTCTTTCTGATCACTAGACCGATGGGTTTTATTTCATATTGATTATCATGGTAGTAATTGAATTACAATTGTTTACTTAATTTTATGATTAAGTAATTGCAAATAAAAAAACCAGTGGCTTTCCAAGAAATGAAACAACATGTACATGTATACATGTAACACTGACAATAATAAAACCAAACATTTCAGAAACACTTACACGTGTATTATGTATCAAGAAAGACAAAAAGCCACTTGTACCGGTATATTAATATTAAAGGCACAATTGCAGAATACCCCGCCACACATCTACATGTACATACGTATGCACTTCGTATCCGAATACACGGATACACTGTCACGGTTTATTGCTGTCAATAAACACCCAGCCAACCATGCGCATAGAGCGTTTTTGAATTCATGGATTTGTAGCGGTTAAGGCGGTTGTCCCTTCATTCTATATCCGCGCATCTATGGCTGTGTGGATGCGCATTCGAGTCAACCGCCCTTTATAAACCGGGCCAGTCACTCCATTATTCTCCCCGCATCCAGCTGCGTTGATGCGCAGTCTAGTCAAGTCTTTAGAAACCAGGCCATTTCATTCTTCGCACATGTCCATAGACTATATCGCAAATAGCAAAATATCACAAGAGGACGCTGCTGCGCAAATCATTTGGGGTGAAATTGTGGGGCAACTGAAACGCCGTGGTTGGGCATGATTTTAGATCTACCGGTAGTAAATAAAGCCCAGAGTTCTAGGGTCAATAAAGCCCAGAGTCGTAGGGTCAATAAAGCCCAGAGTATAGGGTCAATAAAGCCCAGAGTCCTAGGTTCAATAAAACCCAGAATCCTAGGGTAATCAAAGCAGAGAATAGAAATAAAGCCACGCATCAAATAGATCAGCTGTATTGATAGAGAGGAGTGAGTAGGTCGGGGATGATTTTAGATAGGGAGATCAAGTACTGAGTCCTTGGGTCAATAAAGCCAAGAGTCCTAGGGTCAATAAAGCCAGGCATTAAATAGATCAGCTGTATTGATAGAGAGGAGTGAGTAGGTCGGGGATGATTTTAGATAGGGAGATCAAGTACTGATCGAGTCCTTGGGTCAATAAAGCCAAGGGTCAATAAAGCCAGGCATTAAATAGATCAGCCATATTGATAGAGAAGAGTGAGTAGGTTGGGGATGATTTTAGACAGGGAAATCTAATACTGAGTACTAGGGTCAATAAAGCCTAGGGTCAATAAAGCACAGAGTAACCTCCTTTGGACTTGGACGTTTTTGCCTTGCATGTGTGCTTGTCCCACTCCCGGCACACCGCGATACTCTCTTCTCTGCGGCTCTTCGCTTCAGATCCACCCCGTATCCCCTATCTGCCTAATTTAGGGGGTTACTTTCGCGTGGCGGGGTATTCTGCAATTGCTCCATATTAAATGTTTGGAAGTGACCTTAACTAAACGGAAGTGTAGGACTGAAAGGGTTAGAATGTATCTGAGGCGTCACTAATTGCACAAAGTCAAGCTAAAATGATTGGACCGACGCAATATTCAGCTGTGGCATCTTATAGGCTGGAATAATGCTCACTCAATCTTACTTAATTTGTAAAGGAAATACGAAACAAGACTTTTACTGGCAAAAAGCGTGAATTAATGAAGAATTCAGTTAACAGTGGTAATCTGTGAGCCTGGGTTCTAAGTAAACAATTCTCCATATAATGCTGTTTGTTGCACTTTAATAGGACATTCTATTAACAAGTTATATGTCTGTTTAAAGTTTGCTATTATATATATACCGGTACAATGTATACCGGTATCAACATTACAGTACGTTTGGAAAAATGCCAATTGTTTTTTCATAAATATGTACATGTATGTATTTCAAAACTTTCATACTATTTCTTTATTAGCAAAATATAGTTCGTAGGCAAACAGAAAATTCCATATACAGTATCAATCAAATTGATAATATATCAACCAATTATTTTGCAGTTTTGCAGTTTTTCAACTTTGCTCTGTGCCCAGTTCCGTCTCATTTGATCAGCAGACTTTGCTAGACTTCTGTACACATATTAATAATATATGATCATAGGCCTTTGTTGTCCGTCTACAGTTGGTAATCAATAGTCACCTCAGGCGTTAAATGCCAGCACGGGTCTGTATTAATTTAGGACACATATTAATTTGATCACACGTACATTTGCCTTTTAGCAGTTTATCAAAGGAGTTTGTCACTTCGTGTCGGCATTTTTCAATGTGCCATTACAACCAACAGTTGCCATGAATTTCTCTCTTTGCCAGACATGGCACGACCATGTTGCTTGGTGTCTTGCTCTAGTAGTTGTTTGCGCAGTCCAAATCAGAGCTACCAGTACCTCTACTTTTCCTTGCGCATTATCTAGGGATTTCACAGCCATTTCACAGTGCAATAGCACTGTCAAATATCGAGTGATTCGTTCAAGCCAACGCGGATCTTATCTAAGATGTGCTGCAGCCTGCCTCAAGGAAGACCACTGCAGATACTTCAGTTATACCAAAGATACCAGACAGTGTGAATTGAGCGATGATTCAATCGTTTCAACCAACGAGGAGAACTTGAAATACTTCAGAAGAAGCGGTAAGAATTGTTATTTGCTTTTGCTGTTTAACCCTAACCCTGCCCGACACAGCGCAGTGCATCAGGTAAAGGTGCACTTCGATAGATTTAGCTGTCAACAACAGTGTATAAACAACTAGTCTAAGACTATGAAGAGAATCTCTATTGAACAATGACAGAGATGAAACCTGCTGCGTTCTGTGACCACAGACTCTGAAGCAGTTTCACATTGAAATTTTTTACCTGATGAATCTGGCTGCACTCTGCAGCCAAGTCACTCTGACAAACGATGCAATCTGGGTTCTAGCCAAAATACCCTGGGTTAGGCTAAGCCAATAGGCGAAGTAAAAACAAAAAACATTTGTTTTTGTTTAAAGGTGTAAGATAGTAATTAAGAAAAAATAAATACAATGGAATAATTACCAAAATGGGGAAAAGGAGTTTCTCTCCAAAGTTGGCAGATGGGTTCTTGTCTTCTTGACACGTTTGCTGATTATTTTGTCCAAAGGAATTTTCTTGACACTCCAGAGACGTTGTACACAACCGTTAAAGTGGCACTAGGATACTGACGGTACTTTCTTTTCTTGCAGAAATATTATTTAAAAATAAGAGGCAGGCAGGTGAAAAAAAAATCTTGGCCTCGTAACTGCAGTAGTTCTCTACTGGTACATGTACATGTAAAATTTAAACCGTATGTCGTATCCCCAACAGGGTTTGCATAAAACTTTAGAGTGGGCATTGCACAATTCACTTTGTATTCCCCAGTTGCCTCTCCTTGCTCTGTGGAGGGACCCATGGGAATGGAAGATGGTCGCATCTCTGAGGAAAGCATCACAGCTTCGTCTTTTTATGATAGCCGCACCGATCATAGACCTGCAAAAGCCAGACTTAATACTCAAAGTAAGTTTTTTTTTTACTTGAGATTAATTACACTTTGTAGAGATGTAATTTAGTTTAAATGCAACACGTAGGTTTTCTTTGATGACACTTCTGCTCCTATACCAAGTAATAAGGTATCAAGTACCACTCGTATAGTACCAGTACATGTAAGGATGCTGTGTCATGGGATCAGGTCAATGATGCAAATGGCACACCAATAACGGTACGATTTACCGACATTGTCATTTTATAGAGAAAGTACAATGTACACGTACTGTACATATACCTTTTGCAACTATCGGTATCAAAACAAAATTACTAACTGAATTATTGTTCGCGATATTGTCATTATTATACAAGTACATGTATACCTTTAAAAATTACCAAAAAAGTAACCAACTAAATTTTTGTTATAGAGCTTTATTTGATGTAAAGATACGACTCTAAACTCCCTTTGAAATTACTCGTTCTGGCTGCCTTACATTTTTATTGGTTGAAACCCCACAAGCCAAATTACATGCGCAATACCCCAAAACGAGTCCATATTTTAGAGTCCTTAATGGACCGATCCGGCCTGTCAATCACTACGCGCGCATTGACCAATAGGATTACGAGTTTTGTTCAGGCAACTTAGCAACGGTTGCTACAGGCGTGGTCCGCCATTAGCTCGGTCAAACTATCACATGTGGTTACAAACGTGTACACAAACAAATGGCTTCGGTACGAAAAAGCACCGTATTTGTCAATCAAAATACGGCTGTATGGAGTTTAAAAAATTGTCAAAAATATGCATGAAATGGTCATGAAATATGTAAATAACACGCTGGTACTCGGATTACGACATCATTTTTTTCCCGTTAAATACCAAAACAAACCTCGAAAATGAGAATTACCGTTGAACTCGTGTGACGTGAACGGCGGGAATGTCAAGAACTTAAGATAAACAAGGTCAAGAACAGTGCAGTCTAAGGTAGGATAGGGGCCTATGTAGAGTTAATAGTAATAATCTACATGTATAGCAGTCTATTAATTAGGCTATGGTTTAATCCTGTTGTGACAAAATACGCGATTTATTCCAGTACCGGTACTGTGACTTACCAAGCAACACCGTCCATACAAATTGACACGCATGCATGCTTCATTTCCCCCAACTGCAACTTAACCATCCTCCATGTACTGTTCATACCGTTCCTTAAAATAATGGTCATCCTTTTAGTTCGCCCACTAGCTTACTGATAGTAATTTTGTCCTCGCCTAAACTGGTTTAAATCAACATTTCCGTTGTACGTGTTCTACGCCTAGTCTACACGTACATATGTGTACGTGTGTGCAACTTGACCGAGGTAATGGCGTCGCCATGCCGTTGCTAAGGTGGGCGGGGCTTATGGTCAAATCAGGATCGGTCCATTCACGCTGTACCTGCAGCTTGCATTCGCGTAACTTCGCGCAGTACGCGGGATACACGCGCCAATGTTATTACCTTATAGGAAACATACATGTATACGTGACCTGTCACCACAATATGAGAGTAAAGTCAGGAAAATTGAAAATTAATTAAGATATTGGTATTTTAACATTCTTAAGAAAGAAAGCTTTCCAATGGTATTCGTGGAAAGTAATCTAGAAAAACATTAAGTGTACAAAACCTAGTTTTGGGGGTTTAGTACATCACGGATATTCTTATGAATGAACTCATCAGAATCAAAAAGCCCCTAGCGTCAGTATATTCATTTTTGATCGTCCCTCGGTCGTGGGTTACCGTTCATGAATTATGCATTTTATTTGATCTGAATTTGGAAATGGCACATGCGCACAACTTTATGTCGCTGTACATGTACACACTGGCAGAAACAGCAGTGGGCTGGAAGGGGTTTCCTTTCTTTGTCCAGGAAGACAACATCGTCTGCATACTTTTGAAAAAAAGTCGGAATCCAAATTTTCAAATCGGAAAAGTTTAACATTGGCCTACAGGTTCCGTGTACAACCAAATATCAACGTACTTTGTACATACCCTGTATGTGGTTATATGGGTCATTCCATCAGGTTGGGACACAGAGTGTGACATTACTGACATATGAGTAAAAATTTCAAATTGCTTGCAAGATTACTATTTTATCATTATGGTATCATATACTTATGTACATTCAACATATAATATTTGTATTACCATATAATTAATCATTTTTTTCATAATGGCACCGTAAGGTAGTAATGTCAATAATTTTGTGCAGACGTAACATGGACACCAATTTGAGATTAGATTTTTAATAATCAGCTTGGATCACATTGTATATTGCCATATCTTAGTCAAAATGATAGAAACCATTAAGTTTTTTGCAAATAAGTAAACTTTCTTATACATGAATTCTACAAAGGGTTGAAAATCACAACAACAAAATCGTAGCAAATTACTTTTCTCATCGTGTAATTAAAACAAGAAAACTTATACAAAACTTGAATTAACAACAAATACTGTGCTATAAGTAGCATTATATTAGTTTAGTTTATAGACTTGGATAGTATAAATTTAATTTTAGTAGCTATGTTGTACAATTTGTCTTAAATCTTGGGAATTGCATCTTAAAATGGTGTGTTGCAGACGTAACATGGACACCGTGCCCATGTTACATCCTGTGTCAAATATTGAGAACAATCGCCTATGATATCATGAAAGCAAGGAATTACATGGCTCTAAACTTAGGTGGTCAGTTGTTTGATATGATTATGCATAAAACAGGTAACTAAAACCTAATACAAGAAAATGCCAAACAAAAGTAGCATATTTTACAGTGCAGACGTAACATGGACACGGTGTATAATTATTAAATCACTCATAAATGTTATGCATATTGTTAAAACAAAAATCTTTTCATATTTAAATATCTGAGCATGTCACCATATTCTATTTTTATTGTTTATAAGTTGGTAAATGTTTCATATTGTGTTCAATTGCAACATTTGTTACCAAACCACAGTGCAGACGTAACATGGACACCACAAATCTAAAATGGAATAATTCACACATGAATGAAATGCAAGTCTAGTTTGTGTATTTTGTGTATCTGTTGTGTCCAGTTATTTGGTACAACGTTAGTTTCACACATCCTATTGAGCTTATTTACCAGTTATAGAAACAAATAGTTTTAAATTGTTCAGACGTAACATGGACACCGTACCCCAAAATGACCTGATTTCTCGTCATATTTGAAAAAGTGAAACTATTTTCCAACTTTATGAATAATTTTCTCATAAATCAAGTCAGATGTGATGAATTTAAGTCATTTTAGACTTGCTTTGAAGCAAAGGGAAAATACTACACCCCCAAACAAAATGTTACAAAAGTGGACACCTTGTGTTACGTCTACACTACTCATTTTTGGTGAGCTCTAACAAAATAAATGACGTAAACAAGAAAGATATGACTTACAATTACTATTTCTCATGTTCTTTTATGCTACTTTATTAGCAAAGGGGTGTTAAATTATGTATTTATTAATGTGCAAGTTGCATACTTAAAACTACTCAATTTTTGTCACACATGTTACGTCCTAACTAGCCTTGCACGCCACCATGTTTTATGAAATATCTAAAAAATAAAATAACTAATGTCACCAAATTTGGTATCATTCAATAGGTCTTTTTGTAACTCTCTAGTTTCAACCATCATTGACAAGAAAAATAGTTCATTCTTCCCAAGAAAACTAAATCTTATAGGTGAAATGGCAAAATATGCACGTGTCCCAACCTGCTGGAATGACCCATATATGCACTCATTTGTACTACGCACATCTAGTCGTGTGCACACATTATGCCTAACATTATGCCTAACATAATGCAATCATAATGAGTTAATTTTGTGACCATCACTACGAAAATAACAATATCCTGTAGTATCTTGTGGTCCAGGCATTTCTCGGTATATAACAATCACAAGAGGTTTTGAAAAAACGTTACCTTCAAAGACTGCAGGCTGTGGCATGCCCCATTGTTCTAACAAACGTCTGGTGTTTATGTTGTCTATCTTGCTTCCCTTCGCTGCGCGCGTGTTGGCCTACGTGTTTATCTAAGTTTAGTAAAGATTTACATAATTTAGTAAGTTTTTACATAAGTTATGTCAATTGGCTTCTTTACTTATTCAACATGTACTGTATTAAAAAAAATACGTACATGTATCTGCGAGGTACTTATTTTCTTGCGAGTTTTACCGAAATTATGTTTGTTTTTACATAATTATTTTTACCTACATGTAATATTTGTTTACTAGTCTTTTTGAGAGTGTACTAATATAGTAAGTTTGTAGTGGTCAACGTTTTTGACACTGGGGAAGAATTTGGCAAAGTAGGCGATTTCAACGACGGCACAGCATCCTTCCACAGACTGTATTTGCAATCGATCCCCAACGTGGCTTTCATTTTGGACTGCGGGTCCTGACAATCGGTACTGAAATGCTCTCCACAGACGAGACCCCATTTTGACACACAGAAGTCTGACCGCGTCGTCTCCACAAACTTGATCCACTGTCACTGAACGGTCTCATTCTTCGGAAATTCCAAAAATCACAATTCCAGTCCTTTAGCAGAATTTCGTGTACAACAACCAATTACACACAATTTTAATAAAACCATGGAGAAATAAACCATAAACTTGACGAGTACGTTATACACCTCATTAGCAAGAATGCAGCTCGATCGATCGATCACGCGTGCATAAACAGAAACCATGCATGAAACTGAAACCAGCCGTGACACGGGTACCAGTTTTATTTGTTTCCTTCGCAAGCGGTCAATATGTAAAAAGTTTTCATGAACTCAAAACAAAATAACACAAAATTCATATGCAAAACAAGCATTGTTTTGGAATGAATGTGTAGTTTATTATCTTTAATAACATAAAATTCAAGTGCTTTGAAAACCGTTGGAGTACATGTACATGTACATGTAGGTCTTTAAACAAAACACGCAAAAGATTGAAAAACAGAACAAGTAAGGTTCGGTTGAACATAGCAATGGCTACATGTATGTTATACATGTAGTCATTATTTCTGCTTGAAACTTTTCACCCATACGAACCTATTGTGGAAACAACAAAATATAAAAATGTCGAAAACGTGAGATAGTTACAAGGAACTAATTTGCATAATTAATTATCGTGTTATTTAGACCACTAATGGACTTTAATCTAAACACTAACTACATGTACTCAAACACTACGCAAAATCGCATAATTTGTGTTCGATCATCTGATCGCACCCCAAAAATAGGAATATGTAGAGGAGGACTTAGGCTTTCCAAATTACGCAAAATTTCAAAATTCACCACCTCTTCATATTTTGACTTTGGATGGCCATACATGTATCCCCGAATCACTCCGTGCGACTTTACTCTCATATTGTGGTGTCAGGTCACATATTTGTTTAAACTTGTTTTGACTTCTTTTATCCGAAAGGTACATGTACATGTATGAATGGGAATAAACATGTGGTTCACTGGTATTTAAACCGGCCAACCATATATTTTTTCCCTTATTAACTTTAATCATGATTCCGCCTCGCCTGATTGGTTTATCATTAATTATGCGTCATTGATTATTTGTGCCAATGCACAGCACTGCCGCACTGCAAACAATTACGTTATATTAAAAGACAAATAAGACTTCCATTGCAATCACATCAATGGTCACACTCTGACCAATCAGATTTTATAGGCCTACATGTACAAATGTATTAAACCAAAATGAATGTTTGAGCAAGGGAAAGAATAATTTAATTCAGTGACAGAAGGAATGTTCCATTTTACAATATCTAAACTTTTTTACAGTTTCCTGGTAATGAGGACAGGAACACCATAGTAACTACTCGTTTCCCGTTGGCCTTGCGTACCCGAATCCTACGCATTAACCCCACTGCCTGGTATGGACATTGCAGTATGAGGTTTGAAGTGATTGGCTGTTATTAGACTGTTGTCATTTATCACAATCAGTCGAGTACCGGTACATGTCAAGTATACATGTACATTGTAGCTGTACCATTTAAAACAATAAGAAATTGTTTATCTAGGAACCTTTAAACAAACCATAAGTGAAGTTTCATGATTTTTCAAGGACAATTTGATGGCCTTCCATACTGATGTTTTTATAACAATTTATTCATGAGAATGTTTATATTGTACTAACGAGTTGCGCCGGAGGACATATGTATGTACATGAAAAAAAATTGTCTACCGGTAGATTCAAAACGAATGACGCATAAACACGATACGAGCAAGGCAAGAAATATCTGTCAGCAGCGAGCAAGGCCGAAAATGCGTGGGTGTGCTTTCCGGTACCATCGGCCTGAACCTGCTTTGGGTCGAGTTTCGTTTAAAATAAATCCGCGCCTCGGCTTAGTGATGTTAAAATAATCCCGGCGCGAACTGGTTAAAAGCTTACCAAAAATGTTTTATTTAAACCAACATTGACCAGTTGTGGTTAGTTTTTTTTAGCAAATTAAACTTGTAGTTAATTAAGATAAGTACGGTAGTTTGCAGTAGCACCATGTGGTAATTATCTTTAGTGAGATGTGTGGTTCTAAAAAGTACTGGAAGAAAGTCCCTCCAGGAACTCCCTATTAAAGTTTCCTCTGGTTCTTTTTAGAACCACACATCTCATCAAAGAGAATTACATTGTACTACATTGTATTACTGCAAACTACTTATTTTATTGCCTTTTGTAGTTAAATATGTACATGTATGTATATTGTCCTTTACAAACAATGTAGCGTTTATAGATATATGGTTAAACTGTGTGGCACATGGAAATAGGTTTGACTACTTCGATGCAAAACAGAGCGAGTCAACATTTATTGGCAAACACCTAGGATCCACTAATTTCTCTCTTCTTTCTTAAAATCAACCAATGTTGATTAAGTCAGACTTCCCCTCAAAAAGAAGGAAATTGATTGTTCTGATCACTAGACCGATAGGTTTTATTTCATATTGATTATTATGGTAGTAATTGAATTACAATAGTTTACTTAATTTTATGGTTAATTGCAAATAAAAAAACAGTTGCTTTCCAAGAAATGAAACAACATGTACATGAATTTACATGTAACACAGACATTAAAACAAATTAATTCAGAAACACTTACACACAGTGTGTATTATGTATCAAGAAAGACAAAAAGCCACTTGTACCGGTATATTAATATTAAATGTTTAGAAGTGACCTTAATTAAACGGAAGTGTAGGACTGAAAGGGTTAGAATGTATCTGAGGCGTCACTTATTGCACAAAGTCAAGCTAAATTGATTGGACTGACAAAATATTCAGCTGGTGGCATCTTATAGGTTGGAATAATGCTCACTCAATCTTACTTAATTTGTAAAGAAAATACAAAACAAGACTTTTACTGGCAAAAAGCGTGAATTAATAAAGAGTTTAACAGTTAACAGTGGTAATTTGTGAGCCCAGGTTCTGAGTAAACAATTCTCCATATAATATAGTTCTTCGGTGCTTGTCTCCGAAAAACACACTTTGGCTCCGGGGGGAGTGAGACCGGTCATTCCAAGAATAGAATTGCGCGACAGAGCAATTGTGTGTGCCCGGGATTAGCCAATCACAGGCAGGGACGTGTGCGCGTTTACTGGCTTCGCGCGAAAACTTTCACACTTTTTCGGTATTAACCACGGAGTGCGTTGGTGTCAAAAAACGCTCTCACTTTCAACCGATAAATTTTCCTAAAATAAACGGACTGAGAATTCCACCTTCTGACCAGCACTCGTCACAATGGTCAAGGGTGTCCGAGGAAGGAAACGGAAGGCCCGCGAGGTCAGCGGGGCCGCCACTTCGAGAAAAAGTACGCCGAGACAGACCCGCGCTCAAGCCAGCGCGATGCGGTCATTGCTAGATCCTTCGTCCGCCGAAAGTGCTCTGCATGGACATGTACATGTCGACAACAACGTCAGGGCGCCCTCTCGTGACCGGGATTTTCAGGCTTCATCGGTACCGCGTTTGCCGGAGGTGGCGACCGTTCGCAACTCGACCTCGCGGTCACACGCAGAACCTGGCGAAGTTTGCGTGGGTTCTCCGAGGGATCCGAGGCCTTCTACCACTAGTACCAGGCCGACAGAGCAACGACCGGAGTCTACTGTGGGTGTTCAACAACATCCTTCACTTGGAAACCTAATAGAAATCTGCCCTGGGCCTTCTCAAAGTCAAACGTGGGTCCCACCGCCGGCGTTTCCGGCCACAGTTGCTGCACTACCGACGTTGGCCCCTATGCCTATGGGTGTCCCCTCATCTGGTGATGCATCCACGCACGCCCCTTCTCATCAACCAGGTCAACACGCCCCAGTCGGAGCCCCTACTGGCATGGCCACCCATCTCATCTCATCACAGCCAGGCCAGATGAGCGGAGTGGTTTCCCCGCCATCACTGACACTGGGTCCATTGGCGACAGGACCGAGTCATCGCCCACTCGGTGAGCTTAATGTTGGCATGTGGCCAGTTGTGGGAAGCCCCCCATCGGGTGCTCGTCCCGAGGTTCCAGTGGGTTCGCCTAATGCTATCACAAGCTTTGGGGGGGATGTGGGCCCCTTTGTATCAGTTTGCGATCCTTTGGGGTCCACCATTTCAGCCAGCCTTAGAGGGAAGATCATGAAAAGCGAGTACATTGAATTAGAATCCTTGTTGGAGCGCTATATTCCTAACTCCCCCTCTCCCAACCTTACACTGAGTTTTGATAATTCGGGGCAATTATTGCTGAAAGATGCAAGGAAAAAACCACAAATCACATCCATCCTAGGTTGGACGGATGCATTTCTGGTGTTTTCATCAATTTTTGTCCAGGTACACCCGGGGAGGGCCCAAGAGCTTCTTAAGTACATGCATGTGGTTAGGATGGCAGCTGCACGTTTCGTTGGTAGGGGCTGGATGGAATATGATCGTCAGTTTAGGTTGCGCCAACAATCCCATCCTAATAGATCTTGGGCAGTCATTGATGGCGAGCTTTGGGCTCTTTTTGTGACTGCCCCGGGGGCTACAAACATAGGATTTGGGGGCCAAAAGGGGACTAATGCTGGGTTTCCGAGACAGCGCACATTTCATTCCTTTCGTGGCAACTCAACCTCCCGCAACACCGGGTTGTGCTTCGCTTTTAACCGGTCGGGGTGTGCAAACACCCAGTGCAAGTATACCCACAAATGCTCCTCCTGCAACTCTTTCGAACACGGGCACTCATCTTGTAAAGCACAAAATGGCAAGCCAAGCGTCTCCCGCCGCTAATTCAGGTAAACCTAATCCAGTCAATTCAAGCCACTCTTGTACTAGGGACAGCCCATGCCTTTGCTGTTTAGCCCACACACCTGTGAGGTTTTTAGCTTTAAAGCCACTTCTAGAATTATACCCAAAGAAAGAAGCCGCTAATTGTTTACGTAATGGGTTTTCTGTGGGGTTCAAACTGGGATTTAGTGGGGCCCGGGTAAGCACGGATGCTCCCACTGCACAATCTGTTAGACTAAACTCAGCAGTGGCGCTTCAAAAATTATCAGAGGAGGTCAAGTGTGGGCGTATGGCAGGCCCCTTCTCAAAAAAGCCGTTGGGGAATCTCAGAATTTCTCCGATAGGGCTTGTTCCAAAATCGGTCCCCGGTCATTTTAGGCTCATTCACAATTTGTCATACCCTGAATCGGGCTCTATTAATGATGGGATTGACAGAAGGCTTTGCTCAGTTCAGTATACCAGCTTTGATGAGGCCATAAATCTAGTAGTTGGGGCGGGGAAAGGTGCATTGTTGGCTAAGTCAGATATAAAATCTGCATTCCGTCTTCTCCCTATTCACCCCGAAGATTTTTGCTTGTTGGGTATCAAATTGTTGGATAAGTTTTATGTGGATAAATGCCTACCCATGGGGGCTTCTTGCGCTCCTGCTCTGTTCGAAACCTTTTCCACGTTTTTAGAATGGGCTGTAAGGAAAAAATCTGGGTCCGAGCGCATTTGCCATTATGTTGATGATTTTTTGTTCATTGGGGACTCAAATTCGTCAGAGGCTGATTCCTGCCAGAGAATTCTAAATTGTTTCAGGGAAGTGTGCAAGGAATTGGGGGTACCTTTAGCAGAGGACAAAACTGTAAATCCTACTACTCAGCTGACCTTTTTGGGACTTGAGATAAATTCTGTCACTCAAATGGTTTCTGTCCCGAAGGAAAAACTTCACGACATAACTGAGAAGGTGAAAGATGTAGCCCACTCCAAGAAAGTCTCGTTAAGAACACTACAGTCTGTCATTGGTTCCTTGTCATTCCTTTGCCGAGCCGTGGCACCAGGCCGGGCGTTTTTACGACGGCTTATTGATTTGTTGAAGGGAGCCAAGAAGCCTTGGCACGTCATTCAGCTGTCACAGGGAGCAAAGGCAGATTTAAACATGTGGCAAGTATTTCTGCGTAGTTTCAATGGAAGGGCTATTATTCCGGACCGTTATTGGATGGAAGACACAGACTTGCAACTGTTCACAGATGCTAGTGGGAGCATCGGGTTCGGTGGTTACCTTGACGGAAAATGGTTTCGTGACTCCTGGCCCCAGTCTGTCCTGGCTGAGGCGCGTTCAATTGCTTGGCTGGAATTTTTCCCGGTAGTTGTAGCTTTGACCTTGTGGGGAAGACTTTTGACGGGAAAGCGGATAGTAATCCGGTCTGACAACGCAGCAGTGGTAGCCATTATTAATTCCCAGTCCTCCAAGTGCGGCCAAATAATGAAATTGGTTCGATTTTTTGTCCTCCAGTGCCTCTCTGACAACATCTCCTTTAAGGCTATCCATATTCCGGGTGTGCAAAATAACATAGCCGACGCATTGTCCCGTTCACAGATGGCTCGGTTCCGCGAGTTAGCTCCGTCAGCGGCCAGGCTGGGGTTGGACGTCCCTGCTTTTCTATGGAACATATAAATGCTGAGGTAGAGCAGCTTCTTGGGGCATCTTTGGCTAGCAGCACTTGGGTGAGCTACAGCAGGGGGGTAACCCTATTTCAACAATTTCGTCACCAAGCTGGGTTGCAGGCATGTTGGCCTGCGCCAAGTGGTCATGTTACGGCATTTATCGCTCATCTGTCCTTAGAGGGTTTGGCCTCTTCCACGATTAGTTCTTACACATCGGCAGTTGCTTTTGTACACAAATTAAACAGCTGGCCCGATCCTACCAACAATTTTTTGGTTCAGAAGGTTAGGGAAGGCTGCCGCAGGCAGCACTGCGCTCGCGACAGTAGGCGGCCTATCACAGTAGCCCTTTTGGGGAAGATATGCAACATATTAAGCCATGTTGCATCTTCAGACTTTGAGTCGTCCTTGTTCTGCTCGGCCTTTTTGTTGGCCTTTTTTGGGTTTTTACGGGTAGGAGAATTTACGGCAGGAAGTAAATCCGCTGATTGCTCTCGCATTTTGGGGCTTAATGATGTTTGGTTCGAGGGATGCGATCAAGTAGTCATGAATGTCAGACTTCGGTTCTCCAAAACTGATCAGCGGGGGGAGTCTGTAGTACTGCGTTTTCATAATGCACCCCAATTCTCCCTTTGCCCAGTAAAGTCATTATTGGGATTTCTGCACATGCGGCCTCAAATTGTTGGCCCTCTGTTTGTTCATTTTGATGGGTCTCCTCTAACAGCATTCCAGTTTCGTTACATGCTCAAACAGTGTTTAACGGCACTGGGGGTCCCTACTGCTGGGTTCAGTGGTCACAGTTTCCGCATAGGTGCCGCCACATCTGCGGCCTTAAATGGCATTTCAGTTTCTGAGATCCAGTCTCTGGGCCGATGGAAATCTCCAGCGGTAAATTTGTACATACGTCCCAATCAAGTTTAACCCTCCCAATTAAGGCATTCAATACACCTTGGGTGGTCAGTTGAAACTCGAACCCATTTTTCCCCCCTTACCCTAATTTTGCAAAGACCTTTGCTCTCCTTTTTTCTCTGTTTGTATTCCCTACAGGCACAACTCGCACTTGGGTCATTGGAGACAGTATAGTCTTTAGAGCGGGTCAGTCCGACCCTCGTTGTTCTTCCACTGGATGCCTCAGGTGGTTTGGCGTTAGGGGCGCAAAGATTTCAGATCTAATCCCTATTCTGAGCCGTCACCTCAGGACACAGCCATTGCCGAAAACGTTGATCATCCACTTGGGAACAAATGACCTATTTTCGACCCCAGTTAAGGAACTTCGCAGCAGGATAGAGGAGGGCCTCCGCAGTGTTCGACACACACTCCCTAACACACGGATCGTGTGGTCTGATATCTTGTATAGATTGTTCTATTATGGGGAAGTACGAAAGGGGGTGGGCAAAAAGAACGTCCGTGCTCTGAACAAGTTTGCTCACAGGTTGTGTACACAAATCGGCAATGCTAGGGCGATTGTTCATGCCCATAATATAAATCCATCTGAGCAGTCACTCTACTGGCGTGATGGCTTACACTTGTCTGCAACTGGCAATATCAAGTTTGGCGAAAACCTGCACAACGCTCTTGCTTTGTTCGCACTCAGCCCGGAGTCCCTTCTGTATCCTGCGGGCGTATAAAATTGTTCAACCTGCTCTCCTTTCCTCTTTCCTGCATAGTTCCAATTTTGGTTTTAAATGGGGGGGGGGGGGGGGGGGGGGGTTTGGCAAGTCTTCTCATTGTCGACTTGTTTGGTGGAATTTCTAACAGTTTGGTAAATAATTGCCTCATGTCACATCCTTGGGACCTTTTCCCGGGGCTAGCCTCTGTGTATTTTGCGGAGGTTGACTTGGGGCCGGATCCCGATTTGGGGAGTTGGCCTTTTGCGGACGGACGTCTGCAGGGTGGGGGTCGGTGTCTTCCTTCCCGACTCAGGAAAATTGTAGTTGTGTAACTTAACTACATGTGTACATAACTAACGTCCAGTGGACACATTAGCCTCAAGTGTTTTGGCTGTTTAAGTTGAAAATGATTGTTTATTATACAGTTCAACTTAAACGTTAACTGTGAGTTTAAATTTGAGAAACTCTTTAACAGTGTAAAATGGGTTAACCTAATTTGGTTTTTTACAAGTTTGAAATGCTTGTAATTCTTTGTACATGTAACATTTGTGCATTATTGTTGCATCAGAGAAAAGAAAGATTGAGACAATAAAACTCGGTGGTGGTTAGCCGAAAAAATTGGCAAAACATGGCTTATGTCTTTCACTTCTTCCGGGGCCAATGCTGTTTGTTGCACTTTAATCAGACATTCCATTAACAAGTTACATGTTATGTCCGTTTAAAGTTTGCAATATACAATGTATACCGGTATCAACATGTCACAAAAGTTTTGTACAGTACGTTTAGAAAAATGCCAATTGTTTTTTCATTAAAAAAAAAATGTATTTCACAACTTTCATACTATTTCTTAGCAAAATATAGTTTGTAGGCAAACAGATAATATATCAACCCATTATTTTGCAGTTTTGCAGTTTTGTCTACTTTGCTCTGTGCCCAGTTCTGTCTCATTTGATCAGCAGACCTTGCTAGACTTCTGTACACATATTAATAATATATGACCATAGGCCTTTGTTGTCCGTCTACAGTTGGTAATCAATAGTTACCTCAGGGCTCGGGCGTTAAATGCCAGCTCCGGTCTATATTAATTTAGGTCACATATTAATTTGTTCACACGTACATTTGCCTTTTAGCAGTTTATCAAAGGAGTTTGTCACTTCGTGTCGGCATATTTCACTGTGCCATTACAACCAACAGTTGCCATGAATCTTTCTATTTGCCAGACAAGGCACGACCATGTTGCTTGGTGTCTTGCTCTAGTAGTTGTTTGCGCGGTCCAAAGCGAAGCTACCTCTACTTTTCCTTGCGCATTATCTAGGGATTTCACAGCCATTTCACAGTGCAACAGCACTGTCAAATATCGAGTGATTCATTCAAGCCAACGTGGATCTTATCTAAGATGTGCTGCAGCCTGCCTCAAGGAAGACCACTGCAGATACTTCAGTTATACCAAAGATACCAGACAGTGTGAATTGAGCGATGATTCAATCGTTTCAACCAACGAGGAGAACTTGAAATACTTCAGAAGAAGCGGTAAGAATTGCTTTTGCTGTTTAACCCTAACCCCCTCACTGCTTTTTCTAGAAAGTATCCTGAATCCGCTACAATCCACCAAGTTTGGTTTGCAAAAACTGCTGGTGTCCTGAGTCCATCAGACTCCACCAATAATCCATCAATAATCCACCAGCAAAAGTTGATGGACTCTGGCGGATTCAGGATACCATGGTGTCATACAAATAATTGCAGTGTGTTTCTCCATAGAGTCCATCACAGTCCATCACCTAAATTTCTGAATTATGAATGCATCAAACTCCTGCAGTAACGCTAGGCTTAAAATCCTCAATCCATCACACTCCTCCAGTTTGTTCAATATGGAGGTATCCTGAATCCGCTAAAATCCTCCAAAACAGAAAATGTATTTTGATGGACTCAGGGTGGTTAGGGTTTCCCCTAACCCAGTTGTCACATTGAAATTTCTGACCTGATGAATCTTGCTGCACTCTGCAGCCAAGTTACTCTGACAAAAGATGCAATCTCGGTTCTAGCTAAAATATCCTGGGTTAAGCCACTAGGCGAAGTAAAAACAAAAAACAATCATTTTTGTTTAAAGGTGTAAGAAATAATTAAGAAAAAATAAATACAATGGAAAAACTACAAAAATGGGGGAAAGGATTTTCTCTCCGGGGTTGGCAGATGGGTTCTTGTCTTCTTGACTCGTTTGCTGATTATTTTGTCCAAAGGAATTTTCTTGACACTCCAGAGACTTTTTACACAACCGTTAAAGTGGCACTAGGATACTACCGGTACTTTCTTTTCTTGCAGAAATATTATTTAAAAACAGGAGGCAGGCTGGGAAAAAAGAATCTTGGCCACGTAACTGCAGGACTGCAAGTGAAATTTGTAGTTCTATATATGTAGAAAATTATAATCGTATGTCGTATCCCTAACAGGGTTTGCAATAAACTTTAAAGTGGGCATTGCACAATTCACTTTGTATATTCCCAGTTGCCTCTCCTTGCTCTGTGGAGGGACCCATGGGAATGGAAGATGGTCGCATCTCTGAGGAAAGCATCACAGCTTCGTCTTTTTATGATAGCCGTACTGATCATAGACCTGCAAAAGCTAGACTTAATACTCAAAGTAAGCTTCTTTTTTCACTTAATTACACTTTAAATAATTACACTTTGTAGAGATGTAATTAATTTAAATGCAACACGTAGGTTTTATTTGCTGACACTTCTACTCTAATACCAAGTAACAAGCTATAGTATCAAGTACCGGTACCACTCACATCAAAGTACATGTACCGGTACTTTGATCCTAAAGTACTACCGAGTACCGAGCTATCGAAAACCACTCGCATCCGAGCCTTTTTAGCCTTACAAATTATGGCCGAGTACCAAGCTATCGAGTACCACTCACATCCGAGAACTTTGACCCTTACAAATTATGGCCGAGTACCAAGCTATCGAGAACTACTCACATCTAAGAACTTTGACCCTTACAAATTATGGCCGAGTACCAAGCTATCAAGAACCACTAACATCCGAGAACTTTGACCCTTACAAATTATGGCCGAGTACCAAGCTATCGAGTACCACTCTCATCCAAGTACATTGACCCTTACAAATTATGGCCGAGTACCAAGCTATCGAGAACCACTCACATCCGAGAACATTGACCTTTACAAATTAGTGTCGATTACTATTACTATTGAGTATCACTCACATTCAAGTATCACTCAAATCCAAGAACTTTGACCAAAGTCTTACAAATTATTGCAGAGTACTAAGCTATCGAGTACTAATCTATCGAGTACCAAGCTATCGAGTACCACTCACATCCGAGTACGGTACTTTGACTCTAACAAAGTACTGCTGAGTACCAAGCTACCGGTACGTGTATCAAGTACATGTGTGTGGGTCTGCCCACACTAAATGATACATTTGTGTGACATTTTAGAATGATTTTGTTTTGTAAATTTGTTTTACTTTATTTTCTGCTTGCACATATCTTCTTGTACATGTAAGTCCGGAAAGGTCAAAATAACTTGAGCAGTAACAAAAAGTTATCCATGGTTAATCTTTATGATGTAACTAAGTTTAATCTTATTAAACTTTGTCACATGAACGGACACTGATCTTTCCCTAACCATTTACTCAAAGCAAGACGAACAAATTTTCTTTTGTTTTTAGTGCAATTAAATACTTTTTAATGTTTATATTTTGTTCACTTTCAAAGCAACTGTATTATTTCTTTAAAAAATATAGGGAGGATAAGCTGGTTCCACAAAAATAACGTATTATACGTCACTGGGAAAGACAAGACAGTATTAAACAGTTCTTTCAAGCCAAAGAGTATCCTTCAATGTAGTAAAAAGTAAACAATTTTTTCGATCTGTTCAACAGTATATGCTGCAAGCTGGTCTAATGACCCATCTGATAACGACAGTCCATGGATACAAGTTGACTTCAGTGACACAGTCGTCATCACTGGTTTGATCACCCAGGGGCGTGGTGACGTCGGTAACACCCAATGGGTGACGGAGTACCAAGTCACCTATAGTAAGGAGGCTGTGTCATGGGATCAGGTCACTGATGCAGACGGCACACCAATAACGGTACGATTTACCCAAACTGACAAAGGTCATGCTGACTATTGTTACAACATTGTCATTTTATAGAGAAAGTACAATGTACAGTACATGTACAAACTTTTTGCAACTACCGGTATCAAAACAAAATTACTAACCAAATAATTGTTTGTGTCATGTATACCTTTAAAAATTACCCAAAAAGTAACCAAATAAATTTTTGTTCAAGAGCTTTATTTGATGTAAAGATACGACTCTAAACTCCCTTTGAAATTACTCCTTCTGGTCGCCTTACACATTTATTGGTTGAAACCCCACTAGGCACATTGCAATTGTATTACATGCGCATTACCCCAAACGTGTCCGTATTTTAGAGTCCTTAATTCACGCTGTACCTGCAGCTTGCATTCGCGTAACTTCGCGCAGTACGTGGGATGCATGCGTCAATGTAATTACCTTATAGGAAACATATGTGACCTGTCACCACAATATGAGAGTAAAGTAAGAAAAATTGAAAATTAAGATATTGGTATTTTAACATTCTTGAGAAAGAAAGCTTTCCAATAGTATACATGTACTTGGGAAGTAAACTAGAAAAACATTAAGTGTACACAACCTTTGTTAAATAATACTCCAGTCCATTTATTTCATATATTTTCATGTTCATTTATGTCTCTCCTAACTGATTTATCTTGTTGACTCCTTAATATCAATTAAGCGGGATCTTGGTTCGTTGACTCCAGGGTTTCTGTAACGTATGAAATGTTACCACATGTACATAATGTCTGAAGTCCCGCACAGTAAGGAGCCCATAGGATCTTGTTTTTACGCCAGCTCTTATAGCCACAGAGAGCCTTGCCAAGCGAGTCTGTCTCCGTGGTTTAACATTGATAAAGTCTCCGTCGACTTTTAGTTACTCTGCTGCTACTGGCTCACCGCTGTTTCTTAAACGACATACAGTTGTGCGCATGCACGTCATTTTCAAATCCAGGTTAAATAAAATGCATAATTCATAAGCGGTGACCTACGACAGAGGGACGATAAAAAACCTGGAAATTACCGATGAATATACTGACATTTTGGGTTTTGAATTTTGATAAGGTCATTCATAAGAATATCGGTGATGTACATGTACTAAACCTCCAAAACCAAACAACATTAGTATGAAAAGCACAAAATTTAAACTAAAATACAGATGCTCCGTTTCGTCAGTCATTTAAGGAAAGGATGATTTTCGGGACAAATTTGACAGTAAAGATAAGTTTTTCCAAACTCAAAAAAGGGTTTGTATAAAAAATCAGATTGTGATCTCTCTGAATCATGTGTTTTCGTAGGAGCAAACCCAACAAGTGATAAAAAAAACTAAGTTTGAATATTAAATGTTTTCAATCTTGAACAGAGTTTTCAGCAACATGATATTGCGGCCTAGTATGAAACCCGACTAAATGGGAATACGCATATCGTTTGGGAATACGCGGTTCCAGATTTCGAATTTAAGTTGGCAAAACTCGGGCCGAATACGCGGCAAATTAAAAAATTTAAAACAGTATTCAGCCCGATATTTGCCCACTCTGGTCCGAAATCTATAACTGCGTATTCCTAAACGTTTCCCTAAACAATATGCGAGACTCATCTTTGGGGGTTTAGTACATCACGGATATTGTTATGAATGAACTCATCAAAATCAAAAAGGCCGTAATGTCAGTATTCATCGGTAATTCCCGGTTTTTGATCGTCCCTTGGTCGCGGGTTACCGTTCATGAATTATGCATTTTATTTGATCTGGATTTGCAAATGGCACATGCGCACAACTTTATGTCGCTGTACACACTGGCAGCAACAGCAGTGGGCTGGAAGGGGTTTCCTTTCTTTGTCCAGGAAGACAACATCGTCTGCATACTTTTGAAAAAAAAGTCGGATTCCAAATTTTCAAATCGGAAAAGTTTACTATTGGCCTACAGGTTGTGTGTACAACCAAATATCAACGTACAAATGCATGTACACTGTAGTGTATGTGGGTACCGGTATATGCACTCATTTGTACTACACACATCTACATTGTACATGTAGTCGTGTGCACACATTATGCCTAAAATAATGCAATCATAATGAGTTAATTTTGTGACCATCACTATGAAAATAACAATATCCTGTAGTATCTTGTGGTCCAGGCATTTCTCGGTATAACAATCACAAGAGGTTTCGAAAAAACGTTACCTTCAAAGACTGCAAGCTGTGGCATGCCCCATTGTTCTAACAAACGTCTGGTGTTTATGTTGTCTATCTGGCTTCACTTCGCTGCGCACGTGTTGGCCTACGTGTTTATCTAAGTTTAGTGAAGGTTTACCTAATTTAGTACGTTTTTGCATAAGTTATGTCAATTGGCTTCTTTACTTATTCAACATGTACTGTATTAAAAAAAATGCGTATCTGCGAGGTACTTATTTTCCGGCGAGTTTTACCCCACGTCGTCTCCACAAACTTGATCCACCGTCGCTGAACGGTCTCATTCTTCGGAAATTCCAAAAATCACAATTCCAATTCTTTGGCAGAATTTCGTGTACAACAACCAATCAAACACGATTTAAAAAAAACCATGGAGAAATAAAACATAAACTTGATGAGTACGTTATACGTACCTCATTAGCACGAATGCAGCTCGATCGATCGATCACGCGTGCATACACAGAAACCATGCATAACCGAAACCAGCCGTGACACGGGTACCAGTTTTATTTGTTTTCTCCGCAAGCGGTCAATATGTAGAAAGTTTTCATGAACTCTAAACAAAATAAGGCGCGGTCTCATTAAAGACCGACTGTGCGGCGCCCCGGGAAGTCTGGGGGATACCCAGGACCAAAGTTAACAAAAGACCCCTTGACAACCCGGTATAACCCCGTCTGGAACGGTCATTTACATATCAAAGAACATGAATATTCCCGTCTTTCCGCGGAGGCGCCGGGCTACTCTCAGCGCCCAGAAGGCTAATTTAAATATGAATGGTTCATCACGGGGCCGACAGTCCGCGAAATACCAGCCTGCCAAACCACAAGTATTTCGCGGCATTTGGGTCTATAATACTAGAAATGCCGAGACAATCAACGTACGTACGAGTTGAATAAAAACAACTTCTCAGTGAATTTACGTGTACATAATGAATGCACCACCAAATAAATTGTGCACGTACGTACCTTTACAAGTAATTAGTTCAAATTCGCTGATGATTTAAAGGCGGATTCATACATGTACATACATACTTCACGAGAATGCAAATGCAAAACAAATTTCATATGTCATGAGACGACATTTTGCTTGAGAAATGTGTTCTACTTTTGCGAATTCACAGCGCAAAAACTCGATGAAGGGAAGGGAAGTCCAAATAATAAATACCCCGTTGGGCTTAATTCATTGAAATAACATCAACATAACCACTTTATGTGTGGAACAATCAGGGGACAACAATACCTAGACAGGGTTTCCCCTTAACTTTTGTTTTCACTAGCCGGCCGGGCCAGTTGTGTTGACTTGTTACTAGCCCGCCAGCATTTTCATTGGTCCGCCTGTTTTTTTTCACCTTTTAAGCTCCGCGGCCGGCCGGCCGCGGCCCTGAACTGCACTCAAAGGCAATGTAATACAATAGTGTTAAATATATAGCGTGGTTTCGTTATTAACTGTGTCTTCTCCATCCCCCCTGTATCTACCCACATCAAAAATAAACCATCCCATAAAAAAGAAACGTCCAATCTTGTTCTTCCTTCTAACAATCTCTTCTTTTCATTGGGTGTAATTGTATGCCACAAAGTGACATTTCCCAGCCTATTAAAATTCCAAAGTAATGGTCCGCCACATGTTGGCCCGCTTGCTACAATGAGTACATTTTGTAGGTCAGCTGTCAATCATTGTCTGAATTTCTTGCCCCTATTGGAATATATTCGGAAAATACTCCCGAATAAGTCTCCCGTCATTTTACTTTATTCCTCTTGCACTATAAAGCGTTTATTATGTAAAATTATACCACGGAACCATTATAAATTAAAACATGTAACAAGCTCTCTCAATTTCCACGATATAGATCGTTTTGTTAAATAAAAAAAAAACGGAAAATAAATCGTATTAAATTTCCCCCTTAAAACTGTTAGAAAAATGTTTAGGAGCTCAAAATATTAGGTGTTAAGGTTCCGTTTATTCTTTTTCTCTTCCTTTTTAAAAACAATGAAACCAGAAATAAATGTTTATAAACTTGGAATTTATTTTGCTAGCTTCGTAATTTAATGGTCGGGTGTATGTCGATTTTATTAGATATCAGAAAACCAAGAATAAATCGTATTATTATTTACCCCTGAAATCGGTTGGAGAAATTTTCATTTTTTCAAAAAGTTCATTCACCGTCCACAGCGGATTTCTTCTATTTGCAAATGCACTTCATCCGAGAAATAAATATATCGAAAGTACCCCCCCCCCCCCCCCCCCCCCCCCCCCCCTCAGTCGCGTCAGGGAATAAAACAAATTTATCAAGAGAAAAAGTAATTTAACAGTGGTTTCCTTGACAACAATGTTGCTATGCAACCATCATTGTTTTGGGCGGCCCTAATATTTGGGCCTTTATTAGCATCTTCAGGCCGATAATCTCATTGGTGCTACAATTCCGTCTCCATGACAATTTGCTGTCTTGCACTTAATTCCCACGGTCATTTACTTGGCGATGGGCCAAGAAGTTTCCCGCGCAAAGCATCGGTTGGAGTTGTGGACGGCTGTTTGCTGTGCAAGTAGTAGACCTAGTAACATAATTATATAATTGAGAGATAGCTTTCCTACATGTTACAGCATTGTCGCCATGTGTTTTTTTCTAATCATCCTAAAAATAACAATTATAAAATCAATATTTATTTCTAAAATTCCTGTAAACATTAATAAACAACGGATGTTCACAATGAATATATATTAGATAAGGCCTAACAGGGTATACTTTCGGATTGTGCAAATGTGGGGTAAGAATAAAGCAACCGTTGATTATCCGTCCAGAGGCCTGTTACAGTGTCGAAAAACACATACGATATGCACCCTACCATCAACATCGGGGAGAATTAATTTGCTTTTATTTAGCAACTTGGGGAGGAAACTTCTGTTCTGGAAGCTGTGCCACACAAAAATTGTCTGTTAAAATTAGTTGTGCGCTTCCCCTATCTTCATTTTTAGAGTGCATACATAAACTGTCGTCGTGTTCCCCGAGCTACATACATGTAGCAATATTACCGCTTGAAATATTGCGTGCCAGCGGGGATTTCCCGAGGCCGTTTTTCAAACCCCAACTTCGTCTCCACTGGGGCTTTGTTCATGTAGTTTGCCAATAGTGATGGAGCCCGTACTGGGCCTAGGCTTGGGATTGGAAAACGACCCGTGTGTTTTTAGTCCCGAGTTGTGCAATGCATGACAGGCGTGGATTGCGTGCGTGGATCCCGGTGAGTATTGAGCTCGCAGCCGGCCACGCACGCGTGCGGTAGCACCAACAATTTCCCCTGTAATCTTTCCAAAACAAGTCTCGGTAAACGTTACTAGATTTTCGTCATTGACTAACGAAGAATTTGAATGTTTTGTGCTGAATTAAGATGCAAAATCAACGAAGACCGTTATAGACACGGCAGTTAATATTTTTATGAGGTGTAGTAAAACAAATGGGCCTACAACATGGTTTATTTCTGTAGAATAGTGGGAATTACTGGTCTCTCGGTGTAGGTCAGCTCGAAACTATGTACCAGATCCCAGTTGCAAAAAGTACCCGCACAATTTATTACATTTTTTTATTAAAGGCACGTTCTAAACCTGGCGTGCAGTCCGCGTGTATCCCGTTCGTATGCATGAGGTCAGTAGTGGGATCATGTTTATTCATTTCACCATTGAAGCGATGACAATAGCCTCGCTCATTAAACTTCGCCGCGCTTGAGCGCACACCCCGTCCAGTTCGCGGATTCCTGTTCTCCTTGACAACGACGGACCGATCGGGAAGAACGGGGTAAGAACGGGGCAAGAACACATAGTCTTTAATGAGACCGCGCCTAACACAAAATTCATACGCAAAACAAGCATTGTTTTGAAATGAATGTGTAGTTTATTATCTACTGAACACAATAACATAAAATTCAAGCGCTTTGAAAACCGTTGGAGTACATGTATCGGTAGGTCTTTAAACAAAACACGCAAAAGATTGAAAAACAGAACAATTAAGGTTCGGTTGAACATAGCAATTGCTATGTTATACATGTACAGTGTAGTTCTGCTTGAAACTTTTCACCCATACGAACCCATTGTATAAACAACAAAATATCAAAATGTCGAAAACGTGAGATAGTTACGAGGACCTAATTTGCATAATTAATAATCGTGTTAATTAGACCACTAATGGACTTTAATCTGAACACTAACTACGCAAACACTACGCAAAATCGCGTAATTTAAGAGGTGTTCGATCATCTGATCGCACCCCAAAAATGGGAATATGTGGAGGACTTAGGCTTTCCAAATTACGCAAAATTTCAAAATTCACCACCTCTTCATATTTTGACTTTGGATGGCCATACATGTATCCCCGAATCACTTCGTGCGACTTTACTCTCATATTGTGGTGACAGGTCACATATTTGTTTAAACTTGTTTTGACATCTTTTACCCAAAAGGTATGAATGGGAATAAACATGTGGTTCACCGGTATTTAAACCGGCCAACCATATATTTATTCCCTTATTCCTTTATTAATCATGATCCCGCCTCGCCTGATTGGTTTATCATTAATCATGCGTCATTGATTATTTGTGCCAATGCACAGGGCTGCCGCACTGCAAAAAAAAAAATTGTACATGTATTAAAGGCAAATACATGTAGGACTTCCATTGCAATCACATCAATGGTCGCACTCTGACCAATCAGATGACAAGGATTGCATAGGCCTACAAGTACAAATGTATTAAAACAAAATGAATGTTTTACATTTTTGAGCAAGGAAAAGAATAATTTAATTTAGTGACAGAAGGAATGTTTCCTTTTACAAAATCTAAACTTTTTTTTCTCCCTAGTTTCCTGGTAACGAGGACGGGAACACCATGGTAACTACTCGTTTTCCGTTGGCCTTGCGCACCCGAATCCTGCGCATTAACCCCACTGCCTGGTATGGACATTGCAGTATGAGGTTTGAAGTGATTGGCTGTTATTAAGACTGTTGTCATTTATCACAATCAGTCGAGTACATGTGTCAGGTATACCAGTACATGTATGTACATGTATGTACATGTACCGGTACCTGTACCATTAAAAACAATAAGAAATTGTTTACTGCACAAGTATACGTTTTTTTGAAGAATTTCAGGTACAACATCCAATCACACACAATTTTTATAAAACCATGGGAAAAAATAAATAAACTTGACGAGTACAATATACCGGTACACCTCATTAGCACGAATGCAGCTAGATCGATCACGCGTTGCTTTGTTATATTTTGTTCTGGTATTTTGTCAATCAGCATCATTGTTCAGCATGTAGAAAGTCATTATGGTTTACTACGGAGTTGACTTTAGAGCGAAGACGTTTAAGAAGTCTTGAACAAAAATGGCTTCGCACAAAACTTGAGGTTCATTGTCAGATTCATCTGGCAATGATGTATGGGTATAATACAATACTTTATGATGCCAGGACTGATTTTCATCAGAAACGCATCCGAGCAGCGGACACAAAACAACTGTTTTCCATTGTTGATCAATTATTGGGTGGCAAGAAGTCATCTCGTGCAGTTTTACCAGATTTATTAGGTGACCCAGTTAAATTGTTGCTGATATTTTTGATATATTTATTTATTGATATTTTTGCTGATTTTTTCTCGCAGAAAATCATTCATATATTCGGTTGAGTCTCTATGTAGATTTGATGAAAAAGGAATTTGTTTTGCCCGAATCTACACCTTTGTGTCAATTTACATCTTTTGATTCATTGAATGTTTATGACGTTACTCAACTTGTGAAGAAAATGCCATCAAAAACATGCTCAATTGATCCGATGCCGACTAATTTAGTCAAGGAATGTCTTGATGTTCTGGCTCCTTTTTAGTTCGCATTGTGAATTATTCGTTTGATTCTGGTATATTTCCTCATCATTGTAGAGAGGCAATTATTCGACCTCTAATTAAGAAAGTTGAATTGGATACGAATGATTTGAAAGATTTTCGACCTGTGTCTAATTGTTCTTTTCTTGATAAGTTTCTTGAAAAGGCTGCTTTAAAGCAATTACATTATTATTTTCAGGATAATTCATTGTATGGTAAATTTCAATCTGCCTACCGAGAGGGTCATAGCACCGAAACTGCGTTTATAGATATGGTTAAACTGTTTGGCACATAGAAATATGTGTCCTGTCACCACAAAATTAGAGTAAAGTCGGAACAAATTGAAAATTTAGTTGTTGGTATGTATTTTCAAATTCTTGAGAAAGAAAGCTTTTCAATGGTGCATAACACTTGCAGGTTTTGCGATAAATACTTTTTACAGCGCTCTAGAAAGCCATGGGTTTCACAAAACACGTTTGTGAGAAAACTTACTTCAAACATCTTACACAAACACGCAAAAGATTACAAACAGGGCAAAAAGGTTCGATTGAGCATAGAAACGGCTATGTTCTAATCATTATTTCTTCTTGAAACTTTCCACACATACAAACTATTGTATAAACAACAAAATATTAAAATTTCGAAAACGTGGGATACTTACGAGGACCTGATTAACATATTTCAAGGGGTCGTACACGTTTGGTAATTGGAACCCATTGTTTATTTCAATCCTATATAGTTATAGATATATATATATCATAAACTGTACAAATTTCATTTCAAAAGGTGGCGCGGATTTTGAGATATTGCCGAAAATCTGGAGCGGTTATGTCCACGCGGAAAGAATAATCTCCATTGGAATACCTGCTCTGAGAAACGTCACTGCAGTAACGCTTCTCAGATTCAAATTTTTAGGGATAAAAAGTGATATCTTTTTTCATAACCGCAGTACTTCGAGGTGAAAAGTTTCTAAAAATGCATTATACTATCCAAAGCTGCTGTACTTCTTACCGAGTAAGTTTTTATTGCCATACATTTTTGGAGTAATTACCAAACGTATACGATCCCTTTAATTACCGTGTTAATGGACCACTAATGGACTTTAATCTAAACACTAACTACACAAACACTACGCGAAATCGCGTAATTTAAGAGGTTTTCGATCATCTGATTTCACCCAAAAAATGGGAATATGTACAGCAGGACTTGGGCTTTCCAAATTACTCAAAATCTCAAAATTGACCACCCCTTCATATTTTGACTTTGAATGGCCATACCCGGTATCTCCGAATCCCATCGTGTGACTTTACTCTTATTTTGTGGTGACAAGTCGCATTTAGATTTGACTACCGGTACATGTACTTGGATGCAAAACAGAGCGAGTCAAAATTTATTTGCAAACACCAAGGATCCAGTAATTTCTCCCTTCTTTCCTGAAATCAACCCATGTTGATTAAGTCAGACTTCCCCTCAAAAAGAAGGAAATTGATTGTTCTGATCACTAGACCGATGGGTTTTATTTTATATTGATTATCATGGTAGTAAATGTAATTGAATTACAATTGCTTACTTAATTTTATGATTAAGTAATTGCAAATGAACAAAAAAAACAGTCGCTTTCTAAGAATTGAAACAACATGTACATGTTTGTGTAACACCGACATTAAAAAAACATTTCAGAAACACTTACACGTGTATTATGTATCAAGAAAGACAAAAAGCCACTTGTACCGGTATATTAATATTAAATGTTTGGAAGTGACCTTAATTAAACGGAAGTGTATGTAGGACTGAAAGGGTTAGAATGTATCTGAGGCGTCACTTATTGCACAAAGTCAAGCTAAATTGATTGGACCGACGCAATATTCAGCTGGTGGCATCTTATAGGCTGGAATAATGCTCACTCAATCTTACTTAATTTGTAAAGGAAATACATAACAAGACTTTTACTGGCAAAAAGCGTGAATTAATGAAGAGTTCAGTTAAAAACATTTCTCCCTAAAATGCTGTTTGTTGCACTTTAATCAGACATTCCATTAAAAAGTTATGTCTGTTTAAAGTTTGCTATATACAATGTATACCAGTATCAACATGTCACAAAAGTAAAATGTTGAGAAAGAGCTCTTCAAAGTTTCAAGTTTCAATTGTTTTTTCATAAAAAAACTATATATTTCACAACTTTCATACTATTTCTTAGCAAAATATAGTTAGTAGGCAAACAGAAAATTGCAAATACAGTATCAATGAAATGGATAATATATCAACCCATTATTTTGCAGTTTTTTCACTTTGCTCTGTGCCCAGTTCCGTCTCATTTGATCAGCACACCTTGCTGGACTTCTGCACACATATTAATAATATATGACTACATGTAGAGAGTGGCGACAGTACACACCAGTCGCTAACGCGGAAATTAGGGGAAATCTGTCAATTGCGCCCTCTTGTGTTCAACATTGTCCAGTCGTATTTCTTCAATAGTATGGTTCCCCCATTTTCGTGTGGCTCACGTTAATAATGCACTGTAACAATTCTGGGTTTCCGACCGTCGTTAAAAGTGTGCTATCACGCCGGAGACCTCGCATTGACAATCTTTCCTTATTTTGACATAAAAAGCTACATTTTTGAAATGCCTTCAGACAGAAAAAGGTGTTGCATTTGTAAGTCTGGTGTAAGTAGTAGATTTTATGCCACAGCTAAATACAAAGATGACCTTCAGTCTTGTTTTTTGCTTCAAGAAGAGAGGGAGGGTTTTCTGTGTGCTTCGTGCACGAGGTGCATTCTGAAATTTCGTGAAAACAATTCACTGAATTTCAAGCATCGTACAGCTACAGATTTCAGGATTCAATCTAAAAAACGCCAGGTAGGGACACAGCGCGTTAGTACTGTAAAAGAACAAGAACAGGGGGCTAGCGCAGATGCGGACAGTTCAGAGGAGGTGGATAACTTAAAGGGACAAATCGAAAAACTTGAAGCAGAAAACAAACGACTGGAAAAACTTGAAGCAGAAAACAAACGACTGAAGAATTTTGAAAAACATGTCAGTGAGCAACTTGGGGTGGATAGTTCAATTGGGGTACAACAACTTAGATCAGAGGCTCTCAATTACATTGTAAAAGATTCACAGACTCAGGACCCTGATATTCTCAAAATTGAGGGCAAAAATGGGCGCGCAAAGCTTTATGTTCGGGTTCCTGTAGCTGAGGTAGGGAGTTCTGCTTGTAGTAAGAGAACACTCAGAAAGAGGAGCCAAATCATAGAGAAAGTAGAGACCATGGTTTCAGGTGGTGCATCTTTTGGTGAAAGATGTGGCCTTGCACGTAGGCAAAGTTCCTCATCAAGTTCAGAACAAACTTCTTCAGCTGCAAGATCCCCTTCTCATGCTAGTACTAGTACTACCACAATCTCCGACATTGCTGCTCAGCGCTCGGCAAATATTAAGCGGCAAAAAGATGGGTATGCGGTAGCATCTAAAGCAGCGGGTTTAAATGTATGCACTAAGTTTTCAAGGGATACAGTCGATGGGTTGCGCAGTCTAATGCCGGAGACAATGTGGACACTAATCAAAAACAGAATCGAGATGGAAACGGGTCACAAACTTATGGGAACACGGCAATCAATGCGTTCTTCAGCAGAGCTTCCTTATGAGTTCGAGTATGGCAAGTTCGATGGGAGTAGTGGGAAAACTGTTCACTTCACTAGGATCGTAAATGTTGGAAATCTAATCACTAACATGGTTACTGAACAGGTTAAACAAAATCACCTTGTTGAAAGCTTTGACAACACTTTGTGGTTTCACGTGTCTGGCGATAAGGGGGGCAATACTACCAAATTGGTAATCCAGACTCTGAACTCGAAGGATCGCCACTCTGTAAGGTCACTGAAAATAATGGGAATTTTTGAGGGTGGAAAAGATGACAGGCCTAACATTGAAGCGGCTTTTAAGCCAGTATTTGACGACTTGCTGAAGGTCACTGGGGATATTGCAAGGCTACAGCTTCCCCGCCCCAACATTGATGACACAGATGACATGGTTCAATCAGTCGATGAAAAGCTGGATTTCACTCCACTCAAGGAACTAAATCCAGACAACAGGTTCATTAGTCCAAACTGCAGGTATTGCCAGTGCTCTTCGTCTTCATCTGAAGCAAAGAATCCAACAACTTTGGAAGTCCCTAAAATGTATACAAAATGCAAACTGACTTGGGGTGGAGATTGGGAATGGATTGCCAAGATTCTTGGTTTGTCGGGGCCAAATGGTCATCACTTTTGCCCACACTGTCTAATCACACTCAAAGATGTGAAAAAAGGTAAACCGCATGCGCTGCACATTCTTGAAGAATTCAAAGATGACGATGAAGACAATGGCATTTCTGCAGTTGCTCAAAGAAAACTGTCAACCTGCCATGCAAAAGCCACAGAGTTTCAAGACGGTGGTGCAATAAAAGAGAACGCCAAAAATTACGATAACTGCATTCAACGGCCGCTTGTGGGTACTGAGGGCTATGTCATAGATCAGATTTCAGTCAGCCCCTTGCATATTGGCTTAGGGCTAGGTTTGCAGTTCTATGAAATTGTGGAGAATAATGCAAAAAGTTTGGACAAAGCGGGTACTAGAAAATCATGGGATATACAATGGGACTGATAAGTTGTATGCGCGTGTTGAAGACCTTAGCGCGGAACATGAAGAATTGTGCAATTCAAAAAGGGAACTTGAAATCGAACTTGTGGCTAAGCATGACCAGGTTGCTCAGGCTAAGACAAATAATCCCAACCACTTCACTAAAGATGATCGAAAATACACCGAGAACAGTGCACTTGCTAAGGAATCTAGGAAACTGGTTCAACAACTCAATACAGACATCAAGGAAATCAATCGTAGGGTTCAACACTTGAATAAGGATGCAAATCAAAATACAAAATTGAGGGTTGAAATTGACAAAGAAATTCAAAATGTCACTGGGCCATTCGTGACTAAATTCAAAAAGGTCTCAGAAGAAGTTGGAATTAGAAAACAGTCTTATCATGGGGGATCACTGATTGGCCCTGATGTACATAGGGTTTTAAAGAACTGTCAGAAATTTTCAGACATTTTTCTGCCAGTTCTAATAGACACTACAACAGAATGCAAGTCATTTGGCTCTCAAGAACTGTCCAATAAAGTACTAACTATGTTTCAGAAGTTCAAATCTTGTTATGACTTGTACACACTCAACAGAATGCTTTGTAAACATGAGGTGGAGCTACTAGCCTTGCGATGTTCCGAGTTTGGTTGCTGGTTTCCAGTAAATTTTCCAGAGTTAAACCTCAAAAGAAAGTTTCATTTATTGACAGTTGAAGCCCCTCGACAAGCACGACGCTTAGGTACTGTTGGCATGATGTCTGAGCAGGCAATAGAAAGTATCCATGCAAACCTAAACAAATATGAGCGCATGTATTGCACAGTACGCCTTCCTGCTAAGCGACAGAAACTGCAAATCAGACAGCATGCCCAGTACAGCTCACCCAAACTTGCACATCTCAAGTTGTAAATATTAAGGATAGACTGATCCAGTAAGCCTTAGCCACAGCCTGCGCATGTTGGAATTCTGCATGCATACTCCTTTAAAATTTAATGCGCGCATCATACAATTGTGCTTACTTCATCAGTCTCATCCGTGTAATCGTTAATTCAGTATTGGATAATTAAGTATTTTATGTAATCGTTTATGCATGAAGGTACATGTTTACAAGTTATTTCATTTTCCAAAAATTGCATTTACTCCAAATCAGCAAAGTGAGAGGTACTTTGTTTAAAGGTTGTGGTAAGTCTTGGGGTATCCAGTTATCACAATTTACTCTCATCTTGGCGTTTATGGATCTAATGCAAAAAAACCACAAAAACAAACAAACAAACCACTTACAACCCTAAATGCCTCTCAGTGTTTGAGTGAACACTGTGAACTAATGATAAATACAAGAAAATGTTGTCACTGCATGGGGGAAGCGTGGGCATTCAAAATTAAATGATGATGATTGTGATTTGGCAAGATAAGGGCGGTTCGAATTGTCAGTGCTGCATATCTTTTCTTGGATTATTGCGCACGACATAGCCATATATCACACAGATCTGAATTTAAAAAATCTTGTTACCAAAATTAGGATAACCAGTTCGTGCCGGATGACGTTTATAAACGCAAAGTTTTCCCCAAATTCAAAACGAATGACGCATAAACACGCCAAGTGAGCAAGGCCGGAAATGTGTGGGTGTGCTTCCCGGCACTATGGGCCTGAACCCGCTTCGGATCGAGTTTCGTAAAAAAAATAATCCCGCCCCTCGGCTTGGTGATGTTAAAATAATCCCGGCACGAACTGGTTAAATGGGGAGATGTATTTTTTAAATTTTATTCCAATAAAAAAACTAGGAAAAATCAGGTTCAATGAACACACTTTAGCCAAACCCTATCTGTTCTCATCAAAGCCACACCAAACTAAGGCAGAAGGTTGAGGATTGTGGCAAAAATGGCGTTTAATTTTTTTTAGGATTTTGGAAGATTGAGACTTTGAAGAAAAAAACGATTTGAGGAGTAAATGGTCATTCGGCCCGAGATGGTATTGAAAGATTGGTTTGACTGTCATGGGCCGGGGTGTGGTACGGTATAGGTTACTGGTATGGATCTACATGTATTGTCCGAGTAACCACCCCCATGCCCAACACAACAACCGGTACTCAATGCCGAGTCGTCCCACCGCCGGGTCGTCCAACCGCCAAGTTTCACCATCGCCGTCCTACCAGATCCAGCATTCGGTGTCCAGCATTCGACCCGACCAGCAGAAAAACAAAACAAAAAACACTATTCCCTAAACACTCCTTTTCATATACCCACCCCTTTACCTACCCACCCCTTTTCCAAAGGCATGATTACAAATCTTGACATTACAAGTACAACACCTTGTCAATTCAAATGTACATGATATAAGCCGAGACATTACCACCCCCCCACCCCCACCCCCCACCCCCACCCCCCACCCCCCACCCCCCACCCAAAACCCCACCACCCACCCAAAACCAAAACCCAAACCCATTCATTGGGCAAGAAACGTCTTCATCGCACTTTTTAATACGACTATACGAACCATAATTCAGCACGCGTTACTGCATCTATTTCGTGAAGAAAACCTCGAGGCAAGGTCCGCCATTTTTAAAAAACATACGACAACATGGGTCAGATTCAGCAGTTGATCGCCCTAAAATTCATTCATTTTCAAAACAAAGGCAGTGAGTTTTGTTTTACCAAACAACAATTTGCGTTAATATAATATGTCAAATTTAATTTAAGGTGGTTTTTGACCTGCCGATAAAGCCCATTTACCCAAAATGAGGAATTTTCAATGGTTACACCTCTCCCAAAAAAAGAAAAAATAATATACACAATACATGCTACACGTACAGGGGACGATTCGGCAGTGTATTTTTTTGTGTTGGCGGAGTAATATTGCTAGGTTACAATTGGAACTACTTTAAAATAGCATATTTTTTAATTATAATAACATTTCAAGCGGTGACAACTATTGGGATTGTGTTAAAATGCGGTTTTTGTGAAACATATAAAATGATGACGTCATCATTTAAGCTTAAAACAAAGGATGCGGAAGCATGGTTTTGAGGATCTATATCGTGTAAAGGGCAGGACAACACTAATGCAAAGACGGTATAAAGTGGAGGGATACTAGGTAACAAGTCTCTACCGACTCTGTTTACAATGCCGATTTGAGGAATTTAGGAGTTATTACCCAAAACGTTTCAACTTTTGTGTTTTAGTGACGTCATTATAATTACAAAATATGAATACCCATATAAAATGTTCATGGTGACCCATCATTTTTTATTTTTTTCTGCAAGGTAGCCAGAGGATTGTAGTTTGTCACCATTAAAGTCCCGGATGTGCTTATAGTGCCTGAAGTCAGTTATTCATTCATAAAATGTCTTATGAATATTCATATTTGCGCTATTTCTTACGCCCGCTGTGAAAAGCCCGCCCTCTGTTGGTGAGTTTGGACAAAACCAGATTTCCGCACGCGGGCGCAATTGCGCGGCTCGTGTACAAGGCTGTCATGGTGAGTTTGAAGAGCGCCACCACGCGCAAAGGGGGGGGGGGGGGGGGGGGGGGGGGGGGGGGGGGGGACATGCTAATTTCCCACTGTTGTCATGCTCTCCAATCTCAGCCTTGCAGTTAACTAATAAAGTGTGGACAATCAAACCCACAGGGAGACATCACTTGTCTGCTTACTGTATAAGTCTGCAACAAGCCAGTTTGATAGCTACAGTACCTCCCTTACATATTGGCCTTTGTTGTCTGTTTACAGTTGGTAATCAACAAGTCACCTTAGGCGTTAAATGCCAGCACCGGTCTATATTAATTTAGGACACATATTAATGTGATCACACATACTTTTGCCTTTTAGCAGTTTATCAAAGGAGTTTGTCATTTTGTGTCGACATATTTCACTGTGCCATTACAACCAACAGTTGCCATGAATTTCTCTATTTGCCAGACATGGCATGACCATGTTGCGTGGTGTCTTGCTCTAGTAGTTGTTTGCGCGGTCCAAAGCGAAGCTACCTCTAACTTTCCTTGCGCATTATCTAGGGGTTTCACAGCCATTTCACAGTGCAACAGCACTGTCAAATATCGAGTGATTCGTTCAAGCCAACGCGGATCTTATCTAAGATGTGCTGCAGCCTGCCTCAAGGAAGACCACTGCAGATACTTCAGTTATACCAAAGATACCCGACAGTGTGAATTGAGTGATGATTCAATCGTTTCAACCAACGAGGAGAACTTGAAATACTTTAAAAGAAGCGGTAAGAATTGATATTTGCTTTTGCTGTTTAACCCTAACCCAGACCGACACAGCACAGTGCATCAGGTAAAAATGTCTGGTGCACTTCTATATATTTAGCTGTCAACAACAATGTATAAACAACTACAGTCTAAGACTATAATGAGAATTGCCTAATGACAAAGATGGAACCTGCTGCGATCTGTGACCACAGACTCTGAAGCAGTTTGACATTGAAATTTCTGACCTGATGAATCTGACTGCACTCTGCAGCCAAGTTACTCTGACAAATGATGCAATCTGGGTTCTGGCCAAATTATTCTGGGTTAAGCCACTAGACGAAGTAAAAACAAAAAACAATTGTTTTTGTTTAAAGGTGCAAGAAAAAAAATTGGAAAAAATACATACAATGCAAAAATTCCAAAAATGGGGGAAAGGATTTTCTCTCCAAAGTTGGCAGATGGGTTCTTGACTCATTTGCTGATTATTTTGTCCAAAGGATTTTTCTTGACACTCAAGAGACTTTGTACACAACTGTTAAAGTGGCACTAGGAAACTAGTACCGGTACATTCTTTCCTTGTGAAAATATTATTTGAAAACAGAAGGCAGGCTGGGAAAAAAAAACTTGGCCTCGTAACTGCAGGACTGCAAGTGAAATTTGTACATAGTTCTCTACTGGTACACAACGGTATGTCGTATCACCGACAGGGTTCGCAAGAAACTTTAAAGTGGGCATTGCACAATTCACTTTGTATTCCCAGTTGCTTCTCCTTGCTCTGTGGAGGGACCCATGGGAATGGAAGACGGTCGCATCTCGGAGGAAAGCATCACAGCTTCATCTTTTTATAGTAGCCGTACTACACCTGCAAAAGCCAGACTTAATACTCAAAGTACACAATGTAAGTTTTTTTTTTACTTGAGATTAATTACACTTTGTAGAGATGTAATAGTTTAAATGCAACACGTAGGTTTTATTTTCTGACACTTCTGCTCCAATACCAAGTAACAAGCTACATGTATAGTATCAAGTACATGTACCACTCGCATCAAAGAACTTTGATCCTAAAATACCACCGAGTACTGAGCTATCGAGAACCACTCACATCTGAGAACTTTGACCCTTATAAATTATTGCCGAGCAGGCCTCGAAATACATGTAGTACTAGCCCGGCGTACAAAGTCTAGCGAAAACTGCTCCGGGCTACCCAGACCCACTTCCTTGGTTGCCCGGTGGGCTAGTGAAAAATTCTGTAACCTACCTTCACAGGTTTAGATCAAAATATATGTTAAAATTGCTATTGTCTTTTTGTGTATTAAATAAATATCGGATCAAAATAAACTGAGTATAAACTGTCTTTTGTTTGTGTTTTTCGGCATGATTATCGATGGGAGCGCTCGATCCACGCGTGCATGCAGTGCACTGCAATCTCACGAACAGAGTAGACTGGTGGGCTTCAGTGAGATTAGTATAGTATAAACTACGGCGCAGGGTACCGCACATGTGCACTATTCTCTTTCACATCGTTAAGCCTTTCTTATCATAACGGCCCACTACGTAGCTGTCTAGTACATGAGCGTTCTGCCGTGTCACTAGTAGTAGCGTCTGATAAAGAGTCTGTTCAGAACAGCGCCCTCTGTGTACTTTACTATGGATGTACGTACGTGTACGTGCACGCGCACGCGACGAACGAATAGTTTTGTGCATTGTTGCATACGGGCTAGCAAAAATGTAAACGGGCTAGTAAAATCTGCAGTTTGCTAGCCCGGTGGGCTACCCAGGAAAAAAAGTTAGCGCAAGGCCTGCCGAGTACCAAACTTGTGAGAACCACTCACATCCGAGAACATTGACCTTTACAAATGATTGTCGATTACTAGGCTATCGAGTATCACTAACATTCAAGTATCACTCAAATCCGAGAACTTTGACTCAAGTCTTACAAATTATTGCAGAGTACCAAGCTATCGAGTACCACTCACATCTGAGTACTTTGACCCTAACAAAGTACTGCTGAGTACCAAGCTACCGGTACATGTATCAAGTAAATGTTTGTGGGTCTGCCCACAATAAATAATACATGTAATTGTGTGACATTTACCAGTAAAATGATTTTGTTTTGTCAATATTTTTTTAACTTTATTATCTGCTTGCACATACATTGTATCTTTTTGTAAATTGTCCGAAAAGGTCAAAATACATGTAACTTGAGCATTATTAAAAATGTTATCCATGGTTAATCTTAAGATGTAACTTTAATCTTAACTTTAATCTGTTAGTTTTTTCACATGGACAGACACTTCCCTAACCACAACTCAAAGCAAGACGAACAAATTCAGTAATTTTTTATTTTTAGTACAATTACATGTACATGTAGGTACTTTTTAATGTTAATATTTAGTTCATTTTTAAAGGAATTATACGTCGATGGGACAGTAATAAAACAGTTTTTTCAAGCCAAAGAGTATACCTTCAACGTAGTAAAAAGTAAACAAGTATTTCAATTTGTTCAACAGTATTTGCTGCATGCTGGGCTAATGACCCATCAGATAACGACAGTCCTTGGATACAGGTTGACTTCAATGACACAGTTGTCATCACTGGTTTGATCACCCAGGGGCGTGGTGACGTCGGTAACACCCAATGGGTGACGGAGTACCAAGTCACCTATAGTAAGGACGCTGTGTCATGGGATCAGGTCACTGATGCAGACGGCACACCAATAACGGTACGATTTACCCAAACTGACAAAGGTCATGCTGACTACTGTTACAACATTGTCATTTTATAGAGAAAGTACAATGTACAGTACATGTACAAACTTTTTGCAACTACCGGTATCAAAATTACTAACCAAATTATTGTTCGCGAAAAAAGTAACCAGCCAAATTTTTTTCAAGAGCTTTATTTGATGTAAAGATACGACTCTATACTCCCTTTGAAATTACGTACTCCTTCTGGCTGCCCTACATTTTTATTGGTTGAAACCCCACAAGCAGTACGCAGGATGCACGCGCCAATGTAATTAAGTTATAGGAAACATATGTGACCTGTCACCACAATATGAGAGTAAAGTCAGGAAAATTGAAAATTGAGATATTGGTATTTTAACATTCTTAAGAAAGAAAGCTTTCCAATGATATACTTGGGGGGTGGGGGGTCCGCTCATTAGTCCGACGCCCCATAAGTCCGACAAAATACCAAATAAGGCCCATAAGTCCGACGCCCCATAAGTCCGACGCCCCATAAGTCCCATAAGTCCGACGCCCCATAAGTCCGACGCCCCATAAGTCTGACGCCCCATAAGTCCGACGCCCCATAGGTCCGACAATTTTACTTTTATTTCTGTCCATAAGTCTGACGCCTTATAAGTCCAACACCTCATAAGATGCCTCGTCAATCTCCAAGCTCAGGTCTAGATGTATTCCCCCCGCCCCCCCTCTATGCAAAATAGACCCACAAGTTTGATTGTTTTTCTGAACAAATCGTCGAGTTGTAAGTTCCAAATACTTGATCTCCAGCAACATTTCTACAATCTATCTCACATAGGCCGCGAGGACCACTTTAAACACAGAATCAGTGGGATCATAACATAATGAATAACGAGCTCGCGTGCAGGAGTTTACAGGATTATATGGTGGTCTGCATCACTAATTCGTGCTTTGCATAGTGCGCCCTTTTTTTACTCTAAGTGGACAACCTCACTCACATCGCCCGTAACAAGCTTTGGTAAAACTCGTTTTGGCCTTGGCGGACAAATAAATCCTTTCTTATAACAGTATATAGCTCCGACGCCCCAACAGTCCGACGCCTCATTTGTCCGACGTCAGACTTATGGGGAAGACAACATCGTCTGCATACATTACTTTTCGAAAAAAGTTGGAATCCAAATTTTCAAATCAGAAAAGTTTAACATTGGCCTGCAGGTTCTGTGTCCAACCAAATATCAACGTACAAATGTACATGTACATGTACACTGTACTTTTTTTTTTATGTGGGTACATGTACCGGTACATTTATATGCACTCATTTGTACTACGCACATCTAGTCGTGTGCACACATTATGCCTAACATACATTGTTTGTAATGCAATCATAATGAGTTTAATTCTGTGACCATCACTATGAAAATAACAATATCCTGTAGTATCTTGTGGTACAGGCATTACTCGGTATAACAATCACAAGAGGTTTCAAAAAAACGTTACCTCAAAGACTGCAAGCTGTGGCATGCCCCATTGTTCTAACAAACGTCTGGGTCCAATTCCATAAAAGCATTCTAACTTAGTATATTACTAGGTTTTAGCAAGATTCCAAATGCCTAGTTGGTTGCTTGCTAGCAATCAACTAAATCGCATTCCATAACACCATTCTATGAAACATTCTTACTACATGTAGTTGCTTGCTTGCAGCTTGCTAGAATGGTGTGGGGTTTGCATAATCGCCAAAGTAGGCCTACATGTACATGGTCAGTTTGAGTTAACAATAGGGAAAGAGTTCAAATCAGGTCATGCTGTGGGTTGTATTGTCAATGCATTCCTCTGTACCCTACCGTATTTAGGGTACATGTATACTATGTACATTTGTATCGGCCTAAGCACATGTTTCATAAATGGCTAATTCAGAGGGTGTTTCAACTAAAAAAAAGGGGAAAGAAGCCTAATTACTCGACTCAGGAAAATCTGTTCCTTGCAGAGCGCTATGAGGAGTTTAAGGTTATCCTTGACTCTGCGCATAAGGATGTCAATACAAATTCCCAAAAGATGAAAGATTGAAAGTGACTTAGAATGGTGCTAAGGATTTAAGCATACCCCAAACCCATTCTAATTTTAGCAAGCAACTAGAAACCTTGGTAAGCGTATAATGGTTTTATGGAATATATTTAGCAAGGAACTAGAGATACCGGTAGAAAGGAAGTTAGCAACCAACTAGGCTTAGAATGCTTTTATGGAATTGGCTCCTGGTGTTTACATGTACTTTTGTATGTTGTCCATCTTGCTTCCCTTCGCTGCGCACGTGTTCGCCTAACTTTAGTAAAGGTTTACCTAATTTAGTACGGTTTTACATAAGTTATGTCAATTGGCTTCTTTACTTATTCAACATGTACGTACTGTATTAAAAAAAATCTGCGAGGTACTTATTTTCCGGCCAGTTTTACCAAAATTATGTTATTTGTTTACTAGTCTTTTTGAGAGTGTACTAATATAGTCAGTTTGTAGTGGTCAACTTTTTTGACACTGGAGAAGAATTTGGCAAAGTAGGCGATTTCAACGAGGCACAGCATCCTTCCACAGACGGTATTTGCAAACGATCCCCAACGTGGCTTTCATTTTGGACTGCGGGTCCTGACAATCGGTACTGAAATGCTCGAGACGAGACTCCATTTTGACACACAGAAGTCTGACCGCGTCATCTCCACAAACTTGATCCACTGTCGCTGAACGGTCTCATTCTTCGGAAATTCCAAAAATCACAATTCCAGTTCTTTGGCAGAATTTTGTGTACAACAACCAATCACACACGATTTTAATAAAACCATGGAGAAATAAAACATAAACTTGATGAGTACGTTATACACCTCATTAGCCTGAATGCAGCTCGATCGATCGCGCGTGCATAAACAGAAACCATGCATATAACCGAAACCAGCCGTGACACGGGTACCAGTTTTATTTGTTTTCTCCGCAAGCAGTCAATATGTAGAAAGTTTTCATGAACTCAAAACAAAATAACACAAAATTCATACGCAAAACAAGCATTGTTTTAGAATGAATGTGTAGTTTATTATCTACTGAACACAATAACATAAAATTCAAGCGCTTTGAAAACCGTTGGAGTAGGTCTTTAAACAAAACACGCAAAAGATTGCAAAACAGGACAAGTTAGGTTCGGTTGAAGTAAACGGCTATATGTTATAATCATTATTTCTGCTTGAAACTTTTCACCCATACGAACTCATTATATAAACAACAAAATATCAAAATATTGAAAACGTGAGATAGTTACAAGGACCTAATTTGCATAATAATTACCATGTTAATTAGACCACTAATGGGTTTTAATCTAAACACTAACTACGCAAACACTACGCAAAATCGCGTAATTTAAGGTGTTCGATCATCTGATCGCACCCAAAAAATGGGTGCATGTACATGTATGTAGAGGAGGACTTGGGATTTCCAAATTACGGTACGCTAAATTTCAAAATTTACCACCTCTTCATATTTTGACTTTGGATGGCCATATCTCCGAATCACACCGTGCGACTTTACTATCATATTGTGGTGACATGTCACATATTTGTTTAAACTTGTTTTGACACCTTTAACCCAAAAGGTATGAATGGGAATAAACATGTGGTTCACCGGTATTTAAATCGGCCAACCAAATATTTATTCTCTTATTAACTTTAATCATGAACTCGCCTGATTGGTTTATCATTAATCATGCGTCATTGATTATTTGTGCCAATGCACAGCACTGCCGCACTGCAAACAATTACATTACATATTAAAAGACAAATAGGACTTCCATTGCAATCACATCAATGGTCACACTCTGACCAATCAGATGACAAGGATTGCATAAGCCTACATGTACATGTACATGTACAAATGTATTAAAACAAAATGAATCTTTTACATTTTTGAGCAAGGGAAAGAATAATTTAATTTAGTGACAGAAGGACTGTTTCATTTTACAATATCTAAACTTTTGTTTCTCCCTAGTTTCCTGGTAACGAGGACGGGAACACCATGGTAACTACTCGTTTCCCGTTGGCCTTACGTACCCGAATCCTGCGCATTAACCCCACTGCCTGGTATGAACATTGCAGTATGAGGTTTGAAGTGATTGGCTGTTATTAAGACTGTTGTCATTTATTAAAGAATCAGTTAAGTACAGGTACTGTACAGTACCAGTACATGTGTCAAGTATGCGTGATAGTACATGTACGTGTACAGTATGTGTGTACATGTATAGCTGTACCATTAACCAGTTCGCGCCGGATGACGCACATGTATTTAACGCAAAATTTTCCCCAGATTCAAAACGGATGATGCATAAACACGTCAGGAGCAAGGCCATAAATGTCTGTCAGTGCAGCGAGCAAGGCCGGCAATGCGTAGGTGGCTTTCCGGTACTATTGGCCTGAATCCCTCGGCTCGGTGATGTTAAAATAATCCCGGCGCGAACTGGTTAAAAACAATAGGAACATTTTTATTTTGGAACCTTAAAACAAACCTGAAGTGAAAATCTAAGATTTTTCCAGGACAAATTGTAGGCCTTACATGTACATACATGTAGTATTGTATACGTGTACATTTTGAACCTTACCGCTGTTTTAGTCGTTGTAAAAGGTGAAGGACTGTTGTGTGCATGTGCCACTTTTACAGCCGGGTCAAATAAAATGTATAATTCATGAGTTGTGACCAGTGACAGACGGGCGATCAAAAGCCAGGCATTACATGTATAAAAGAATACATTAATTTGGGGCGGATGTTTTTATAACAAATTATTCATGAGAATGTTTATATTGTAATAGACCTCCAACTACATGTAAACACGTTTGGTCACATTTTCAATTCCAGGGTGGGGATTTTTGACACTCACAAAGTATTGTTACCATTATTAACATACTGTACATGTACTACTGTACAGTACATGTACACGGCAAACACTATGGCGTCCCACCCTGGGTGGATGGGGATTAATTGTCACCAAAAGTAACAATCTCCACATTTTACATGTAGTTGGGGCAACTCGAAAGAGGAAGGGGGGGGGGGGGGGGATTTGAGAGGCACATTATTGTGACATTGACAGGACCAAGGATTGTTTTTCACCAACTTTGATCCCAACGGGTTCACGCCCTGATATTTCTGGCCTCGCTCGCTGTGAGCGATATTTCGGCTTTGCTCTTTGCGTGTTTATCCGTCATCCATTCCAAATACTGCAAAACCTTTGTGTGTATACACGTCACCCGATGCAAAGTGGTTTATTGAGATTTTTAATAAAACATGTGCAATGGAAGTTCTATTTATCGTTGAATAGAACTTCTATTTTTGCAGTTATCGTTTCGCTGTTAGCTTTCATACCCTTTAAGATGAAACATTTCTTTTAGCCATGACGATTTAATTTTCCTGTACATTCACAGAATTTGTGCAACACGCATCACGGTAAGGCATAAAAAAAAAAAATGTTATGTTGGCGTAACCCGACCGACCCTAAAAATACGGCCGACCCTGGATATTTTTTTTTTCAAGGGACGAAATTTAATGATTAAAATCTATATAAATCTAGTTATAAATACGTTTGAAACCATTTCTGACCGTTTCTCATTGTTGTGTGTGTGGATTGTGTATGAACCTGGACACGCTATCGTGTATCACTACCGGCTGAAACAATTAGAAAACATATCATTTTCATTGCTAGGAGAAAAAAAAAGGGAAAAAAAAAAAAAAAGAATCCCGACCTACATGTACCTACCCTATTTTTTTGGGCCCGTTACGCCAACATAACATTTTTTTTTTTATGCCTAATACCAGGCTAATAAATATTCATATTTTAACAATAAAATGGACTTAATTTTTGGGGGGATTAAAGTATTAAAATGTTACAGTTGTAGTAGACCTGTAACAACAACATTTTCAAAACAATAAACTTGTATACAATATACATGTTTATTGCATTCGAAATGTGAAATTCTCTTCTGTAAAGTGTTACGCTGTTTGTGAGAAATTGCCGTGTAATTACATGTGTACAAACAAATTTAGGCCAATATTATTAAGGAAAAAACTGAATCAACCACTAACCTCAATTTGACTTCATTTCGTGGCCTGGGGGTGCTCCTTGCCGTGTGCTTGACAAACCTCTCCATCAAGCGATTTAGACCAGGGTTGCACGGCGTCGCAAATCCAGTATCTGTGTCGCTAGTATCGGCATCATCGCCGAGATCGATCACAGACTCTGCCTCCCCACTGAGCCGTGGTGTCAAGGTCTTGAGTTTGGAGAGGCTCCCCTCCAGAAGCTTCTGACGGTGGGACTGGCTGGCGGGCGGGGCTTGTGTACTGGTGGGCGTTTGAGACGGAGATAACCTGAGGTTAAAGTCGGCATCCGCATCTTGCTCCGCGAGGGTTACCACAGCGACAGCATTTTCCTGAAGATGCTTTGGGCTTTTTGTCTCCACGTAATCAACAGAGAGTTGCATCACTTCTTGATTTTCCTCCTCTTGCACTAAACCATCCATTCCATCATCAGAACCGATCGTTTTAGGAGATGCCACGATTGAAGTTTGACCTTTCTTGGCAGAAACGTTCGCATGATCTTCTAGATCTGCGTCAACCTGCTCCTCGAAGTCTGTAGATAGCGGAGCATCTGTCTTTTCATTTTCATCGGATGATTCTTCAAGTCTCAAACGAGTACCGTTTTCCTCTTCGAAACAGATATCTTGCTTGGACTCTTCCACTGCTAAGTTTCTGTCGCAGGAGATATTACTTTCTGATATCAGGTCGCCTGCTCCACAACCATTTTTTGTTTCAGGGTCAATGAAAGCAGCGCCGGAACTCTGTGATAATGGGGCATTCTGTATGGAATGCTTTGGGGGCTTTGGCGAGGGCTGTGATAGAGCTACTCTTCCATTTATTGCGTTGGATGCCGATTCGGACTGCTGCTGTGCGACACACGCAATTTGCTGGCGTCTGGAAAACAAAATTGTATAAAAGATTTAAATCAACTGTCAAATGGAGCAAGTTCGATCATGGAGCAAGTTCAACCAATAATTCACTGGCTCTCCTATGGTTTGACCTTTCAAAATGGCAAAAATAAGTATGAACCTTTTAAAACACCCAAGGATACCAGAGAGAGGAAGATATACATGTACATGCAGGACACTGGGTATCCATTTGTACGGCGACCTGTGAAATGCGATGATGTTATCAAATTGGGGCATGGGGAAGGGCGCCGCTTACGGCAGGCACATGTACATTTAGGCATTAGGCTATGCAGAATCTACACGTGAAATATCCCATAGACTTTGTAAACAATTGTTTTGCACAATTACTTTTAACATACAAAATATTGGTACATGTATTTCAAAAAAACTTAACTTAAGTGAAGACCCTATTATAGTGAACTCGAGTCTCGCAGACAGAAGTTTTGATGACATCTTCACACTATGTCACGTGACGTCATGTTAACCAGTTCGCGCCGGGATTATTTTAACATCACTGAGCCGAGGTGCGGGATTATTTTTAACAAAACTCAATCTCAGGTGGGTTTAGGCTGATGGTACCAGAAAGTCTGTGTTTATGGGTCATTCGTTTTGAATCTGGGGAAAACTTTGCGTGTATCCATTCTTCGGCGCAAACTGGTTAAAGGCACAAATTTCAAGGCCCTATATCTACATAACTATTAGCTCGATTGGGTTCAATCTTGGTATGCGACTAGACCAGGGCGTGTTAAAGGAATAAAAGTGGAATCACGTCACGCTGACATCATCATACAATTTTATATGAATTATTACATTTTTGGACCTTCAACCCGAACTCCCTAGGGTGTGTGCAAAATCATATTGATCTTGGAGGATTGAGGGTATTATACATGTACCTCGGGAACGGAAAATGCTAAGAACAATTTGTTTTGGTATTAACATGTGGGTTTGTTAGGCGAGAGATGTATACAAAAATTGTAGTTGCACCAAAAGTTTTCAAATGTGTGACATCATCGCTTTAATCACTTCAAATTTATTTTAATCTGTTTAAATTAACCTAAATTCGTTTTAATTCATTTTAATCTGCCTTAAATTTGTAAAATTTCGTTTGAATGTTTCAAATGGTTTTTATGGTACCGTATTGCCCCGTACAAGTGTACATGTACAAAATCGAATATAACTAAAAATGCAAAAAAGCCCTCTGTATGTGCTGTTCCTTGAACAGAAATAATTCTAGTGATTTGGTTCTTCTTGTTGTAAATCGTCTCCAGAAACCTAGCAAAACAGTGCCTTTTTTGGCGTTTCCAGTTTCATATCTCAACTTCTGCTTAACGTATGAATTGAGTTCGTTCGCCCAAATAAAAAGTAATTCTTCATCTTCATTACAGTACTTAAAATGTATTACAAAGTTTTTTAAAACTGTCGTACCAGGGGGGTTCAAAATGGTCGGTTCTGTCAATTTTACTGGGGCATGTCACTTTTTGATCAACTCTGCAAATTCATGCGGTCCCTTCATGGTCGTAACTCAGCAACCAAACGGCCGATTGCTTTAGTTTGAGCGTTAAAATAAACATTGGTCACCTAAAAAATAATGATGTAAAAGTCACGCTGATTTGGTACTTTTTTCTACTGTACTAATGGTATGCTGAATCCAAGTAGCAAATCAGAATGGTCGTTTGAGATCCCGTTGAAATACACGGCCACGGCATGCATCGTCTTCCGACAACGATGGCCACGTGGAATCAGAGCTCCTTTTCAAGAGATAAATTCACTCTTTTAAAATTCTTTATAATGCTAAATCTTTTTACTGTAGGGGAGCCTTATTAATGTAGATTCACATAATCGTTTTTGTATTTTGATGTTGTACGATTTGAAACAGTAGTAGTCGTGTAAAAAGTGTTTCGAAAATGGAAAGTTACGTCAAGTTGTAAGTGGAACCCGGGGCCACGCTGCGGTTTAATACACAGGAGTAGTTGCATGAGTGAATGCACAACCCACACAGGCTTCGTGGAGATACGAATCTATGTACTATGGTAGATAGAATACACTAAAGCCGTGTTCGCACTGGACTTTTTGGGGGGAAGGTTTTACCGAGACGATGGTAAAATAAAAAATGGTCAAATGTTACCACTGTTCGCACTTGGACTTTCGACACAGGAAAATTTTACCGAGACCACGGGAGAAGTAGCCGAGCTGTCATTATAATGACTCGTGGGGGCGCTTTGCGTGACCTTTCTGCATTGACCCTGGTGTACCCATTCGCGCGCGAAACCTCTCTAATAACTGGTCATTACCAATACAATGATATTGAACACAATTGCTGTCTATTATCAAGTAAACAAACACAACAGTACTGTATTACTGTGCCAACCAAATGGGACATAATGTGTGTCAAAGAATAGATACTCTGTAGTTCACAATGCGGCATTTTGCGGGGCCGTCAATAAGCCACACTGCAGGCCTGTACGCAGGGTAGTTGCGACAGGTGCGATAATGTCAACTAAAAATATTCGCACTCCTGCGTACGGGCTGCGTCTGCACATGCATACACATTGTAGCCTCATTGCACTCGGTCTCCCTTTGTTTCCATTAACAGTGGGAGTCTGGATTTGACATGTACATGTAGCTTCTGAACACGCCAATACCAGCGATAATTGGCGATTTTCAAATACCAGCGATTATCATTTGAGACAAAAAATTATAATCAAATGTTGACAAAAATATTGACCTTAAACAGGGCATTACTCATAAATGCATAGCGCGACTTGTAGGTCACCTTTTCCTGGAGCGGGTCACATACATTGTACTGTATTGTATAATACTGACTGTTTAAATAATTTAAATAGTAATTAATTGTTCAAATTTTCCTGTATGATCCAATTAGATTATTAGACCAGTCAATTTGTGGACATGTGTGATATTGTAAATTTGGACTGTTGCGTGTAACAAATAATTGGTTTCCCTGTAACATGCAACATGTAAATTTATAAATTCCAAAAAAATTTTTTGTTAAATGTTGTTATGTACAGTGTAATATTAAAAACTGTTTGTAGTAATCAGATAATGTAAGAAATCTCAATTTCTGTTGTTTATACCTTGAGAACTATGGCATCATGGATAAGGGGGGGGGGGGCACCAAACAATTCAAATGCTCATCAGCACAAGATACTTGGATCAGAAGACATGATTTTGTGTTTTCTGGTAACATCCAGGGGCCAATTTCATAGAGCTGCTAAGCACAAAAATTTGCTTAGCATGAAAATTTGTCCTTGGCCAAAACAACGTTACAGACCAAATTTTCAGGTGATCTTTATTGTTTTCGATTGATAATCAGCTGGTTTGGGGCTTAGCATGAAAAAAACGTAGGATTTCGGCTGAAAACCTGTTTTTAATGAGCAAGACTTTTTGGTGCTAAGCAAATTGTTGTGCTTAGCAGCTCTATGAAATTGGCCCCTGGTAATTAACTTCATTTCATGACACTTCAGTCTTAAAAATAAACACAAAATTAACTGTTTTGTGCAAATTATGAACCATCAAACTTTGCCAGCATAACTCGCTGATTTGGGACACCAAAATAATGATGCTTTGAACCGTATTGTTTAGTCTTTCAAAATTTGCTATTATTCGATAGAGTAACCTTCAAATGAGCTTTTATCAATTAAGAATGGCCATATTTTTAAAAAAAATTGTGCAAAATAAATGAGAAAAATTAAGAAAAATAGTCCCTATTATAAATTTCTTTAAAAAATATTAAAATGTTGGCTTCGAGACACAAATTTGTGTTCATTTTGTCATTATTTGGAGTTGGCGGGTTCGTAATCAGATAAATTTTAAAATGTTGGCCTTACAGCCAATTACAGCAGATTACAAATGCTAAGATTGGCATATAATTAGAACATTGCAGAGCATCGCAGAACAGTATCCATAGTGATTCGTGCTAAAAAAACAAAACAGATCGGCCACGAATGCCTACAAGATGGCGCTACGACTGTGCAAGAATAAGTTAGAATCGCACTGCGACTGCCCTACGATTTAAAAAAAATAATCGTGACAATGCCGCGGCGTGGTTAGTTACCGGCCAAGATCCATCCCAACTCATCAAGATTGATCACCAAGATGCTGCTACGAGTATACCCACAAGGCTTATAAAGCTAGAGTTGACTTACTTGGATAGTCCTTTCAGCATTTTTACAGACACGACGCCAGTTTTCGACGGCTTTTTACTGAAGAAATCATTCAGGGAGAGTGGCTTGGGTTTGTGGTAGGGAAGACTCAAATCAGATTCTGAAAAGAAAAAGAATTTCAATTTACATTCTTTTTTAAGCGGTGGTCACATCTTACGGTCATGAACGTAGTTGAACGTAGTTGAACGTACTGTACAATGTACTGTGTAGTTGAACGTAGTTGAACGTAGTTCATTTGACCGTAGTAGACTGTAGTTGACCGTACTTCAACCGTAGTGCCGTGGTTACTACGGTCAACTATGGTCAACTACGGTCCATATTACGGTCAAGTAGGGTCAACTACGGTCCACACTACGATCAAGTAGGGTCAAGTAGGGTCAAGTAGGGTCAAGTAGGGTCAAGTAGGGTCAAGTAGGGTCAAGTAGGGTCAAGTAGGGTCAAGTAGGGTCAAGTAGGGTCAAGTAGGGTCAACTAGGGTCAACTACATATATACTAGGCTCACAGTACGGTATAGGCATCCAAGGTGACCGTAGAAATATTTTCAACAGGTTGAAAACTTTTAGGCTAACTACGGCCAATTTTGGCTTTCCTCAAGGTATAAATACGTTTAACTGCGTTTAACTACATGTACCTGTACGTTTAACTACGTTTAACTACGTTTAACTAGGGTCTACTACGGTCAACTACGGTCAACTACGGTCACACCATACTACGTTCAACTACGTTCATGACCGTAAGATGTGACCACCGCTTTAAAGTAATAGGCCACGTCCGAATTTCTTAACTACGGCTTGAAATTACACACAAGTCTATAGTACACAAAATAAACTACAAGGGAAACTGACTCGGTAAATTTTCATACCGTACATTTTCAAAGTTAACAAAGAAATTGGCAAGGCAAGGCAAGACTTGAACCTGCGACCTCCAGAATACCGCACCGGCGCCTGAGCTATCTTGCCCTATGTTGGCGGTCTCCAAAATTGTTAGTATCTTTGTTCAGGGGCCCTAGTCAGAAGTCATACATGTATGTGACCTGTTCCAACAACACCCAGACAAAGTTGACAATGTTTGTTTTTTAGGTTTTGCTCTTTTCAAATTCTCTAGATTCTCAGCTTTAAAATGATGTATCATTTACATATGTAACCTCACCCTATCTCTCCTGGGGGAAGGATTTAGTGATAAAACCCTGACAACCTAATTATGAGATAAACAGCTTTGAAGTTCAGAAAAGCGTATTATTTCTATACACAAATGTTTCACAAAAACGGAAACAAATAACACTTCTGTTTCAATTTGATGAGATTGTAGATTAATAGTTTGTGATTCAGGAAAACCCCAAACCTGAAAATGGTAAAATTCACCCAAAATGACTTCACAAGTACAGTACATTGTGATAAAACATATCGTGCGATTTTGTCTGGGTTTCGTTGAGACAGGTCATACATGTATGTGACCTGTCACCACAAAATGAGAGTAAAGTCGGAAATATTGAAAATTGAGATATTGGTACCGGTATGTTCCAATTCTTGAGAAAGAGAGCTTTCCAATGGTTTAACACTTGGGGGTTTTGCGATAAATATATTTTACAGCAGTCTAGAAATTCATGGGTTTCACAAAACGTGTTTGTGAGAAAACTTACTTTCACGCAAAAGATTACAAAACGGGACAAGTAAGGATCGGTTAAGCATAGCAACAGCTATGTTATAATCATTGTTTCTTCTTGAAATTGTCCACGCATACAAACTATTGTATAAACAACAAAATATCAAACTTTCAAAAACATGGGAAACTTACGAAACCCTGATTTGCATATTTATTTACCGTGTTAATTAGACAACTAATGGACTTTAATCCAAACACTAACTACGCAAAATCACGTAATTTATAATGTTTTTGATCATCTGATCTCACACAAAAAATGGGAATATGTAGAGAGGGACCTTGGCTTCCCAAATTACGCAAAATCTCAAAATTGACCACCCCTGACTTGACTTTGGATGGCCATCTCTGAATCACACCGTGCGACTTTACTCTCATTTTGTGGTGACAGGTCACATATGAGCCAAGTAATTCAGACAGGGTATTTATATATTTTTGCATGTGCAGGAATAGCAAAGGGTAGCCCTCCCCGACACTCGATTCTGACACACGAGGGCCAAGGTACACACGAAGCCAATAAAGAAAGACCGCACACAAATAAGGGAATAAATGTGTGTTCGGTCGGTTTTAATCACTCTGTTTAATACCGCTTGGAGTCTGCGTGCTGATAATTACCCGAGCCGAAGGCGAGGGTAATTATCAGCACCCAGACTCCAAGCGGTATTAAACAGAGTGATTAATACCGACCGAACACACATTGAATGACATGTTTCCGCCTCTGTCGCTCTACACAATACATGCAATAAAGCGTATTTACTAGGAACCAGACTATTACTGCTATTGGCAACCTCGTTTTCAGCGTGTCAAGCTGTACGCGCCCAACACCACCCTACTATTGGAGACGATGTACGGTTGGAAATAAAGTGAGCCCTGGGGACGGGTATAATGCGACATCGCGTGACGTATTTTGCTGCCAGCTGGTTTTAAACACTTCCAGCCATGTCTTTATCGTCCGTTTAATACCGGCCACGTGACGGGCACTCGACCAATAGGAATGCCTAAACTGTCCCAGGTATTTATGAATATTTAAATAAAAAGTCAAATTTTAAAGGTAGTATACACCATTGGTACGGTAATTGCTTGAATTATCATGAATGGGTGGATTTGTGGGGTTGTATTTTATAGTAAATGTCGTTTAAGTAACCTGTCCGAAGTTTTACATTCATGAATGCTGAGAAAAGCACGAAAAAAATCGTTTGTTTTCAACCGGCGTCTAGCAGTTATTCTTATGTATTTGTGTTTTTTTGCGATCGCCGTCCGGACGGCGATCGCGAAATTTTATTTATAAAATTATATTTTTCAGAATAATTAAAGGATATCTAGCGCAATCATTTTGCTGGATGCCTAGAATCATTATTTACTTTCAGTTGAGTAAGATATTTCTTAATAATTCGGTGGTAAAACTTTTCGATATCTGCAAATGGTGTATCCTACCTTTAAATTGAATAACTAACCTCTAATAATGCGTTGGCTCTCGCTGTGAATTTTCTTGGCGTCCACTTTTCGTCGCGTTCTTGACTGAGCAATGGAAGACTACAGAGAAAGTAAAAACAGGAAAAACAAATCAGCTGAATTTAATTGATATAATTTCCAAATCTATTGTTACTAAAGAATATTATGTGAAAATCAAATACGGCAATGCTAAAAAAGAAGAAGGTAAACCTTTGTATTCATTTTCAGGTCAGCTCTACTAACCTCAAAACCAAGTACACACTGAATACAGAGAGCACCATGCACCTTCCATACTGTATGCGCACACGCAGTTTGAATCGCTGTACTTTATTGTTTAGGTTTTATTTGGCTTGCTCGTTTTGTAAAGGCACAAGCTATTGGCTGATCTGGCCAAATAACATTTGTATGCGTAATAAACTGTATTAACGTAACCTCCATCGCTGGATTTGTTTTTACTGTACAGGCCGTGCGTTGCATTTATGGATAGCGTACTCACAGGTTTGTAGCTAGATTTTTTTTAGTGCCGGCTGTTTTGGGGCTGAGAGCCGCGCGGTAGTATCAGCTCATTCAGCTGCAAGAACGAGGAGCGCGCGCGCTCGCGGGCCAACTGAGTAATGTATACGTACGTGTATCAGTGCATGCATGTACGTACCATAGAGCTATATTACATTTAATATAGCTCTATAGTACGTACGTACATAGCCTAGCCATCGCCAGCTGCGCAGTTGGATGATAGCACGCCCTCTATGGTTGAATAAAACAAAACGACGTAACGTCGCAACATCGGATAGTCTGATTCCCTGACCTAATGAAACAGAAATATTAGTCAGAATATTTTGGTCTCGGAACCGGAAAACCTGCGAGCACTTTTACATGTCTTACACGGTGGTGGTGCATGCATATATGCGGCCAGTGCATCAGCGATTGCGGTATGCAGCATACATGGACACGTACAAAATTGCGATGTGATGCGATGTAGCAAAAAGTACAAAATCAGTAATATAATTCAGCAAAATTTGTGCCGGCCGGCAAGCTTCATTTTTACCCCGAGTTCCGGCCGGTGACGTTGAATGCCAGGTACCGCCAGCCGGCGCCGGCCAGCGTGGCTACAACCCTGCCTACTCAACAATCTTTGTTTACTTGGTTTAAAAAAACAAACCATTATAAGACAAACCCTGAAAAACAAAAACAAAACATAACTCCTTTGAAATGTTTAAAAATAATAAAAAATAAAATAAATATCAGGACACACAATTTTTTACTCATTTCTGAAAAAACGACAACTCATATTTGACACCGTTCCCGATTCCATCAGATTTCGCAAAAAAAGTTTCACAAATGTTTGCAGTCACAGAAAAGTTTGCATTGTACCTTGGCTTCCTTGTTTTTGCTTCCTGATGATTTTTGCCTTTTATCTTCAGTTTCTTTTTCCTCGTCATCCGAATGATTAGAAGCTGTCCCTTCCTCATCTAAAACAAAGCGTCAACAAATTAACATTATCCCCTTGATGCGGGTATTATCAGCGTCCCTTTCCCCACAGCACCGGAGGCCAATTCCATGGAGCTGCTAAGCACAATAATGTTCTTAGCACCAAACAAACCCTGGCTTAGTATATATCCTAAACTCTGTGTATTTTTTTTGCTAAGCAAAAACCAGCTGAATACCAGTCACAAACAATATATGTCACCCGAAAATTCAGTTTGAAACCCTGTTTTTGCCAAGGAACAATTTTCATAATTATCAATTGTTTTGTGCTTAGCAGCTCCAAGAAATTGGCCCCAGTTTGTACACATGCACATCAGCATTTGTCCAGTAGCTGCACTGCACAATGGACTGAGGGTGCAGCTGCCTCACATACAGGCCATGTTCTATGGCATACATTGTAGCACAGCTGGCCACAGCATGCCTTATTTCATACACAGAAGATGCCTTTACAGAAGGCAATTCCATAGAAGAGGTACAATGTATGTGTTTCTTATAAATTATATTCCAGAGTTGCACTTGAAAAAAAGTTATCTAAGATACATATTAATTTTTCACTGACAAGATTTTGGAGTCTTGCTTGAAGTCACCGAAAGTCACCAATAAGTCACCGATAAGTCACCGATAAGTCACCGATAAGTCACCGATAAGTCACCGATAAGTCACCGATAAGTCAACGATAAGTCAACGATAAGTCAACGATAAGTCACCGATAAGTCACCGATAAGTCACCGATAAGTCACCGATAAGTCACCGATAAGTCACCGATAAGTCACCGATAAGTCACCGATAAGTCACCGATAAGTCACCGATAAGTCAACGATAAGTCAACGATAAGTCAACGATAAGTCAACGATAAGTCAACGATAAGTCACCGATAAGTCAACGATAAGTCAACGATAAGTCAACGATAAGTCACCGATAAGTCACCGATAAGTCACCGATAAGTCACCGATAAGTCACCGATAAGTCACCGATAAGTCAACGATAAGTCACCGATAAGTCACCGATAAGTCACCGATAAGTCACCGATAAGTCACCGATAAGTCAACGATAAGTCAACGATAAGTCAACGATAAGTCAACGATAAGTCACCGATAAGTCACCGATAAGTCAACGATAAGTCAACGATAAGTCAACGATAAGTCAACGATAAGTCAACGATAAGTCACCGATAAGTCAACGATAAGTCAACGATAAGTCAACGATAAGTCAACGATAAGTCAACGATAAGTTAATGATAAGTCAACGATAAGTCAACGATAAGTCAACGATAAGTCAACGATAAGTCAAAGATAAGTCAACGATAAGTCAAAGATAAGATAAATCAACAAAAAATTGTTGTTAAATCCCAGTCGTGGATGCAACTCTTACTCAAACGAATTATAAACGGTTCAAATAACCTGACGTGCTGTAACGTTAGTATAATCTATGCTGACATCTCAATTGTGAATGGTTGGAATTTCGCAACCCCCCCCCCCCCCCCCCCCCGAGATTTTTTATTTTGTTTTGGACAGGGCAGTCATTTTTGTAATCGCTAGTTGCTGACCTTGATGTGACCCATCTTCATGCAGTGGGGAAACGTGCCCATCCGGGGGCGAGGCAACTACCTCCTCCAGGGGGGGTGTTGGTGATCTCGCTGCAAAGTCAACATCGGAATCGCTGTCCTCTGCATCATAGAGGTTCTTGTCCAACAGCAAGGGGCATACTGGCGGAGGATGAACCTACAAAGAACATGGATGAGGCAGAGGGTGAAATTTAAAAAAAAACTTTGATTCCTTAAATTAACCCTAACAATCCCCATCCAGTCAAACTCCAACACCAGGTTTTGTTAGGATCTGTTAAGATGGGTACTGGACCCCGAAACTGACAGTCTTTTACACTGGGATACCTCCAGAATCAAAGTAAGTTTGTTTGTAGTTTGCCATATAATGGTGTTAGAATTTGCCAGGATGGGTATGGTTCCTAGCAAATTACACTAGTTAGGGAGTTAGGGTTAAATTAAAATTAACGTTGTCAACCGAGCAAAATTTGGATACCTTGCGCAAGTTTAATGTCATGTGCGCGTGCACTTTACGATTTGCAACCTTGCGCAAATTTGCAACCTTGCGCAAATTTACAACCTTGCGCAAATTTACAACCTTGCGCAAATTTACAACCTTGCGCAAATTTACAACCTTGCGCAAATTTACAACCTTGCGCAAATTTACAACCTTGCGCAAATTTACAACCCTGCGCAAATTTACAACCCTGCGCAAATTTACAACCCTGCGCAAATTTACAACCCTGCGCAAATTTACAACCTTGCGCAAATTTACAACCTTGCGCAAATTTGGCCGGACCAGGCAGCAAATTGTTGACGGCGCTGTTATTCTTGGCAAAAAAATCAATAAGACTTTGGACCCAACCCTCACAAGTTGCAATGATTATTGGTATTACGCATGGCCTAAAACTGATTTTGTTTTGTTATTTGTAATTTGGCTCATTAGTTTTTGAGTAACGGTTCAGCGAACTTTTTAATAATTAGCAAGACCTCAAAACTTTAAATACATATCTCTAAAAGAATAGCACCTACATTTGTACAATGTACAGTACATATAAAAAGCCAAGTTGTACATCATTTTGAAGCTTTTTGAATGGTCTTCATTTCATAAAAAAGGCCAAAAATAAATGGTGTGTTTTAATACATTAACCCGACCAGCCTGGAATTTTTGCAGCCAAATTGCCGACCTCAAACTTTGTAATTTTGCTAGTCGATCATTTTAACTAGTTCGCGCCAGGATTATTGTAACATTCACCGAGCCGAGACGCAAGATTGTTTTTAACGAAACTTGATCCGAGGCGGGTTCAGGCCGATGATACCAGGGGCCGATTTCACTAAACTCGTCTTATTTTACGACTCATCTTAGGACTTAGGACGAGTCCTAGCTCAAAGATCGATCTTGGCTAAGACGTGTCCTAAGATCGATTTCACTAAACCCATCTTATAAAAGACGCATCGCAACTACTAATTTGATGGCTGTTTCATGGGTTTCTTTACCGCTAGAGGAAACAGTCGTTGAAAAGAAACACGCAAACCAACGTCCAGCGTGCGCGCGCTAGAACACAAACTTTTACCAGAAAACTAGTTTGCAGTAAAATCACGTATTGCAATCACAAAGTAAAATCACGTCCGGTAGTTCTGCATGTTCTATATAACGAGTCGACTAGTTGGCGTATACAAATGTAGATAATTAGTTTTTAAAACTATACACGCGTATCAACAAACAAAATAAAATCTATTTCTTCTTCGAAACTAAATTTCTAGGCCTTTTGTTATTATTAAGGCAAAGATAATGTTACATATTCAGCATGAATTAATTTATTTAAACGAGGAAGCTTTTTCGGCGGTTTGTTATAACAACAATGTAGGCTTACAGGGGACTATGGCTAAGATGCTCATCTAGTCGTGGAATTTCTCATCTTTGTTCAATTTATATGTCTTGTATCGCGCCCGTTGGAGTCAGCGGGGAATTTAAGTATAGCCTGGATAAACGCGTTGCTGCAAGGATAGACCACGCATAGACATTTCCATTCATATTAGTTTGATGCGGTTTTGAGCCGCGGTGGTGTAGGATGGGGTAGGATGGGGGGGGTAGGATGGGGTAGGTTGGGGTAGGATGGGGGGGGGGGGGGGGGGGGGGGGCTTTATTAAACTTCATTACCTGATGACTGTAACATCTCAGGCCTTCGTTTTAAAGGAGCGCGATTGCGCTCGCGCTCCTCCGCGCTCCTTAAAAATTTTAAGGAGAGCGAACAAAAGCGCTCCTTACAATTTTAACTAAATAAAAAAAAAAAAACATTGCCTACAATGTGCCCCACAATCCGAATATATTCATTACATTCATTTTCCGCATAGGAAAGCCATGGCAAGAAATAAACCGAAAAAAGGTAACAATGAGATCCCTTTATAGCCGACAAATATCAAACCTCTTCTCTGGCAAATGCGAACGCAAAAACGCCAATTCCAATCAGCAACCGAGCCATAAACCACCGGACCGTAACAATTAAAACACCAAGCAGTAAACAAACACAGTTGAAACCCAACATACTGCTCTCTTTACAAGAGAAATAATACGGACCCAAAATAAATAATATGGCTAAGTTCCAAATACCTGGAATTCACGTTCATTGATTGTACCACACCAAACCCACACACCTTGCGAGTTAAAACCGATTCCTCACCATGGAATCACCTACCTGCAACTGACGAGTGTCATAACAGTAAAGACACGAAAGCATTGCTATTGCTAACACAAGAGAATTTGCGATTACAATTCTCTCCTCGCACCCCCAAATAAAATCACATCAGATTTATCTTATACCAACAACGGTCATCTAGTCTTTCGTGTTCCATTTATTTCGGACATAACGGGCCTAGACTAAATCGCGCTTAATTAAGCCATACACCCTGTACAAGTCACAGAGAGAGAAATGTCACTGGTTGGGAAAGCGCCATCATTCTCTTGACCAAAAGTTGAACTACTGGTGAATGTTGTGTTCCTTTTCTTGAGTATGTGTTTATTAAAGGCATAGACACCTTTGGTTGTCATTTTGAGTAACTACAGATAGTGTCCAGGCCTTTAAACTTGCGTTTTGTTAGCGAGAGCAAATCACTCTCCTTAATTCATTGTTTTGGTTTAAGGAGAACGATTTTAAAATCACTCTCCTTAATTCACCTTTTGATTTAAGGAGAGCGATGCACAGCTCTCCTCAGATTTATTAAAATGAAGGCCTGACATCTATATTAATTTGACAAAATTGCTAACCACTGCGACCAAAAATACTGACAATTTAGGAGCTCGCTAACATAGGGCAAGATACATGTAGCTCAGTTGGTAGAGCGCCGGTCCAGTATTCTGGAGGTCGCCGGTTTGAGTTCCGCCTTGCCAATTTCTTTGTTTACTTATGCAAATTTATGTAAATTTACCTCTAGAGTCAGTTTCCCTTGTGGTTTATTTGTGTATTAAAGATTAAATGTCATATCCTCATTGAGTGATCCCCACAATGTCGCTTCCCAGAGTTGTATCGTAAACTTTGTCATAGGAGGGGGAGCGAGTCTAAAATGCAAAGATGTCCGTCCCTTCGTGAAAACAAAAATCCCACTCTTTCTACTTTTACGCCAATAATATGATTTTGTGCACAACAAGCGCGTCTCTTTGTGAAAACGAAAAATGTAATTAAAAGTATTGAGATGCCTGTCCCTTACAACATTAGTGTTAAGACATTACACAGGTTAAGCTCCTAGAAGCAAGCCAGAATGATTGAGTGAAATGTTTTAAAGGCAGGATACACCATTGGCAATTGCTTGAAATTATCATGATCAGGTGTATTGGGGGGGGGGGGGGTAATATCGTTTAACTGACTTGTCCAAAGCTTTACAATCATGGATGCTGAGAAAAGCAAGAAAACTGCTCTTACGTTGTTCTTGTTTTTTCGCGATCGCCGTCCAATTACAGGATACGCGCCATCATTTTGTTGGATGCCTAGAATCATTATTTACTTTCAAATAAGTAAGATATTTCTTAATAATTCGGTAGTAAGATTTTTTCGATATCTGCAAATGGTATATCCTACCTTTAAAGCAAAGAATCTTGATATTTAAAACATTGTCATTTTTGGCAAGCTCGTCCCTTTATACATCAAACCTGTGTGAATTAATTTCACCAGAAATGGTTTGGAACCATACGTCAGCAAAGAAAACTCACAAGACCCAAAAATGTGCATGTTTTCTGTATTATTAAAACGTAATATCAATTGAGCAAAACTTCAACACAGTAGGCCTTGTTGTTAAACATCTATTTAACACTTTGACCAATTTTGTAGCATCAAAATAAATGAAAATATATTTACTTCTATTCTATTTTCCCCCGAAAACACAATATACTTACACAGTAATTGCGGTCTTTGCACTATTCGTATGCATGCACAATTGTAAGATTTATTGTATAACATTTAACGTGGCGATCATTACCGAAATCCCCATAGTAACTAAATTAAATATTAACTATTTGTTCCTAGTTCAATAAAGCTAAAAGCCACTAATGAAACCGCAAAATTTCCGCTTCGTTTGTGTTCCAAGTTGTGAATATTGTAGTATCAATCAGTCACCCAAATGACGATTAAGCTCTCGGTATTGAGGCAGGGAACTTTGTTGAAAAATGATTAAAAGTAAGGCCAAATAAATTTAAAAACATGTTTAGCGTCATGCCTTTTTTTTTTAAAGGAAGGAGGCTCTTTTTTCCCCTTTTTTTCTCCAAAATGGCCGTCCGACACAATCGAGTCATGCAGTAAACATGTCACACCCTATCTTCTAATTTAAAATAAAAACATGGTTCACCCACGATTAAAAAATAAAATTCATGTGGGTCGATCAAGTATGCACCATACACGACTACATGTCACCCCCTAGGCTTTCTATTAGAAAAAATATATTTCCAGAGCATGTACACAGTGATGCTAAAGTCTAAAATACGATCTTAACATTTTATTATCTTTAAAACAAAAAACCCCCCCCAAAAAATTGTTTGCTAAAATGTGACCCAGCACGAGTAAATGAGACACTTTGCAGCAAATATGAAAATTGAGATTTTGATTTTATCATTTAGAGTTTGTTTAGCTTTAAATGATGAAATCAAAATCTCAATTTTTATTTTTGCCGCAAAGTGTCTCATTTACTTGTGCTGGGTCACAAATGGTCAAATTTATCATTAAAAAAAAATAAAAAAAAAAAAAAAAAAAAGGCGGCGGCCCCCAAAAAGGAAGCGGGTGGTGACGCTAAACATGTTGGTTTTTTTATTTGGCCTAACATGTTATTTTTTTTATTTGGCCTTACCCGGAACTCCCGTCAAGACACAGCATATAGGCACAGCACATGTTGCAATACTAGTACTGTACAACTAAATCGTTGCCTTACTTCAAACTTGCTTCGGTAATGTCACGGGACTGTACAAGACGTTCGTGTTGTTCGTATATTCAGCACCCGTGTTCGGGACCCCTGTGCGTAAGTTCGTCAATGCAATAATGTTTTTACTTGTGCGCTCTACTAGCAGAGCGCCCTCGGTTGCTCGGTGCGACAAGATATGCGCGCTTGCGCGGCAGGTTCCAACATATTTTTTCAGCTTTTATCGCGAAAGAAATTCAAACTTTAGGTCGCAGATTTAGAGACAAATTACACCACTCACCAGACGGAACCATAGCCAAATCCTAAATTTTGCGAAATGATAATTTCTGAGATGCTATACCGGTATATATAGTTTATATACCGTATCCGTATGGTAAGTTAACCTACATCATCAGATGCCAAGTTTAAGGACGAATGATTTCGATGGGAAAACAAATATATAAAAATCTCTAACTTTGCTTAGTCAGGCGGTATGGACTGTACAGCACAGACAGAGACAGATACAGTCTACTTACATGTAAGTCTCAAGTCTTTTCCAAAACTTGGGGACAGTAAATGTCAATACTGTGGAGTGTGGAGTGTTGTGGCCGAGCAGTTAAGAACCCGGTTTTCTGTTGCTCAGAGTGTGGGTTCGAATCTCGGTCTCGACACCTGTGTCCTTAAGCAAGGCACTGAAACCACTATTGCTTCGTCTTTCGGATGGGACGTAAAGCCGTAGGTCCCGTGTATTGTATAATAATCATTATAATGCACGTAAAAGAACCCAGTAACACTTATCGCTAAGAGAAGGGGTTTGCCCCAGTGTTTCTGGCTGTGCTCCTGCACATCCCAGTATAGTTGTCTACAACTGCAAAAAGTATTAATCTACTAAGAACCAAGAACCAAGAATACTACATCATGTACATAAAAGTATGTACTGTACTACTACATTAAACTAGGATGGTTGCTAGCAAAAAGGGCCTAGGGGGTAATTAGGGTGTGCGGTTTTGTTTTCTTTTAGTAGGCAGGATCACGGCAGCAGTCGTTGGTGGCGCGCTCGTGGAGCCTCTTTTGGACGCAGAAGTTGTGGCCGAAAATCAGGACCGTAACACCCGTCCGACTTTTACCACGTGCGGGCAATCTTAATTTGAAGCACCAACTTCAACGATAAAATACTTACTTTTAGAGATAACATATGTAATTTGTAATGCAAGAGAACGAAACAATATACCCTTGTTATTCATAAAAACCACTCTTTTTTATTTAATATTACTAGCGGTAAGCTTTGAGAACTTGCGGCAAATGTGGTTTAATATGTGCACGAAGAAAGACAAATATCAAACCCCCTTCCTAATATCTTAGACTCGACCATCTCTCACTCCTCCACCAACCAATCAGTTGGCAAATAATTTAGAAATGAATAAATCTAAATTATTCAAAGCAATCAAAAGAGGGCGCTACAGTATGTGCCTCGTGCCTAGTGCCTCGTGCTCTGTGACTCGTGGGCCGGCGCGATGTGCATCATGAATGAATGGTTATTAACCAATAAAAAGTGTCCATGCAGTCTATACATTACTTCGCTCTAAAGGTAGACGTGGTTACTAGATGATTGGCACGCACATTTGCACGTAAGACAGCAACTACGAATGTAGTGAAAATTTGGTAAAATAATAAGCATTTAACGCTGTATCCGGTATTCATTATACGGTTGATCGTAACCAAATTCTGCCCACAAGTTGGGCTTACATGTCTGTCTCCAAATCGTTTTTCGGAACAAGTTGCAAAATGAACTCAGAAACGTGTTTAAATTTTGAGAATTCACAGCGCAAAATCTTTCCCTAACGTCGCAAAATTCGCATTCGGTATGAACCGGCCTCAGAAACATTGTAAAATATATGCCCCGTAGGCCTCCCCCATAATTGATCTATCGAAAGTTATATTCTGGTCGGCACCTGGCACATCCAAATGGTTTGGAATTTCGTCGGAGGAATTCCTGTATAGTGTTTTTTTCTTCACAATTATTTGTGTGCAAATTTAATTTGGCAAGAATTATGCGTGATGATATGGTACTCGAATCCCCAAACCAATTCTTGTTCTTGATTACAAATTTGTGTTTCTTCTAAATTCTTTCTCTGGTTACGACCGCCAAAACTGCTACCTCCATGTTCCCAACTGGTAAATCTACCACCTTTTCATTCAATCATACACCGCGCGCGCCTAGCAAGCAATATAAATATTCAACATAAACGTCACGATACCATTGGACGATACCATCAAATCACGCAACAGGGGTGGAGATGCAGCGCCACGTACAGAAACGGATCACGTGACTCCCGATTGTCGCGTGTATAGGTCACAACTTTTGTGCTTATTTCGGACCTCAAAACGGCCAAAAACACGATCACTAAACAATTCATAACTTACATGTGCCTTCTAGTTACCTTATTGAGGTCATTGGCCCCTCAATTTTTTCCTTGTTCAGAACTCTTTCAGATATGTAACATTTGAAAGAATTGCAATAACGTAAATTGTTTATGATCCTGCCTACTTAGACCAGTTCTCCTTCTCTTACTATCGTCCAACTCTGCTCTATTGCGGGGTCATACACAGTACTATACTATAGTCCTACACAATCGCTGACACAACGACGAAAATTGAAACGAAGAATGCAATGCAAACTCAAGTTTCTTAACAATATTGACACTTTTGTCTTTATCCACAAAAGTTAGATACCCTGCACGATTGGGGGGAAGAATTTGCCCATATGTGTTGAGTAGTACAAGCCCCTACGCCTACTATTTCAATGACTCGAACCGTATTTCCGACATCTTACAACAAGGGAATAAAATCGCTACTCCATAGACCAGTGTACAAACAATGATACCCAACAATATTTTTTTTAAATAACAAATAACAAAAAAATCGGTGCGGCGTCCAAAATCGGAGCGGGCGGGGACGATCAACATGTTATTTTTGTTACTTGGCCTAATAAGCCACTTCAACATTCCAACTGCGCATTCTCGCGGTCGGCATGACGTCACCGGGCCCTGTTTCTTGTCTCTGATTGGTCAGTGGTGGCTGTTAGTTATCACCCCCTCTGGACTCAAAGGGGAATGAGTAGCAATAAATAGTGTTGTGGTCTATGTGAAAAAAATATAAATAATTAATCATTGTCTAATATCTATTAAACACTACACCGAAATATTTCCAAATTTCCCACGATACACCGGAAAAAAAAGTATGCATGTTTTTATTGCTGTAAAAAAATAAAGAAAACACGTAATTCCCTGTACAAATTGAATGGAGGGCTACCCCTTTGCCCGACGGCGTGTGCAATAGGTGGAACAGCCTCCGACCGTGAGAATGTGCACATGAAGATTTGACAATTTTTTCTTTCGAGATAAACATTTCAGCGATTGCGTGCAAAAGCATACTGCATGGCATAGCCATGATATTGATAGCAGGTACCAGCAAATTTAAAGAGATCGTCATGTGTTATAATGATCACCACGGACATACGTCACAGGTCAGCGCGCCGACGAAAACAATACGCGCTGACACTGCACTGAAGCATACAAGACTGCGCGCGCGATCATCGTTTTTACCGGCGCGGTGTACGGTAATTCCGGTGTACGTATTATGACGCGTTTTTATGACATGTCCCGGATGTCCGCCCCGATCTAGTATCAGGTGAGTATAGTTACTAAGTAACATTTTTTGTTTAAGTTTTGGTGTTTTCAGGTGTTTTGTGTGGCCAAACTTTTGTTCGAACAAAGTTCCCATCGTCTTTTCGATTTCACAAGAAAATGCACAAAATGCGGATGCGGTTACCACGTCCCCCATAGCCTTGTGTGCATTTGTCTGCCGTGTTTATCCCAAAAGAAAAATTGTTGAATCTTGTTGTGCACATGCGCAGTTGGAATACGGAATTGGCTTCAACAGTCAGGTTACCAACCGTGTAGTACGTGTAGTAACCAGTATTACTACTCAGCACGACCGTCCAAATTATTCCCCCCAAATGATGCACCATATCATGAAAAGTTAACGTTACATCATTCATGTTTAATTATTAAAACCTACCTCGGAATTTTCAACCCCCAACATAATCTCCCAAATTATTACTGGCTTAATTAAGGAATCTTGAAGGTATCACAGCGTCATACAATTACAAAATGCTGGAAGAAAACGCTAGGTGACAACGAAAATCTTGTCTTGCAGTTCCAGCACTTTTGCGGCTGCACAAAGTCAACGTAAATTGATGTTAGTTACTTTTTGTAAATGTTTGCTTGAGACTTCGCGCGCTTAAAACATGACCTTTGAACCTTGCTTTGCTTGCTGGCGCGACATTTCCTCCACATCCACAATGAGGGCGCTCGTCATATTTGTGTCGGTTCACGTTCAGTTGTACGATTTTTTTCTCCATGTGTAGCGTTTAGTAACTAACTCCTCGTTCATTTTGACCGATTTGAAGAATCCGGTGAAGTTGTTGTAACAACAAATATGTCCAAACGGAAGAAGAGTCGTGCTGTAATAGATTCTGATAGCTCTAGTGCAGGCAGTGGTTCTGATTTAGATGAGGTAAGAGTAAGACATTCTAAACAAATTCATGGAATTTAGAATTTGCAAAAAATGCAATGTGAAGCGTAAAGTATGGCTTTATATGCACAAAGATATGACTGAGGTAGCCCTATACAAAAATGGCCCCCAGACTTATAATCAAACTAGGCATGTAGTTTAACTTACCATAGCGCATCGATATTTCGTCAAAATGTGAAATTTTCCATGGTTCCGTCTGGTGTTATTTGTCTCTAAATCATGATCTGCGACCTAAAGTTTCAATAAAAAGGGTTGCATTGACGTCACGCGTTAAGCGTACGCGCTAATCGCACTAGCAACCGGGCCGAGTGGCCATTATTGAGGTCAAACAAAGGACTGCAGAGGGTACATTACCGTGATTACAAAACGACCTCATTGGGGGCGCTGTTGTGAAGTACGACGTGCGTGTGACGTCATATGCATGAACTTTATTTCTTTTGCTAAGTATAATATAAAATCTGGTCGCACCGAACAACAGAGAGTGCTCTGCAGTATTTTGTATGTATTAACTGTTGCGCGTTACTAGCAGAGCACATAGCCTTTAGTCAAGGCGCGCGTGACTACCAAAACGCATGACCCCAAAATGCAATTTGTTATGTTCCAAAATGACTTTATCAAACTAAACTTTAATTTTCTTAATTCTAATGACATCATATTTTGTAATTTTGAACAGTTTCTAACAGTAGAAAATGTGACTTTCTTACTAGTTTTCAAATACTAGTGCCGTCTTGCGAATCAACTCGGTTTTGCGCGTTCAAGTTGCGCTGTAGGTTCACGAAAAAAAATCCCGGCGCGAACTGGTTAAAGATGGGACCTCCTCAGCATAAGAACATCTGAAGTCTGGATCACTTGTATTTTGATCGGTCTTTTAACAAAATTAGCCTGTGTGACTTGCGACTTGTTTCGTGTTTCGCGTCACACATTAGAAAGCATATTTAAGAAATGTGCTGTTTTTTTCCACAGAGGCTGTTCCAACAGCCCAACTAAAAAAAATTGAAAAACTCATTCAAGATGTATATTTTATTGACAGGAACTGCTGTCACTGGCCAAAAGGAAGCGCACTGAACCAGACTCAAGTCCAAAGGAGACAACGACGACACAGTCGTCACAGAAGAGTGAGACAGATTCAGAAACATCGGAGAGTGACGATGAGGTAACCAGTATAGTGTTGATGTCCTCTAATGTAGCACGGCACCTCACGTGGCGCCGCACCTCGCGTGGCGCAGCACCTCGCGTGGCGTAGCACCTAGCGTGGCGCAGCACCTAGCGTGGCGCAGCACCTAGCGTGGCGCAGCACCTAGCGTGGCGCAGCACCTAGCGTGGCGCAGCACCTAGCGTGGCGCAGCACCTCGCGTGGCGCAGCACCTCGCGTGGCGCAGCACCTAGCGTGGCGCAGCACCTAGCGTGGCGCAGCACCTAGCGTGGCGCAGCACCTAGCGTGGCGCAGCACCTCGCGTGGCGCAGCACCTAGCGTGGCGCAGCACCTAGTGTGGCGCAGCACCTCGCGTGGCGCAGCACCTCGCGTGGCGCAGCACCTAGCGTGGCGCAGCACCTAGCGTGGCGTAGCACCTAGCGTGGCGCAGCACCTCGCGTGGCGCAGCACCTAGCGTGGCGCAGCACCTCGCGTGGCGCAGCACCTCGCGTGGCGCAGCACCTCGTGTGGCGCAGCACCTCGCGTGGCGCAGCACCTCGCGTGGCGCAGCACCTCGCGTGGCGCAGCACCTCGCGTGGGCGCGTCTTTTCGCGTGGCGCGGCACCTTGCAGGGTCGAACTTGGAGCAAAATTTGATCAAGGAATATAGTTAACCATAGTTTGACTAACTGAAGATGGTTGGGCTAGTCTAGTCGACTTTTCGCGACCAACCTACCGCGGTTGGTCGCGCTGGTTAGTCATGCTGGTTACAATAGCAACATTGCCATGGCCTAGTGCAGCAGATACCAACTACATGTATCTACCAAAAATGGCAGACAACAAAACTTTGCCGTCCAAACTGTGTAATTCTGTCACTTTTGTCACCATTGTGCAATACCAATGGCCGTTCCGACTTCACTCCCATAAGAAACTGCATATGTAAACAAAGCCATCATGTTATTACTTCTTAGGTCTAATAACAACAAAAACTCTTCACAAATTTGATGTAAACATTTTTTGGTAATGGTTTCTTGTTTTGAATTCCTCTTTCAGTGGACGGTGGGTGGCAATAAGAAGAAGAGAAGGGTCAAGAAGAAGGTTACTCGACGTCGAGCGTCTAAGGCTCACTCAGAGGACTCAGCGCTCAATAGTGACTCGGATAAGTCATCCCTGGAAGAAGGTACAAAAAATGGGACAGCAAAGTTGTAGTCGAGTACTTTGTTTACTACCAAATATTGAGCTGTTTGTTGCAAACAAAGCGAGACAAACATTGGCAGTAGACAACAAATAAAGTCAATGTTAAAAGTTGGGACTTCAAATGCATACAGATACTTTCTAATCAAAGTTTTGGGACAGGAGTAGTTAAAAAGTACTCGGTCGAGTACTCACTAAATGCTTCTGTCTTAAAAGCTTAATTATGGTTTGGTTTGGATAAAGCTGTGTAGCACAGACACTGACGTGTTTATGCGTCATCCGTTTTTGAATCTGGGGGAAACTTTGCGTGTTTATACGTCCTCCGGCGCGAACTGGTTAAGAACACAAAAAATCGACTGTGAGAAAAGGTGACACTCGCGATCCAAGGATCACTGGTTTTGTTCACATATATCTCACTCGCCTCTGACCTTGCTGTTTTCCTTCGTGTCCAGGTGAAGTCTCAGACTCGGAGAGCAGCGTGTCCCTCTCGGCCTCAGGGGTGTCGGACATCTCAGACGAGGAGCCACAGTTCAAGGATGGCTACGACGAGAACCTGATGGGAGACGAGGAAGACAAAGCCAGGCTGGCCCAGATGACGGAGATGGAGAGAGAACAAGAGATCTTTAACCGCTTGGAGAAACGAGAGGTCGCCAAAACAAGGTCAGATTTGGGGCCAATCGCTGTTTGTGAGTTAGCCAGGTCCATTAGACAACTTTACACACGTGCAGCACGTGCAGTGGTATATACAGGGAACCACTGCATACATGTACACGCTCTCACTGACCGGGTACAGGAGTTGTCTCAGATTTCTGAGACTACTACGTGTACATGCAGACTTTCATGCGACCACTTATCGCAAAAAGCAAATAAACATTTTTTTAAAAATCTGTTTTTCAGTCGCTAATTATAACGCGTATCTGAATAATGCAGACTCCCGGACCCTACTCATATTTTCACTATCCGAGAATAGAAGAAAATAAATTGAGAAATACGAACAAAACAAACTACGTTAGACGGGCTTGGCCAAGTGGGTTGCAAATAAGATTAGTGATGAAACATGAAAAGGGCCGGTTGTGATCGAGTATTGCGTTTCAACAAACAGGGCGCACAAGATTGGATAATGGTTGGGAACGGTGATAGGTCAATTTATGAAGCTGTATATCGATTTACTGAATAAATCTGTTGATCCTGTGATGTTCATTATAGCGTTGTTTCACTGTACTGTGTACTGATTCCCAAATGAATGCCTTGGACATTAGGCTTAGGCTTATACAATTTTGTGCATAAAAGATCAACTTTGTCGGTTGATTTTGAAAGAACAAGAGGACAGTGCCGTTTGAACCTATTTATTAATCTGAACTCTCTACCCTATTTTTCGTACAACCTGAATCTTTCAAAATCCTGCAATTCCAAAGTGTTAAAACTTTGGAATTATTATTAGAAGTGCCGTGGCCTACATGTAGTTGTCTGGAGCATTGAAATCGTAGTTGGGGGTTCGAGCCCGGCCTAGGCTACCACACTTCTACACCTAATATGGGTAGAGGCATTATTAATGCCTTGCTGTGGACTACGGTAGTTACCCATCTCAACCCTCAATGTGTGGGGCTGGTTCTTTCACACTTTCTAGTAGCCCACACCTCGAGTGGCCTTTTTTTCAACGATCCTCTTTTTTATCAAACGATATTCAAACAGGTTTGAGATCGAGAAGAAACTGCGGCAGGCCAAGCGGGAGCGCAAGAGGGAGAAGCGAGACCGGCTGGCCAAGGAACAGCAAGGCAACAGCAGCGGGAGCCTGAGCAGCGCCGCAGCCGCCGCCCGGCTAGCATCCCGCAGCGACATCACCAAGGAGCGACGACGCACCATCGAGGATAAGAAGGACCGCAAGGCGCAAGCCATCTTGAACCTGAAAGCAGAGAGGGAGAAGAAAGAGAAGAAAAAGACTGGTAGGCAGGAATTTAGCAACCATAGCCATGAGTCTAGTGTTAGCCCTAGCCCTAGCCCTAGCCCCACCCCCACCCCCACCCCCACCCCCACCCCCACCCCCACCCCCACCCCCACCCCCACCCCCACCCCCACCCCCACCCCCACCCCCACCCCCACCCCCACCCCCACCCCCACCCCCACCCCCACCCCCACGCTATTGTTAAAAGTGTGGATTCGTATCTACGAATCAACGCTTTGGACAATAACAGTGGATTCGTATCTATGAATCTTTAGTAAAGTGTGGATTCGGAACGGTTTTTATCTTGCCTACATTTGTAACAATTACGAATCCACGGTTATTCAATTCCTCAACCCTAATCCAACCCTGATTACGTAAGAGCCTCGAGAACCTTCCTTTAGGCCAAATAATAAAAAAAAACATGTTTGTCTTTTTTTTAGAAGGAAGGAGGAGGCCTTTTTTTCTTTCTTTTTTAATAGCCGCTCGACATTTTAATATGGGTCATGTAGTGAACATGTCACGCCCTATCTTTCTATTTGAAATTAAAACATGTCTCACCCACGAATAAAAATCAAAATTCATGTGGGTCGATCATGTATGCACCATACACGTCACACCCTAGCCTTCCCATTAGAAACAAATATATTTTTACAGCATGTACACAGTGATGCTAAAGTCCAAATTACGATCTTAAAATTGTATTATCTTTTTTAATTGTCTTTTTCGCAATTTTGCGAAAAAGCCTTTGTTTTTGTTCTGATTTTTGTTTTACTTCTTTTTTCTTTTTCTTTTTGGGACCAAAATGCAATAGACTTTGTACACGTTCTTTCGTACAAGCACTTTTCATAACAAGTAGTATCCAAACAAAACTTTACCCAAGTGAAGACCCTATAGTGAGCTCGTGTCTAGCAGACAGACATCATGGTGACGTCATCAGGGGGTAGCGTGACGTCATATTAAATTTATTTAATCTTTGAAAATCAATAACAAATCACGCGCAAAAGACCGGGACTTTAGGTTTGTGGCAATTGATAGGATAATCCAGGATCTTCATTTTATCTCGTGTGTGAGAAATCACGTGACCCTTCCTTTCGGTCCAAACCGAAAGTGCCTTATAATTTGAAAGTGAAAAATGATATGAACTTAATACTTTAAACGATGTTAGTGTTTGGCGAGATGTACTTTTCAAAAAAATTACCGGCGACGTCATAACATGTTATAGCACCCTCTGGCGGCAGGTTCAAAATTAATATTCAGTTGATGTGTGTGGCGAAGTTTTCTGAAATCACTTTATAATTGATGTATATAATAGCTTCATGTAATAGAAACAATTTGACCGGGAGAAAAAAAAGATGACGTCACCAGACCGGAAGTTAGAATGAAAAGACTTGAAGCCATCATTCAATTGTATGTGATTTATTACGTTTTAAGACCTTGAAGCCATAATATCAGCAACGGATCTTGCTAAAATAAAAATAATTGTGTATTGGGTTGGTTAGGTAGTTCACCAAAAGTTTACAAATGTGTGACGTTATCGTTTTAATCACTTTAAATTACCTTTAATCTGTTTAAATAACCTAAATTCGTTTTGATTACTTTTCAATAATGTGTTTAAAATTCCTTTTGAATGGTTTTTACGGGGGAAAAAATGCGAAAAGGCCCTATGTTCTGTTCCTCGAACAGACGTAGTTCTAGTTATTATTATTATTATTATTTTTTAAGATAATAAAATTTATTATTTTTGTGAAAAAAAAGAAAAGGAGGCGGCCTCTAAAAAAAGGAAGCGGGCGGTGACGCTAAACATATATTTTATTTTAGTTGGCCTTATGTAAATTACGTCTATGGCCACGATACATGCATGCCTTTTCATCTCCACTCAACTGGGTAGTTAATAACAATACTTCTTTTGACGCAATGGTTTAAGTCAGAGAATACACTCGCAAGTGTGGATTCGTATTTAAGAATCCACTCGGCGCTTCGCGCCTTGTGAATTCGTAATTACGAATCTACACTTTCTCGTGTATTCTCCTATACTTAATTGAGGTTTTCTGAATTTATTTTTCACCTGAACCGTTTATTTCTTCCCCCAAACAGAAACCCTTGTGACAAGAAGAGAACCGCTAAAAGCAAGTGATGTCTACTCCGATGACGATGATGAAGATGAGGAAGAAGAGAAGAAGAACGATGCTTCTGATTCATCAAGCAGCTCATCCTATGCAGGGTCAGACGAGGAACGCAGCGAGTAAGTCTTAAAGACTGTCCTGAATTTGTTGTTGTCTCAGAAATGATTATTATTTATTTTCTAGTATTGTAACCAATGATTCCTCAAAAGTGCCCAAGCACTGTAGCTCGCAAACCTGTAGAAACCTGCAGAGAGAAGACAATGAGAAGGTACAGTTTTAAGAGGTTTTAAGGGCTGTGATGACTGGCCATTGGTTCTGTGTGTCGGGCCGTGTTTGAGTGGGGACGCACAGGGTGTACACATCACACTTACAGTTGACCAGGAACTGTGCTGGGACCAGCCTGAGCTCACCCACAAATAAATGCCTGTGCATTCCCCCAAACTCCAACAAAGTCTCATGCCTTTCTTCCCTAAACCTCACAGAATTCAACAGGGTCTTCCTGGGCCTGTTGTACCGAGTCAAACAAAGTTCCAATAACAAGTTGCTAATGTTTGGTACCAAACCTGCCAAAACCTGCAGTTAGAGTTAGATGGGCTTAGGGTGGTGAGGGTTAATAGGCAAGTTTTTTTTGTGGCAATTTGTTATTGTTTTGGTAGCGAAAATAGAGCATGATAAATGTGACATCTGGCAGCGACTCGCACCGCGAGGCTACTTGCTACAAACTGGTAACCTGTAATTGCGCATGTAAATAAAGTTGCATTGCATTTACCAGTGTATAGTGTGGTACTGCTCGCGCGCACGCCATGAATTTGTCGCGAATCGTGTTGGGTATTATACATCTCATTCAATCAGCAAATAATAAATTGGCAAAAAACAAAACAAAAAACTTTTAGCCCTAATCATACCAATGCATCATGTTTACAATTTTGTTGGACCTTCAACAAGTTCCACAAAGCCTTTTAAAAGTGTTCTTTTGTGTTTTCTTCCCTACCTCCTTCACCTTACCCTCTTCACCCTATCTCAGCGAGGAAGAAACACCAAGGGTTATGTTCATTTCAACCAAAGAAGAACTAGCAAAAATCAGGTTGTCACGGCACAAAATGGAAAGGTAAGACTATATTTGTGACTGGCTCTACAAAAAGGTGTATTAAGTCGCGCTGTGCACTATCATGTAATGGGCCGCTCAACGTTGAGAGGGTAAACATTTCATCAAAATGTGATTTTTTTTTGGTCATGAATGACATCTTTAATACCTACACTTTCAGGTTTCTTTCAAAGAAATGTTGATTTTGATAAATAAAGTGCCAAAAACGACCATTTTGTGTTCATCGTTCTGTTGTAGTACAACAGAGCCGGCTATTTCAAAGCCCGTTTTCTTAGTTGTGTAATCTGAACTCCAAGGAAGTAATCAATATGTAAACACGTCATATCTCCAAAATAAGAGGGACTATGGAGCTTTATTATATACTAAATAAAAGCTTACGTTGTGGGCATTTCAACCATGTATATAACTCAATTTTACTATTTTGCGACATAATACACCTTTTTGTAGAACCGGTCACATTTTTGTTACATTTTTGTTACATTTTCACGAGTTTACTGTTCTGCTATTGGAGGGTTTTCGGCATCAGGAGGTGTAAATTGTAATGGTTGGTAATGTCTTTTTTATGTTTTGGATAAAAAACATTCACAAGCTTGCTTTTTACGACTCGCACCTATTGCCTCATATACGCACAGACATAAAAACATCATTGCTTGAATTATCATGAATGGGTGTATTTGGGGGGTTGTATTTTATAGTAAATATCCTTTAACTAACCTGTCCGAAGTTTTTCAATCATGAATGCTGAGAAAATCACAAAAAACAGCGTTTGTTTTCAACTGGCTTCGAGCAGTTATCCTTATGTTATTTGTGTTTTTTCGCGATTGCCATCCGGCGATCGCAAATTTTGTTTTATAAAATTATATTTTTCAGAATAACTAAAGAATATCTAGCGCAATCATTTTGCTGGATGCCTAGAATCATTATTTACTTTCAGATGAGTAAGATATTTCTTAATAATTCGGTAGTAATTTGTTTCAATATCTGCAAATGGTGTATCCTACCTTTAAAGGGAAAAAAACAACGTATAAAAAAAGAAGAAAAAAAAAGAACAAATTATCTTGACATACTTTTCTTGGACTGTTAAAGCCTAGAGGGAGGGTAATATTTTGTTTTTATTTAAATTTCATTTTATGGCATAAAAATCACAGATCCAAATAACATCTCATGTTAATTTTGTGTTTGGACGTCAGATGGGTACACATGCCGTTCTTTGCCGACACAGTCATTGGTTGCTATGTGCGTATTGGAATTGGTTCCAACGGTGGCCGACCGATATACAGAGTGAGTTTTGATGGTTTCTTTTGTACAATCCCGGTTCACTAATATACTTGCCGACTTGAATTCTCTCTTTGTATAGAATTTTCATTTGGAACAAAACTGAAGCAGTACTTGAAATAAAATATGTGACCTGTCACCACAAAATGAGAGTAAAGTCGGAAATATTGAAAATTGAGATATTGGTATTTTTAAATTCTTGAGAAAGAGAGCTTTCCAATGATACATAACACTTGGGGGTTTCGCGATAACTATTTTTTTACAGCGCTCTAGAAAGTCATGGGTTTCACAAAACGTGTTTGTGAGAAAACTTACTTTAAACATCTTAAACAAAACACGCAAAGGATTACAAAACAGGACAAGTAAGGTTCGGTTGAGCATAGCAACAGCTATGTTCTATTCATTATTTCTTCTTGAAATTTTCCACACATACAAACTATTGCATAAACAGCAAAATATCAACATTCCAAAAATGTCGGATACTTACGAGAACCTGATTTGCATATTTAATTACCGTGTTAATTAGACCACTAATAGACTTTAATCCAAACACTAACTACGCAAACTCGCGTAATTTAAGAGGTTTTCAATCATCTGATCTCACCCCAAAAATGGGAATATGTAGAGGAGGACTTGGGCTTTCCAAATTACGCAAAATCTTAAAATTGACCACCCCTTCATATTTTGACTTTGGATGGCCATATCTGTAAATCACATTGTGTGACTTTACTCTCATTTTGTGGTGACAGGTCACATATACTTCCTTATATTTTTCAAAAATCTCTTCAAAACGAGGGCCTACCTAATTTGGTTTCTAGCACTTATTGGCTTAAACCTCCTCCTTTTTGAACAGTCATACGTGTAGACAGCCACAAATTCAAACCTCTTTCCCTGCGATCACATTTTTTACACATGCTAATCACCAACAGTGGCATCATATTTCTTATAGGCACTGTATTGTGACTATTTAAATTCTGCCCACAGAAACAAATCAGGTAACTGGTAGGCACAGCTGGCTTATCAATCTCCTACAGTCAAAGCACAGCTCTATCAAGTCACAGCCAGTTAATCATGGTGCGGATTTCACAAAACGCGTCTTAACTTAACGACTCATCTTAACAACTCATCGCCGTTCTAAGATCGATCTTGGCTAAGACATGGCCTAAGTTTGATTTCACTAAACCTTTCTTATGAAAGACGCATCACAACTACCAATTTGATGGCTGTTTCATGTTTGTTTTTAGCGCTATATAGGAAACAGTCGTGGAAAAGACACACACAAACCAATTTCCCAAACATGCGCGCGCAGTTGTTGGCATATAATTGAATTTTGTAACTAATTTATGGTTATTTAAACTATACGCATATCAAAAAATTGTTTCAAATATGTTTCTTCTTCGAAACCATAACTGATTTTCAGACGATATACAAATTAACGCACATATGAATGAGATAAGACGACCCTCGGACCGATCTTAAGATAAAACAAGTTTAGCCGCGTTGCTATGGTAGTTAGGACGTGTTTAATGCGTCTCAACTTTGGTGAAATCGATTCTAGGACGAGTCGCGAGTTAGGACGGTTACTCTTTTTAAGACGCGTCTTAGCGTTTTGTTGAATAGACCCCTTCCTTATGTAGACAGGGCGCACTCAACTGTTGAAAACAGTCACTCGACTAATTTTGACTGCTAAGAATGGCTTTGTTGAACTTGCCAGCCATAGAGTGAGGGTTGTTCAAAGTTAGGAGGGTAGGTTGTTTTGGTTGGTTTAACTATTTCACTTATTGATATTATACCTAGGAGAGTTGCTGGCTTGTGATTGGTCGAGACTCGATCCAAGGAGTAAATTATTATGTAGTAATAACCCGACTTTCAAGAAGAAGCGAATAAATGTTCCCCGAACCAGCATTAATCAAGCATCATGTAAGCCAATGATTGGCCGAATGCAACAGTTCTACGGTAACTTGTAACAAGGACGCGCCAAATCTTGATACTGCACGCTATAAATGTACGCGTAGAACGTTTGTATCTATACGCGCGGCATTTTTCAAAATGCGCGTGTCGTCTGCTAACGCTAGCGCGTTGCTATGCACGGTGGGCTACAGTGGTCAGCTAGTCTGGTCTCAAAGTATGGGTTATAATAACAACACATATTGAAGAGACATGGTACCATGCATAAGCTAAAACATGGCCCCTAAACATGAACACAAAACGCTGGAAATATCGCCAAAAGGAAAGTCACAAAATTTAGAGCACTTTCACCATTTTTCTCATTAAAAAGGTATTTATTAAAGGTAATAACAGTGCGAGGACCCAGTTATTACTGCATGATAATGACCGGGTTGGGGGATGACCGCTGGTAATGGACCTCGCCTTCGGCTCGATCCATTACCAGCGGTCATCCCCAACCCAGTCATTATCACGCAGTAATAACCGGGTCCTCGCACTGTTATTACCTAAATATATTCACCTGAGGTTTAATTGTTCCGTTGGTCTACCCTTAGGTTGCAGAAATCACAGAATGTGTAGAAACGGCCAAAATCTACCAGTTGGGAAGCAACCGCACGAATAAGGGACTTCGGCTAAGGTAAAACTGCCATTTTTTTTTTAATTTTGGTAGATATGGTGAAGACTTTCGGCTTTTAGCCTAGTAAAACATGTCATAGTTACTTCTTGTTAATTTCATTTTTGGAAGACCAGTTCATTGTTCCTGCTCACACTTTTTTAACACTTTTTTTCTTAAGAAACGAATTTCAGAAAGAGACTATGCAATTACTATTTCTGTATGTAGTTGTACATGTAGTCTGTCTTTATGGGTCATTTTGGTTAAAGTTTAGAAAAAATGGTCTTATACGCAAAGTTGCAGTCTAATTCTAATCAAACTTGGGTCATGGATGCAATAGTGTAACTTTTATCTGATGGCCGTGTCAATGGTCAAGTACTGAGGTCAAAGGTCATTTTAGGTCAAGTTGAAAAATAGGATAATAACCAAAGCAGGGGAGACTCGTGTCTTGAAAAAAGTCCTTGATTATATTCTTGCTTGTTCTAGATACGCCACTCAAGAAAGGGTATTTCGTCTGGAGTTTGTTTCCAATCAGGATTTCACAGACTCGGAGTTCAGCAAGTGGAAAGAAGATGTAAGTTAACCACCTCCTTCACTTTCTGCCAAATATTTACAACACGTACTAGCAGTCTCGATAATTTGTTTTATGTAACCTTTATGTAATCTTCAGCTTAGCAACTCTCAACTCGAGCTTGTTTCATGCTACTGCTTAACAATTAGCGGAAAAGTTGTGCTAACTACAGCAACAAAATAATCTCAACCTAAGCACTATTTTGCTAATGATTTTTCACATGCATGACAATTATTATGTGACCAATTTAAGCAAATCTTCTTTTTTTGCTTAGCATACATGTAACTCTAGCTGTGCTGTATATGCTCATGGCTTCCATGAAATAGATGGAGGTTCTGTTAGCAGAAAAGGGTGATAAGCAGTGCATTGTAAATGTTCAACCAATAAACAGTAAAAGGCAATTGATTTTATAGGAGTCCAACTTTTATGTGACACTGGAAAAAATGGGCTCTCGACCAATGGGAATGGGTAAACTGTCTTAGGTATTTATGAATATTCATTAACCCTAACCACCCTGAGTCCATCAAAATCCATTTCCTGTTTTGGAGGATTTTAGCGGATTCAGGATACCTCCATATTGAACAAACTGGAGGAGTGTGATGGATTGAGGATTTTAAGCCTACGCGGCTGCAGGAGTTTGATGGATTCAGGATACAGAAATTTAGGTGATGGACTGTGATGGACTATATGGAGAAACACTGCAATTGTTTGTATGCCACCATGGTATCCTGAATCCGCCAGAGTCCATCAACTTTTGCTGGTGGATTATTGATGGATTATTGGTGGAGTCTGATGGACTCAGGACACCAGCAGTTTTTGCAAACCAAACTTGGTGGATTGTAGTGGATTCAGGATACTTTCTAGAAAAAGCAGTGAGGGGGTTAGGGTTAAAGCTGAAATATACCTTTTGCAGCTATCCAAAAAGTAACCAACCAAAATACTGTTAAAAAGCCTACTTGGTGGAATTTTAATAATATTGATTAGTGTCACTATAAATCTACCTGTGAAATTATTTCTTCTGGTTTGCTGTCGTTTTGAAGAAAATATGCGTCTGGGTCATTTTGTGTCAATTCAACACTCGTTTGTGCATTTTCTGCAGATGATGGTAGGTGGTTTCCAACTGCCGACTACCAGGGAAGTAGATACCAAGTACAACCAGATCAAGAAGGCACTGACGTATAACTACAAGGAGGATGATATAGAAAAGGTAATGTGGCATTGTGGGATTGGGAGATCTTTGAGAAATTTCTTCATTTTTCACCGAGCCGACGCGTGGGATTATTTTTAATGAATCGAACCGAACTCGAACCGAGGCATTTCCGGCCTTGCTCGCTGCTGACTGACATTTCTGGCCTTGCTCGTGACGTGTTTATGCGTCATCTGTTTTGAATCTGGTGAAAACTTTGCTTTTATATACGTCATCCGGCGCGAACTGGTTAACCAGTTCGCGCCGGGATTATTTTAACCTAGCCTAGCCGAGGGGCGGGATTATTTTAAACGAAACTCGATCCGAAGCGGGTTCAGGCTGATAGTGCCAGGAAGCACACCCACGCATTTCCGGCCTTGCGCGCTGCTGACATACATTTCCGAACTTTAACTTGGCGTGTTTATGCGTCATCCGTTTTGAATTTAGGGAAATGTTTGCGTTTATATACGTCATCCGGCGCGAACTGGTTAAGAGACAATATACCATTTGTGACCTGTTCCAACGAAATCCGGACAAAGTCGCACAATGTGTTTTGTCACAATGTACTCCTGAAGTCATTTCGGGATGGATTTTACCATTTTGAGGTTTTAGGTTTTCCTAAGTCACTCACTATTATCTCCTCAAATTTGAACAAAATCCGTCTACCAGAAGTGTGTTTTTTTGTCAATTTTGGGAACATTTGTGTATAGAAATAATACGCTTTTCTGAACTTCAAAGCTGTTTATCTCATAATTAGTTTTATCACTAAATCCAGACCCCAGGGAAGATAGGATGGGGGTACATATGTAAATGATACATAATTTTAAAGCTGAGAACCTAGAGAATTTGAAAAAAGCAAAATCTGAAAAACTAAAAAGTCAACTTTGTCCGGGTTTCGTTGGAACAGGTCACATTTGTCGGTTGTGCATTTTTATCGTTTGAAGCAGCAAAAGTGGTCAAAATATAAAGAAAGCTGCTTGACAAACAACCTGATGAAGATTTTAGCAGATTCCGAGAAAATAGTATTGTAAGATTTGGATTTCAATTCAAAATTTGCTGAGTCGCGATTTGAATGGCGACCACAATCTACGTTAAGGGCGCGTTCTCAGCCAGTGGATTGCAGCTACTCGTGTGTCACGCAATGAACAGACCAATAGCACTACCAACACGTGTGCTGAATGTCTAACGCTTTCGTGCACCATTTGAAGTGCGTCTCTGACACGCATATTTGGAAATGGAAATCTTTTGTTATTTTCTTTAAAATGACAGCATGCCAGAAGGAATAATTTCACAGGGAGTTTAGAATCAATAATATCTTAACTACAAGTGAGTATGTCAACAGTATTTGGGTTGGTTACTTTTTAGATAGCTGCAAAAAGTATATTACCCCTTTAACCCTAACCCCATAGGCTCTCGCACTAGGAAGCATACCAAACCTAACAAACTTCAACAGCTCACACATGTTCAGTAATTTTTGGTACACTGTACTGAACCTAACAGTACTAAACCTGCCAAACTCCAACAGTTGAAGTTTTATTGACTTGAAACAGTGATAACTGGCCAGTGGTATTATGTGTTTTAGTGGGGACACACATACAAGGTGTAAGTGTACATACACTTACAGTTGACCAGGAACTGTGCCGTAACCATGTGGGTCACTCACGTATAAATGCCTGTGCATTCTCAACATTTCTAACATTTTGACAAGTCTCATGCCTTTCTGTCCTGAACCTCACAGAATTCAACAGGGTCTCCCTGGGCCTTTGGTACTGAGTCAAACAAAGTCTAACAACAAGTTGTTACGGTTTGGTACTAAACCTGCCAAAACCTAGCGAAAGCTGCAGTTGGAGTTTGATGGGTTTGGGGTAGTTAGGGTTAAAAGTCTGTCCTGGTGAAAATAAAAAAAGTTAAGAGGGCCTAATATTTCGATCTTAACAAGATCTTTTTCAGAGACAAAATGGCTGTATACCAGAAACAAACAGCATGATGCACATGAAAATAAGGTAATAGAAATGTGGTTGACCAGTTTTAAAACCGGCTCATGGGCCAGGACACATTATTAAATCAAAATCGTAGCTTGAAGCCATATGAAGCAAGATATGAGACGGAGAACCCCCCCCCCCCCCCCCCCCCCCCCCCCCCCCCTTCTTCGTGGTAATTGTGCTTGCGGAATGTTGTGGTTCCTCAGGAATTCTTTTTAGGTTTTTAGGGGGTTGCTTTAGGTAACAATAGTCTAGAGGGTGTATATGTATGGGTGACTAAGGGGAGAGTCTGTCGGTCCCATATCTTGCTGGGTATACTCAAAGCATAGAGAGAAAACATAACAAAATTACCTTTGACCTTAAATTATGAAAATGTGTTAGTTTTAAATTTCTAAATATTTTCTCAAAAGTTAATTCATAATGTCAGCAACAATCTTGGAAAATCTGGAGATGGGCGCTCTTAAATTTTGTAAGAAGATTTTTTTTAAAGATATAAAATTTAAAATTTAAAATTTATTCCCGACAAAAATGGAAGAACAAACTTACAAACTTTAAGAACTAACATTTTAAACTAACTATGTTAAATGTACTTTTTTATCTTTTAAATGTTCTTTTTTTTTAAAGATTGTAACTGAGAAGGAACGTTTCAGAAGAAATCCTCGCAACTATGCCATGAAGAAGACTTCCTTGATAAAGACGAGAGTAAGTCCCCAACTTCCATGTTTTTCGTTTATGAATTGTTAAAACCCTATGAATGTACATAATGTAGTATGTTAGTATGTAAGCTTATAACACTAGGTACAGTAAATCCATCTGTGACATCGCAGAGAAAACATTTTTCTCGTGCTAACAAGAAATCCATTATTATAAATGAGATCGCGTACTTAGCGTGATGGTTAAACAGCGTGACCTCTGGATATCACATAAAATTTAATAGAAAATGAGTCTATAATGAAGACTAATTGTCTAAATTTACACCAATTATTTGGCCTGTTCCAACGAACCCGGGCAAAGTCGCACAATGTGTTTTATTACAATGTACTTGTACTAAGTCATTTCGGGGTGGATTTTACAATTTTTTTTAATTTTTTTTTTCTGAATCACTCACTATTAAAGGGATCGTATACATTTGATAATTGGAACCCACTGTTTGTTTCATTCCTATATATTTATAGATATATTCCATAAAACTAACCTGTAAAAAATTCATTTCAAAAGGTGGTAGAGATTTTGAGATATTGCCGAAAATCTGGAGCGGTTATATCCACGCAGGAAGAATAATCTGCATTGGAATACACGCTCTGAGAAACGTCACTGCAGTAACGCTTCTCAGATTCAATTGTTTTTGGATAAAAAGTGACATCTTTTTCCATAACCGCAGTACTTCGAAGTGAAAAGTTTCTAAAAATGCATTATACTATCCAAAGATGCTGTACTTCTTACCAAGTAAGTTTTTATTGCCATAAATTTTTGGAGTAATTACCAAACGTATACGATCCCTTTAATCTAAAATCTAAAAACACAGATTTTTAGACAATCAAAGACAAAAAAGACATAAACATGAAACTGATATTTATTGCTTTAAAAAAACCTGTAGTATTCATTTCTGAAATCTTGCTTTTAGAACAACATTTCTTATCAAAATCTTTTTTCAATGGGTAATAGGATATGGCACAGGTAGAAGGAAGAGAGGATGACTTCAAGAAATACGCTCTGGAACTCGAAGAATTGGAAGAGAGAGCCGAAGAGTTGAATCGGGTCCGCAACAAAAATGTCACGGCTATCACGTAAGCAGTCCACTGGTTCCTTTAGTAACGTCCGTCGATATATCGATATTACTCAAATACTCGATACTATTTTGACATCGATATCGCCGTTGTCACTTTTTTAATTATATCGAAATATCGACATTTCGATATATCGAAAATGTTGATGAATCTAAATTTCGATGTTCCTAAATGATATCGAAAACACCGAAAGATTGTCAGATTATCCAGAAAATCTCAGGGCTTTAGTATATTAGAAAAGCTGCCGTCTTTATTTGTAGCTTAAAACATCACTTATCGATTATTATAAAAAACTGACATCGGCGGACGTTATCTTTTAGCCCCTTTCACACTATAGGCTCTCAACCCGGGTTGAACTTGACCCTGGGTGAAGCCGCTGTCGCCCCGGTTGAGTTTTGGATTTTTCAACACCGTTTTGTTTCACACTTGCTTTGTGCAAACTGAGATAATTTAGATCACTTGCTGCCATTTTTAATCCAGGGCAAGAGTTTTAACCCGGGTAAAAAAATCTTAACCCTGGTCTGGAGAAGGGTTGAAATCGATCTCGGGGGTTTATGGAGGGTTGGCACGGAGTTGACATTTTTCAAGTGTGAAATGCGAACAGAGCCTCGCGATTAGCGGCCGGGGTCAACATGATCAGGAACATGATTCACAACAAAACTTGTAGTATAATCAGACTAGCAATATCGGACAAATTTTACAATATAAATAATGAAATAAATGTATATTATAGTATTTTTATTTCTTTATTCTGGAAAATTACGAAACATTTTTATTTACCCTATTAAAATAAACATTTATAAGAACAGTAATCGAACGAGCCTGGGCTGCTATCTCTGTGTATTTTAACGTATACATCGGTAAATTCAATATGGCAGCTTTCATGAATCGTAACATTAGACAACAACACTCGGCAAATCTTAGAAAAATTATCATTGATTGTCAAATTGAAAACATGATTCTTGTACAATTGCAAATAAAACACGATTCAAGACGGAAATATAAATGTAAGTAATACTTTTCTTCACAAATAGTTACGTTAAAAGCAGTTTTTTATGTGAAATTAGTGCCGATCGGAAGCAGTGATTTTCATAAGGAGTGGTGGGTGGAACTTCTTTGTCCTGGTCGGGCCCGCCCAATGCCGACCACCGTAGCTATAACGCGGAACCCTGACATTTGTCTAGTGTAAAAATGGCAGGCAAGTCACCAACAGTAGGATCATATTTCAGTCGGCACCGTGCCTAGTCAAATTTCATCAACAGAGAAAAGCTTTTATTAAACTGGGGCCAATTTCATAAACATTCAAGCACAACAAATTGCTTAGCGTCAAAATTCTTCCTTGGCCAAAACAGGGTTACAAACCAAATATTTGATTGTTTGTGACTGGTATTCAGCTTATTTTTCAGCTTTTTAATCTTAAGCATTCTATAGATTCTCTCTAACTTGTTCCTCACAGGTATATCAACCAGAGAAACCGGACACGAAACATCGCTGAGGCTGAGAGAGCTATGAAGGAAGAGATTAAGGAGTCTCTGAATGCCAAGGCTGACCCCTTCACGAGGAGACAGTGCAGACCTATGCTCGTTACCAAGGTAGAGTGGCAGTTCCCTGCAAATACACCGGTCCAGTAGGCCACACTTGCCATAGCAACTGCCTAGTAGCGTGACGCATGCCTGGCACAGTGCATTATACAACCTAGTGTAATTTCATAGAAGTACATGTAGGTAACACTTTTGGCTTAGGAAATGGCCTAAAATTACCTGGTCTAAAAACAGTCCTGGGAGTCCGATTTACAATTAAAAGGATCGTATACGTTTGGTAATTGGAACCCACTGTTTGTTTCATTCATATATAGTTATAGATATATACCATAAAACTAACCTGTAAAAATTTCATTTCAAAAGGTGGTAGCGATTTTGAGATATTGCCAAAAATCTGGAGCGGTTATGTCCACGCAGGAAGAATAATCTGCATTGGGATACACAGTCTGAGAAACGTCACTGCAGTAACGCTTCTCAGATTCAAATCTTTGGGGATAAAAAATGATATCTTTTTCCATAACCGCAGTACTTCGAAGTACAAAGTTTCTAAAAATGCATTATACTATCCAAAGCTGCTGTACTTCTTACCAAGTTGGTTTTTATTGCCATTGATTTTTGGAGTAATTACCAAACGTATACGATCCCTTTAACATATTAAAACTACCTAACCATGACTATGAATAAAAGCAGGTTGATAATGGAATTGAGGCATACAAGTAAAAACAAATGTTCAACCAACAAAAAGTGTGTGGTAAACTGTGCCGTGAAGTAAATAATTTGTATTGCACAAAATGGCGACAATTTTTTTAATCTTAAAATCATGCATCGTGATTGGTCAATTTTTCGAGGGGTGTGGCCTACTGGATTGATCTATTACGACGTGGGGGAAGGAGTGTTAAAGAAAATTTTGAAAGCTACAAAGCAATTTCCAAAGATGTGTCTCAGTGACACAGGCACGCACGCAACGCAAATGGATAGGGATTGCGGAAAAACGTTTAAGTCAAAAGGAAGTCCCCCAAAGCCGATACGCAGATACGCAGATACGCGGTGGGCCATGGTGGGACAGGCACGCACGCAACGCAAATTGATGGGGGATTATGGTAAAACGTCCAAGTCCAAAGGAGGTTACTCTGTGCTTTATTGACCCTAGGACTCCAGGCTTTATTGACCCTAGGGCTCTGGGCTTTATTGACACTACATGTAGGACTCTGGGCTTTATTGACTCTAGGACTCTGGGATTTATTGACTCTAGGACTCCAGGCTTTATTGACCCTAGGGCTCTGGGCTTTATTGACCCCAGGACTCTCGGCTTTATTGACCCTAGGACTCTGGGCTTTATTGACTCTAGGACTCCAGGCTTTATTGACCCTAGGGCTCTGGGCTTTATTGACCCTAGGACTTTCAACTTATTGACCCTAGTACTCTGGGCTTTATTGACCCCAGGACTCTGGGCTTTATTGACCCTAGGACTCTGGGCTTTATTGACTCTAGGACTCGGGGCTTCATTGACCCTAGGACTCTAGGCTTTATTGACCCTAGGACTCTGGGCTTTATTGACCCTAGGACTCCAGGTTTTATTGACCCTAGGACTCTGGGCTTTATTGACCCTAGGACTCTGGGCTTTATTGACCCTAGGACTCTGGGCTTTATTGACTCTAGGACTCTGGGCTTTATTGACCCTAGGACTCTGGGCTTTATTGACCCTAGGACTCCAGGCTTTATTGACCCTAGGGCTCTGGGCTTTATTGACTCTAGGACTCTGGGCTTTATTGACCCTAGAACTCGGGGCTTCATTGACCCTAGTACTCTGGGCTTTATTGACCCTAGGACTCAGTATTTGATTTCCCTATCTAAAATCATCCCCAACCTGCTCACTTCTCTCTGCTAAGTAAGCAGTAAGCTAACAGTAAGCAGCAATGAAATTGGGCCTTGTTCATACTCTGCGCCTTAAAGGTCTGACTGCTAGCCCTCACTCTATGAAATGTGAACATGAGAGAATTTTTTGAAATTTCACACTTTTCCACATTTTTATTTTCCTAACTCCGCTCGTTTTTGCGTGACTTTTTTGTGTTTCCCAATAATCCCCCCGATCCCGCGTTTGACATGCAGTTTTGTCAAGTTAAACATTTTTAATTAAACCGCGATGCCGTGTGGCAACCACATGTGGCTCCACTTGTTTGTTATAGCATCGGTAATAAGTCCAGTTTCCAAGCAATAGCGAAAGCACATTTTGTTTTGCGAAGTGGAATTGTTGTCTTGTGTCGTGAGTGACATGAGAGTAGTTGCCTCAAGTGCTTCAAGAGAATCACACAATTTCTCAGTTTTGTGACCTGACAATTGTTTTTCTGCTTGATACCGACAGTTCCGTCGTCGTTCAAGCAAATTGCTGGTTGCCCCAAGGCCGGCTTTAGACTTTCAACAATTGTTTCCTTTCTTGTTTGTTTTAACAGACTGCCAAGGATGAAGCCGTCATGAATTCAGAGCTTCTCAAACAACTGGAGGAAGAACGCGCCAAGAACCTGCACCAAAATGACATACTCAAGGTAAACAAAACAATGTTTTCAGCCACAGTAATAAGTCAGTTTGGTATTCCAACTGCGCATGTGCACAACAAGATTCAACAATTTTTCGGAATAAAAGTGACATGGTAACCGAATCTGCATTCTGCGCAATTTGTTTTGCAATTGAAAAATCTTTAATAGGCCGGGATATTGTGTGCATTATCAATGCAGGCATTCTTCAGTTTTGACATGATGGCAGAGGGTAAAAAAAACCTGATTTGTATTCTTCTTCTTGATAATCCTGATATTTATCTGGATTATCCAGATTTTTTTCTGGATTATCCTGATTTGTTTCTGGGTTGGGAAACTTGTTACTTGACAGGGGAAGGAAGCATTCTTCTATTATTTATATCCCTATTTATATGGAGTGTCGTGGCCGGGCGGTTAAGAACTCGGTTTTCTGTTCCGCAGAGCGTGGGTTCGAGTCCCGGTGTCGACACGTGTGTCCTTAAGCAAGGCAATTAAACCACTATTGCTTCGTCCTTCGGATGGGACGTAAAGCTGTAGGTCCCGTGCGTTGTGTAATGCACGTAAAAGAACCCAGTAACACTCATCGCTAAGAGGAGGGGTTCGCCCCGGTGTTCCTGGCAGCGCCTCGGAATAGGCAACTAGATAGATGGCGCTTTACAAATGCATTGATCATCATCATCATCATCCCTGTGGATACATGGCATTGTTCTTTTGTTTCTGTACCTAGGAATTGCCCTAGTGAATTAGTACACACAATTTTTGGTGGAGACACTCTAACCATATAAAACCTTGTGGGGATCATTTCAACCTTTTGTTCTCTATTGTTTGTCAGTCTCCACAGGGTACCGAATTTAGAAACACTTGCTAGTTCCATGTGAAAAATTCAGGCGCAAAAGACGCTAAACATCACTTCCATGCAAAATGATTGTAACGATATCAAGTGAAAGCTTCACAGTTCCTACCTGAACTTTTTATATATTGTTTATAAACCCGTTTAGCTTGTCATCCAACCAACTGCCCAAGATGTAAAGACGTCACTATTTGTTTACATGTGCGCTTTTCTATGGGAGCCAGGTGGGACGATTGTCTGGCATCCTGACCCGTCTCCCGTGGAAAAACGCACATGCATCAAAGCCATTACGTCTATTGAATTGTGTCCTTGATGTTGTCAGGTGGCATCAGTTGCATGGTCCAACTTTGTCATAAGCGCCGTGAGAACTGTACACAAACCATGTATTTCTGCATGTTTTTTCTTTTTCCTTTTTTAGGGGCTGTTTTCATTAAACTCTTCTTATCTTGCGACTCGTCCAAGTACTTAACCCTTTGCACTCACTCTGCGCTACATCTGACTTATAAGTCCCTTAAAAGCTCCTGGGGGTCCAAATATTCCCACAAAATATAGCCCTATTTGTAAGCTTTCCAATGATACATAATTATATGGGATTTGTACACTGTAAATGATATTTGTATATACAAACTAGCAACACCTACAAAATCTTTGAAAACAGGCCTGAGTTTAAAGAGTTAAGATGAGTTCCCACTCTAAGATTAATCTTGGCTAAGACGTGTCCTTAGATCAATTTAGATCACCCATCTTATGAAAGACGCATTGCAACTACCAATTTGATGGCTGTTTCATGTTTGTTCTTACTGCTAGAGGAAACAGTCGTTGTAAAGAAATGCGCAAACTTACTTTTTGCACGTGCGTGCATAGAACACAAACTTTAACCAGACAAAAATAATCTATGCAATTATTTCCAATGTAAGGTAGTTCTGCACGTTCTGCAGAAGATCTTACGACAGAGTTGACTAGTTGTCATGTTATTGAATTTTGTAAATAACTTTAGTTTTATTAAAATTATACCCACCAATCAAAAATAAATAAATAATATACACACTCTAAGCCGACCTTTGTCTTTAACGAGAAGATAATGCAATGATTTCCAGACGATATACCAATTAACGCACGCATAAATGAGATAAGACTATCTTTGGACCGATCTTAAGTTAAGACAAATTCAGCCGGGGTGCTAAGGAAGTTAGGACATGGTGAACGCATTTTAACTTGAAATCTATGAAATCGATCCCGGGTAGAGTCGCGAGTTAAGACGAGTAACCCTTCCTAAGACGTGTCTTAGCATTTTGTAAAATCTGCCGCAGAATCCTCCAATTGTGATATGAGTATCGTCTGATATCAATTGTGATATGAGTATCGTAATGTATTAAACCCAGACTTAAGCCGCGTTCGCATTGGACTTAATATGTGACCTGTTCCAACAAAACCCGGACAAAGTCGAATTTTTAGTTTTTCAGATTTTGCTTTTTTTCAAATTCTCTAGGTTCTCAGCTTTAAAATGATGTATCATTCACATATGTACCCCCACCCTATCTTCCCTGGGGTATGGATTTAGTGATAAAACCCTGACAATCTAATCATGAGATAAACAGCTTTGAAGTTCAGAAAAGCGTATTATTTCTATACACAAATGTTTCACAAAATTGACAAAAAAACACACTTCTGGTAGACGGATTTTGTTCAAATTTGAGGAGATTGTAGATTAATAGTGAGTGACTTAGGAAAACCTAAAACCTCAAAATGGTAAAATCCTTCCTGAAATGACTTCAGGAGTACATTGTGACAAAACACATTGTGCGACTTTGTCCGGGTTTCGTTGGAACAGGTCACATATTGTCAAATGTTACGGTACGTGATTGTCAAAGTTCACGGTGTTAAATCCTCCGCTAGAAGCTTGGGCCTGTAGATCTTACGGTTGCGGAGGATAAAATGGACAATTTGACAATGTTACTGTCTGTCCGCATTGGATTTAATTTTGTTAAGTTCTCTGTAGGTTTTACCAAAAAAAGTCCAATGCGAACGCGGCTTTAGTTTTCACACTTATTGAAATATTGCTTATTCATTCCTACAGGGTGACATCTTAGATGCTCTGTCTCAAGAGGGCCTGCCAGCTAAGATTACCGACAGGAAAGTATCGGAGGATCTCTTCCAAGCTCACGATTTTGACATCAAGATAGATCTGGATGTCTCAACCTCAGGTAAAAGAGTTTCTAAGCGTTGCCTGTTGGTTCAACTTGTCATCAGGTTTGGATAAAGAGACTTGGTTTTCACTATGAATACATTTTTGTGACGTTTCATTAAACAGTAAACAGAAATTCTCTGCTAACTTTAGCAAGAAAAAACAACAGAATTGTGAGTTCTTGAAAAATGAAACATAACTTGGCAAATTTTGTAATGGAGAAAAATGCAAAACAAAATTAAAACGAACGGCAAGGATTTTGGTCAATTTTCTGATTTGTAATCTTTGATAGTAAACAAATAAGAGTTTTAGGGGAAAACAGTTGGCATCTTTCATTTTCAACACTATCAAAATGTGAAACATTAAAGGTCTTTTTCTCAGTTTTTTACATTTTTTTAAATGTTCAGATAAAACAGTGTGTCTGATTGAAGTGCTACAAACAGTAATGTGAGGGGATTCTTTTTTTTCCTAAATATCCACAAACCCTCATTTCGACCTCTGCCCAGTTGTGTCTCATTTTGCTAGACTCTCACAATTTTGCTAAGCTCAAAGCATTTGTGGTTAGCGAATACCACTAACAAACCAAATGGTCGTGCATTTGATAATGCCTTTACCCAAGCCCAAAATTCATACAGCTGCTAAGCACATACGGTTCTGCTCACAGAGCCTATGTCTATTTCACGGAGACTGTAAGCAGTAAGCACAGCAAAAAGCACTCTTACCTCAAGAGGAAACTGAGCACACCCATGCCATGAAATCATGCCTAAGGTTTAGCACAACTTTTCTGCTAACTGTTAACCAGTTTGCGCTGGGATTATTTAGACATTGATCGGCCAGCATCACGGCACTGAAAGTTCCTTTTGCCAAAAAAGAATGCTGCGCCACAAGTTTTGCTGCGAGTGGTGCCAATATTTGGAATAATCTGCCCGAACAATTGCGAACCTTGGACTCCTTTAAGCATTTAAATCACAATTAAAAAAGAATTCACAATTCAAATTTGCCAGACGGCAATCGATAAAAATAACATAAATGTGACCTGGCACCACGAAATGGGTGGAAAGTCGCAAAATAACAAAGTTGACATTATTACATTTCTATAAAGAAGAAGTCCTAAGCTTTCAAATGATGTATTGTGTGTTGCTGTAGCTTATTCCTAGCCGCTGGTATACTCTTTGGAAATTGCTGAAGTCATGCTCCCTTGTTTTGAGAAAACGGAGTTCAAAGTCTGTGAACGCTGCCAACTATACTATCACTCAGTGCAATTTAGCCACCAAAAACACACTTTAGAGTTTTAATTGAGCTATAAGATGTTGGGATATGATAAAGAAGGGTTGTTTGTATGTAAAAACGTTAACAAATCGATACCGACCTCCCACTTGAAAAATAGACGTTTCAGCCAATAACTCGTTTTGGCCATGTGCGACTTTCCGCTCATTTCGTGGTGCCAGGTCACAAATATACAAAGAACAACTGCCTGACGGTTAAAAAACGAATGCAGTTTTTCTTAATTTTTTGTCACTAAATGCAAATCGTACACACAGGCACATTTTATTAACAGAATGTCCGATTGAAGCACAACAAAGACTATGTATTGTAGGAAGAATTTTATTCTGTTTCCTAATACCTAAAAATCTTCATTTCAACTTCTGCCCAGTTCTATCTCATTTTGCCAGAACACCTCGCATATATGGAATTAATTTGAGGTTAGAAATTCTGGATAGAGGTGATAAGTTTTAAAGGGATCGTATACGTTTGGTAATTACTCCAAAAATTAATGGCAATAAAAACTTACTTGGTAAGAAGTACAGCAGCTTTGGATAGTATAATGCATTTTTAGAAACTTTTCACTTCAAAGTACTGCGGTTATGGAAAAATATATCACTTTTTATCCCAACAAAAATTGAATCTGAGAAGCGTTACTGCAGTGACGTTTCTCTCAGAGTGTGTATTCCAATGCAGATTATTCTTCCTGCGTGGACATAACTGCTCTAGATTTTCAGGAATATCTCAAAATCGCTACCACCTTTTGAAATGAAATTTGTTACAAGTTGGTTTTATGGTATATATCTATAACTATATAGGATTGAAACAAACAGTGGGTTCCAATTACTATACGTCTACGATCCCTTTAAAGCGAAAAAGAAATCCTTATTTTTTAATTCCTAGGTCTCTACATTTTGTTCTCTCTCTAGATTCCCGTCCAATGGCGCTGAATTCCAGCTCAGACTCAGGAGGCAAGGAGGGCGCCCCCAGGCGGTCGCTAAACCTGAACGAATACAAGAAGATGCGGGGCCTCATCTGATCCTTGTCCTGTCTTCGTCTGTTCATCCCTCTGACACCTTCAAGATCACAGACTTTATGATTTCTCTAAAACCAACAACCTTATTTAACACTTTGCTATCTTGGTAACACCCACTGAAACTGGGAAATAAACTGGAAAGCAGTTAATGGTCGACACTCTGCAGCAATGCTAGTCTGAGTATCATACAGTGGTTAACAAACAGAGCCATCTTCGAACCAACGTCTGATATATGTGAACATTAATGTGATTGCGACCTGCGCGCGCCAGTTAACTGTGACGTCATGTGGAGCAGAAATCTGAACAAAGCTGCTGATTGGTCAATTTGGCCGCCGTGTTTCTGTAACATAGCAAAAGGTGACGGATAACACGATATTGCGATGAAAAAAAAAATGCTGAATGGTAATAATTTGGCGGCCGTGTTTTTGTAACATAGCAACGGGTAACGGAAGACACGCTATCGCAATGGAGAGCATCTGCTGAATGGACATAATCTGGTGGTTAAGATGCAGTCTTGTTTAAGATTTAAGATGCAAAAATAATCAGCGAATCTGCTCGCATATCATAGATGCTCATCTAACGAGCAGATATTCCATAGACTGGATGGGGGGGGGATATTTACATCATAAACTACTAATTTTTGACTGTTTCGTAAAATTTAATTAACAATTTTATACAAGTGTACAACATTTTTGTGTATAAACTGCATTTTGAAATTTAAGCGTTATTGCTACAAAATTTGAAGGTAAATTGCACCATTTTTTAGTTGGCACAAAAAAAAGAAATGCAGTTGCAAGAAAGTTTCCACGAACTGTGGAAATAATTGATTTTTTACCTTTATCAAAAGAAAAAGCTGCCAAAAAAAAGATTGTTTAAATACATAAATTATCCGAACATTTGGTCTAAAACAGGACTAGGATCTGAATTATTTTGGAGAGAAAGACAAGTGTCATTATTATGAATACTGTGTAAAGGGAAATTCCGTAAATTACAATGTACATCTGACCACATGATGTACATGTACAAGGTCGTTAAGGTGGTGGTGTACTTTGGTTTGTAATTGTTTTCTACGCATCAGATGTCACATATTAGTGATGTATTATATTAACTTTTCCAACCGCAGCTCATTGAAGTGTCTGACATGTGCGTCTGAATTTATGGGAGTGTTACACAGTTACACAGCACGGAAGTGAGCACGGACATGAGCACGGACGTGAGCAGGGACGTGAGCACGGACGTGGGCACGGACGTGGGCACGGACGTGGGCACGGACGTGGGCACGGACGTGGGCACGGACGTGGGCACGGACGTGGGCACGGACGTGGGCACGGACGTGGGCACGGACGTGGGCACGGACGTGGGCACGGACGTGGGCACGGCAGTGGGCACGGCAGTGGGCACGGCAGTGGGCACGGCAGTGGGCACGGCAGTGGGCACGGCAGTGGGCACGGCAGTGGGCACGGCAGTGGGCACGGCAGTGGGCACGGCAGTGGGCACGGCAGTGGGCACGGCAGTGGGCACGGCAGTGGGCACGGCAGTGGGCACGGCAGTGGGCACGTTGTAAACGGCAGTGAGCACGTTATAAACCGATAATTGACGAAAATGGTGCAAAATACCTGTTAAGAAACAATTTATTGTGAATATTTTGTGAATTTTTTTATATTTTGTTTCATCTGCGGTATTTTTGTTAGAAACGTATGCTTGAGTAACTGGTGGGCTTGAATCTGTAGAATATTGTCATTTTCAAACTTGTTTTAAAGTCTCTCAGACCTCAAGTCGTGAGTACGAGAAAAGTCCTGAGCTATTAAGTTGAGTCTGAGTCACCAGTGAAACGTCACTTAAATCTAACTCCCTATAGTGTAATTTACTAGGAACCATACCAATCTTTGCAAATCCCAACACCATGGCAAACTGTACACATAAACCGGGCATTTAGTCTTATAGACTTCTAATTAAACTCATTCTTGTTTTGTCAGACAAATTAACCTTTCTTTGTAACGGTCCATAAGTTTGACGCCTCGTAGGGCCGATGCCTCGTTTGTCCCACGTCGGACTTATGAGGTGTTACACTTGTGAGGTGTCCGACTTGTGAGGCGTCAGAGCTATACGAGGGCAAAAACTATAAGTCTGATGCGTCATCAAATTGATGCCTCGTAATTCTAAAATTTTGGACTTGTGAGGCATCGGACTTACAATTTGGCACCCCCCCAAAAAAACAAAAAAAGAGAAGAGAACATTGACACTCCAAAAAGCACACACTCTGTTCATTGTCATAGTGGCTTGCATCTGTAACTATGAAAGTAAGACGCACAGGGTAAAGTTTATTTTTTCAATTGAATAACTATTATATTCAACCCAACACATCTTTAATGCTGTAATATTTTTCATTACACAAATAAACCACAAGGGAAAGTTCAAATTGAACAAAGAAATTGGCAAGGTGGGACTCCAAGCGGAGGTCGCGGGTTTAAGCCCCGCCTTGCCAATATTTGGGTTCACTTAAAATTTTAACGAATATATTTTTGTCATTTTGACCGCATGCGAGTCCCATATATCCCAAGTCCGGCTCTGTGAAGTATCAAGTTTGATTCAAAGTCCTTTGTAAATTGTGGCCCAAGCCCGAGTCCAACTCGTCAAAATGAGACTCGCGTAGGACCTAAGTCCGAGTCACATAACTTGTATACACCTCTAACACTGTGAACAAGTAACAATGGATTTAATAGTGCCAAGTAAATAGTGCCATTTTTGTTCTCTCTAAATGTCTTTGTTACAGAATTTCACATGTTCCTCAAGCATTACCCTCAAGCAGATTGAGAACTTCCCCTGAACTTTGTCATGGAATGATTTATGAGCTCTTCATGACATTTAAAGTGACTAGTGCTAAAAATACAGGGGAAGAATTATTTAAAGCAAAAGAACTAATTAAATTGAATTTTGCATTTTACATTTTTTTTTTTACTTTTTAAATTTTGTTCATTTCTGGGGTTTTTTGGGGTTTTTTTTTTGGGGGGAGTGGTTTTACAAGTATGAATTTCATATTGTTTGTTTTGTGTTTTGCTGTGACTATAAGCATAAAACAAATGGATTTTTTCTTAAAATCAGACTGCTCAATTGAAAATTTATTTTGTTGTCATTTTATACCACTGGAGGTCAAATAAAACCGTCTATTGTCTTTGTAAATGTTTTTGTTGCATTGTTTAAAATCATTGTTCAGGATCATTGCTTTGGCAAGGTAGGCAAAACCCATATGAAGCAATTAATGGGACGGAGAGAACCGAGAACAAGGAGATTAAATTGTACTTTATTTTGTAGGCAACTGAATATTTGTACTTGTGTTAGGCCCTAATTGTTTGGACATTCCAAGTTGAAAGCAAAAAGGAGCAACCATGTGAAGTTTATCGCGATTATTTTCTCGGGATGTCGTCATCCTACTTTCAGCATGTCGTCATCTCGGGATTATCTCAGGATGTCGTCATCCTACTTTCAGCATGTCGTCATCCCGGGATATATTATTTCAGGATGTCGTCATCCTACTTTCAGCATGTCGTCATCTCGGGATTATCTCAGGATGTCGTCATCTTATTTTCAGCATGTTGTCATCTCGGGATTATCTCAGGATGTCGTCATCCTACTTTCAGCATGTCGTCATCTTACTTTCAGCATGTTGTCATCCCGGGATATATTATCTCAGGATGTCGTCATCTTACTTTCAGCATGTCGTCATCTCGGTATTATCTTAGGATGTCGTCATCCTACTTTCAGCATGTTGTCATCCCGGGATATATTATCTCAGGATGTCGTCATCTTACTTTCAGCATGTCGTCATCTCGGGATTATCTCAGGATGTCGTCATCCTACTTTCAGCATGTTGTCATCCCGGGATATATTATCTCAGGATGTCGTCATCTTACTTTCAGCATGTCGTCATCTCGGTATTATCTTAGGATGTCGTCATCCTACTTTCAGCATGTTGTCATCCCGGGATATATTATCTCAGGATGTCGTCATCTTACTTTCAGCATGTCATCATCTCGGGATGTCATCATCCTACTTTCAGCATGTCAGTCATCCCGGGATATATTACCTCAGGATGTTATCATCATAGTGTGAGGATGCTGTCATCTTTCCTAATTTATGTCGTCATCCTGAGATAAAATATGTCAGGATGTAAACAAGTCGGATGACACTTTAAGAACTCCATAGATTGAAGTCTTGGTTTTCTAAGCTAACTTTCAAACTCCAGATTTGATACCAGACAAGGACGACAAACAATGTCTCATGTGACTGACCTTAACAGGTGACAGTAAAGGGGAGGCAGTGGGCTTTAAATATTAATTTACTAAGACTAGCACAAATAAAGCGACAACCGACTGACAAACTGCTCAGACAAGAGTGACCGCTCCAGCCTTGCTAACTTGACCCATACCATTATACACGACCTTGTCGTCACTCAACAGTTGTCCAAATGGCCTGCCCAAGGATCGCCCTATTCCGGCCCTCTTAAACCAAAACGACCGCCTATAGGGGTAATAAATATCTATGCATTTAACTGAATTTACAAAATGAAACCCCGTTTTTGAAATTTCATATAAGGGCACTGGTGCTGTATATGTAATGTCTATCTTCAGCTGTCAATTTATGTTTAATAATAGGCAGGTAAAATCGACCTGAAATGCAACTCATCGTAACAGTCTGTGCATACAATGTGCTCATTGATTGGCTGTTGTGTACACGTGTGTCATGTTTACAAAGCAACAGAACACAACTGTCTACAGTTTGCACATGCACATGAAATAAATAAAGATTTATTGAAGGATTCCATAAACAATAGGCTTACATTAAATGTTAACCCTAAAAGTCCTTTATCCTTTTCCTGTTGGAGAATATGCAAAAGGCTATTGGAATTAATTATATTATCTTGCAGTCATTGCATTTGTAGGAACAAGAACGAAAAAGGAATAAAACCAAACTCACTTCTTTATAAATCACGAAAACATGTTTTCTCTGTTTTACGATAATTCAGAGAAAGAAATGTAGTTCATGGTGTGTGAATTTGTTATATAATTGATGACTGGTGTTTCAAATTTGCATGCAACAATCAAGATCAGGCTGTACGTTCGTTCATCCCCACCTATTGGCTATTACGAAATACTATACTTACTAGAAAGCAATCCCTGATTGGTCAGCTGCAAGTCTATTATGTGGGACAAGAGTTTAATAGAACAAACAAAATTCACGGTTTAACCAGTTCGCACCGAAGGACGACGTATATACACACGCAAAGTTTTCCCCAGATTCAAAACGGATGACGCATAAACACGTCACGACCAAGGCCAGAAATGTCTGCCATCAGCGAGCAAGGCCGGAAATGCGTGGGTGTGCTTCCCGGTACCATCGGCCTTCGCAACCCGCCTCGGGTCGGTTCGTTAAAAATATTCCCGCGCCTCTGCTCGGTGATGTTGAAATAATCCCGGCGCGAACTTTTCACCACTTTTCAGCGCTATCTAAATATGCATTTTCAACGCAACAATCGACCATTAACTAAACGACTTTAAAGGTCAACTTAGGCTATTAGCATAATGAGCACCACCCCAAAAACCTCGCATGAATGAATGAACCCGTCGGCCCCAGTTAATTGTATAGTGGCCGCTTGAGGTCGTTGTTTGCGATTTATGTTTGCACTGTGCATGCTAAGCTATTCCCGCGCGGGTGGCGAATATATTTTTCCCAAACCTAACTGGAAGATTTCATGAATTATTCAGTAGTTTGGATGAGAAGTTATGTTTATTCATCGGAATAAAACATGACGTCACAGCATTGTTGTTATTTAGTTAACTTACATTAAATCACTTTAAAGAACAGCTGTTGTCGAGCTGCTATACGTAGTGTAGTGGGTAGTGGGATGGTCTATGGATCAAAGATCTCTGGTTCGAATCCTGCTGTAAGTCACTTCGTTTTTCCTAGTCAAATTGATATCTTTGGAGTATTTTTAATATAAGGGAAAAAAAGAGACCTAGAACCTAAGTGTTGTACAGTGATCAATGCAACTACTGAATAATTCATGAAATCTGCCAGTTAGGTTTGGGAAAAATATATTCGCGCGCGAGTGGGGACAAATAAACGACGATGGCCTTGGCCAAGCAGAACGTAGCTATTGTATTCATAAAGGTGACAAATGTGTGGATATTGCGAGTTAAATCAGTAAACAAAATTAGAGGCAATCACAAATTCACAGCTGGGTACCATTCTACAACATGTTACCGTTCAGACCTTGCGTTCATAACGGTAATCATCCGGGGATTATTGAAATCCATTTACCAGGCAATAATTAATAACAATGAACAGATGTACTGTGTTCTTTTCTGTCGAAGATTTCCTCATTTTTGACCGGGAAGTACTGTCATGTATACACACAATTATTGCATACATGTAGTTATTAAACTCAAACCTACAATGGCAGCATGGATCTATTCGATTATAAAATTAAATATTTGATGGTTACAAATTGCAAAAGACTTGTTTTGCTCATTTCAAGGAGAAAAAGAACTTGACAACGGTTACAGTTATGGAATAACAATTCGTATAACGTTAGGATTCTCGAAAAAACAACTTCAGAAAAAATTTGATTTCAGACAATTTGCAGGCACCCAAAACAACAACAAAAGTTTTTTTAAAGGGGGCAAAGTTAAATATAATATAATAATCTAACGATAAAACAGCATTAAATGCTTTTAATAAATATAGAAAAATAGAAAAAGTAGAAATGGAATATGTTTTCCCTGAATGATATTCATTCTCCAAATAAATATTGAACGTTAATTGCTCCAATTTTGGGAGGATCTAACAAACAATTTGACAAAAATGTGCGGTTTGGTTATAAAGGAGTCGTTATATGCAATGAAATTGAATAAAATGTATTAAATTCATTTGTAATAAAAGAAACCCCTAAATTGTATACTTTCTAGATACCAGAGTTGATTGTTGTCAAGTTAAATAGCCCTATGACCACGAATTGTGTGTTGGTGTTAATCCCCAACTTGAACAAGTGGATGAGAGTATTCGCACATAGTGGTTTAAACATGAAGAAAAATAGGCCCTCTACATGGTTTAAACAGAACAGTTTAAAAGGAGTACTAATCGAATTTTAAAAAGCGTGTTTAGCGTCCTGCTTTTTTTTTGCTTTTTTTTTAAAGAAAGGAGGCGGCCCCCTATCTTCCAATTTAAAATTAAACATGGCTCACCCACGATTAAAAATCAAAATTCATGTGGGTCGATCATGTATGCACCATACATGTCACCCTAAAGCCTTCCCATTAGAACAAAATATATTTCCACAGCATGTACACAGTGATGCTAAAGTCTAAAAATACGATCTTTAAAATACAATCTTTATATTATTATTATCTTTTTTTTATTTTTATTTTTTTTCGTTAAGATTAAACAAATTATCATTTTTTTTCGTTTTTTTTCTTAAAGAAAAATAAAAAGAACAAAATGAGGCGGCCTCAAAAAAGAAAGCGGGCGGGGACGCTAAACATTGTTTTATTTTATTTTTGCCTTATACCACCTACTCCATCCCAATGACCCCCTTCCCACTTCAAGACCTATTTGTGCGCATGTCACTGATGCAATTGTTGATTTATTCAAGATGTTCTTCCTTTTCTTTTCTGCGCGGTTGTGGCATGTTGAGTGATCCTTCCATGACGACGCACTGTGGGGCGCCCTCATCGTCAGTCTTAAGTCTAGTGTACTCTTTTTGGGATGAGAACGAGAGTGTCTTCACAGCGAGGTTCTCGGTGCTCTGCCAGTAGCCATACAAAAAATAAATGATAATACCTGTTGGATCGAAACAACAAAGGATGAAACAATGGCCAGTTTCATCATGGAGGAATAAGAAGGAAGAGCTGCTTATCACAAAAATATGGTTAGCATAAACAATCCTCCTCGGCAAAAACAGGGTTACAAGCTACATTTTCCGGTGATGCATGTTGTATGTACTGTGACTGGTATTTTCCGTATAACCTCGCTTCACCGTTAGAATCCATCAGTCTCCTGACGACAGGCAGAGCATACTGCCCCAACTTTTCCTCCGGTTCTTTTTATAAGTACACAACTCAAGATAATTTACAACATCATGGCGCTACCTCAAACAACTTTACCCACTCCACATTTCTCCTATTAACACTTCCTTGTTAGTTATTTCTTTGATCCTACCCACACTGACCTTTTCCTTTAATCCCTTAGCCTAATCCTCCTTTTGTTGTTCCACTTGACTCTTTACATGCTTTTTCTTTTGTGTTTCTCGACCGGCCAACCACGATGTGCATCATGCTGTATAAGTTGCCCTATAATATGTTGTTTCTTGTACACAGCCATTATGTCTCTGAAGAAGATCTTGTTAAGATCGAAATATTAGGCCCTCTTAACTTATTTGATTTGTATATTTTAGGTCATTCCAGCCAGTAAGCAGTTTGCAGTTTGCAGCAGTTTTAATCTTATTCAACTTTATCTTATGTTGAAAGTATCAATGAATTATCATTGAGAGCTTTGCCCGCAAATGGATACCCACCAATGACAGTCCAGATGCCAAATCGAAGCCACGTTGCTGGAGACAGGAGCATGATGAGCGTTATGTTACACATGATACTCAATATTGGCGTCAAAGGAACCAACGGTGTCTAGCAAGAAAACCAGAGCAAAAAATGATCGGTCAATTAAATGCTACACAGCCAAACTAAAGGCAAGTACATGTACATCATGAGTTTATTCGACCCACTTGTGTTGACGTTATTACTCCCCCTCCTTATTTCGAGTTAAATCCGAAAATATATTAATATGTTGCAATTTGTTTTCAAGCAGTCCAGACATTTCTATTGACAGTTTTTTCTGGTGGATTGTTTTGTGTGTTGGGGGCACACAAGCAACCCAAAATGAAGGCCTATTTCATATGGTTGCAGGTACTGCGATCACTGGCCAATTTAGATTTAGTACTCTATGCATGGCGCATAACCCTCGCTTAGCCTCAAGACACCTGTTTATCTTCCCCGAGTTCATGAATTAACCCACCTACCTTGAAGTTCGATTTGGTTTCCACCTGCTCGTGCAGGGTGATAGGTAAAAACAACAGAATAGCCGAGCTGCCAAATACTATGACAAGGAGAATAGCCCACCAGTCTCCTGATCGTATGTTGTCGATGAAGACGACGATGACAAAAATGGTGGCAATCTGGAGACAGGTTGTAGCCAATAAGCAGGTCATGGGGACTACTCCAGGCTCACAGCGGGCCATGACGGTCAGAAAACGGAACGCGGGCTTCAGTCTGCCACCGGGGATTGGCTGGTCCTCCGTAGGATGCTGAAAACTGGCTTTGTCCGAGTTAGTGTCCGAGTTAGTGTCAGTGTCGTGGTCACTGTCGTCCATCCATGGTGGCACTGAGGCTATCTCCTGGATCTGACGAGTAAATTGTGTTGGTTTATATCGTATGACCATGACAGAGGCTGCTACGAAGGTGAAGGCCGTAAGGGTACCGATGGATAGAACACTAGACAGCGTTTCGACATCAGCAAATACAGCCAAGAGTAGACAAACTGTTCCAAAGACTATGGTAGCCAGTAGTGGCGTGTGGGTGACAGGATTAACGTGGGCGAAGACTTTAAAGAAGACACCATCTGTAGCCATGGCGTAAATAATTCTTGGAAGAGCAAAGAAGACGGTTAGTAGAGATCCGCTCATGGCAAATAGAGCTCCCGTATCGACGACATTTTTCACCCAAGGCAAGTCGTGATACAAGAACGGAGTTGCCAGAACTGCTCGCAGATCAATCTCAGAATACGGCACAGCCAGGGTTAAACTCAAAGAAACCAGCGTGTACATCAATGTCGCCACAGCGATCGAGGTTACCACAGCGCGGGGAACGCCTTTTTGGCTATCGATGGCTTCTTCGGATAAGACTACGATGACGTCGAATCCTACAAAGCCAATGAAAACAATGCCGGCGCCCGATAACGTCGCCTGAAATCCATAAGGAAAGAAGCCATGATCAGACCAGTTCCTCCCATCAGCGAATATCAAACCACCAACGATTATCAGAGAAACAATGGTCAGATTGATAACCACACAGACCTTGTTGAAGTTGGCGCTGATTTTGGCGCCGAGTCCGATAATCACAACGAAGAACAGAGTCAACATTCCAGCGACTAGATCAGGATAGGGCGCCACAAAAGGCGTCTCCCACAACTCTCCTCCCAATATCACATCCCGGGTGAAATTCTGTATCCGGTCGTCAAGTATCGAATCCAGGTAACCGGACATCCCTCGGGCAACGATGGCGGCACTCAGCACGTACTCAAGAATGAGACTCCAACCAGCGATGAACGCCGGTAGCTCGCCGATAGTGGAGTAAGTGTAGAGATACGCAGAGCCAGTCCTGGTGAAGATGCTGCCGAGCTCTGCGTAGCACAGAGCAGCAAACATGGCAGCGACGCTGGCAATGATGTAAGACAGTATGACTGAGGGACCAGCATCTTTGGCGATTATACCTGTTAATACGTATAAGCTCACGCCCACCATTGACGCAATGCCAAGTAGTGTTAGATCAAGAGTGCTCAGGCATCGTTGAAGTGGCGTGTACTCTGGATTCATATCAACCGTCTTAAGACGGACTAGATTCTTCAGAAAGCCCATCGCTCACGCATCAAAGAAACTTCCGAATCGAGTTTCTAAACCTTAATCTAATGTCAACCACGAACTTCTAAAACACTCAATAATTTGTCCCCGAAAAGTGTTGTTTTTCTTCCAGGTTGAGTTAATTCACACGGGACGAAGAATTTATACCTAGTGAGTGCAAAAATTGGAAACAAACAAACACAACGGTGAACATTAGCTCCGTCTTTGGCTTCGTTCATGCAGTTTGGCAATGGTGATGGAGCCCGAACGGACCCTACATAAGCTGGGGTTTTGGAAAACGTTACCATTATCATAATGTGAGCATATTGTACATGTACATGTAATACATTTCCCAAATCCTACAAATTTAAAACAGCACTTTGGAGCAACTTGCATCAAAATATTCTGAATCTATAAGACGTACCATTTATATTTTATAAATGATTGTACAGTACTTGAAAGCATTTGTATGAAAATGAATAAATTATGTAAAAAATACTGTTTTTGACTGAAAAAGTGCAAAACTAAACACTCTCAGTCTAACTGCAGCGCAATCAATGACAGCACTTCATAGTTGCAAGCGAACCAAGATTAAGGTCTGCAATGTAACGAAAATCATGAGGGAAAAACCCATGGAAAACATGAGGGGAATCAATATGCCATCTCAATACAAATTTAATAAATATAACGTCATTATGGTACTACAGAGCCCGTATATCATGCTGCCAATTAGAATACAATTTTAGTCCTGCTCGAGCCGGTGCAAAGGTGTACATGTACATGTACGTTACTACAGTCTGGTTTGGTATTTACATGTAAAATCCAATAATGACTGGGGGACTAAATGCGGTGGAAACTACTAACAATATACAACTTTTAAAATGCATGTTAATTTCGTTCTTACTCTCAACGTGGCTCCATCAGTCGAAACCGTGAGATCATGAACCACCAAGGCACCATGCGATCAGCCTAGTACTAGCAGTGAAGTTCTCTAACGTACAGTACAGTACGGGAATTAGATTTAGCTCGGCGCAGAACCAACCTTCCCATACAAACAGTCGCGAAGACTAACCACAGTATTGAAATCTAGCCACTGCAAAATAATGCAATTCCACGTTTCGGGCAAAGTGCACGCTATACGTGCCTACTGGGGAAAAAAACAACAACACACGGGTCACGTCATCAATAGTCGGTTTTGAATAGTATTCATCACACGACCTTCTGCTATATACAATCATCCATGCATGCATTATAATCATAGAGCGTGTACAGAAATAGTGCCATTTTAGCAATTCAACCAAGCCAGCCAGATGGTAGTCGTCGTAGTTTGTATAACTACCAACCAATTAAATGTATTCCATTGCAAAGGACCACTGACTTCACTTCAAAAAATAGGGTCTTGGACTAAAACTAATCACAAGCAAGATAATGAGATGAAAGGACCCCCCCTCCTTTGTGGTGATCAATGGTCATTGTGCTTGCGGAATGTTGTGGTTTCACAGAATATCTTTTTAGGTTTTTAGTGGGTGCGTTAGGTAACACTAGACAGTGTATATGTATGGGGGACTATTGGGTGAGTCCATGATCCATCGGTCTCATATCGTGCTGATCGAGTATAAAACTAGTACTAGCCCATATCAAGATATCATGGTATCATTTTTTCTTTAAAAAAGATTCTCCATCCATTAATCATAGGTAGTTTTGACCTCTAGCTCAGGTATAGAGACGAATTATGATTGTCTGTTGAGATATTGTTGTTCGTTTTTTTGGGCCACCCTGCCATATATATTTACTTGTCTGCGACACTAATTAGCCTTTTGAGACATAACTTAATGCAAAACAACCAAAAACACAACCAAAGACGGGGAAAATTAAGCAACCAAATCTGTAGGATCTAATTGTATACACTGAATAGAAACAAAAGTTATCTTTATACAACAAAAATAATTTTCCATATTTTATGTTTTCAATGCATGAAATGCAAAAACGTTTCGATGCACATATACTTTAGTACCGAATTGCATGATCGTTTCGCGTAGGCTATACATAAATTGAGCAATATTTCTGCAATATCAATATCGCATAACCTTATCCACGGCACTGGTGTTTGTTTCATTTTACCATCTGTAATGAGTTCAGCAATGCATATAATCCACCGTGTCGTAAATACATTGTAAACTGAATATGCAGAAGTTATTCATATGATGACAACCGAGATATACGTTGGTCATAAACCGTTTTCCAATGAAGTAAAATAAATTATATCACTATTATTGTGAATTAACCTTGCGACGTGCCACCTTACTTTTTTCAAAGTCGCTTCGCCGTAAAAAAAAACCAATTGATTTTTCATAATTTGTTAAAAAATCTCATATTACATGTATTTCTAATTCAAAGCATGCCGAATAGCATGGTAAGTGCCGCTTGAACCCTGGTTGAACAGGTGACACAGTTTTTAGCAAAGCAATTGCTGCCCCACGAGTATCCCATTACATTGTGTACATAAAGGGTCTTTGATGTGTGGATTTTACTGCCAGACCTTCCCAAGCAATCAATCATGCTATTGTTGCCTTGCTGGGATCGAATATATTTAGACACTGTGGGAAAGTACTGTGTTGACATATAAAGCCATAAAACCGAACAGCGTAACCGACTTTAAAAAAAGTACGGACCCGCGTTCGTGTAAAAACAAAATGGCCGCAAGTCGCAAGGTTAACGTCTTGGTCCAAGCCTGTATTTGGATTATAGGCCTTAGTCTTCGCCTATTGGTATCACTAATAATAGCCAGTTCGGTATTTCAACTGGGCATGCATGCCTTTTGCACAATAAGTTTCGACTTTTTTTTTCTCTCTCGGAATAAACGCGGCAGATAAATACATAGGCCGGCTATGGGAGACATGGTAACCGAATCAGTTTACCACGGCTAGTTTATTTACCTCAGTGGTGTTATCCTATGCAGACGCATTATATAGTGATCGCTAACAATAAAGAGATACACTCAACAATTGTTAGCTGTAATGTATTTCGTTCAACATAAAAATCGTGTTTCTTTTATGTGGATCCAAGCAAAAAAGTGTGGGTGTGTACGTCTTGCTAAACAGTCGGTGTCCGGAGAGTGATCACGCCGATTACTGATGTACGGAGAGGAGGCGACGCCAAATTAACCAGTTCGCGCCGGATGACGAATATAAACGCAAAAATTTCCCCAAATTCAAAACGGATGACGAATATATACGCCAAGTTCAAGTTCGGAAATGTATGTCAGCAGCGCGCAAGGCCGGAAATGCGTGGGTGTGCTACCCAGCACTATAGGCCTGAACACGCTTCGGATCGAGTTTCGTTAAAAATAATCCCGCCCGTCGGCTCGGCGATGTTAAAATAATCCCGGCGCGAACTGGTTAAGAGGTAGTTTTATTGGCGTCGGCCTTAGCCAAAACCCTATAGTTGAATGAAGAACACCAAACAAGACGCCGGTATTGGACGAAGCACCTTAAGGCCCAGTCCCATTGCCAATGACGCATAAATCACGCATAAATCGCGCATAAAATTGGTTTGTGCGTGATTGTTCGTGGAGAAATTGGTCATTTTCTGGGGTTGTGCGTGGTCAGAATCACCGATGAATCGCGTATAAACTGCGCATGTATCACTTACAATCACTGACAAAGAACGAACATTCCACGCACAACAGCGCACAAGCCCAAACCCGATACAATTTCTGACGTTCAATCGACGCATGTATAGCGAATGTAACACGTATGGATCACGCATGAACAGCGCACGAGCACTGATGAATCACGTACGGTCCGCGCATGGAGCACGCATGTATCACTGATGAAGGGCGCACTGACAGAACACGCACATATCACGCACATATCACGCACCTTCCACGTCCAAACTACGTACATTGCGCATAAACTGCGCATAAACTGCGTATAATCGCGCACGTTGTGCGTGGACAAATTTTTGAACCGTTCAAAACCGGCGATCGCGCACAAACCCGTCTCCGCGTACAATCACTTACAAAAACTGATGCTCCACGTGTGAATCACGTGGGATTTACGCACATCACTGACGAATCACGCACAAAGAAAATTTTATGCGCAATTCATGAGTAATTCGTGCGCAAGTGCAGTGGGACTGGGCCTTTACGTCAATAATATCGAGGTTAGCCACCTGGCTTTTGACCATACTACAGGTCATCACAGACTTGTATCTGTAATGTCCGATCTCTCGAAGATGGCGGGGGGGGGGGGGGGGGGGGGGGGGGGGGTCGCACTGGGGCCACAGACTGCGTCTACGTGAATGTCACAGAGAGTGTTTTCCCCACCAGCGCCCGCAGTTTGTACACCGAGCGGCGCGCTCGACATTGTTTCTCCCGGTGATGTGATTCCAGTGAGATGCACGAGCGAACCAGGGCGGCCACCGTTAACGATAACTCATACAACGCAACACGTACCAGGGGTGTTACTGCGACGTTTGTTGCCATAAAAACAAATGGCAATCTTGTAAGATTTTTAGATTTGACGGCGAGACTCACAGATGACGGTGTGCCCTACAAGTGTTCTATAGTATTAGATCACTGCCACGCTATACTTCCCAGGGGTACAGAAAACGTGTACAATTGGCCACTTTGTAGTCTTTGACCACGCAGAAACTTTGCACTCTCGGAAACTCCACCAAGATCAAAATCATTCTCATTATAAACAACTGTAGTCAGTCCAGTCTCTGAACCTACCCAGTCGACCCAGACGACTACCGTGATTGCCCTTGCCATCTCTCTTGGTACACTAATCGTTCTCTGCTTGATTGCTTGCGTCGTGCTCTTCACCCCTGCCGGTTTGTTTCAGTCCAAGAAAGAGACGAAGATGCGACCCCGAGTGCCCTCCGTTGCGCGCGTCCACCCCGACCCAACGCGTACGACGAACGCGCGATGAGTCTGGAGTTATTTACGACACGAGAAGACGTTACGAACTACACCTACGCGATCGCAGACGAAGATAAATCCGAATCGGACGCATGCAGTATCCCAATGTACAGTGTGGTCATGGATTCTAGGCAATCACAGGACCGTAATAGCAAGGATTGGGAATCGTTTGCGATTGTCTCCGATCAGGATATATTTATGACGGATCAGGAAAGGCGTAAGATCGTCGCAGACGTGGAACTACATAGGCTTACGATGGTCGCCGAACAGGGTATATCTTCACCCATTTCCTACTTAGACTCTGGTTTTCCTACGATGTCTTCGGATGAGGCGATTCATGTACCAGGGCGCATCTCAAGTGTACCTCAAAGACAGACCCCTCAATACCCAGGTGCACCCCCTCTGTCACCGCTGGCATTACCGCCTCCACCACCTTCACTATTATACACGGCTGTCATGAACCATTAGCTTATATACCATACAATGACAATTTGGAGATTTGTTTCTCAGTGCCGTGCCCCACCACTGTTAGTGACAAATATTTTGCTCCTAAGGGAACCTCTTATAACGATATAACAACTATATACAGATATACGTTCCCATATAATAGTTTACGAACGTGCATAATTGTATACAATTATAGGCCTAAAGACATTTGTACCGTAAGATGAGAATTGTTTAGTATTAATAGCTTGAGTACTATTCCAAGGTATCGAGAAAGCTAATTTGTTTCTATCAAGGTTTATTTTAAAAGGATAATGCAATTCTCTTCCAGATTAGACAATGACATCTACTTGACTTATCCTTATTAAACAAAGGAAGGGTTTAGCATCGCCTTCTCACATTGCGAAATCATACTTCATGTAGTCATAACATTTTGTCAATCAAAGCCGCGCCCAAACATGACATGTCATTATTTTCTAAAGATGATTGACAGGTTTAAAACATATTTTGCACAAATTGTAACATAAGGCGATGCAACAGAAAAAAACAAACCACTCACACCTTCTTAAACGACTGATTTCAAGATCCAAACGACAATTTTCGCAGTGTTGGTTAAGTTACTGTAAACCTTTTATTTACCTCTCGAGCACTTTATCAAACATTTCGAAACTCTGAAATTTCCATAAATGTTATGCAAATTGACAAATCAGAATAAAGACATTAATCGTCAAGACTACATCATAACAAACAAAAGTCCTCTATACTAAACTTTTCCTTTTACAGCAGGTGTCGAAACTTAGCTGACCCTGTCAATGATAAAAAGAATCCAGAATTGTTGGGGCTCATTGTTAAAGTTCAATGTTGTCTGAGGCTATCCTGATTCTGTAGATATAATTCCTACATTAACAGCACTTGACGTACAGTGACAATCATGTACATGATTGTAATGCGTTTTTTAAATGAAGTTTAGAGTATAGAACTTCATAACTTGTATACAAAGTGTAGGCCTACGTATTGCGCTTTTTGGGTGTTTTGTTTTGCACATTTATTATATAACACCATCTCGGATCTTTATTATGCACTAAAGTTCTAATTTCTGTGTCAATTGGCATAATTATTTCTGTAAATAGCATCATCTGTTGTCTAGCAATTGGATAATGCGCCCTCTCATTGAGTAACAAATCACATGTATATATCATTCAAATCGAAAAGTAGAATAAATAAAATATTGACCGATAACACAATTTAAAAGTCCTGTTTGAATTACTAATTTACATAATTTCAAAGGTATCAATAGCTTTTTACAATGTATTGCGCTGTTTTTTATTATTAATATTAGAGCATCTAATTTTATAGCTTGTAAAACGTGGACATTACTACGGTAATATAGGCACTTTTCCCAAGCCTGATGAACGTCCTCGCAATTCGGTATCAACCCAAGCCATATTCATCACACAGGCTTTGGTTCCCCAGTAGGTTTGGGCAGCATGTTCAGTTATTTTACCAGGCACATTTGAGTGTAGAGCGCCCTCATCATTAGACAATCGGCCACTCTTGCAAGCACAATAAATGTAACTCCCAAAATGATAATAGATTTAATGAAAATACATGTAGCTTGTTTTGTTCAGAGGTGGTTCATAAATCCTAACTTACTACACATGTACTGTTTCATTTATTTGCGAAAGTAATGTTCAAGTAAATGCTCAAACTTAAAGGTAGGATACACTATTGGTAATTGCTCGAATTATCATGAATAAGTAGATTTGGGGGGTTCGATTTTATAGTAAATATCGTTTAACCATGGAGGAATAAGAAGGTTTCCTACCTCCATGGTTTAACTGACCTAGTGTCCGAAGTTTTACAATCATGGGTGCCGAGAAAAACACGAAAAACAGCGTTTGTTTTCAACCGGCGTCGAGCAGTTATTCTTATGTTATCTTTGTTTTTTTCGCGATCGCCGTACGGCGATCCCGAATTTTTCTTTATAAAATTCTACTTTTCTAATTACTTGATCTCTAGTTAAGAATGTCTGAAGGATCCGCACGCATGATTGGTTTTCTGTTATTTGTGTGCAGTGTTGTGCGCGCGCGCGTAGATCGCGCAAGGCATGGTGGGAAAACACGGACGGCGCAGCAAGATCGTAGCCATGGTAACGATATTGCACTGTAACCGAATGAATTGAAGCGGCGGGGAATTTAAGTGATTTACTGACCGATTGATTTGCAAACTGTGCAAACTGAGCAATATTACTTTGTTGTGCAAACTAGTCCATGTAACAGGATTCCTCCATGGTGTGATACTGATACAGTACCCGGATCAAGGGTTAACTGTTGTTAAGCTTTGATATTTTCTTTCCCACTGACACTGTTTCCAGGTTGGGTGAAATTTAGTTTAGATTATTTACCGTATCTCGTAATCATCACTACTGACTAGCAAACGTTAGCTTAGGATAAACCATAGAGCTGTTCCTTGCTCTATGGATAAACAAACGCGTACTGAATCTGAATCTGAATTATATAGTCGGCAAAGCATCCTTCCGGAAACATCACACCAACTTTTTGATTCGGTAGGCAATGCGTGTGGAGGAGAACGTCTAATATAGTTTCAACTTTTGTCCAAAAAACTTGAAAAGTTGATCTCTGAATTCAGAGTGAGTTTTTCTCTTAACATCAATGTTACTGCATGCAACATCTGACAGGGCAGAGATACCAATCTAACGTTTTGGTGTGTTTTTTATGAATTTGTGACAAATTTTATATAAAGCCGGGAAATCGGCATGATGAAATGTATTGTTTGCAAAAACGCAAATACAAAACTTTGTATTTTTTTGTGTTTTTTACAGGATTGTGAAAAATTGTTCTGTGGAATATTTAATTTACATGTACTTATCATTTATATCCAAAATTTGCTGATTCACAGCAAGAATATGAAGAATTCTAAGCTAAAATTGGAAAAACCTGTGTTCAATACAAGACGTGCGTTGCTATCGGGCGGACAGGTTTGTTTATAGAAAAAATAAATAAAAACACAACACAACAGTCGTCAGAGAGTTGGCGCATGCGTGAGTGAAACATTGGGCCAAGTTTGATCAAGGACTATAGTTAATCATAGTTTTGCTCTGATCGAACTCCGGCTAGTTGACGATGGTTGGACTAGTCTAGTCGACTATTCACGACCAGCCTACCGCGGTTGGTCGCATCGATGGTAACCAGTAGCCGCTTTAATAGCACAGTACAGAGAGGACCAGTTTGGCAAGTAATGGTCAATAGTTCGACTAATGTCGTTCGCTTGAAAATGCGCATGCCCTAATGACGTCACAAACTAACCACTATAGTTAACTCATGGAGGAATAAGAAGACTTTAGTTCCTTGATCGAACTTGGCCTTGGCTTATTGCACGGCAGATTCGATTGAATGTCGCCCTCTTGAGCTATATTTTATGCAGCATATTACAATTTCTATTGGGCCCTGCAAAAACAAAACCATATCTAGTAATAGCCGGGATGTCTTGACATTTTTATGGCACTAATTTTGTATACTACATTGTATATAGACAAATTATAGTATCATAGTCCAAGTAACTTGGACCCTAGTTATCGCTTTCTTGACATTTGGAATTGATCTGGCGATAAGCTTGCTACTACTAGTAATCGCCAGATATGTCCGAATGTTTAAAAAGCGATAACTATAGTTACGCAGACTAGTAGTATCGTATATAAATAGACAAATGTGCCATAAAATAAGATTTAAAATGGAAAAGTGTTTGTGCTTACGATAATTTCCACGTATTGTAATCGGGCCGACATCATTTATTGTTAAATCTTCAAAAAATGTTCATGAGGGCACATTAGGGCACATTTTGTTTAGATTGGATTAGATTGTATTGTAATTTTTACTTATTGCGAGTTTCGGTTGGTTAGTGGTTTTTGAATGTTTGTGATTTTTAATATGCAGCCTATAGGTTGGGACTAGCCACCAAGCACCATGCGTTTATCTTGCGATGTTGATCTCAAGAATCGTCTGCTGCCCTCGCATGGTATGGCAGGCAAGGGCCGATCGATGAGATGCTCGCTGGCAATCGGTCGTCGCAGTAGCAGCAATAGCAACCTCGAGGGCGCTGTTTTCCTTATGGTGTGTTCGGCCAAGAACAAAACCGGTACAAAGTACAAGGCAAGTATATTTTTTTTGCTATAGTACGATCATTTCATTACTGTTGGGTTTTGTTTTTTGGTGTAAGTGCAGCACTAGTCTCACAAATGGGGCTGTAATTAGCTCTCTTTTGTCTATTGTCTTTATCGTGTTGCTATTAAAAAGTTAATACCATACACTGTCTTTTATGACGTATTTCCTGTAAATACATGAACCATCAAAATTATTACATTTTTGTGTCGCCTAAACCAAGTTTTGCGGGCACCTACTACTAGTATGACCGTATTACCGCATGTATTTATACGGTTTCAGGTTTAGTTTAAAAAAAAATATGTATACCTTCTACCAAATTTGTATGGATTTTTATGAAACTTGGATACAGTGACCCTTGGCTTGGGTGGGAAAACACAATTCTACAGCGGATTACTGAGGTTAAAGGTCATGTAGGGGTCATTGTTCAAATATGCTTCAAATGTTTCTTTGTTTGCATAATTTGATGGATTATCATGTAATTGGATGGAGTGATTTTTATGTAGGGTTTATCACAACTCTTTTGAAGTAATAGGTCAAAAGTCATCTAGGGGTCATCAATTACAAATGACCTGCTCTGTGAAAATGAGTCAGATATTGACAATTTGACAAACAGAGTTATGTATAACATTATAAAGAGTGCATTGTTCTCTTTAATTTGATACATGTTGGAGGTCTGTAGCATGTTGCGTTCTTGTGATACACCGATTTCAATGTTGAAGATTTTGCGAAATCTAAAAACCCCATTCAATAGAAATCATGCATTAAACAAATTATTTCCCTTTAGGAGATGTATGCAATAGAATACAAAACCGGTTTCTCTCTCTAAATCTGATTTAATTCAGCATGTTTTAATGTAGAAAATAAAAATATAGATCCTAACCAAGGTGAAAATCATGAAATAGGAATATCAAATTTTTGTACAAAAACCCCCTTCTCTGCGTTCAACCACCCAAATCTCGTAAGCGCACTGTGCGACATCTGACTCATTTTCACAGAGCGGTTCACAAATGTACAAAATTCGACACTCGCGATCCAAGGATCACTGGTTATAATGATATAGCTGGATACCTAATGTTATCTCTATTCTAAAACTGTCTATTTTACACATAGTTAAAGGACAACATGGAGCAGGTCTTTGCTAGATTCATTGAGGAAGGGAAGGCTACGTTACGTCTCAAGGAACCATCACAGGATATCTGTATCAGTAAGGTACAAGACCAAGGGCCAATTTCAGGTCCTCAAAGCTATTAATCCCTAGCAATTTCTTTGGGCACATGTTCCAGGGATGTAGTCGAGTCCTTCACAAGTCCTTCAGTCCCAATTCAAAACACAAGCTATTCAAAATAACTGATTTGAAGCGTTGAGTTCCCTCCGGTTTCGTTCAGAACTACACAAACTCGCATAAGAAAATTGCCAAATGGTTGAACTACTGCAAACAACTTATCTTACAGTCTCCTGATGACTGACAGAGCAAACTGTCCGAAACGTTGAGTTCTCTCCGGTTCTTTTCAGAATTAGTAACTCACAAAAAAGAGAATTACCAAATGGTACTAACACAAATAACTTATCTTATTCAAATAAGCTTTGGCAAGAGCATTCCTTTATCATTATTCATCCAGTTACTTGTGACTAGCATTGTGAAAGGACTTGTGTCTGGACTTGTAGGGACTCAACTAACACTCTAACAAAAAATTCAATCCTAAGGTAGAAGAGTTGACCACTTCCTGAAAAGTTCAATCTCGGAAAATTCATTATTTTTTTTTCTGCACAATTTTGTAACCAGTTTGCGTCGGAAGACGTGTATACGCAATTTTTTCGGGGAATTTAAATTGGATGACAGATAAACTCGTCACGACCAAGGCCCGGAAATATCTGTCAGCGACGGGCTCGCAGCTAGCGATGCCAGAAATATCTGGGTGTGCTACCCACAGATGCCGGCCTGAACCTGTCTTGGTCAAATCAATGTAAAACAAAATCAAGGCGCGAACTGGTTAAAGAAATGAAAGCAAAAAAAAAATCTTCACGCATTCATTTGAGCTATTTTAAGTCTGATGTACAAGGGGTGATTGATAAGTTTGTGGTCTAAGGAAAAAATAAGTTTTAGAAAATCAAACATTTATTTTCAACCTTGTCGCCTACTACATTAACACACTTACTTTAGTCTAGCGGTCATAGAGCATACAGATCCCTTCTGTGTAGAAGCCGTCGTCTTGGACCCCAGGAAGGGGTAAGCATCATCAACGACTTCATCATCTGAGGCAAAATGGCAACCACCAAGCCAAATCAGGGCAGGTGTTCGACCAGTTTGAAGACCAGTTCTGGATGGCAGCCTTACTGTGGTCACTGTGGATATGTGGGCCAGAGCATTGTCCCGGGGGAAGAGTACCCCTCTTGTTAGCTTCCCACAGAAAATCTGTTCTATTTTCTCCCGTGGCTGTTTCAGAAGATCAGCGTAGTAGGCCCTGGTGATAGCGTGACCCTTCTCAAACTGAATCAGTCAAACTGCACATAAATTCAGTGAAAACTGTACAGTTCATCTTCGTATACATGTACCTTAGGCCACGGAATTATCAATATCCCCTCGTATTTATACAGGAGAGACTAAATCTGACCAAAATACAATGATCAAAATCCATACCCATCTCTATTTTCTATAAACATTCAGTTTTATTCAATCAGTAGGACATCTGATTTGTTTCTAGTCTCTGATCTGTATTCCTAGTCTCTGATGTGTGTTCCTTTTCTGATTTGTGGCTTTTCCAATAACGTTTCATTATTATTTTCCATGCAAGGCGGATCCCTTACAACTAAAGAACTTCCTGTCGGTGCTAAAACTGGGCTACAAAGGCCAAAGCAGCGACCTCAGCAAGATTCACCTTTCAACTCTGACTCCAGCCACGACCGCCCAGGTAGAACGACCCAAGACCAAACTGGTGATCCTGAAGAGGTCGGACTACCCAGTCTTGGAGAAATTCCCTAAAGGGTTGGAAAATCTGCGGGTGAATGGATGCAAGCTGTCACGGGTGGATCCTCGAATCTTGGAACTTAAGAGTCTAAGAGCTTTGGACCTAAGCAGCAACCGGATTCGTGCTTTGCCAAACGACCGTGGTCAACTGTCTGCCCTCGCCGAGCTGAAGCTAGCCAACAACCTTCTGGAGAGACTACCTCCTTCCCTCTGCCTCAGCAGTCTCAGAACCTCGCTCCACTTTCTCGATTTGGCAGGGAACTCTTTGAAGTTTCTCCCACCGCAGATCTGCGAACTGACATCCCTGCTTCGCCTGAATGTCGCCAATAACCATCTTACTTCCCTGCCCGAACATTTGGGCCAGTTGAGCAGACTCCGGTTCTTCAGTGCTGCAGAGAACCAGATTGAGGTGCTCCCTTTCTCGTTCATGGACCTAGCCATGGAGCAGGTGGACTTCTCCGGGAATAGCTTCCAGTCTGAGATGGCGGAAAGCAGTGCCGCTGACTTGCCTAGATCTCGAGAAAGCTTCCCCAGTCTGTTAGAAGTTGCTGCCCGGGCCATCAAGAAACAAAGGTGTTTTTTTTTTTTTTTTTTTAGATTTAAAATTTAAGTTTTCATTAATATTGTTGGCCCTTAACATCACTATAATTTGATTGGTAGGGGTGTTAGGGATATTTTGGCTCAGATTTGTTCAAAAGCACCACATTTGGACAATTATGACTTTTTATGAGAACATAATAATTATCAAAATGACTATTATTATTTCCTAAAGATGTGCGCAATACCCTTTACTTAAATAATATCATAAGGTAGTCTTGCCAAACATCGGTATTAATGAGCTTTACATTTTCTAAGATTGCCTGCAATTTCCAGTCGCAGCCTGGAATAAGTTGTATCTAGTGGGACTTGTGCTTTACTGACCCACGTGACCCGACAGGGAATCAGGAATCGGGTCTTTGTTGCTATTGTAGAAGGCAAATATTGCAAAGCAGTGCCGGTAGTACATGTAGGTAGTAGGTAAGCCTTGATACCTGTGATGATTGGCAAAAATTGTGACCGATTACTCTCCTAATTATCTTCACTTTAGGCCTGCGCAATACTTTCAATGAGTCCATATTTCATAGTCTGACATTCATGTCACACTGGTTCATACTGTACTTCACGCAAAGTGATACAAATTTGACGTCCAAAACATTTGCTGCGGAAATTGAAATGTGTTCAACTTTTGCGAATTTGCAGCATGAAAACTTGCTGTGACATTATACAATTGTTGACTGCTGTGATGTGCGATATGAGGATTTGAACACCCGAGGGATGCTTAGCACCTGAGGATAACCCGAGGGTGCTATGCGTCCCTGAGGGTGTTCAAATCCTCATATCGCACATCACAACAGTCAAGAATTGTTTTGTTTTACCTCTGTCTTGAAGCTCAGCAGACATTATGAGAACTAAAGATACGAAACGTTCAAGTCAAAACATTTATTTTACAACGCAAACGAAATGAACTCAACTTCACGCACGCTCAAAAGAGTTGATCGTCTGCTCGTTCGCTGCTCCCCTACAGTTTACTATCGTCAATAGTGTGTAGGTGACTATATGCAATCACTATTTCTGTACGATGTATGTTGTATGTATTGTAGTATGTATTGTAGTATGAAGGGTTATGCATGCAATACTGTAGTCTTTATATAATAGTTGTCAAAGATCAAGTACTGAGGTCATTTGAGGTCAAGTTGTTAAACAGGCTGGAATAAAAACAATTGTTTAATTTGTAAACTTGAGGTCCAATCGCAATCAAACTTGGTTCATTCATGCAAAAGTGTAACCTTTACATGTATATAAAGGTCAAGTATTGAGGTCAAGTCATTTGAGGTCAAGTTATAAAATAAGATAATTGCAAAAGTAGGTTAAACCATGATTGCATGGTACTTCAGTCATACGATACAACCTTATTAAAATTCAATGTTTTCTTCTAATTTGTATTAAATTTGCTGTTCAAATTTCCCTAATCTCGTTTTTTTTGCTCTTTTCCTCGCAGAGTTATCTACACAGAGGAAGACCTACCTCGTCATCTGCACCACTACTTGACTCAGGTCAAGTGGTGCGTGTGCAGCGGTCCGTGCTTCCAGCCGTACGCCAAGCACCGTGTCTCCTTCAACCTTCACCGCGTTGCCCACACGCTGGTGGGTCCCACGACCGCCCCCGTTCAGGGATTCATCTGCTCAGCATTCTGCTGGGCCAACCTACGGGCCAATCCTAACGCTCCGTGGAAATGCAGACGGACGTAAACCGAGAAGAGGTCGTCGGTTGCTGGGATTTTGGTTTCTCCGATGATTATTATCCTAGCCAGGTTTTTTTCCCAGGAATCCACTAAGAAGTTTTTGGAAGATTTCATGCAGGATGCAAGACTCAGTGATATAGGTGTGTGGGAAAAAAAATACATTGCATTGGAGGATTTGGGACTGTTGGGGTTAAGTCAATTCAAGCGAGTAAGAAGTGAATATGATGGTCACTAAATTTTCCAGTTTAAAATGTGTTTTCAACTTTTCGCGTAAGTGACTTTTCATCCACTTTCATGACGTGTGAACTGGTGTTTAGAAAGCTTGTTCACTCTTAAACCCTAACTCCTCCAAAATCCTCATTGCAAAATGCAGGATAATGCAGGATCCAGGTTGTTAGGCCTAAACTAATGCTGGATGATTTTGCAGGTTACTTGGGTATTTCCAGATTTTGGAGGATTGAGGTTATTTGTTACTTTGTACTTTCACACTGCTCATGCTCTATGCACATTCTCCATAGAGCTTAAAGGTATATGTAGGATACACCATTGGTAATTGCTTGAATTATCATGAATGAGTAGATTTACGGGGTTGTATCTTATAGTAAATACCGTTTAACTGAGCTGTTTTACAGTCATTGATGTTGAGAAAAGCACGAAAAACAGCGTTTGTTTTCAACCGGCGTCGAGCAGTAATTATTCTTATGTTATTTTTGTTTTTTCGCGCGATCGCGAATTTGTCTTTATAAAATTATATTTTTTAGAATAATTACAGGATATTTAGCGCAATCATTTTGCTGGATGCCTAGAATCATTATTTACTTTCAAATGAGTAAGATATTTCTTAATAATTCGGTAGTAAATATTTTTGATATTTGCAAATGGTGTATCCTACCTTTAAGTCAAAGTTATGTGTCAAGGATAGGAAACGTTTGCATACCAAGAGTCATGTGTGCAGACCCTTGTTGTAAAAGGGCATTTAGCAGCTGTTTGTTCCATGTTTGGCTGCTTTATAGCTCAATGGTAAACCCACTATAGCATGTTGCAGGATTCAGGCAGTGGTCACCAGTAATAAATATTGGAGGATTTTGCAGGATTCAAGTTACATGGAGTTTTACAGTTTGGAATTGAAGGATTTTTCAGGATTCAGGTTATGTGTAAGAAAAATGGGGTAGGGAGTTAGGGTTAAAGTTAAGGTACAAAGAATGTGTGCTTGTGATCCTGCAAAGAAGATGATTTTGGAAGATTCAGGACAGTTTCTTGGGGGAGGTGGGGAGGGTAAGGTGGAGGCCAAGTGATGATCAGGATATAACCTGAGTATCTAAATTAATTCTCAAGTTGGTCGATTTAATAATTCTGTTGATAGCAATGATAGATCCGCTCTTAAAGGGTACCGGTACTTGAAATCCAAAACTTTAATATTGCGAAATATACGTTTTAATAACGCTGAATACTTAACAACTGCAAAAACTTCATATTTGTTTATGTTCGTTCATTAATCGTGACCCTAAAATAAAAAGCAATATGCGCCGTGCCCCGCCCATAAAAGATGACGTCACGGTAAGAATAGAGCGTGGTTGTACCAGCCTAAGCGTGTACATAGCCGTATACATACTGTACGTGTACATAGCCGTGCACATACGTATAATAATGCATTGCGGGCTATGTACACGTTTGGTGTTATGACAAACGATGATCCCACGTTGCGGATACAGTGCAGCCTTGTATTCAAGGCTAGGCTTAGCCTGGTATAGCCACGCTATATTCTTACCGTGACGTCATCTTTTGTGGGCGGGGCACGGCGCATATTGCTTTTCATTTTAGGGTCACGATTAATGAGCAAACCTAAACAAATAAGAAGTTTTTGCAGTTGTTAAGTATTCAGCGTTAAGCGTATATTTCGCCATAATAAAGTTTTGAATTTCAGTTACCCTTTAAGAAGTTAATCTATCAAGGGGCGGCTGGAAATAATAAAGTATTTATCTTGTCAAACATGAAATCTGTAAGTAATTGTGTTGGTTTTGTAACTTTTCTTTTGAAAAAGGCCAGTTTGAGTTTTAGTGGAATTGATGCAGAAGGTTTTTTGCGGAGGGACTTTGGCTGGTTTTCAGTTGATTTCAGCTTCGCCAGAAAAGGTTCTATCTCCGAAGCAATATCATGGTCCCCTGATCTCTTTCAGAAAAGATTTTGGGTAACCCCCAACACAGGGCTAGATAGCTCAGTACTGTAATCTAGAGCCCTGCACTATAGCGTTCTTCTTCTGGTGCTAAATTAGACATTTGGGAACTTCTTGGTAAGCACTTAACCAGTTCGCGGCGCGTGATTATTTTAAACGAAACTCGATCCGAAGCGGGTTCAGGCAGATAGTGCCGGGAAGCACACCCACGCATTTCCGGCCTTGCTCGCTGCTGACAGACATTTCCGAACTTGAACTTGGCGTGTTTATGCGTCATCCGTTTTGAATTTGGGGGAAAACTTTGCATACGTCATCCGGCGCAAACTGGTTAAGAAGAGCAACCAAAATGACAACTAAAACTGCCTGATGGTGTTGTTTTAGCTGTAGACTAACAGTGCCTTCTGAACATGCTAGAGAGAATTGTCTGCGGTAAAGTTGTGCATTTCAACTAGACTAATACACAACGATGCGGCTCCTGCACGAATTCAGGAAACAATTTTAAAAATAGAAATTTATTTTTTGCCGTGGTTCACCCCATAACAGTAGCAAATTCCATTTCTGCCATTTACGCATCGAATTTGTGGCAGTGTTGCTTGGGTCCGCAGCCGTTCTGCCGTCAACGGTGTGACAAATGTGCCGCTTAAATGCCAGCAATGGAATTTCATACAAAGGGCTGTGAAACAACAAACATGGGCAGGTCCTTTTTTTCTAATACTATATTGGAGAATCAGATAGAGCAAGAGTTCGTATTTCCACGATAATGAGTTCATGCCGTGGCCATTGTGTCATTACAATACACTTTTAAAGAAACGAGACTGCACCACAGTTTCTTTGTACAATTTTAATTTTTCTGTAACAAAAGCACAATTATGACTTCTGTATACAATTTACAGAATTGATTATACTGTATACACTAACTTCAGCACATGGGTCAATTATACACTTGGGTAAACGAGTAGTTTTGTTACATAGCATAATTTCCACACGACTGTACACTGTCAAAATCAATGCTCGCTAAACTTATATTTGAATTTTTGGCGTTTTTTTTAAGAAATAAAACCAAAAAGTCAAATCAATTAAGAAAAAAAGTTTATCTAGCGATAGTTATCGAATTAAGATTCTTCAAATATGCTATCCAACATGAATCCGTTTTCCGAAATGTACCAAATTTCCCTGCAAAGGAGAAATCTGGATAAAGCTTTAATAATGAAATAATACGTAGGCTTATTTTGGGGCTATAAATCTTAACTTTAATATACATTTAGTAGAAAGCTTCAATCCTTTTAATACTACTGTACTTCCCATTTTACCTATCGTACATGAAACAAGGACAAAACAAATTAAAATATTCAGAATAAAAAAAAAGTGCAATTTTGGGGCACTTTGGGAAAATATATCGAACTAATAACAAATTCACTATACACCAAGCATTGTTTGAAGACATTTTTTAGTACTACACTATGAATTTCTTTACGATTCCCAATGGACAGATTTTACAGTCCACATTTAATGGACATTTACAATGATTTATCTTACAGAAAGAATTGTTTATTCAACAGAATAAATACTTCAACTTTTCTCTATTATATTTAATCAGTCACCCATACTTGTATTTATTTAAATTTGTTATCTGACATTACCTACTCAGTAGAACTACAAGGTGATTAGTGCCAACAAGATATATGAATCAACAATAATTATCCACATTTTCCACAAATATTACCAGACGATCTCGCAGTCATTCTTTTCTTTTAAGGATGATTTAGTTTAAATGTTAACACTGCACCAATCTTTACTTTTATTAAGTTGCATCATGTCTGAAGTTTGTTACAAATTTACAGTTAGAAAAAAAAAAACCACTAAATTTTGACCTATTGTCGACTTATACCCCAAATGTGAGAGGTTCTGGCAAAATAAGACGGAACTGGGCAGGTTGAAAGGAGGGTTCTCTGGTATTAGAAAGAGGATAACATTCTCCTTACAATGCCGTTTGTTGCACTTCAATCGGACATTCCATTATTAAGTTATGGCTGTTTAAATTAAAATTCATCAACATTGTCACAAAACTAATATGTTGAGAAAAAAAGCCTTTGAAGTTTCGAGTTTTGTAAACACTTCTGTGCTATTTCTTAACAAAAGAATAGTTAGTAGGCATACTAAAGATCACAAATATCAATCAATCTGAAAATGTAAAAACAAATTCCCATTCATTATTTTTTATTTTTCTCCACTTTGCCCAGTTCAATCTCATTTTGCCAAAACATTTCAATTATACAAAGCACTGTTTTGCTCCCATCCTTTTAGATTACTCCATTAATTTCATACTTCAAAACTGTTACCAGTAACACAATTTTGTTGCACTATGATATTCCATACCAAAGGCTCATGGACTACATACTGGAACAGTACATATTTTGGCTAAACTGCACACACACACTAGTTTACCCAGACAATCTTACATACCTTGTGTGGACATTTCTTTGAATTCCTGCAGTTAAGAATTGTCGGCCTAAATACTAATTATTTTCATTTCTAGTGTTTTTTTTCAAAGCTCAAATTTTGATTCTGGGCACCTCCGGTGTCCTCCTTAAATGTTTCCCTTAAAAGCTTTTTCTTAGGGAGGGTGTGGACATGTGCAAGCCCACAATCCGTAACCTCTCCCTGTATCATGTGGGCAGGCGTCAATTGTTCGGAGGTCAACAGTATGTATGAAATGTTTGTACACCCACATTTTGAGTCTGCACAACTTGTCTTATAAACTATTCACTGGAAAGCTTTCTCAAATTGTACCTCCTAAAAAAAAACCTGGACTAATGATTTTTTTCTTTCTATTTCCACAAGTGTGCAGGAAATTCTTTACACTTGAACAAATATCGGAATACCAAGCCTCATGTAAAGTAATGGGGCTTAGCCATACAGTCCTGTATCCGTCAAACAATTACTGTACCACGTTAATTAAGGTATAGTTTTTGAGAGTTTGAGATATTATCAAAAAGCTAATTAAATAAATGTCCTAAAGAAGGAAAATGCAACACCTGTTTTTAGGAACTCCCAAATAATATTACCATTGTTTTTTCTGAGTATTCAAATACCTATTTACTACCATGAATATGTTCTAATTAAGCCGAAAATTACAATATTAGGGAATCATACACGTGACTCATTAATGTCAATGATATTCTGCATTAAAACACCTCTTAAATACAAGATTACCTCAGTGAAAATACAAAAAGAAACATTAAAAATAAATGTGTACACCAATATGCCACGACTAGTATTTTCCAAAGGTCTTTTTATAAACGTCAAATCTATTCTCACAAGACAAATAAAATACAACAAATTTCACGTAAAAAACCCCCAAACAATACAACAATTACTCCAACTTCCAAATTTACTTTAGTCACTCTTATAGATACCGAAACTCCTCGTAGTTTGATCACTTTAAGTCTTACAAAAGTTTGGCTAATCAAAATCTGCATTTACCATCGCTCCGGGCATACAAACGTGATTAACTAGTGGTTCTATTTCCCTGCTACTATTTAGTGTTGTTATACCTCTGTCTAGGATATTGTATTGGTATTGGTCTAGAATGATCACGTGTCCGGTGTATAACAACACATATCCCACACCCTGTGTGATATCACATGTGGTATTACGTTAGGGGGACACTCCATAGGGTTCGTGTGCTGTGGGAAAACTCTCTAAATTCAAACTAAAATTTTTAACATCACCCTAATTTGTCTTCTCCATTTTCTTTCATTATACCCTGACCCAATTCTACGTCTAGACCCCTTTACTGGAGACCCAACGCGCTATGGGGACAGGATAATGTCCCCACTACTTGGTTCATTTTTTCAAAACAAACGAACCTGTCCCCCCAACTAGGTGGAGGCTAGAACGTGATATATAACGGCTGCTGTCAGTGAGCTCACTGAGCCGTAGGTACAACAACACAATCGATGACTGCTGCATCCCTTGGGTGTTCAAAACGTCATACCCCACATCACAGCAGTCAACAATTGTTAAATACGCTACGATCTAAGATTTTGTTTTACCCTCAACCAGAACAAAGAATGGAGAATATTTCAAGTAAAGTGATTCCAAGCAATGCTTCATACACCTGTATCCTATCATATCACAGGTAGTCAACATACGTCTTTTTTTTAATTAACCAGTTCACGCTGGACCCAGGCGCGGGATTGTTTTTCACGAACCTCGATCCGAGACAAGTTCACGCTGGAATCTGTGGGTAGCACATCCTGATATTTTTAGCATCGCTCGCTGCGAGCCGGTCGCTGACAGATATTTCCGGCCTTGCTCGTGACGTGTTTATCCGTCATATGTTTTAAATTCCGGGAGTATACACATTCTCCGACGTGACATGGGTAAAATATATAAATGCATACAGCGATCACATTCACAAATGTCATTGGAGCGTGGCTGTCCCAAGTTTAGCTTCGTCTTGGATTTCACCTTAACTCCCAGCTTATAATTGCTCTACAAGCCTCTCGTTCTCAAACCTAAAACTCTTAAAACTTTGGTCTCATTATCACAACTTGGACCAAACACCAAACCCAAGCCCCTTGTTCAGGGTCTGTAAACGTTATTGGCAGCAAAACCAAAGTTGGATAAATTCTTTAAACTTGTGACAATGTTCTTATAAAAAAAACCGCCTTTGGTTAATACAAGCCAGCTTCGTCTCCCCCGGACAGGTCACCAAGGATCGATGATGACGACGCTGATGATGTACTCTCTCCTTCGATGACGATCGTGTCAATGATACTCCCGCCAGCGATGCCGTCATCCTTTCCCAAGGCTTTGATGATGCTGTCATTATCGACCGACACCTTACCGATGCTCTCCAGTTCGCCTGAACTCTTGGAATCCTCGTTTGGAGATATCGAGGACATCTTTGAGGACGTGGAAGGCACGGATCCCTTCCCTGGTGATGTCTTCGGGGTCGCACCCTGCGTGGAGGTGGAGGCTTTGTTGTCGGGATCTTCAGGTTGAAACTCCCAGTCCCAGTCGAGAAACTCTCCCGAGATGTCGGTCGGTGGTTTCAGCTTGGCCAGCTCCTCACGTAGACGTGCAGTGTGGCGCTGTTGAGAGGTAATGATAGACAGAAGAGCCCAATAATGCTTTATTCAAGATCTTATCCCAGTTCATCACATGTACATGTATGAAACCTATTAACATCCTTTTTTTATCCCTACAGTGTCGCTTCTCAGGTTGTATCGTAAAATTGGGCGTGATCCATGGCCACATGGTATTTTGGTGTTTATGACTTCTGATTGACGCTCTCAAACAAAGGTACTGACAATTTGTACATGTACAACCTATACCATTCAGGCTATCACGAGAGGGGGCCATCACTTTATCATAGTCTATCATTTCGTATAATGTACAACTTAAAAAAAAAAGTGTTTCCAGTTTTTTAGAGGGCGTATCGGTGGTATTACATAATTGACAAAATGGCGGCGCCCAGTAAACGTTCATGCAGAAGAAGTTTGTGATTGCTGTGCCGGTTGGGACAGTGAAAGAGATTATTTTTCGGACTCGGAGGTGGAACTATCAGACCATGAAGAGGAGACGGGTGAAACTGATTGAACTCATTCTGACGCTAAACGTAAAACTGCTGACAATGATGCAGGTGGTGATGGTGATAATCCGAGTTCAAATGATAGACCTCTCACACGGATCAGGGGTGTCAGAGGGGTGTCTTGAAAGTACAGTTACAGTACTCCTGTGCCCCAAGCTCTTCATTTTAGGATTTCAATAAGACAGTATGTAAACACTGTTATGAATACTATTTTCAATGTGATTTCATTTTTTCGGGGGAGGAAAAAGTACACATTTTTTTAAAACAATAGTAATAATACATGTACCTTAAAGCCTACAATACCAATGGAGACGGTGTATTGTAGAACAAACTCATTTGTGCATAAGATTATATTTCTCTAAATGTATTACTGTTCCAAAACAAGGATCCATAGGTTTTGTTCTAATTACTTGGCTACGGATTGCAATTAAGTGCGCGTCTTTGGATGTGGCTGTCACCACTACCAATAGACCTGTGTGTTATTTCTAGCCATAGCCATAGCCATTAGGATGACCCTACAGAGCACAGAAATTCACTTAGTACTGAACAAATTTGCTCAGCAAAAAAAGGTTACCAGCCAAAAGAAAACATCATGCAGTATTACACTGCTAGTGACTGGTACTACGCTGATTCCTGCTAAGCAATGTGCTTACCTTGAGTGCCACCCAGTGATGAGCGACGGTTCGTCCGACCCTTTTGTCGTTACAGAGTAACTCCAGCTGGCTGATCCAATCCTCACACTGACTCATGATCTCTGCTCGCTTCAGGAAGAAATGAGCGTGAATCACCTGCAAATGTCAATGGGAAAAGTGGCCTCGATAAGTTACACAATAACTGCTGTGTGACTTGCTCCATGCAAACCAGCTACAAGCCACACGGGCTGATTTTGTGCTACGACCGGTCAAAAAACAAGAATGGTTCTCAAACATGGCTTTGCAATTATCCTATTTACAACTTGACCTCAAATGACCCTCGACCTCAGTACTTCACCGTTAACACAACCATGATATGAAGGATACACTATTGCATCTATGACCCAAGTTTGATTGGAATTGGACTTCAACTTTGCATATAAGACCAATTTTTCGAAATTTGAACCAAATTGACATACATACAATGTACATGTACATGTACATGCACCCGGATAGATGCTCTTGTTTCCTTTTGCGATCGAGGATCGAAACACAAAAGAAAACAAAGGGAACAAAAGATCCTCGAAGGACGGTTTCTTTGTCCTCGATCGCTCCGGTAAGCGCTAGGCAATGGGGTTAGGTTACAGTACAGGAATAAAGAAAAACACAATAGGGGATCCTCGGTCGTTATGGCAATTCACGAACTATAGCACTTCGTCCTGCGTACACCAAAAGTAATAGCCTAGTGTCTTTTGAATTTTTGAGTTTGAGTTTCCTTTACGATAGATTTGTTATTATTCATATCTTAAATTGAAAGAATTTGCCTGAATTTTTGTTGGTAAAGTAGTGAAATCGTGGCAATTAAGAGAGCAAGTCTCAGATAAACTGTTCATCCCACCTGTCCGGAATTTAGGTAAAATATGGTGTACTATTTTGTATTCGTCTATTGGAATGACAATGCTTGCTTTGAAGTTCTGCTTGATAAACCATGAAAAACAACCCAAAAACTGCATTTATATCCAAATACTAAAATTAACATATCTTTGCAACTAAACAACATATAATAATAGTTTCACCAATAATAGCTTCACTAAATAATAGTTTCACTAATAATAAGTTTCACTAATAATAGCCTTACTAATAATAGCCTCACCAATAATAGTTTTACTAAATTTCACCCAAATAAGACTTGTTTTTGGTTTTGTGGGAGTAGGTCACATATTTGTTTTCAATCTGTTTTCTAGACAACCCAAACTATTCCTAGTTGTTGATAGCCTCACCTCTTTGAAGCTAGGGGAGGGGTTCCTTAGCACCTCCAGCATACCCCATTTGACCGTGGCCTGCATGATGTTAGCGTCGTACTCCTTAGAGCTCTGAGTCCCTGACGGTGTGCCCCTCGATCTCTCGTATCCCGGCTCGTTGAAGTATGGCTCAGAGACCAGGATTAAGGACTGGATTGAGACAAGGACCTGCAGAAAACTGGATGTCTGGGCGTTCCATTTCTCCTCGGGTCGGCCGTGCCAGGTGTTCAGGACGCTCAAACAAACCTATCACCAACAAATTAATAAAGCTCTTTAAAATGAAAACCTCAAAGCACTTCACAATTATTACTGCTGTTCATCACGACAGTACCAACATTAGTAGAATCTGGCCTCTACCTTCACAGGGAAACCCTATATACTGTCCTGCAAGGCCTATTTACACCGCATATCCCACCCCCTGTCTGATATCAAACGGCAGCCGCAGTTAGCTCGCTGTGAGCTGTAAAAAATTGGTACCCGCGCAATGTTTACCTGCACACTATTAACGATAGTAAACTGTAGTGGAGCAGTGTTCAAAACGTCATATGTCACATCACAGCAGACAACAATTGTATACTGTAGCATAACCAAACAAGTAAACAAAACAAGACAAGCCTAGTCAAGTTGGTCCCACAGCACTCCAAATTCTATTGAACTAATTCCCAGTGGCTATCCGCTGGATGTCTTGTCCTGCATCTGGTCTACACAATGGGCTGGATTGAGCCATGCCTGAAACGAGTGTCTACAGCTACAGCTATGTCTATGTCTACAGCTACAGCTACGTCTACGCTATTAAAAGGTGCCTACGGCTAGTTATTGAATTTGTGTTTGCAAAATTATGATGTAAGAATTACAACAATTATCGTCTGCTAGATGCTACGTAATGTTTGTTTACTGCCAGTCGAAATACCTGATGATATTGACGACTTTATCGGTTTGTTAGTTGCGATTCAATGCACCATCATTAAAAAAAAAATCAAAAATTTGATCCAAAACTAAACATAAGTGCTGCCGCCATTTTGTTTTGCCGTCAGGCTAGACAACTTCTCTTACGGCTAGATTTTTGTGACGTTGTAGCCGTAGCTGTAGCTCTAGACAAAATTTCAGACACCCCTACAAAATGGCTGACGCAGACAATAGCCGTAGCTCTAGACACCCGTTTTAGACACGGCCTGAGGCCGTGTCCGAAACGGGTGTCTAGAGCTACAGCTACGACTATTGTCTGCGTCGGCCATTTTGTAGCGCTGTCCGAAATGCCGTCTAGAGCTACAGCTACGGCTACAATGTCACAAAAATCTAGCCGTAAGAAAGTTGTCTAGCTCAGGCAAAACAAAATGGCGGCAGCACTAACGTTAATTTTGGAACAATTTTTGTTTGTTTTTCAATGATAGTGCATTGAATTGAAACTAACAGATCAACAAATACGTCAATATCATCAGGTATTTCGACTGGCTGTAAACAAACATTGCGTAACATCTAGCAGACGATAATTGTTGTAAATTCTTACATCGTAATTTTGCAAACACTAATTCAAGCATCGCTTGGGGGCGCACTAATTAACCGTAGCCGCGTCCGAATTCTATCTACCTTAGCGCCTACGTAGACGTAGCTGTAGCTGTATACATAGACCGTAGCTCTAGACACTCGTTTCGGACACGGCCTAATTCTAAACAATGGCACTACCTAACTCTCTCCACCAACGGACCACTAAGCCAAAGTAACAAGTGACAGTCAGAGTACAGGTGATCCTTGGATCTTGAGTGTCGCATTTCCCTGCAGTGGATCCCTATATGTTTTGTGTTCTATGTGACATTTTTGTGCATTTCTGAATGACCTCAAATGACCCATAGATAACCTTTGACCTGCTTTAAAAGAGTTGGGATGAACCCCACCTAAGGATCACTCCACCCAAATTACATTAAAAACCATCAAATTCTGTAGACAAAGAAAAAAATGAAGCATATTTGAACAATGACCTCTAATGACCCCTTAGGGAGACCGGCATGACCCCTTGACCTTTGATCTCAGTTATCCGATGAAGAATGTTGTCTTCCCACCCAAGGAACATGCGAGTTTACATATTTTTGGTGGACAACTTAACCTGAAACTTATATACATATGGTCATATATAGTCATACGGTGATACGAAGAATCTGTTATACAGAATTTAGGATCGAGTGTCTCCCAGAACTTTGTTTAGGTGACATAAAATCAGCGAGGTTTGTTCTACGCACCTTGCCGTCATTGTATAGATTAGGGTTGAATCTGACACCATGCTGACCTGTTGTCTCTAGGTTGACTAGCATTGGGGAGCTGGGGTAGTCACCAGGGAAGTACACGTCAAACTCAAAACACCCGTTACCGTAAGGGGTGTCTGAGGGTCCCGTGATCAGTACCTAGAAGAAGAAGAATAAGACCCCAAACAAACGTTATATTGTTTTGTGATGTTTTGTTCTGTTATATAGCTTTGTGATGTAACACTAAATCAACAACAAAATATCAACTGGGGTCAATTTTATAAAACGTGTAAGCACCGAAATTTGCTTAGCATGAAAGTTCTTCCTTGGGAAAAAACAGGGTTACAAACCAACATTTCAGTTGATGTTTATTGTTTGTGACTGGTATTCAGCTGTGTTTTGCTTTGAATGAAAAGCACATGGAGTTTAGGCAGATAACCTGTTTTTACTGAGCAAGACTTTTTTTTGTGCTAAGCAAGTTGTTGTGCTTACATGTTTTATGAAATAAACACTTGAGGAGTTCGGGTGCAAAAAGCTGCGAACGCAACTTCCGTGAAAAATGATTTGAACGATATCAAGTTCAAGCAGTGCCTAGTTAACGATAATCCAATTTATTTTGCTGGCGTTAAGCAGCTTTTGCACCTGAACTCTTCACTTGCACCCATTCACAGATTTGCCTAATTGGCAGCGAAAATTCCAAAATTGTGTCACTTGACACATTTTTGGGAAATGAACTTTTTATTGTTTTCTTCAAATCCACAGCAGGCCAGAATTCTACAGGAAGTTTTTGTGCCATTAGGCATAAAAAAAAATGTTATGTTGGCGTAACGGGCCCCCAAAAATAGGGTAGGTAGGTAGGTAGGTATTCTTTTTTTTGTTTTTGTTTTGTTTTTTCCTCCCAGCAATGAAAATGATATGTTTTCTAATTCTTTAAGCCGGTAGTGATACACGATAGCGTGTCCAGGTTCAATATATACACAATCCACACACACAACAATGGGAAACGGTCAGAAATGGTTTCAAACGTATTTATAACTAGATTTATATAGATTTTAATCATTAAATTTCGTCCCTTGAAAAAAAAAATATCCAGGGTCGGCCGTACTTTTAGGGTCGGTCGCTAACAAAACATTTTTTTTTTTATGCCTTACTAGAGAGGTTTCGCATACGAACGTATACGTGTACGGATGATGCATAAACATGTCACGAGCAGACCGAAAATGTCTGTCAGCAGCGAGCAAGGCCGGAAATGCATGGGTGTGCTTCCCGGCACCATCGGCCTAAACCCGCCTCGGATCGAGTTTCGTTAAAAATAATCCTGCGCCTCGGCTCGGTAATGTTAAAATAATCCCGGCACGAACTGGTTAAACACCAGCAAATACCCTGTATCACATAGAGTAGGATCGGTTTGAGTCCTAGAACATCAATATGAACGGTTACCTTCATAACATCTAGCCTCTCCTCATCACACCGGACAAAGACGCTGGAGCAAGCTGACAGGGGTAGCGACGTGGACAGTGTGACAGCCTCCTGAGCTAAGCGACGCGCCCGGGAGGCGTTACTCACGTTACCGTACGACTTGATGTTAGAGGCGTAGTGATGGGACACCTTGAGGAAGATCTTGCCATCTTCATCATCACCAACCATTGAGAAGGTATCTAAAGAGTTTAAACAATGAAGGGGGGGGGGGGGTAAATATATTGTGTAAGAGTCAGGGAATGGAGGCGATTTCACAAATACAGGTACCGCAATAGAAACAAATTACTAAAAGACTAGAAGCCCATGCACAAAAAAAAATTTCCCTTTTTAATTTTGTTAGTAGTTCTCTTTAATACGCCGATCGCTCGATAAGACAAATTTAGCATCGAAATGTTACAAATGTTAATTAGACTGCACATTAAATGATATTTATTGATAACCTTTTGAAAGAAATTTTTTTGAACTGAGCTCGGTGATGTTCGGGGTTGAAATTAAAATCTTGTTTTAGATAATTTGTGTGACACCTTTTCAATTTAACACTTTTTTCATTCAAATTCATAAACGGTAACTTAAATTTTATTCTAAGAAACCGGGAATGCGCAAATGCTACAATGAATTGAGTCATTGGTCATTCCAAGTGATCAGTGGTCAACCAATTAAAACATATTTCCATTCAATACTAGTAATACAGTAATACAGTAAGTATGTGACCTGTTCCAACAAAACTCGGACAAAGTCGACTTTTTAGTTTTTCAGATTTTGCTTTTTTCAAATTCTCTAGGTTCTCAGCTTTAAAATGATGTATCATTTACATATGTACCTCCACCCTATCTTCCCGGGGGTCTGGATTTAGTGATAAAACCCTGACAACCTAATTATGAGATAAACAGCTTTGAAGTTCAGAAAAGCGTATTATTTCTATACACAAATGTTTCACAAAATTGACAAAAAAACACACTTCTGGTAGACGGATTTTGTTCAAATTTGAGGAGATTGTAGATTAATAGTGAGTGACTTAGGAAAACCTAAAACCTCAAAATGGTAAAATCCATTCCGAAATGACTTCAGGAGTACATTGTGACAAAACACATTGTGCGACTTTGTCCGGGTTTCGTTGGAACAGGTCACGTATACAATACAATACAAAAATACTTGAAATCTGTTTCTGTTATTATGTCAGGATTGAGGATTTCGTAGAAAAGCTGACTTTACCAAACTGAAGTTCCTTCATGATACCCATGTATCTTTCCTCAAAGGTGAGTTTAGAAACCTCGCGGGTGTGACGGCCAAACGACCGGCTGCTTTCTCCAAACTTGTCTTCACCTAATAAACATACGAGGAGAAAAACGAATATATAACAGACATATAAACACTATCAATACAACACAAAGTCATGTTGATTCTGTTGATTTCGTTAAAAGATCAGACAGATTTCCTGAATAGCAACTGATGTCTTGCAACGATGTTGCAACTGTTCAAGTTGTTTCATAAGATGAAATTTTGCATCGGGGTAAATTGAATTTAATATTGGATTGGCCCTTCGCCGACGTATTTCTATGTACATTTATTTCTATGTATTTCTACTGTGTACTCAGCGTTGTCCCCAAAGCATATTTGATATGTGACCTGTCACCACAAAATGAGAGTAAAGTCGAACAATGTGATTCAGAGATATGGCCATCCAAAGTCAAAATATGAAGGGGTGGTCAATTTTAAGATTTTGCATAATTTGGAAAGCCCAAGTCCTCCTCTACATATTCCCATTTTTTGGGTGAGATCAGATGATCGAAAACCTCCTAAATTACGCGATTTTGCGTAGTGTTTGCGTAGTTAGTGTTTGGATTAAAGTCCAATAGTGGTCTAATTAACACGGTAATAAAATATGCAAATCAGGTCCTCGTAAGTATCCCATGTTTTCGAAATTTTGATATTTTGTTGTTTATACAATAGTTATTAGAACATAGCTGTTGCTATGCTCAACCGAACCTTACTTGTCCTGTTTTGTAATCTTTTGCGTGTTTTGTTTAAGACGTTTAAAGTAAGTTTTCTCACAAACACGTTTTGTGAAACCCATGTCTTTCTAGAGCGCTGTAAAAAGTATTTATCGCTAAACCCCCAAGTGTTATGTACCATTGGAAAGCTCTCTTTCTCAAGAATTTGAAAATACCAATATCTCAATTTTCAATATTTCCGACTTTACTCTCATTTTGTGGTGACAGGTCACATATAAATCACTTGGGTGGTCAAGTGGTAAGACATCTGCACTAGAAAGCAGGAGGGGTCGTAGGTTTAAGTCCAACCATGTATTAGGTATTAGAAGAGGATACAATTCATTCTTCCTACAATGCTGTTTCGTGCACTTCAATCGGACATTCCATTAACAAGTTATGTCTGTTCAAAGTTCACATTTATTGACATATGAGAAAAAGGCCTTTGAAATTTGAAGTTTTGTACACGTAATATGAAAAAATGTCAATTGTTTTTCCTTAAAAACAGTTATTCCACTACTTCCATACTAATTCTCAACAAAATATAATTAGTAGGCATGCCAAAGATTATGAATATCAATCAATCTAAACAAGAATTAAAAAAAAGAATCACCAAGTATTCATTATTTTGCAGTTTTCTCGAGTATGCCCGGTGCCCAGTTCCGTATCATTTTGGCATAATGCCTCACATCTAGCCTTAGCTAGATATTTAGCCCTAGCTAGATATTTAGCCCTAGCTAGATATTTAGCCCTAGCCAGATGATTTAGCCCTAGCCAGATGATTTAGCCCTAGCTAGATATCTAGCCCTAGCTAGATATTTAGCCCTAGCTAGATATTTAGCCCTAGCTAGATATTTAGCCCTAGCTAGATATTTAGCCCTAGCTAGATATTTAGCCCTAGCCAGATGATTTAGCCCTAGCCAGATGATTTAGCCCTAGCCAGATGATTTAGCCCTAGCCACACCTTACCTATGGTTTCAGCAATCAGCTTGCTGGTTCCCTGCCTCACAATGTCCACAGTGTGTTGTATCTGGGGTACCAGCAGCGTCAGTCCCTCAGCCTCTAGATCCTCCTCGGTAGTTGGCCCACCGGTGTGCTTGATGTGATGCGACGGCTTGGGATCCTTGTTCAGCCTAAACATTGAAATTCCATATTCAAGTTATTTCTAAGGGGCGGGGGGAGGGGGGCGGGGGGAGGGGGGCGGGGGGAGGGGGGCGGGGGGAGGGGGGGGGGGGGGGGGATGTATCAAAGTTGGAGACTAACTTCAATAGATCTTTCTATTAAAGATGAAACTAGCCCATGGGGAAAAAACAAATATTGTCCGAAATCTGGCCGCGTGCATGATGTACATGTACATAATGTACAGTGCCCAATTATCAGACAAACTCGAAAGCCTGAATTAATTCCACTTTTTTTTCTTACTTGGGAAAATCGACAAAAAAATCCAAGCAGAGTCCAAGTTCACATTTCAAGCTTCACTCACATACGTGGGAAATAATGACATTTACCATCTTTTTCTTCCAAAAACTGTCAGCAAAATTGATCTTTTTTGCTCTCTTTGTCTTCCTCGAGATCATCATTGAAATTTTTGAAGTGATTTTGTACAACAAATTCTGAAACCTTCAAAAATCTTAAAACTTTACACTGCAGTCGAATCTTCATGCTAACAGCCTTGAAGCTCTGACGTGTTGCAAGTTAATGCTTAAACTTATTTTCCCGGCAAGGTTCGAGTCCCGCCTTGCCAATTTTTTTGTTCACTTTGAAATTCATGAAAATTTATCTAGTCAGTTTCTCTTGTGGTATATTCACTTTGTTTGCTGTGGGACAAAAAGGCAGAGAAAAGTATTCAACTAGAAATACCTAAAAGCCTGATATAATATCAAACAATTTTTCTGTTTTAACTTGCACAACCTTCCTCCCTTTTCCATTTTTCCCCCCTTCTTCTTACTTGAGCTTGGAGGTGTAGGTGTCCACGCATGACTTCATGTTCTCTAGTAGCGACACTAACGACATGTCTGACTGATCGCCGTCCCACGGCAGCAACAGAGGAGCTAGCAAGGGATTCTGGGATAGGGCTCGCAGGATCTCCAGGACAGCGCAGTACAGCGGCACGTGTCTGGCCATGTCCAAGACTGTAAACAGAAGAAGGGATCGAGATACTTAGGGCCTTTTCGAATCGCTGGCTTCGTCTTCGACTTTGGCTTGAGGCGATTTTAGATTTCCAACTGCGACATCTTCAGCCACATTCTAGTGCCTGTTGTGCTTCAGAAACATTCAATCGATTGATGTGAACCCAATAGTTTGAATAATTCCATTTGTTTATATTTCTATTTGCTTCTCAGTGATTCGGAATTTGGAGACGAGGCCGAAGCCGAAAGCAAAGGTTTTAAAAAAGGCCCTTTAAAAGCCGTGGCTGAATTGACGTGGCTATAGCTAAAAGCTACACATCCATCAATGGTAAGTGAACTGAGCCCCTTTCATATATGCAGGTGTGCGATAAGCCTCTACTAATGACGTTTCACTTTGTTTGCACGTGTGCTTTCTTATGTGAGCTGGTTCATGACGACGGTTTCTTTAGTCCCACAGCAAAGTGCACACGTAAGCAAAGTGTAACGTCATCGGTACATAGGCTTATTGCCAGCCAGAGCCACTGTCTACCCAAATTAAACCATCCACCCGAGATGGGTGAGGGGTGGGATGGGGTTGCTTCAACTGACCCGAGTCATTCCTGAGGTAGGAGGAGATGGCCGGGATGAGGCAAGAGTTGCTAAGCAACTCAATGAAGACCTCGGGGAAGATGCTATGCAGCTGTTCCATGCTGACGTCTCCTGCAGCATCCTTGTGAGAGGTCAACAAAGTGCCACAACGTTGAGGGTTGGGACTGATGTAACTCGACAGTACCTGTCAAATCAACGCCAAAGCAATGAGATAGTCAATATTGGGGTTTTTACCTTGACCAAATTTCATAAGGTCAACTTTAATATACAATGGTGCTAGTCCCCTTGTGCCACAAAAGTTGCCCAGCATTTTATACTGCACGATATTTCAGTTATGACCATTACCCAAAAGTCTGATAGTGTGTTTAAAGGTAGTATACACCATTTAAAGATATCAAAAAAATTTACTACCAAATTATTAAGAAACATCTAACTTATTTGAAAGAAAATTTGATTCTAGGCATCTAGCAAAATTATTACGCTAGATATCTTGTAATTATTCTGAAAAATATAATTTTATAAAAAAACATTCGCGATCGCCGTCTGGCTTTCGCGAAAAACCCCAAAATAACATAAGAATAACTGCCCGACACCGGTTGAAAACAAAAAGGCTGTTTTCCGTGCTTTTCTCAGCATCTATGATTGTAAAACATCGGGTAGGTCAGTCAAACGATATTTACTATAAAATACAACCCCCAAATCCACCCATTCAGGATAATTCAAGCAAATTACCAATGGTGTATCCTACCTTTAAGTCAGCAAGTTACGCCATAAATTATGGCATGACTTGCGCAGTCAATTTAGGTGGCATAAGTTGTGGCGTAGCGACTGAAAATGACATATTTTACCATCGAATCGTGATTACCGTTTAGCCTGTTATTTCTCAACGTATCAAGCTTGATAAAAGACACTCACAGCTTTGTGTTTGAAGTGAATAAATGTTTAGAGTTGCATCACAATTCTGCAGAATGTCGAACAAAACTATTTTCAAACAGCCGTCGTAAACACTATTATTATCATCATCCAAGCTGTTTATATTGTTCAAAACGTTCCACAGCTAGTTTTGTAAAATCAATAGTAAGTTTACTGTGCAAATTTGTTGCGTAAGTCCTACACATGTCTTTGTAACTCTCCCGGTATCTATCCTATACTTGCAGAGTATCCAACCTACACTTCACCAATACCTTTCTTGTAACTCTCCCGGGATCTATCCTATACTTGCAGAGTATCCACCCTATACTTCACCAATACTTTTCTTGTAACTTTTCTTGTAACTCTCCCGGTATCTATCCTATACTTGCAGAGTATCCAACCTACACTTCACCAATACCTTTCTTGTAACTCTCCCGGTATCTATCCAATACTTGCAAAGTATCAAACCTATACTTCATCAATACTTTTCTTGTAACTCTCCCGGTATCTATCCTATACTTGCTGAGTATCCACCCTATACTTTACCAATACTTTTCTTGTAACTCTCCCGGGATCTATCCTATACTTGCAGAGTATCCACCCTATACTTCACCAATACTTTTCTTGTAACTTTTCTTGTAACTCTCCCGGTATCTATCCTATACTTGCAGAGTATCCAACCTATACTTCACTAATACTTTTCTTGTAACTCTCCCGGTATCTATCCTATACTTGCAGAGTATCCGACCTATACTTCGAAAATACTTTTCTTGTAACTCTCCCGGTATCTATCCTATACTTGCAGAGTATCCACCCTATACTTTACCAATACTTTTCTTGTAACTCTCCCGGGATCTATCCTATACTTGCAGAGTATCCACCCTATACTTTACCAATACTTTTCTTGTAACTCTCCCGGTATCTATCCTATACTTGCAGAGTATCCAACCTATACTTCATAAATACTTTTCTTGTAACTCTCCCGGTATCTATCCTATACTTGCAGAGTATCCAACCTATACTCCACCAATACTTTTCTAGTAACTCACTCGGTATCTATCCTATACTTGCAGATTATCCAACCTCTACTTCACCAATACTTTTCTTGTAACTCGCCCGGTATCTATCCTATACTTGCAGAGTATCCAACCTATACTTGCAGAGTATCCAACCTATACTTCACCAATACTTTTATTTTAATGCTCCCAATATCTATTCTATATCTCACCAATAGTAGACAAGTGGCGTGCTCCTCTTCCGCCTTCTGCTTGTTCAGCGCTTGCTCCACGTTCCACCCAGAGCTGGTCGACCCCGTGCCGAAGCCCGTCCCCTTGGCCCAATAGGATTGATTCTTCTGATCGTTGGACTGGAGAGGGGTGGGGCCTTGATTGCTATGTGGGGAGCCAAACTGAAAAATAAAAGAAAACATAAGCCAAAAATCATTTCGCAAAAGACAAGATATTCCATCAAATGTTGGATAATTTCAGAACTCCATCACATACTTTACTTCTTTGATTTGTTTCATCTTGATGTTTGCGTTCCAAACGCTGGTATCGCCAAATACTCTTGTTTTTTCTTCGCACTTGCTCAATGTGCAACCTCTTTTCAAAAACTTGTTTTTCCCCCCTTTCTCAAAACATCTTAGAGTTGAGAAACATTTCAACAGATTCCTAATCACTCTAAAAACCTCTGTTTCTTGTTGTAGTCACCACCTTACTGTCACTGCAGTGGACGGGTGACCACTACCTCAATCCTCCAAAATCTCCCAACAAGCACTGTAATATGTCGAAGCAGTGTGGATGATATCAGGACAAACGCAGGACTTTGGAGGCAAAAATCAGGATAAAAGTAGGACTTTTGCAGGCTTTCGGGAGTAGTTTCTATTGATACTCGCCCATGTCCACAGCATTATAAGCCTCATTTGCCATGTTCTGTACTCACAACACTTGTTCTCCGTCCTCAACTAAACCTCTTTGAAGTACAGTTGCAGTACTCCTGCACCAAAACCCTCCACTGTGTGATTTACATATGTGACCCAGCACAAAATCAGGGAAAAAGTCAAAAAATGACTTTTTGAGATGTGTACCAGGCCTGGAATTACAATTTTTTTTAGGGCAAGGCCACTTTGGCCTTGGAGTATTCAAAATTTGGGAGGGCACCAAGGCCAGTAGAAAGGGCACCAAGGCCAAAATTTGAAAATAAAAAAGAAGTCCAATTTCTTGCATTTGGCAGCAGAGTGTTCTAGTTCACCTTTAACAGTCCGCTTCAAACGCTCTTTTCGCGGCATTGGTACTCTATTAAATTCTTGTAGTTTAATCCGAAAAGGTTTGGACGGTGACGGGATTCGTTCACTAAAAAAGTTTTTATAGTCATGCGGTGCAACAATTCCACCAGAATAGGGGGTTCAAACAACAGAGAGCGCCCTCTGTTGGTCAATGTTTTTTATTTTAGACTAGTCCCTTGTTTAAAGACGTCGGGTGTTCGTGTACAACGGGTGCCGAGAGAGTCGCGAATGCGTTGAACGTAAACAATTTACGCTAGTGCAACTTCCAGCGGATTGCGCTGCCGGATATAAACACCTCAACAAAAGTAAGTCCCCCTCTCAACAGTTCGTCATAACATCGTCAGGTAAAACATTTTACCAATCAAACTTAGTTAAAATTAATCCTATGACTGTTTCCTAAATGTTGTTGGAAAATAAAAGATGTCCATAACTTCATGGCTGAATGAGCTCAATTTAATGAACAAAACTGCCCTTCTCAAAAGTCACAAAAGTTGATCAAATCTTCAGGTCAGTATCGCGTGTATCCACCACGCCTGTTACAATGTAGTAATGACCGCCTGGCACCGTCTTCTCATGGTGTTGATCAAGCTGGCGACACGCTGCTGTGTAATGGCATTCCACTGAACCTGCAGAAGATGGGATAGGTGAGCCAGGTTGCTGTTGGCGTTGATGTGAGGATATACAGATCGCTTCAGCTGGTCCCAGAGGTGCTCTAAGGGATTGAGGTCAGGCGAGCTTGCCGGCCACACCATTCGATTGATGACTTCACCAGCCAAGTATGCAGTAGCTACTCTCCCTCTGTGTGGTGGGGCATTCTGGTCCATGTAAACAAATGCTCCACCGTGGGCTGCAGCAAGTGGTGCAACATGTGGACGCAGCACTTCGTCAACATATCGTTGAGCTGTCAGGTTTCCAGCAATCTACACAAGTGGTGTTTTCCTGGTAAGGCTAATACCACCCCACACCATTAAACTACCGCCACCATAGGCTGTAACTGGCTGAACACAGCACTCGGCATGTTGCTCTCCAACTCGACGCCACACACGTCTCCGGCCATCAATGTGACGCAGACAACTTCTCATCTCACCGTGAACAACCCATTGCTCCACTGCTGTCTGGTCCATCGAACATGAGCTGTGGCCCATAACATACGCGCTTGTCTGTGTCGTAGTTCCAGGGTGGCCTTCTTCACTAGACGTCGGGCACGAAGTCCAGCATTGTGCAGACGCCTTGTAATCGTCTGCGTCGAAACTCTCTGGCGGTTGGGTGGTCGAAGACCAGGCGGTCATTAACAATAACAGGCGTGGTGGATACACGCGATACTGACCTGAAGATTTGATCAACTTTTGTGACTTTTGAGAAGGGCAGTTTTGTTCATTAAATTGAGCTCATTCAGCCATGAAGTTATGGACATCTTTTATTTTCCAACAACATTTAGGAAACAGTCATAGGATTAATTTTAACTAAGTTTGATTGGTAAAATGTTTTACCTGACGATGTTATGACGAACTGTTGAGAGGGGGACTTACTTTTGTTGAGGTGTTTACATTAAAACACGTCACAAGCACAAGATGCATCGTAGGCTGAAAACTAACACAAGTAAATATTTAACTTTCATAAAAAGGGCACGACGGCCAACAGGGGAAAAGGGCACGACATTATGGCCGTGAAAAAGGTATTTTTTCGAGGGGCACCACGGCCAGTTGCAAGGGCATCGACGGCACTGGCCGTCGTGGCCGCCGTGTAATTCGAGGCCTGGTGTACAGAGTAAGATTGGAAATTCCATAAACTTTCTAATGATATCTGTCCCAAGCCTGTAGCTTAATGGTACAGGCTTGTAATTACAAAGCTTATAGAATTTCAAATCTTACTAAGTATATATCTCAAAAAGTCATTTTCCGACTTATTCCTGATTTTGATGTGCCGGGTCACAGATGTCAGTGTGTATGAAAGATATTAAATGATTTTTTTTTTTTTTTTAAATTTTATTTTAAATTAGAGTTGTGGGACAAAAAAGTAGGAAACAGTAGAAATTCCCTCCCCCAAAATAGGAAAAGTAGGGGCAAGCTAAGGAAACTAGGAAAAAAGTAGGAAAACTTGAAAGCCTGAATGATGGCACTTTTTTGGCAAAACAGCCCGGTTGATTTTGAAGGAATTTGGAGGGTTAGGGTTAAATTGATTAAATGCACAAACCTCCTGTGTAGTCGTCGCACTAGTGACCCTTGGACCGTGGTGACTCAGAATGGCCAAGAATGCAAGGAGCAGATGAACGGCTCCAATCTCTAACGTCCGTCTCCGTAGTAACACGCCGTCATCAGTGGTCAGGGGAGTACTGTCAAACAAGGTGACTAGAACGGTGAACGGAAGAGTGGGCAGAGACGACGCCACTGGGGAGGACAGAATATGACCTGCAAAGAAAAAAAAAACTTTAATTAAAGTTTAATTAAAATTGCTAGTTTACACTTAACACATTCCTTACCATGGTTTTGTCAACACTATGCTAAAAAGGGTTAGGTATTAACCTGATATTGGTTTAACCAGTTCGCGCCGGGATTATTTTAACATCACCAAGCCGAGGGGCGTGATTATTTTTAACGAAACTCGATCCGAAGCGGGTTCCGGCCGATAGTGCCGGGAAGCATACCCACGCATTTCCGGCCTAGCTCGCTGCTGACAGACATTTTCGGCCTTGCTCGTGGCGTGTTTATGCGTCAGCCGTTTTGAATCTGGGAGAAACTTTGCGTTTATATACGTCATCCGGATCAAAACTCAAAACTCAAAACGGATGACACATAAACACGCCACGAGCAAGGCCGGAAATGTCTGTCAGCAGCAAGCAAGGCCGGAAATGTGTAGGTGTGCTTTCCGGTACTATCGGCCTGAACCTGCTTCGGATCGAGTTTCGTTAAAAATAATCCCACGCGTCGGCTCAGTGATGTTAAAATAATCCCGGCGCGAACTGGTTAAAGGCAGTTCCATCTGTGTAGAGCACCGAGAATGCACAAAATGTGCATTCACTGATATCAGAAGTTAGTGGTGAGGCTCTGCACATGTGAATGTCTGATCCTCAATGTCCGAGCAAAAAAAAAAAAAAAAAAAATTATTATCAGACCTCCGTCGCCATCGTCCGTCACTCCTAGAACCAGTCTCAGCAGGAACTGTGCCTTCTTCTGTTCCCTGAGTAGGACCTCGGCATAGCCCGGGAGACGTAGAAAGAGACCAAACGCAGCCAGGGAGTGCGGGGGGATGACCGCTGTGGTGTTGACCGGACCGTGGGTGGCAGGTGGTGCGGTGTTGGACAAGCCGCTAGGGGGCGGAGGCTCGATGCCAGAGTGTGAGAACGCCGGCTGTGTACGAAAAATTGTAGAAGAGTTTACAACAGTTTGATTCTTTGGGGGTTAGGGTTCAATGCCCGAGTAAGAGAAATCTAGCTTGAGATGCATTTTGGCATTCATAACCAAAAACTGGTTCTGTTGTTTGTCTTTGGTTAATCGTTTTAGGGATTTGAGTACTGTATGATTGTGTGGAATTCCACAGACTACAAAAAAAACCTACCGAACAAGTTCTTTGTTACGATTGTTTATAACCAGCAAAACGCATTTTACAGATAACTGCATAATTTATCTTAGAAGTGGCAAAGCAATACATTACATTCTACAGAAGTTCTCAAATTAAACATACAAATAATATTCTACATTTATTAGTTTCAGGTTGGAATCAAGTACGACAATTCCTCTTTCCTTTTGGCATCACGCTGTTACTGTGCTGAATAATATTCTTCTTTTTTTAAATGAAAAGGACTGATTTTTACTTCTTTTGTTGTATTTATAGGTTGTTGCAGTAGTAGTAAACCTGTAACCATTAAAAAAAAAAAAAAAGCTGTGTGGTTATTTGCACTTAAAATGTGAACTTAAAAAGTGTCACACTGTTTGCTTGGAATTACAACTGGGCAAGTAGTGGATTTTGCTACTCGAGTACAGAAAGAATGAAACACGTTAGTACTTGTACGTAAAGTGAGATAACCTTTCAGCAGTGAGATAACCTTTCTACTTGCATTGAACCCCTTGTAGACCCCCTTTCTACAATGCTGAAATGAATATGTTGGGAGTGAAATTCTGGGGAGAGTGAGGTGGAGCAAATGATTCCTTGATTGCTAGCTTCATTGATAACATCCAGACAAAAGGCAACTTTAGTGCAGAAACCGCAAAGTAGGTAAATGTTTTCAAGTCAATATGGTAAAAACAAATTGCTACTCGCGAGTACTGGCCCTACTCGTACCTGGACGATTACTCGTACCTGGACGATTACTCGAGTAGATGGAAAATCATGAGTAGCACTCGCGTTACTCGAGAGCACTAGCGTTACTCGAGAGCACTCGCATTACTCGAGAGCACTCGCGTTACTCGCGTTACTCGCGTTACTCGCCCGCGTTACTCGCCCAGCAGTACTTAGAATTGCCCTAGTGTTCAACTCACATCGTCTTCTTCAATGATCCCTTGCGAGGCTGACCCCCAATGCTCCGGCGTACTCGAATGCCAGGCCATCATCCCTCCCTCCCCGTTCTTCTCAGAGTGCCGCGCCGTCGTCCCGACCACCTGCCTGGGAATATCGTGGTACACCACGGGAAGGTGCTCAGCGATCAGCGCCAGGCCTCCTAGGCTGGCAAAGACGTGCAGGAAGGAGGGCACCGGGGTGGAGTCCAGCAGTGTGGACTTGTCAGGGTGGGTGCCGTTTTCCATCGTGCTAGGGATCCCCGTGGTCATTGATTGGGCCGATGCAGCAGATCCGTTTAGTGTTGCAGCTGTGAGAAGTATGATATATCAAGGACGTATTTTTCAAAGTTGTAGTCGAGTATCAGTTTAACTACCAGATATTAGGATGGTTTAGTATGGATAAAGCTGCATATTACAGACATTAGACATAAAATACTTTGCTAAAGAAATTAACAACTTTGGACAATCAGAATCTTGAATGAATGAAGCTTTTAAAAAAAAAGGAAAATAAGTACTCGATCGTGTACTTATGTCTTAAAATTTTCATTAAATAGTATCTTTATGCATCAAAATTATGGATGTATTTTTTTCCTCTAACATTCACTTTATTTGTTGTCTACTGTCAAATTATTTTGGGTCAGTTGGAAATGTATGCATGCTCCTGCCATCTTTTTGTGGTGTTGCCGCAAACCTGAAGCAACACATCTGGCTGGCATCCTTATCTTGGATGAGAAAATTCAGAATAAATCGATTGACAATAACTTGAGTCAACTGACTGATTCTGCATTAATTGTATGCGTGGCACATGCTGCACGGCCCGATCGGCTAATCGAGGTGTCCCAGAATGTACGTCAAGATTATGCAAATTTTACATGTTAGAAAGGTATCAATTCAAGGGAGGGGGCTGTTTTCCCAAAACGAGTTACTAAAAACGCGTATTTCTTACTAAAACTTTGATAAACTGGAAATCACTCAATTATATATACTATTTTATTTAAACTAATAAAAACTACATTACATGGGCCCTTAAACCCCTAACCCCTTGAGTACTTTAACTAGAAAGTATCTCAAATTTGCCAAAGTCCACCAATATGTTTAATGCACACAAACATTGGTGTTGGTGAACTGCTCAATATGGAAGTATCCTAAATCCATCAAAATCCTGCAGTACTGCTAGGCTTACAACCCTCAATCCATCAGATTCCAACAGTATTCAGGTATCCTGAATCTGCCAAACTCCTCCAAAACAGGAAATCAATTAGTTCACCTTCTTTTGCTTCTCTGCTTTTGGAGCTGTCCGTTTTAGACGTCGCGCCGATCTCCTGCATCCCTAGATCCAATTTCAGCTCCAAGCAAGGTGACCCTAGAGGCAGCCCTTTATTCTGCAGGATGGCAAGTAGTTGGCCCAGCGCCAACCCTTCCGGCAAGCTAACCTCCGGCAGGTGGTCGTGGGACATGGTCACCACGGGGACCTGCATGGGGTCCTTGGAGAGGGCTCTTGAGGAAAGGGTTGGGCCCACGGAGGAGGCTGCAGGAGGCTTGGAGTGGATGTGGCTTGAGATGGGTAGGAGCGGGAAAGCCATCGCTGCGGAGGATGGGGAGGCGGTGAACGCAGAGAAGGAGGAAGTGTTGAAGTCCTTGTCCAAGTGAGAGGAGGTCATTGGCTTCTTGGGTTTGGTGCCTGGACAAAAAGTTAAATTTGTAAAATACAATTTACAGCTATCCAAAAATTAACCAAACAAAATACTGTTGAAAAGCTTACTTGTTGTTAAGACATTAATGATTCTAAACCCCCTGTAAAATTATTCCTTCTGGCTTGCTGTCATTTCGAAGAAATAACAAAAGAATGTCATTTTCAAATGTGCGTCTCAGAGGCGCACATTTTGACATTTTCGCAAATAGTGCGCGCGAGTGTTCAAACGACACGCGGTGCACACGTTGGTGGTACTATTAGTCTGTTCAGTGCATGACATGCGAGTAGCTGCAATCCGCTAACTTTAAATAGACACAGATGACCCATGACACTGATTGTGGTCGCAATTCAAATTGCGACTCAGAAAAATTTTGATATAAAATTTAAAATTTAGAATATTGTTTTCTCGTAATATGCAGCATTCACAGAGCCAAAACTTTCATCTGAATGTTTTTCAAGAACCTTTCGTTTTTTATATTTTGAGCACTTTTGCTGCTTCAAACGATACAAATCCACAACTGACAAATGGTATGTTGTCCCTTTAAAATAAAACAGAACAAAATTAGAAATAAGCATAGAATTATGGGGCTTTAATCAAGGACCCTCAAAAGGCCCAAATGCATCACTGACACATGACAGGAACATCTGAAATAAGATGCCGAAAAGTTTATTCATGATAGGCCTATTGTATTAGGTATCAACAGTTTCCGTGAAATGTTCCACGGCTGATGTAGTTCCACGGATGACGTATACACACTCGTCAGAAAAAAAATATGCCCTAGGCGACAGAATGAATGAGTGGAGTGCCATGGCCTCGTGGTCGGGAGCATGGAATTTGTAATCTGTATGTCAAGCTGCAGGTTGTGGGTTTGAGTCCGGCTTGGGACTTTGGTACGTGTGCCCTTGGGCAAGGCACTTTGACACTCATTGCTTCTCTCCACCCAGGAGTAAAATGGGTACTTGCGAGGGCAGAGATGGTTTTTGTGGTTGCATTTAGCTACTTTGCGCCGAAATGGCAGCATCGAGCTGTATACTCCCCAGGGAGCTGAGATGGTATTTTGAATATTTCATGGGCCCGGTGACCGGGGTAATAATGTAAATCGGAGTCTAAAGCGCTATATAAGAACTAACATTATTATTATTAATGTTGGCAAAAACATGTAAATAACGGTGCTAATAAACCAAGTGTTGGCATCTTGTAGTGGTTGCATTATCAAAACAGAAATAGTTTACTGAATAAAACAAAACCTTTTTTCCGATGAAAGATAATTTCGCCCCTGGGTCCAGTAAATTTAAAATAAAACTGGCTCAAACTTGTTAATAAATCGAGGAGTTCATATCATGAAATGATTTCGTTAACCCTCCTATGGTTTTACCTTTCAAAATCTTTCAAAATCTGCTTACTGGACAAAATGGCTGTAAAAGAGTATGAACCTTTCAAAACGCTTCGGAATTTGTTGCTACTGCACTACTACACCTTTTAAAACCTTTTGTTCAGAAAGTTGTTTTACCTTTCGAAATCTTTCATAGGTTTCTATTGTCAGACAGTTTTCTCGCCTTACAAAACATTTCAGTCCAAGAAACTTGAAAGGTATTTTTTTTCTTACACCAGTTTGTTCAGAGAGTTGTTTTACCTTTCAAAATCTTTCATAGGTCCCTTTTGTCAGACAGTTTTCTCACCTTTCAAAACCTTTCAGTCCAGGAAACTTGAAAGATTTTGAAAGGTCAGACAATTCTATGGCAACTGCCCTATATATAGGAGGGTTAGGGTTAGGGTCTTCCACAGATTGTCTGGGATGTTTATTGACATCGTTCCTTATGTGACCAGCCTAAGGCTGCAACGGTTACACGGTTACACGGTTAACCGACCGTTCAAACAGTTACACGGTTACAATTTTTCGGTTCGGTTAACCTTTTTCTTTTTCTTTTTTATTTTTTTTATTTTTTTTTTAATATTTTTTTTTTTTAATTCAAAAAAACTACAAATTGTCAACTTTGTCCGGGTTTCGTTGGAGCTTTGGTTGGGAAAAGGGATGGTTTCGTTGGAGCAGGTCACAAATAGTACAACTGTCTGATTAAATTGTGTATGGACTTATAGCTTATCTAACATAATAGTCGGCCTACATTACACAAATTGATGCAGACAATTAGCAATCGCAGAACTGCTCAAATTAGCAGCGCTAATTAGATATGCATTACAGGCCCGTGCAGTTTTTTTTTAATTTAATTTTTTTTAAATTTAAAAAAATTTTTTTTTTTAAATTTTAAATTTTAAATTTTTAATTTTTTTATATTGCTACGGTTACGGTTAACCGTAACCGTAAAACGAACGGTTACACGGATAATTTAATAACCGCAAACTGGCAGCCTTAGACCAGCCAGACTTTCGTGCGCTGCCTGGCACTTAATTTGCATATACTAGCGCTGACCATTGCGCCCTCCATACTCGTCATTGTGTGTGCTCTATCTTAATCCACAATGAAACTGCATTCTTAAGCGGGTTCTTGACATTCCAGTGTTGCTTTCCTGGTCACTTGATATCTGAGCCTTGCAGCGAAGACACTTATAACTAGTTTGCATGTACATGCAGCTTATGTATCCAGCCCATGCACTATTGTGGTGCAATACATTTTCTCCATTAATGTTAGCTCTTCTAGCGAGTAGTGTGTGGATGGGCACAGGCATGTGAGTTGGGACTGCGATAGTCGGTGAGTGCCCTGATTTTGTATTTATTCTATAGTGTACTTAGTGAAATTATTTTGTCTTATTGCACTAGGGCCAACGCCCTTTGGTGCTGACGGTAATGGGAAACGTTTTGAGTAATGTTAGTCTCAAATCTCAATCATTATTTTTTGTTTTAGTGTATAATCTAATATACTTAAATGATGATTTAATAGTTGAGATGGTTACAATAATAATTAAATTGTTATACTTTCATGTACTTAAATGCATGTAGCGTTAATGTATTCCGCTTCAATCTTTTATTATTGTAGTTTGGCTAAATGCAGGTTCCTACATGTAACACCAACCCATTTGGCTGTAGCAGACAAGTCTGCATTAGGTATGGTTTATAATTGATTAATTTATTTATTTTTAATCATTGTATTTTGTGTGCAGAAGGAATGTATTTAATGTGACATTGAGTACTGGGTGTAGTCCTCCTACACATGATACATGTATTCTTGTGCATGTCGGTGTTGCAACCGAGACCTGCTGGTCCGAGATCTTGAGACCTGCAACACTGGTACATAATTTATAATGTGATAGTGAATGCCATTTTCTTTTAATATCTTTTAGATAATTATACCCATTGTATGGTTGTCGTCTTTTTCTTTTATTAGTTTTATTGAGATAAGTGGCATGTGATTGTGCTATATTCCAAAAATTGAAATCGCACGTGATTGTGCCATAATTATTTAAAAAAAAAAATAATTGTAAATAAATTCTGTACTCTGTGAAGAAATCTAATAAAATTATATATTTTCAAAGGAAAACCAAAATCTGCATCACGTTCCTCTTTTTAACCTTCCACATCGGTTACACTTACCTTGGTGAGTGGCATAGTTGATGTACTGCTCAGACTCTAGGAGCTCCTTCTTGCCGGGCAGGTAGTCTATCAAAACAAATGGCTCCTCCTTCCTGGCTCCCTTCGGTTTAGAGTCCTTGGGTAGTGATGTGTTCTTCACTAGTGATAGGGCATCTAGGAAAGAAAAGAAAAAAACAAAAACATTGAATATTGACAAGCATTGTACCAATTAATTGGGTTTTTTTCTGATAATAACACTGATAATAATAATAATAAGAATAATCATTTAAAACAAAAACGCTTTCCATGTCACAAAGACATCCCAAAGCGCTGTACAAAGATATAACAATCATAAAAACACCAAGTAATCTAAAACTATCAATTAGGTGATAAAAAGTACTGCTTAAAAAGATTAGTTTTCAAATTAGCTTTAAAAATCTCAAAATTGTGACCCACCACGCCAAAACCAGGCGGAAGTCGGCAAATGCCATTTCGAGATACGGCATTGTACACATTTTTTTTAAAATTTACTTTTTTTTTTAAATAATTTTTTTTAATTTTCATTTTTTCTTCTTTTTTTTCTTCATAAATCGTTAGTTAAAACTCGTTAGATAATATCGGCCTTCTCCTGATTTTTGCTCAATAATGTATGATAATGATGAACGACTTTAGTGCTCGTTTTCTCAAAAGTATCCCTTGACACTTCCTAACTTCAAAAAGATATAACTTCAAAAATACGCCACCTATTTGAGTCCACTATAGCTTATTTTAAAGCTTAAAACGCTAGCAATCCAATGGTATAAAAAGCTCTCATATGAAAAATTTCGACTTCAGCCTGGTTTTGGGGTGGTGGGTCACAATTATCAACAGATCGGATTGCTGCTGGAAGCCTATTCCACAGACGAGGGGCATATATTGTGAATGATCGATCTCCATAGTATTTAGTTTTGCCAAGTGGCTGCTTTAAACATACCACACCCGAGGTTGTCGAGCGCAGAGTGCGTGTACTCGGTTTAACACTTAGTAATTCACATAAATAACCTGGAGCTACATGTATTCCCTGATGTCATTTGCTGTTTACTGTCAATGTTTACTTTGTCCGCAACAAACAGCTCAATATTTGGTAGCAAACGAAGAGTACTTGACTACAATACTGTCTATTACAGTCAAGAATTTATTTTAACTTATTTTAATTATTTTAAGTATTAAACTTAGACAGTGGCTCAAAAATATTGTTTTTTGCTTCTTTCTATTAAACTTAGAAGACAAACATTTTGTTTCTCACTTTCCCCTAAGGCATAAAAAAAAAAAAAGTTATGTTGGCGTAACCCGACCGACCCTAAAAATACGGCCGACCCTGGATATTTTTTTTTTCAAGGGACGAAATTTAATGATTAAAATCTATATAAATCTAGTTATAAATACGTTTGAAACCATTTCTGACCGTTTCTCATTGTTGTGTGTGTGGATTGTGAAAATATTGAATCGGACACGCTATCGTGTATCACTACCGGCTTAAACAATTAGAAAACAAATCATTTTCATTGCTGGGAGGAGAAAAAAAAAAAAAAAAAAAAAGAATCCCTTCCTACCTACCCTATTTTTTGGGGCCCGTTACGCCAACATAACATTTTTTTTTTTATGAAATCACCATCTCTAACAACATTGAGTGTATTTTCAGTTTGATTAGTCCGATTTTCAAAAAGTTACAGTATGCCAAAGTTGATTAATAAAACAACAAATCTAATGCCATTGACTTTCATGATGACAAAATGGACATCGATGTGTACTAATAATTGTTGGGCAACCTATTTAAAGGTAGGATACACCATTGGTAAATTGCTTGATTATCATGAATGGGTGGATTTGGGGGGTTGTATTTTATAGTAAATCTCGTTTAACTGACCTGTCTGAAGTTTTACAATTATGAATGGCGAGAAAATTACAAACCGTTGGTTTTCAACCGCCGCCGGGCAGTTATTCTTATGTTATTATTGTTTTTTCGCGATCGCCGTCCGGCGATTCAGAATTTTGTTTTATACAATTATATTTTTAGAAATCTGTAGATTCCTAGCGAGATCATTTTGCTGGATGCCTAGAATCATTGTTTACTTTCAAAAAAGGAAGATATTTATTAATAGTTAGGTAGTAAATATCTTCGATATCTGCAAATGGTCTATCCTACCTTGAAGTGAATGCACATGACAATGTTTAACCATCCAGAACAAACACTAAGCAAGAGGTGTATTACAATCAGAAAAACACAGAGTGGTTTTGACTAGAAAATATAAATAGGTCCCTTTTCACGTATTACAAAAAGTGACAATGAGACCTATTGTTTATTTTTCATGTTTTTCGTTCCAACAAAAGGTTCTTACGTCTTGGGGCGTTACAGTGTCATGCATTAATACCTACCACAGACTTCAGTAACCAGTGTTCCCACTGTGGCGGTCATCTTTGGCTCCATGACTCGGAACTTGTGTCCGACGCCAAACTGCGGGTGCAACGCCCCACTGTTGGTGGCACTGCCCTGCCTCTTATAGAGCCGACAGGCCCCTTGGATGTACACCAGGAGTTTCTCGTCTTCAAGCATGAGTTGGAGAATCAGGCGCCGCGTGAAGCCCGAGATTGCCAGCCGCATCCCAGCCTGAGTGCTGCGACTGCAGGCCACCTCGCAGACCACCTGGGCAAGAAGCCGCTGATTGGCCGGGTGGCAGGAGATCACGCGCGAGAAGAACGCGATGGTAGAGTTCTCAATTGCCGCCCGCTGCTGCGTCGTCATCACCAGAGACTTGCGGGAGTTGGACGGCGAGATGTTGACCTGCACGACGTTGGAGCGGACGCTGCACAGCAGCATGAGCAGCGAAGACCAGAAGATGCTGCCCTCGCAACCACCCAGCCAGTCCTTCATGACCGGCTGCCCGCTCAGCTCCCTGAAGAGATCCAGAATCGGGGCGATCTTGTCCGATGTGATGTGCACCACCGACACCGTAGTGCCGTCAAAGCTTCCCGTGCTGTACGTCCGCGGAGACGACAAACCCTGCCCCTCGATCAGCTTGTAGGAGTCTGTCTGCCAGGCCGGGCCGCCGTCCTCCTGGCCCTGCCGACTGCGGCAGATCTCGTAGTTGCAGAAGTCCATCAGGGCGTTGGCCAGCATGTTGGGGAAGTTGGAGTCCAGGAGGATGCCGGTGGCCTGTGGGGACTGGGAGGCCAGGGCGAGGGTGGCGAGATGCAGCTGGTCCAGCATGTTGATGTGGACGGGATGAGTAGGTGACTGCCGGCTAGCTCCTTTGGAGTCATCTGTCAGACCCTGGATGTGCTCCTGGGCGTCCTTGCTGTCATCTTGGTTTTAAGAGATGAACAAAGAAAATGGAAACAGGTTGAAATGCAGTGATTTTTTTTAATCTATTCTAATTTTCAACATTGGATTTAGCCCTTCACCACGTGTATTTACACTGATGCTCAATGTCGTCTAGAGGAACTCTTTCACTGACTCGGGTGGGACTTGAACCCACAACTTTCTGGTTTTTAACCCTAACATCACCTAATACTACAAAATATTACTTGAGTAAACTGTAGTATGCAGTACTCTTATATAAAGTATTGTTACCACTCGACCACAGACCTAACCAGGGTCAGCTGGCTGTTGTGGGAGGTTGTGGGTTTGAGTCCCACCCCGGTCAAGGATATTTTTTTTAAGAATCCTTTGATACAACACTGATTATACAGTGTACATACACATTGGTGATTGAAGGGCAAACATTCTAATATTGAATTTACATCTCCCAACGCAAATTCTATCTAATGAAACATTTGGTTGCAGTATTCGCTTGATAAGATTCAAACCAGCCAGCCAACCCCAGCTAGCTCTGTGGTTGAGTGGTAAGACATCTGCACGAGAAAGCAATAGGGCGTGGGTTTGAGTCCCACACAAATCAGTGAACTTTGGGGGGTTAACCAGTTTGCGCCAGAGGACATATCTGACCTGTCACCACAAAATGAGAGTAAAGTCGGAAATATTGAAAATTGAGATATTGGTATTTTTAAATTCTTGAGAAAGAGAGCTTTCCAATGGTATATAACACTTGGGGGTTTTGCGATGAATACTTTTTACAGCGCTCTAGAAAGTCATGGGTTTTACAAAACGTGTTTGTGAGAAAACTTACTTTAAACATCTTAAACAAAAACAAGCAAAAGATTACAAAACAGGACAAGTAAGGTTTGGTTGAGTATAGCAACGGCTATGTTCTAATCATTATTTGTTCTTGAAAATTTCCACACAAACGAACTATTGTATAAACAACAAAATATCAAATTTTTTAAAACGTGGGATACTTACGAGGACCTGATTTGCATATTTAATTACCGTGTTAATTAGACCACTAATGGACTTAAATCCAAACACTAACTACGCAAAATCGCGTAATTTAAGAGGTTTTCGATCATCTGATCTCACCCCAAAAATGGGAATATGTAGAGGAGGACTTGGGCTTTCCAAATTACGCAAAATCTTAAAATTGACCACCCCTTCATATTTTGACTTTGGATGGCCATATCTCTGAATCACATTGTGCGACTTTACTCTCATTTTGTGGCGACAGGTCACATATATGCAAAGTTTTCCCCAGATTCAAAATTGACGACGCATAAACACGTCACGAGCAAGGCCGGAAATGTCTGTCAGCAGCGAGCAAGGCCGGAAATGCGTGGGTGTGCTTTCCGGTACCATCAGCCTGAACCCGCCTCGGATCGAGTTTCGTTAAAAAAAATCTGGTGCCTCGGCTCGGTGATGTTAAAATAATCCCGGCGCGAAATGGTTAAGAATCCATTAATGGTTAAGAAAAGTTGAAATACTTAGGAAGCAGCTGGATTTAAACCCCTGACCCTCGAATGCAAGTCACACACACTAACCACACCCGCTTACGTTCCCTACTTATTTAATCTTTGGAATTAAGTCACCAACCTGTGAGGGACTGGTCTAGTTCCATGCCTTCTTCCTCTGGGTTGATGATGCCCATCCAGGACAACATGGCGACGTAGTAGGACGGGTGGACGTGGCACATTGCACACAGGACGTAACCCGTGGCTTGCTTGAGAGGGGATCCCAGGGGTAGAACCACGGACCACTCATACAGGGAGCTACATACAACCATCAGAAGGTTCGGGGTTACATTAAGTTTACAGATGTTTTCTGTACGAATGTTATGAATACATGTAATACTGAATTAAGATGGGTATTGCATTGAATTTGGGTGTTTTCTAATTGGGGGCCAATTTCATGGAGCTGCCAAGCACACAAATTGGCTGAGCACAAACAAGTCTTGCTCAGTAAAAACAGGTTACCAGCCAAAACTCTGTGTGCTTTTCATTATATGTTTTGCTTAATACCAGCTGAATACCAGTCACAAACAATATAAATCACCTGGAAATTTGGTCTGTTTTGGCTAAGAAAGAAATTTCAAAGAATCCTTAGTTACAGGGTGTATGCATGCGAATGAACAAAGAATTTAAAGAAGCCAAGATTTGCTCAAGTCTGTACCCCAGACACTACATTTAATACAGTGCAAAGTATTGACACTGCAAAGTATTGACTCGAAGCAGTGCAAAGGCACCTGACTATTTCACAAGAATAATGTACAAAGCTAAGGAGTTCTCAACAAAACTTGTTTCTGCTCTGGTTTTAGCTTCATCACTTGCTCATAAACTACACAGAAACTCACTGAAACCTAGCCTCAAATTACAGAATTTGATGTTTTGAAACAGATCATAAAGATCAAATCACAAATCAGATCAAATCACAAATCAGATCAAATCACAAATCAGATCAAATCACAAATCAGATCAAATCACAAATCAGATCAAATCACAAATCAGATCAAATCACAAATCAGATCAAATCACAAATCAGATCAAATCTCAAATCAGATCAAATCTCAAATCAGATCAAATCACAAATCAGATCAAATCACAAATCAGACCAAATCGTAAATCAGACCAAACCATACATCAATTTAGGTTGAATTAATCTATTGACGAAGGCAAAATGTCTTTTGAGTGACTTGGACATCTCACCTGAACAAGTCCTTGGTGATCAAACTGCCGACGCCGTAAGGCGCCTTCATCTCGTGACTGGCCCACAGGATGGAAGCCACGCCCATAATGTGGGCAGAGGCGGGGTTCAGGAGGCTGACCTCGGTCGGAGAGAAGGTCAGCGGACTTCGGTGAAAGCTGCTGTTCTTGTGGAGGTGGACCCGGGCCGTGTCACCCAGCCATTCAAGAAGGGCTTGAACTCTGCCGAAAGAGGTCACAGGTCAAAAAGTCAGGTCAAAGGTTAGCAGTCTTTTGAACTGCACTAAATTTCGTTATATGTGAGCAAATCTTTGAGATTTCAAAAACTTAATTTTTGCAATTTCTGATCTTTTTGGAAAAAGAGCTCAAAATTACAAAGAAAAAATAAGGAAATTTACAGAATAATGTTATAATAGTGTGGAACGGTTTTATATTTCAAAGATTTCAGATTTAACACAGAATCAAAGAGAGACAATTCACACAGAATTTTGAGAAAATGTTTGTGATTTGAGACCTTTTTGGAACAGAACTGAAAATAACTGATACGAAAAGGAAAGAATTAGGCCATGTACGAATCGTTTGTCTATGGCCATTGTTTAGGTGTTTGCTCATTACAACTACGCGTGAGCAGGCTGACAATAGACATAGCCGTAGCTCTTAAAGCCTGTTTCGGAACCGGCCTTTAGAGAGAAATGGACTGGTTACCTTTCACTGGTGCCCTGGTCTAAGGTGGTTCCCAGCTGGTAGATGATATCCACTGTGGATTCAGTGGAGGCGTCCGCATTGCGACCCATCAACGGAGCTCCGTTATCTGGCAAGGATTGGAAAGAAATGATCCAAATGAATCGCACCCACAATAGACAGCCGAAGGACAGTGTCCTAACTAATTTAACTATTCATCAGTGACGAACAACAACCAATATTGAGTTTGGTAGCGTATAATAACATTTTGTAAATAAGTTATGTTATTACAACTATACCCACATATGTGACCTGTCACCACGAAACCCGGACAAAGTTGACAAAATAAATTTCGGGTTTATGATATTTTCAAATTCTCCTGTTCATTAGCTTTTGAATGATATATAACTTATGTGGGTAGCCCTTCCCTGTAATCCCCTGCGAGGAGATTAAGACCCAGGATCAATCATAAGCCAAACAGAGAAAACGAGGTTTTTGTGCAGGAAGTGCTTTTGTAATTATATACAACCACCGTTCGGAAAAAAGGTTAAAATACGTCTTTATTGTGATCAGACTGTATTTTTTGGGGGGATATGCTCCGTGAATATTTTAAGATAACAAAAACATGGAAACTTAAAAATCGATGATCCCATGCAAAAATGACTTCACACGCTGTTTATATGGAATGCATGGTTGCAACTTTGTCCGGGTTTCGTGGTGACAGGTCACATATGTGATGCGATCAAGCAAAATCAGTCGGAACTCGGCAATTCTTGTTTTGAGATCGGGCCAAAATATGTTCGTGGGGTGGAAAAATCAAAAGTGATACAAAAACATGATTTTCTCAGTTTCTTTATTTTTAACGTGCTGGTGTTCAAATGGTTGTAATTTTTTAACCAAAGGTCGTATTCACATGGGGTTTTCACTGAAATGGAGCCTGAAGTACACTACAAAAGAATATGTAAAAATCCCCCAAATGACCAGGGCCTACTACTTCAGAATGATTTTGCTTGATCGCATCACATATACAACAAAATTCTAAAACTTCTTTGAAATATAACGCATATATTAATTAGGTAAAGATGACCCTCGGGCCGATCTTAAGTTCAGATGAATTTCTACCCCGTTGCTAAGAAAGTTAGGCTTTGGTGAAATCAATTCTAGGACGAGTCTTGAGTTAAGACGAGTAACTCTTTCTAAGACGCGTAACCCTTTCTAAGACGCCTCTTAGCATTACGTGAAATCGCTGCTGTAAGGCAGAACCTTTCTGTTTGACGTTCGGACTCACCTCCTTCGTTGCCATAGATGTTCCTGAGTACCACATCAAAGAGAGCCAGACCCACCTCAGTGCTACACAGTGCCAGCTTGAGCAGGACAGCCTCAATGCTGACAGCGTGCTCCTGACAGTGAGGAGACAGGAGCAAGGAGGTGCAGGTGGTCAGGAGGGATGGCATGCCAGAGGCCGTGGTAGCGATGAGGGGTTGCAGGAGGGGCGACTGAATCAGGCACTGGTGGAGCAGACGAAGCCACCTCATGCTGAGGAATTAGAAATAAAAAATAAAAAAAATCGCAAATTACAAATTTATTCCACATTTAAAACACAGATGGTTCTTGAACCTTGAGTCTCGTCAACTTTCACAATTACCCAACCTCAGTACCATGGCTACGATCTTGCTGCGCCATTTTTTACCATCATGCCTTGCGCGATCTTAACCCCTGGAATTGTCTAATTTAAATGTGCCATATATTGGCACATTTAAATTAGGGCTGCAGTCGCTGCGTTTAACACGTGACGCCATTTTTTTTTTTTGTAGAATCAATCCTTTCAAAAGTGATATTTCGACATCGCGTTGTTTAGCAAGGATTTATTTAAATGTACGTACCTCTCTACCATGTAAGATTTTGGGGCGAAAAAACGAGGCTTCCAAAATTCATATTGTACAGGTTTTGCGCAGTCTTGATTTTGTTACCGTACATGACGTGACGTTTAGAAACGTGCGAGCGCATGACATTCAGGCGTGCAGTTTTCGAAATACGTGCGCAGTACGCACTAAATAGCCAGTCAGCGTCGTTTTCGTATTCTTCACGGCCAGGGGTTAGTGAAGGACTGCGCTTGCACCCATGGAGTCCAGGCTGGCGATTACCCTATTTATTTTACAACTGTCACAATTCAATCCATCTAATTTCATTATGTACTACTAATAATAATAATTGTGCTTATATAGCACTTTTAATCGTGTCAGCAATCTCAAAGCACTTTACAATTATTACCCCGTTCATCAGGCCCTGGGACCATGCGGCAGCCGGTTTTTTTATAGGCGCTCAATCGGCTTAGAACCTCACATGAACCCATTTATACTCCTGGGTGGAGAGAGGCAATTGTAGTTAAGTGTCTTGCCCAAGGGCACAAACATGAGTCATAACAACTGGGCTATGGCATTCTACAAACACGCACATGGATTTACAATGTCTGTGTGCAGGACAGATTCAAAGTATCTCGCACGTAAGAATGAGGAGTTAGTGCCCAGATAGTAATTTGATAACGCTCTACGGACAAGACCCATTCTTACCTTGTCTTTGTAGCGTGGTCCTCCCCAGGCAGTAGCAGCGGCAGGGAATGCCCCGTCCCGTCGCTGTGCCCGGCCCCGCTGAACGCTGCCGATCCTAACAGCATGATCTGAGACAGACCAATGGTGCTGGAGTCCAGGGGACGATGCAGGCGCAGGCAGACGGAGGTAACTACCTCGGCCTGGGGGAGGTGCAGCTTGATGTTGGTCAACCCCGCGGTGGGGATGGGTGGGCTGATGGGGGTAGGGGATGACCCCAGGGCGCTGCTGATCTCCAGGGAGACAGACGCAGGGCAGGCTGTGAGATAGAACACACAACATAAAGGTAGTATACACTATTTGCTTTTGCAGGGTTCCAACATTTCCTGAAACCAAAATTCCCTGATTTTTTTCCCGGAGGAACTTTCAAAATTCCAGGATAATTATTTCGACCTATCAAGTTTGACACGCTTCAATGTTGTTTCAGTGAACGTGGTGAAACTTAAAGGTAGGATACAGCATTGGTAATTGCTTGAATTATCAGGAATGTGTGAATTTAGGGTTTGTATTTTATAGTAAATGTCGTTTTACTGACCTGTCCTACGTTATATAATCATGGATGCTGGGGAAAAAAGCAAGAAAAACGACGTTCGTTTTCAATCGGCATCGGGCAGTTCTTGTTTTTGTCATTTTGTTTCCTTAAAACACATTTATTACACTACTTTCATAATGAGAGTAACTTAATGAGAGCAACCAAAATGACAACCAAAGCCTCATGACGATGCCTCACGACGATGGCGCGTGACCAAAGCCGCACGATGGTGTTGTTTTGGATGTAGTCTAACAGTGCCTTTCGATTGTTATGCATCTGCATGGAATTGGTCACAGAAGGCCCAACGATATCTTACTTGCTAGGGAGGTCAGATGGGGCTGTATGTGTACTTCTTGCAGCAGGATGGCGCTAGGGAGCGTGATGGTCAGATCGCACCAGCTCTCCTCAGGGTAGAAGTGATAGGACCAGGCCGCCGAGCGAGCCCGGCGATGGGGTGCCGTGGGCTGGAGTAGAACTTCGGCTGGTTGGGCGGTGGGACTGCTGGAGTTGATGGCACCTGAAGCCAAATACAAGTACAACAAATGTGTAAGTTTGATTTGGTCTAATTGATTGAAGTTAAAGCAAAGAGTGACTGGAGTGAGGTTTAAACCTGCGACCTCTGGATTGCTGTTCCAGTGCTCTACCAAACTAACGCTCGGTTCAGACCGGCGTTCAACAGTCGCGCCGAACCAAATTGAAATCAAGTCGCTCCTGAGTCACTCTAACAACTCCAGCAGTCTATCGTTCGCCGTCTGGTGCGCCTTGTCGCCCTTATTAGTTTCAGACGTCGGACTCAATTCACTTATTTGGTTCGGCGCGACTGTGGAACGCCTGTCTGAACCGAGCGTAAGCTATCCAGCTCTACGTTGGTGGTTCCTAATAAAGTGAATGTTCCAAGTTTTGCTTGATTAAGGTCTCCGGTATGTTTCAAATCTGTTTTCAAAAAGACTGAACAAAAATTTAGAAGACATGTTAAAGTTATATGGATTGAGGAATCAAAATTTCAGATGTCACCAGAATTTCATTTTGACTTTTAATAAGGGAATAAATGTGTGTTCAAGAGGTTTTAATCACTCTGTTTCATACTGCTTGGAGTCTAGGTGCTGATAATTACCCGAGCCGAAGGCGAGGGTAATTATCAGCACCCAGACTCCAAGCGGTATTAAACAGAGTGATTAATACCGACCGAACACACATTTATTCCCATTCATAAATACTTTTTTGTAAAATTCAGCCCAAAAAGCCCTGAAAATTCCAAAATTGTCGCAAGTAAATGTCTGTGTTTCGCCATTCTGTCTGTGTCAAATGACATGTTTCCGCCTCTGTCGCTCTACACAATACATGCAATAAAGCGTATTTACTGTGAACCAGACTATTACTGCCATTGGCAACCTCGTTCCCAAGGTGTCAAGCTGTACGCGCCCAACACTACCCGCTCTTACTATTGGAGACGAGGTACGGTTCAGGGTTGGAAATAAAGTGAGCCCTGGGGACGGAATGTTGTTGCCAGTTGGTTTTAAACACTTCCAGCCATGTCTTTATCGTCCGTTTAATACCGGCCACGTGACGAGCTCTCGACCAATAGGAATGCCTAAACTGTCCCAGGTATTTATGAATAAGAATTATGTCCCACTTAAAACTGACTGGATTGGCCGTTCTCAACCAATGGAATTACAGTATCCAAGCACACGATACAACGTTATCCACCAATTTCTATTTCTATTTCCATGACCACGCATCCCTTCCATATCACTCACATGTATGTGTTCTAAATGTTCTCATTCAGTTGTTCAACTTAAACCGAAACGACTCAAGAGCTTGGCCCAAGTGTCTGAGGAAATGAACTCAAATCTATACATGATGTACGTTAGTGTGGTTGGGAATCAAACGCAGATTAACCCTAACTCCCTACACAACAAAGGAAGTTGGAGGATTTTGAAGGAATTGTATTGTTCAATAACAATGGTGAGGGAGTTAGGGTTAAAGGGGTGAAAGATGAGAAAGATATCCAGTCAGACTCATTAAAGGTAGGATACACCATTTGCAGATATCAAACAATTTTACTACCTAATTATTAAGAGACATCTTAATTATTTGAAAGAAAATAATGATTCTAGGCATCCAGCAAAATGATTGCACTAGATACAGTGATGATTAAATTGAAGTACCCCTCGCACTCGTACTCGCTCGCAATTGACCCGATAACGCACGTATCTACTCGGCCATTGTCTGAGGATTTACGAGGTCTCGCAGTTACGCGCGAGGATATACGGGGTCTCGCAGTTACGCGCGAGCGCTTCCGAGGTGCATGAAGAACGAGCACTTACGAGGGCAGTCATACATGCATAACAATGACTTCGTGTGATTCCCAAGTACGTGTAGAGGCCCATTTACCAATCGATCCGGCTTTTCAGTTGGGACAACTGTTCTGAGTGATTGTTGCGCTACACAAAAGCCCAATTGGGAGCGCTTTTACTGTGAACGTGGAGTTATAAAAAGGACAATTGGTTGAGTGCCAAGGAACGACCTACATTTATTTTCATTATAATTAGTGCACCGTGCTTCTTTTGTGGGATCTTGTTGGGTGCTCTACATGTACATGTATGTCCATTGTGTCGGTGAGTTTTAAAGCTGAATGACAAAGTATTGTTGATCTCTATTCGTATTATCGAGCGGTGTATTCGGAAGGACAAAAACCGTTGGTGAAAATGAGATCGTGCAAAAAAAGAACTTCCAATCATGTCCTTCTAACAAATTACCTTTTTCATTGGTTGTAATTGTTTGCCACAAAGAGACATTCCCCAGCCAATTAAAATTCCAATGTGGTGGTCAGCCACATGTTGGCCGGCTTGCTTTTTGTAGGTCAGCTGTCAATCATTATCTGGATTTCTTGTGCCTACTTGGATTATATTCAAAATATTAGTTTGGGGGGTCTTGGGTCCTGGATCGGGATTTTGTATCACCTTGATTATATTCCTACATGTATTTATTCTTGGCTGTAGGCCTATTGGTTTGGTGGAAGTTTTTGAAAGCTATCCTTGTAATTTACGGGCCATAAAATATATCGTTTTTGTTAAATACATGTACAAGAAAAACGGAAAATAAATCGTATTAAATTTTCCCCTTAAATCCGTTTAAAATTGTGTAGGTGTTAAGGTCCCGTTTTTTGTGGGTTTTTTTTCAAACAATGAAAGCAGAAATAAATGTTATTAAATAAACCTCTGAAATTTATTTCGCTAGCCTCGTAATTTAATGGTCCGGTGTACGTTGATTTTATTAGATACCAGAAAAACCAAGAATAAATCCTATTATTATTTACCCCTGAAATCGGTTGGGGGGTTCAGACAAATAAGTCTTTAGGTACCCTTTCCTCCTTTTTTCTATAAAAAGACAATATAAGGACAATTTCAAAATTAACCGTAGGAATATATTTTGGATGACTAGGGTTTTGTAAATAAACAGGCTCGGAATTTTTTACACCTTTTTATTTGTACATCTAAATATATTTTGTAAACGAGTACGGCAAACTTTTGTAAAAGTACTTGCATCCAATTTAATGACCATCGGTTAGGCCAAGAGATAAATACAACTTATATTAGAAAATTGTGTGATGTTTTATTAAATGTACATTTATTTTGTGAGAATAGACACCAGAACTGCACATTTCCTCTGGCTTTATTATTTTCCCCCACTTTATTATTTTACCACTTCTAGTACTTGCCCTTTCCCCAAGTTGCGTAAAATAATCTCTCTACTGGGAGAACTCCCCGATCCTTTTGTGGAGCCTGTCAATCAAAACCTATTCTTCACAGTCATCAAAGCTTAACGCCGCCTCCATAGCGCCTGGGCCGGTTTCCTTTGATTTATTTAGCCAATCTAGAACGAGTCATCGGGGCTATGATTGGTTCTTCAATAACAGAGGGTGTCTTTAAAAGGGCTCGAATTACTATCCGCGGGCAAAAGCAAAGGGTGGGGCGCGTGGGAAAAAAGGAGATTGTGTTTGCTCGTGGCGTCTGACAATTGCTGTAGCTGACAAAAGCAAAGTTCTGCCGTGACAATCTTGCGGTCATCGGACATCCCCAAGCAATGCCTGGATTTAAACAGAGTGAGGAAAGGAAGTGAAATTTCAAATGTTATTAAATAAACCTCTGACATTTATTTCGCCAGCCTCGTAATATAATGGTCTGGTGTATGTTGATTTTATTAGATACCAGAAAAACGAAGAATAAATCGTATTTTATTTACCCCTGAAATCGGTTGGGGAAATGTTTAGGAGTTCAGACAAATAATTCTTTAAGTACCCTTTCCCCTTTTTTTCTATAAAAAGACAATATAAGGACAATTTTCAAATTAACCGTAGTAATATATTTTGGATGACTAGGGTTTCGCAAATAAACAGGCTCAGAATTGTTTACACCTTTTTATTTGTACATCTAAATAAATTTTGTAAACGAGTACGGCAAACTTTTGTAAAAGTACTTGCATCCAATAATGACCATCGGTTAGGCCAATAGATAAATACAACTTATATTAGAAAATTGTGTGATGTTTCAGTAAATGTACATTTATTTTGTGAGAATAGACACCAGAACTGCACATTTCCTCTGGCTTTATTATTTTCCCCCACTTTATTATTTTACCACTTCTAGTACTTGCCCTTTCCCCAAGTTGCGTAAAATAATCTCTCTACTGGGAGAACTCCCCGATCCTTTTGTGGAGCCTGTCAATCAAAACCTATTCTTCACAGTCATCAAAGCTTAACGCCGCCTCCATAGCGCCTGGGCCGGTTTCCTTCAATTTATTTAGCCAATCAAGAACGAGTCATCGGGGCTATTATCGGTTCTTCAATAACAGAGGGTGTCTTTAAAAGGGCTCGAATTACTACCCGCGGGCAAAAGCAAAGGGTGGGGCGCCTGGGAAAGAAGGAGATTGTGTTTGCTCGTGGCGTCTGACAATTGCTGTAGCTGACAAAAGCAAAGTCAGACATTGAATGGTTTAGTGTGGGGAAACGCTCGTTGATCCACGGTTGTTGATTGGTCGAGGCAATGTGGCTATTAACTGTGAAGCTCTGCCATGACAATCTTGCGGTCATCGGACATCCCCAAGCAATGCCTGGGGATTTAAACAGAGTGAGGAAAGGAAGTGAAATTTCAAATGTTATTAAATAAACCTGGAATTTATTTCGCTAGTCTCGTAATTTAATGGTCGGGTGTATGTCGATTTTATTAGATATCAGAAAAACCAAGAATAAATCGCATTATTATTTACCCCTGAAATCGGTTGGAGAAATTTTTGGAGTTCATTCCAATAAGTCTTTAAGTACCCTTTCTCTTCTTCTTTTTTCTATAAAAACATGGACAATTACATAATTAATCTAAGGAATATTTTTGTTTAGGACTGTGATTTCCTAAAGGAACAGGCTTGGGATCTTAACATGTTTTTATTTGTACATCTTAATACCTTCTGTAAATCAGTACGGCAAGGTAGGAAGGTACTTACAGCCAATTAAATGATCTTCGGTTGGGTTAAGAGATAAATAAATTCGCTCGATAAATACACCGACCAACGCATTTTAAATAAATTTTGTATCTGCCAGGCATGGGTTAGTGTAAGTAAATACAATGTATCTTTGTTGGAGATAGCGGGCCGGTACAACATTCTATGAGTACCACTTTGTGTTGAGAGAACGTCCGCTCTGAAAGAAGAAAGTCAACACCCAATGACAATAAAGATTTGTTTAACTGGACTTCATGATTGGATAACGATCTTGTCACTGGGAAGTAGTGAGCGGTGCTAAGGCTTTGATGTTGGTCTTTTCAAGAATTTTTTGTCGGGTCATCACTCAGTTACTTGGGGAATCCTGCAGTTTACAGTCTAGTCTGCGACATTCAGTGTACACACACACAGGCAGTCGTTCGTACATGGAAACCCAAACTGGAATTTCACGGGTCAGTGATCACCGCTCGTACGGTCGCTCGACACACGCGGGGATTTTCGAGCGGGTTCGAGCGAGTTAATTTAATGCCGAGGGTTTTCGAGACGGTAAGAGTGATTTTGAGATCTCGTAAACACACGTAAACGCACGTACCTCCTCGTACTCGCTCGCAAATTAATGGGTACTTCAATTTAATCACCACTGTATATCCTGTAATTGTTCAAAAAAATTAGACGGCGATCATGAAAAAAACAATAACAAAAAGAACAACTGCTTAATGCCAGTTGAAAACGAACGCCGTCTTTCTAGCTTTTTTCTTGGCATCCATAATTGTAAAACTTCCACCAGGTCAGTTAAATGATTATACTATACAATACAAGCCCCTAACCAGTCTATTTCTGATAATTCAAGCAATTACCAATGGTGTATCCTACCTTTAGGACTTTGTTAACTTTTGTTTTCTTCACATTTAGCAATTGAAGGGTTATTAACCACAATTAGAAGAGCAATTAAAAATGGCATGTTGACATGTAATTTAATGATTCAGAGAAATGATCCAACATTTCTGGTGTGTAATTCTTCCAAATAGGCACTTGGGGAGACAAATTAGCGTAAGTTTTTAGGTAATAAGGAGACAGTGGCACTTAGGGAGACATTTCAGTGTCTCCCTAAGTGTCTACCTACCCTAAAAAACGATATTTGGGAGTTATTTTTGTCCTAGAACGACAGATTTTGGTCTAAATACCATAAATCTCGAAGATCTTAGAGAAAAGGGTTAGGGTAAACAAGGTAGGACTGTTTTAAGTTTGTGTACATCTCTATGGGATTGTCTCCCCAAGTGCCTATTTGGAGGTATAATAATTTCCCTGGCCATCAACATGATTACCAGCCGATGGATGTACAAGATTTGATCAATTTAGACATAGCTCTGAAAAGCTCCGTCACCTACAATACGTGAAATCGCCCGAATGCTTAATTACCAAAGGGTGCAAAATTGGTGAGTCCCTCGGCGCTCTCCGCCTCGGCAGCCGTTCCTGATGATGATGAGGAACTGTTGGTCTTGCTCCAGCGTGAGGAGGCTGATGAGCTCCTTAGAGATGCCCCAAGATGCTGCATGATTGCCGAGATGCTACTAGGCGAGCTGTCGATGAAGGAACGATTGCTGGCCACTAGGTTGCGACATATCAGCTGCACGCCACCTGCAGGTTAGAGATGGTAGTGTCTCATTGTTAGGTACGATTATGGATGATATCTCAGATTCATAAATACCCAAGGCAGTTTAGCTGCTCCTGTTGGTTTTAACCAGTTCGCGCCGGAATTAATTTATGAAGGTTCTTGAGTTTTGTTTAGAGGTCTTTCGGTGCAATATGGGATTTGATAATAAGTAGGTACATATAAACATTAACAAATTACCAATGTTTCTTAACCAGTTCGCGCCGCGATTAATTTGCCGAGGCGCGGGATTATTTTTAACGAAACTTGATCAGAGGCGGGTTCAAGCTGATGGTACCAGAAAACACACCCACGCATTTCCAGCCTTGCTCGCTGCTGACAGACATTTTTGGCCTTGCTTGTGACGTGTTTATGCGTCATCCGTTCTAAATCTTGGGAAAACTTTGCGTGTATATATACGTCCTTTGGCGCGAACTGGTTAAACGGCTGATAAAACACAAATAGATTATTTGCAAAAAAACCTGCTGTTTCTACTATTGTTTTTGTTATGATGATCCACAGCAAATTTACAGGTAATTTTTATAAACTAACCGCCCCCCCCCCCCTAATGTTTAGGTTTAAGATAAAAGTTTATATTAAAGGTATTTTAACCCTAACTCCCTAGGATGTGTGACAATTTATTTTAAAATTGTAGATTCAGGGTCGTTAGGGTTAATAAACTTGATTTTGTTAGTTGCAGCCAAGAAAATGTTGTTGTTACAGCCCCTCACGCGACCGTGCAAACGGTTTATTAGTTTTGTGAATGAAAACTAATGGCGTGTGAGAAATGAAGACAAACATGTGTGGCAAGTGGCCTTGTTGCAAGTAGAATCATTCATTTTGTCTGAGAGAAGCCCTGAATTTGTCCTGGACATGTTCCGGGGAACATTTCCATTAGAAACGGCTTGACTCATCAATACTGATAACCTCATTGTGAAGAAACTGCGGGGAATTTGTTGAGAATCCCGCAATCTAAAACCCGATGTCTGCAACTTGGTGAGAACTCGTCCCAGATATCAATTGAGATGGGCCTTACATTTAACCAAAACAAAATTGTATTCGCTCCAAACAAGGAAAAAGCCCCTTGAGGCAAGGAGCTACAAAGGGGATAAAAAAAGATCAGGGCAGCAAAAGACAGAAATTAAGATTCCTCTTGAAACAAGAGAGATCATATGATGAAAGAAAACATTCACCAGGAAAAAAGATTCAACTTATCTTGAAATTGACACACCGGTTTAGTGAGAATGTTTAGGATTCAAAAGTAATCTTTACCCATTTCGTGGAAAGATTGCAGAGCCGATTCCGAAGAAATCATCTTCAAGATGAACCACAGCAGGGGCTCCGACAGGACACATGACGGCTGGCCCCGATCATGGCTACTGCCCGCCGCTCCTCCTAGGTATGTCAACAGCGGGCGCAACATCAAATCCACTGACGTCACCTTGCCGGCGATGGTGCAGAGAATCTGGAAGATGTTGTCGCCGACCGACACAGGCTCCATGTTGGTGATGGGGTCTGTGGGGGTTTGCTGGAGGGGCAAGGTTGAGTTGAGACTCAGGAAAGACGCCATCTTGTTGCTCTTGCAGTGACTCAGGGAGGAGAGAAGAAGGGGGATTGAATCCCCCATGGTCAGGACAGCATCTGCAATACACGGGGTGATAGGCTCGGGAGCCGAGGGCGAGGGTTCAGTAGACCGCTTTTTATCATCGTCACTGAGGTATCTTGATTTCTTGCTGGATTCCGAAGCGAGGGTCTTCGAGTCGGTCCGTGGCAAAGTGTCGACTCGCTGGGGCGAGACAGCGGAGAAGCCAAGCGTTCTTCCCGGAAGCCCCTGCTGGAAGCGGGCGGCCGCCTCTTGGTCCAAGGGCACCTTCACAAGCTGGTTGACGAGCTGCAGTAGCTGGCACATCAGGAGGTCGCGGCTGGCGTCGCCGGTCACGGCGCTGCGGCTCTCCCCCGGCCGCAGCATGCTAGCGAAGAGACCGCCGAAGCAGGACCGGGCGCTGACGCTGTCGTTGGTCGCCGTGGACGCTGATGTGGTGGTGGCAGCGGCACGGCCGCTCAGACTCATGTGGTTGTGGACCAGCAAGCTGATGGCGTCGATGGTGTAGGTGATGTTACTCACGTCGGCGTGGTTGTACGTCTGCTCGTTCACAAACTCCATCATCTTGACCTGGGCATCTAAGGGACCTGTGCCAGTGTGGAAGGCTCCCCGGTACATCCTGTCAACAAAAAACAAGACATAAATTAAAACACTGCTTATTATCTTTTGGAGATAAAACTAGCCTATACATTTATTTTTTTTAATCTGAAAATCGGCCGACCCCAAAAATGCGTTTGAAATCTGGGCCGCACGCACGATGTATGTACAGTAAACTCATAGCCCATTTTCCGAGCACCGACTCCCGTTCTTAAATTATTTCGGTCTGAACAAAATTTTATGTGAAAAAACATCAGTCTTTCCTTTTTTTAAAAGTCTGAAATAAAGTTAGAGTTCACTTGTTCACAAGTTTACTTGAGAAAATGAACGTAAACTCCAAGCATAAACGTTACTAAATTTACTGACGTTAGTCCAACTTCAGTGCACCATTTCACGCTTGAATCACTTACCGTAATATCGATTTTTTCTTCCCACAACTGCCAGTGAAATTGTTCTTTTATGCTTCTTTGTAGTTTTGAAAGCGATGTATATTTGCATAAACTAAATACAGAACCTCCAAAATCCGGGCCAAAATCATGCAACTTGTGCCTTTTACAGCCGTTGACCACCATGCAAAAAATCCTTGAAGCTTACTTTCACGTGTCACATGTTAATACTGAAACTTATTTCCAGCCGAAAACTACTCCAATCTTGAACAGATTACCATTAGGTTCGCTTTTCATTAAATTTGTTGAGATTTATTTTTAAAATCAGATTTTGTGGGAAAAAGTTCGTTGGAAAAAGATCGTCAGAAAAATCTGAATTTTCGGAATATACTTGAAAAAGTTGGATTTCCGAATAAAATCGAAGAAGTTTTATCTCTGTATCTCTAGACAACAAATTTTATGACTTCATATTTTAAGCAGCATTTAGCACAATATGCCTGAACACCCAGGTCTACCCGTACATGTATATTACTTTTTTCGGTCACTACACTGTCAACGTGTTGTGACGATAATTGGGTTGCCAGGAAAATGTCTTTCATAGATTCAACATCAGCCATAATATGGATTGGATCTTTTTTGACCAATAAACTTTCAAGTTTAAACTTCTAACTGCTAAATTATTTTTCTGTTCACGTGTAGCCAATGTTATCAGCAATACAAACAAATTTGTTTTTCTAATTTATAAAGATACTTACCTTTTAGACTTGTATGTTTCTTTAAACATTTATTTCATTTTTTATTATTTTCTTCTTTGTTTTCTATTCAGTTTTTTATTTGTTTTTTGTAAGTACCGAAACACATCGTACGTGCGACGCGTCGAAGGTGTATTTATAGCACAAAACAGCGACTGTTGTATGTACCTATTCAACACACAGTAAATAGCCGTCTGGTATTCAGCAAAGAGTCGTCGAACCTCTTCTTAGAAAGCTTTAAAAATGTCAATCAAAATGGCTGACGTATGATGCATTTTTAACGAAAAACAAGCTTGCTGTGGACCTCTAGCTAATTTGAAATTTCAAGTGCACTATTCAAGGTTTATTCATATGACTACGATTAATGTTTCATTTACAACTTCCCATACTTTGTCCAAGTATTCTAGTCTCGTTTATTACATTTTTATGGCGTAACTTTAGTGAAATGGATCATACGACGCGTCGCGAGATGCGACGCGTTACTCTTCGTAACTTTAGTTGCGACGCGTCGCAAAGTTTAGTGAAATCGGGTGCTGCTCCCACAAAACCAGACATACATGCAAGTGTTTGTTTTTTTAAAGTGAGATATTGTTATTTCCATTTAGTACAAATATTCAGCTTTCATTTGGTACCAAAACCACCTTTATACCTAACTGAGGGTTAAAGTATACATATTAAATAAACAAAACCTGAAAAACAAAAATCGATGTCCGCTCGATTTTTCACCCCATTTCAACTTTGACGTGCTGCATCATGAAATAATAGCCTGTGCGACTTATGTCGGGTTTCGTAGGAGCGGGTCACAAATAGACTTGGGTGACAGCCTGTTTTGTGAAACTTACTGCGGTTCAGCCAAAATCTGCACAACTCTGAGTAGCAGAGAGTTTAGGTCGGGTGTGTTGGCGGCAGGAACGGAGCCTAGTCTCAGCTTGAGCCTCACAAGGAACTCGTACATGGCCTGAATGACTGTCGGGCCAACCTGGGAAAGTAACCACATCAAAAAATGAAAAAAAAGTAAAAGACCGACTGGAAACAAGACCAACCCTAAGTAACTTACAAGAAACTGCTGAGTACTTAAAATACTTGCTTAACATAAATGGGTCAATGGCCAAATTGTCAAACGATGTACATGTATATTGCTTGGGATTAGTGCTCAATTAAAAGAAAACTCATTTAGCTCACAAATACTTCTGCTAAGCAACCTGGGCCCAATTCCATAAAAGTATTCTAACTTAGTATATTTCTAGGTTTTAGCAAGATTCCAAATGCCTAGTTGGTTGCTTGCTAGCAATCAACTAAATCGCATTCCATAACACCATTATATGAAACATTCTTACTAGTTGCTTGCTTGCAGCTTGCTAGAATGGTGTAGGGTTTGCATAATCGCCAAAGTACATGATCAGTTTGAGTAGGGAAAGAGTTCAAATCAGGTCATGCTGTGGGTTGTATTGTCAATGCATTCCTCTGTACCCTATTTAGTGTATGTACATTTGTATCGGCCTAAGCACATGTTTCAGAAATAAGGTTATCCTTGACTCTGCGCATAAGAATGTCAATACAAATTCCTAAAAGATAAAAGATTGAAAGTGACTTAGAATGGTGCTAAGGATTTAGACATACCCCAAACCTATTCTAATTTTAGCAAGCAACTAGGAACCTTGCTAAGCATATAATGGTTTTATGGAATAGATTTAGCAAGGAACTAGAGATAGAAAGGAAGTTAGCAACCAACTAGGCTAAGAATGCTTTTATGGAATTGGGCCCTGGTTCCCAGAGTACAGCAGTAAAAGGCTAACCAAGACTTAATTTCATGGCTCTGCTAAGCACACAAAATTGCTTAGTATGAAAAAATATTCTTGGCAAAAACAGATTTACAACCCAAATTATGTGTATTGTTTGTGACTGGTACTCAGGTTTTTGCTTGGCATGAAAAGCACACTGGAGTTTTGGCTGGTAACATGTTTTTACTGAGCAAGACTTTTTTGTGCTAAGTCAAATTTGGTGCTTAGCAGCTTTATGAAATTGGCCCCAGGGCTGTATTTCATATTTTGGCAAGATGCTGAAATCAGCAGGGTATCAGCAGGAATGAGATTCTAAAAATAAACAAAATCAGAATTGTTTCCACAATGGGAGCGAGCACGCGTGCAGCACAGCACACGGTCGCGGTGATTAACATGCCAAACAGCATTGCAAAGTACAAATGTTTCGAAAAATTCATGAAGTTAGTTTTTTGTTTAATTTGGGGGAAAGAGAACAAACGTGATAAAAAGTGCAACAAGTTTTGATTATAGATGTTACCCGTAAGCGTATCACAGACAACTTCCCTTGCGAAGCGCAACGCATTTTTTTATTTCGGCATCGTACAACAGCCATAGTGCTTTCATCTGGGCCCTGACTTTTTCAATTTCCAGATAAATTCCGACAGAAAAAAATCCTCCACAAAGACTCCAGATTTGGATTCCATCCATTCCCACCGCACGGTATTTTTAATTCCTTTATCGATCATCTTCATCTATCCCTCTCCTTTCCAGTGAATGATGTCTACTCTTTGCGACATAACATGATCGTGTTAGTAACGTAGGAGCTCTTCCTTTTTGGCAAAATACTGTACATGTAACACACTTTTATTTATTTTATTTATTGTAATCTTTAACCCTAACTCCCTACACAACAAAGGGAGTTGGAGGATTTTGAAGGAATTGTATTGTTCAATAACAATGGTGAGGGAGTTAGGGTTAAAGAGGGTAGTTCTTTTTAGTTATCAAACTGCTTTCCAAGGGAGCCCTCTAATTATAAGAATTACTAATCACTATACCATTTCATAAATAAATTATTTCAAACAATTTGAAATATTAGGGCCTATTTGATAGATTAACACTGATGCTGATCAACCTTGCACAAGAATATCCTTAACCCTCCGACGTGCCACCGTACTATTTCTGATAGTTGCTTCACCGTTAAAAAATCTAAGGTCAAACAAATCTCATGTACATGTATTCCTAGTTCAAATCATGCTGAATAATGTGTAAACATATAAAGCCGTAAAACCAAAACAGCTTTGGGGTATGCACGAAAATACAAGCGACTATCGAAAATAGTACGTATGCGCGTTAGTGTATAAACAATATGGCGGCAGTTCGTCGCAGCTTTTTGAGGTCTGGATTTCACCGCGAGACCTTCCCAAGCAATCAATCGTGCTATTGTTGTCTTGCCTTATTCAACAACACAAGCTGGTTTTTGGGTCTCTGACCTATCGATAAAGGGCTGTGTGAACATAAGCCGTAAAACCAAAACAGCTTGGGGGTATACACAATACAAGCGACTATCAAAAATAGTACGATGTGTGTTGGTGTATAAAAAAGATGGCGGCGCGTCGCAGGGTTAAGTTGACGGGGGACATACCTGTTGGTAGTGTAGACTCCCCACCGGTCCGTGCATGGTACTACCCGACAGGAAGTGAACCAAGACAGCGATCAGGGAGCCATGACCCAAGACAATGTTGGCCACACTCTGTTGCTTCCCGTCCACTTCCGTCTTGCTGTTGACCAACGCTAGCAAACAATGGAACGCCAAGCACCAGGTGTGGACTGGTAGATTGACGTTCCAGGCCAGCGCGTGCAGTAAGCAACCAATGGAGTCGGCGCTGAGGGTGACTACGGGTACCAGACTGGTGTCGAAGGCGCCTTCCTGCTTGGATTCGTTCTCCTGGCCGACTTCGTTCACCGTCAGCCAGAGTTTTAGCATGGCGCCCAGGTGCACCTGAAAAAAAGTACAGATACAGCATTGTAGTGCGATACTGGACCAAAATATGTTTACAAAATATGTGACGCAATCAAGAAAAATGAGTCGGAAGTAAGGAAATTAGATTTTTGAGTTATGGAGCCAGAATGTGTGCTGGGGTAGAACTTTCAATATTTTTTATTTTTTTTGGGGGGGGGGGCAAAAAGTAACAGGCAAATTTTCATCTTTCATACAGTGAAGAAAATAAAAATTGCTAAGGTATTGAAAAGTCCAGAAATGTCCATATTTGACCAATTTACATTATTCGTAAATGAACAGCATACGCATGTATCCTTCAAAACCCTCCACTCACCAGAATATTATTAATGGAAAATTGTACCGAGGTTCCTCAATCCTACAAATGTCATCAAAACCTACAGGATTATTTAAACAGATGTCGATAGACATTTGAAGATTTGAAGGATTTGGAGGGATACAAAAACTACTTTCAAGTGGCATCGAGTACCATTTAACCAGTTCGCGCCAGAATTATTTTGACATTGACCTGACCCAGTCACAGGAATGTTTTTACATGAACCTCGATCCGAGACTGGTTCAGGCTGGCATCTGTGGGGCCGGTCGCCGACAGATATTACCGGCCTTGCTCGTGACGTGTTTATCCGTCATCCGTTTTGAATTACGGAAAAACTTTGCGTTTATATACGTCCTCCGATGCAAACTGGCTAACGCCACAGTGGAAGTGCTATATACTGCTCAACCATACACATTTCTTGATTTACTGGTGGATTTCGAAGGACTTTGATTGGTCAAAAAGATTTGAAAGTAACAAAACTACACTTCAATGAAGCAAACACACATTACCTGGTTGGTCGGTAGTCTGGTGAAGAGCTGGTCAAAACAGCTAGTCAGCATCTTACTGGATGTCATGGATACCTGACGAGGCAGGGAACCAGATCCCTCGGGGGCCGGCTCCATTTTGGAGGCGTCAGTTGGTTTTTGGGGCGGGGCATGGAGAGTGAGGGGTAGGGGGAGTGTTCCCATGAGAGTCTGGCTCACAGAGTGGGCCTCCATCAGCGATGTCACCTTGACAAAAACGAGGCAAGAGAAACAAATTGCCAAAAAAAGCCATCTGGAACGCTGTTGCCAGCTGTGCTATGCCGTAGAACACGGCCTGTGCAACAGCTACACACTAAGGTCCATTGTGCAGTGCAACTACTGGATAAAGGCTGCTGTGCAGTTATGCGTAGAATCCAGTGAAGTGAGAAATTAATACCAAATTTTCCCAATTAACAGTATCTTTGTTCGGGGGCGCTAGTAAGAAGTCATAAAAAACTAGATCGTCATGTGGCCGTGTGGCCCTGGATCACGCCCAATGTTACGACACAACCTGGAAAGCGACATTGTGGGGATCACTCAATGAGGATACGACTTTTTATCTTATAATACACAAATAAACCACAAGAGAAACTGACTAGGTGAATTTGCATAAATCTCAAAGTAAACCAAGATATTGGCAAGGCGGGACTCGAACCTGCGACTTCCAGAACACTGACGTCAAGGGGTTAAGCAAAGCAAAATGCTGTCGCCCCAAAAAACAATTAACTTTTTTTTTCGGCACCAGTTTGTACATTGATTTGTTACACACCGGGACCACATTGTTCATGAACAAATAAATACCGCATGAACAATGGTCCATTACTCAAAAGCCTTCCTTTTTCAAGCTTGATTTTCTTTTCATGGAATGACAAAGGAAAAAATGTTCCAATTATCAAACCTTTATGTTGCCACACGACTAAATGGTACTCCAAACCCCATGGAAACTTCCCAAGCAGTTTTGTATTGTTTTACAATGAAATTTAGACAGATCCGAAAATCTTTTTTTTCCAGTTAGATATTGAAACTCCCCTTCGAAGCGGGCGGACCCGGATTAAAAAAACTATAAAAGTAGAAGCCTGAACCTAACAAAAGAAGCAATTTGCGAGGCAATAATCTTCACTGCCACAAAACAAAAACCTGACGATTCAAAGGGCGCACCGCCGGTAATCCCTCCTACGGTCTACTATTGTTAGTGACTCATTGCTGATAGCAGTTGTTGTTGACCTACATGTAGAGTGCCACTTTAACCAAGTATCATGCTTGAGTAACTGAATAGCCAGTGTTTGTAGCCAGATTGTTTAAAAACAGTGACTATATGTTATGCTCTGTGCGTAGTTTCCTTACAAATAAAAAGGGTTAACAAGGACCTGTGACCTTTGAACTATGACCTTACCTTCAAGTACCACTCCACCTGCATCTCCAGGCCTTGCTCTAGCCTGGCGTCCATCGCCATGGAAACGTTAGGCATGCAGTTCAATGCCGCCTTGTTCTGATCACCGGCGTTGTTGTTGACCTTGGCATATCTTTTTGTTTTAAACAATCAAGAAAAATTGCAAAATATTGTCTTTTCTTATATCGGATTTGAGGGGCTGTATTTCATTGATAAAAAGCTTCAAAATCCAGGTCCTTCAGTGTATTTGTAATTATATAAGTCATTTGTTTTACACGACATTCCGTCTTGCACGGTGTTGGACAGGCCGCTAGGAGGCTCGATGCCAGAGTGCGAGAATGTCGGCTGTGTAAGAAAATTGTGCGTGCCTAATTGCCTAATGCAAAAAATTTGTTCCCAATTCTCACCTGCCTCCCTTGCGATGAATGGTCCCTGAGGACCCACTTCCCGGGCTGCTGCCAAAGGGAACCATGGATTGGATGCCGCTGAACTTGTTAGTCATATCTTCATACTTGCTGGACCCCCAGATCATATCCATCATGAACTGGTGGTCAAAGGGATCCGTAGGGACACCAGTGGCATACTCAGCTAGCTCAGGGTCACCCAGGGGGTTCATGGGCTCTGGAAGAAAGGGAAAGAAATACGAATGGATACAGCTGCTGTAAGAGAAATGTGAGACCAGAGGCCCATTTCATGAAGGTGATAGGCACACAAATTTCCCTAGCACAAAAAACTCTTGCTTAGTAAAAACAGGTTACCAGCCAAAACTCCAATGTGCCTTTTATGTTAAGCAAAAACCAGCTGAATACAATACAATATTCAATCCTTGTAAATTTGCCAAGAAAGAATTGTCATGCTAAGCAATTTTTGTGTGTGCTTAGCAGCTCCATGAAATTGGCCCCAGCTCCCATGAAAGTTGTTTTGGCAAAACTGTGTTGATAATTTTTGAATTGGTAACTTTAAAACTACAACTTCCTAAAATATTAGTTTAACCAAAAACAGAACTCAACCCATCAAAATTTTGTTGGAATCTGTAAGGATGGGGGACTGAACCCTTAAACTGATTGTTCTTCGCATTGATTTGGGCTTAAGCTCTTTTAACACTAGACAAATTGCAGGGTTGATGCAGGTTTAAAAACGTGAGATGTTTCACACTTAAACAATTTTAACCGGCGCCAAACCCGGCATCAACCCTACGCATAACTTTATCCCCTCCGCTGTCGTCCACAGGCCCTGCCATGGCCCCACCCACAGCCTCTAGATCTTCAGGGATGGCGGCAGCATCTAGATCCTCTCCTATACTCCTACCATCTACCCTTAACTTCATCCCCTCCGCTGTCATCCCAAGGCCCTGCCATGGCACCACCCACAGCCTCAAGATCTTCAGGGATGGCGGCAGCATCTAGATCCTCCACATACTCCTACCATCTACCCTTACCTTCATCCCCTCCGCTGTCGTCTCCGGGCCCTGCCATGGCCCCATTCACAGCCTCTAGATCTTCAGGGATGGCGGCACCATCTAAATCCTTCCCATACTCCTACCATCTACCCTTACCTTCATCCCCTCCGCTGTCGTCTCCAGGCCCTGCCATGGCACCACCCACAGACTCCAGATCTTCAGGGATAGCGTCGGCATCTAGATCTTCAGCAGGGTCCAGGTCTTCTTGCCCTCCGACAGCTCCCAGGGACTCAAAGGAGAAGGGGTACAGCTTCTCTCCTGGATTGAGATTGATAGGACATCGACTTTTATCACTAACTCAGTTTTGTATTGATGTTGCCCATCGTTAAGGCCGGTTCATACTCTGTGCGAACACGAACGTGAATTTATGACGTCAGGGTATGTTTTTCGCGCTGCAAATTCTCAAAAGCTGAACACATTTCAATTCCAGTGAACTTATGTTTTGTGACGTCAAATTCGTTTCGCTTTTGCAATCGCGGGAAGTATGAATCGGATTTTAGCACTGATATCTCGGTTTTATATTTTCTGATTCACCCTGTATTATATTGTATTTAATTCCCTGATGAATCCTTAATGCCATTTAGTGCAAGAATGGTTTGTGACGCACAGAGTATAATGTAAACGCACTTAGGCCCAGCGTCCAATTAAATTATCGGCATGCCGTGATCCGACTCACTGCGCCGCACAGCACTGCAGAGCTGTAGTTAGTCCCGACAGGTGAACAGTAACTTTTTCCCAGATTTCCCCGACTTTTTCCCTTTTCCTACCCTCACCTTCTAACGTATCCTGCAGGAGGTACGTGATGGCCGTAGTGGCCCAGGGCCCTCCCCAGGAGGTATTGCCCATGTAGTTAGTCCCGACAGGTGAACATTAACTTTTTCCCAGATTTCCCCCTCTTTTTCCCTTTTCCTATCCTCACCTTCTAACGTATCCTGCAGGAGGTATGTGATGGCCGTAGTGGCCCAGGGCCCTCCCCAGGAGGTATTGCCCCTGTTGTAGTCAGTCCCGACGCACAGCATCATCAGCTGAATTAGCTGCTCGTTGGTGGCAATCTCAGACAGCGAGATGGCGGGCCGGGTGCTGTTGGACACCCGTGCCAAAACCTAGAAAAAGTGTTATCAACAAACCAATCAATTAAAGGTAATATACACCATTTGTAAACTTTAAAAAAAATTATGAATTATTACAAAATACTTTATGTGACTGTAAGGAAATAACAGTCGAGCATCCTGTGAAATCATAGGAATTGATGTGACGTGGTTTAAAAAAAAAAAATTTTTGTATCAATTTTCAATGGTTGCCAACCGACAATCGTCCGGCAGATTTTATTTGCAATACTGTTTATACACATCTGTAAATAGGTGCAAGCTTACTAGTATGGTTTATGTTTTGTCTGAAGGAAGTCAAGGAACCAGACTACAAAAACAACCTTTTTTTTCTTGGTTTTACCAGCATCCATGAATGCAAAACTAGTCAGCGACCATCCAAATTTTGAAAATTACAGCAAAATCTAATTGTGTGTACTACCCATATTGCACTGAAAGAGTTCAAAGGGCGTTTGTGATGGGTGTTCTGGGTACTAAGACCTCTAAACAAAACTCTAGAACATTCCTAAATTTTTCAAAATCATACTCCAGGCATGGATTAACATTTGTTAAACGTTGAACTTTCAAGCGGTATCAGGTTTCATGAAAAGTAACAATCATTCACTCAAATAAAATTATTTGTGATCTTATATTTTCAAGGGTTGCAGATTACCATTAGAAAAATATAGCTTTTCTTTGCTTTTCAAATTGACCATCCCTAGACGAAAAAAACAACAAATTACTTAAAGTTAAGGAGCATCACAAAAAAACTTTGCTAACGAAGGAGATCTCATCCGCAAGGCAAAGATAAAAACTGCAATTCTCTAATGAGCAATTTGGTATCTTCTGCCGACTTCTCAATCCTACAAAATCCTACAGAAGCCCACCAAAATCCTACAGAAGCCCACCAAAATCCTACAGAAGCCCACCAAAATCCTACAGAAGCCCACCAAAATCCTACAGAAGCCCACAAAATCCTACAGAAGCCCACAAAATCCTACAGAATCCCACTAAATTCCACCAAATCCCGCAAAATCCCAAACCCTGAAAAACCTTGAGAGTTTATGAAAGATCTGGCAAGGTTAGAATTGGAATAGGTTTTTAAAGGGCAAGGAGATCTGTGTCCAAAATCAATAAGTGCAACCCTCAACAGGATGAAGGGGGGTGTAAGCAAATCCTACCTTGCAGGCAAAGAGGAAGAGATCGGCATGGCAGGTGAAGTCCATGACCAGTAGGAGCTGCATGAGGCTCTGCACCACGGGGAGGCAACGCTCCCGAGGCAGGCTGACCTCCGGCAGACGTAGCGACGACTTGTCTGGCTTGGCTGGGGGATCGTTAGGGGCGCCTCGCGAGCGCATGCTGCGGGTGATGCGACGGATGCGCAAGATGTCACGCAGATGCTGGGAAACAGACAAAATCTATTATGTATTAATTCAGCAGAATTGTGAAATGAGTACATCACTCGGGTATTTAGGATTTAACCCTGCGAGCTGCAAACCCAATCTGCAAAAATGAGTCTGATGTGTTAAAAATAATTTCGTAAGTTTTACAGTTGGTCAGAAAGAGCAGGAAATAAGCAGTCACTTGACATATGGTAAAACTCTGTAGTGTAATGCATTGGTCTTTCACAATTGTTTGAAATTTGCTTTTTCTCAGTTATATTAAAAATGTCTTTAAACAGAAATGAAGATTTATAATTTTAGTGCTTCATTAGATGCTATGGTTAGAGGATGACAAAAAACCTTGATTAAATCTACTTTAGAGATCAAAGCAACCTTTTCAAATAATCAGTTCTGAAAAAATAGGTGTCGGAGAAACCAAAATTCCTTAAAACCAAAATATGATTTGTTGAATAAAAAAAAATCACCTCTGAGACAGTAAGCAATCCTTTACGTGAAAATGTATTATGCGACATCAGACTCATTTTTGCAGAGCGGGTCACATATAACTATAGCAGTGGTTGCAAAAAAATAAGAGTGTGATCTAGGCTTTAGAGCCATTGTGTGATCAACAGTACTGTATCATGTAGATTTGCCCAAACCCTATCTAGGCGTCGTTACCTTGGATGCGTGCTGTTGGAGTTTCTTCTTAAGATGCACCTGGACAGCAGGGTCTGCTTCCTTGCCTCCTTCTGCCATCTTGGCTTGTATTGCTTTATGCATATTCTGAAAGTCAGGACAAGGCACCAGACCAAAATAAATATTTTGGGCAATTCCAGCGCAACAATGGAAAGTGTAAATTCTGTGTGAGAGCCGATCAACCGTGATACCTAGTTGATGATTACGGGGTCAGGTTGGCATAGCAATACTTTCCCTGCCTTCAAGCACAGTGACCAAGGTTTTAACAAATAATTTTCAATGAAGTTTAATTTGTCGGCATTGTTGGGCAAAATAGTAGGAAATGGAAGAAATTGAAGAAAAAAAAAGGTAGAAAATTTGTAGGAGAATATTGAAGAAACATGAATCTGGGACTGAGAAATATTTTAAATGTTGTTAGAAAATACTTTTGCAATGGACTCTTTGTACACAACCAAAGAAGTGGCAGCAAGATAGTGTATTCTTTCATGGAATTTCTTTTGTGGAGGGGGAGGGGGGTGGGGAGATGGTTTCCTACCTGTAATTTGGCTAGTTGTTCCTTGTGTAGCAGCAGACGTTGTTTCAGTTTACTCTGGACGCGGACCTGACAGCCCCCCTTAGATGCCTGGGCGGCAGGCCCCACCACGACCAAAGGGGTGCTGGCCATGAAATTCCAACGAGCGCTCGCTGTGGTGAAAGGCAACAAATAAATGATAAAACATGGAATTGGACGTATCGGAAGTTGCATTTTTTACTTTAAAATATAAAATTATAAGTGAAAACCACATTTTCTAATTTTGAAATTTTGGGATTTTAACAACTTTCTATTTAAAAAACCTGATTCTGTATTATCTAAAAAAAAATTTAAGGAATCTCTTTGCAAAATTAAAACATTTTTTTTTTAACTTGGGTTAAATTGTGCACAGATCAAAAACTTGTAGCTTCATTTTTGTTTAACAAGGGGTTAAGACTCTGATAACACTAATAGGTTGTATCAGGGGCTAGGAATGAGATACCACAACACAATGTATCCAATTAATGCTTGCAACCTGTACTTTTAGAAAATAACATCTTCTTGATTTTTCAAATGTTGCTACTTTACGTTCATTTCGTGGTTAACAGGTCATGTACATGTATGCTGATTTGAATATATTTTGTATCCCTGTTTAGTTTTAGTTTGTTTTATATGTTTAACCAGTTCGCGCCGGATGACGTATATAAACGCAAAGTTTTTTACCCAGATTCAAAATGGATGACGCATAAACACGCCACGAGCAAGGCCGTAAATGTCTGTCAGCAGCGAGCAAGGCGTGGGTGTGCTTCCCGGCACTATCGGCCTAAACCCGCTTTGGATCGAGTTTCGTTAAAAATAATTCTGCCCCTCGGCTCGGTGATGTTAAAATAATCCCGGCGCGAACTGGTAAAAAAAAGTACATTTTACTTGTTTTATTTTTGTACGCAAGTTGATCGCAAGTCGAACGCAAGTCGAACGCAAGTCGAACGCAAGTCGAACGCAAGTCGAACGCAAGTCGAACGCAAGTCGAACGCAAGACGAACGCAAGTCGAACGCAAGTCGAACGCAAGTCGAACGCAAGTCGAACGCAAGTCGAACACAATCGATCCCAAGTCAATCACTTGTGACTGGCCTTGTGATAGACTTTGATACAGCATTTGCGTTTAAAGTACTCTGAGAAACAAAAGACTTACTTCGGTCCCTTTCCTTCCCATGAGCCTTTGGGGCCGCTGTTGCCCCGGCAACGTCCTCCTGGTCATCAGTGGAGGTGCTCCCTGTGGCTGTGTGATCCAAGGTACGTGACAGGAACAGCAACACCCAACCAATCAGGGCAAGGTCTAGCGAACCTGCAGACAAAATGTACATCTAATCTCAAAAGGAATACACGTTACATGTATTTGCCTTGGCGGTAATGTTTAGAAATGCATGGATATAGGGAGTTAGTGTTGTATAGCAAATATTGTTACATCGATTTGTTTGAAGTTATGTGTTCGAAGATGCTAGAAAAACTAAAGATGAATTTATAAAAGTTTGGGAATTGTACAGTCAGAGAACCAGTCAGTCTAGCTTGTACCACTTTTGGCTTGTACAATTTTCTTGAAAATGATGACACACCAGGTGCCATAATTTAACAGGATGCTTTAGACTTTCAGTCTAGTAAGGTATTTCATAATAATTTGGTAGTTTTGTTTTTAATGTTTGCAAATGTTGTAGATTCCCTTTAAAGCTTTTTCAAAATCTAGGCTCCATATCAGTCCCTAACTTGTGAGACTCAGACTGAACTTTTATTGAGCCAATGAAGGAGCCAAAGCTAGTCAAAACAATCGCATTTTCCAAAACCTCTTGCGGCACATATTTTAGTGACATTCAGTTTTTGGTAAAGATGGGAAGAGGACATGTTCAGCCTTAATTTGACACCAACATTGTTGTTTATATATGTTACCAAATCCTTCAAAATGAGTCTTAAGAACTAGTTTTGAGTTTTGAGTTTTTCACAGGCATTTGAAAGCACACCATTTGCTCTCCATTTTGGTGTATCACTCAGGTTAACACCTTATAATGTACAGTTGTTATTTGGCTGTAAGGGTTGACTGTTTTCATTTTCTGATTACTCAAAAGTAGTTCTGGCGACTTGCGACTCAGGGTTTGGTCACATAATTATGTTATAATTTTGGAATGGGTGGTTTTGTTCAACAAAAGGAAAACCACTTTTGAGATTAATTTGAAAATTGAGCATTTCTGGTTGTTTTTTACGGTTTATCACAGGACTTGTCAAAGCAAAACTCCATAGCAACCACAGGACAAATGGGAAATATAACTCCTTCATTTACCTAATTCCGGACAGCATGATGAAAACTTCACAAGTTTTTCTGCAACTTGCCTCTAAAGATTTCACCACTTTACTCATTTCTTTGAATAACGGGGTGAAAGGTAAGATAAAGACCGAGTCTCATGGGTCAATGAGAGAGCCCTACATGATGCCAATGGACCATGTTTTATTTTGTAATCTCTGGTGGCATCAACTCACCCCCAGTGCCGGCCTGCATAGAGCCGTCCAGTAACGGAGACATCAGTCTGGCTAGCAGGTTCAGAAGACTCTCCAAGACGTTGGCTGAGTTGTTGGAAGCTAGAGACTTCTGGCCAAGGTACGCCAACAGAATGAAAACTCTGCCAAGCCAAGTAAACAAGAAAATAAAAAATAGAATTGTCAGTTCAAAACAGAACTTCAAGGGGCTCCATGCACAAGTACCCCCCTCAACTGTTATAAAGAGAGAGTTGGGGGTTCTCCAGCTGACACTATGGCTGGGTTCGAGGGCTGGGTTCGAGCGCTCAGTTCTTGACAAGTGAAACTTGGAATACTAGAATACCCCGATGGATAGGTAGTGTGTGATCCTGTTCTGAGTGCAATGTTTTTGGGTCGCGTTCCAGCCGTTCGAGCGCAAGAACAAGTTTTGTGTGTCAAGAACAGACCGCCTAAACCCAGCCGATGGGCTTGTGTACATTCAAAATAAAATCCGTTTTGTTTACTTTGGACTCCACTACTTAACCAGTTCGCGCCGTATGACATATATAAACCTAAAGTTTTCCCCAGATTTGAAACGGATGACGCCTAAACACGTCACGAACAAGGCCGGAAATGTCTGTAAGCAGCGAGCAAGGCCGGAAATGCGTGGGTGTGCTTCCCGGTGCTATCGGCCTGAACTCGCCTCTGATCGAGTTTCGTTAAAAATAATCCCGCTCGTCGGCTCAGTGATGTTAAAATAATCCCGGCACAACTGGTTAAAATAGTACCCGCACGTGGTTTGGCATAAAAAACTGAGGTTGCGTCCGAATCGTTTTGCCTATGGCCATTGTCTAGGTGTTCACCGATACAACTACACGTGAGCAGGTTGGCAATAAACGTAGCTCTGGAAGCCCGTTTTGGACACTGAGAATGAGTTGAAGAGCCCACCTGTCTTGGGGAAACACGGCCGTCTGCTCCGACGAGAAGAATTCTTGAAGCGACGAGGCCAGGAACTCCCCCCACCAGGGCAGGCTGCTGCAGACTCTGACTAGCAGCGTACCTGTACGTAGACGAAGGGACGGAGTGCCCATCACGCAAAGGTTCCTGAATAAAGACTTGCAGGCCGTCTCCTATATGAACAAAAAAGGGACAAAAATGAGATAGTTTGGCACCAAATGTTTATATTTTTAATGATATGGAGACTTCAGACGCAAAAGCCACTTCCCGTCGTCAATCCCTGTTTGTTTTGTGTTCCTAAAAAAGTCACATTGACCTCAATATTCTGCTGACAAATTGTGTCTTCTGACCTAAGGGCCACTGCAACCAAGTTTTATCAAAATCCACAAAAGCACGTAGAAGTTATACCATTTTTTCTCTCAAAAACTTAACTTGAAACTCTAACATACATATAAACAATGACCTCTGATGACCCCTACATGACCTTTAACTTCCGTATTACGATGAATAATAATCATTCCACCCAAGGGTCACTGCATCTATTTTTTATCAAAATCCATGAAGGCATGTAAAAGTTATACATTTTTTCAAAAACAACCTGAAACTTTAACAAATGGAAAAACAATCTTGCAGAGCTACAATATTAAATGAAATAACGATATCAAGTGAAAGGTCTCAGTGCCTAGTATACGATAATTAAAATATTTGTTCTGGCATTTAGTAGCTTTTGTGCCTGAAGTCCCAGATGGTAATCCGTAAATGTTGAGCGCAAGTGTTGGAACGGCGCATGAGCATAACTTGTTAATGGAATGTCCGTTTGAAGTGCAACAAACAGCATTGTAATACGAGTATTACCTGCTTTTCTAATACCTGAGAACCCTCATTTTAACCTCTGCCCAGTTCCGTCTCATTTTGCCAGAACCCCTCACAAATGGTCTACTCTACCTTTAAAATCTAGGTGGGTTAAGATTCACAAACGTTCCACTAGGAGACAGTTGACTATTACCTGTAAAACCTTTTGCAGACTGGCTGGTAATGTCGTGTTGGTGTTGGTCAGACTCAGCAGCGTGTCCAGCAAATACTCCGACAGAAGACGAAGCTGGTCTGTCGACGCCTCCTTGACAGGCGACGCGGTGCCCAGGTCTGCTTTCTGCCTCTCTGGGGCTCCCTCCCCGCCGGGTTGCAGGCGGGTGATAGTGCGCTGGACCGCGTTCAGCTGCGTCTGCAACTGGATGCATTCCTAATTGGGCCGCGACAAACAAAATGGATTCAGTCAGTGCAGAAATTAATTGAGTTAACCCTTTCAATACCGCATTGTTTTATGGGGTCACACTGCCCTGTACCGCATTCTTTTACACAATGCACTGTTTTATGCAACTTGCAATGTTTACTATTTGTAAACCTCAATTTTCCATTTGAAGACTTCGTTTTACAGAAATTCATTGTGTATATTATTTGTAGGCAATGAAATGGTCTTTCATACCCCCACATTTGTTGTTACACAAATAGAACAAAATGTAGTTATATAAAGATACACCAGCTACCCAAGGCCCGGCGCGTCCACCGGCACCCCGTCCACTACTGGCACCCCGTCCACAGCGGGCCGTTGTAGTAGAAGCACTCGTACCATGCATATTGTTGTCATTCCACGACGTAGACATGGAAGAAACTTCACTAGATTCATCAGAATCCTCACTAAGTTCCTCTTCAGAACTTTCCCAATCTATATCGGAGTCACTATCAGCAAATAACTATGCTAGTATTTCCGCGTTACGATCAGCCATAATGGTGATATTTTGTCCAAAAAAAACAGAAGAAAAAATGTTGCGTGCTGTTTTTCTTGGAAAATCGTAATGGAAACCCCACACGCATTATACACCATTGTAAAGCTAGGTCAATGGACTTTCTGACTACATAATTCAACAACAGAGGGCAGCAAACGAAAAAAATGCAGCTTCTCGAAAACAGCTACCTTCTGTTGTCGAGTTTACTTGACATTGGTACGATAGCACACTGCGTTGCGCTGTCGAGTAAACTCAACATTGGTATTGATAGAGTTGACCCTCCTAGTGGGAAGTCAATATTCAGAGCAATTAACCTATGCAGCATGTGGAAGTGATGCGAGGAACGCACAGTACCAGTAGCATATTACATGGAATCATTACATACACGCTCTCTTAGTTGACCGGACCAGAGTTGTCTCAGATTTCTGAAACAACTCTGCCCACGTGTACATGCGGACTTTCGTGCTACAACTTATTGTTTTCCATTTGGCAATGAATAATGCAATGAAAAAGTAAGATTTGAAAAAAAAAATGTCTGCAACAACCACCTCAACAACCAGCTTGTTGTATCCTTGTTTAGGGTCCATAACTTAATGCATTGCCCCTTGGCCCCTGCAAATGAGGAATCACTACCCACGAGATTTTGAAATAAATAACTCAAATTGCGTTTGCTCACTCAAGTTGGTCAGTATTGTTTGGTCTACAATACCACGGCGCAGCAACTTCCAAGATTTGAGTTTTGGGCTGGCGTTCTTTGACAGGTACGGTACCCGTCTAGTTTTCAGTTGGGTGCCTGGTTCTTGTTCTAATCACTACACAGAGAGCTGAGACAGTCGATAAAGGAATGGGGTCAGTTTGTACCACCTTACCTCATAGGACTGTCGGACCTCCTTACACGTCTCGCCTCTCTCCTCTCTCAGCTGCGGGGGGAACGCCTTCCCTCCAACTGACGGCGACAGGTCAGCGGCCGCTGCAAGCAGTCGCTGCAGCCTGCTGCAGGCCAGACTGTAGCGACACTGGATGTCCTCCTGCACGGCTAGCGCCATGGTCAGAAACTGCTCCTGCTGGAAGGCGTGGTGGTTCCGAGAGGCCGGGGAGGTCGGGTTGTCGTTGGCGTCTGGCGCGCGCTGCTGCCCGTTCTCAAACGGGAAGACGTAGGTGTGGCCGTAGAAGACGCCCAGGGGGATCTTAGAGCGCACTGTGTTACCTCCGTAGCGGCCAACAATGGTAAGCTAATGGTGTGATAAGGATAAAAAGCACATGGAGAAACTTTTTTTGATGAGTTTTTCAGAGTTTGAGTTTAGAGAGCTTTTCCTTTAGCACACAAACCCTATGGAATATCAGTGTTAACGTCATGTAACGTCATAGAGTCCTTGAGACTGCTAATCACTGACAGTCAAGTAAGGTATTTCATTTAATTCAGTATTTTAAATTTTTATTTAATTTTAATTTATAATGTTTGCAAATGAACTACCTTAACTAGTTTGCGCCGGAGGACGTATATTACACGCAAAATTGTCCCCAGATTCAAAACATACGACGCATAAACACGTCACGAGCAAGGCTAAAAACGTCTGTCAGCAGCGAGCAAGGTCGGAAATGCGTGGTGGGGCTTCCCGGTACCATCGGCTTGAACCCGCCTCGGATCAAGTTTCGTTAAAAATAATCCCGTGCCTCGGCTCGATGATGTGAAAATAATAAAACGGTGCGAACTGGTTAGAAGCGATGAGATATTCTCCAAAAACTAATTTCCGCAACAGCCTTACTTTGAGAAACCGACAGGAGGCCGGTGGCAGCAGGTCATTCATGACCAGATCGCGGGAGTTGATGTCCAGGGCTACGGCTAGCCTCCGCCCGTCCACTTCCTCGCTCTTTGTCCACACGTCCACCGAGAGCGAGGCCAGGTCAGAGCAGGCCGGGATGAAGATGTCGGTCAGTAGGACCGGTTGGCCAAAGTCCAGCACTGCAAATCGTCTGGCACCTGTGGAGCAAGAAAAAACATATACCTTACCAAGTTATTAAAATGAATAATCTAGTTTTCCGCAGCTGGCCTGCCCACGAATATTTTTTTCCCAAACCTTACTGGCAGGTTTCATGAATTATTCAGTAGTTGCATTGATCACTGTAAAACACTTAGGTTCTAGGTCTCTTTTTTTCCCCTTAAATTAAAAATACTCCAAAGATATCAATTTGACTAGGAAAAACGAGGTTACCTACAGCAGGATTCGAACCAGAGATCTTTGATCCATAGCCCATCCCACTATCCACTACACTACGTATAGCAGCTCGACAACAGGTGTTCTTTAAAGTGATTTAATGTAACAAGTTAACTAAATAACAACAATACTTTGACGTCGTGTTTTATTCCGATAATAAACATAACTTCTCATCCAAACTACTAAATAATTCATGAAATTTGCCAGTTACGTTTGGGAAAAAAATATTCGCGGCCTGCCCAAGTCCTTTTAGGTAGACTTTTTTCTCTGAAGGAGATCTTGTTAAGATCGAAATATCAGGCCCTCTTAACTTATTTGATTTGTATATTTCAGGTCATTCCAGCCAGTAAGCAGTTTGCAGCAGTTATTCAGATTATTTTCTTGTTTAACTATTACACTTTCAACAACTTTAGCCACGTTAACTTTTGGTTTTGAATAATTTTGCAGGATTAAGGCCTGAAGACCCACCCATTTTAATCTCAACACAAGTTTGTGGGCTATTGCGCAATGAAACTATTGTGAGTTTAAACTAGCAAGAAACAGATCATTTTTGACCTACGCCAACAAAAACCCGGACAAAGTTGACTTTTTTAGATTATGTTTTTTTCAAATTCTCTAGGTTTTCAGCTTTAAAATGCTGTATTATTTATACATATGAACCCCCACCCTATGGTATATCTCTCGGGGGAAGGATTTAGTTATAATCCCTGACAACCTGATTATGATTTAAACAGCTTTGAAGTTCAGAAAAGCGTATTATTTCTATACAAAATTTTCACAAAATCTACAAAAATCACACTTCTGGGTGATGGATTATGTTCAAATTTGGAGAGATTGTAGAAAAATACAGAAAAATAGTGATTCAGAAAAATCCAAAACCTAAAAATGGTAAAATCCACCCCGAAATGACTTCACAAGTACATTGTAATAAAACACATTGTGCGACTTTGTCCGGGTTTCGTTGGAACAGGTCACATTTTTTTTCAAGAAAACAAAATTGCATGAAGCGTGTCTTACCCGAGTGCATTCGGTCGACGATCAGGACATGGGACGGCGGGGGATTGAGTAGATTCCTCACCAGCAGTGGGTTGCTGGGAATCAGGTCTGGACCCAACTTGGACCCGTCTCCCTACAAGCCAAAAGAGAAAGCAAAACAAAAAAGCAATAACTTGCTGGCTTTTACCGTTTAGCGTTTAAGGTAAAATTAACAGCCTTTGTTAACTCTAAATATTATCCCACTCACGAGGAAGACATTACATGTTGTTATACCATGGTATTAAATTATAAGATCCGATTGGTCGATAAATGGTCACATGGTTTATTACAAAAGTTCACGTGTTACTCCTAAAGTAATGTACCCCGTGGAGTACATTACCTTAATCGCTCTCAGCGTTTGGCCCCTTCTCAACTAAAACAAAACAAGTTTAACAGAAGCAGATACTGGGTTTTCATTTTCATTGGTACTACGTGAACCACTAATATGCACGTATCGTAAAAAACAGTTAAACGATAACAGTTGGAAGACCTTTCCGTTGCCACCATTATCTGATTACTGTTTGTTTTGTCTGCCCTTCAGTTTGTACGTTTCAACACCGTTAGTTAATTATGTAAATTAAGTCGCCTCCAAAAAAGGAGGTTTCCTTATCGATCCACGAAAAAGATCTAAATTTTGAGTGAGGCAGCGTGAACACGAAGACAAATACTGACCAATGTTTGAATGCTTCGAGAGTACGTACATTAACATTAATGATAACATGGTTATGTTAGTACCGAAACAAACTTTATTTTCTAAAATCATTTATCTTAATTGTATTTAATACCATGGTATAACAAAACAATTGTTGTCCGCTGTGATGTGGTCCATGGGTTTACACCCTCGGTCGGGGGCAAAAGGCACCCTCGGCTTCGACTCGGGTGCCATTTTCCCTCTTTAGATTGATACAGCCTTGACACAAGACATGGTCACGTGACAAGTGGCATGAAAATTACCTGAAACTATAATGAGTAAGAGATGACATACGAAATGACAATGACTTGACGTATGACATGGTTAAGTGACAAGTCGCATGAAAATGACCTGAACTATAATGAGTAAGACATGACATATGAAATGACAATGACTTGACGTATGACATGGTTACACAATGTAGGTGACAAGTGGCATGAAAATGACAGAAACTATAATGAGTAGGACATGACATACAAAATGACACTAAGTTGATGTATGATGTAGTTAAGTGACAAGTGGCATGACAATGACCTGACACTAATGAGTAGGACATGTCATAGAAAATTTAAAAAGGACGCCCTTATGACACAGTCCACAATGACAATTCAGTTTTTTGGGGGGAATGGCCAACTACCTTCGTCTTTCCTTTCTCCGTCATTCCCTTTCCCTTCTCCTGTCCTTGAAACATGCCATACCCAAAGATGTCGCCGTAGTCCCACCCCACGGGCGGGGGAACTGACAGAAACCCCATACTCTCATTGGGCGGGGTAAGGGGCGGGGTCATGAAGAAGGGCGTGTTCTTGGGTGTGGCCGGCAGGAACTCCCCATACATGTGGTTACTGGGCATACTGTTGGCTGTGGAGGAGGCGCTGGTCTCCTGGAGTTTTTGCTCCAATTTCTGCTTCTAGATTGGGAATATCAGAAGATCACAAGCTTAGTAGACAGAAGACATTTTGAGCTAACAGAGAAAACATATTTGTGACCCATTCCAAGAAAACAAGCCGGAAGTCGTTAGACCTACAATTGAGTAATAAGCATTTTAACAGTTTCCTACACAACCTAAATCAATGGAAACAGTCAACCTGCGTGGTACGCCAAAATAAAGAGCAAATAATGTGCTTTTTACTCCATTTGAAAAAAATTATACCTGTACATTTGTCCTCAAGACTTGTTTTGAAGGATTTGGTCACATTTACAATTTGGTGCCCTCTATTGCATACATTCATCGTGTCTTTGATTGGTCCAAAACAGAGGGGTGTGCCTAACCCATCCATTGACTAACCTGCTAGTTTAGTTTGATCAGCGTCTGTGTCTTGTGCTGCAGCAGCTGTAGTTGTTGCTCAGGTGACGCCATGGGCCTAACGGACCGATCCATTGACCCACCATTGACTAACCTGCTGGTTTAGTTTGATCAGCGTCTGTGTCTTGTGCTGCAGCAGCTGTAGTTGCTGCTCAGGTGATGCCATTGGCCTAACGGACCGATCCATTGACCCACGGCGTTTCATTGACTAACCTGCTGGTTTAGTTTGATCAGCGTCTGCGTCTTGTGCTGCAGCAGCTGTAGTTGTTGCTCAGGTGACGCCATGGGCCTAACGGACCGATCCATTGACCCACCATTGACTAACCTGCTGGTTTAGTTTGATCAGCGTCTGCGTCTTGTGCTGCAGCAGCTGTAGTTGCTGCTCAGGTGATGCCATGGGCCTAACGGACCGATCCATTGACCCACAGCGTTTCATTAACTAACCTGCTGGTTTAGTTTGATCAGCGTCTGCGTCTTGTGCTGCAGCAGCTGTAGTTGCTGCTCAGGTGATGCCATGGGCCTAACGTAAAGTCTGAAGTTTTCTGCTTTATAAATGCTAAATTCTGCTTTCTTCTGCTTTATAATTCACAAAATCCGTTTTCTTCTGCTTTCTTGAATTAGGCTTCCTCCATCCAGATTTCATATCGCCCCTCAAAATTTCCTGCTGCAATTTGGTATCGGAGGCATTGTGATAAATCCACAAAATAACAATCCAAGTGCGAGCAAGAAGGAAAATAATTTAGACAGTCCAGCGGTACAAATATTAACCGATAGTGGCGATACACGAACAGTATACTACGTGTACGATGGCCGGCCGGCAGGGCACAAGCTAGCACTGCGTGCAATGTATGCACAATCACTGCATGCAATGTATGTTTATAATGCTGTGGTCATGTTGTACATGTAGGCAGTGACCGCACACTACTGCTACACAGCTACAAGCGGTCGACATGGTAACGGTGAATGAATGCACATACTCCACACAGCAGTGGAATAATACCGCGAATGGGCTGCACGTGACAAACACTGACTACGATGTGTTGTGCAATGCTAGTTACTACCCTACATGCAGTGGTAGTTAGTACAACAAGCCTAGTCTTGTTTGCAAGACGATCTTCGCGATGCGGGGCGCCCTCTAACGTACGCCGTAGACCACGCGCGAATAACCTTCGATGTTATCGAAGGTCATTGCGTGTATGGTACGGCGTACGTTAAAGGACGCCCGCATCGGCGGCCTACGCGTGCTGCATATACCGCGATTAAGATCGTCTTGCAAACAAGACTATAACAAGCCTTGCTCGATCGATCGTGAACGTATAAACAACAATCAGTTGTCACTGTTTCAACTTTCGACATGGCTTTTACGCGATAATTTTCACATATTGAATGATATTGTAGAGGGTAAATATGATTTATTACGATGTATTTTGAAGGATTTCATTCTTCTTATTTATCAAAATCACTCGGATTGCTCATTATCAGTCATTTTGATAGTTTTTCCTGGTTCATTTTTCAAACTTTCTTCAAAACCGCGTTTTCTGCTTTCTTGGGCCGATTTTGCCGATTCCGCATCGCTGAAAACTTCGGACTTTAGCCTAACGGACCGATCAATTGACCCACGGCGTTTCATTAACTAACCTGCTGGTTTAGTTTGATCAGCGTCTGTGTCTTCTGCTGCAGCAGCTGTAGTTGCTGCTCAGGTGATGCCATGGGCCTAACGGACCGATCCATTGACCCACGGCGTTTAATTGACTAACCTGCTGGTTTAGTTTGATCAGCGTCTGTGTCTTGTGCTGCAGCAGCTGTAGTTGCTGCTCAGGTGATGCCATGGGCCTAACGGACCGATCCATTGACCCACGGCGTTTCATTGACTAACCTGCTGGTTTAGTTTGATCAGCATCTGCGTCTTGTGCTGCAGCAGCTGTAGTTGCTGCTCAGGTGATGCCATGGGCCTAACGGACCGATCCATTGACCCACGGCGTTTCATTGACTAACCTGCTGGTTTAGTTTGATCAGCGTCTGCGTCTTGTGCTGCAGCAGCTGTAGTTGCTGCTCAGGTGATGCCATTGGCCTAACGGACCGATCCATTGACCCACGGCGTTTAATTGACTAACCTGCTGGTTTAGTTTGATCAGCGTCTGTGTCTTGTGCTGCAGCAGCTGTAGTTGCTGCTCAGCTGATGCCATGGGCCCAACGGACCGATCCATTGACCCACAGCGTTTCATTGACTAACCTGCTGGTTTAGTTTGATCAGCGTCTGTGTCTTGTGCTGCAGCAGCAGTAGTTGCTGCTCAGCTGATTCAATGGGCCTAACGGAACGATCCATTGACCCACGGCGTTTAATTGACTAACCTGCTGGTTTAGTTTGATCAGCGTCTGCGTCTTGTGCTGGAGCAGCTGTAGTTGCTGCTCAGGTGATGCCATTGGCCTAACGGACCGATCCATTGACCCACGGCGTTTAATTGACTAACCTGCTGGTTTAGTTTGATCAGCGTCTGTGTCTTGTGCTGCAGCAGCTGTAGTTGTTGCTCAGCCGAGGCCATGGTTGCCGACAGAGAGGTGGTCAGCGATTCCGGCATGGTTGGGTTACCGGTGTTGATGGCTACCGAGCCCTGCACGCTCTCCACACCTAAGACAGTAAAAGTATTAAAAGACGGCAAGAGATTAGACAAGGAAGGTTCTCAAACCACATGTCGCACCTACTTTAGCGATTACTCTATTTTACAACTTGACCTCAACTGACCTTAGTATGTGACCTTTACTATCACATGCTGCAAGTTTCCATATTGCATCTATGACCCAAGTTTGATTGCATTCAAATGAGACCAATTTTATAATTCTGGCCGCTTTTAAAACTTGAACTCAAATTAACTTTGACCTCAGTACTTGACCTTTAAGACAACCATGATATGCATTGTTCCCATTTACAAGAAGGAAGATCACATAAACCCGGCTAACTATCGCCCATTTCCCATGCAGGTTTCTTGGGAATTGAGCACCCAGACCTTCTCAGGTTCACCTTCTCTACACCAACCACTCAGACTGGCACGAGAGAACCACTTAGGTGTTTACGCAGTAAACTACCAGAACCAGAACCGGGTTATAATATTGCATCCATAACCCAAGTTTGATTGGAATTGGACTTCAACTTTGCATTGTCAAATATTTTCGTAACTTTAACCAAAATGATACACAGGGACGGACGCTCCTAATTCCAAATTTGAAATAAATTAAATAATTACTTGCTTTTTTTCGTGCATTGTCTCATTCAAACAAATACAATGCTACACAATTTTCAATTCAATTTAAAAATGTGCAACCCCCTAAAAGCACAAACACACCATCTTTAAAGGTAGGATACACCATTGGTAATTGCTTGAATTATCATGAATGAGTAGATTTGGGGGGTTGTATTTTATAGTAAATATCGTTTAACTGAGCTGTCCGAAGTTTTACAATCATTGATGCCGAGAAAAGCACGAAAACAGCATTTTTTTTTTATTTTTTATTTTTTTTATAAAATTATATTTTTCGGAAAATAATTACAGAATATCTATCGCAATAATTTTGCTGGATGCCTAGAATCAACATTTACTTTCAAATGAGTAAGATATTTCTTAATAATTCGGTAGTAAATATCTGTGATATCTACAAATGGTGTATACTACCTTTAAAGATTACCACAGTTGCGTTTGGTTGCAATGCTTTAACCACTTTGCGTCTGATGACGTCTATACATGCAAAGGTTTTTTAGTATTCGGAATGGATGACAGATAAACACGCAACGAGTGATGCCAGAAATATCTGTCAGCAACCGGTTCGCAGTGAGCAAAGCCGGGAATATCAGGGTGTGCCACCCACAGATGACGGCCTGAACCTGTCTTGGATCGAGGTTCGGGAAAAACAATTCCCATACCTTGGTCAGGTTAATGTCAAAATAATCCCGGCATGAAGTGGTTAACTGCTGTACTGGCAATCATGTGAAGCTACCTGAAAAAAAAACTTATGTCAATGACTAGTCGAGGCATTTGACGTGTGAGCTTACCAGATCCGACACGTTCCACATGGGTCCCGTCGCTGGTGCTGCAACAGACAAAATGCAAGGGCTCCACCTCGAGCAGACCTCTCATGAAGTGAGTGCCGCTGAGCGGGCTCCTGGCAGGGTCGCTGCTGAGCTTGGCCCCGCCCTGTCCACTACCCCCGATGTCCGGCACTTCGGCGCTGAAACCCGACTTTGGGATGTTGTATTGGTGTGGGAACGTCAGGGGGACGGTGCTCGAGGTGCCCGGCGGGGCGGAGCTTGTTTTTGGGGCGGGGCTTATGACGGGCGGCTCCATGTCAAACAGGATGGGATCCAGCGGGGTCCCGTACAGCCCGAATCTGGTGAGAAAGAGAGGTTTATCACACTGTGAATGGGGTGGGGGTAAAATTTATGCGGTGGGGGTGAAATTCATAAGGGGGTGGGGGTAAAATTCATGGGGGGGGGGGGGTGCTGGAGGCTCCAGAGGAGGTTGAGTCTGTTTTTAGGAAGGGGCTTACGACTTTCTAGCAGACACAGATGAAAACGTAAGAGAAAGGTAGGCTCACAAATATCTAAAAAGCAGGGCAAATATAGGACATTAGAAGACAGAATGGGGATAAAATTAGTTTTGGTTCATACATGTACTGATCTATTACCACAGCATCATAACCCTAATTTGTCATGTGCTGTACTCACAACACTTGTGCTCAGTCCTCAACTAAAGCTCTTGGACGTACAGTTGCAGTACTCTTGCACCAAAGCCCTTCATTGTGTGATTTACATGTACAAATGACAGTGTGTAACACAAAAATATCCAAATGAGATTTCATTTTTCGGTGTTGTGAGACAAACAAATTAGGAACAAGTGGGAAATAGTATAGAAATTCCAAGAAAAAAGTAGGAAAAGTAGGAGCAAGGTAAAAAAACTAGGAAAAAGTAGTAGAGTATCGTTTCACCGAATGTCACTATACCGAACATTCGCCTAGATACCAAACACCATCTTTTTTGAAAATGCAGTCAGGCATTGGGGACGTGCCCGTGTTACTGCCCACAATGGCCAAATCCCAAACTCACTTTGCTCGGAGGATCGCGTGCTCCGGCAGTGTCCTGTCGGCCAACTCGGAGGCCGTCTCCATGAGCAAGCGATGACACGCCTGGCTGGTTATCTCAGGGTCCTGCTGCTTGACCATGCCCAACATGGTGAAGAACCAGTGCATGGAGCCAGAGGAGTGGCATGACGGTAAGGAGGGTAGAATGCTGAGAAGGCTCTGGAGGAGGGAGAGCTTGAAGCTTAGGTAGGTGCTGGGGTCTTGACTGCGCTTGGCACACCTGGGAATGAAATTGAAGACATTGTAAAGCGCATACAATTATTTAGGGAATAATAAGGTCACCCCAAGTCCACCCCAAGTCCACCCCAAGTCCACCCCAAGTCCACCCCAAGTCCACCCCAAGTCCACCCCAAGTCCTTTGTCACTGTTCTGAGTGACTTGGTCAATCACAAACTCTGTCACAGGTCCTTCTGTCTCAAATGATTTTCAAATGAACTGTAACTATTAATAATGTGTATGTTGTCAATTGTGACGGGTTTTGAGATTGACCTTGACTCCACTACAGTCTTGTCGGAGGTTAATGTAAGAAGAAGGAAAACAAAAGTATGTAAACAAAAGTTTAACCAATAATTACCAAATTTTCCTTGACCATCCCGCAAATAAGATGACTAACTAAGGCGTATAGGCTACAATTTTTATTTACATGTTTGTGTAAGTTGTAAAAATGTGCAAAGCAATTGTGTTTCTTTGTTGTGTTTTCACTCCATTATTTTGTATGAATGGAGTGATGGAGCCATTACCTTCCAATAAGATTGGAGAGGTATCGTTTCCAATCCTCCATTCATGCAAAGCTAAGGAGCGCTGGGACAATAGGCCGATGTCACGGGTAGAGTTATTTATTATACACATATGGACTGGCAATGAGGTCACTAGAGCACGTCTATTCTCCTGAGGGACTGAGTGACCAGAAGGGGGTCCTATTTTCCGAGGCCGAAGGTCACTCACAGGCCCGAGGGGGGGATAGATGTGCTCTAGTGACCCAATCATTCCAAGTATAAATGTGTTTTATAACACACCTCAGTCTAAAAGATCCAGTCACCGCCATTTTTCATAGATGAGCCTGGCAAACCTCTTGAGGGCACTGTAACCAGCCCAAAATTTTTAGTCTATTGCCCGCTTCGGGAACTATTTTCCGCAAATTCACGGTGGCGCAAATCTCATGCACTAGCCTATATTAGTTAACCCCACTTGGCCGTGTTTCAGCCAACCAGTACACGGAACTAGCAAGAGGTGTGTTATAAAAAGTGATAGCGTGCTCAGATCGGCAGGAAAACTTGGTTTATTTTGTGATACGGACAAACTCACCCCATACACAGTGCCAGGAACTGGCTGCATTTGTGAGCAATGCTGCGGTTGGCCGAGACGTAACACGCCTGGACTAGATCACCAATGTTGCCCAGGGCAGTGCCTACAAGGTTGGTGCACTCAACAACTCTGTCAGATCAAAAACAGAAACACACACATCAACGAATGAAGTGTATTAATACCATGATTTGATAGCTACAGAGCTACTAATTCATTGTCAAAGCACATGACTGCTTTTTCTGAGAGTTATACTAAATGGTCATTCTATAGACACCAGTGATAATGTGTCTTGGTGTCACAGGTGTCCTGGCTCTACAGAAAAAAGTTGATCTACATTATTTTTTCCCAATTTTTAGTGGGTTGACCATTGACTTAGAAAAAACAATTCTCACTGTAAGAGTACATCAACAATAGTACCAAACACCCTATGGAATTATTATGTATGACTTGCTCAAGAAATCAAGAAATGTAGAGGATTTCTCGTTTTCTCTCATTTGGACAGAAACACCTCACAAAATGTACTTTGACAATCAGTAACCCCGAAAAATAAAATGGAAGCAATTGCAACAATTTAGAGTTCTGGGGCGTGTTCAATAGTGCAATACGTATGCCGGGATGTGCGCCATAGCCGCGTCTCTTCACTGTTGAACGTACGGGATGCGCAATACGGACGGCGTACCATGCAATCCCATCTGCGGATGTGGTGTGCATGGAATGTGTACCAAGATGGCCAACAGCGAGAAAACAAACGACTTTGCCACAAAGATTTTTGTCCTTTTTCTGACCATAGGTTTGTAACATATCACAGAGATGGTTTACTTCAGTTTGGTCAAACAATGTGCAACTAGGGATGAAAGGAGCGTGTTTATTTTTTACTACGCTTGTAGCAGTCGCCATGTTTGTTTACGTTTCTTTCTTGTTCAGTACGTGCTACTTCAATGTGTCTACTTCATACATCCTTTATGGATTGGGGGGGGGGGGGGGGGGGGGGGGGGAAGGGACCTGGAGCCAATTTCACAAATCGATTTCGTCAAAGTTAACATGCGTTCAACCCGTCCTAACTTCCTTAGCAATGCGGCTAAACTCGTCTTAACTTAAGATCAGTCAGAGGGTCGTCTTATCTCATTAATTCGTGCGTTAATCTGTATATTGTCTGGAAATCATTGCATTATCTTGACGATCTGTTAAAAACAGAATGTCGGCATAGAGTTATAGTTTCGAAGAAGAAACAGGTTTGAAGAGATTTTTGATACGTGTATAAATTATTTATACCCCAACAACTAGTCGACTGTCGTATATAGAATGTGCAGAACTACTGTACGTGATTGTATTGTGCAGACTAGTTTTCTGGTGAAAGTTTGTGTTCTATATGATGCACGCGCGCACGCTGGAAGATGATGGTTTACGCGTGTCTTTTTAACGACCGTTTCCCCTGGCGGTAAAAACAAACATGAAACAGGCATCAAATTGGTAGTTGCAATGTGTCTTTCGTAAGATGGGTTTAGTGAAATTGATCTTAAGACACGTCTTAGCAAAGATTGATCTTTGAGCTGGGACTCGTCCTAAGTCCCAAGATAAGTCGTAAGATAAGACGAGTTTCGTGAAATCAGCCCCTGCTGCGTTCTTGCGCTACTGAACATGCCATTCTATTACCTGAGAGGTTCACATATATGAACACTGGCGACCCAACACAGCACGTCAAGGCAGACCTGCTGGAAATGTTGCAACGTTGTCATATCCGGTGGCGGGGGTACCAGACCCATCACGCTGAGCACCAGACTCTTCTGGAACTGCATGGATTCTAGCATTCCAACTCGCTGCAATCTGTAATATAGAACAATGGCTTACATGACATGTCATATTGAAAAATAAGTTCAACTTTCTAGAATTCGCTTTCGCAACTTATACAAAACATCTAAATTGAGAACACTTTTGGTACCAATTTTTGTACTGCATAAAATCTGGTTTCAACTTTATTTAACAACCAACTCAGATAGTAAAGGTTTCTTTAGCAATTTGCTAAACGCAAACACTTCAATATTTGCATACTTTGCAAGTTAATAGCTTTTATGCAGAATAATCAGATTTAATTGTCATTTTCTAAAAATCTTGACAATCTAAAATATTGTGATATTCACATCACAATTTTCAAAAGTTGAGACAATTTATAAACTTTTGCAAACTGACTTCATTCATAAATACCTTGGACAGTTTGCCCATTTCTATTGGTCGAGAGCCCGTCACGTGGCTGGTTTTAAACGGATGATAAAACATCGGGGCCAGTTTTAAACACTTTTCCGATGTCACAAGAAATTTGAAGGCTCGTGAAATGTGGTCGCTTTAAACGTTTATTTCACAATGCATGCGCAATATCACAAACGAGTCCCTAATTCACGCTGTATCGTCAGATAGCGTTCCGCGTAACTTTGAATGTACAAGCAGGAAATTTGGCACACAGTTGAAGTAGGTCATGAAAAAGATATTTGGATACAAGGCCATCGCAGATTTGTCCTTTGAAAAAATATAGGTAGAATAACCACCACAAACGAGGGGGGGGGGGGGGGGGGGGGGGGGTTCCTCGTCCAATATTTTGCTTCATATGGAATAAAAAGATATGCAAAATGCTGCAATTGCTTGTTATTCTACCTATATTTTTTCAAAAATACAAATCTGTGATGGACCTATAGTCAAATATCTTTCCCATGACATACTGTGACCATGGGCCAAATTTCATGCTTGTATCATCAAAGGCACAATTTACCAAAAATAATTCCCCTAATTGCCCCACTAGATATGACGCACGCGGCTGGAATATGTGACCCACCACCCCAAAACCAGGCTAAAGTCGAAATTTTTCATATGAGAGATTTATATACCATTGGATTGCTAGCGTTTTAAGCTTTAAAATGATACATCACATGCACCAGTACCACTATGAAATGAAAAGTAACGACGCTTCAAAAAGTGACATTTTGTTGCCGTTCGTGGCAACAAGTTTGCTCAATTTGAGTAATAACAACGACAACAAAAATCAGGAGAAGGCCGATATTATCACTTTCGGGGATTTTTAAAAAGGTTTAAACATGAACAGCCTATAAATTAGAGTTTTAACTAACGATTTATGAAGAAAAAAAACAATCGACCGGCAACACATTTTTTTGTGTACAATGCCGTATCTCGAAATGGCATTTGCCGACTTCCGCCTGGATTTGGCCTGGTGGGTCACATATGCAGTGCGGCAGTAAAGACACCCATGTGTTGGTGCCCGTGTGTGCAGTGGACGTGGCCTAATGGACCGGTCTATTCCACCCTTACCTGTCTCTGTTCACATTGACTTTCTTGGTTCTGCGTATAGTGATTGACAGCTCCTGTATCCAATCACAGCCCCGGTATTTATCGGTATCCTTCCTGAGGGCGGTTACCAGTCGCTCCGTAGCGCTGGCCGGGGGCGTGTTCTGCAGCAGTGATATTAGATGGGAGCCTGGGACAGAGAAAATACCAAACGGAATTGTTTTGTATTAAGTAGTACATTCAAAACAGCATCTTAGTGTTAATTAACACAATAATATTAACCCTAACTCCCTACCCCATTTTTCTGAATCCTGCAAAAATCCTCCAATTCCAAAGTGTTAAAACTCCAAATTTATTACTGGTGACCACTGCCTTAATCCTGTAAAATCCTGCAGTGGGTTTACCATTGAGCTATAAAGCAGCCAAACATGGAACAAACAGCTGCTAAGTGCCCTATTACAACAAGGGTCTTGGTATATATGCAAACGTTTCCTATCCTTGACACATAACTTACACCTTGACTGAAGCTCAATAGAGAATGTGCATAGAGCATGAGCAGTGCGAAAGTACAAAGTAACAAATAACCTCAATCCTGCAAAGCCATCCAGCATTAATTTAGGTCTTATGACCAGGATCCTACATTATCCTCCAGTGGCAAAAAAACCCAAACACCCTCAATCCTGCAAAAAAATCCTGCACTTTGCGAAGAGGATTTTGGAGGATTTGAGATGGTCAGGGTAACAAAAAACCAGTTTGTTATTATTGTTACTCATTTTCCTATTTTGTGTTGTAACATGCATCCCTACAATAGCTTTAATGTCCCCAGAATGACCTTTGACCTCAGTATTCCGATGAAGAATCGTGTCTTCCCATCCAAGGGTAACTGCATCCAAGTTTCATTGAAAGCCATGAAACTTAACCTCAGTAATCCGATGAAGAATTGTATTTTCCCACCAAAGTGTCACAGCATCCAGGTTTCATTTAAAGCCATGAAACGTACGGTAACTTCAAAACTTTAACATACATCTAAACATTGACCTCAAATGACTCCAAATGACCTTTGACCTAAGTAATCCCACGAAGAAGCGTCTTCCCACCCAAGGGTCACTGCATCCAAGTTTCCCACCAAACCATGAAAACATGTACCGGTAGAGGTTATACCTTTTTTCAAAAACTTAACCTGAAACTTTATTGCAAATACGGACATATATACGAAGCTACATGTACGGCAATCATCCCAAGGAATGCAATAGAAAACTGCAGGTCAGGTAGGTCATGCCAAGTCTCCTGTGTTTATTACACTGACAAGCAAAGCCACATGCCCATTCACCAACTACAAATGTGCCATTCACTGTACATGTACATGGATAGAATCGTTCAAGGCACTGCAGCTCATAGAGGAAGGGTTAATGATCCCCCAGCGCTGGTCGAGGGTTACCTTTCTCCTTGCCTGTCTCCTTTGTCTTTGCGCCGTTCTCACTCTCCGTCGTCTCCATGGCGAATATGTGCAGGAGAAACGACCGACTCTTGCACAGCATGAGCTGTCGGCTGGTGAGCGTCACCATCCCGTTATGGCTCGGCATGTCGATGAAGCACTCCATGTAACACGGCCCGCATAGGATGTCGTCCACGTGACCCTGCAGGTAGGCCGAGTGCATCAAGGCGTCTCCGTTAAGCGAGTCGGGAGGATCGAGACCGTACTGGCCTGGTACCGGCGAGACGCTGGGTATCGGCGACGGCCCGGTCGGGTCCACGTCGATGTTCTGGACTTTGGGCTCTGACGGGGAAGCCTCCATGTTGAAGTCTATCTTGGCATCCACGGGAGTCGACTTGATGTTCATTGAGTCTTTTTCTGTTGGTTTTACGAAACGTACCAAAAGAATTGACCAGAGGAATTTTGTCTATTTCTTTTGTATCCTTGGTGGTTTATTCATTACTTATGAATGTTCCTGCCATTTGTCAGCTCCTGAGTACACTCGTGTTAACACAAGTAGAACGCTTGAATGCTTAGAATGGCAGACTAACCAGGTTTTGAGATAGTCAAGTGTTTGAATAGTCTAGTAACATTTAATGAAACCCTCCTTTGTTTTGTAGCAGATAAAGGGACTGACATTGCGGCCTGGCTTTTTACTCATTATTAGAGGGTAAGGTTGAAATGTATCTGCTGGTTGTATGGTTTGTCCTTAGGCAATCCAATTTACCCTGATTGCCTCTTCCCATCCAGAAGACATGGGCACCAGCACAAGTCAAGGAGTAACCTGCGACAGACTAGCATAAGCGGTTAAGGTTGACGTAGCAGGACTTTCCTTGCCTCCCACTGCTGTGACCCGGGTTCGGATGCCGCCTGGGCCAATTTTAGGGAAATAACAAGAAAAGGAAACTTGGAAGCAGTTTCTGTCACCAACCTTTCTTGCCCTGGGTCCCACTCTGCTTCAGGAGTGTCAGATAGATCCTAGGAGCAGACGGGCAGCTGGAGTGAAGATTAAACTTGACGTCAACGTGTCCCACGCAGCAGGACTTAGGCAGAACTAACTCAAAGAGGTGTTCCTTCCAACTTGACCTGAAAGATTCAAATGAGAGGGCCCTTGTAATGATTGTGGATTAGTCCAGTTGACCTATCCTGTCAAACTCTCACCTTCCAGGGGTGCATTCTTAGCCGTCGTAATCAATAACTGTTTTGGTCATTGGTCAAACGTTTTAGCAACCTCGGTTGTGCCGTGATCACGCGACTGTTCCGGCCAAAGTTGAAACGAGGGTCAGGGTTGAGCTGGGTTGTCACTTTGACAAATGATGCACTTTGCGGAGTCTGGCAGAGTACCTAGCCAAAATACCCTGGAGGGTTAAGGTTAAAGGGATCGTGTACATTCGGTAATTACTCCAAATTTAATGGCAATAGAAACTTACTTGGTAAGAAGTACAGCAGCTTTGGATAGTATAATGCATTTTTCGAAACTTTTCACTTCGAAGTACATGTACTGCGGTTATGGAAAAAGATATCACTTTTTATCCCCCAAAATTTGAATCTGAGAAGCGTTACTGCAGTGACGTTTCTCAGAGTGCGTATTCCAATGCAGACTTATTCTTTCTGCATTCTTCCTGCGTGGACATAACCGCTCCAGATTTTCGGCAATATTTTAAAATCGCTACCACTTTTTGAAATGAAATTTTGACAGGTTAGTTTTATGATATATATCTATAACTATATAGGATTGAAACAAACAGTGGGTTCCAATTAACAAACGTATACGATTCCTTTAAGGTTAACCTGAACCCTAACCACCCCAAGCCTTCAAAATCCATCTGTGTGTTTGGTTGGAATCTCTTGGAGTGGGTACTACATGTAGTAACTTCTAAACAAGTTGGACTGTACTAGTAAACCGATTGTGATTGGCATGGGGTTAGGAATACCAAGAAATTTGCAAGGACGAGGAATATTCCAAGTAAATCACTCTTGGGTGTTAGGTTGTCAAATCATCCAAAATATTTTTTTTTTAATCTACACCTCACCCTTTTCAAATTAATTTAGATACTATTTAGAGTTATTTTTGGTGGAAAAGCCATACATGTTGCAAAATGTGATATTATTATGTATATTGTATGCAAACGTATACATTTACATACAATATACTTTAGTAGGAAGCTAACACAAATATTTTACCTCAATTTTTGTATATATATTGTAAAAACATGTTGGGGTATACAATGTAAAAGTCCGTACAAGGTCGCGTAAAACACAAGGTCATTCAAGGTCAAAATATGTTGAAATGCTCGGACTTAAATATAATGCCAAAATTTGATTATTTATGAAGTTACCTTCCCAAAGAAATCAAAATAAGCAGATTTGGTCAACATGTTAGGGAGGTTTGGTTCTTTGAATATTGGAGGCCACATCCATTTCGGTCAAAACCGTTAAGAATTAGCAGGCGGTAGCACTGAAACCGCTGGTTGGATGCCGCTAAAACTTAAAAAGTGGTTCTTTTAACCCAAAATAACCATTTAACCCTAACCCCCTAGGCCCTACTTTGAGCTAAAGAACTGCGTACTACAGAATACTACTTAGTATTTTGTAGCACTGGGTCTCTCCGTGACTGATGATTTGGGTGTGTACTGACAGAGTACAGATACTGCCAACTACAAAATACTAATAGTGGCAATACAGGTCGGTAATACTTACCTGGCAAAAAATGCAGTAGTCCAGCCTTGACCCATTGCTGTGTCCCAAGTGACAATTTTTGCTGTAGAGTTTAGAACACCTTACACAGCATACATTGGCCATGTACACTCAGCAAGCAGAGGGACCCAATGCTAAAAAGTACTACGAGTGCAATTAAGGGTGAAGTACCAAATACTAAAAATTACTACAGGCATTGCACACAAGTCAGTGAGAGTACTGCATATTACTTTTTACTACTAGTAGTAAAAAGTTGCATTAGGTAGGGTTAGGGTTAAATCAAATATGAACTAGTTTGAAGGGGGTGGATGGAACCTTTGGGTTTTCTCTTTTTACCCTTCCGGCTGAAGTTTCCATGTGCGCGTGTGCTGCGTGGCGTCGCCTTGCTGCCGTTGGTGTAGATGCTGTGGGTGACGTCGCTGCTGTTGCTCCTGTTGGATCTCCACCCAGCATGGGGGCACGGTAGCCGAGAAACGCGGCACCAGGGTCTCAAACTGAGTCAGCTGCCACAGGACACTCAGGTTCTTCATGGAGATGGTCTGGTTGGCTAGGAACTCATCCACGACTGCAAACAAACAAATGGAAAGTCAACAAGGAGCAAGTTCGGTTGGGAGACTAGAGTCACTCTAACGCTGCGTGGTTTGACTAGCTAGTCCAACTGGATCAACCTAGCCCTGGACCATAGTTTCAAAATTAGATGAAGGAAAGGTAAAATTTAGATGCGCTTTGCAAATGTTTACAATAAATTTCTCTAAACTCTTTGCAATTAAAGATAATTTAGTTGTTATTGCACTAAATTAAGTGAAGAAAATAATATGAAGAAAATAATATAAATATATAATAACAAATACAAATGTGACCCACTCTGCAAAAATGAGTCAGATGTCGCATAATACATTTTCATGTAAAGGACTGCTTATTGTCTCAGAGGTGATTTTTCTTTCAACAAATAATTTTTTGGTTCTAAGAAATTCTGGTTTCTCCGACACCTATTTTTTCAGAACTGATCGTTTGAAAAGGTTGTTTTGATCCCTAAAGTAGATTTAATCAAGGTTTTTGTCATCCTCTAACCATAGCATCTAATGAAGCACTAAAATTATAAATCTTCATTTCTGTTCAAAGACATTTTTAATACTGAGAAAAAGCAAATTTCAAACAATCGTAAAAGACCAATGTATTACACTACAGAGTTGTGCCATACATGTATGTCAAATGAAAGCTTATTTCCTGCTCTTTTTGACCAACTGTAAAACTTAAAACATTATTTTTAACACATCAGACTAAATTTTTGCAGAGCGGGTCACAAATGACGTGCCAACAAGATCCAATCATCTTGGAACAAGTTTGGGTGGTGCTTAACTTGTCGAGTCGGAAATTGACAAAAGAGACTCGTTCAGCAGCACCCAAACTTGCTTTATGATGGTTCTTGAACCATGATGAATCTCACCTACTTTCGTGATTACCCTATTTTACAACTTGACCTCAAATGACCTTTGACCACAGTACGTGACCTTTAACATCACCATCATATGGAAGTTTCCATACTGCATCTGTGACCCTAGTTTGCTTGCAATTGGAGTTAAAGTTTTGTAATGAGCCCAATTTTACAATTCCAGCCTCTTTTAAAACTTAATTTCAAATTACATTTGATCCTAGTACTTGACCTTTGACACAGGCATTATATACAGGTTACGATATTGAATGCATGACCCAAGTTTGATTGCAATCGACCTTATAAGATCGTTTTTTCGAAAAACTTTAACCAAAATGTCACATACGGTGAATACACACGAACTGCATACCAAAATAGTAATTGCATAGCCTCTTTCTGAACTTTGTTCAGTCAAATTGAGAGTCAAACACAAAAACTGAAAAAATTGAATCATGCGATAAAATTTGAACCAGCCAGCAGGAGGTCGTGTGTTCGAGTCCCACCTCAGTAAAGCTGGTTTTGCAAGCCACTGGACAATACTAACTATACAGTGTCATGAAATACCTAATTTTTCTGATGTAAATTCCATATTTTAATAGTTTGAACAGTTTTGCTGAAAAAGAATAATGCTGGAAAAAATCAAATAATGTATGCTCCTTTGCCATTTGAGACACTAAGTTATACGCTTATCAACTCCTTGAGACTGTTCAAATATTTGATATATTCAGCACACCCTAACACAAAGAAAACAAATCAAAAATAGCACTTCTCTCTCACTTTGTTTCTCTTCTGCCGCGTCTGTCTCTTCTTCAGCCACAACCTCCTGCTCAGTTAACGTATTCTTGATGGACTTCTCCCGTCTGAACAATCCACGAGCGTTCTTGGCTTGTAGTTGGAAGAACAATATGCGTCCCGAATCTGTACAGACGCTTAGTCTTTCCATACCAGTGCAGTAAGTCAGTGCGACGAACCGGTCCATTCCGATGGGCTGGGCGTGCTTCTGTGGTGTCGGGTGTGTGGCCAACGTCGTCCAGGTGTGAATCTCCATGATTCGAAATCGGCCGTTTTGTGTCAGCAAGGCACAGGTTCCCAGCTGCTTGTCGTGGGATTTGCCATCCGGTTCGTCCAGACTCAACGCTGCCAGCTCGGCAGTGATGGATCCCGTGTCGCTGCTGGGTGGGGCCTCAGACGACGGAGGATTCTGAAGAGAGGATTCGCCTTCTTCGTCGCTGGTGATGTCACACAGGTCCACCGGTAACGGGACCAGGGATTTGATGATTTCGTCCGGAGAGGTGATGGTGTGGACGGTGACAGGCTCCTCTTGGAGCACGGTTGCACCATCTCGTGTCGCGATTCGATAAATCAGAACGAAGCCAACTTTGCCCTCCGCGGTACCTGACGCCTTCTCCTTTGTGCTGAAGTCGAAGCAGCCAGCACTGTCGGCACCTAATCCTGTCCCCGCCTCGTCAGTACTAAAGTTGCTTTCCTTATTTAAGTCGTTCTGCTGGTTACATAAGTTCTCCTTGGCTAAAGTATTGCACTGGGGTTTAGTTGCCATTTCAGCATTGTCCAGCTGCCCGCCATGCGGTCCTAGAATGACTAGTACGTGCTTCTTGTCGGGGCATGGAGCTATGCAAGTCACCCACAAATCATTGCACTGCGCGCACGGCGGCAGCTCTATACACTGTACTGCAGTCTCGCTGGTGCGAAATGGCTTTACGTTCATGCCATCCACCAGCGTTATGCTTGACGATTGGTCGCCGGCGAGGTCCTCAATCACGATTGGCTCCTCAACCAATGCCTGTTGCTCCTCCTCCATTTCAAGTATCTGTGACATGTACATCTTGGGTAGCGTCGACGGCCCCGGTTGCGTAGTAAACAACCCTACTTTTGATTTATCAGTACTCTTCTTGTGGACTGCCACGTTTTTAACTAATGGTGGTGCAGCGTAGATAATCAAACACTTGCGATGTCGAGAATCCGAGTTCGGTTCCCGGACTTTCCCAGAGTCCACTTCATCTCCTAGATAGGCGTCTGCGTACTCAAAGCTCCTGTTAGAAATGTCAACGCCTAGACCGGCTTCATCCTCTAGTCCCGCGTCGTCTGCGATACGCATCTTCTCAAACGCGGAAGCAAAGGGGTTGCCTTTGGCAACTGCAGCAGCCGGGGAGGGATCATCTATGCAGTCCTCAATGGGAAGGGTCTTGTCGCCATCCGGACTGGTTGGCTTTCGTATACAGAGAGCCGCTACAAGACAAGGGGTAGCGAGAGGGTTCGGGGTGATGAGAGGGTCCATAGTGGTTGGGTCTGCCGAGCTAGCCGACAGGTCCTTGGGCAGACCTTGAAGGATGCTCACTGATGACACGATGAGGTTGGTGGGAGATTCCGGGCATCCTGAGGAAAAACAAATAAAAAATTACCAACAAAATCAACCCTATGTTTCTAAATAAAATGTTGACCTTGGGTTGGGCCAATGTTTCAATAACACATCATAAACGACGCACCAAACAGAAGACTCAGATTTATTCAGGCGTTGTATAAACTGGTCTATCCACGACAAATGTTAACAAGGAAAAACATCAATGCGATTTTCTGAAAATCAAGGAATGATTTTCTGATGAACTTTTTTACTTAGCGGATGCCACAAAGTGGTCAACATTTTTTCAATTGTTGTAATCAAGAGTATTCTGTTGCTACCTTTAGGATTGGACATCACACCAGCTTCATCAACCTCGGCGTTTGAATGGAGCTCACAGATGTTACGCCAAGCTCCACCGACCTCAATCACCTCAAGCGTGCCGTAGATTTTGTCTTGAGTTTTCAAGAAAAACAAACAGTTCAATCTCATTTAAATCAGAAAATTAAGTTGGTTCATATTCAGCGGAAAAACAAAACTAGTCGGTGAATTGGTGAATTTGGAAAGCAGTTTTTAAACTGAATAAGATTTAAACTGCTGCAAACTGCTTACTGGCTGGAATGACCTGAAATATACAAATCAAATATAACAGATCTTAATATTTTGATCTTAACCAGTTCGCGCTGGGATTATTTTAACATCACTGAGCCGAGGGGCGGAATTATTTTTAACGAAACTTGATCCGAAGCGTGTTCAGGCCGATCGTCATCCGTTTTGAATTTGGGGAAAACTTTGTGTTTATATACGTCATCCGGCGCGAACTGGTTAACAAGATCTTCTTCAGAGACAAAATGGCTGTGTACATGAAACAAACATATAAAGGGGGTCATACAAGCATGATGCATAACATGGCTGGGAGAAGAAACACAAAAGAGGGATGCAGATGTTGGGTGGAATGATCAACAAAAGGAAGAATAGGCCAAGGAATGAAAGAGGTCAGAGTGGGTAAAATCAAATACATACCAAGGGGGTAAAAACCTGGAAGAACAAACAAGGAAGGGGTGAAACCACAAAGAAAGAAACCAGGATGAAGATCAAAGGCAAGAACTAACAAATAAGTATAACTGGGGGGGTAATTGAGGGGGGGGGGGGGGGGGGTAATTGAGGTGGGGGGGGGGGGGTTTGAGGAAAAGGAGTGGGCAACAGTATTACAAGAAAGGGGTGTAAAAGGAAAATGGACAAGAGAAACCAGAGGAGTGAAAACAAACAAAAACAAACAAAAACAATCCTGGCAATCTGAAACAGATACATTTGTGTAAACTGTGGCACACCCTGGGTTAAGAAAGAAATGTAATACGTCTTTTCATTATTTGAAATACCCACGTTGATTAAAACATTCGACCCTGCCAGGACTCGAACCTGGAATCCCCTGATTCGTAGTCAGATGCCTTATCCGTTGGGCCACAGGGCCAGTTACATTAAACAGGCACTGGGTGTATCACCAACGGAAAAATGTTTTCTCTTAGACAAAAAAACAAACATATTCCTTCGAGCCGGATTTGAACCAGCGACCTATGGATGAATGTTAACAGTCCCCATTATTCATGGTACCCACGTTTTCTACAGTCCACCGCTCTACCAACTGAGCTATCGAAGGATGCTTGTTTAATACTTCTAATATTAAAGTTTTAACCAAATGGGTTCAGAGCTAAATTCGAACGGCTTCCAAGGAACGGCTTCCATGAACCAGGAGTATTACCCCCATCCGCCAAACTCCAGCATATTTAGTACTGGATGTTTCAAGATGTCAATTTTGCCTTTATTTGCATTTATGTGAAGTACTAAACCAGCCTAAACAAGCAGAAAACAAATAGATACGATCCCTGAAATTTCAAAATGCATTATTTTTTATTCTGCAAAATCCTCTAACAACCTGAGTATCATATTTGCATACATTTCTGCATGGCTATTTAGCATACAGGGTGCCCCCCCCCCCCCAAAAAAAAAGTGTACGCATCTTTTTAATCATAAATTTGGAAAAAGTTGTTTAAAAATGCTACACACTTGGAAAGACTACACATTTGGCTTCCAGATGACTTTTATTTCATCTGATTTGGTTTTGTCAGTCCAGAGATATAACCAATTAACTAAAGCTACCCTCAACATAGATGTTGTGTCCCTTTCCTGTTTGATTACTACGTGTAATCCAAAGACAAAACACATCTTACACCTGTATGATTGGACTTAAAAGGAGATCAGAAAGGTTTTGATCTTGTATTGTGTAATAGATCAATTGATCTTGAGGTTCAGGTAATTACGAAGAGGTTTCAAAGAAAATGTTCATTAGGCCTACATTCTCTTCCCAATCAATTAAGAAGGTTACAGTCAATGTACCTTTGGCAGCAATCTCCTGATGAAGTGAACTTGTAACCTGGTCTTGGTCTGGTTCCCCGTCCCCTCCGGTCCCGCCCTGGCTGCACTCGCTCAGATTGGCGCTGCTTGAAAAGCACAACATGCATGTCACATTCACAACCGAGTGGTAAAAGTGGTATGAACTCCTTGTACAAACACTCTCTCAATGGTAAAAAAGGCAGAGTTGGGGAAGGCTGGGTTCGGGCGATCTATTCTTGACACGCGATTTAAACTCGTTCATGCACAATCCTCAATGGAGCGGAGCGCGTGACGCTGTTCCGAGAGCAATGTTTTTAGGTCGTGTTCCTGCCCTTTTGCGTATCAGGAACAGACCGCCTGAACTCATGTGCATGGGCGAACGGCACCTGTTGTTCATGCAAAGACAGACCTGCCAACCTTTAGAATCACATAACTGTATTAGGGGCCCAGCTGCCCCCCAAAAGGCCTGAGCCTACAACACAAACAGTTACATAAAATGGCAAACTTCAACTTCAAGTGGCTTGTTCCTCCACGTTCAGGCCACTTCTATGGTGCGTGTCGCACCACAGTTCCGTCAACATCTCCTAATATGGAGATCATAATAATGGTTCTTTATGACCTGCGAGCCAACGCGTAATGTGCAATGGAGCACAGAGCTTCGCGACAGGCTCTTGACAAATAGAGGCCTGTTCGGGTTATACGGATCCAGGCACCCTTATACCGGCGTCGATATCCGGTTCTATTTTTTCAGTTCGGGTACACGCAACTTATGTTGAAAACTTTGAAGTAACATTCAAGACAAGAATAAATATTAATAAATAATGTCAAAAGTCAATTGGATTTTTTCCAAATTTATATTCCCCGAAAACTAAATTGAAATAGAAGCAAAACGAAATAGAAGCAAATGGAAATATTCGTACTATTAGGTTAACATCAACCGAGTAAATGTTTCTGAGGCACAACAGTCATCACAATGTGGCTGAAGTTCTCGCAGTTGGGAATCGAAAATTGCCTTAAGCCAAGGACAAAGACGAAGTCAGGGATTCAAAAAGGCCCAAAGTCAATGTGCTTGTTTTGATCCTTTGTCTGGCACCCTGACTACTTACTTCTCATCCTCCTTGGCGGTGCCCTTAATCTCGGTCAGACTGGTTTCCTCAACCCACGCCTCTGGTATCTTTGGCAGCGGTCTCCTGGCGAGAGCCTCGGCCGTCTCCCTCCCCTTGCCTGTCAGGGCCGGGTCCTCCGGATCAATCTGGAAGTTGGAGATCAGCGTCAGCTGATTGGACACGTCCCACAGGCTGACGTTACCGTGGCGACTGGCGGTCGCCATGAGATGGGGACAGGAGGACGTGCTGACGCAGGAAATCTGCGACAGGAAAGAATTTGCATATTTATGTCTATTTTCACAATGTTGTGGTATCTGTAAAGAAGCTTTTATAAAACTGTGTTCACATTAAAGGCTGGTTCATATTGCATGCGAATATGAACGTAAAGTAAATTTGGCGTCACAAAGCATTCGCTGCAAAATGTTGCCAGAGTTGAAATGTGTTAAACTTTTGCGAATTTGCAGTGGAAAGAATTGCTCTGTCACAAATTCGCGTTCGCTTTTGCACCGAGTATGAACTGGCCTGGCATTTCTTGGCTACAGCTTGAAATTACACACGTCTATGGTAGCAGCTGACACCAATTCACTTAGACTCGTGTGTAATCTCAAGATGTAGCCAACAAATATAGACGATCACCTTTTGTTTTAACCAGTTCGCGCCGGATGACGTATATAAATGCAAAGTTTTCCCCAAATTCAAAACGGATGATGCATAAACACGCCAAGTTCAAGTTTGGAAATGTCTGTCAGCAGCGAGCAAGGCCGGAAATGTGTGGGTGTGCTTTCCGGCACTATCAGCCTGAACCCGCTTCGGGTCGAGTTTCGTTAAAAATAATCCCGCCCCCCAGCTCAGTGATGTTAAAATAATCCCGGCGCGAACTGGTTAAATGTAAACAAAATGGTTGCATTTTTTGCATGAGCATTAGGCTCCATCAGGAGTGCATCCGAGTGAATCTTTGTCAAATCAAACACTTGTCGCTGTCAATCTCACATTATGAGAAAACTTTAAAACCCAAATGCGAGTGTTTTGAGTGTCCAACGATTTGGAGTTACATGTCACAAGTTATAGTTAAGATGTTTGAGGGCAGTGTTTCAAAAAATGTACATGTACACACCCTAAATCTAGCTTAGCAAATTTATGTTCTGAGCAGATGTCAGCTGAGGACCAGTCATAAAAACCAGGTATCACAGGATTTCTTTTAGCTGGTAACCTCATTTTGCCAATAGAATATTTTCTGTACTTAGGACATAAGACATGATATCATGTTTTGTTTACTTGTGCACTTTCATATGGCAGTTCGGTGGCTTTCGTCCCAAGCTCCGAAAGGAAAGCACACATTTAAACAAAGCCCGATATTATTATATTTTTAGATCTATTGGTACTTGGTCAAAAAAAATTGTTTTTGAGTTGATCTACCTTCTGGCTTCCATCGCCGTGTAGTTGGGCGGGTCCCGTGGCGAGGGTGAAAGACAATGGAACGTTCTCGGTAGGTTCACCGCGGACAAAAGGGCAGTTAGGAGAATGTCTCTCGTGCTCCGACCTTGATGAGAAAACAGAAGTAAGTCAGAGATGTACTCTGAAACACGACTAGGCAAGGCTAGAATAGCTGGACCTAGGACAGTTTAAGTCTAACCCCAGTCAATTCAGCTTGGTTAGGGCTTAACAAATGGTTCATCAACTGGCAGCCGGAAAGCCCACAATAAGCTTCTTACACGCTTCAGAGCCAAGCGGGCAATGATAAGAGTGGCTAGTAAGACAGTCTGTGTAGCAAGTACACACCTGACTCCCCGGTTTAGTTGGACAATAGACAGATGATTCCTTGCAACTTTTTATCTCAACATGTCTGTGGCTTGAACGTACGAATGTTAGGTTTCGTACGAATGTTAGGTTTCGTACGAATGTTAGGTTTCGTACGAATGTTAGGTTTCGTACGAATGTTAGGTTTCGTACGAATGTTAGGTTTCGTACGAATGTTAGGTTTCGTACGAATGTTAGGTTTCGTACGAATGTTAGGTTTCGTACGAATGTTAGGTTTCGTACGAATGTTAGGTTTCGTACGAATGTTAGGTTTCGTACGAATGTTAGGTTTCGTACGAATGTTAGGTTTCGTACGAATGTTAGGTTTCGTACGAATGTTAGGTTTCGTACGAATGTTAGGTTTCGTACGAATGTTAGGTTTCGTACGAATGTTAGGTTTCGTACGAATGTTAGGTTTCGTACGAATGTTAGGTTTCGTACGAATGTTAGGTTTCGTACGAATGTTAGGTTTCGTACGAATGTTGGGTTTCGTACGAATGTTGGGTTTCGTACGAATGTTGGGTTTCGTACGAATGTTGGGTTTCGTACGAATGTTGGGTTTCGTACGAATGCTGGGTTTTGTACGAATGTTGGGTTTCGTACGAATGTTGGGTTTCGTACGAATGTTAGGTTTCGTACGAATGTTGGGTTTCGTACGAATGTTGGGTTTCGTACGAATGTTGGGTTTCGTACGAATGTTGGGTTTCGTACGAATGTTGGGTTTCGTACGAATGTTGGGTTTCGTACGAATGTTGGGTTTCGTACGAATGCTGGGTTTTGTAGTATGAATACAGAGATGAGATTATACCTGCCCACCAAAGTGTGCTTTGGTCATCACAGCTGGACCATTACCTGACAATGCTGCTTACACAATGGCAGTTGATAACGAGCTGCCAACCACAGCTTTTATACCACACTGTCCTGAATGAAGTAAGAAGATCAAAGAGCTGCTGCAGGGCAAGTCCCAAGTGGGAAACCATTTCTTTCAAACTGGCAAACGATTCCTTTAGAAGCGGGCAACGGTTGAAAAGAGGATTAAAATCTTTCGACTCCCAGTTGATGAACCATTTGTTAATTGACATGGGGCCTTATTCACTAAGTTTTTTAATGCCAATGGTCTACACAATAGGCTGGATTTAGTCTACTTGTTAATACACTGTTCCATTAGGCCACTCAACCTGACATACTCGTACTCGGGCAGCCAAGTACTCGTACTCGACATCAAAATTGTACATGATCATTAAGGTACTCGTACTCGAATAGCAATACTCAATAAAACAAAATCATATAACTTGACTAAGGCTGTCGCGGGTACCCGGGTACCCGGGTACCCGCCCGCGAAGGCCAAGAACCGGTTCCATTTTAACGGGTCGGGTACCCGTAACCGAATTAAAAAATTTTGGCGCAACATCCGAGACAAAAAAGAGTGTAAAAAAAAAAGTAAGTACATGCATTCAAATATCACTAACGAAGATTTACAAAGTTCCGAGTGAATTATTGACGATTCCAAAACTCCATCCTGCGGTTTATATTTTGGTTTTTCGTTTTATTTAGACTATCTTTGATGCGTCTTCAGAAGCACGAAAGTGACGAAACCCGATAGTATTACATGTACTTGACTCACCACGGTCTTATTTTATTTTATTAATACTTCCAAATTGTTGATTGCGGTGAGAAATCGACATAGGGACAAAAACAGCTATTTATAGGCGATTCTGTTTACTGGTCTGCCTGGGCATAGGCCAATTATGCACAATGACCCATTTGCTGTATGCGCGCACACTGGCCAATCACTATGTACGTGTTCCTCAAATTTTTCGTTCGATTAACTTGGGCGATTGGAGCAAGGCATTAAACATTCCAAATACCACCTCTGCTCTCTTGGAAGTATACAGCTCGATGCTGCCATTTCGGCACACACACCATAGTCCCAGGCCGGACTCAAACCCACAACCTGCAGCTTTACCGACAGATTACCAATTCAATGCTTGAAGGAAGTACTCGTACCCAGGAACCTGTACTTGTACTGCGTACAAAACAAGTGGGCCCCGACAGAAAAAAGCGAAACTTATTTAATGTATTTTTTTTCATTCCTAAACAAGGTTCTCCAACTTCTGAAATTTAAGCATCCTTTGTGTTAGACACTGGGACCTCCTCAGCATAACAACATATGTTTTCCAGATAGGCAATGGAATTCTTTGCACAAATCTCACCATGGTTCATCAGTCGGTTCCCAGCACACCAGACACACGCTGCATGTGAAACACATGGCACGATCATCCCCGGCCGCACTCGGCTAAAAGAAATATCACATGAACAAAAATGTAAAAAAACACATTGCTATATAGAAGACACATTGATAGGTTTTCAATCAAAGTCAGTTTTAACCAGTTCGCGCCGGATGACGTATATAAACCCAAATTATTATTATTATATATTATATATCAGCCTGAACACGCTTCGGATCGAGTTTCGTTAAAAATAATCCCGCCCGTCGGCTCGGCGATGTTAAAATACTCCCGGCGCGAACTGGTTAATGGGATTTTACTAGCAGCCTAGCTGATGAAAATGTCACAGAAAGTGGTATTTAGACACATAAATGAGAAAACCTCTATCTTTTTAAGTACATGTACAATGTACATGTACATCCGATCGACTTCACACTTGGCACACCCAAATATTGAAAGTTATTTTAGACATGCGAAACAGCTCTGTGTTTGTCCACAAACACATTTCTAGTTTTTTGTTTTTTGATTGTTTTTTTATTTACATATATATATACACATATATACTTTTTATATATTTTTTTTTTATATTTTTATTATTTATTATTCCCTTTATATCTAATCTATTTATCCTTAAATGTATTATCTAATTAGTTTGGAGAGCCCCTCGACAGAAACTTGTTTCTTTTGGGTAATCCTGCGGGAGCTATTTGGGTATTCGGTCTTCTGTTATGTTTTTTGTTATGTTTCTTGATCAGTGTTTGTTATTTGTAATTGTTGTCTAATTCAGTGATTTTGTATATCCCGAAAAATGAAATAAAGATAAAGATGTATGTACATGTATGTAGAGCTGCCAACTAGTACGAAAATTCGCCAAAAAATACGGAAGTACGGATTTTAGTTTATAAATACGAATTTTATCAAATCTGGTTAAGTTCTAGTTAAGGCACTTTTTGTGTGAACAAGATTTTATTTTAATAGTTAGCTTGCTAATAATGGTAAAATTGGCAGAAAAGTTACTTTAGTATAACATTAGCTTTACCTGATGATAGAAGCCAGCCTGTGCCATAGGTTCTGGTAACGCCCACCTGTGTTGAAAACATAAAATAATATATATTATTATACTAAGTGAATAAATGTGTGTTCGGTCGGTATTAATCACTCTGTTTAATACCGCTTGGAGTCTGGGTGCTAATAATTACCCTCGCCTTCGGCTCGGGTAATTATCAGCACCCAGACTCCAAGCGGTATTAAACAGAGTGATTAATACCGACCGAACACACATTTATTCCCATTCATAAATACCTTTTTTGTAAAATTCAGCCATAAAAGCCCCGAAAATCACGGAAAATTGTCGCAAGTAAATTTCGGTGTTTCGCCATTCTGTGCGTGTCAAATGACATGTTTCCGCCTCTGTCGCTCTACACAATACATGCAATAAAGCGTATTTACTAGGAACCAGACTATTACTGCTATTGGCAACCTCGTTTTCAGCGTGTCAAGCTGTACGCGCCCAACACCACCCTACTATTGGAGACGATGTACGGTTGGAAATAAAGTGAGCCCTGGGGACGGGTATAATGCGACATCGCGTGACGTATTTTAAACACTTCCAGCCATGTCTTTATCGTCCGTTTAATACCGGCCACGTGACGGGCTCTCGACCAATAGGAATGCCTAAACTGTCCCAGGTATTTATGAATTCATGTTTATATGTAAACAATGGGTTTTTTTCTCGACAAGCCATCTTCAAAACAATCACACCTCAAACACTAGAAAGATGCATTTTTGGAAATTTATATTAGTAGTTGGCTTGTAATCCACGAATGGTGTGTGTAAACGTTGGAATGATGCACACACGTCATTGAAATCTAACTCATAGAATTGTTTTCTCGAAATCTACAGCATTCACAGATACAAAACTTCATCAGATTAGTTATCAAGCACCATTCTTTAGATTTTGAGCACTTTTGCTGCTTCAAACGATAAAAATGCACAAGTGACAAACAGTCTACTATAGGGTTAACCCTAACCCCTTAGGGCTTTTGGCTAGTAACCATCCTCAATCCTCAATCCTCAATTTGATTCATCCTCAATCCTCCAAAGTCACCCGTTATTTCTCCAAAATCCTTCACCAATCACTGCTATGGTCGGGTCAGTATCAACGACATTAACCAGTTCGCGCCGGGATTATTTTAACATCACCGAGCCGAGGCACGGGATTATTTTTAACGAAACTCGATCAGAGGCAGGTTCAGGCCGATGGTACCGGGAAGCACACCTGGGCATTTTATGGCCTTGCTCGCTGCTGACAGACATTTCCAGCTTTGCTTTTGACGTGTTTATGTGTCATCTGTTTAGAATCTCGGGAAAACTTTGCGTGCATATACGTCCTTCGGCGCGAACTGGTTAAGAAGCGGTGTGAATGATATCGATCATAATGCAGGGCTCAATTATGCATGGCTGAACACGAAGAATGCTTAGTACGGTCGACGACCTCGACCCTTTTTTGCCCTTCGTTTTTGCCAATCCTCCAAAACTGCAAGCAGGATTTGAGGATTGAGAAGGGTTATAGTACAGATTTCCCCTCCTGGGCACTTTACTTGTAGTTCATGTGGGGCCAGGTCTGGAAGGTCTCCCGCCGTGCCGCCTCGCTGTACATCTGAGCCCTGTCCACCGTCTGCGTTCCCACGCTGCGGCTGGATTCTGGGTAGAGCACCTGAAGCCTGTCAGCGATGGCAGCCGCAATGGACAGACCATTGACATGTTGACTGGACCGGCGTAGCTCGTCTAGTAGACTGCGGCAGACAGACCGCAAGGCACAGAGGGAGACTCGCAGCTGAATGGTGGCCCACTACGCAAAAGGGAATTTGATGGGAGATTTGTAATATTTAACTTTTTTAAAGATGAAATTTGCTTCCAGGCGAGGTAAATTCAATATTGGGTCACTTCCTTTACCGACATATTTTATATAAATTGAAGGACAAGTTTACTTAGGTTGGACTTGAACCCACGACCTCAGCTAAGTAGTGCAGAGAGGAAGGGGTAAGGTTAGAGAGGAAGGGGTAAGGTTAGAGAGGAAGGGGTAAGGTTAGAGAGGAAGGGGTAAGGTTAGAGAGAAAGGGGTACGGTTAGAGGGGAAGGGGTGAGGTGGAAGAGGAAGGGGTGAGGTTAGAGAGAAAGGGGTAGGGTTAGAGAGGATGGGGTACGGTTAGAGAGGATGGGGTACGGTTAGAGAGGATGGGGTACGGTTAGAGAGGAAGAGGTACGGTTAGAGAGGAAGGGGTGAGGTTAGAGATAAAGGGGTAGAGTTAGAGAAGAGGGGGTAGGGTTAGAGAAGAAAGGGTGGGGTTAGAGAAGAAGGGTTAGGGTTTAGGTTAGAGAAGAAGGGGTAGGGTTAGAGAGGAAGGGGTAGGGTTAGAGAGGAAGGGATAGGGTTAGAGAGGAAGGGTTAGGGTTAGAGAAGAAGGGGTAGGGTTAGAGAAGAAGGGGTAGGGTTAGAGAAGAAGGGGTAGGGTTAGAGAAGAAGGGGTAGGGTTAGAGAAGAAGGGGTAGGGTTAGAGAGGAAGGGGTAGGGTTAGAGAGGAAGGGGTAGGGTTAGAGAGGAAGGGGTAGGGTTAGAGAGGAAGGGGTAGGGTTATAGAGGAAGAGGTAGGGTTAGAGAGGAAGGGGTAGGGTTAGAGAAGAATGGGTAGGGTTAGAGAAGAAGATTTGTAATATTTAACTTTTTTAAAGATGAAATTTGCTTCCAGGCGAGGTAAATTCAATATTGGGTCACTTCCTTTACCGACATATTTTATATAAATTGAAGGACAAGTTTACTTAGGTTGGACTTGAACCCACGACCTCAGCTAAGTAGTGCAGAGAGGAAGGGGTAAGGTTAGAGAGGAAGGGGTAAGGTTAGAGAGGAAGGGGTAAGGTTAGAGAGGAAGGGGTAAGGTTAGAGAGAAAGGGGTACGGTTAGAGGGGAAGGGGTACGGTTAGAGGGGAAGGGGTGAGGTGGAAGAGGAAGGGGTGAGGTTAGAGAGAAAGGGGTAGGGTTAGAGAGGATGGGGTACGGTTAGAGAGGATGGGGTACGGTTAGAGAGGATGGGGTACGGTTAGAGAGGAAGAGGTACGGTTAGAGAGGAAGGGGTGAGGTTAGAGATAAAGGGGTAGAGTTAGAGAAGAGGGGGTAGGGTTAGAGAAGAAAGGGTGGGGTTAGAGAAGAAGGGTTAGGGTTTAGGTTAGAGAAGAAGGGGTAGGGTTAGAGAAGAAGGGGTAGGGTTAGAGAGGAAGGGGTAGGGTTAGAGAGGAAGGGATAGGGTTAGAGAGGAAGGGTTAGGGTTAGAGAAGAAGGGGTAGGGTTAGAGAAGAAGGGGTAGGGTTAGAGAAGAAGGGGTAGGGTTAGAGAAGAAGGGGTAGGGTTAGAGAAGAAGGGGTAGGGTTAGAGAGGAAGGGGTAGGGTTAGAGAGGAAGGGGTAGGGTTAGAGAGGAAGGGGTAGGGTTAGAGAGGAAGGGGTAGGGTTAGAGAGGAAGGGGTAGGGTTAGAGAGGAAGGGGTAGGGTTAGAGAGGAAGGGGTAGGGTTAGAGAAGAATGGGTAGGGTTAGAGAAGAAGGGGTAGGGTTAGAGAAGAAGGGGTAGGGTTAGAGAAGAAGGGGTAGGGTTAGAGAGGAAGGGGTAGGGTTAGAGAGGAAGGGGTAGGGTTAGAGAGGAAGGGGTAGGGTTAGAGAGGAAGGGGTAGGGTCAGAGAAAAAGGGTTAGGGTTGGAGACAAAGGTAGGGTTAGAGAGGAAGGGGTGGGGTGGGTTTCAAGTGGGGTGGGGTTCGAGTGGGGTGGGGTTCGAGTGGGGTGGGGTGGGGTTCGCGTGGGGTGGGGTGGGTTTCAAGTGGGGTGGGTTTCAACTAGTGGGGTGGGGTTCGCGGGAGGTGGGGTGAGGTTCGCGGGAGGTGGGGTGGGGTTCGAGTGGGGTGGGGTTCGAGTAACAGTAACTCACTTTGGTGACTTTGTGATAGGACTCAGTTTCAATGGAGTTGCTGGCCAGACTGATCAATTCCGTCTCTAGTCTCGACTGCACCTCATCTACATATTCCTGCTGGCTGGAGGATGGCTTGATGGACTTTTTCAGACACTCTAGCAGATGGCTAGCCTGTATAAACCAACGATAATTCAGGATCAGTTGATTGGTTAGAACATTAATAATAACTTTTTTAAATAGAACTGGATTCATGACATAATGACGTCATGCTTTTACATGTGCACTTTCCAGGTGGGACAAGTGTCAGTCATGCCTACCTGGCACATGTACAATGTACACATCGGAGTATATTTGCAGAATTCTGGTTACATGCAGTACCAAAGGGAAAGGGAGTTAGGGTTAAAGTAGGTAGATGAGACTATATCCACCTACCTCCAGGTACGGCAGTTCAATAACTATAGTCTCCTCATTGTTGCGGACAGCCGTCTGCAAAGCCGAGTCCAGTAGCAGGACACCACTCAAGTCCTTCCTGAGTCCCACGGCCCGGCCATCCGTCATAAACACCTGGTCTGTGTCACTAAGGTACTGACAATGGATAGGTCTGCTGCCTCGAGCTGTAAACGACAAAATCCAAGGGTGAGATCTACACCTACAAGTACATGTACCTTCCAATGAAATTTGCTCAGATTTCCTCTAAGTTGAAGAGTATCTCCGCTTGGTTGTTGTGGACAAAGCCTTATTAGGCAAAATAGAATAAGTAGTGTTCAAGTTAACGGCTTGAAGAACACAACTATCCAGGTAGTAAGTAGGAAAGTTATAAATTTTTCAGTTGTTCTTTTTCATTTCAGTCAAGTTTTTAAAGTGAAAAATGATTATGTTAATGGAAAATAATTGAAACTACATTTGTAGTATTCAGTTAGTATAGACAGTTATCAGCAATTTGGACAGCAATTTGGCTGCAACAAAATTGTAGGCCGGGTTACAGTAAACACACTTATAAATAAATGCGGAGTGTAACGGACATGAGGGCAACCAGTGCAGAATGAGAATGATGTGCAGCTTTTCGTGTAAGATCAAATCATGTTTTCGTTTACTCTGGAGAAATAGATCATGATTCATGTCGTCATTCGCTAAAACGCATCATTTGAACATTTGACACGTGAGAAGAATGCAACGAAACCTCTCTCTGAATTGAACGGGAAATGTAATTGTTTATCCGAATAGAAAGTAAACCTTAGTAAACCCCAGTCTTATTACAGTATTTGATGATGCCTATCAAGTAATTTTGTGGCCGTTTTGAGAGTAAAATCTGATTAAAAAAAATTGGGGGACATTTGGCAAAGTGAGTTTTGATTCAAATGTTAAACTGCGGGCTTGCTAGGACCAAGCCCAGGTTTGACGACATCTTCATTGCATTATGACTGACGCCAGGATGCGAAATCCCACACTAGGCCGATTCAAAACATTACCATATTTTGTTATGTTTTACTTCGTTGTAGAAGTTAATTTCACCGTCACATAGAGTATACTCTGTGTCCGTATCTTTCTTTTCGAGAGGTTCAGGAATTCCATGTTACACTGGCCAACGTTTTTAAGAAAAATATAATTAAAAGCAACATTATAATAACTTGTAGACTCTCTTCATCAGTTTCTAGTTCGTTGGCTTGCTTTGAATGCATACTTTAATCCAGTATCTTGGTTAAATTCGTGGGCGCAGTCAAATTGTCAATGTCATCCATCTGTAAACAATTTCGTTGAATCGTGTGCACATGTGCTGAATGGAGCAATTGACAGCGAAATCACTGTGCGCGGCAAGAGGTCTGGTCCCGGCTGGATGGTGACGCCTCAAGCCATTCTACAGTACGGTCATTTTCCCATGAAGGATTCGGGGCACCGTTTAAAAAACTTCCAGGAATCATGCGCGACCCAAAAAGGCACCATGTTTGTGTAGGACTCCACCTTTTTTTACTCAATTTCTTGAGAACGGGCCTGTGCTGTGCTTGCAGAAAAGTGGCAACAAATCAGGCCGGAAAATGAAACGGTGGCTTTTTTCGATCAATTTTTCGTGTTCGAAAATAACAACAGCGCGTGACGCGATGTATTGTAACGTCGCCGTGTCCACAGGTCTAAGGTACAGTACGGTACAGTGCAGCAATGCAGGCCTGCACTCTTGCACCATAAAACAGTCGTTGGTGGTCGCTCGAAAAGCCATTGTCGTGTCCCCCGTCTTCGCATAGTGTGCTCTTTATGTGAGTCGGGTGCTGTCGGGACGTCTATGTAGTTTATAATATTGACCGAACGTTGTGGGCAACATTGTTTTAAAAAGCTGGTCGAAAATGCTCGGATTTGCAACCCCAAATAATCGTGAGTACCAATGAAGCCATAACAGTTCTTCATGTATAGAAGCCAGTGTGCGCTTTCCAAAATTCCAAGATATTTTGTCAAGTATTTGGCCTGTTTTGGGCAACTTTTGTGGTCACAACTTAATTTTCTACGGGCAATAGGCTGAGAAACCGTTGGGGCGTTAGAACGACAGACAAAATCCAAAATTCGAAAAAGGAGTGAAAACGCCCCAATTATTGGGTCTAGGGGCTAGGCTAGGTGCAGTGTTAAATTTGATCTAGACTCAACATACCCTCCCGCCTCCGACTCCGTCATTACTCGGCATGTACCACCTACCTGAAAGTGTTGAATTTTGCAATGTCACACCAGAGTTAACGTCTATAACTCGTACATTACAACCTCCGGTGACTGCTAAAATTGTATTCAGCTTCGGGTGGTAAGTCAGGGCAGTAGTTTCTTCTCCCAAGTACAAGCTTCCATCATTTACCACGGACCACTCCGCCATGTCCACGGCAGCCATGTTGCGTGACGTCACACTCGGGCTCTCCCTAAATCCTGTTTTGTCCGAGTAACGTGTAGATTGTGTTGATTTAAAAAAGCATAGTTTGTGCAAATGTTGTCGGCCTTTTCAATTTAAAAATGAATCCCCTAGCAGAGTTATGTCTACATTAAGTTATCTTCAATGATGACATTGATATTTGGAAGATAACAATATAAACACAACATCGAATTTTAGTGGCGTACTGTATGTGCCGTGCGTACACGACTGTAAAAGTCGAGGCCACAATGACGTAATGCTTTTATACATGGACATGTACATTTACATGTAAATGTACATGTATGTACATTGGGGACCGTACATTGTACATGTAAATTATGTATGTTGGGTTCCGACTTCCTTCTTATTCCTCCATGGTTTACCAAAGCACACTATAGTCAAATTGAATTGAACTTTTTCTAGCATGTATTTGTTATAAGCTTTCGAATGAGACATCTCACGAACAGATCGGCCGACGGCAAGTAATTAATTAATTAATTAATTAAAAAGTGCGATTAGGAGGGTCTCACTCCTAATTCGTTGGGGTCTCAATATGCGCATGCGCCTTTTCGACTGCATGTACAAAATAATGCGCGTATACCGTACCTGTGCATTTACGTTGCGCGTTCAATTGTAGACGTTGAACAATGAGGGGAATATAGTGACTAATGACAAACGTTTACTATGTTGAGATCAGGTTGAGATTCATGTATGGCGTGCATAGTTGACATTTAATCCAAAATAGATATATCTCTAGACTCTATTCTTAATAATAGAGATATCTCTATTTTGGGTTAAATGTCAAAGATCTGCGCTCTTCCCATAAATCTCTGTTAACTCCTCCAGTTACTAAAACTAAGTCTTATGGTTCCCGCTCCTTCCAATCAGCTGCTGTTCAATTATAAAATAACCGCTACCAGATGTTGTCAAACAAACCGAGACAACAGAACTATTCAAAACCTGGGTCAAAACATAATCTGTTCAATTTGTATAATTGTTGATTTCAGGACAGCGCATAGGGACGGTGATATGCACTATATAAGAATGGTTTATTAATATTATTATTATTATTATTATTATGCACGCCATATTCATGAATAAGAGCTATATTTTTTGCAAAATAACAACTACCATTGTATTTGACAGTGCGCCCGCTATAACGAAGCGACTATTTCAGCTTCCTAATGCGCTTAAATCATGGGCGTGATATACCAGTTCGCGCCGGGATTATTTTAACATCACCGAGCCGACAGGCGGGATTATTTTTAACGAAACTCGATCCGAAGCGGGTTCAGGCTGATAGTCCTGGGAAGCACACCCACGCATTTTCGGCCTTGCGCGCTGCTGACATACATTTTCGAACTTGAACTTGGCGTATTTATGCGTCATCCGTTTTGAATTTGGGAAACTTTTGCGTTTATATACGTCATCCGGCGCGAACTGGTTAAAGTAAACTAGACATTCGAATATGCACAGCTTCTTCGAGCAGTCAACTACCCATTCAGTAGTCGCGCTGGCCTGCGTTGCATATCAGTAACGCTGCTTCACAAAGGAACTTCGTGCGTGCGCGTATAGTACGTGTTGATAATCGCAGTCCTGCGATCGCTGAGTAAGGCCTCCTCACACAAAACGAAAAACCCCCGACGTCAACTTGCGTGTACTGGCGAATAGGACTTGAGTAAAATTCGTTCCCATTAGTACAGTATATGTACGTTGTACATCGTTGGTGTGTTCGTGTGGATGCGTTTGTGAGCTTTTGTGTCCGTTGCGATTAGTCTGGTTCGTTGGACAATTTTGAGCAAAAAAATTTGTGGCGAATAAAAGTTTCGTCTATCATTCGTTAAAATTTGTTTCAATACGTTAACCAATCAGAAAGTCTTCGCATAGCGTTCGTCAACTGGCTAATTTGCATATATCAAGCCATCGAGGACGATCCCATGACGAATCTTTGCGATAGTTTGCGAACTTGTACGAAATGTAGCGAATAATAACGTATTGTAGCTAATTGAATCCAAAATTTCATGACGAATGAAAGCGAATTGTAACGATTGGTTGACGTTCAAAAACGAACGGCATACGCTTGCATACGAGTCATTACGAAGGGTAACTACGACATACGAATCCATGCGAATCATAACGTATCTAAATTTCTTGCGTATATCAACAGTTTTGTATAGTTCTTGAATTTCATATATAATATTTTTGCACTTACAAAACTTTTAAAAAGTTGAAAATCAAACAGCAATACGACGTGATGTCGAGTCGGAGAAAGTTAGAAGGCAAATGACCCCACCTGGTTTTCGCCAGTCTTGCATAGCGTCCGGTAACGGCCGGATGCGGAAATACCCTTTCGGGAAGCTTCGGACGGCTTCGGAAGCATGCGCAAAGTTGCGCTTCGGTTTGCATGTTTGCGTTCTTAATCGCTAACGGAAAGAACAAAGATTGTTTGCGCGACAAACGCATTCTAGCGAATAACAGTAACCGTTCGTCACACTTCGTAAATCATTCGCAACAAATAGTTCCCTTATGTTTACCTTTCGTTGTATTTCAAATTATAGGTCAGGGCGGACATCCGGGAACCTTCATAATAACGCGTCATAATTACGTACACCGCGCCGATGAAAACGATGATCGCGCGCGCAGTCTTATATGATTCAGTGCAGTGTCGGCCCGCATTGTTTTCATCGGGGCGCTGACCTGTGACGTATGTCCGCCCCGATCTATGTAACACATTTTCAAACGGTTTCGGTCAAAATTCGCCAGAATTGACAAATTCGCCAGATTGCGTTTAATGGATTCGCCTATGGCTTTAAAGCCTGCAGAGAAAACGGATAAACCGCTGGATGCAGTTTGAAGACGAGGCTAAGCTGATTTAGACTGCTGTTAATTTGAGGGTGTTTATCATCGTGTCGTCGGTTAGCGAAGGCGCGCGAAATCAGACGTAAACAGATTAAGCTACTTGCACAATCTTACATTTAATTCTACAGTCGTCTTTGGAAAAGACTAGAAAAACAAACAAAGCATACAGGTCTAGAGGCCCCACGATTGAAAGTGTTTACAACAATGTGACTATACACAATGTACATGTACATTGTAATACAGTGTATACGGTATGTATAGTACATGTACACCGCCCAGCTCGGACTCACAATTCGTACCTATTTACCTGTCAATGAACAATTAGCACGTATTAATATTTATGACCTATCGCTCAAAACTTGCTGAAACGGAGTGCGCAATTTCAGCAATGATAAAAATGACTTTTTAAAACTGTAGAAAGGCCTGTCAATGCAAACAAGCAAATTTATTCGTTAGACTACATTACGTTCCTTCAAAATTCGTTCGAAAATAAAAATCTAAACGTTGAAAAAGCACGAAAACCCTAACTTTAAAGGTAGGATACACCATTGGTAATTGCTTGGATTATAATGAATTGGTGGATTTAGGGGGTTTGATTTTATAGTAAATGTTGTTTAAGTTAACTGACCTGTCCGAAGTTTTATAATCATGAATGCTGAGAAAAGCAAGAAAAACGTCGTTCGTTTCAGAACAATTACAGGATATCTAGCGCAAGCCTTTTGCTGGATGCCTACAATATTTATTTACTTTCAAATAAATAAGATATTTTCTAATAATTCGGTAGTAAAATGTTTCGATATCTGCAAATGGTGTATCTACCTTTAAAGCTATATTACACCATTTCGTCACCGTCACCACGAAGTAACACTAATGTCATGGCTGAATCGCGACCCCTTGTGAGTTTTCACGAAGTATGGGCTTTGCGTTACTTCGTGACAACGCCAGAAAGGGGTCGCGCGTATCACGTGACACTAGTGTTACTTCGTGGTGACGGTGACGATTTGTCAGTTGTGCATTTTTATCGTGAAGCAGCAAAAGTTGCGTGACAACTGTACCCTGGCGAAGTGTGAATGCTGTATATTCCGAGAAAATCGAAACTACCTGAAGAATTTGCTTGGTAATTTGGTATCCCGGCTGACAAACTCGGGAAGTCTCTATATTTCGGAGGTAATGTTACTGTCGATTTTTTTTATTAAATAGAACATAGCTCTGAACCCATTTGGTTAAAACTTTAATATTAGAAGTATTGAACAAGCATCCTTCGATAGCTCAGTTGGTAGAGCGGTGGACTGTAGAAAACGTGGGTACATGAGTAATTGGTACTGTTAACATTCATCCATAGGTCGCTGGTTCAAATCCGGCTCGAAGGAATATGTTTGTTTTTTTGTCTAAGAGAAAACATTTTACCGTTGGTGATACACCCAGTGCCTGTTTAATATATATATAATCGTTTGCACAGTCAATCAGTTTTCACGAATCAAAGTTCGATCGAGAGGTCTCTTATCCAGTCTCGTGTCGAGGCATCAGGGCTGATGAGAGTGGAGAAGGAGCCATATGTGCCTTGTGGGTAGTGCACTCGGTCACCACGTGGTGGACTGTCTGAGACGGGTGCCAACATGAGCAAGCTGCATCAGCTTGCATGCCCCAGCGGTGGAGGGTCTCTGCGACTCGAGCGGTGCCGGAGCGGAGACGGTTCAGCCGCACCCATTGCTTGCGTGGAAGGTCGGCACCCGGAGGGAGGGCTGTGCTGGGTGGTGGGCACGCAGACTGTAGGAGAGGGGGACCATTGTTGACGCGATCACCCCACGCCATCTCTGGGTTGTAGTCATCCGCCAGCACACGAGCAGCATGGCGAGAGAAGGGTCGGCGTGATTTGAGTCGCTGATGGTCTTGACCGGGTGCAGACACGCGATGGTGGAGGAGATGGTGTTGGTTCTCCTTTGCTGTTTTAGCGAGGGTCATTACGCGGGTTTCGCGCCTGATGTCAGGTGGCGCGATTCCAGAGAGTACTGGCAGGAATGTTGTGTCCGTTGGCCGCATGCATCCGGTGATAATGCGCATGGTGTTGTTGAGATGCACGTCCAGCTTCTTGGTGTGACTGCTACGACACCACACGGGCGATGCGTACTCGGCGGCGCTGTAGACCAGGGCAAGTGCACTGGTGCGCAATGTTGATGTTTGCGCTCCCCAGCTGGAGCCTGCCAGACAGCGGAGAAGTCCATTTCTGGAGTTGACCTTCTGCTGGAGGGCGTCGAGATGGTATTTGTAGTCGAGGGAGCGATCGAGTGTCACGCCGAGGTACACCGGGTGGTTGTTGTTCGGGAGGATGGCGCCTGCCACGGAGACTGCAAGTTGGTGTTGGCTGTCGCGGTTGTTCAGGTGGAAGGCTGTCGTAGTGGTCTGTTAACATTCATCCATAGGTCGCTGGTTCAAATCCGGCTCGAAGGAATATGTTTGTTTTTTTGTCTAAGAGAAAACATTTTTAACGTTGGTGATACACCCAGTGCCTGTTTAATGTAACTGGCCCTGTGGCCCAATGGATAAGGCATCTGACTACGAATCAGGGGATTCCAGGTTCGAGTACTGGCAGGGTCGAATATTTTAATCAACGTGGGTATTTCAAATAATGAAAAGACATATTATACGAATTTCAACAATTTAGTTCAATTATTTTGCTGATTTTTCAGTTTTTATGTCTTAAGCATCCAAACTCGCTCAAGGATTTACTTGGTAATTTGGTATCCCTACTGACAAACTCGGGAAGTCTCTATATTTCGGAGGTGATGTCACTGTCGATTTCTTTATTAAATAGAACATATAGCTCTAAACCCATTTGGTTAAAACTTTAATATTAGAAGTATTGAACAAGCATCCTTCGATAGCTCAGTTGGTAGAGCGGTGGACTGTAGAAAACGTGGGTACCATGAGTAATGGGGACTGTTAACATTCATCCATAGGTCGCTGGTTCAAATCCGGCTCGAAGGAATATGTTTGTTTTTTTGTCTAAGAGAAAACATTTTTAACGTTGGTGATACACCCAGTGCCTGTTTAATGTAACTGGCCCTGTGGCCCCACCGCCGACTGTACGGACTGCAAAGCCAATTCCTAACCAAGTCCTAAAGATTCCTAACAATTCATAACAATTCCTAACACTTCGTTACAAATTCGTAACCAATTCCTAACAAATTCCTAACCATTTCCTAACTTAAATGCGCCATCTTGTTTCTGGGCGCCGCCATCTTGGAACGCAGGGCCGCGCCATCTTGGCGCGTGGTTTGCGCCATGTTGGAAAGACGCGGCGCTTTTGGTCGGGCGACTCGTCGCCGCGCGCGTGTGCCGCCGGCGTCGGTGCGGCGGGGTGCCGGACCGTTCGCGACGGCGAATCCCCCGGGGAATAAGATTTAAAAAAAAAATCGTGGTGAGATTTAGGAGAAACGAACGTTACCGATAAACGCGTAATCGCTTTTCGATTGCCTGTTGATGTCTGTGGGCCTTTTTGCGTAAACTATTGCGTTATTTTTGCATTGTCCTTGCCCGGAGTTCGGGCCGAAGCCTTCCCGAAATCGTATATCGTAACTCGGTTGCCGAATTGTTGGCTGTTTGCGATTAAGCGGCGGCTACTGCGGTACGCGAAGCCTTCGCAAATTGATTGTATCCGCCTTGCTTGCGCGGTGGCCGAGTTGGTGCCGAGTTTGTTGTTCGCGATTGGGCGGCTCACCCCGTGTTATTTGAGTTGGTGAACCGCGCGCTTTACTCCCTTGGTTATTGCGGAGTTTGAGCGCCAGCTTCGTTTTCGGCTTCGAATTCGTGCGCGTCGACCACTTCTCGGTCACAGGTTCTGAACGTTACAAAAATGATTTATTTCTTTCGTGTTGCCTTTTGGGCAAATTTCTTTGCTTCGCATTGTCGATACTTAAATATTACAACATTATCTCTCTAAAAACACTCCGAAACCTATCGCTACTGCGCAAAATGTAACGTTCATTGTGCAAAAAAGTCGCGAAATTGTATGTCGATCGTGGGTATGAATATGCAATTTAGAAACGTGACTGCATTACGTCAGTTGAGGGCGCACTGTCAGACGGCCGGTCTAGAGTTATTTCAATCATGATTTTCAAGATGATGTAAATCAGAAATCCCGAAGTGGTTCGTATTGTTTCCCGTACGATTCCTGTTAAAAATCACGAGACGCAGGCAGCATGCAAGCGAAGGTGGACTGCCTATTGAGTATTATTAGTTTGGAAGTCGGGAAGTATTTTTACAAAGATGTTTTTATTCAGAGTCGATGGTATTCTACGGAACCCCTAAAGGGACATATGACGAATACAAATCTCCGTTACGAAATAATTTGAGTTTTTTTCGTGCACTCAAAATAACTTATTTCGTGAGCTCGAAAAGTTTTTGTGGCCACAAAATGACTTCGTGCGCTCCAAAAAAAAAAATTGTTCGTGAGCTCGAAATAATTTCGTGCGCTCGAAATACTTTCTAGCTGGTACTCTACTCGCTAAGTTTCGCGATTTGTTTGTCATACAATCCATTATGTTTTTAAGACGTCAACAAGGTGTATCTATAAGTTACGATTTCACCCAGCTAGCAGGTGCCGCGCGAAGCGCGGCATCCCGCTAGTTAAGTTCCTAATAAAGGGTAGACTTGATCCAAGTCGGGATTCTGTGGTAACATTGCTCATGGTCATCCACACCGTGCGCCTCGCGTCACGTCCACGCTCATCAGTAGCACGCCCTCATGCACCGCCCATGCTCCACTGACCTCAACACCTGGACGGATCATTGTCCATATTCTGCTGTGCTAACACTTGAAGTCGGCGCGAACTGGAAGTGCAACATGGCGTCACTGCTGTGAGCCAATGAAATGTCCAGTTGTAGAGGTCAGTGGATTTACCAACCAACTGAACTCTACACCTGGACATTTCATTGGCTCACAGAGTGACTTCGTGGGTCCGCCATGTTGCACTTCTCTGCATGCCGACTTCAAAATGAAACAATGGATGATCTGTCCATGTATAGAGGTCAGTGCCATGCTCATGTGTGGTTCAGAAACCCCGACTTGACGGATGTGCCACACGTTTGTACACAACCTATGAGCTCATCTACCGAAAACGGTAGCGGCCAATCAAATTGCAGAATTGTATAAATTAGCATATATCTGTAATAATATGAACTTTGACCCAGTTGTGTGACGGACGTACGTGGACATTGTGATGTACAATGTACACAATTATGTACATACACATGTACATACATACATTATGTGTACATGTACAAACGGTTTATATAGTCTAGCTATCGTGTACATCATGTTTTCCGACCGTTAAGTTTGCACTATACCGTACTCTAACTAAATAAACGAAGTATGGACGCAGCTATTGAATTTGAAAAAAGGCATCTAGTGACAGTACTGCCTACAATTCCTCCATAGTCCGTTAGCGGTCTAGCTAGTCCGTATTCGTACTCCGATTGGCGGACTTATTTGGCATACATCGCGCATAACCACCTTAACCTTGTGATGCGTATGCAAATAATTTATGAATAACTACATATCACCGCGGGGGTTTGATTGGCCGATCCGTCAAGTCGGATTTACTGCACTGATGACATGATGACATCACGTTGATGCCGATCGCGGAACGACAACCAGATGAGGGCGCCCGGCCAACAAAGCTTGCACATAATTATTCGGCCGGATTGACGAAAGCAAATTGGTAGTCTTAACTCCATGGTAAGTCCGACTTGGGTCAAGTCTAAATAAAGCGGGGGGGGGGGAATCAGCAATACAAGAAAATGAAGTCAACAAGTTATAAAAGTACTTTTAAGCTTAAAAAATATGTTTATCATGTTCAGTGGTCAACTGATTATTTTAAACATATAAAGTGTTTTAAAACGCGTAATTTTTAGGCGAAAAGTACAACATCAACAAAGCCTAAATAATGAGAAAAACAAAGATGGCGGCGCCCATTCGCCGTAATTTTGTCGCTACCCCCACGGTAAAACTAGGTTTTTATGGGGATAGTGAACGAGAAATCCCGCAATTTCTTATAATCCGAGAAGTTGGTTATGGTAATTACTTTTGTGAAGCTTAAATTTGCATTTTGAGCTTGTTGGCGCTTTTTGACGGTGACTGTGTTTGCTGAGTCGGCTTCCCGCGCTGCGCCGAGACGTCGTCAGAGGGGACGCTGACAATGATCCGTCGTCAGAGGGGACGCTGATCTGTCGTCAGAGGGGACGCTGATCATCCCCCAATCCCCGCTATGATGGCCGCAACGTGCGTGATGCCGTTACGTAACTCCTGTGGATCCTGGACCATGTGTACGGTTTATACGACGGACTGGGAAACCCGTTTCAGACGCTGTCTTTTCCATCTCGGTGGTTTGTTCGGTGCGTGTCACTCTCACTTTTGTCAGCCTTTTGTGCGGTTTAAATACACATTAACCACTGTTAAACGCCATTAAAACGGAAAGGACATAGGACTAAGGTATTGTTGTTGTTTTTATGTTGCACAAAATATTATTGACGATTGAACATTGGGGGTGTACAACAGTGTGAAAAAAAATTCTTATTTTTGTTTAATATAAATGTATGTTTAACTCCATCACGCCATTGTGAGACCATGGCCAGACTGGCGTTATTTCAGGTCTCAATGTACAATGTCATTTTACCATCATTCAATAATAACAATCTTCATGTTTGTATCTTTATAGCTATGCCTAAGAAAGGTAGAGGAGATGCGTACTGGGCGCATATTATGCGTCAATATGCCAACGGTCGCCACGATTTTGGCATTGGGCACAAGCCGGGTAGTAAGAGGTGGAAGGAGGTACTCAAAAAAATCGAGAAGTGCCTGCGTCACAAGCAGACCCAGATGACAGATCTGATGGGGCGCAGAATCATCTGCAACTGTACATACCATGAGGTAGGCCTGACGGAGAAATGAAAATCAACTATAAAATAAGTATAGCTGTCCATATAATACAAACTGTCGTGATGATGTATTTATTATTTAACCAGTTCGCGCCGGATGACGTATATAAACGCAAACATTTCCCCAAATTCAAAACGGATGACGCATAAACACGCCAAGTTCAAGTTCGGAAATGTATGTCAGCAGCGCGCAAGGCCGGAAATGCGTGGGTGTGCTACCCAGCACTATCGGCCTGAACACGCTTCGGATCGAGTTTCGTTAAAAATAATCCCGCCCGTCGGCTCGGCGATGTTAAAATAATCCCGGCGCGAACTGGTTAATAAAGAAAAAACAGAACTAAAGCCTACATTATTTCAATCATACAAATATACAAACATTTTATTTTAAATGTTTTATTTTTGGTACAGGATACTACAGCTCGTGGTCCCAGGCCCGGGTCATCTGAAGCAGCACAGTCCGCCCCAGCAGGATAGAGGACAGTCCGCCCCAGCAGGACAGTCCGCCCCCAGCAGGACAGTCCGCCCCCAGCAGGACAGTCCGCCCCCAGCAGGACAGTCCGCCCCCAGCAGGACAGTCCGCCCCTTACCCAGCACAGCAGGTAAATATACATGAAGTCTACTTCGCCCTACTTAGGCATACCAAAAAAAATGTTATGTTGGCGTAACGGGACCAAACAAATAGAATAGGTGGGTAGGGATTTGTTATTTTGTTTCCTTCCAGCAATGAAAATGATGTTTTCTAATTGTTTAAGCCGGTAGATAGCGTGTCCAGGTTCAATATTTGAACAATCCACACACACAACAATGAGAAACAGTCAGAAATGGTTTCAAACGTATTTATAACTAAATTTATATAGATTTTAATCATTAAATTTTGTCCCTTGAAAACAAAAATATCCAGGGTCGGCTGTATTTTTAGGTCGGGTTACGCCAACATAACATTTTTTTTGTTTATGCCTTAGCATAATATTCACAGTTGAATACAAACAACAATTAATTCAATAGTGTGAATTCTTAGCGAACTGAGATAAAATATATCTTAATTTTTCAAAGTTTTATCAGAAATATAGTACATGTATTGTTCAGGGGTTGTGCAATAACACTGGTCATACCACGCACCATCCTCACAGCTTGAGGAATAATTTTTATTCCACAGCCTGCCATCCGTCCAGGCCAGCCACAAGTGGTCCGTCTCGAATTGGACCGTCCAGGCCCGACACAAGTGGTCTGTCTACATGTGGTCCGTCCAGGCACGCCACCCCACCGCCGACTTCGTTACAAATTCGTAACCATTTCCTAGAGGCGGGTTCAGGCTGATAGTACTGGTAAGCACACCCACGCATTTCTGGCCTTGCTCGCTGCCGACAGACATTTTCGGCCTTGCTCGCGGCGTGTTTATGCGTCATCCGTTTTGAATCTTGGCAAAACTTTGCAATTATATATGTCTTCAGGCACGAACTGGTTAAACTGCTGTATAACCATTTATTTGTTCACACTTTCCTGCCATTCCTCCAGGGTTTGGCCCGAACCAGGACAGTACCAGTTGCCCCTGTACTGTTTGTGGCCAGTCGCGCTGGTCTTGGGCTGCTGGCACTTGCTACACATTTAGGGTTCAGTTCGCTTTTTGTATCTTTTTTGGGGGGGTTCTCCCCTCTCCAGTCGCTCTCTATCTTCCCTTAGGGAAACTTGCTCTCTCCACTGACCCTGGCGAGACAAAGGCCAGACTTCTGGAGTGGGAATGGGCAGTGGCTGGGGTGGCAGTGGCTGGGGTGGCTGGGCATTCATGCTCTGCTGTGGGGGCCAACCATGCCATGGTGGTTGACCGAGCCATCCAAACTGTTGGGGATATGGTCCAGGTGGTCCTTCTGAGGGGCCTGATGATGATGTTGTGGCTGTGGCCGAGGTTGTAGCTGTAGCTGGGGCTCTCGCAGTCCGCGGCATCCGCATTTGTCGCAGAACTGCCTCTCCTTCTCTGTTGGCAGGTTCGTCAAACATGAGAGGGGTGTGACTGTGCTCCACTGGAGCAGATGAGAGAGCTCGTGGAGCGGCCAGGGGCTGATCTGCAACCTGAATAGTTTCTGGCAGGTTTACACCTCGCAGGAGGGCATCACGATCTGCCCGCTTCTGCCGTTTATTCAGCCTAAAAAGATGCCAAGGTAAATATCAATATTCTGTTCTTTTGTGTGAGTGAATAATTAATTAGCGGTGTTAGAACATATCTTACCAAGCACAGACTGTGGTTGTGTCGATAGTCACAAGCAGCAAACTGGTCTCCTTCTGGACTATGTCACAGTCTTCCACAAGCTGCTGAATGTGTGTATCGGCAGAACCTTGGAATTTCTGTCCTTTGGGCGGTTCCTCTTCTGCCGATATTCCTTAGACAAGTGCAAACACACGCACTCCGAAACTCTGCTGGAGTCTGGTTTCTGTGCCACTACACCCCCCGCCAAGTACAATCTGAAACATAGATGAGGAGTCATATTGCATATGTTTGCGATGTTCAGAGTTGTAATTGAGTCATTCATATGTCACTTCACCATTCAGTTTCGAAGCATCAAGAGGAACAATAACAAGGAAATGCTTTTGTCAAAGTTTATTTAAATAGCTTGTGAGATGACTTGTGGTGAGTTGTGGTGACTTGTGACGACTCAATTACAACCCTGGTAATGTTAAAAAAAAAATTGTTTGCAAGATGTAACTCTTATTTTTAGACAAAACTGTAAATTATAACATCAAAATAATTTTAAATTTACCTTTCTGCTACCTGCTGACCAGGTGCTGAGCCGCTCCGCTTACGCGAGGCTCACCAGGGCCCAGGCAGGTGACGTTTCTTCGTCTTCAAGCTGTACTTGATAGGGGACTTGTCCATCTCGTCTAACTTGTCAAAAAGACGCACCACTATTTCTGCCTCGGTGGAGGACATGGCTGTGATGGTCCTGTTGAGACCGACCAGAAACTTGGCCAGATTGTCAACAGCTCCCCAGCCAGGGAGACCTCTGGCATCGGGTGTGACATCCTGGAAATAATATGAATACAAAATATAACTTACAACAATCAATTTCAATAATTGAAATTTTTCAATTGGATTATGTGATACAATATGATCACTCAATAGTCTTTACACGACTAATTGGTACGTTACCTCAGACGGAGATGACGAGGAGCTTGATATATCCATGGGAGACGGTGAGCGGCTCTCTTGGGAAGGGAGACGACCAGAACGAGACGTTCCGGGGCCAGCAGGAGATGGTGAATGGCTCTCATGGGAAGGGGACCAACGAGAACGAGACGGTCCTGGGCCCGCAGGGGATGGCGAGCGGCTCTCATGAGATGGGGATTGACGAGATCGACCAAAGCCAGATGACGGGGCCACAGGGATATCCATATTAATATCACCGGCCTCACACACAGTGACATCCAGGAGATAATCCATAGCAATCCGTTCACCTAAATAAAAAAATTAAAAAATACAGAATTAGGGAAAAAAGGAACCTTCAATATACAATATAAGGAATCAGGCTTTGGTTCATTTTATTGCTGTTTTTACTATTCTCAATCTTACCGGTATATTTTCCAGGAGTAATAAACTCGGGCAAGAGCTGGCGGCCAAGGACTCGAGAGCTGAGTGCATTGATGCTTGACATCAACCGCACGTCATAGACCCGAGTCCGTGACGTGGCACCTATCTCCAGAGTGCCCTGTCTGCGGTTTAGATTCTATCGGGAACAGCCCTCCAGCATGTACATCTGGGTGTGTACAGCATTGCACCTTGTTCCTGATAAAGGACATTATTTAGACAAAGTTTGAATGTTAAAAATATTAAATAAATACAAAGACAATTTACATTAACATTTTGATTATCCTTACATATTTAACCAGTTCGCGCCGGATGACGTATATAACGCAAAATTTTTCCCAAATTTAAAACGGATGACGCATAAACACGCCAAGTTCAAGTTCGGAAATGTATGTCGGCAGCGAGCAAGGCCGGAAATGCGTGAGTTTGCTTCCCAGCATTATCAGCCTGAACCCGCTTCGGATCGAGTTTCGTTAAAAATAATCTCGGCCCTTGACTCCGAGACGTTAAAATAATCCCCGCGCGAACTGGTTAACAAATAATAATGTGTTCGAAGTACACAACAAAATTGGCAAGGCGGGACCTGCAACCTCCTGAATACTGGAGGTCACAAATTTACCGAGTTGGTTTTGTTTGTGGTTTATTTGTGTTAAATAACAATAACTAAATAACTTGTAAATTACCAGGAATGAAGGTGCACTGGTGGCGATAGAAACTCTCCAGGGAGGAGGAACCCCTTCCACAACGCAGCACATCGAGGACTTTGCCCCCCTTCTCGATATGGCCGGTCTTAGTGTAGTGGTCGACTCCGGGGATATCTTGGATGCAGCCAAGGTGCTTCTGCTGCACCTCCCACACGTGAGTCATGCTGCCTGGGCTTATGAATTGCAGACCTGTGGAATCTGTCAGATCCCACATGGCGTCTAGGAGCCTTTGAATCATCCGTCGGGTGTCCTCCACTCCCCGTGTTGTCCGGCGACAGTGCTTTGCCAACTCTGCCGTGGTGATGTTGGCAGTGATTTGGGCCTCTGTAGGTACATGCCCACTATACTGCTTTCGCAGCTCGCCCCTCTTTGCAGTGCGGAGCTGGGCCACGTCCTGCTCATCCCACTGAAATATACAGCTGGACAGCTTTGAGCAGAACGTGCCATAGAGGGGATGGTGCTCCGTGGTGAGGCCTTCGGTGAAGCGATGCATGAAGCGGAAGACATCTAGCTTCACGCTACTTCTCCATGGCCAGAACCAATGGAGGACTGGCTGTACACCTGTGTTCATTGAGAAAAATAAAAACACAGTTAATATACATGTAGGGACACAGTAAAAGTATGCTAATTAATCTATTATTAATTTAAAAAATCTACACAACTACATATATTAATTTTAAGGTTACATACCTGACCCACTACAACAATCCCGGTCAACATAGATGATGTCCGGCTCTGGCTCGCTAGCAGCACTATAACGCTGGACGATCCCCTGGCACAACTCGTCCAAACCAGCACCCTCGCCTGTAGTCAATACACAGTTGAGTATTTCCCCAAACTCATTCCCGACGTTGGTCATCCAAGTGGCGGTGGCCGCCACATCACCAGCCAGCTTCTTTGTGATCTGTATTAAAAATGCAATAAATTGTTTATTACAAGTAAAAGCATACATATATAGTATATCAGGGTTTCCCCTTAGCGGTCGCCAGCTCGCCAAATGCGACCCAAAACAGCCACGGACGACTCAAAACACTGCCTCGGTCGTCCGGCCGGCGAGTTAAAATATTGAATACATTACATGTGATTTCCCAGATCAACTGTTTACCAGTACATGTACAGCAGTACCTTTACACAACAGTGCACGCGCACGTGCATTGCAGAGATAGGATCGATACAGATTCGCGATGTTTATGGCCGGCTTGCTATTGCTAGCGCTAGCGCATGGCGCGCATGGCCTGTGCGGCACACATACACATGTATGTACTGCAAGCGTACGTAAAAACGGTGATGGTGCCAAAAAGCCATGTGCTCGCCCCATGCAAAGCATGCATAATGCAGGCGCATTGTTGGATTGGTTTCCGCCGCACGCTTCAATGGACAAAGTTAAGGACCGAAACCAGTCCATGGCCGACATGCATGTATTTTTCCGTTACGCGAAATGGTCGAATTTGACATCGTAAGATGTAAAAATGCCCGGCAAACAAACGTCAATGAAGAAAGTCATATCCTGCAGGTTAATTATCAGATCATGGTCGCCCTTTCCTATTTTTTTATTTTCTGTTAATGTATTTCTTTCGAGGTAGTAACGCTTGTCCTTCTTGAGCGATGTAGCGTGTTTCTACAAAATGTTCTACCGCGGCATGTTTCCTGCATTCAGTTTACGCTTGTGTGGTGTGTTGGTCAACTAGGCGTTCATCGTGTGAAAGATCGATTTAGGCCAACATTCTCCGTTTTTCCCCCCAAAATGTTTTCAACCTTAAACATTTAATATGCTTTTACAATAACTCCGTCAGTTTTGTTGTCACATGTGAGGTTTAGTTTTGATAGCTTTTGTGGCGGATGCAAATTAAATCTTCCCGCAAGATCAGCGATTACAACAAGCAGTGGGCTGTAAAGTGCCGTGCCGTGCCGTGCCGTGCCGTGCCGCGTTACGGCAATTTTACCGAACGCGCGGCGCGCTTTCGCGGAAGGTCGGACAATGCAGTTGGCGTTGCGTAACCTCGGTGGAAAACACAGATGCAAATGCACAAGTGGCCACTGAAAATGCTTTCGGGCGACTGAAAACTCTAATTAGGTAGCCCGGCGGGCCACTGAAAAAAAAAGTTAAGGGAAACCCCTGTATATAGTAACCTAATTAAAGGTGTAACATTTCGAAATATCATTTGATAATATAATAATCGTTATTACCTTTTTGGTCGAGTCCAACTTGAGGATTCGCCCATAGGTGGAGGTGATCACCCCTTTCATCTATTCCATGTGGCTGAGGATCTCATTAGAATGAGCTGTCTCAAACCGCTGGGCCAGGGGTATCGGGACGTAGGGTGGAGGTTCCTCGTAAACTGGCACAGCCAGTGTAAACTGGATTCCTTTTCTGTGGAGCTCACAGTCAGTGAAGTAATCCAAAGTGCGACGGGCCCATTCCTCACTGTGGATTTCTTCTAGGGCCTGGTGCAGGTAGCTGGTGCTATTTCCCATTGTCCGTGGCTTCATAAGTGTTATGCACTTCTTATCGACTTTGCTGTTAGTATGGCGGGAAACTTGCTCCGGCGGCAAGGGTCGAGCTGGTTCAGCAGGTCCGAGCTCCATAGACAAACGGGTATTTGGCATTTGCTGCATTTCACGTACTCAGCACCGACCAGGTAGTACCAGTACCTGCTGTCGACGTCGACTACCTCTCTGACCTTCGGGTAGATGCCGGCGTGGTGCATCTTTGATGTGCACTTAGTGCATTTCAGTGGGATGCCCCACATCCGCATGGGAGCCCACACAAATAGACGCCTTTGAAAGTAATGTTTTGGATTGGGCGCGCTGAACGTTGGCTTGGTTGGTGCCGGCAGATGATGCCAGGGAAGTTTGGTTTCAGCTGTCCCTGGCTGTCATACAGACATCTAGAGATCCAATCCTGATCTCCCTTCTGAAGAACTCGCCTAAACTGGTTTGGTAAAAAAGTGGCCCAGTCCACTGAAGGCGGCCTCATTTGGATGATCGGCTGGGGGGGAGGACTGGAGGACGGCAGGGGAAGAGAGGGCGTACTCTGCGCTGCCTGGCTGCCCTGACGAGACGGCGGGGGAGAGAGGGCGTACTCTGCGCTGCCTGGCTGCCCTGACGAGACGGCGGGGGGGAGAAGGCGTACTTTTCGCTGCCTGGCTGCCCTGACGGGACGGCGGGGGAAGAGAGGGCGTACTCTGCGCTGCCTGGCTGCCCTGACGAGACGGCGGGGGAGAGAAGGCGTACTTTTCGCTGCCTGGCTGCCCTGACGGGACGGCGGGGGAAGAGAGGGCGTACTCTGCGCTGCCTGCCTCCCGTGGTGTACCGTTTCAACATGATCCACTAAGTTGAATTCACCCTCTAAGATTCTTGCCGCACAGGCTACACTTAATTTGGGCATGGTAATCAGATAGATGGTCAGTAAAATCGTCCACTGCTACTATTCGGAAGCATTGGGAGCATTCCAAACTTGGCTTGTCTGGATGAACCTCTGGTGGCTGGCCTGGACGGACAGTGTGTGGCGTGCCTGGACGGGCGGTGTATGGCGTGCCTGGACGGGCGGTGGGTGGCGTGCCTGGACGGGCGGTGGGTGGCGTGCCTGGACGGGCGGTGGGTGGCGTGCCTGGACGGGCGGTGGGTGGCGTGCCTGGACGGGCGGTGGGTGGCGTGCCTGGACGGGCGGTGTCCTGCTGGGACGGGCGGTGTCCTGCTGGGACGGGCGGTGTCCTGCTGGGGCGGACTGTTCTGCTGGGGCGGACTGTCCTGCTGGGGCGGACTGTCCTGCTGGGGCGGACTGTCCTGCTGGGGCGGACTGTGCTGCTTCAGATGACCCGGGCCTGGGACCACGAGCTGTAGTATCCTGTACCGAAAATAAAACATTTAAAATAAAATATTTGTATATTTGTATGATTGAAATAATGTAGGCTTTAGTTCTGTTTTTTCTTTATTAAATAATAAATACATCATCACGACAGTTTGTATTATATGGACAGCTATACTTATTTTATAGTTGATTTCCATTTCTCCGTCAGGCCTACCTCATGGTATGTACAGTTGCAGATGATTCTGCGCCCCATCAGATCTGTCATCTGGGTCTGCTTGTGACGCGGGCACTTCTCGATTTTCTTGAGTACCTCCTTCCACCTCTTACTACCCGGCTTGTGCCCAATGCCAAAATCGTGGCGACCGTTGGCATATTGACGCATAATATGCGCCCAGTACGCATCTCCTCTACCTTTCTTAGGCATAGCTATAAAGATACAAACATGAAGATTGTTATTATTGAATGATGGTCAAATGACATTGTACATTGAGACCTGAAATAACGTCTCACAATGGCGTGATGGAGTTCAACATACATTTATATTAAACAAAAATAAGAAATTCTTTCACACTGTTGTACACCCCCAATGTTCAATCGTCAATATACTGTGCAACATAAAAACAACAACAATACCTTAGTCCTATGTCCTTTCCGTTTTAATGGCGTTTAACAGTGGTTAATGTGTATTTAAACCGCACAAATGGCTGACAAAAGTGAGAGTGACACGCACCGAACAAACCACCGAGATGGAAAAGACAGCGTCTGAAACGGGTTTCCCAATCCGTCGTATAAACCGTACACATGGTCCAGGATCCACAGGAGTTACGTAACGGCATCACGCACGTTGCGGCCATCATGGTAGTCTTTGGGCAAGACGTTGCTTAATTCGCAGCCACGAGAGGGCGCTATCGCGACAAACCATCATCACTCGCCATCCTGTCCGTAACAACGTCTTTGGAATTACGTAAAATTTTTTACCGAAAACGGTAAAAAACTAGTGCGCATGCGCTATTTATGTATGTTAATGAAGGAAATCTTTTCTTCGCGCACGCGCACATACGACAGCTAGTGTAGAATAGGTCAGGTAGCAAGTACCGAGATACTCGCACGATCGAGTCGGCATCAGAAAGTCGCCGGCACGGTTTTCTCCGTGTGCACGGTGGGCTCCGAAATGGCAGAAGGAGCGGACAGGAAACCTAGGCGATGGTGTTTAATCTGCGTTTAATTTATGGACATCATGTTTATTTCTAGTGATTTGGATAAATTTAACCTTTATTATAAGTGCATTGAGGTAGGAATACATTCCTAATCTTACATGTACCTCAGGCTCAATTGCAAGTGTTATTAAAGAATTAAATTTTGAAAATGATTCACATGTATTTCATTGAATTTCATTTGAGGCCAAAAATAATTAACAAACCACTCTAAATGTCGCTGTTTGCTGCTTTGTATTAATAACTGAAACTCAATTAGAATGACTAAATTGGCAACTGCAGTGTAACTGTAAAGATAAAATGTGTCTAATACTAATTATAGTTTTCCCCTCTGAAAAATAGGCCATGTCCGAATTCGTTGGCTGCAGCTTATAAATTGCATAAAAGTCTGTGGGAATATTTTACTAGTAGTAAGAATTAATTGATGATTACCCTGAAGCTTGCTTAGCCCAGTAATATACCCAGCACGATATGATGAGACCAAGGGACTACCCTTAGAGTCTAATATGGTGGTATATGGTGGTCTAAGTTAGACCATGCATATACCACCATACATATATACACTCTTACCTAACGCTCCCCCCCCCCCCCCCCTATTCCCTAAAACCTACAAAGAATCATGAAAAAAACTGAATATTCCGCAAGCACAATGGCGACCACAAAGGAGGGGGTGGGGGGGGGCAATTTTAAAATTATATGAAAAGGCACATAATTATATACGTAAACCAAATTGTTTCCTTTGAGACGTTGGGTTACTGATACTCCCTTCACATACACGGATTTTTCTTACGAGTCTTTACGGATCGCACAGATTCACAGATCCTTACGATTTGGCCAGTTTTACGACTGATTTAAGTGTTGTTACGAGTTATTACGGGCTATTTACGGTTTATTACGGATTATTACGAGTTATTGCCATGTATTTACGTCAAAATTCCACAATTTGTTACGAGTTGTCGCGGATAACTACGAGCAACTTACGAGCATTTTACGACCTGTTTACGTGTTGTTACGAATAGTTACGACTTACGAGTTAGTTACAAGTATTTACGAGTCCTCAGGATTTGTTGTCAAAAAATATATAAATCCTGCAAATCTCAATGTACATGTACAATCATTCGTAAAGTATACGTATTTATTATTAAAGTACTCGTAACTACACGTAAAGTGCTCGTAATAACTTGTAACAATCTGTAAAGTCATCGTAACACGACCCGAATGAAATCGTTAACAACACGTAAGCACTCGTAATAATCCGTAAACTAACCGTAACAAATTGTTAAAAAAATTGGTACGAGTCATTTACGGATTTTTGCGAGCAGTTTACGGATGGTTACGTGTTGTTGCGAGTGGTTTACGATACTTACGGATTGTTACAAGCTTTTTACGAGTTATTTACGGAAAACTCAAACCGTGGACAATCGTAAGATTTTTTTGTGTCTGCGAGTTGTTGCGAGTTGTGACGAATTATTTACGGATACCAGCGAGTTATTTACGGATGCTTGCGATTGACCACGAGTTGGAAAAATCCGTGTATGTGAAGGGTGTATAAAGATCCTAAAAAGAAATTTGAAAAATAAATTGCAAAGGTGAAATTCGTCCTGAATTTATGACCAAAGAAATTCATAAAAATAAATATATTTTAAGGGGAACGTTGTCATTTTCAAAATACCAAACGAATTCTGCCTTTAAAACTTGTTGGCAAGAGATGACCCTAATTAATATGTACCGAAAAGTCTTCCATTTTCACGAATAACGTTGAACACGTTTGATGATAAAATGTGTACAGTATGTACATGTACATTTGTGAACAATACATGTATATATGCATACACATGTACATGTACATGTACATCCAGATGCAATGAGAAGTTGAGTCAGGGTGTTAGACCTATGCATATGTATGTTTATGCAAAGTACGTAATGTACGCTGCATTCATTAGGCTAAGCAGGTGCGTGCGCATATCTCTACCTCGACGTAATTCCAAAGACGTTGTTGCGGACAGGATGGCGAGTGATGATGGTTTGTCGCGATAGCGCCCTCTCGTGGCTGCGAATTAAGCAACGTCTTGCCCAAAGACTACCATCATGGCGGGGATTGGGGGATGATCAGCGTCCCCTCTGACGACGTCTCAGCGTCCCCTCTGACGACGTCTCAGCGCAGCGGGAAGCCGACTCAGCAAACACAGTCACCGTCAAAAAGCGCCAACAAGCTCAAAATTCAAATTTAAGCTTCACAAAAGTAATCACCATAACCAACGTATACCCTCTCTTCTCGTATTATAAGAAATTGCGGGATTTCTCGTTCACTATCCCCATAAAAACCTATTTTTACCGTGGGGGTAGCGACAAAATTACGGCGAATGGGCGCCGCCATATTTGTTTTTCTCATTATTTAGGCTTTGTTAATGTTGTACTTTTCGACTAAAAATTACGCGTTTTAAAAGACTTTATATGTTTAAAATAATCAGTTGACCACTGAACACGATAAACATATTTTTTAAGCTTAAAAGTACTTTTATAACTTGTTGACTTGATTTTCTTGTATTGCTGATTTTCCCCCCTTTATTAGGAATGTTAGTTAGGAAATGGTTAGGAATTTGTTAGGAATTGGTAACGAATTTGTAAAGGCCCTGTCACAAGAAACCGAATTGCATTACCGTTCATGTACCGTACTGATTTATGTGGAATCGGTATTGATAAGGAGTGATCGGAGAGTGGTCGTTTCTCTATCGTTACTGATAAGTTATTGACACTGGCTGTCTCGGGGTTATAAGGACAGCACGGAATTGCTGAAAAAAAGTTTTAAACATGTTCAAAAATTGCCACCGAACTGGAGCACGTTAACGGGTCGTTACTTGCACGCTATCAGCTCGGTATTGGATCTGTTTTGCCGTTTTTACTGATACGGCAAGGTTTGATATCAGCGTACCAGTACCGGATCACGAACGATTGGATAGCGTTCTGATACAGAGCCGATACCGGACTTCACCTTACCTTCCCCGTTCGCTCCGTTCCTTACAACGTCGTAAACTTATTACTACCGTGTATCTACCGCCTATCACGCACTAATCACGACCGTTCTCCGAACAATCCGTGCATGACACACATGTAGTATAAATATGACCAAATTGTGATGAGAAGCTCAGTTCAGATCCAGATCCCACTAGAATTCCAAGATGAACCCTGCAGAAGATGCCGCGAGAATCCAAGCCATTGCTGCCCTGAACCACCACATTGACCTAATGAACATGTACATTGGAGTGCTGCGCCGCAATAGAAGAAGAAGAAGAAGAAGGAGAAGACAGAGAAGAGTGGAGTGGGTTCCGCCATGGATAGCCAGAAGACCAGACCTTGGGGTGTACGATCGGCTGATGGTAGAGTTGAGAGCTGAGGATCCGACTTCCTTCAAGAATTTCCTCCGTATGCCTCCTGAAATGTTTGATGAGCTCCTTGAAAGGCTGACCCCGAGACTGGAGAAGCACCACATCAGTAGGCAAACACTATCACCAGGCTTGAAGTTGGCCCTCACCCTCCGCCACTTTGCCTCTAGCCACACCTACTCTGCCATGAAGTTCGCCTGGCGTGTGCCTCAAAACACAATATCCCTTGTCGTCCGTGAGGTGTGCCAAGCCATACAAGATGAGTACCTTGATGAGATGCTGAGATGCCCAACTACTCCAGATGAATGGCGCCAGGTTGCTGATCTATACTACCAGCGTTGGAATTTCCCCAACACATTGGGATCCGTTGACGGGAAGCATGTCCGCATCATCTGCCCCAACAACAGCGGATCTGTGTACTACAACTACAAGCACTTCTACTCGATCCTCCTCTTTGTCCTTGTTGATGCGGACTATAAGTTTTTGTGGGCAGATGTGAGTGGTAATGGAGCTGCGTCTGATGCACAAATCTACAACGACAGTGAGCTGAAGCGCAGAGTGGAGGATGGTACCATTGGCTGGCCTGATCCTGCTCCCATCCCAGGTGACAATCAACCCATGTCATACTTTACTTTGAACGGAGACGCTTATTTATACACTCGCTAGCCACCCGTTTCCGACGGTTGCCGGTCGGTATGCGTTCGGTATTGGTAAGGTGTTGGTAAGGTTTTGGCAAGTTATGTGCGGTGCGCAACAGTTTATAGAACGGTATTGATTCGTGTGTTCGGTCTTAGAACGGTCTTAGAACGGTAATGGTTAGGTTTAGCAACGTTGAATTTGTCAACAGTACTGTCTTGGCTCGGACAAAATTGCTAGATTCTGGATCAAATTGACCATTTTATGCTGTATACGGTACTGGTACGGAAACAGAACGGTACTGGGGCGGTATGAGAAAGTTGATGAATTGCATTTTATGTCCGTTCTCCACCGTACTCGAAAAATATTAATTTTTCAATAAGGTTTACGAACGTTCTTGCGATTCGGTTTCTTGTGACAGGGCCTTAACGAAGTGTTAGGAATTGTTAGGAATTGTTAGGAATCTTTAGGACTTGGTTGGGAATTGGCTTTGCAGTCCGGCCAGTCGGCGGTGGGGCAGGGCCAGTTACATTAAACAGGCACTGGGTGTATCACCAACGAAAAAATGTTTTCTCTTAGACAAAAAAACCAACATATTCCTTCGAGCCGGATTTGAACCAGCGACCTATGGATGAATGTTAACAGTCCCCATTACTCATGGTACGCATGCACGTTTTCTACAGTCCACCGCTCTACCAACTGAGCTATCGAAGGATGCTTGTTCAATACTTCTAATATTAAAGTTTTAACCAAATGGGTTCAGAGCTATGTTCTATTTAATAAAGAAATCGACAGTGACATCACCTCCGAAATATAGAGACTTCCCGAGTTTGTCAGTAGGGATACCAAATTACCAAGTAAATCCTTGAGCGAGTTTGGATGCTTAAGACATAAAAACTGAAAAATCAGCAAAATAATTGAACTAAATTGTTGAAATTCGTATAATATGTCTTTTCATTATTTGAAATACCCACGTTGATTAAAATATTCGACCCTGCCAGGACTCGAACCTGGAATCCCCTGATTCGTAGTCAGATGCCTTATCCCTTGGGCCACAGGGCCAGTTACATTAAACAGGCACTGGGTGTATCACCAACGTAAAAATGTTTTCTCTTAGACAAAAAAACAAACATATTCCTTCGAGCCGGATTTGAACCAGCGACCTATGGATGAATGTTAACAGTCCCCATTACTCATGGTACCCACGTTTTCTACAGTCCACCGCTCTACCAACTGAGCTATCGAAGGATGCTTGTTCAATACTTCTAATATTAAAGTTTTAACCAAATGGGTTCAGAGCTATGTTCTATTTAATAAAGAAATCGACAGTGACATCACCTCCGAAATATAGAGACTTCCCGAGTTTGTCAGTAGGGATACCAAATTACCAAGTAAATCCTTGAGCGAGTTTGGATGCTTAAGACATAAAAACTGAAAAATCAGCAAAATAATTGAACTAAATTGTTGAAATTCGTATAATATGTCTTTTCATTATTTGAAATACCCACGTTGATTAAAATATTCGACCCTGCCAGGACTCGAACCTGGAATCCCCTGATTCGTAGTCAGATGCCTTATCCCTTGGGCCACAGGGCCAGTTACATTAAACAGGCACTGGGTGTATCACCAACGTAAAAATGTTTTCTCTTAGACAAAAAAACAAACATATTCCTTCGAGCCGGATTTGAACCAGCGACCTATGGATGAATGTTAACAGTCCCCATTACTCATGGTACCCACGTTTTCTACAGTCCACCGCTCTACCAACTGAGCTATCGAAGGATGCTTGTTCAATACTTCTAATATTAAAGTTTTAACCAAATGGGTTCAGAGCTATGTTCTATTTAATAAAGAAATCGACAGTGACATCACCTCCGAAATATAGAGACTTCCCGAGTTTGTCAGTAGGGATACCAAATTACCAAGTAAATCCTTGAGCGAGTTTGGATGCTTAAGACATAAAAACTGAAAAATCAGCAAAATAATTGAACTAAATTGTTGAAATTCGTATAATATGTCTTTTCATTATTTGAAATACCCACGTTGATTAAAATATTCGACCCTGCCAGGACTCGAACCTGGAATCCCCTGATTCGTAGTCAGATGCCCTATCCATTGGGCCACAGGGCCAGTTACATTAAACAGGCACTGGGTGTATCACCAACGTAAAAATGTTTTCTCTTAGACAAAAAAACAAACATATTCCTTCGAGCCGGATTTGAACCAGCGACCTATGGATGAATGTTAACAGTCCCCATTACTCATGGTACCCACGTTTTCTACAGTCCACCGCTCTACCAACTGAGCTATCGAAGGATGCTTGTTCAATACTTCTAATATTAAAGTTTTAACCAAATGGGTTCAGAGCTATGTTCTATTTAATAAAGAAATCGACAGTGACATCACCTCCGAAATATAGAGACTTCCCGAGTTTGTCAGTAGGGATACCAAATTACCAAGTAAATCCTTGAGCGAGTTTGGATGCTTAAGACATAAAAACTGAAAAATCAGCAAAATAATTGAACTAAATTGTTGAAATTCGTATAATATGTCTTTTCATTATTTGAAATACCCACGTTGATTAAAATATTCGACCCTGCCAGGACTCGAACCTGGAATCCCCTGATTCGTAGTCAGATGCCTTATCCATTGGGCCACAGGGCCAGTTACATTAAACAGGCACTGGGTGTATCACCAACGTAAAAATGTTTTCTCTTAGACAAAAAAACAAACATATTCCTTCGAGCCGGATTTGAACCAGCGACCTATGGATGAATGTTAACAGACCCCATTACTCATCGTACCCACGTTTTCTACAGTCCACCGCTCTACCAACTGAGCTATCGAAGGATGCTTGTTCAATACTTCTAATATTAAAGTTTTAACCAAATGGGTTCAGAGCTATGTTCTATTTAATAAAGAAATCGACAGTGACATCACCTCCGAAATATAGAGACTTCCCGAGTTTGTCAGTAGGGATACCAAATTACCAAGTAAATCCTTGAGCGAGTTTGGATGCTTAAGACATAAAAACTGAAAAATCAGCAAAATAATTGAACTAAATTGTTGAAATTCGTATAATATGTCTTTTCATTATTTGAAATACCCACGTTGATTAAAATATTCGACCCTGCCAGGACTCGAACCTGGAATCCCCTGATTCGTAGTCAGATGCCTTATCCATTGGGCCACAGGGCCAGTTACATTAAACAGGCACTGGGTGTATCACCAACGTAAAAATGTTTTCTCTTAGACAAAAAAACAAACATATTCCTTCGAGCCGGATTTGAACCAGCGACCTATGGATGAATGTTAACAGTCCCCATTACTCATGGTACCCACGTTTTCTACAGTCCACCGCTCTACCAACTGAGCTATCGAAGGATGCTTGTTCAATACTTCTAATATTAAAGTTTTAACCAAATGGGTTCAGAGCTATGTTCTATTTAATAAAGAAATCGACAGTGACATCACCTCCGAAATATAGAGACTTCCCGAGTTTGTCAGTAGGGATACCAAATTACCAAGTAAATCCTTGAGCGAGTTTGGATGCTTAAGACATAAAAACTGAAAAATCAGCAAAATAATTGAACTAAATTGTTGAAATTCGTATAATATGTCTTTTCATTATTTGAAATACCCACGTTGATTAAAATATTCGACCCTGCCAGGACTCGAACCTGGAATCCCCTGATTCGTAGTCAGATGCCTTATCCATTGGGCCACAGGGCCAGTTACATTAAACAGGCACTGGGTGTATCACCAACGTAAAAATGTTTTCTCTTAGACAAAAAAACAAACATATTCCTTCGAGCCGGATTTGAACCAGCGACCTATGGATGAATGTTAACAGACCCCATTACTCATCGTACCCACGTTTTCTACAGTCCACCGCTCTACCAACTGAGCTATCGAAGGATGCTTGTTCAATACTTCTAATATTAAAGTTTTAACCAAATGGGTTCAGAGCTATGTTCTATTTAATAAAGAAATCGACAGTGACATCACCTCCGAAATATAGAGACTTCCCGAGTTTGTCAGTAGGGATACCAAATTACCAAGTAAATCCTTGAGCGAGTTTGGATGCTTAAGACATAAAAACTGAAAAATCAGCAAAATAATTGAACTAAATTGTTGAAATTCGTATAATATGTCTTTTCATTATTTGAAATACCCACGTTGATTAAAATATTCGACCCTGCCAGGACTCGAACCTGGAATCCCCTGATTCGTAGTCAGATGCCTTATCCATTGGGCCACAGGGCCAGTTACATTAAACAGGCACTGGGTGTATCACCAACGTAAAAATGTTTTCTCTTAGACAAAAAAACAAACATATTCCTTCGAGCCGGATTTGAACCAGCGACCTATGGATGAATGTTAACAGTCCCCATTACTCATGGTACCCACGTTTTCTACAGTCCACCGCTCTACCAACTGAGCTATCGAAGGATGCTTGTTCAATACTTCTAATATTAAAGTTTTAACCAAATGGGTTCAGAGCTATGTTCTATTTAATAAAGAAATCGACAGTGACATCACCTCCGAAATATAGAGACTTCCCGAGTTTGTCAGTAGGGATACCAAATTACCAAGTAAATCCTTGAGCGAGTTTGGATGCTTAAGACATAAAAACTGAAAAATCAGCAAAATAATTGAACTAAATTGTTGAAATTCGTATAATATGTCTTTTCATTATTTGAAATACCCACGTTGATTAAAATATTCGACCCTGCCAGGACTCGAACCTGGAATCCCCTGATTCGTAGTCAGATGCCTTATCCCTTGGGCCACAGGGCCAGTTACATTAAACAGGCACTGGGTGTATCACCAACGTAAAAATGTTTTCTCTTAGACAAAAAAACAAACATATTCCTTCGAGCCGGATTTGAACCAGCGACCTATGGATGAATGTTAACAGTCCCCATTACTCATGGTACCCACGTTTTCTACAGTCCACCGCTCTACCAACTGAGCTATCGAAGGATGCTTGTTCAATACTTCTAATATTAAAGTTTTAACCAAATGGGTTCAGAGCTATGTTCTATTTAATAAAGAAATCGACAGTGACATCACCTCCGAAATATAGAGACTTCCCGAGTTTGTCAGTAGGGATACCAAATTACCAAGTAAATCCTTGAGCGAGTTTGGATGCTTAAGACATAAAAAATGGAAAATCAGCAAAATAATTGAACTAAATTGTTGAAATTCGTATAATATGTCTTTTCATTATTTGAAATACCCACGTTGATTAAAATATTCGACCCTGCCAGGACTCGAACCTGGAATCCCCTGATTCGTAGTCAGATGCCTTATCCATTGGGCCACAGGGCCAGTTACATTAAACAGGCACTGGGTGTATCACCAACGTAAAAATGTTTTCTCTTAGACAAAAAAACAAACATATTCCTTCGAGCCGGATTTGAACCAGCGACCTATGGATGAATGTTAACAGTCCCATTACTCATGGTACCCACGTTTTCTACAGTCCACCGCTCTACCAACTGAGCTATCGAAGGATGCTTGTTCAATACTTCTAATATTAAAGTTTTAACCAAATGGGTTCAGAGCTATGTTCTATTTAATAAAGAAATCGACAGTGACATCACCTCCGAAATATAGAGACTTCCCGAGTTTGTCAGTAGGGATACCAAATTACCAAGTAAATCCTTGAGCGAGTTTGGATGCTTAAGACATAAAAACTGAAAAATCAGCAAAATAATTGAACTAAATTGTTGAAATTCGTATAATATGTCTTTTCATTATTTGAAATACCCACGTTGATTAAAATATTCGACCCTGCCAGGACTCGAACCTGGAATCCCCTGATTCGTAGTCAGATGCCTTATCCATTGGGCCACAGGGCCAGTTACATTAAACAGGCACTGGGTGTATCACCAACGTAAAAATGTTTTCTCTTAGACAAAAAAACAAACATATTCCTTCGAGCCGGATTTGAACCAGCGACCTATGGATGAATGTTAACAGTCCCCATTACTCATGGTACCCACGTTTTCTACAGTCCACCGCTCTACCAACTGAGCTATCGAAGGATGCTTGTTCAATACTTCTAATATTAAAGTTTTAACCAAATGGGTTCAGAGCTATGTTCTATTTAATAAAGAAATCGACAGTGACATCACCTCCGAAATATAGAGACTTCCCGAGTTTGTCAGTAGGGATACCAAATTACCAAGTAAATCCTTGAGCGAGTTTGGATGCTTAAGACATAAAAACTGAAAAATCAGCAAAATAATTGAACTAAATTGTTGAAATTCGTATAATATGTCTTTTCATTATTTGAAATACCCACGTTGATTAAAATATTCGACCCTGCCAGGACTCGAACCTGGAATCCCCTGATTCGTAGTCAGATGCCTTATCCATTGGGCCACAGGGCCAGTTACATTAAACAGGCACTGGGTGTATCACCAACGTAAAAATGTTTTCTCTTAGACAAAAAAACAAACATATTCCTTCGAGCCGGATTTGAACCAGCGACCTATGGATGAATGTTAACAGTCCCCATTACTCATGGTACCCACGTTTTCTACAGTCCACCGCTCTACCAACTGAGCTATCGAAGGATGCTTGTTCAATACTTCTAATATTAAAGTTTTAACCAAATGGGTTCAGAGCTATGTTCTATTTAATAAAGAAATCGACAGTGACATCACCTCCGAAATATAGAGACTTCCCGAGTTTGTCAGTAGGGATACCAAATTACCAAGTAAATCCTTGAGCGAGTTTGGATGCTTAAGACATAAAAACTGAAAAATCAGCAAAATAATTGAACTAAATTGTTGAAATTCGTATAATATGTCTTTTCATTATTTGAAATACCCACGTTGATTAAAATATTCGACCCTGCCAGGACTCGAACCTGGAATCCCCTGATTCGTAGTCAGATGCCTTATCCATTGGGCTATAGGGCCAGTTACATTAAACAGGCACTGGGTGTATCACCAACGTAAAAATGTTTTCTCTTAGACAAAAAAACAAACATATTCCTTCGAGCCGGATTTGAACCAGCGACCTATGGATAAATGTTAACAGTCCCCATTACTCATGGTACCCACGTTTTCTACAGTCCACCGCTCTACCAACTGAGCTATCGAAGGATGCTTGTTCAATACTTCTAATATTAAAGTTTTAACCAAATGGGTTCAGAGCTATGTTCTATTTAATAAAGAAATCGACAGTGACATCACCTCCGAAATATAGAGACTTCCCGAGTTTGTCAGTAGGGATACCAAATTACCAAGTAAATCCTTGAGCGAGTTTGGATGCTTAAGACATAAAAACTGAAAAATCAGCAAAATAATTGAACTAAATTGTTGAAATTCGTATAATATGTCTTTTCATTATTTGAAATACCCACGTTGATTAAAATATTCGACCCTGCAAGGACTCGAACCTGGAATCCCCTGATTCGTAGTCAGATGCCTTATCCATTGGGCCACAGGGCCAGTTACATTAAACAGGCACTGGGTGTATCACCAACGTAAAAATGTTTTCTCTTAGACAAAAAAACAAACATATTCCTTCGAGCCGGATTTGAACCAGCGACCTATGGATGAATGTTAACAGTCCCCATTACTCATGGTACCCACGTTTTCTACAGTCCACCGCTCTACCAACTGAGCTATCGAAGGATGCTTGTTCAATACTTCTAATATTAAAGTTTTAACCAAATGGGTTCAGAGCTATGTTCTATTTAATAAAGAAATCGACAGTGACATCACCTCCGAAATATAGAGACTTCCCGAGTTTGTCAGTAGGGATACCAAATTACCAAGTAAATCCTTGAGCGAGTTTGGATGCTTAAGACATAAAAACTGAAAAATCAGCAAAATAATTGAACTAAATTGTTGAAATTCGTATAATATGTCTTTTCATTATTTGAAATACCCACGTTGATTAAAATATTCGACCCTGCCAGGACTCGAACCTGGAATCCCCTGATTCGTAGTCAGATGCCTTATCCATTGGGCCACAGGGCCAGTTACATTAAGCAGGCACTGGGTGTATCACCAACGTAAAAATGTTTTCTCTTAGACAAAAAAACAAACATATTCCTTCGAGCCGGATTTGAACCAGCGACCTATGGATGAATGTTAACAGTCCCCATTACTCATGGTACCCACGTTTTCTACAGTCCACCGCTCTACCAACTGAGCTATCGAAGGATGCTTGTTCAATACTTCTAATATTAAAGTTTTAACCAAATGGGTTCAGAGCTATGTTCTATTTAATAAAGAAATCGACAGTGACATCACCTCCGAAATATAGAGACTTCCCGAGTTTGTCAGTAGGGATACCAAATTACCAAGTAAATCCTTGAGCGAGTTTGGATGCTTAAGACATAAAAACTGAAAAATCAGCAAAATAATTGAACTAAATTGTTGAAATTCGTATAATATGTCTTTTCATTATTTGAAATACCCACGTTGATTAAAATATTCGACCCTGCCAGGACTCGAACCTGGAATCCCCTGATTCGTAGTCAGATGCCTTATCCATTGGGCCACAGGGCCAGTTACATTAAGCAGGCACTGGGTGTATCACCAACGTAAAAATGTTTTCTCTTAGACAAAAAAACAAACATATTCCTTCGAGCCGGATTTGAACCAGCGACCTATGGATGAATGTTAACAGTCCCCATTACTCATGGTACCCACGTTTTCTACAGTCCACCGCTCTACCAACTGAGCTATCGAAGGATGCTTGTTCAATACTTCTAATATTAAAGTTTTAACCAAATGGGTTCAGAGCTATGTTCTATTTAATAAAGAAATCGACAGTGACATCACCTCCGAAATATAGAGACTTCCCGAGTTTGTCAGTAGGGATACCAAATTACCAAGTAAATCCTTGAGCGAGTTTGGATGCTTAAGACATAAAAACTGAAAAATCAGCAAAATAATTGAACTAAATTGTTGAAATTCGTATAATATGTCTTTTCATTATTTGAAATACCCACGTTGATTAAAATATTCGACCCTGCCAGGACTCGAACCTGGAATCCCCTGATTCGTAGTCAGATGCCTTATCCATTGGGCTATAGGGCCAGTTACATTAAACAGGCACTGGGTGTATCACCAACGTAAAAATGTTTTCTCTTAGACAAAAAAACAAACATATTCCTTCGAGCCGGATTTGAACCAGCGACCTATGGATGAATGTTAACAGTCCCCATTACTCATGGTACCCACGTTTTCTACAGTCCACCGCTCTACCAACTGAGCTATCGAAGGATGCTTGTTCAATACTTCTAATATTAAAGTTTTAACCAAATGGGTTCAGAGCTATGTTCTATTTAATAAAGAAATCGACAGTGACATCACCTCCGAAATATAGAGACTTCCCGAGTTTGTCAGTAGGGATACCAAATTACCAAGTAAATCCTTGAGCGAGTTTGGATGCTTAAGACATAAAAACTGAAAAATCAGCAAAATAATTGAACTAAATTGTTGAAATTCGTATAATATGTCTTTTCATTATTTGAAATACCCACGTTGATTAAAATATTCGACCCTGCCAGGACTCGAACCTGGAATCCCCTGATTCGTAGTCAGATGCCTTATCCATTGGGCCACAGGGCCAGTTACATTAAGCAGGCACTGGGTGTATCACCAACGTAAAAATGTTTTCTCTTAGACAAAAAAACAAACATATTCCTTCGAGCCGGATTTGAACCAGCGACCTATGGATGAATGTTAACAGTCCCCATTACTCATGGTACCCACGTTTTCTACAGTCCACCGCTCTACCAACTGAGCTATCGAAGGATGCTTGTTCAATACTTCTAATATTAAAGTTTTAACCAAATGGGTTCAGAGCTATGTTCTATTTAATAAAGAAATCGACAGTGACATCACCTCCGAAATATAGAGACTTCCCGAGTTTGTCAGTAGGGATACCAAATTACCAAGTAAATCCTTGAGCGAGTTTGGATGCTTAAGACATAAAAACTGAAAAATCAGCAAAATAATTGAACTAAATTGTTGAAATTCGTATAATATGTCTTTTCATTATTTGAAATACCCACGTTGATTAAAATATTCGACCCTGCCAGGACTCGAACCTGGAATCCCCTGATTCGTAGTCAGATGCCTTATCCATTGGGCTATAGGGCCAGTTACATTAAACAGGCACTGGGTGTATCACCAACGTAAAAATGTTTTCTCTTAGACAAAAAAACAAACATATTCCTTCGAGCCGGATTTGAACCAGCGACCTATGGATGAATGTTAACAGTCCCCATTACTCATGGTACCCACGTTTTCTACAGTCCACCGCTCTACCAACTGAGCTATCGAAGGATGCTTGTTCAATACTTCTAATATTAAAGTTTTAACCAAATGGGTTCAGAGCTATGTTCTATTTAATAAAGAAATCGACAGTGACATCACCTCCGAAATATAGAGACTTCCCGAGTTTGTCAGTAGGGATACCAAATTACCAAGTAAATCCTTGAGCGAGTTTGGATGCTTAAGACATAAAAACTGAAAAATCAGCAAAATAATTGAACTAAATTGTTGAAATTCGTATAATATGTCTTTTCATTATTTGAAATACCCACGTTGATTAAAATATTCGACCCTGCAAGGACTCGAACCTGGAATCCCCTGATTCGTAGTCAGATGCCTTATCCATTGGGCCACAGGGCCAGTTACATTAAACAGGCACTGGGTGTATCACCAACGTAAAAATGTTTTCTCTTAGACAAAAAAACAAACATATTCCTTCGAGCCGGATTTGAACCAGCGACCTATGGATGAATGTTAACAGTCCCCATTACTCATGGTACCCACGTTTTCTACAGTCCACCGCTCTACCAACTGAGCTATCGAAGGATGCTTGTTCAATACTTCTAATATTAAAGTTTTAACCAAATGGGTTCAGAGCTATGTTCTATTTAATAAAGAAATCGACAGTGACATCACCTCCGAAATATAGAGACTTCCCGAGTTTGTCAGTAGGGATACCAAATTACCAAGTAAATCCTTGAGCGAGTTTGGATGCTTAAGACATAAAAACTGAAAAATCAGCAAAATAATTGAACTAAATTGTTGAAATTCGTATAATATGTCTTTTCATTATTTGAAATACCCACGTTGATTAAAATATTCGACCCTGCCAGGACTCGAACCTGGAATCCCCTGATTCGTAGTCAGATGCCTTATCCATTGGGCCACAGGGCCAGTTACATTAAGCAGGCACTGGGTGTATCACCAACGTAAAAATGTTTTCTCTTAGACAAAAAAACAAACATATTCCTTCGAGCCGGATTTGAACCAGCGACCTATGGATGAATGTTAACAGTCCCCATTACTCATGGTACCCACGTTTTCTACAGTCCACCGCTCTACCAACTGAGCTATCGAAGGATGCTTGTTCAATACTTCTAATATTAAAGTTTTAACCAAATGGGTTCAGAGCTATGTTCTATTTAATAAAGAAATCGACAGTGACATCACCTCCGAAATATAGAGACTTCCCGAGTTTGTCAGTAGCGATACCAAATTACCAAGTAAATCCTTGAGCGAGTTTGGATGCTTAAGACATAAAAACTGAAAAATCAGCAAAATAATTGAACTAAATTGTTGAAATTCGTATAATATGTCTTTTCATTATTTGAAATACCCACGTTGATTAAAATATTCGACCCTGCCAGGACTCGAACCTGGAATCCCCTGATTCGTAGTCAGATGCCTTATCCATTGGGCTATAGGGCCAGTTACATTAAACAGGCACTGGGTGTATCACCAACGTAAAAATGTTTTCTCTTAGACAAAAAAACAAACATATTCCTTCGAGCCGGATTTGAACCAGCGACCTATGGATGAATGTTAACAGTCCCCATTACTCATGGTACCCACGTTTTCTACAGTCCACCGCTCTACCAACTGAGCTATCGAAGGATGCTTGTTCAATACTTCTAATATTAAAGTTTTAACCAAATGGGTTCAGAGCTATGTTCTATTTAATAAAGAAATCGACAGTGACATCACCTCCGAAATATAGAGACTTCCCGAGTTTGTCAGTAGGGATACCAAATTACCAAGTAAATCCTTGAGCGAGTTTGGATGCTTAAGACATAAAAACTGAAAAATCAGCAAAATAATTGAACTAAATTGTTGAAATTCGTATAATATGTCTTTTCATTATTTGAAATACCCACGTTGATTAAAATATTCGACCCTGCCAGGACTCGAACCTGGAATCCCCTGATTCGTAGTCAGATGCCTTATCCATTGGGCCACAGGGCCAGTTACATTAAGCAGGCACTGGGTGTATCACCAACGTAAAAATGTTTTCTCTTAGACAAAAAAACAAACATATTCCTTCGAGCCGGATTTGAACCAGCGACCTATGGATGAATGTTAACAGTCCCCATTACTCATGGTACCCACGTTTTCTACAGTCCACCGCTCTACCAACTGAGCTATCGAAGGATGCTTGTTCAATACTTCTAATATTAAAGTTTTAACCAAATGGGTTCAGAGCTATGTTCTATTTAATAAAGAAATCGACAGTGACATCACCTCCGAAATATAGAGACTTCCCGAGTTTGTCAGTAGGGATACCAAATTACCAAGTAAATCCTTGAGCGAGTTTGGATGCTTAAGACATAAAAACTGAAAAATCAGCAAAATAATTGAACTAAATTGTTGAAATTCGTATAATATGTCTTTTCATTATTTGAAATACCCACGTTGATTAAAATATTCGACCCTGCCAGGACTCGAACCTGGAATCCCCTGATTCGTAGTCAGATGCCTTATCCATTGGGCTATAGGGCCAGTTACATTAAACAGGCACTGGGTGTATCACCAACGTAAAAATGTTTTCTCTTAGACAAAAAAACAAACATATTCCTTCGAGCCGGATTTGAACCAGCGACCTATGGATGAATGTTAACAGTCCCCATTACTCATGGTACCCACGTTTTCTACAGTCCACCGCTCTACCAACTGAGCTATCGAAGGATGCTTGTTCAATACTTCTAATATTAAAGTTTTAACCAAATGGGTTCAGAGCTATGTTCTATTTAATAAAGAAATCGACAGTGACATCACCTCCGAAATATAGAGACTTCCCGAGTTTGTCAGTAGGGATACCAAATTACCAAGTAAATCCTTGAGCGAGTTTGGATGCTTAAGACATAAAAACTGAAAAATCAGCAAAATAATTGAACTAAATTGTTGAAATTCGTATAATATGTCTTTTCATTATTTGAAATACCCACGTTGATTAAAATATTCGACCCTGCAAGGACTCGAACCTGGAATCCCCTGATTCGTAGTCAGATGCCTTATCCATTGGGCCACAGGGCCAGTTACATTAAACAGGCACTGGGTGTATCACCAACGTAAAAATGTTTTCTCTTAGACAAAAAAACAAACATATTCCTTCGAGCCGGATTTGAACCAGCGACCTATGGATGAATGTTAACAGTCCCCATTACTCATGGTACCCACGTTTTCTACAGTCCACCGCTCTACCAACTGAGCTATCGAAGGATGCTCGTTCAATACTTCTAATATTAAAGTTTTAACCAAATGGGCTCAGAGCTATGTTCTATTTAATAAAGAAATCGACAGTGACATCACCTCCGAAATATAGAGACTTCCCGAGTTTGTCAGTAGGGATACCAAATTACCAAGTAAATCCTTGAGCGAGTTTGGATGCTTAAGACATAAAAACTGAAAAATCAGCAAAATAATTGAACTAAATTGTTGAAATTCGTATAATATGTCTTTTCATTATTTGAAATACCCACGTTGATTAAAATATTCGACCCTGCCAGGACTCGAACCTGGAATCCCCTGATTCGTAGTCAGATGCCTTATCCATTGGGCCACAGGGCCAGTTACATTAAACAGGCACTGGGTGTATCACCAACGTAAAAATGTTTTCTCTTAGACAAAAAAACAAACATATTCCTTCGAGCCGGATTTGAACAAGCGACCTATGGATGAATGTTAACAGTCCCCATTACTCATGGTACCCACGTTTTCTACAGTCCACCGCTCTACCAACTGAGCTATCGAAGGATGCTTGTTCAATACTTCTAATATTAAAGTTTTAACCAAATGGGTTCAGAGCTATGTTCTATTTAATAAAGAAATCGACAGTGACATCACCTCCGAAATATAGAGACTTCCCGAGTTTGTCAGTAGGGATACCAAATTACCAAGTAAATCCTTGAGCGAGTTTGGATGCTTAAGACATAAAAACTGAAAAATCAGCAAAATAATTGAACTAAATTGTTGAAATTCGTATAATATGTCTTTTCATTATTTGAAATACCCACGTTGATTAAAATATTCGACCCTGCAAGGACTCGAACCTGGAATCCCCTGATTCGTAGTCAGATGCCTTATCCATTGGGCCACAGGGCCAGTTACATTAAACAGGCACTGGGTGTATCACCAACGTAAAAATGTTTTCTCTTAGACAAAAAAACAAACATATTCCTTCGAGCCGGATTTGAACCAGCGACCTATGGATGAATGTTAACAGTCCCCATTACTCATGGTACCCACGTTTTCTACAGTCCACCGCTCTACCAACTGAGCTATCGAAGGATGCTCGTTCAATACTTCTAATATTAAAGTTTTAACCAAATGGGCTCAGAGCTATGTTCTATTTAATAAAGAAATCGACAGTGACATCACCTCCGAAATATAGAGACTTCCCGAGTTTGTCAGTAGGGATACCAAATTACCAAGTAAATCCTTGAGCGAGTTTGGATGCTTAAGACATAAAAACTGAAAAATCAGCAAAATAATTGAACTAAATTGTTGAAATTCGTATAATATGTCTTTTCATTATTTGAAATACCCACGTTGATTAAAATATTCGACCCTGCCAGGACTCGAACCTGGAATCCCCTGATTCGTAGTCAGATGCCTTATCCATTGGGCCACAGGGCCAGTTACATTAAACAGGCACTGGGTGTATCACCAACGTAAAAATGTTTTCTCTTAGACAAAAAAACAAACATATTCCTTCGAGCCGGATTTGAACAAGCGACCTATGGATGAATGTTAACAGTCCCCATTACTCATGGTACCCACGTTTTCTACAGTCCACCGCTCTACCAACTGAGCTATCGAAGGATGCTTGTTCAATACTTCTAATATTAAAGTTTTAACCAAATGGGTTCAGAGCTATGTTCTATTTAATAAAGAAATCGACAGTGACATCACCTCCGAAATATAGAGACTTCCCGAGTTTGTCAGTAGGGATACCAAATTACCAAGTAAATCCTTGAGCGAGTTTGGATGCTTAAGACATAAAAACTGAAAAATCAGCAAAATAATTGAACTAAATTGTTGAAATTCGTATAATATGTCTTTTCATTATTTGAAATACCCACGTTGATTAAAATATTCGACCCTGCCAGGACTCGAACCTGGAATCCCCTGATTCGTAGTCAGATGCCTTATCCATTGGGCCACAGGGCCAGTTACATTAAACAGGCACTGGGTGTATCACCAACGTAAAAATGTTTTCTCTTAGACAAAAAAACAAACATATTCCTTCGAGCCGGATTTGAACCAGCGACCTATGGATGAATGTTAACAGTCCCCATTACTCATGGTACCCACGTTTTCTACAGTCCACCGCTCTACCAACTGAGCTATCGAAGGATGCTTGTTCAATACTTCTAATATTAAAGTTTTAACCAAATGGGTTCAGAGCTATGTTCTATTTAATAAAGAAATCGACAGTGACATCACCTCCGAAATATAGATACTTCCCGAGTTTGTCAGTAGGGATACCAAATTACCAAGTAAATCCTTGAGCGAGTTTGGATGCTTAAGACATAAAAACTGAAAAATCAGCAAAATAATTGAACTAAATTGTTGAAATTCGTATAATATGTCTTTTCATTATTTGAAATACCCACGTTGATTAAAATATTCGACCCTGCCAGGACTCGAACCTGGAATCCCCTGATTCGTAGTCAGATGCCTTATCCATTGGGCCACAGGGCCAGTTACATTAAACAGGCACTGGGTGTATCACCAACGTAAAAATGTTTTCTCTTAGACAAAAAAACAAACATATTCCTTCGAGCCGGATTTGAACCAGCGACCTATGGATGAATGTTAACAGTCCCCATTACTCATGGTACCCACGTTTTCTACAGTCCACCGCTCTACCAACTGAGCTATCGAAGGATGCTTGTTCAATACTTCTAATATTAAAGTTTTAACCAAATGGGTTCAGAGCTATGTTCTATTTAATAAAGAAATCGACAGTGACATCACCTCCGAAATATAGAGACTTCCCGAGTTTGTCAGTAGGGATACCAAATTACCAAGTAAATCCTTGAGCGAGTTTGGATGCTTAAGACATAAAAACTGAAAAATCAGCAAAATAATTGAACTAAATTGTTGAAATTCGTATAATATGTCTTTTCATTATTTGAAATACCCACGTTGATTAAAATATTCGACCTTGCCAGGACTCGAACCTGGAATCCCCTGATTCGTAGTCAGATGCCTTATCCATTGGGCCACAGGGCCAGTTACATTAAACAGGCACTGGGTGTATCACCAACGTAAAAATGTTTTCTCTTAGACAAAAAAACAAACATATTCCTTCGAGCCGGATTTGAACCAGCGACCTATGGATGAATGTTAACAGTCCCCATTACTCATGGTACCCACGTTTTCTACAGTCCACCGCTCTACCAACTGAGCTATCGAAGGATGCTTGTTCAATACTTCTAATATTAAAGTTTTAACCAAATGGGTTCAGAGCTATGTTCTATTTAATAAAGAAATCGACAGTGACATCACCTCCGAAATATAGAGACTTCCCGAGTTTGTCAGTAGGGATACCAAATTACCAAGTAAATCCTTGAGCGAGTTTGGATGCTTAAGACATAAAAACTGAAAAATCAGCAAAATAATTGAACTAAATTGTTGAAATTCGTATAATATGTCTTTTCATTATTTGAAATACCCACGTTGATTAAAATATTCGACCCTGCCAGGACTCGAACCTGGAATCCCCTGATTCGTAGTCAGATGCCTTATCCATTGGGCCACAGGGCCAGTTACATTAAACAGGCACTGGGTGTATCACCAACGTAAAAATGTTTTCTCTTAGACAAAAAAACAAACATATTCCTTCGAGCCGGATTTGAACCAGCGACCTATGGATGAATGTTAACAGTCCCCATTACTCATGGTACCCACGTTTTCTACAGTCCACCGCTCTACCAACTGAGCTATCGAAGGATGCTTGTTCAATACTTCTAATATTAAAGTTTTAACCAAATGGGTTCAGAGCTATGTTCTATTTAATAAAGAAATCGACAGTGACATCACCTCCGAAATATAGAGACTTCCCGAGTTTGTCAGTAGGGATACCAAATTACCAAGTAAATCCTTGAGCGAGTTTGGATGCTTAAGACATAAAAACTGAAAAATCAGCAAAATAATTGAACTAAATTGTTGAAATTCGTATAATATGTCTTTTCATTATTTGAAATACCCACGTTGATTAAAATATTCGACCTTGCCAGGACTCGAACCTGGAATCCCCTGATTCGTAGTCAGATGCCTTATCCATTGGGCCACAGGGCCAGTTACATTAAACAGGCACTGGGTGTATCACCAACGTAAAAATGTTTTCTCTTAGACAAAAAAACAAACATATTCCTTCGAGCCGGATTTGAACCAGCGACCTATGGATGAATGTTAACAGTCCCCATTACTCATGGTACCCACGTTTTCTACAGTCCACCGCTCTACCAACTGAGCTATCGAAGGATGCTTGTTCAATACTTCTAATATTAAAGTTTTAACCAAATGGGTTCAGAGCTATGTTCTATTTAATAAAGAAATCGACAGTGACATCACCTCCGAAATATAGAGACTTCCCGAGTTTGTCAGTAGGGATACCAAATTACCAAGTAAATCCTTGAGCGAGTTTGGATGCTTAAGACATAAAAACTGAAAAATCAGCAAAATAATTGAACTAAATTGTTGAAATTCGTATAATATGTCTTTTCATTATTTGAAATACCCACGTTGATTAAAATATTCGACCCTGCCAGGACTCGAACCTGGAATCCCCTGATTCGTAGTCAGATGCCTTATCCATTGGGCTATAGGGCCAGTTACATTAAACAGGCACTGGGTGTATCACCAACGTAAAAATGTTTTCTCTTAGACAAAAAAACAAACATATTCCTTCGAGCCGGATTTGAACCAGCGACCTATGGATGAATGTTAACAGTCCCCATTACTCATGGTACCCACGTTTTCTACAGCCCACCGCTCTACCAACTGAGCTATCGAAGGATGCTTGTTCAATACTTCTAATATTAAAGTTTTAACCAAATGGGTTCAGAGCTATGTTCTATTTAATAAAGAAATCGACAGTGACATCACCTCCGAAATATAGAGACTTCCCGAGTTTGTCAGTAGGGATACCAAATTACCAAGTAAATCCTTGAGCGAGTTTGGATGCTTAAGACATAAAAACTGAAAAATCAGCAAAATAATTGAACTAAATTGTTGAAATTCGTATAATATGTCTTTTCATTATTTGAAATACCCACGTTGATTAAAATATTCGACCCTGCAAGGACTCGAACCTGGAATCCCCTGATTCGTAGTCAGATGCCTTATCCATTGGGCCACAGGGCCAGTTACATTAAACAGGCACTGGGTGTATCACCAACGTAAAAATGTTTTCTCTTAGACAAAAAAACAAACATATTCCTTCGAGCCGGATTTGAACCAGCGACCTATGGATGAATGTTAACAGTCCCCATTACTCATGGTACCCACGTTTTCTACATTCCACCGCTCTACCAACTGAGCTATCGAAGGATGCTCGTTCAATACTTCTAATATTAAAGTTTTAACCAAATGGGCTCAGAGCTATGTTCTATTTAATAAAGAAATCGACAGTGACATCACCTCCGAAATATAGAGACTTCCCGAGTTTGTCAGTAGGGATACCAAATTACCAAGTAAATCCTTGAGCGAGTTTGGATGCTAAAGACATAAAAACTGAAAAATCAGCAAAATAATTGAACTAAATTGTTGAAATTCGTATAATATGTCTTTTCATTATTTGAAATACCCACGTTGATTAAAATATTCGACCCTGCCAGGACTCGAACCTGGAATCCCCTGATTCGTAGTCAGATGCCTTATCCATTGGGCCACAGGGCCAGTTACATTAAACAGGCACTGGGTGTATCACCAACGTAAAAATGTTTTCTCTTAGACAAAAAAACAAACATATTCCTTCGAGCCGGATTTGAACAAGCGACCTATGGATGAATGTTAACAGTCCCCATTACTCATGGTACCCACGTTTTCTACAGTCCACCGCTCTACCAACTGAGCTATCGAAGGATGCTTGTTCAATACTTCTAATATTAAAGTTTTAACCAAATGGGTTCAGAGCTATGTTCTATTTAATAAAGAAATCGACAGTGACATCACCTCCGAAATATAGAGACTTCCCGAGTTTGTCAGTAGGGATACCAAATTACCAAGTAAATCCTTGAGCGAGTTTGGATGCTTAAGACATAAAAACTGAAAAATCAGCAAAATAATTGAACTAAATTGTTGAAATTCGTATAATATGTCTTTTCATTATTTGAAATACCCACGTTGATTAAAATATTCGACCCTGCCAGGACTCGAACCTGGAATCCCCTGATTCGTAGTCAGATGCCTTATCCATTGGGCCACAGGGCCAGTTACATTAAACAGGCACTGGGTGTATCACCAACGTAAAAATGTTTTCTCTTAGACAAAAAAACAAACATATTCCTTCGAGCCGGATTTGAACCAGCGACCTATGGATGAATGTTAACAGTCCCCATTACTCATGGTACCCACGTTTTCTACAGTCCACCGCTCTACCAACTGAGCTATCGAAGGATGCTTGTTCAATACTTCTAATATTAAAGTTTTAACCAAATGGGTTCAGAGCTATGTTCTATTTAATAAAGAAATCGACAGTGACATCACCTCCGAAATATAGATACTTCCCGAGTTTGTCAGTAGGGATACCAAATTACCAAGTAAATCCTTGAGCGAGTTTGGATGCTTAAGACATAAAAACTGAAAAATCAGCAAAATAATTGAACTAAATTGTTGAAATTCGTATAATATGTCTTTTCATTATTTGAAATACCCACGTTGATTAAAATATTCGACCCTGCCAGGACTCGAACCTGGAATCCCCTGATTCGTAGTCAGATGCCTTATCCATTGGGCCACAGGGCCAGTTACATTAAACAGGCACTGGGTGTATCACCAACGTAAAAATGTTTTCTCTTAGACAAAAAAACAAACATATTCCTTCGAGCCGGATTTGAACCAGCGACCTATGGATGAATGTTAACAGTCCCCATTACTCATGGTACCCACGTTTTCTACAGTCCACCGCTCTACCAACTGAGCTATCGAAGGATGCTTGTTCAATACTTCTAATATTAAAGTTTTAACCAAATGGGTTCAGAGCTATGTTCTATTTAATAAAGAAATCGACAGTGACATCACCTCCGAAATATAGATACTTCCCGAGTTTGTCAGTAGGGATACCAAATTACCAAGTAAATCCTTGAGCGAGTTTGGATGCTTAAGACATAAAAACTGAAAAATCAGCAAAATAATTGAACTAAATTGTTGAAATTCGTATAATATGTCTTTTCATTATTTGAAATACCCACGTTGATTAAAATATTCGACCCTGCCAGGACTCGAACCTGGAATCCCCTGATTCGTAGTCAGATGCCTTATCCATTGGGCCACAGGGCCAGTTACATTAAACAGGCACTGGGTGTATCACCAACGTAAAAATGTTTTCTCTTAGACAAAAAAACAAACATATTCCTTCGAGCCGGATTTGAACCAGCGACCTATGGATGAATGTTAACAGTCCCCATTACTCATGGTACCCACGTTTTCTACAGTCCACCGCTCTACCAACTGAGCTATCGAAGGATGCTTGTTCAATACTTCTAATATTAAAGTTTTAACCAAATGGGTTCAGAGCTATGTTCTATTTAATAAAGAAATCGACAGTGACATCACCTCCGAAATATAGAGACTTCCCGAGTTTGTCAGTAGGGATACCAAATTACCAAGTAAATCCTTGAGCGAGTTTGGATGCTTAAGACATAAAAACTGAAAAATCAGCAAAATAATTGAACTAAATTGTTGAAATTCGTATAATATGTCTTTTCATTATTTGAAATACCCACGTTGATTAAAATATTCGACCCTGCCAGGACTCGAACCTGGAATCCCCTGATTCGTAGTCAGATGCCTTATCCATTGGGCCACAGGGCCAGTTACATTAAACAGGCACTGGGTGTATCACCAACGTAAAAATGTTTTCTCTTAGACAAAAAAACAAACATATTCCTTCGAGCCGGATTTGAACAAGCGACCTATGGATGAATGTTAACAGTCCCCATTACTCATGGTACCCACGTTTTCTACAGTCCACCGCTCTACCAACTGAGCTATCGAAGGATGCTTGTTCAATACTTCTAATATTAAAGTTTTAACCAAATGGGTTCAGAGCTATGTTCTATTTAATAAAGAAATCGACAGTGACATCACCTCCGAAATATAGAGACTTCCCGAGTTTGTCAGTAGGGATACCAAATTACCAAGTAAATCCTTGAGCGAGTTTGGATGCTTAAGACATAAAAACTGAAAAATCAGCAAAATAATTGAACTAAATTGTTGAAATTCGTATAATATGTCTTTTCATTATTTGAAATACCCACGTTGATTAAAATATTCGACCCTGCCAGGACTCGAACCTGGAATCCCCTGATTCGTAGTCAGATGCCTTATCCATTGGGCCACAGGGCCAGTTACATTAAACAGGCACTGGGTGTATCACCAACGTAAAAATGTTTTCTCTTAGACAAAAAAACAAACATATTCCTTCGAGCCGGATTTGAACCAGCGACCTATGGATGAATGTTAACAGTCCCCATTACTCATGGTACCCACGTTTTATACAGTCCACCGCTCTACCAACTGAGCTATCGAAGGATGCTTGTTCAATACTTCTAATATTAAAGTTTTAACCAAATGGGTTCAGAGCTATGTTCTATTTAATAAAGAAATCGACAGTGACATCACCTCCGAAATATAGATACTTCCCGAGTTTGTCAGTAGGGATACCAAATTACCAAGTAAATCCTTGAGCGAGTTTGGATGCTTAAGACATAAAAACTGAAAAATCAGCAAAATAATTGAACTAAATTGTTGAAATTCGTATAATATGTCTTTTCATTATTTGAAATACCCACGTTGATTAAAATATTCGACCCTGCCAGGACTCGAACCTGGAATCCCCTGATTCGTAGTCAGATGCCTTATCCATTGGGCCACAGGGCCAGTTACATTAAACAGGCACTTGGTGTATCACCAACGTAAAAATGTTTTCTCTTAGACAAAAAAACAAACATATTCCTTCGAGCCGGATTTGAACCAGCGACCTATGGATGAATGTTAACAGTCCCCATTACTCATGGTACCCACGTTTTCTACAGTCCACCGCTCTACCAACTGAGCTATCGAAGGATGCTTGTTCAATACTTCTAATATTAAAGTTTTAACCAAATGGGTTCAGAGCTATGTTCTATTTAATAAAGAAATCGACAGTGACATCACCTCCGAAATATAGAGACTTCCCGAGTTTGTCAGTAGGGATACCAAATTACCAAGTAAATCCTTGAGCGAGTTTGGATGCTTAAGACATAAAAACTGAAAAATCAGCAAAATAATTGAACTAAATTGTTGAAATTCGTATAATATGTCTTTTCATTATTTGAAATACCCACGTTGATTAAAATATTCGACCCTGCCAGGACTCGAACCTGGAATCCCCTGATTCGTAGTCAGATGCCTTATCCATTGGGCCACAGGGCCAGTTACATTAAACAGGCACTGGGTGTATCACCAACGTAAAAATGTTTTCTCTTAGACAAAAAAACAAACATATTCCTTCGAGCCGGATTTGAACCAGCGACCTATGGATGAATGTTAACAGTCCCCATTACTCATGGTACCCACGTTTTCTACAGTCCACCGCTCTACCCACTGATCTATCGAAGGATGCTTGTTGAATACTTCTAATATTAAAGTTTTAACCAAATGGGTTCAGAGCTATGTTCTATTTAATAAAGAAATCGACAGTGACATCACCTCCGAAATATAGAGACTTCCCGAGTTTGTCAGTAGGGATACCAAATTACCAAGTAAATCCTTGAGCGAGTTTGGATGCTTAAGACATAAAAACTGAAAAATCAGCAAAATAATTGAACTAAATTGTTGAAATTCGTATAATATGTCTTTTCATTATTTGAAATACCCACGTTGATTAAAATATTCGACCCTGCCAGGACTCGAACCTGGAATCCCCTGATTCGTAGTCAGATGCCTTATCCATTGGGCTATAGGGCCAGTTACATTAAACAGGCACTGGGTGTATCACCAACGTAAAAATGTTTTCTCTTAGACAAAAAAACAAACATATTCCTTCGAGCCGGATTTGAACCAGCGACCTATGGATGAATGTTAACAGTCCCCATTACTCATGGTACCCACGTTTTCTACAGTCCACCGCTCTACCAACTGAGCTATCGAAGGATGCTTGTTCAATACTTCTAATATTAAAGTTTTAACCAAATGGGTTCAGAGCTATGTTCTATTTAATAAAGAAATCGACAGTGACATCACCTCCGAAATATAGAGACTTCCCGAGTTTGTCAGTAGGGATACCAAATTACCAAGTAAATCCTTGAGCGAGTTTGGATGCTTAAGACATAAAAACTGAAAAATCAGCAAAATAATTGAACTAAATTGTTGAAATTCGTATAATATGTCTTTTCATTATTTGAAATACCCACGTTGATTAAAATATTCGACCCTGCAAGGACTCGAACCTGGAATCCCCTGATTCGTAGTCAGATGCCTTATCCATTGGGCCACAGGGCCAGTTACATTAAACAGGCACTGGGTGTATCACCAACGTAAAAATGTTTTCTCTTAGACAAAAAAACAAACATATTCCTTCGAGCCGGATTTGAACCAGCGACCTATGGATGAATGTTAACAGTCCCCATTACTCATGGTACCCACGTTTTCTACAGTCCACCGCTCTACCAACTGAGCTATCGAAGGATGCTTGTTCAATACTTCTAATATTAAAGTTTTAACCAAATGGGTTCAGAGCTATGTTCTATTTAATAAAGAAATCGACAGTGACATCACCTCCGAAATATAGAGACTTCCCGAGTTTGTCAGTAGGGATACCAAATTACCAAGTAAATCCTTGAGCGAGTTTGGATGCTTAAGACATAAAAACTGAAAAATCAGCAAAATAATTGAACTAAATTGTTGAAATTCGTATAATATGTCTTTTCATTATTTGAAATACCCACGTTGATTAAAATATTCGACCCTGCCAGGACTCGAACCTGGAATCCCCTGATTCGTAGTCAGATGCCTTATCCATTGGGCCACAGGGCCAGTTACATTAAACAGGCACTGGGTGTATCACCAACGTAAAAATATTTTCTCTTAGACAAAAAAACAAACATATTCCTTCGAGCCGGATTTGAACCAGCGACCTATGGATGAATGTTAACAGTCCCCATTACTCATGGTACCCACGTTTTCTACAGTCCACCGCTCTACCAACTGAGCTATCGAAGGATGCTTGTTCAATACTTCTAATATTAAAGTTTTAACCAAATGGGTTCAGAGCTATGTTCTATTTAATAAAGAAATCGACAGTGACATCACCTCCGAAATATAGAGACTTCCCGAGTTTGTCAGTAGGGATACCAAATTACCAAGTAAATCCTTGAGCGAGTTTGGATGCTTAAGACATAAAAACTGAAAAATCAGCAAAATAATTGAACTAAATTGTTGAAATTCGTATAATATGTCTTTTCATTATTTGAAATACCCACGTTGATTAAAATATTCGACCCTGCCAGGACTCGAACCTGGAATCCCCTGATTCGTAGTCAGATGCCTTATCCATTGGGCTATAGGGCCAGTTACATTAAACAGGCACTGGGTGTATCACCAACGTAAAAATGTTTTCTCTTAGACAAAAAAACAAACATATTCCTTCGAGCCGGATTTGAACCAGCGACCTATGGATGAATGTTAACAGTCCCCATTACTCATGGTACCCACGTTTTCTACAGTCCACCGCTCTACCAACTGAGCTATCGAAGGATGCTTGTTCAATACTTCTAATATTAAAGTTTTAACCAAATGGGTTCAGAGCTATGTTCTATTTAATAAAGAAATCGACAGTGACATCACCTCCGAAATATAGAGACTTCCCGAGTTTGTCAGTAGGGATACCAAATTACCAAGTAAATCCTTGAGCGAGTTTGGATGCTTAAGACATAAAAACTGAAAAATCAGCAAAATAATTGAACTAAATTGTTGAAATTCGTATAATATGTCTTTTCATTATTTGAAATACCCACGTTGATAAAAATATTCGACCCTGCAAGGACTCGAACCTGGAATCCCCTGATTCGTAGTCAGATGCCTTATCCATTGGGCCACAGGGCCAGTTACATTAAACAGGCACTGGGTGTATCACCAACGTAAAAATGTTTTCTCTTAGACAAAAAAACAAACATATTCCTTCGAGCCGGATTTGAACCAGCGACCTATGGATGAATGTTAACAGTCCCCATTACTCATGGTACCCACGTTTTCTACAGTCCACCGCTCTACCAACTGAGCTATCGAAGGATGCTCGTTCAATACTTCTAATATTAAAGTTTTCACCAAATGGGCTCAGAGCTATGTTCTATTTAATAAAGAAATCGACAGTGACATCACCTCCGAAATATAGAGACTTCCCGAGTTTGTCAGTAGGGATACCAAATTACCAAGTAAATCCTTGAGCGAGTTTGGATGCTTAAGACATAAAAACTGAAAAATCAGCAAAATAATTGAACTAAATTGTTGAAATTCGTATAATATGTCTTTTCATTATTTGAAATACCCACGTTGATTAAAATATTCGACCCTGCCAGGACTCGAACCTGGAATCCCCTGATTCGTAGTCAGATGCCTTATCCATTGGGCCACAGGGCCAGTTACATTAAACAGGCACTGGGTGTATCACCAACGTAAAAATGTTTTCTCTTAGACAAAAAAACAAACATATTCCTTCGAGCCGGATTTGAACAAGCGACCTATGGATGAATGTTAACAGTCCCCATTACTCATGGTACCCACGTTTTCTACAGTCCACCGCTCTACCAACTGAGCTATCGAAGGATGCTTGTTCAATACTTCTAATATTAAAGTTTTAACCAAATGGGTTCAGAGCTATGTTCTATTTAATAAAGAAATCGACAGTGACATCACCTCCGAAATATAGAGACTTCCCGAGTTTGTCAGTAGGGATACCAAATTACCAAGTAAATCCGTGAGCGAGTTTGGATGCTTAAGACATAAAAACTGAAAAATCAGCAAAATAATTGAACTAAATTGTTGAAATTCGTATAATATGTCTTTTCATTATTTGAAATACCCACGTTGATTAAAATATTCGACCCTGCCAGGACTCGAACCTGGAATCCCCTGATTCGTAGTCAGATGCCTTATCCATTGGGCCACAGGGCCAGTTACATTAAACAGGCACTGGGTGTATCACCAACGTAAAAATGTTTTCTCTTAGACAAAAAAACAAACATATTCCTTCGAGCCGGATTTGAACAAGCGACCTATGGATGAATGTTAACAGTCCCCATTACTCATGGTACCCACGTTTTCTACAGTCCACCGCTCTACCAACTGAGCTATCGAAGGATGCTTGTTCAATACTTCTAATATTAAAGTTTTAACCAAATGGGTTCAGAGCTATGTTCTATTTAATAAAGAAATCGACAGTGACATCACCTCCGAAATATAGAGACTTCCCGAGTTTGTCAGTAGGGATACCAAATTACCAAGTAAATCCTTGAGCGAGTTTGGATGCTTAAGACATAAAAACTGAAAAATCAGCAAAATAATTGAACTAAATTGTTGAAATTCGTATAATATGTCTTTTCATTATTTGAAATACCCACGTTGATTAAAATATTCGACCCTGCCAGGACTCGAACCTGGAATCCCCTGATTCGTAGTCAGATGCCTTATCCATTGGGCCACAGGGCCAGTTACATTAAACAGGCACTGGGTGTATCACCAACGTAAAAATGTTTTCTCTTAGACAAAAAAACAAACATATTCCTTCGAGCCGGATTTGAACCAGCGACCTATGGATGAATGTTAACAGTCCCCATTACTCATGGTACCCACGTTTTCTACAGTCCACCGCTCTACCAACTGAGCTATCGAAGGATGCTTGTTCAATACTTCTAATATTAAAGTTTTAACCAAATGGATTCAGAGCTATGTTCTATTTAATAAAGAAATCGACAGTGACATCACCTCCGAAATATAGATACTTCCCGAGTTTGTCAGTAGGGATACCAAATTACCAAGTAAATCCTTGAGCGAGTTTGGATGCTTAAGACATAAAAACTGAAAAATCAGCAAAATAATTGAACTAAATTGTTGAAATTCGTATAATATGTCTTTTCATTATTTGAAATACCCACGTTGATTAAAATATTCGACCCTGCCAGGACTCGAACCTGGAATCCCTGATTCGTAGTCAGATGCCTTATCCATTGGGCCACAGGGCCAGTTACATTAAACAGGCACTGGGTGTATCACCAACGTAAAAATGTTTTCTCTTAGACAAAAAAACAAACATATTCCTTCGAGCCGGATTTGAACCAGCGACCTATGGATGAATGTTAACAGTCCCCATTACTCATGGTACCCACGTTTTCTACAGTCCACCGCTCTACCAACTGAGCTATCGAAGGATGCTTGTTCAATACTTCTAATATTAAAGTTTTAACCAAATGGGTTCAGAGCTATGTTCTATTTAATAAAGAAATCGACAGTGACATCACCTCCGAAATATAGAGACTTCCCGAGTTTGTCAGTAGGGATACCAAATTACCAAGTAAATCCTTGAGCGAGTTTGGATGCTTAAGACATAAAAACTGAAAAATCAGCAAAATAATTGAACTAAATTGTTGAAATTCGTATAATATGTCTTTTCATTATTTGAAATACCCACGTTGATTAAAATATTCGACCCTGCCAGGACTCGAACCTGGAATCCCCTGATTCGTAGTCAGATGCCTTATCCATTGGGCCACAGGGCCAGTTACATTAAACAGGCACTGGGTGTATCACCAACGTAAAAATGTTTTCTCTTAGACAAAAAAACAAACATATTCCTTCGAGCCGGATTTAAACCAGCGACCTATGGATGAATGTTAACAGTCCCCATTACTCATGGTACCCACGTTTTCTACAGTCCACCGCTCTACCAACTGAGCTATCGAAGGATGCTTGTTCAATACTTCTAATATTAAAGTTTTAACCAAATGGGTTCAGAGCTATGTTTTATTTAATAAAGAAATCGACAGTGACATCACCTCCGAAATATAGAGACTTCCCGAGTTTGTCAGTAGGGATACCAAATTACCAAGTAAATCCTTGAGCGAGTTTGGATGCTTAAGACATAAAAACTGAAAAATCAGCAAAATAATTGAACTAAATTGTTGAAATTCGTATAATATGTCTTTTCATTATTTGAAATACCCACGTTGATAAAAATATTCGACCCTGCCAGGACTCGAACCTGGAATCCCCTGATTCGTAGTCAGATGCCTTATCCATTGGGCCACAGGGCCAGTTACATTAAACAGGCACTGGGTGTATCACCAACGTAAAAATGTTTTCTCTTAGACAAAAAAACAAACATATTCCTTCGAGCCGGATTTGAACAAGCGACCTATGGATGAATGTTAACAGTCCCCATTACTCATGGTACCCACGTTTTCTACAGTCCACCGCTCTACCAACTGAGCTATCGAAGGATGCTTGTTCAAGACTTCTAATATTAAAGTTTTAACCAAATGGGTTCAGAGCTATGTTCTATTTAATAAAGAAATCGACAGTGACATCACCTCCGAAATATAGAGACTTCCCGAGTTTGTCAGTAGGGATACCAAATTACCAAGTAAATCCTTGAGCGAGTTTGGATGCTTAAGACATAAAAACTGAAAAATCAGCAAAATAATTGAACTAAATTGTTGAAATTCGTATAATATGTCTTTTCATTATTTGAAATACCCACGTTGATTAAAATATTCGACCCTGCCAGGACTCGAACCTGGAATCCCCTGATTCGTAGTCAGATGCCTTATCCATTGGGCCACAGGGCCAGTTACATTAAACAGGCACTGGGTGTATCACCAACGTAAAAATGTTTTCTCTTAGACAAAAAAACAAACATATTCCTTCGAGCTGGATTTGAACCAGCGACCTATGGATGAATGTTAACAGTCCCCATTACTCATGGTACCCACGTTTTCTACAGTCCACCGCTCTACCAACTGAGCTATCGAAGGATGCTTGTTCAATACTTCTAATATTAAAGTTTTAACCAAATGGGTTCAGAGCTATGTTCTATTTAATAAAGAAATCGACAGTGACATCACCTCCGAAATATAGATACTTCCCGAGTTTGTCAGTAGGGATACCAAATTACCAAGTAAATCCTTGAGCGAGTTTGGATGCTTAAGACATAAAAACTGAAAAATCAGCAAAATAATTGAACTAAATTGTTGAAATTCGTATAATATGTCTTTTCATTATTTTAAATACCCACGTTGATTAAATTGTTCGACCCTGCCAGGACTCGAACCTGGAATCCCCTGATTCGTAGTCAGATGCCTTATCCATTGGGCCACAGGGCCAGTTACATTAAACAGGCACTGGGTGTATCACCAACGTAAAAATGTTTTCTCTTAGACAAAAAAACAAACATATTCCTTCGAGCCGGATTTGAACCAGCGACCTATGGATGAATGTTAACAGTCCCCATTACTCATGGTACCCACGTTTTCTACAGTCCACCGCTCTACCAACTGAGCTATCGAAGGATGCTTGTTCAATACTTCTAATATTAAAGTTTTAACCAAATGGGTTCAGAGCTATGTTCTATTTAATAAAGAAATCGACAGTGACATCACCTCCGAAATATAGAGACTTCCCGAGTTTGTCAGTAGGGATACCAAATTACCAAGTAAATCCTTGAGCGAGTTTGGATGCTTAAGACATAAAAACTGAAAAATCAGCAAAATAATTGAACTAAATTGTTGAAATTCGTATAATATGTCTTTTCATTATTTGAAATACCCACGTTGATTAAAATATTCGACCCTGCCAGGACTCGAACCTGGAATCCCCTGATTCGTAGTCAGATGCCTTATCCATTGGGTCATAGGGCCAGTTACATTAAACAGGCACTGGGTGTATCACCAACGTAAAAATGTTTTTTCTTAGACAAAAAAACAAACATATTCCTTCGAGCCGGATTTGAACCAGCGACCTATGGATGAATGTTAACAGTCCCCATTACTCATGGTACCCACGTTTTCTACAGTCCACCGCTCTACCAACTGAGCTATCGAAGGATGCTTGTTCAATACTTCTAATATTAAAGTTTTAACCAAATGGGTTCAGAGCTATGTTCTATTTAATAAAGAAATCGACAGTGACATCACCTCCGAAATATAGAGACTTCCCGAGTTTGTCAGTAGGGATACCAAATTACCAAGTAAATCCTAGTCTTTGGGCAAGACGTTGCTTAATTCGCAGCCACGAGAGGGCGCTATCGCGACAAACCATCATCACTCGCCATCCTGTCCGCAACAACGTCTTTGGAATTACGTCGAGGTAGAGATATGCGCACGCACCTGCTTAGCCTAATGAATGCAGCGTACATTACGTACTTTGCATAAACATACATATGCATAGGTCTAACACCCTGACTCAACTTCTCATTGCATCTGGATGTACATGTACATGTACATGTGTATGTGTATGCATATGTACATGTACATACTGTACACATTTTATCATCAAACGTGTTCAACGTTATTCGTGAAAATGGAAGACTTTTCGGTACATATTAATTAGGGTCATCTCTTGCCAACAAGTTTTAAAGGCAGAATTCGTTTGGTATTTTGAAAATGACAACGTTCCCCTTAAAATATATTTATTTTTATGAATTTCTTTGGTCATAAATTCAGGACGAATTTCACCTTTGCAATTTATTTTTCAAATTTCTTTTTAGGATCTTTATACACCCTTCACATACACGGATTTTTCCAACTCGTGGTCAATCGCAAGCATCCGTAAATAACTCGCTGGTATCCGTAAATAATTCGTCACAACTCGCAACAACTCGCAGACACAAAAAAATCTTACGATTGTCCACGGTTTGAGTTTTCCGTAAATAACTCGTAAAAAGCTTGTAACAATCCGCAAGTATCGTAAACCACTCGCAACAACACGTAACCATCCGTAAACTGCTCGCAAAAATCCGTAAATGACTCGTACCAATTTTTTTAACAATTTGTTACGGTTAGTTTACGGATTATTACGAGTGCTTACGTGTTGTTAACGATTTCATTCGGGTCGTGTTACGATGACTTTACGGATTGTTACAAGTTATTACGAGCACTTTACGTGTAGTTACGAGTACTTTAATAATAAATACGTATACTTTACGAATGATTGTACATGTACATTGAGATTTGCAGGATTTATATATTTTTTGACAACAAATCCTGAGGACTCGTAAATACTTGTAACTAACTCGTAAGTCGTAACTATTCGTAACAACACGTAAACAGGTCGTAAAATGCTCGTAAGTTGCTCGTAGTTATCCGTGACAACTCGTAACAAATCGTGGAATTTTGACGTAAATACATGGCAATAACTCGTAATAATCCGTAATAAACCGTAAATAGCCCGTAATAACTCGTAACAACACTTAAATCAGTCGTAAAACTGGCCAAATCGTAAGGATCTGTGAATCTGTGCGATCCGTAAAGACTCGTAAGAAAAATCCGTGTATGTGAAGGGAGTATCAGTAACCCAACGTCTCAAAGGAAACAATTTGGTTTACGTATATAATTATGTGCCTTTTCATATAATTTTAAAATTGCCCCCCCCACCCCCTCCTTTGTGGTCGCCATTGTGCTTGCGGAATATTCAGTTTTTTTCATGATTCTTTGTAGGTTTTAGGGAATAGGGGGGGGGGGGGGAGCGTTAGGTAAGAGTGTATATATGTATGGTGGTATATGCATGGTCTAACTTAGACCACCATATACCACCATATTAGACTCTAAGGGTAGTCCCTTGGTCTCATCATATCGTGCTGGGTATATTACTGGGCTAAGCAAGCTTCAGGGTAATCATCAATTAATTCTTACTACTAGTAAAATATTCCCACAGACTTTTATGCAATTTATAAGCTGCAGCCAAGGAATTCGGACATGGCCTATTTTTCAGAGGGGAAAACTATAATTAGTATTAGACACATTTTATCTTTACAGTTACACTGCAGTTGCCAATTTAGTCATTCTAATTGAGTTTCAGTTATTAATACAAAGCAGCAAACAGCGACATTTAGAGTGGTTTGTTAATTATTTTTGGCCTCAAATGAAATTCAATGAAATACATGTGAATCATTTTCAAAATTTAATTCTTTAATAACACTTGCAATTGAGCCTGAGGTACATGTAAGATTAGGAATGTATTCCTACCTCAATGCACTTATAATAAAGGTTAAATTTATCCAAATCACTAGAAATAAACATGATGTCCATAAATTAAACGCAGATTAAACACCATCGCCTAGGTTTCCTGTCCGCTCCTTCTGCCATTTCGGAGCCCACCGTGCACACGGAGAAAACCGTGCCGGCGACTTTCTGATGCCGACTCGATCGTGCGAGTATCTCGGTACTTGCTACCTGACCTATTCTACACTAGCTGTCGTATGTGCGCGTGCGCGAAGAAAAGATTTCCTTCATTAACATACATAAATAGCGCATGCGCACTAGTTTTTTACCGTTTTCGGTAAAAATTTTTACGTAATTCCAAAGACGTTGTTACGGACAGGATGGCGAGTGATGATGGTTTGTCGCGATAGCGCCCTCTCGTGGCTGCGAATTAAGCAACGTCTTGCCCAAAGACTAAGTAAATCCTTGAGCGAGTTTGGATGCTTAAGACATAAAAACTGAAAAATCAGCAAAATAATTGAACTAAATTGTTGAAATTCGTATAATATGTCTTTTCATTATTTGAAATACCCACGTTGATTAAAATATTCGACCCTGCAAGGACTCGAACCTGGAATCCCCTGATTCGTAGTCAGATGCCTTATCCATTGGGCCACAGGGCCAGTTACAATAAACAGGCACTGGGTGTATCACCAACGTAAAAATGTTTTCTCTTAGACAAAAAAACAAACATATTCTTTCGAGCCGGATTTGAACCAGCGACCTATGGATGAATGTTAACAGTCCCCATTACTCATGGTACCCACGTTTTCTACAGTCCACCGCTCTACCAACTGAGCTATCGAAGGATGCTCGTTCAATACTTCTAATATTAAAGTTTTAACCAAATGGGCTCAGAGCTATGTTCTATTTAATAAAGAAATCGACAGTGACATCACCTCCGAAATATAGAGACTTCCCGAGTTTGTCAGTAGGGATACCAAATTACCAAGTAAATCCTTGAGCGAGTTTGGATGCTTAAGACATAAAAACTGAAAAATCAGCAAAATAATTGAACTAAATTGTTGAAATTCGTATAATATGTCTTTTCATTATTTGAAATACCCACGTTGATTAAAATATTCGACCCTGCCAGGACTCGAACCTGGAATCCCCTGATTCGTAGTCAGATGCCTTATCCATTGGGCCACAGGGCCAGTTACATTAAACAGGCACTGGGTGTATCACCAACGTAAAAATGTTTTCTCTTAGACAAAAAAACAAACATATTCCTTCGAGCCGGATTTGAACAAGCGACCTATGGATGAATGTTAACAGTCCCCATTACTCATGGTACCCACGTTTTCTACAGTCCACCGCTCTACCAACTGAGCTATCGAAGGATGCTTGTTCAATACTTCTAATATTAAAGTTTTAACCAAATGGGTTCAGAGCTATGTTCTATTTAATAAAGAAATCGACAGTGACATCACCTCCGAAATATAGAGACTTCCCGAGTTTGTCAGTAGGGATACCAAATTACCAAGTAAATCCTTGAGCGAGTTTGGATGCTTAAGACATAAAAACTGAAAAATCAGCAAAATAATTGAACTAAATTGTTGAAATTCGTATAATATGTCTTTTCATTATTTGAAATACCCACGTTGATTAAAATATTCGACCCTGCCAGGACTCGAACCTGGAATCCCCTGATTCGTAGTCAGATGCCTTATCCATTGGGCCACAGGGCCAGTTACATTAAACAGGCACTGGGTGTATCACCAACGTAAAAATGTTTTCTCTTAGACAAAAAAACAAACATATTCCTTCGAGCCGGATTTGAACCAGCGACCTATGGATGAATGTTAACAGTCCCCATTACTCATGGTACCCACGTTTTCTACAGTCCACCGCTCTACCAACTGAGCTATCGAAGGATGCTTGTTCAATACTTCTAATATTAAAGTTTCAACCAAATGGGTTCAGAGCTATGTTCTATTTAATAAAGAAATCGACAGTGACATCACCTCCGAAATATAGAGACTTCCCGAGTTTGTCAGTAGGGATACCAAATTACCAAGTAAATCCTTGAGCGAGTTTGGATGCTTAAGACATAAAAACTGAAAAATCAGCAAAATAATTGAACTAAATTGTTGAAATTCGTATAATATGTCTTTTCATTATTTGAAATACCCACGTTGATTAAAATATTCGACCCTGCCAGGACTCGAACCTGGAATCCCCTGATTCGTAGTCAGATGCCTTATCCATTGGGCCACAGGGCCAGTTACATTAAACAGGCACTGGATGTATCACCAACGTAAAAATGTTTTCTCTTAGACAAAAAAACAAACATATTCCTTCGAGCCGGATTTGAACCAGCGACCTATGGATGAATGTTAACAGTCCCCATTACTCATGGTACCCACGTTTTCTACAGTCCACCGCTCTACCAACTGAGCTATCGAAGGATGCTTGTTCAATACTTCTAATATTACAGTTTTAACCAAATGGGTTCAGAGCTATGTTCTATTTAATAAAGAAATCGACAGTGACATCACCTCCGAAATATAGAGACTTCCCGAGTTTGTCAGTAGGGATACCAAATTACCAAGTAAATCCTTGAGCGAGTTTGGATGCTTAAGACATAAAAACTGAAAAATCAGCAAAATAATTGAACTAAATTGTTGAAATTCGTATAATATGTCTTTTCATTATTTGAAATACCCACGTTGATTAAAATATTCGACCCTGCCAGGACTCGAACCTGGAATCCCCTGATTCGTAGTCAGATGCCTTATCCCTTGGGCAACAGGGCCAGTTACATTAAACAGGCACTGGGTGTATCACCAACGTAAAAATGTTTTCTCTTAGACAAAAAAACAAACATATTCCTTCGAGCCGGAATTGAACCAGCGACCTATGGATGAATGTTAACAGTCCCCATTACTCATGGTACCCACGTTTTCTACAGTCCAGCGCTCTACCAACTGAGCTATCGAAGGATGCTTGTTCAATACTTCTAATATTAAAGTTTTAACCAAATGGGTTCAGAGCTATGTTCTATTTAATAAAGAAATCGACAGTGACATCACCTCCGAAATATAGAGACTTCCCGAGTTTGTCAGTAGGGATACCAAATTACCAAGTAAATCCTTGAGCGAGTTTGGATGCTTAAGACATAAAAACTGAAAAATCAGCAAAATAATTGAACTAAATTGTTGAAATTCGTATAATATGTCTTTTCATTATTTGAAATACCCACGTTGATTAAAATATTCGACCCTGCCAGGACTCGAACCTGGAATCCCCTGATTCGTAGTCAGATGCCTTATCCATTGGGCCACAGGGCCAGTTACATTAAACAGGCACTGGGTGTATCACCAACGTAAAAATGTTTTCTCTTAGACAAAAAAACAAACATATTCCTTCGAGCCGGATTTGAACCAGCGACCTATGGATGAATGTTAACAGTCCCCATTACTCATGGTACCCACGTTTTCTACAGTCCACCGCTCTACCAACTGAGCTATCGAAGGATGCTTGTTCAATACTTCTAATATTAAAGTTTTAACCAAATGGGTTCAGAGCTATGTTCTATTTAATAAAGAAATCGACAGTGACATCACCTCCGAAATATAGATACTTCCCGAGTTTGTCAGTAGGGATACCAAATTACCAAGTAAATCCTTGAGCGAGATTGGATGCTTAAGACATAAAAACTGAAAAATCAGCAAAATAATTGAACTAAATTGTTGAAATTCGTATAATATGTCTTTTCATTATTTGAAATACCCACGTTGATTAAAATATTCGACCCTGCCAGGACTCGAACCTGGAATCCCCTGATTCGTAGTCAGATGCCTTATCCCTTGGGCAACAGGGCCAGTTACATTAAACAGGCACTGGGTGTATCACCAACGTAAAAATGTTTTCTCTTAGACAAAAAAACAAACATATTCCTTCGAGCCGGAATTGAACCAGCGACCTATGGATGAATGTTAACAGTCCCCATTACTCATGGTACCCACGTTTTCTACAGTCCACCGCTCTACCAACTGAGCTATCGAAGGATGCTTGTTCAATACTTCTAATATTAAAGTTTTAACCAAATGGGTTCAGAGCTATGTTCTATTTAATAAAGAAATCGACAGTGACATCACCTCCGAAATATAGAGACTTCCCGAGTTTGTCAGTAGGGATACCAAATTACCAAGTAAATCCTTGAGCGAGTTTGGATGCTTAAGACATAAAAACTGAAAAATCAGCAAAATAATTGAACTAAATTGTTGAAATTCGTATAATATGTCTTTTCATTATTTGAAATACCCACGTTGATTAAAATATTCGACCCTGCCAGGACTCGAACCTGGAATCCCCTGATTCGTAGTCAGATGCCTTATCCATTGGGCCACAGGGCCAGTTACATTAAACAGGCACTGGGTGTATCACCAACGTAAAAATGTTTTCTCTTAGACAAAAAAACAAACATATTCCTTCGAGCCGGATTTGAACCAGCGACCTATGGATGAATGTTAACAGTCCCCATTACTCATGGTACCCACGTTTTCTACAGTCCACCGCTCTACCAACTGAGCTATCGAAGGATGCTTGTTCAATACTTCTAATATTAAAGTTTTAACCAAATGAGTTCAGAGCTATGTTCTATTTAATAAAGAAATCGACAGTGACATCACCTCCGAAATATAGATACTTCCCGAGTTTGTCAGTAGGGATACCAAATTACCAAGTAAATCCTTGAGCGAGATTGGATGCTTAAGACATAAAAACTGAAAAATCAGCAAAATAATTGAACTAAATTGTTGAAATTCGTATAATATGTCTTTTCATTATTTGAAATACCCACGTTGATTAAAATATTCGACCCTGCCAGGACTCGAACCTGGAATCCCCTGATTCGTAGTCAGATGCCTTATCCATTGGGCCACAGGGCCAGTTACATTAAACAGGCACTGGGTGTATCACCAACGTAAAAATGTTTTCTCTTAGACAAAAAAACAAACATATTCCTTCGAGCCGGATTTGAACCAGCGACCTATGGATGAATGTTAACAGTCCCCATTACTCATGGTACCCACGTTTTCTACAGTCCACCGCTCTACCAACTGAGCTATCGAAGGATGCTTGTTCAATACTTCTAATATTAAAGTTTTAACCAAATGGGTTCAGAGCTATGTTCTATTTAATAAAGAAATCGACAGTGACATCACCTCCGAAATATAGAGACTTCCCGAGTTTGTCAGTAGGGATACCAAATTACCAAGTAAATCCTTGAGCGAGTTTGGATGCTTAAGACATAAAAACTGAAAAATCAGCAAAATAATTGAACTAAATTGTTGAAATTCGTATAATATGTCTTTTCATTATTTGAAATACCCACGTTGATTAAAATATTCGACCCTGCCAGGACTCGAACCTGGAATCCCCTGATTCGTAGTCAGATGCCTTATCCATTGGGCCACAGGGCCAGTTACATTAAACAGGCACTGGGTGTATCACCAACGTAAAAATGTTTTCTCTTAGACAAAAAAACAAACATATTCCTTCGAGCCGGATTTGAACCAGCGACCTATGGATGAATGTTAACAGTCCCCATTACTCATGGTACCCACGTTTTCTACAGTCCACCGCTCTACCAACTGAGCTATCGAAGGATGCTTGTTCAATACTTCTAATATTAAAGTTTTAACCAAATGGGTTCAGAGCTATGTTCTATTTAATAAAGAAATCGACAGTGACATCACCTCCGAAATATAGAGACTTCCCGAGTTTGTCAGTAGGGATACCAAATTACCAAGTAAATCCTTGAGCGAGTTTGGATGCTTAAGACATAAAAACTGAAAAATCAGCAAAATAATTGAACTAAATTGTTGAAATTCGTATAATATGTCTTTTCATTATTTGAAATACCCACGTTGATTAAAATATTCGACCCTGCCAGGACTCGAACCTGGAATCCCCTGATTCGTAGTCAGATGCCTTATCCATTGGGCCACAGGGCCAGTTACATTAAACAGGCACTGGGTGTATCACCAACGTAAAAATGTTTTCTCTTAGACAAAATAACAAACATATTCCTTCGAGCCGGATTTGAACCAGCGACCTATGGATGAATGTTAACAGTCCCCATTACTCATGGTACCCACGTTTTCTACAGTCCACCGCTCTACCAACTGAGCTATCGAAGGATGCTTGTTCAATACTTCTAATATTAAAGTTTTAACCAAATGGGTTCAAAGCTATGTTCTATTTAATAAAGAAATCGACAGTGACATCACCTCCGAAATATAGAGACTTCCCGAGTTTGTCAGTAGGGATACCAAATTACCAAGTAAATCCTTGAGCGAGTTTGGATGCTTAAGACATAAAAACTGAAAAATCAGCAAAATAATTGAACTAAATTGTTGAAATTCGTATAATATGTCTTTTCATTATTTGAAATACCCACGTTGATTAAAATATTCGACCCTGCAAGGACTCGAACCTGGAATCCCCTGATTCGTAGTCAGATGCCTTATCCATTGGGCCACAGGGCCAGTTACATTAAACAGGCACTGGGTGTATCACCAACGTAAAAATGTTTTCTCTTAGACAAAAAAACAAACATATTCCTTCGAGCCGGATTTGAACCAGCGACCTATGGATGAATGTTAACAGTCCCCATTACTCATGGTACCCACGTTTTCTACAGTCCACCGCTCTACCAACTGAGCTATCGAAGGATGCTCGTTCAATACTTCTAATATTAAAGTTTTAACCAAATGGGCTCAGAGCTATGTTCTATTCAATAAAGAAATCGACAGTGACATCACCTCCGAAATATAGAGACTTCCCGAGTTTGTCAGTAGGGATACCAAATTACCAAGTAAATCCTTGAGCGAGTTTGGATGCTTAAGACATAAAAACTGAAAAATCAGCAAAATAATTGAACTAAATTGTTGAAATTCGTATAATATGTCTTTTCATTATTTGAAATACCCACGTTGATTAAAATATTGGACCCTGCCAGGACTCGAACCTGGAATCCCCTGATTCGTAGTCAGATGCCTTATCCATTGGGCCACAGGGCCAGTTACATTAAACAGGCACTGGGTGTATCACCAACGTAAAAATGTTTTCTCTTAGACAAAAAAACAAACATATTCCTTCGAGCCGGATTTGAACCAGCGACCTATGGATGAATGTTAACAGTCCCCATTACTCATGGTACCCACGTTTTCTACAGTCCACCGCTCTACCAACTGAGTTATCGAAGGATGCTTGTTCAATACTTCTAATATTAAAGTTTTAACCAAATGGGTTCAGAGCTATGTTCTATTTAATAAAGAAATCGACAGTGACATCACCTCCGAAATATAGAGACTTCCCGAGTTTGTCAGTAGGGATACCAAATTACCAAGTAAATCCTTGAGCGAGTTTGGATGCTTAAGACATAAAAACTGAAAAATCAGCAAAATAATTGAACTAAATTGTTGAAATTCGTATAATATGTCTTTTCATTATTTGAAATACCCACGTTGATTAAAATATTCGACCCTGCCAGGACTCGAACCTGGAATACCCTGATTCGTAGTCAGATGCCTTATCCATTGGGCCACAGGGCCAGTTACATTAAACAGGCACTGGGTGTATCACCAACGTAAAAATGTTTTCTCTTAGACAAAAAAACAAACATATTCCTTCGAGCCGGATTTGAACCAGCGACCTATGGATGAATGTTAACAGTCCCCATTACTCATGGTACCCACGTTTTCTACAGTGCACCGCTCTACCAACTGAGCTATCGAAGGATGCTCGTTCAATACTTCTAATATTAAAGTTTTAACCAAATGGGTTCAGAGCTATGTTCTATTTAATAAAGAAATCGACAGTGACATCACCTCCGAAATATAGAGACTTCCCGAGTTTGTCAGTAGGGATACCAAATTACCAAGTAAATCCTTGAGCGAGTTTGGATGCTTAAGACATAAAAACTGAAAAATCAGCAAAATAATTGAACTAAATTGTTGAAATTCGTATAATATGTCTTTTCATTATTTGAAATACCCACGTTGATTAAAATATTCGACCCTGCCAGGACTCGAACCTGGAATCCCCTGATTCGTAGTCAGATGCCTTATCCATTGGGTCACAGGGACAGTTACATTAAACAGGCACTGGGTGTATCACCAACGTAAAAATGTTTTCTCTTAGACAAAAAAACAAACATATTCCTTCGAGCCGGATTTGAACAAGCGACCTATGGATGAATGTTAACAGTCCCCATTACTCATGGTACCCACGTTTTCTACAGTCCACCGCTCTACCAACTGAGCTATTGAAGGATGCTTGTTCAATACTTCTAATATTAAAGTTTTAACCAAATGGGTTCAGAGCTATGTTCTATTTAATAAAGAAATCGACAGTGACATCACCTCCGAAATATAGAGACTTCCCGAGTTTGTCAGTAGGGATACCAAATTACCAAGTAAATCCTTGAGCGAGTTTGGATGCTTAAGACATAAAAACTGAAAAATCAGCAAAATAATTGAACTAAATTGTTGAAATTCGTATAATATGTCTTTTCATTATTTGAAATACCCACGTTGATTAAAATATTCGACCCTGCCAGGACTCGAACCTGGAATCCCCTGATTCGTAGTCAGATGCCTTATCCATTGGGCCACGGGGCCAGTTACATTAAACAGGCACTGGGTGTATCACCAACGTAAAAATGTTTTCTCTTAGACAAAAAAACAAACATATTCCTTCGAGCCGGATTTGAACCAGCGACCTATGGATGAATGTTAACAGTCCCCATTACTCATGGTACCCACGTTTTCTACAGTCCACCGCTCTACCAACTGAGCTATCGAAGGATGCTTGTTCAATACTTCTAATATTAAAGTTTTAACCAAATGGGTTCAGAGCTATGTTCTATTTAATAAAGAAATCGACAGTGACATCACCTCCGAAATATAGAGACTTCCCGAGTTTGTCAGTAGGGATACCAAATTACCAAGTAAATCCTTGAGCGAGTTTGGATGCTTAAGACATAAAAACTGAAAAATCAGCAAAATAATTGAACTAAATTGTTGAAATTCGTATAATATGTCTTTTCATTATTTGAAATACCCACGTTGATTAAAATATTCGACCCTGCCAGGACTCGAACCTGGAATCCCCTGATTCGTAGTCAGATGCCTTATCCATTGGGCCACAGGGCCAGTTACATTAAACAGGCACTGGGTGTATCACCAACGTAAAAATGTTTTCTCTTAGACAAAAAAACAAACATATTCCTTCGAGCCGGATTTGAACCAGCGACCTATGGATGAATGTTAACAGTCCCCATTACTCATGGTACCCACGTTTTCTACAGTCCACCGCTCTACCAACTGAGCTATCGAAGGATGCTTGTTCAATACTTCTAATATTACAGTTTTAACCAAATGGGTTCAGAGCTATGTTCTATTTAATAAAGAAATCGACAGTGACATCACCTCCGAAATATAGAGACTTCCCGAGTTTGTCAGTAGGGATACCAAATTACCAAGTAAATCCTTGAGCGAGTTTGGATGCTTAAGACATAAAAACTGAAAAATCAGCAAAATAATTGAACTAAATTGTTGAAATTCGTATAATATGTCTTTTCATTATTTGAAATACCCACGTTGATTAAAATATTCGACCCTGCCAGGACTCGAACCTGGAATCCCCTGATTCGTAGCCAGATGCCTTATCCATTGGGCCACAGGGCCAGTTACATTAAACAGGCACTGGGTGTATCACCAACGTAAAAATGTTTTCTCTTAGACAAAAAAACAAAAATATTCCTTCGAGCCGGATTTGAACCAGCGACCTATGGATGAATGTTAACAGTCCCCAATACTCATGGTACCCACGTTTTCTACAGTCCACCGCTCTACCAACTGAGCTATCGAAGGATGCTTGGTCAATACTTCTAATATTAAAGTTTTAACCAAATGGGTTCAGAGCTATGTTCTATTTAATAAAGAAATCGACAGTGACATCACCTCCGAAATATAGAGACTTCCCGAGTTTGTCAGTAGGGATACCAAATTACCAAGTAAATCCTTGAGCGAGTTTGGATGCTTAAGACATAAAAACTGAAAAATCAGCAAAATAATTGAACTAAATTGTTGAAATTCGTATAATATGTCTTTTCATTATTTGAAATACCCACGTTGATTAAAATATTCGACCCTGCCAGAACTCGAACCTGGAATCCCCTGATTCGTAGTCAGATGCCTTATCCATTGGTCCACAGGGAAAGTTACATTAAACAGGCACTGGGTGTATCACCAACGTAAAAATGTTTTCTCTTAGACAAAAAAACAAACATATTCCTTCGAGCCGGATTTGAACCAGCGACCTATGGATGAATGTTAACAGTCCCCATTACTCATGGTACCCACGTTTTCTACAGCCCACCGCTCTACCAACTGAGCTATCGAAGGATGCTTGTTCAATACTTCTAATATTAAAATTTTAACCAAATGGGTTCAGAGCTATGTTCTATTTAATAAAGAAATCGACAGTGACATCACCTCCGAAATATAGAGACTTCCCGAGTTTGTCAGTAGGGATACCAAATTACCAAGTAAATCCTTGAGCGAGTTTGGATGCTTAAGACATAAAAACTGAAAAATCAGCAAAATAATTGAACTAAATTGTTGAAATTCGTATAATATGTCTTTTCATTATTTGAAATACCCACGTTGATTAAAATATTCGACCCTGCCAGGACTCGAACCTGGAATCCCCTGATTCGTAGTCAGATGCCTTATCCATTGGGCCACAGGGCCAGTTACATTAAACAGGCACTGGGTGTATCACCAACGTAAAAATGTTTTCTCTTAGACAAAAAAACAAACATATTCCTTCGAGCCGGATTTGAACCAGCGACCTATGGATGAATGTTAACAGTCCCCATTACTCATGGTACCCACGTTTTCTACAGTCCACCGCTCTACCAACTGAGCTATCGAAGGATGCTTGTTCAATACTTCTAATATTAAAGTTTTAACCAAATGGGTTCAGAGCTATGTTCTATTTAATAAAGAAATCGACAGTGACATCACCTCCGAAATATAGAGACTTCCCGAGTTTGTCAGTAGGGATACCAAATTACCAAGTAAATCCTTGAGCGAGTTTGGATGCTTAAGACAAAAAACTGAAAAATCAGCAAAATAATTGAACTAAATTGTTGAAATTCGTATAATATGTCTTTTCATTATTTGAAATACCCACGTTGATTAAAATATTCGACCCTGCCAGGACTCGAACCTGGAATCTCCTGATTCGTAGTCAGATGCCTTATCCATTGGGCCATAGGGCCAGTTACATTAAACAGGCACTGGGTGTATCACCAACGTAAAAATGTTTTCTCTTAGACAAAAAAACAAACATATTCCTTCGAGCCGGATTTGAACCAGCGACCTATGGATGAATGTTAACAGTCCCCATTACTCATGGTACCCACGTTTTCTACAGTCCACCGCTCTACCAACTGAGCTATCGAAGGATGCTTGTTCAATACTTCTAATATTAAAGTTTTAACCAAATGGGTTCAGAGCTATGTTCTATTTAATAAAGAAATCGACAGTGACATCACCTCCGAAATATAGAGACTTCCCGAGTTTGTCAGAAGGGATACCAAATTACCAAGTAAATCCTTGAGCGAGTTTGGATGCTTAAGACATAAAAACTGAAAAATCAGCAAAATAATTGAACTAAATTGTTGAAATTCGTATAATATGTCTTTTCATTATTTGAAATACCCACGTTGATTAAAATATTCCTCCCTGCCAGGACTCGAACCTGGAATCCCCTGATTCGTAGTCAGATGCCTTATCCATTGGGCCACAGGGCCAGTTACATTAAACAGGCACTGGGTGTATCACCAACGTAAAAATGTTTTCTCTTAGACAAAAAAACAAACATATTCCTTCGAGCCGGATTTGAACCAGCGCCCTATGGATGAATGTTAACAGTCCCCATTACTCATGGTACCCACGTTTCCTACAGTCCACCGCTCTACCAACTGAGCTATCGAAGGATGCTTGTTCAATACTTCTAATATTAAAGTTTTAACCAAATGGGTTCAGAGCTATGTTCTATTTAATAAAGAAATCGACAGTGACATCACCTCCGAAATATAGAGACTTCCCGAGTTTGTCAGTAGGGATACCAAATTACCAAGTAAATCCTTGAGCGAGTTTGGATGCTTAAGACATAAAAACTGAAAAATCAGCAAAATAATTGAACTAAATTGTTGAAATTCGTATAATATGTCTTTTCATTATTTGAAATACCCACGTTGATTAAAATATTCGACCCTGCCAAGACTCGAACCTGGAATCCCCTGATTCGTAGTCAGATGCCTTATCCATTGGGCCACAGGGCCAGTTACATTAAACAGGCACTGGGTGTATCACCAACGTAAAAATGTTTTCTCTTAGACAAAAAAACAAACATATTCCTTCGAGCCGGATTTGAACCAGCGACCTATGGATGAATGTTAACAGTCCCCATTACTCATGGTACCCACGTTTTCTACAGTCCACCGCTCTACCAACTGAGCTATCGAAGGATGCTTGTTCAATACTTCTAATATTAAAGTTTTAACCAAATGGGTTCAGAGCTATGTTCTATTTAATAAAGAAATCGACAGTGACATCACCTCCGAAATATAGAGACTTCCCGAGTTTGTCAGTAGGGATACCAAATTACCAAGTAAATCCTTGAGCGAGTTTGGATGCTTAAGACATAAAAACTGAAAAATCAGCAAAATAATTGAACTAAATTGTTGAAATTCGTATAATATGTCTTTTCATTATTTGAAATACCCACGTTGATTAAAATATTGGACCCTGCCAGGACTCGAACCTGGAATCCCCTGATTCGTAGTCAGATGCCTTATCCATTGGGCCACAGGGCCAGTTACATTAAACAGGCACTGGGTGTATCACCAACGTAAAAATGTTTTCTCTTAGACAAAAAAACAAACATATTCCTTCGAGCCGGATTTGAACCAGCGACCTATGGATGAATGTTAACAGTCCCCATGGTACCCACGTTTCCTACAGTCCACCGCTCTACCAACTGAGCTATCGAAGGATGCTTGTTCAATACTTCCAATATTAAAGTTTTAACCAAATGGGTTCAGAGCTATGTTCTATTTAATAAAGAAATCGACAGTGACATCACCTCCGAAATATAGAGACTTCCCGAGTTTGTCAGTAGGGATACCAAATTACCAAGTAAATCCTTGAGCGAGTTTGGATGCTTAAGACATAAAAACTGAAAAATCAGCAAAATAATTGAACTAAATTGTTGAAATTCGTATAATATGTCTTTTCATTATTTGAAATACCCACGTTGATTAAAATATTCGACCCTGCCAGGACTCGAAACTGGAATCCCCTGATTCGTAGTCAGATGCCTTATCCATTGGGCCACAGGGCCAGTTACATTAAACAGGCACTGGGTGTATCACCAACGTAAAAATGTTTTCTCTTAGACAAAAAAACAAACATATTCCATCGAGCCGGATTTGAACCAGCGCCCTATGGATGAATGTTAACAGTCCCCATTACTCATGGTACCCACGTTTCCTACAGTCCACCGCTCTACCAACTGAGCTATCGAAGGATGCTTGTTCAATATTTCTAATATTAAAGTTTTAACCAAATGGGTTCAGAGCTATGTTCTATTTAATAAAGAAATCGACAGTGACATCACCTCCGAAATATAGAGACTTCCCGAGTTTGTCAGTAGGGATACCAAATTACCAAGTAAATCCTTGAGCGAGTTTGGATGCTTAAGACATAAAAACTGAAAAATCAGCAAAATAATTGAACTAAATTGTTGAAATTCGTATAATATGTCTTTTCATTACTTGAAATACCCACGTTGATTGAAATATTCGACCCTGCCAGGACTCGAACCTGGAATCCCCTGATTCGTAGTCAGATGCCTTATCCATTGGGCCACAGGGCCAGTTACATTAAACAGGCACTGGGTGTATCACCAACGTAAAAATGTTTTCTCTTAGACAAAAAAACAAACATATTCCTTCGAGCCGGATTTGAACCAGCGACCTATGGATGAATGTTAACAGTCCCCATGGTACCCACGTTTCCTACAGTCCACCGCTCTACCAACTGAGCTATCGAAGGATGCTTGTTCAATACTTCTAATATTAAAGTTTTAACCAAATGGGTTCAGAGCTATGTTCTATTTAATAAAGAAATCGACAGTGACATCACCTCCGAAATATAGAGACTTCCCGAGTTTGTCAGTAGGGATACCAAATTACCAAGTAAATCCTTGAGCGAGTTTGGATGCTTAAGACATAAAAACTGAAAAATCAGCAAAATAATTGAACTAAATTGTTGAAATTCGTATAATATGTCTTTTCATTATTTGAAATACCCACGTTGATTAAAATATTCGACCCTGCCAGGACTCGAAACTGGAATCCCCTGATTCGTAGTCAGATGCCTTATCCATTGGGCCACAGGGCCAGTTACATTAAACAGGCACTGGGTGTATCACCAACGTAAACATGTTTTCTCTTAGACAAAAAAACAAACATATTCCTTCGAGCCGGATTTGAACCAGCGACCTATGGATGAATGTTAACAGTCCCCATTACTCATGGTACCCACGTTTTCTACAGTCCACCGCTCTACCAACTGAGCTATCGAAGGATGCTTGTTCAATACTTCTAATATTAAAGTTTTAACCAAATGGGTTCAGAGCTATGTTCTATTTAATAAAGAAATCGACAGTGACATCACCTCCGAAATATAGAGACTTCCCGAGTTTGTCAGTAGGGATACCAAATTACCAAGTAAATCCTTGAGCGAGTTTGGATGCTTAAGACATTAAAACTGAAAAATCAGCAAAATAATTGAACTAAATTGTTGAAATTCGTATAATATGTCTTTTCATTATTTGAAATACCCACGTTGATTAAAATATTCGACCCTGCCAGGACTCGAACCTGGAATCCCCTGATTCGTAGTCAGATGCCTTATCCATTGGGCCACAGGGCCAGTTACATTAAACAGGCACTGGGTGTATCACCAACGTAAAAATGTTTTCTCTTAGACAAAAAAACAAACATATTCCTTCGAGCCGGATTTGAACCAGCGCCCTATGGATGAATGTTAACAGTCCCCATTACTCATGGTACCCACGTTTCCTACAGTCCACCGCTCTACCAACTGAGCTATCGAAGGATGCTTGTTCAATACTTCTAATATTAAAGTTTCAACCAAATGGGTTCAGAGCTATGTTCTATTTAATAAAGAAATCGACAGTGACATCACCTCCGAAATATAGAGACTTCCCGAGTTTGTCAGTAGGGATACCAAATTACCAAGTAAATCCTTGAGCGAGTTAGGATGCTTAAGACATAAAAACTGAAAAATCAGCAAAATAATTGAACTAAATTGTTGAAATTCGTATAATATGTCTTTTCATTATTTGAAATACCCACGTTGATTAAAATATTCGACCCTGCCAGGACTCGAACCTGGAATCCCCTGATTCGTAGTCAGATGCCTTATCCATTGGGCCACAGGGCCAGTTACATTAAACAGGCACTGGGTGTATCACCAACGTAAAAATGTTTTCTCTTAGACAAAAAAACAAACACATTCCTTCGAGCCGGATTTGAACCAGCGACCTATGGATGAATGTTAACAGTCCCCATTACTCATGGTACCCACGTTTTCTACAGTCCACCGCTCTACCAACTGAGCTATCGAAGGATGCTTGTTCAATACTTCTAATATTAAAGTTTTAACCAAATGGGTTCAGAGCTATGTTCTATTTAATAAAGAAATCGACAGTGACATCACCTCCGAAATATAGAGACTTCCCGAGTTTGTCAGTAGGGATACCAAATTACCAAGTAAATCCTTGAGCGAGTTTGGATGCTTAAGACATAAAAACTGAAAAATCAGCAAAATAATTGAACTAAATTGTTGAAATTCGTATAATATGTCTTTTCATTATTTGAAATACCCACGTTGATTAAAATATTCGACCCTGCCAGGACTCGAACCTGGAATCTCCTGATTCGTAGTCAGATGCCTTATCCATTGGGCCACAGGGCCAGTTACATTAAACAGGCACTGGGTGTATCACCAACGTAAAAATGTTTTCTCTTAGACAAAAAAACAAACATATTCCTTCGAGCCGGATTTGAACCAGCGACCTATGGATGAATGTTAACAGTCCCCATGGTACCCACGTTTCCTACAGTCCACCGCTCTACCAACTGAGCTATCGAAGGATGCTTGTTCAATACTTCTAATATTAAAGTTTTAACCAAATGGGTTCAGAGCTATGTTCTATTTAATAAAGAAATCGACAGTGACATCACCTCCGAAATATAGAGACTTCCCGAGTTTGTCAGTAGGGATACCAAATTACCAAGTAAATCCTTGAGCGAGTTTGGATGCTTAAGACATAAAAACTGAAAAATCAGCAAAATAATTGAACTAAATTTTTGAAATTCGTATAATATGTCTTTTCATTATTTGAAATACCCACGTTGATTAAAATATTAGACCCTGCCAGGACTCGAACCTGGAATCCCCTGATTCGTAGTCAGATGCCTTATCCATTGGGCCACAGGGCCAGTTACATTAAACAGGCACTGGGTGTATCACCAACGTAAAAATGTTTTCTCTTAGACAAAAAAACAAACATATTCCTTCGAGCCGGATTTGAACCAGCGACCTATGGATGAATGTTAACAGTCCCCATGGTACCCACGTTTCCTACAGTCCACCGCTCTACCAACTGAGCTATCGAAGGATGCTTGTTCAATACTTCTAATATTAAAGTTTTAACCAAATGGGTTCAGAGCTATGTTCTATTTAATAAAGAAATCGACAGTGACATCACCTCCGAAATATAGAGACTTCCCGAGTTTGTCAGTAGGGATACCAAATTACCAAGTAAATCCTTGAGCGAGTTAGGATGCTTAAGACATAAAAACTGAAAAATCAGCAAAATAATTGAACTAAATTGTTGAAATTCGTATAATATGTCTTTTCATTATTTGAAATACCCACGTTGATTAAAATATTCGACCCTGCCAGGACTCGAACCTGGAATCCCCTGATTCGTAGTCAGATGCCTTATCCATTGGGCCACAGGGCCAGTTACATTAAACAGGCACTGGGTGTATCACCAACGTAAAAATGTTTTCTCTTAGACAAAAAAACAAACACATTCCTTCGAGCCGGATTTGAACCAGCGACCTATGGATGAATGTTAACAGTCCCCATTACTCATGGTACCCACGTTTTCTACAGTCCACCGCTCTACCAACTGAGCTATCGAAGGATGCTTGTTCAATACTTCTAATATTAAAGTTTTAACCAAATGGGTTCAGAGCTATGTTCTATTTAATAAAGAAATCGACAGTGACATCACCTCCGAAATATAGAGACTTCCCGAGTTTGTCAGTAGGGATACCAAATTACCAAGTAAATCCTTGAGCGAGTTTGGATGCTTAAGACATAAAAACTGAAAAATCAGCAAAATAATTGAACTAAATTGTTGAAATTCGTATAATATGTCTTTTCATTATTTGAAATACCCACGTTGATTAAAATATTCGACCCTGCCAGGACTCGAACCTGGAATCTCCTGATTCGTAGTCAGATGCCTTATCCATTGGGCCACAGGGCCAGTTACATTAAACAGGCACTGGGTGTATCACCAACGTAAAAATGTTTTCTCTTAGACAAAAAAACAAACATATTCCTTCGAGCCGGATTTGAACCAGCGACCTATGGATGAATGTTAACAGTCCCCATGGTACCCACGTTTCCTACAGTCCACCGCTCTACCAACTGAGCTATCGAAGGATGCTTGTTCAATACTTCTAATATTAAAGTTTTAACCAAATGGGTTCAGAGCTATGTTCTATTTAATAAAGAAATCGACAGTGACATCACCTCCGAAATATAGAGACTTCCCGAGTTTGTCAGTAGGGATACCAAATTACCAAGTAAATCCTTGAGCGAGTTTGGATGCTTAAGACATAAAAACTGAAAAATCAGCAAAATAATTGAACTAAATTTTTGAAATTCGTATAATATGTCTTTTCATTATTTGAAATACCCACGTTGATTAAAATATTAGACCCTGCCAGGACTCGAACCTGGAATCCCCTGATTCGTAGTCAGATGCATTATCCATTGGGCCACAGGGCCAGTTACATTAAACAGGCACTGGGTGTATCACCAACGTAAAAATGTTTTCTCTTAGACAAAAAAACAAACATATTCCTTCGAGCCGGATTTGAACCAGCGACCTATGGATGAATGTTAACAGTCCCCATGGTACCCACGTTTCCTACAGTCCACCGCTCTACCAACTGAGCTATCGAAGGATGCTTGTTCAATACTTCTAATATTAAAGTTTTAACCAAATGGGTTCAGAGCTATGTTCTATTTAATAAAGAAATCGACAGTGACATCACCTCCGAAATATAGAGACTTCCAGAGTTTGTCAGTAGGGATACCAAATTACCAAGTAAATCCTTGAGCGAGTTTGGATGCTTAAGACATAAAAACTGAAAAATCAGCAAAATAATTGAACTAAATTGTTGAAATTCGTATAATATGTCTTTTCATTATTTGAAATACCCACGTTGATTAAAATGTTCGACCCTGCCTGGACTCGTACCTGGAATCCCCTGATTCGTAGTCAGATGCCTTATCCATTGGGCCACAGGGCCAGTTACATTAAACAGGCACTGGGTGTATCACCAACGTAAAAATGTTTTCTCTTAGACAAAAAAACAAACATATTCCTTCGAGCCGGATTTGAACCAGCGACCTATGGATGAATGTTAACAGTCCCCATTACTCATGGTACCCACGTTTTCTACAGTCCACCGCTCTACCAACTGAGCTATCGAAGGATGCTTGTTCAATACTTCTAATATTAAAGTTTTAACCAAATGGGTTCAGAGCTATGTTCTATTTAATAAAGAAATCGACAGTGACATCACCTCCAAAATATAGAGACTTCCCGAGTTTGTCAGTAGGGATACCAAATTACCAAGTAAATCCTTGAGCGAGTTTGGATGCTTAAGACATAAAAACTGAAAAATCAGCAAAATAATTGAACTAAATTGTTGAAATTCGTATAATATGTCTTTTCATTATTTGAAATACCCACGTTGATTAAAATATTCGACCCTGCCAGGACTCGAACCTGAAATCCCCTGATTCGTAGTAAGATGCCTTATCCATTGGGCCATAGGGCCAGTTACATTAAACAGGCACTGGGTGTATCACCAACGTAAAAATGTTTTCTCTTAGACAAAAAAACAAACATATTCCTTCGAGCCGGATTTGAACCAGCGACCTATGGATGAATGTTAACAGTCCCCATTACTCATGGTACCCACGTTTTCTACAGTCCACCGCTCTACCAACTGAGCTATCGAAGGATGCTTGTTCAATACTTCTAATATTAAAGTTTTAACCAAATGGGTTCAGAGCTATGTTCTATTTAATAAAGAAATCGACAGTGACATCACCTCCGAAATATAGAGACTTCCCGAGTTTGTCAGTAGGGATACCAAATTACCAAGTAAATCCTTGAGCGAGTTTGGATGCTTAAGACATAAAAACTGAAAAATCAGCAAAATAATTGAACTAAATTGTTGAAATTCGTATAATATGTCTTTTCATTATTTGAAATACCCACGTTGATTAAAATATTCGACCCTGCCAGGACTCGAACCTGGAATCCCCTGATTCGTAGTCAGATGCCTTATCCATTGGGCCACAGGGCCAGTTACATTAAACAGGCACTGGGTGTATCACCAACGTAAAAATGTTTTCTCTTAGACAAAAAAACATGGTACCCACGTTTTCTACAGTCCACCGCTCTACAAACTGAGCTATCGAAGGATGCTTGTTCAATACTTCTAATATTAAAGTTTTAACCAAATGGGTTCAGAGCTATGTTCTATTTAATAAAGAAATCGACAGTGACATCACCTCCGAAATATAGAGACTTCCCGAGTTTGTCAGTAGGGATACCAAATTACCAAGTAAATCCTTGAGCGAGTTTGGATGCTTAAGACATAAAAACTGAAAAATCAGCAAAATAATTGAACTAAATTGTTGAAATTCGTATAATATGTCTTTTCATTATTTGAAATACCCACGTTGATTAAAATATTCGACCCTGCCAGGACTCGAACCTGGAATCCCCTGATTCGTAGTCAGATGCCTTATCCATTGGGCCACAGGGCCAGTTACATTAAACAGGCACTGGGTGTATCACCAACGTAAAAATGTTTTCTCTTAGACAAAAAAACAAACATAATCCTTCGAGCCGGATTTGAACCAGCGACCTATGGATGAATGTTAACAGTCCCCATTACTCATGGTACCCACGTTTTCTACAGTCCACCGCTCTACCAACTGAGCTATCGAAGGATGCTTGTTCAATACTTCTAATATTAAAGTTTTAACCAAATGGGTTCAGAGCTATGTTCTATTTAATAAAGAAATCGACAGTGACATCACCTCCGAAATATAGAGACTTCCCGAGTTTGTCAGTAGGGATACCAAATTACCAAGTAAATCCTTGAGCGAGTTTGGATGCTTAAGACATAAAAACTGAAAAATCAGCAAAATAATTGAACTAAATTGTTGAAATTCGTATAATATGTCTTTTCATTATTTGAAATACCCACGTTGATTAAAATATTCGACCCTGCCAGGACTCGAACCTGGAATCCCCTGATTCGTAGTCAGATGCCTTATCCATTGGGCCACAGGGCCAGTTACATTAAACAGGCACTGGGTGTATCACCAACGTAAAAATGTTTTCTCTTAGACAAAAAAACAAACATATTCCTTCGAGCCGGATTTGAACCAGCGACCTATGGATGAATGTTAACAGTCCCCATTACTCATGGTACCCACGTTTTCTACAGTCCACCGCTCTACCAACTGAGCTATCGAAGGATGCTTGTTCAATACTTCTAATATTAAAGTTTTAACCAAATGGGTTCAGAGCTATGTTCTATTTAATAAAGAAATCGACAGTGACATCACCTCCGAAATATAGAGACTTCCCGAGTTTGTCAGTAGGGATACCAAATTACCAAGTAAATCCTTGAGCGAGTTTGGATGCTTAAGACATAAAAACTGAAAAATCAGCAAAATAATTGAACTAAATTGTTGAAATTCGTATAATATGTCTTTTCATTATTTGAAATACCCACGTTGATTAAAATATTCGACCCTGCCAGGACTCGAACCTGGAATCCCCTGATTCGTAGTCAGATGCCTTATCCATTGGGCCACAGGGCCAGTTACATTAAACAGGCACTGGGTGTGTCACCAACGTAAAAATGTTTTCTCTTAGACAAAAAAACAAACATATTCCTTCGAGCCGGATTTGAACCAGCGACCTATGGATGAATGTTAACAGTCCCCATTACTCATGGTACCCAAGTTTTCTACAGTCCACCGCTCTACCAACTGAGCTATCGAAGGATGCTTGTTCAATACTTCTAATATTAAAGTTTTAACCAAATGGGTTCAGAGCTATGTTCTATTTAATAAAGAAATCGACAGTGACATCACCTCCGAAATATAGAGACTTCCCGAGTTTGTCAGTAGGGATACCAAATTACCAAGTAAATCCTTGAGCGAGTTTGGATGCTTAAGACATAAAAACTGAAAAATCAGCAAAATAATTGAACTAAATTGTTGAAATTCGTATAATATGTCTTTTCATTATTTGAAATACCCACGTTGATTAAAATATTCGACCCTGCCAGGACTCGAACCTGGAATCCCCTGATTCGTAGTCAGATGCCTTATCCATTGGGCCACAGGGCCAGTTACATTAAACAGGCACTGGGTGTATCACCAACGTAAAAATGTTTTCTCTTAGACAAAAAAACATGGTACCCACGTTTTCTACAGTCCACCGCTCTACCAACTGAGCTATCGAAGGATGCTTGTTCAATACTTCTAATATTAAAGTTTTAACCAAATGGGTTCAGAGCTATGTTCTATTTAATAAAGAAATCGACAGTGACATCACCTCCGAAATATAGAGACTTCCCGAGTTTGTCAGTAGGGATACCAAATTACCAAGTAAATCCTTGAGCGAGTTTGGATGCTTAAGACATAAAAACTGAAAAATCAGCAAAATAATTGAACTAAATTGTTGAAATTCGTATAATATGTCTTTTCATTATTTGAAATACCCACGTTGATTAAAATATTCGACCCTGCCAGGACTCGAACCTGGAATCCCCTGATTCGTAGTCAGATGCCTTATCCATTGGGCCACAGGGCCATTTACATTAAACAGGCACTGGGTGTGTCACCAACGTAAAAATGTTTTCTCTTAGACAAAAAAACAAACATATTCCTTCGAGCCGGACTTGAACCAGCGACCTATGGATGAATGTTAACAGTCCCCATTACTCATGGTACCCACGTTTTCTACAGTCCACCGCTCTACCAACTGAGCTATCGAAGGATGCTTGTTCAATACTTCTAATATTAAAGTTTTAACCAAATGGGTTCAGAGCTATGTTCTATTTAATAAAGAAATCGACAGTGACATCACCTCCGAAATATAGAGACTTCCCGAGTTTGTCAGTAGGGATACCAAATTACCAAGTAAATCCTTGAGCGAGTTTGGATGCTTAAGACATAAAAACTGAAAAATCAGCAAAATAATTGAACTAAATTGTTGAAATTCGTATAATATGTCTTTTCATTATTTGAAATACCCACGTTGATTAAAATATTCGACCCTGCCAGGACTCGAACCTGGAATCCCCTGATTCGTAGTCAGATGCCTTATCCCTTGGGCCACAGGGCCAGTTACATTAAACAGGCACTGGGTGTATCACCAACGTAAAAATGTTTTCTCTTAGACAAAAAAACAAACATATTCCTTCGAGCCGGATTTGAACCAGCGACCTATGGATGAATGTTAACAGTCCCCATTACTCATGGTACCCACGTTTTCTACAGTCCACCGCTCTACCAACTGAGCTATCGAAGGATGCTTGTTCAATACTTCTAATATTAAAGATTTAACCAAATGGGTTCAGAGCTATGTTCTATTTAATAAAGAAATCGACAGTGACATCACCTCCGAAATATAGAGACTTCCCGAGTTTGTCAGTAGGGATACCAAATTACCAAGTAAATCCTTGAGCGAGTTTGGATGCTTAAGACATAAAAACTGAAAAATCAGCAAAATAATTGAACTAAATTGTTGAAATTCGTATAATATGTCTTTTCATTATTTGAAATACCCACGTTGATTAAAATATTCGACCCTGCCAGGACTCGAACCTGGAATCCCCTGATTCGTAGTCAGATGCCTTATCCATTGGGCCACAGGGCCAGTTACATTAAACAGGCACTGGGTGTATCACCAACGTAAAAATGTTTTCTCTTAGACAAAAAAACAAACATATTCCTTCGAGCCGGATTTGAACCAGCGACCTATGGATGAATGTTAACAGTCCCCATTACTCATGGTACCCACGTTTTCTACAGTCCACCGCTCTACCAACTGAGCTATCGAAGGATGCTTGTTCAATACTTCTAATATTAAAGTTTTAACCAAATGGGTTCAGAGCTATGTTCTATTTAATAAAGAAATCGACAGTGACATCACCTCCGAAATATAGAGACTTCCCGAGTTTGTCAGTAGGGATACCAAATTACCAAGTAAATCCTTGAGCGAGTTTGGATGCTTAAGACATAAAAACTGAAAAATCAGCAAAATAATTGAACTAAATTGTTGAAATTCGTATAATATGTGTTTTCATTATTTGAAATACCCACGTTGATTAAAATATTCAACCCTGCCAGGACTCGAACCTGGAATCCCCTGATTTGTAGTCAGATGCCTTATCCATTGGGCCACAGGGCCAGTTACATTAAACAGGCACTGGGTGTATCACCAACGTAAAAATGTTTTCTCTTAGACAAAAAAACAAACATATTCCTTCGAGCCGGATTTGAACCAGCGACCTATGGATGAATGTTAACAGTCCCCATTACTCATGGTACCCACGTTTTCTACAGTCCACCGCTCTACCAACTGAGCTATCGAAGGATGCTTGTTCAATACTTCTAATATTAAAGTTTTAACCAAATGGGTTCAGAGCTATGTTCTATTTAATAAAGAAATCGACAGTGACATCACCTCCGAAATATAGAGACTTCCCGAGTTTGTCAGTAGGGATACCAAATTACCAAGTAAATCCTTGAGCGAGTTTGGATGCTTAAGACATAAAAACTGAAAAATCTGCAAAATAATTGAACTAAATTGTTGAAATTCGTATAATATGTCTTGTCATTATTTGAAATACCCACGTTGATTAAAATATTCGACCCTGCCAGGACTCGAACCTGGAATCCCCTGATTCGTAGTCAGATGCCTTACCCATGGGCCACAGGGCCAGTTACATTAAACAGGCACTGGGTGTATCACCAACGTAAAAATGTGTTCTCTTAGACAAAAAAACAAACATATTCCTTCGAGCCGGATTTGAACCAGCGACCTATGGATGAATGTTAACAGTCCCCATTACTCATGGTACCCACGTTTTCTACAGTCCACCGCTCTACCAACTGAGCTATCGAAGGATGCTTGTTCAATACTTCTAATATTAAAGTTTTAACCAAATGGGTTCAGAGCTATGTTCTATTTAATAAAGAAATCGACAGTGACATCACCTCCGAAATATAGAGACTTCCCGAGTTTGTCAGTAGGGATACCAAATTACCAAGTAAATCCTTGAGCGAGTTTGGATGCTTAAGACATAAAAACTGAAAAATCAGCAAAATAATTGAACTAAATTGTTGAAATTCGTATAATATGTCTTTTCATTATTTGAAATACCCACGTTGATTAAAATATTCGACCCTGCCAGGACTCGAACCTGGAATCCCCTGATTCGTAGTCAGATGCCTTATCCATTGGGCCACAGGGCCAGTTACATTAAACAGGCACTGGGTGTATCACCAACGTAAAAATGTTTTCTCTTAGACAAAAAAACAAACATATTCCTTCGAGCCGGATTTGAACCAGCGACCTATGGATGAATGTTAACAGTCCCCATTACTCATGGTACCCACGTTTTCTACAGTCCACCGCTCTACCAACTGAGCTATCGAAGGATGCTTGTTCAATACTTCTAATATTAAAGTTTTAACCAAATGGGTTCAGAGCTATGTTCTATTTAATAAAGAAATCGACAGTGACATCACCTCCGAAATATAGAGACTTCCCGAGTTTGTCAGTAGGGATACCAAATTACCAAGTAAATCCTTGAGCGAGTTTGGATGCTTAAGACATAAAAACTGAAAAATCAGCAAAATAATTGAACTAAATTGTTGAAATTCGTATAATATGTCTTTTCATTATTTGAAATACCCACGTTGATTAAAATATTCGACACTGCCAGGACTCGAACCTGGAATCCCCTGATTCGTAGTCAGATGCCTTATCCATTGGGCCACAGGGCCAGTTACATTAAACAGGCACTGGGTGTATCACCAACGTAAAAATGTTTTCTCTTAGACAAAAAAACAAACATATTCCTTCGAGCCGGATTTGAACCAGCGACCTATGGATGAATGTTAACAGTCCCCATTACTCATGGTACCCACGTTTTCTACAGTCCACCGCTCTACCAACTGAGCTATCGAAGGATGCTTGTTCAATACTTCTAATATTAAAGTTTTAACCAAATGGGTTCAGAGCTATGTTCTATTTAATAAAGAAATCGACAGTGACATCCCCTCCGAAATATAGAGACTTCCCGAGTTTGTCAGTAGGGATACCAAATTACCAAGTAAATCCTTGAGCGAGTTTGGATGCTTAAGACATAAAAACTGAAAAATCAGCAAAATAATTGAACTAAATTGTTGAAATTCGTATAATATGTCTTTTCATTATTTGAAATACCCACGTTGATTAAAATATTCGACCCTGCCAGGACTCGAACCTGGAATTCCCTGATTCGTAGTCAGATGCCTTATCCATTGGGCCACAGGGCCAGTTACATTAAACAGGCACTGGGTGTATCACCAACGTAAAAATGTTTTCTCTTAGACAAAAAAACAAACATATTCCTTCGAGCCGGATTTGAACCAGCGACCTATGGATGAATGTTAACAGTCCCCATTACTCATGGTACCCACGTTTTCTACAGTCCACCGCTCTACCAACTGAGCTATCGAAGGATGCTTGTTCAATACTTCTAATATTAAAGTTTTAACCAAATGGGTTCAGAGCTATGTTCTATTTAATAAAGAAATCGACAGTGACATCACCTCCGAAATATAGAGACTTCCCGAGTTTGTCAGTAGGGATACCAAATTACCAAGTAAATCCTTGAGCGAGTTTGGATGCTTAAGACATAAAAACTGAAAAATCAGCAAAATAATTGAACTAAATTGTTGAAATTCGTATAATATGTCTTTTCATTATTTGAAATACCCACGTTGATTAAAATATTCGACCCTGCCAGGACTCGAACCTGGAATCCCCTGATTCGTAGTCAGATGCCTTATCCATTGGGCCACAGGGCCAGTTACATTAAACAGGCACTGGGTGTATCACCAACGTAAAAATGTTTTCTCTTAGACAAAAAAACAAACATATTCCTTCGAGCCGGATTTGAACCAGCGACCTATGGATGAATGTTAACAGTCCCCATTACTCATGGTACCCACGTTTTCTACAGTCCACCGCTCTACCAACTGAGCTATCGAAGGATGCTTGTTCAATACTTCTAATATTAAAGTTTTAACCAAATGGGTTCAGAGCTATGTTCTATTTAATAAAGAAATCGACAGTGACATCACCTCCGAAATATAGAGACTTCCCGAGTTTGTCAGTAGGGATACCAAATTACCAAGTAAATCCTTGAGCGAGTTTGGATGCTTAAGACATAAAAACTGAAAAATCAGCAAAATAATTGAACTAAATTGTTGAAATTCGTATAATATGTCTTTTCATTATTTGAAATACCCACGTTGATTAAAATATTCGACCCTGCCAGGACTCGAACCTGGAAACCCCTGATTCGTAGTCAGATGCCTTATCCATTGGGCCACAGGGCCAGTTACATTAAACAGGCACTGGGTGTATCACCAACGTAAAAATGTTTTCTCTTAGACAAAAAAACAAACATATTCCTTCGAGCCGGATTTGAACCAGCGACCTATGGATGAATGTTAACAGTCCCCATTACTCATGGTACCCACGTTTTCTACAGTCCACCGCTCTACCAACTGAGCTATCGAAGGATGCTTGTTCAATACTTCTAATATTAAAGTTTTAACCAAATGGGTTCAGAGCTATGTTCTATTTAATAAAGAAATCGACAGTGACATCACCTCCGAAATATAGAGACTTCCCGAGTTTGTCAGTAGGGATACCAAATTACCAAGTAAATCCTTGAGCGAGTTTGGATGCTTAAGACATAAAAACTGAAAATCAGCAAAATAATTGAACTAAATTGTTGAAATTCGTATAATATGTCTTTTCATTATTTGAAATACCCACGTTGATTAAAATATTCGACCCTGCCAGGACTCGAACCTGGAATCCCCTGATTCGTAGTCAGATGCCTTATCCATTGGGCCACAGGGCCAGTTACATTAAACAGGCACTGGGTGTATCACCAACGTAAAAATGTTTTCTCTTAGACAAAAAAACAAACATATTCCTTCGAGCCGGATTTGAACCAGCGACCTATGGATGAATGTTAACAGTCCCCATTACTCATGGTACCCACGTTTTCTACAGTCCACCGCTCTACCAACTGAGCTATCGAAGGATGCTTGTTCAATACTTCTAATATTAAAGTTTTAACCAAATGGGTTCAGAGCTATGTTCTATTTAATAAAGAAATCGACAGTGACATCACCTCCGAAATATAGAGACTTCCCGAGTTTGTCAGTAGGGATACCAAATTACCAAGTAAATCCTTGAGCGAGTTTGGATGCTTAAGACATAAAAACTGAAAAATCAGCAAAATAATTGAACTAAATTGTTGAAATTCGTATAATATGTCTTTTCATTATTTGAAATACCCACGTTGATTAAAATATTCGACCCTGCCAGGACTCGAACCTGGAATCCCCTGATTCGTAGTCAGATGCCTTATCCATTGGGCCACAGGGCCAGTTACATTAAACAGGCACTGGGTGTATCACCAACGTAAAAATGTTTTCTCTTAGACAAAAAAACAAACATATTCCTTCGAGCCGGATTTGAACCAGCGACCTATGATGAATGTATGTAACAGTCCCCATTACTCATGGTACCCACGTTTTCTACAGTCCACCGCTCTACCAACTGAGCTATCGAAGGATGCTTGTTCAATACTTCTAATATTAAAGTTTTAACCAAATGGGTTCAGAGCTATGTTCTATTTAATAAAGAAATCGACAGTGACATCACCTCCGAAATATAGAGACTTCCCGAGTTTGTCAGTAGGGATACCAAATTACCAAGTAAATCCTTGAGCGAGTTTGGATGCTTAAGACATAAAAAACTGAAAAATCAGCAAAATAATTGAACTAAATTGTTGAAATTCGTATAATATGTCTTTTCATTATTTGAAATACCCACGTTGATTAAAATATTCGACCCTGCCAGGACTCGAACCTGGAATCCCCTGATTCGTAGTCAGATGCCTTATCCATTGGGCCACAGGGCCAGTTACATTAAACAGGCACTGGGTGTATCACCAACGTAAAAATGTTTTCTCTTAGACAAAAAAACAAACATATTCCTTCGAGCCGGATTTGAACCAGCGACCTATGGATGAATGTTAACAGTCCCCATTACTCATGGTACCCACGTTTTCTACAGTCCACCGCTCTACCAACTGAGCTATCGAAGGATGCTTGTTCAATACTTCTAATATTAAAGTTTTAACCAAATGGGTTCAGAGCTATGTTCTATTTAATAAAGAAATCGACAGTGACATCACCTCCGAAATATAGAGACTTCCCGAGTTTGTCAGTAGGGATACCAAATTACCAGTAAATCCTTGAGCGAGTTTGGATGCTTAAGACATAAAAACTGAAAATCAGCAAAATAATTGAACTAAATTGTTGAAATTCGTATAATATGTCTTTTCATTATTTGAAATACCCACGTTGATTAAAATATTCGACCCTGCCAGGACTCGAACCTGGAATCCCCTGATTCGTAGTCAGATGCCTTATCCATTGGGCCACAGGGCCAGTTACATTAAACAGGCACTGGGTGTATCACCAACGTAAAAATGTTTTCTCTTAGACAAAAAACAAACATATTCCTTCGAGCCGGATTTGAACAGCGACCTATGGATGAATGTTAACAGTCCCCATTACTCATGGTACCCACGTTTTCTACAGTCCACCGCTCTACCAACTGAGCTATCGAAGGATGCTTGTTCAATACTTCTAATATTAAAGTTTTAACCAAATGGGTTCAGAGCTATGTTCTATTTAATAAAGAAATCGACAGTGACATCACCTCCGAAATATAGAGACTTCCCGAGTTTGTCAGTAGGGATACCAAATTACCAAGTAAATCCTTGAGCGAGTTTGGATGCTTAAGACATAAAAACTGAAAAATCAGCAAAATAATTGAACTAAATTGTTGAAATTCGTATAATATGTCTTTTCATTATTTGAAATACCCACGTTGATTAAAATATTCGACCCTGCCAGGACTCGAACCTGGAATCCCCTGATTCGTAGTCAGATGCCTTATCCATTGGGCCACAGGGCCAGTTACATTAAACAGGCACTGGGTGTATCACCACGTAAAAATGTTTTCTCTTAGACAAAAAAACAAACATATTCCTTCGAGCCGGATTTGAACCAGCGACCTATGGATGAATGTTAACATGTTACAGTCCCCATTACTCATGGTACCCACGTTTTCTACAGTCCACCGCTCTACCAACTGAGCTATCGAAGGATGCTTGTTCAATACTTCTAATATTAAAGTTTTAACCAAATGGGTTCAGAGCTATGTTCTATTTAATAAAGAAATCGACAGTGACATCACCTCCGAAATATAGAGACTTCCCGAGTTTGTCAGTAGGGATACCAAATTACCAAGTAAATCCTTGAGCGAGTTTGGATGCTTAAGACATAAAAACTGAAAAATCAGCAAAATAATTGAACTAAATTGTTGAAATTCGTATAATATGTCTTTTCATTATTTGAAATACCCACGTTGATTAAAATATTCGACCCTGCCAGACTCGAACCTGGAATCCCCTGATTCGTAGTCAGATGCCTTATCCATTGGGCCACAGGGCCAGTTACATTAAACAGGCACTGGGTGTATCACCAACGTAAAAATGTTTTCTCTTAGACAAAAAAACAAACATATTCCTTCGAGCCGGATTTGAACCAGCGACCTATGGATGAATGTTAACAGTCCCCATTACTCATGGTACCCACGTTTTCTACAGTCCACCGCTCTACCAACTGAGCTATCGAAGGATGCTTGTTCAATACTTCTAATATTAAAGTTTTAACCAAATGGGTTCAGAGCTATGTTCTATTTAATAAAGAAATCGACAGTGACATCACCTCCGAAATATAGGAGACTTCCCGAGTTTGTCAGTAGGGATACCAAATTACCAAGTAAATCCTTGAGCGAGTTTGGATGCTTAAGACATAAAAACTGAAAAATCAGCAAAATAATTGAACTAAATTGTTGAAATTCGTATAATATGTCTTTTCATTATTTGAAATACCCACGTTGATTAAAATATTCGACCCTGCCAGGACTCGACCTGGAATCCCCTGATTCGTAGTCAGATGCCTTATCCATTGGGCCACAGGGCCAGTTACATTAAACAGGCACTGGGTGTATCACCAACGTAAAAATGTTTTCTCTTAGACAAAAAAACAAACATATTCCTTCGAGCCGGATTTGAACCAGCGACCTATGGATGAATGTTAACAGTCCCCATTACTCATGGTACCCACGTTTTCTACAGTCCACCGCTCTACCAACTGAGCTATCGAAGGATGCTTGTTCAATACTTCTAATATTAAAGTTTTAACCAAATGGGTTCAGAGCTATGTTCTATTTAATAAAGAAATCGACAGTGACATCACCTCCGAAATATAGAGACTTCCCGAGTTTGTCAGTAAGGGATACCAAATTACCAAGTAAATCCTTGAGCGAGTTTGGATGCTTAAGACATAAAAACTGAAAATCAGCAAAATAATTGAACTAAATTGTTGAAATTCGTATAATATGTCTTTTCATTATTTGAAATACCCACGTTGATTAAAATATTCGACCCTGCCAGGACTCGAACCTGGAATCCCCTGATTCGTAGTCAGATGCCTTATCCATTGGGCCACAGGGGCCAGTTACATTAAACAGGCACTGGGTGTATCACCAACGTAAAAATGTTTTCTCTTAGACAAAAAACAAACATATTCCTTCGAGCCGGATTTGAACCAGCGACCTATGGATGAATGTTTAACAGTCCCCATTACTCATGGTACCCACGTTTTCTAACAGTCCACCGCTCTACCAACTGAGCTATCGAAGGATGCTTGTTCAATACTTCTAATATTAAAGTTTTAACCAAATGGGTTCAGAGCTATGTTCTATTTAATAAAGAAATCGACAGTGACATCACCTCCGAAATATAGAGACTTCCCGAGTTTGTCAGTAGGGATACCAAATTACCAAGTAAATCCTTGAGCGAGTTTGGATGCTTAAGACATAAAAACTGAAAAATCAGCAAAATAATTGAACTAAATTGTTGAAATTCGTATAATATGTCTTTTCATTATTGAAATACCCACGTTGATTAAAATATTCGACCCTGCCAGGACTCGAACCTGGAAACCCCTGATTCGTAGTCAGATGCCTTATCCATTGGGCCACAGGGCCAGTTACAATTAAACAGGCACTGGGTGTATCACCAACGTAAAAATGTTTTCTCTTAGACAAAAAAAACAAACATATTCCTTCGAGCCGGATTTGAACCAGCGACCTATGGATGAATGTTAACAGTCCCCATTACTCATGGTACCCACGTTTTCTACAGTCCACCGCTCTACCAACTGAGCTATCGAAGGATGCTTGTTCAATACTTCTAATATTAAAGTTTTTAACCAAATGGGTTCAGAGCTATGTTCTATTTAATAAAGAAATCGACAGTGACATCACCTCCGAAATATAGAGACTTCCCGAGTTTGTCAGTAGGGATACCAAATTACCAAGTAAATCCTTGAGCGAGTTCTGGATGCTTAAGACATAAAACTGAAAATCAGCAAAATAATTGAACTAAATTGTTGAAATTCGTATAATATGTCTTTTCATTATTTGAAATACCCAACGTTGATTAAAATATTCCGACCCTGCCAGGACTCGAACCTGGAAACCCCTGATTCGTAGTCAGATGCCATATCCATTGGGCCACAGGGCCAGTTACATTAAAACAGGCACTGGGTGTATCACCAACGTAAAAATGTTTTCTCTTAGACAAAAAAACAAACATATTCCTTCGAGCCGGATTTGAACCAGCGACCTATGGATGAATGTTAACAGTCCCCCATTACTCATGGTACCCACGTTTTCTACAGTCCACCGCTCTACCAACTGAGCTATCGAAGGATGCTTGTTCAATACTTCTAATATTAAAGTTTTAACCAAATGGGTTCAGAGCTATGTTCTATTTAATAAGAAATCGACAGTGACATACCTCGAAATATAGAGACTTCCCGAGTATGTCAGTAGGGATACCAAATTACCAAGTAAATCCTTGAGCGAGTTTGATGCTTAGACATAAAAACTGAAAAATCAGCAAAATAATTGAACTAAAATTGTTGAAATTTCGTTATAATACTCTTTTCATTATTTGAAATACCCACGATGATTAAAATATTCGACCCTGCCAGGACTCGAACCTGGAATCCCCTGATTCGTAGTCAGATGCCTTATCCATTGGGCCACAGGGCCAGTTACATTAAACAGGCACTGGGTGTATCACCAACGTAAAAATGTTTTCTCTTAGACAAAAAAACAAACATATTCCTTCGAGCCGGATTTGAACCAGCGACCTATGGATGAATGTTACATGTTAACAGTCCCCATTACTCATGGTACCCACGTTTTCTACAGTCCACCGCTCTACCAACTGAGCTATCGAAGGATGCTTGTTCAATACTTCTAATATTAAAGTTTTAACCAAATGGGTTCAGAGCTATGTTCTATTTAATCAAGAAATCGGACAGTGACATCCACCTCCGAAATAATAGAGACTTCCGAGTCTTGTCAGTAGGGATACAAATTACCAAGTAAATCCTTGAGCGAGTTTGGATGCTTAAGACATAAAAACTGAAAAATCAGCAAAATATTGAACTAAATTGTTGAAATTCGTATAATATGTCTTTTCAATTATTGAAATACCCACGTTGATTTAAAATATTCGACCCTTGCAGGACTCGAACCTGGAATCCCCTGATTCGTAGTTCAGATGCCTTATCCATTGGGCCACAGGGCCAGTTACATTAAACAGGCACTGGGTGTATCACCAACTTAAAAATGTTTTCTCTTAGACAAAAAACAAACATATTCCTTCGAGCCGGATTTGAACCCAGCGACTATGGATGAATGTTAACAGTCCCCATTACTCATGGTACCCACGTTTTCTACAGTCCACCGCTCTACCAACTGAGCTATCGAAGGATGCTTGTTCAATACTTCTAATATTAAAGTTCTTAACCAATGGGTTCAGAGCTATGTTCTATCTTAATAAAGAAATCGACAGTGACATCAACCTCCGAAATATAGAGACTTCCCGAGTTTGTCAGTAGGGATACCAAATTACCAAGTAAATCCTTGAGCGAGTTTGGATGCTTAAGACATAAAAACTGAAAAATCAGCAAAATAATTGAACTAAATTGTTGAAATTCGTATAATATGTCTTTTCATTATTTTGAAATACCCACGTTGATTAAAATATTCGACCTGCCAGGACTCGAACTGGAATCCCTGATTCGTAGTCAGATGCCTTATCCATTGGGCCACAGGGCCAGTTACATTAAACAGGCACTGGGTGTATCACCAACGCTAAAAATGTTTTCTCTTAGACAAAAAACCAAACATATTCCTTCGAGCCGGATTTGAACCAGCGACCTATGGATGAATGTTAACAGTCCCCCCATTACTCATGGATTACCCACGTTTTCTACAGTCCACCGCTCTACCAAATGAGCTATCGAAGGATGCTTGTTCAATACTTTCTAATACTTAAGCTTTAAACAACTGGGTTCAGAGCTATGTTATATTTAATAAAGAAATCGACAGTGACATCACCTCCGAAATATAGAGACTTCCGAGTTTGTCAGTAGGGATACCAAATTACCAAGTAAATCCTTGAGCGAGTTTGGATGCTTAAGACATAAAACTGATAAATCAGCAAAATAATTGAACTAAATTGTTGAAATTCGTATAATATGTCTTTTCATTATTTGAAATACCCACGTTGATTAAAATATTCGACCCTGCCAGGACTCGAACCTGGAATCCCCTGATTCGTAGTCAGATGCCTTATCCCATTGGGCCACAGGGCAGTTACATTAAACAGGCACTGGGTGTATCACCACACGTAAAATGTTTTCTCTCTAGACAAAAAAATAAACATATTCCTTCGAGCCGGATTTGAACCAGCGACCCTATGGATGAATGTTAACATGTTACACGTCCCATTACCTCATGGTACCCACGTTTTCCTACAGTCCACCGCTCTACCAACTGAGCTTATCGAAGGATGCTTGTTCAATACTTCTAATATTAAAGTTTTAACCAAATGGGTTCAGGAGCCTATGTTCTATTTAATAAAGAATCGACAGTGCAATCACCTCCGAAAATAGAGACTTCCAACGAGTTTGTCAGTAGGGATACCAAATTACCAATTAAATCCTTGAGCGAGTTTTGGATGCCTTAAGACATTAAAAACTGAAAAATCAGCAAAATAATTGAACTAAATTGTTGAAATTCGTATAATATGTCTTTTCACTTATTTGAAATACCCACGTTGATTAAAATATTCGACCCTGCCAGGACTCGAACCTGGAATCCTCCCTGATTCGTAGTCAGATGCCTTATCCATTGGGGCCACAGGGCAGTTACACTTAAACAGGCACTGGGTGTATCACCAACGTAAAAATGTCTTTCTCTTAGACAAAAAAAACAAACATATTCCTTCGAGCGGATTTGAACCAGCGACCCTAGGATGAATGTTAACAGTCCCATTACTCATGGTACCCACGTTTTCTACAGTCACCGCCTCTACCAACTGAGCTATCGAAGGATGCTTGTTCAATACTTCTAATATTAAAGTTTTAACCAAATGGGGTTTCAGAGCTATGTTCTATTTAATAAAGAATCGACAGTGACATCACCTCGAAATATAGAGACTTCCCGAGTTTGTCAGTAGGGATACCAAAATTACCAAGTAACATCCTTGAGCGAGTTTGGATGCTTAAGACATAAAAACTGAAAAATCAAGCAAAATAATTGAACTAAATTGTTGAAATTCGTTATAATATGTCTTTTCATTATTTGAAATACCCCACGATGATTAAAAATATTCGACCCTGCCAGGACTCGAACCTGGAATCCCCTGATCGTAGTCAGATGCCTTATCATTGGGCCACAGGGCCAGTTACATTAAACAGGCACTGGGGTGTATCCACCAACGTAAAAAATGTTTTCTCTTAGACAAAAAACAAACAATATTTCCTTCGAGCCGGATTTGAAACCAGCGACCTATGGATGAATGTTAACAGTCCCCCATACTCATGGTACCCACGTTTTCTACAGTCCACGCCTCTACCCAACTGAGCTATCGAAGGATGCTTGTTTCAATACTTCTAATATTAAAGTTTTAACCAAATGGGTTCAGAGCTATGTTCTATTTAATAAAGAAATCGACAGTGACATCACCTCCGAAATATAGAGACTTCCCGAGTTTGTCAGTAGGGATACCAAATTACCAAGTAAATCCTTGAGCGAGTTTGGATGCTTAAGACATAAAAACTGAAAAATCAGCAAAATAATTGAACTAAATTGTTGAAATTCGTATAATATGTCTTTTCATTATTTGAAATACCCACGTTGA